>CM027867.1:41962330-43353128 GCA_016097605.1 Eucalyptus guilfoylei
CTTAGAGAATGAATTTCTAAGAATGCTATAATAGGTGAAGATTACTCCCTATTTGAAACCTTGGATCAAGATAATGATATTAGTGGAATTTGTCCAAGTGGGAGTAACATGAGAAGTGATGAATTAAATTCAACTCATTCTCAATTACAACCACATGATGAGATGACATCATCATTATCTAATCCTAGTGGGAGCATAATGGGGAATTGTGCACAAGGTACATCTCCCATACGGCGAACAAAAGCCCAAAGTATTCCCGTCGACGTTTTGACATTGAAGGGGAAACTTTTATGATTGCACCACAAAATGAGGATGAGCCAAGAAATTTACATGAGGCTTTAAGTTGCCCTAGTAAGGAAAAATGGATGCATGCAATGGAAGAGGAAATGGAGTTAATGAAGTCGAACCGAGTTTGGGAACCGGTTGATCTTCCGAAGGGACGCAAAGCCATTGGGAATAAGTGGGTTCTCAAAATAAAGCGTAAAGCTGATGGCTCGATAGAAAGGCATAAGGCTTACCTTGTGGCGAAGGGGTATAATCAACAGGAATGAATTGATTATGAAGAAACATTTTCTCCTGTAGTGAGATTTACCTCGATTCGCATTATTCTGGCAATAGTGGCTAGTATGGATCTTGAGTTACATCAAATGGATGTAAAGACTACTTTCCTCAATGGAGAATTAGAGGAAGAAATATATATGGAACAACCTGTTGGTTTCATTATAAAAGGCCAAGAAGAAAAGGTATGTCGACTTTTGAGATCGATATATGGCCTTAAGCGATGTCAAGACAATGGTATATACGTTTTCATAATGCCATAATGGCATATGATTTTACGATGATTGATGAGGATCATTGTGTATATATCAAAAGATCCAAAGATCAATTTGTGATCATATCATTATATGTTGATGATATACTAATAGCCGGAAGCAATAAGGAGTTTGTCCATATTGTCAAGAGTTGGTTATCCTCCAACTTTGAGATGAAAGATATGGGTGAGGCTGCATACATTCTTGGAGTTAAGATTTCAAGAGATCGTTTGAAGAGATCATTATCTCTTTCGCAAGAAACATATATTAATAAGGTTCTTGAACGATTTCGTATGCAAGATTGTAAACCCATAGACACTCCTATTGCAAAAGGTGAAGGGTTGAGCCATAGACTATGTCCAAGGACTCCACAAGAGAATGAACAAATGAAACATGTTTCTTATGCTAGTGCTATTGGGAGCTTAATGTACGCTATGATGTGTACAAGACCTGACATATGTTTTGCAGTTGGAATGGTGAGTAGATACCAATCCAATCCAGTCAAGCACATTGGAAAGCCATTAAGAGAATACTGAGGTATCTGAAGGAAACTGCTGATTACAAGCTGAATTACTAAGGAAAGGATCTGCGACTTGAAGGCTATTTAGATGCTGATTGGGGAGGAGATTTAGATGAAAGGAAATCTACCTCCGGATTTGCTTTACCGAACAATGGCGCCATATCATGGAGCAAAGAAAAGCAAACGTGTATAGCCTTGTCCACGATGGAAGCTGAGTTCGTGGCATTATCAGCAGCGGTACAAGAAGGAGTTTGGCTTAAGAGATTTTTGGATCATTTAGGTGTTATTGAGAAAGCTGCAAATCCATTATTGGTTAACTCGTGATAGCCAAACAAGCCTATAGCATACACTAAAGATCCAAAATATCATGACAAGACCAAATATAGATACCAAATATAACTTTGTCAAAGATATGGTTGCACGAAAGGATGTGAACTTACGTACATATCTACGCATAGAATGGTAGCAGATCCTATGACAAAGCCAATACCTAGAGATGTGTTTTGTGGTCATGTAAAATCTCTAGGATTGCGTAAAGTCGATGTACTAGATATTGTAATTTTCCCACGAGTTGTTCACATTTATGAACTTGTGTTTTTTCATTATTAATGCCTATGAATTTTTATTTGATCTCTATGCATCTTAATGCTCTGCATTACTTTAAGTTGAGAAAGTATGTCGGAATGATATAAGATTAGCCCACTCATTACGTGTAATCGCCTCTATTTACTATGTGATAAATAGAGATGAGACGGTTTTTTAAAGCTTATTATCTAGGTGATAATCGAGAGCTCAAGCTTAAATTATATATGTCGCCTTAATCGAGTGTTAAGATGAGGACATGATATTGACTATGTCCAAAAGTAAAATAACCCACATATTTTACTTTATCCGTCTATGATGCCGATGTGAGTTCTGATGAATTTTGTGAATGAGTAGATACGTGAACTCAAGTTAGACATTGGGTATGTCCGAACTATCATCCGTACGGTATTGAAGATGTAGACATACGCTCCATGGGAAATGAGTTAATACCGTAATACGTATTTCATACTACGTATGCATGAGTCGACCAATAAGAGTGGCAAAAGTTTGATCTCAACTTTTATACCGTGAGACTTTGAGGAAAAGAGTTCCTCAATTTTAGTGCCCTCATGACTTTTACTTATTCTCAAGATTTCTATTTAGTGTTTGCTATCTTAGGATGTTGCCAATGGTCATGAGTTGATTCGATATAATGGGACATTTCTAGAAAAGCAAGTGAACTAAAATTGAGAGTTTGAAGGAAAGAGGAAAATCGAATTTGGAGAATCACATATTAGTTTTGTGTTCACCGTCGACCAATTATGAATGTCTTTGGGATAATCATAATTGTGAATACAATATATCGCTGTTTAAAAAGAGATCAAAAGAAAGATATAGATGTGATCGATCGATCTAGTACTACATACTAAATCTACTCGAGTGTGATGCCCGTTATGAGCTGCTATATATTCCTAATAGATGTATAGCAACGAGCTCTCAAAGTATGCTAGTCACACGGATTATTCACCGGTATGAATGTTGAAGAGAGGTAAAGAGGATCTTGTTCGGCCCACCATGTGCGAGTGGGAGATGATGGTTTTATTACTTATTGTGATGGGTTGGCCCGTCCGCCCAAGTTGGGCCTAAAAGCCCGGCCCACAATATTAGAGCCCATGGATAGAGGGATATGATGAAGGGACACGTTTCTTTGGAGGGGACGTATAAAGGGGAAAATAAAGAGGGAGGAACGTACCTTTTGGCATTACGTACGTTCCTCCTCCCTCTCTCCCTCCAAAAGAAAGAACACGAAGCATAAGGCGACACCCATCTTCCCTTCAAGGCCAATTGACGTCATCGGATCGAATGGGATCGGCTCTTCCTCATATCGGCGCGGTGTTTAACTGCTAATAAGGTACGTTCGATTATGTGATGTGCTTTAGGATCGGTGATGCATGTGTTTTTCCCGGGCTCGTCTTCCGCACAAGTTTAGGGGTTCGATTTAGTGTCGAATCTGGTTTTTGGGAATCTAGTAATAACCAACATGCACAATGCCGCCGCAGCTAAGGAGGAGCTCAGCCGGGCGGATCCTACCAGCTCTTGCTACGACGTGGAGCGCAGTGTCCCCTCGGTAGTTCGTCTTGGCTGCAAGTCGCTTGTCGGGGATGACCTCGAGAAGGGCTCGGAGAATGCCGGCATTCTCAATACCCGCTGCAATGTGAACCAATGAGTTCCCGTGGACCCCGTATGTTGATGACGTCGGACAAAGAGACCCTCTCTTTGAATACTTTTCGAGGGCCTCAATGAACTTGTCGATGTTGCCTACTTACAGTTAGCGCGGAGAAGAGATACACACGATATTGAATTCTCGCTCGAAGTTGTGTTCCATTCACCAACTCTAGTGCTTTCAATCCGGCTCTTTTCTCCCGCATTTCATGATCACCAATATTTATGCTCACATGATCGCCGTCCATCTTAAAACTCTGAAGCTTGAATATCGTATTCTCCAAAGCTAGATGATAGTCTCGTTGAACTCTTTGCGTTGTCTCTTCTCCAATATTAATTGCACAGCCACAACTTGGAGATATTTTCTTCTCTAGCTGTCAAGAGCATTTCTTCGAAAAAGAATATCTTTGGCGTGCGAAAACATCCACTACGAGTTCTTCCCTAAACATTGTACTGGATTCATATTAAGAACATTGTTTGCAGACTATTCCACGCGAGTAATTCCTGAAAACTGTTGGTGCTGCGAAATTGGACATGGCGTGAATTTAATATTCAGACAATTTGGAAGAAGAAATGCAATTGATTCGACCACAAAATGATTGAATTATCGAGTCTGTCTTTCTCAAATTAAGATGGATTTGCGAAAGGCATGTCATCTCTTGAGAGAAGTGTTCGAGACAATAATTAACAACAATGTAAATACTGCTTGAAAAATTAGAGAAAACTAAACTACTTGGCTAGCAGTGCAGAGCAAAGATTGTTTTTTAGTGAGGTCAATAAGCAAAATGCTAAATTGTTTTTGAACAGGAAAGTTTACGCACAATTCTGAAGTTTTGATCATCTATAAATTTGTAAACATTGACATCTAATTTTTAAACTTAAAAATAAATTTGATCACAATCTTCATTTTTGTTGAATATATTTCACTATTGAGCTAAGTTACAACATACTAATTACCTAACCGTACAAATAGTCTAATACTAACTAAGGACGTCCTTTAAATGTAGCGCACGCACAATGACAGCAAAATATATGCACATAAGAGCCACTAAACATAATTTTGCAAAACAATTCGGATCATAGTTCTTGCACATGATTTAACTAGATCACACACCACAATTACATTTGTTAGGGAAATCCCTTATGATGTTTTGAAGATGACAAAATAAATCAAAGGCTACTAACGTATTTAATGGTTGATTAACAGATTATGAGATGATATAACATGTAAAGGATATTGTCAAAGTCTCAAGATTGCCAGACGAATGTAACACATGTCCAAAGTCTATTATGAAGATTTCGCACTTTTGTGTCAAAATCAAGACCGCGCACTTTAGCGTAAAAGTCTGTTCTACATCGGTACCCATTTTGACAAATTCCATCGAACGTGAATAAAGAACCAAGATAGATTCTATGCTGAAGCTGAACTTATTCAGACTATATCGAGACCTTAAAGCTAAATATGTTCAGAAGCAGATTCAAAACGAAACAACTTGACAGAATGTAACACAAGCTCCAAACATATAACGGCTAATGATCTGGTTTAGATTCTACATCAAGATTGATTTGATTGACTCAATCTAATTGATTGACAATTGGATCTTGAAGACAAGAACTTTCTATATGAAGAAGCTCTACTTATGGAAGCCAAGATTTGTTTGTATGGGCGATCGAATCAATTTGGGATTCTACTTCATCACTTAATGTCTACCAAATTTTCTAGATACAAATTTGTCCAATGGGTAAATTGGAAGATGATCCTAGATACCTGTTCAATGGCTAGTTTGGAAGTATATGAGTATTTAAGGAGATCAAGGACCAATGAGCAAGTAAGAGACGGAGCGTAAAATTTATAATTCCAAAGTCTGAGCAAACTTCGAGTATACACTTGTACTTTGGTGAGCTTAAATGTTTGTGATCATGAGATAATACTAAAGAGTAACTTAGAAGATAGCATGATCTACTTACTAAGTGTTTGCATTCAACGTCGTAATCTCTTGTCGATTGCAAGTAATCCAAAATGGTGATACCGTTAGCGTGAGAGCGACGTGCCGATCTGCCCAAACCACTATAAATACGTGTTCTTATTCTTTTCCCTAACTCCTTTTATTTTGTCCGTAGTTCTATTTAATTGCTAAAGTCCGTTGTACTTCGTACCCGCTTTAAAAGTCTCATTGTTCTTCTCGACTGCCTTCAAAAGGAAAAATATTTCTACCGTTCTTTGTGAAAAATTTTTCTACACCTATTCACCTCTAAATGCCTATACTAGCATTTTCAACATTATTGACATAACGTTGCCCAAAGCTCGAGTCATGTTATCTCAGGAATGAGACTGACTTTCAGACACCGTTAAATATACATGATAAGAAAGTTTCAATTTTCAATGCCTTCATTACTCATAATATTTAAAGTAGTGCAGTGAAACTCAGAAACTTTCATATGTGTCGCTGCTTAATAAATAACTCGAAGTACTCATTAATAAGATATAACTAAAAAATAATTTCTCAAATTTAGCTCGGGAAGCATAGTATAACTCAATTTTCAAGATTAAAGTAAAAATCGTCATAGTTGGTAATCAATTTTCTTCTATGATATATAGTTGGTAATACATAATAGAAGAAATTAAAGGGTCAGATTTCTTGCCTATGAAAACATGAGGCGCCTAATTAATTAAAGCGACAGGAAACACAAATGAAAGTGGCATGTTTTTATTATATGTTCATCTTCTTAAGATAATTTATCAAGTACAAAAGGAGAAGTAAATTGAAATCGAATTGGCATTTGTTATTAAGCCTAATTCTATTCACAACACCTATGGTTTTACAGTCTAACATGTGACATACAGTAACAAAAAAGCATATAGAGAAATTAACGCTAATGTTTACTAATAAAGCATGTGCAACCCAATAATAACACGAGAATAATAAATAGTCATACTACATCCCTGTCGAGGCGAGATATATATCCATTTTTGGTATAGAACTAATTAAAATAAACTTAGGTACCAAATTAGACATGGGAAATATAGTTTAATAACGATACAAATTTTCATTCACGTCTTCTCAGTTTTTCAAACCTCACCATCCCTCTTTCCCCACCCAGTAATGGTTCCGCCAGACCTTCATGGATTTTGAGAAGGTACTCCAGGCAGACGCGGCTTATTGTCTAGTTTTTCAAAACGAGCAGGTCGTTCGGCCCTTCCTTCGGTCTCAGATTTTGAAATTGGTAGAAAATCTCTAATGAAGAGCCGAACATGACGATACATTACTGCCCGATGAAACCAAATCTCAAAGAACGTGCCAATGTAAAGACTCAAGATACGGATGAGGGAAGTGATTCCAACGATCAACGTAACAATGGCAATCCAGGTGTGTTTGCTTACGGTCACGTAGACACCCGCCATGAAGGATATAGACATTGTGGCAAGAGCTATGAGCAGCGGTAGCCTTGACTTGCGAATGGCCGAACGCACTGGATCCCAACCATTTTTCTGTGCCCAAGAAGGTGCACAACTGCGATTATCGAGTTGTACATGGCAACGGTGTTGCAGATCACGAAGACATTGTACATGGGTTTGTTCAACAGCATAGCCATTCCAGCATCTGATTCAGAGCCATTACAACCTCCAGGAACAGAAAAGCCAGCAGCGAATGTCATAGTACCAATGAGCGCTGCCACAAGCATACGGGTATTAGCCACGTTCCGTAGTCTACGCAAATGCTGAGGCTTCTGAAATCTGTCCGGGCCTAAGCCTTTTGGCTGGCATATTTCTTTGTCTTTGCTTTTTGGCTGCTCCAGCACATATTAAGATTGTTGCTGTCTTTATCTGGTTAAAGCATAATAGACAGAAAGACCGTTATTATCAGTGAAGATGGACTAACAATCAAAGATTTAGAACTCAAAGAAATGAAACCTTCTCAAGTGATCCATAGACTAGCAAATGCAATTTCTGATCTTATTGTAGAAACTTAATTCCACGTGACACATTTGATTTGCTTTCGTCTCTCACAAAAAGGAAGTAGCTAAATAACAGTGACAAACAAAAGTAGATAAAATGTTAATCCATTACGTAGATATCATCATCTCGTTAAGGGGAGCATCAAATTTGTTCAGATCATCGGCGGGTCGAGCAGCAAGTTGTCATTGTTTACAAGCTTTAGATTGACTCTGTTGTCTCGGGTGGAGAGCGCAAAACCTTGGTTTGCCACTCCAAAGTGGCCACATGTAGAGGCGTATTTCCTTCCTTGTCTTTTGCATTTATAAGCTTCTAATTCAGGATCGCTGAGTATGTAGTTCACTACAGAGGTCCTTCCGTACTTTGCTGCAATATGAAGTATATTATGCCCCTCCTTCAAACTTTGCAACTCTTCCAGATCTGGCCAATGTCGAAGTAGCTCCTTCATTATTTCCAGATGACCCATCTTACAGGCGACATGGATCGGAAGATAGCCATCTTCATCGTCCTCAAAGGCACTTGAAGCAAACTCATCAGCTAAGAATTTGACTCCATCAACATAGTTAACACAGGCAGCTAGATGGAGGGGAGTTCTTCCTCCAACACCGCTTAAATCAAATAGCTCTCTCTTCAGCTTTGATATCTTTCTCAGCATTTCTACATCATTAGAGCAGCAAATGAATGAACTTGCTCATGGCCAAGGCCAAGGGTCTAGTTTCTTAAAATAAAGCAAAAATGCAATTGAATAGACAACGGGAATGCTTCACAGCATAAAGACAATCATTTCCAAGAAGTAGATTACCACATTGGAGTACAAAAGGGTAGCCGTGACATGAGTCTCTTCCTGTTTTACCAGAGATGCTTGGACACTAATATAAGTAGTGTAGTATCTACAAAGGCTTATACAATGAGTACTGACTACTAAAGTATTAACTTGGTGAAGTTTTTCATGGGGTAAATTTTGCCGGGACCCAAGTCCAAACACATTGTATCTGCCTTCTTTTGAGCCAAAATTTAGAGGAAACTTTCGATAATTGATGAAGCCTCTAGATAAAGTTTAAACCATTCTAGCAGAAATATAGAAAATGTGTGAGACTTAGGGGTAAGCAAAAGGAACTGTCTAGATCAGACCAAATCAATCGGTTCTGGGTAGTTTCCGAGGGCACCGGTCCGTTTTCCAGTTTCAAGAAAGTGGAACAGTGATTTTCGGATAGTTCCTGGTTCTATGTGCCGGACCATCCTGACCAGGCCAATGTTTATTTTATAATTTTTTTCCTACGGAGCTCCTCTTGGAAGAGCTGGAGGTAGGCCCAGAAGTATTAGATTCTCTCTCACTCTCTGCGAGGCCTCACGCATTTTGTCAAACACTAGACATCCAAATCACGACCGTGAGTAGCTTTCGTCCGCTTCAAGCTCGCTCTTATCTCGCAGGGCGCTTTCCTCCTCCTTCACCACGAAAGCGCCATCACTTCCATAACCCATCATTAACTCCATGGCAGTATCTCTCTCCCTCGACCGATTAGAGAAAGAACGCATGAAGAAGCTGAGACCAAGGGTCTATAAGAAAAGTGGGAAGGGGTCGCAGGACATAGATCTCTGACGAAGAAAAGAGCCAAAGAGCAAGCAGAGAGGAGAGAGAGAGAGAGAGAGAGAGAAGAAGAAAAGCGGGGTTCGAAAAATGATGGGGGCCCATAATGAGGTGATAGATAAGACTTGTCAAAAACCTTATAAGATTTAAAAAAGAGAAATGTGTATATGACTATCTTAAATTTATTGTGAGAATAAAAATTTATTTACCAACCAATCAAGCGGTCATAAGTGCATTCTCCCTCTCATCGCCGAGGTCGGGTTCGAATTTTCTTGTTGTTAAAATGTCTTAAGTGGGGGCAGGGCTTGGTGTTGGGGTCCTGAGCTAGCCCCCTCCAAGTAATAACGACTAAATAGCAGCTTACAGCTTATTGCGCCATTAGGCACGACAAATGTGAACCCCAATAGCATAAGCGAAAAGGGTTATGGTGGATTTTGGATATAAAATAATAATAATAATAATAATAATAATTAAATTATAAAAATAAATAATTAATAATTATTGTGGAGTTAAATTTTTCAAAAATTTATAATTCATAATATGCTATTATTATAATAATAATTCAAAAATTATTATGCTACTACAAATCTTTTAAAAAACAATAGAAGGGAGGAATTAGGTTGAGAGGACATAGAGAGACATGATAACAATGGAAGGAGAGCTGTTGGAAAGAGGGCAAGAACTGGATCACCCCGAAACCGACTATCGAGACCTATAGGTTCAACAGCTGGCATGGACCTAATATAGACATCCAGATATATGCATATGATCCGACTGATACAGTTATCAGAGGAGAGCCGTAAGGACAACCACTAACCTAACCTTCGGTGCACCACGGCTCCGTGGACAGGCGACATGCCTTGCATCCTGAACCAAGGGACTTCATTTTCCTCCATCGCCTCCATCAAAAGTTCGAGAATCTTCGAGTCCCCTATCTCGACTGCCAAGTATAGCGGGCACTTGCCCTCCTTGTTCGCCTGATACACCGAAGTTGAGGCTCGACTCAGGAGCAGGCGGGTCAACTCAGCGTCACCGTTCTTCACAGCGTCATGCAACGCCGTGTTCCCCGCATCGTTCGCCATGTCCACAGTCCTGCCGCAGCCAAGGAGGAGCTCAGCTGAGCGGATCCTGCCAGCTCTTGCAGCGACATGGAGCGCGGTGTCCCCTCGGTAGTTCGCATCGGCTGCAAGCCGCTTGTCAGGGATGACCTCAAGAAGGACTTGAAGGATGTCGACGTTCTTGATACCCGCTACGACGTGGAGAAAGGAGTTCCCGAAGGTCCCCGCATGTTGAGGATGTCGGACAGAGAGACCTCTTCGGCGGAATACTTTTCGAGGGCTTCAATGAACTTGTCGACTTCACCTTCTTTCACGGCGTCGTGTAGCAACGGATTCACACAACGCTTGAATTCTGCTTGGCAGGGTGATTTGGTTATCAAATCTAGTGATTTCAATCTGGCCCTTCTCTGCTCCCAGATTTCATCATCCTCAATAGTTATGCTCACGCGATCGCGAACCATCTTTAGACTCCGAAATTTGAATGTCGTTTTAAGACGATGGTCAGGTTGAACTCTCTTGCGGTGCCTCACAACCAACACCTCGGAGACCTTTCCTTCTCTGGCTGTCAGTGCATATCGTAGTCAAGAGCTATTGTTCGGATAAAAAGAAAGAAAATCTTTGGCGCCGTAATCCACCGCAGAATTCATTCTTAAACATCGCGCTGCATTCGTACTAAGAACATTGTCTGCGCGGACTATTTACGCAAGTAATTGAGATTCTTATTCCACCACGTAATGATCAAATTATCAAGTCCGGTTTTTTTTCTCAAATTTAGATGGATTTGCGAAGATGTATGTGAACCGCATGTGAGTTCCTCAGAGCAGTTTCCCGACATGAAAATTAATAGCAAGGTAAGTACTGCTCGGAAATTCAAAGAAAACTAAACTACTCCACCAGTAGTGGCAGACTAGCATTATTTTTTAGTGACATCAATAAGAAAAATGCTAAATTATATTGAAAAGAAAATTTATGCATTATTCTGAAGTTATGATCATCTATAAGATTTTAAGCATCGATAAATTAATTTGAATTAGAATCTTCATTTTTAAATTTAAATATTAATTTGTAATGAATTTATTCTTATGTCTTGTTCCTAGAAATGTTCTTTACAGGGATTAATTCCAGCTATCCAAGAGCTTTATGTGAATTGGAAGAAGAATCTCAAAGGCAAGGCTCGACAAAAGTTCTTATGGAGGTGCTCTCAAGTAACAAGATTACCCTTGTATCCATGCTTTAGGACATAAGAATCCAGGGGATGAGAAGAATTTAAGAAAAGATGTCAGTTGCTGCAAGATGGAATGGAAAGTATTGCCCACAAGTTCTGATGAAATTAGAGGAAAACAAGGCTGAAAAGCACTCGTTGCCATGTGGATTCGAATGGCAGAGAAGGGCATGAAGTAAAGCATATAAAAGGTAAGTTTGTGGTTAACATGGTTAAGCAAACTTGCTCTTGTAGATCATGGGACATGTCTGGTATCCCTCGTCCTCATGCAATGTGCGCCATATGTTACAAGCGAGAGGAACCTGAAAAGTATTTGACTAACTGGTACAAGAAAGAGAATTACATAAAAATATTTGTTTACCTTAGAGTGTGTGAATGGTACGGTTTATGTGCATTTGTAATCTACATACATCTTTCAATTTGTTGACACCTAAATTTTGGCATCACATATGGTCATTTATTTGCATAAAAATTTAGGGATCAACACGACCCTTGGCAAAATGGCATTGCATAATTTTACATTGCATTTATTCATTTTCACTATCTCGAACACTTTTCGATGATATCCACAACCACCATCATCCCCATCACCGTCATCATCATTTCATTTCCATTTTTTATCCTTGACACTTCTTCACGGATGATGGTGCTGGCATTGGCGTTGCTCATAATGTCCCGCCTTCATTTTGCTTCATGGACGACGACAACGATCATTAAGCTAAGTCTAGCATGTTTTGTTAGTTTGACTATGTGCGACTCCATTTTTCTATTCGAACCATTGTAATTGTGTTTTCGTTTATTCTCCAGGTTAAGCTCCAGGGGAGGACCTCTTGAGGATTCACATCTTCGTCTCATTCGGCACGCGCACTCGCGATCTTTTCTCTCGACAATGCTTTGCATATTCACAAGAAGTCATCGCAAGATGGAGGCTACACACATTCACGTTTCTCAGTCACCACGCGCACCTCGGCAAAGTGAAATAGAATGGGAAGTTTGTAGGGGAGGAGTTTTTTTTAACAGAAAAGCAAAGTATTACCCATCGGTTCCTTCGCCATCACGTTCTGTAGATTTCCATGGTGACCTTCTTATTAATTTCAGAGGACATACAATAAGAGAGAGTGAGAGAGAGAGAGAGAGAGAGAGAAGACCGCGCTTTAGAAGCGCTCCAGTCCCTGCTGCTTCAATCCAACGTCGCTTGCGATTTCGGTGACGTTGCAGCTCTCTGTCCGCTACCATCCAGCCCTGGGGAAGCCCACTGCAGGTCATTCCGATGAGTTCGGGCCACCCCTGCAGCATTGAAACGATCTGGTGATGATCCTAGTGTCCTCCTACGTCCACGCCATGATGCCATCCACTGCTGAAGCTGTTGCTACCATCGCCTCATTGGCATCCTCAGCGAGTTCCTAGGCGACACCGGCAAGTTTCTGCTCATGCCCGGTCAACTCCTGTCTCCAATGAGAACTAGATCTCGGCAAGTCCCCTCGGAATGACAGCCCGCACCACTGCATCTCCCGCTGGCCGAGCAACAACCAACAATGCGTCTAGCACTTCCAGAGTAGCCCATTGCTTTGTTTACTTCTTGCAGGTTGTCTTGGTGAACGCTGCAGTACCGTCATTCTCGGTGGGGTGCCCTGATCCTCCACCGTCGTTGTTCAGTTCATCCCGGAAAGGCTCGGATAGCAAAGGCTATTTCTTCACCGCAACCAGCCTTTTTCTGCCCCTTGCTTACACTAAACCTCGCGGCTACGCTACTTAACATCTTGTCCTATTAGTCTCATATGCCTTGGGCTAATTTAGTCATGGTGAGGATGAGGTTTGTTTCAATAATTGATGGTCCCAATACGTGATTTAAGTAAATGTTTTTTAGTCGATGAATGCTTAGGTCACTATGGTTTAATTGTTTCCGTGCATCAACAAAGACATTCGGCTTTTGGACCTTTAGACACTAAGTTCCAAACCAATATTGTCTTGCATGGATTGCTATGTTCGAGTATGTTATCAATAATGTGATTAATTTGTATGTCATCATTGCACATAACTATATTACGCATGTATAGAGTGCATTATATTTATATTTAGAGTCTTAAATATTTAGTCTCATTACATATATAGGCTTGAGGACATGTTAGCTTTAGAATCCTTATATATTCAGGTTATTGCATAACTTTCATAACATAAAACAAATAAAAAATGTTATTTAGTTTTCATTTAGGTCACGTGTAGACCTAGGGTTAATTAGTCTTATGTCATACAATGCTAGGAAATTTAGAATTAGGTATCATATAGATAGTTTTAGTTATCTTAGTGGCATCGGTAAAAATGGATAATGACCGTGTGCAAAACATTTTCAAAATAAAGAGAAAATGTACCGAAATGGCGCTAGATAAATTTAATATAACCAAGTCCATGTACTCATGAATCTCTGGTTCACAGAAGTAAATTGTACTCCCGCATTTTACTTGAGTGTCTAATCAACCCATAATTGATTAGCGGTGGCTCCAATAGGTAAGTTTAATCACACATCGTATTGAGTACCAAGTTGCAATTAGTAGGGCTCGCAAGATTCCATGCTAAATGTGAACAATGGCCTCACAAGAGAAACCTTTGCTCCCATTTAGTAATCCATTAGCTTTCCCCTTAGTGGTCCACTTCTGGGAAGGTTGCAACACAACTTACCTGATTTTATATCTTCAATCTCTTTCTGCGGACTACTGCTATGGCCGAAGAGCAATTTAGCTTCCCATCATCCCACCAAAGTGGGAGACCAAAGACAGAACAAAACAGTAGGACGAGCCAAAGACTTCCGCGAAGATTTCCAGATCAGGTTTATGCAACCTACCTGCTCATAATATCAGGACATACCCAATGAAAGAGAATAATGAGGAAAATGTAAGCATGTTATTACTTTCCTATCTATATACTTTGATTGCTATGATATGTTCTAATTTTGCATGGACAGAATGAGGGCAAGGTTAGCGAAAAGGGAAAATGAATAGAACAAAAAGAGAAAGCATCATTGGGCTGGCCACGGCATTCATACAAATCTAAACTCGGTATCACAATCCTAAGCATAACATTTGGCATCAGAGAAATGTTACTAACTATATTACATATGATTCACTACGAAATATTAATATTAGTAGTGCCTTTTATGTAGGACGCAAATTGCGCAACCCCAAAATCTCCATAACCAGAACAAGAACATGCATAATTGAGTAGAAAGATTAACACACCTGTTTTGGGATCCATCGAACATAAAGCGGAAGCAGAAAAGGGATTACCCACATATAAGGGGATCCACGCATCAAGTCATTCTCCTCTATTGCCCTCCGTATCACACGGCTCAATGAGGCGGCCCCCATCACGTTTAGCGTTAGGGTAAACGCCCTTAGGTGAGAATACATGTGAGAATTAGGGGTTAGAGGAGAGACTTGAGCACTATTTATAGAGTTTCCAACCAGGCCCCTCATTACGGGCCAAGATCAACTCGCCCACACTAGCCATTATATTAAACTAATTAAGAAACCTTATATCTCACCTTAGACCAACCCTGTTTTTACGGTAACCGTAAAAACAGTAAATTACAATATCAATTAATTTAGTCCACATTAGAAAAACTCTTACACTTTCCCACTTGGACTATATTAATTGAAATCGTATCTTGTATGTGCGCATTTGGTCCGAGAGATAATTCTTAATAGTCAATCCCATCCATAAAGTCTTAAACACCGAATCATGGCGGAATCGCATGTATACACACACGTAGCCTTCCATGGTCACGAGTGCTCTCAACTTTATTGATATGGATTCAATATGGTAGTGTGTCAAAGAGATCCCATTTGATAACATCTCTCATAGAGAGATCATTTATGTATAACAAGACATATGCACAAGGCCTATATGCCCCTACCTTAGGTGTCAGACAAAATGTATTGTGCCACTAGAGAATGATTTATGATTCCAATGAACCCACATATGTCTTTAGTTAGTGAATCTATAATCAACATCATCTCATGATGCTCCTAAATACATGTCGCTCAAATATATTATATCTATAATCACATTCTGGAAATATGTTATATTATAACGTTTCTTTACGGTCAAAAATTTTGACCACCATATATTTAGACCCGTTGAGACATTTGTTGTTAATACTACAAATTTATTGTCTTAATACAACCGTATGGGCCAATCCATAAAATTAAAAACAGTCAACTCTTAATGAGGTTCCGGAGCCTAATAGCCCAAGTAACAACCTAAAAGAATGTTACTAGCACTGCTTACATAGTAGAAGATGACATAGAACTTTATTTACTGCACTTCCTACTAACATAAATATGTATTATGTTATCGATCACATGTCATCATAACAACCAGCAAAGTTTACATCTAAATACCCTACTAACTACAATAATTGAACATATTTGTAAATTAGCATATAATATCTTGTTCTCTTTAAGTACCTCAAAACCTTCTTAGCAACAACCCAATGATCACATCTTGGATTTGACTGATATCTGCCTAGAAGTCCCGTCATAAAGACGATATTTAGTCTAGTGCAAATTTGAGCATGCATTATACTTTCAAGTGCACTGACACAAGATACACCATTTAACTAGATTTTTTCAATATCTAAATAAGGACAATGTGATAGATTCAGTCCATCACCCTTAACAACAGGAGCAATTCCTGGCTTGCAATGATGTATATTGAATATTTCCAATATACAATCAACAAATATCTTCCGAGAAAATCTAATATAATTTGGCAAAAACAATCCTTACAGACCTTAGTACAAAGGATATAAGATGTCTCAATGTTACAACTTGTAAGCAAAAAATCATGTACATAGAGTATGAAAAAAAAAAAAATTCCCTCCCACTGACCTTGCAATATATTGAATTACTTTGTTCTCAATTGAACAAAATAACAACACTATGAAACTTTAATAATATTGTCTGGAAATTTGTTTAAGACCATGAATTTCCCACTGACCTTGCAGTATATTGAATTACTTTATTCCCAATTGAACAAAATAACAACACTATGAAACTTTAATAATATTGTCTGGAAATTTGTTTAAGATCATGAATTAAGACTTTTTAGTCTACACACAAGTCTTAAAACACCTGTTGCAAAATTCTCCAGTTGCACAATATAGATTTTGTATCTATATGACGTAATTTCCATATCAAAATAAATCATTAATGCCACGTTCACTCTGAAAGAATCTTTTAAAGAAATAATTATTTCTTCATTATAAACTATCCACCCCTTTTCGAGTTAAAACTTTAGCTAATAGTTTGGCTTTAAATTCCACAATCTTTCTTTGAAAACTCTTTTAGTTTTGTACACCAATTTGCAACTAATGAACTTATAACCTTTAGGCAAGTAAGTTAGTTTCCAAATACTATGACGTTTCATAGATTGTATATCGCCTTTTATGGCATATAATCACATATTTGATTGAAAATAATAAACGACATTTATAAATATGCCATTACATCAACCATATAGTGGATATTGTAATCATGCTCTCACAAATAGACTATATAGTCCGATGGTATAACTGATCGCCTCTTTCCCTAACAAATCTCCTTAATAAAGTTGTAACCACTTCATTCTACACTTGAGAGGTTTAAGAAATTTCATAATAAACTATATCAATAATAGTACCTTGAACCTCAACAAGTTTAGTCTATGGTACAGGAGATTCCATAATTATCTGTATAGGTAAAGACAAAAATACAGTAACCTCAATCATACTATTATCTTTAATAGTCTGAGAGCAGCTATCCTCTATAATTACGTCGATCTTTAGAAACTTTAGAGTATGTGATTCCATAATTCTTATATTTTCTTTAGGGTCATAAAATCAATACCCCTTTAATAATCTAGATAAGATACAAAATAATTCCGAGTGGATCTGAATTGCAACGCACTTAAAATTGAATTAGATTATCTCACTTCTACATAACACCTCTAAATTTAATATGATTCAAGTAATCTATGTCCAGTCTATAACTCAAAAGAAGTTTATGAAACAACTTTGATAAGAGACACATTTTGTATGTGAAAAAGTTGCTTTCATAATATCAGCCCACAGAAGACCGGATAAATTAGTTTTACTAATCATACTCATCACCATGTTCAATATGGTGCATTTATGCATTTCGGCCAAATCTTTTGTCAGGATTTTCAGGCATAGTAATTAAATTACCACCCCAGAATCTACCAAGTATTTGACAAATGACCATTTAAGCTATTTCACATTGTCATACTTGCCAAAATACTCACAGCCACTGTTAAGCCTGACAAAGCCTGACAACCTTTTAAGACTAATTGTAATTGTTTTATTCTTTATCTCAGTCATTTTCCTTAAAAATAAATCTTTCAGAAACAACATTTTAACCATATACGAGATGTATATGTCATTAGGACTTAAACACAATCTTTGCAGATGTGTCCTAATTTCAATATCAGACAAGACATAATTTCAAGCAACTAAGGCTTCCATCATCTTATAGTAATGCAGTCCGCAGGCAAACCTCTTTTCAAGTGTTCCAGAATGGAACGCTTTATGGACAGTAAGCAAATTCAATTGCTCTTTTTTCAAGCAACAAATCATATGTCCACAACTTAAAATTTGAAGCAGTAAAAACATCAATAATATTGGAGTTATAAATTACAGAAAATGTGACTGAAAAACAAGCAATGTATATAATTAGCATTATGTGAGCACCGTGTAACTTGACGTACAAGTACACATCCAAAGAGTTACACGCATAATCATACAATCACCTTTGGGCAGAATACACGACATGCAGTTGTACACTCCCCACATAATAGCGGTTATGAGAATATATTCCAATTCTTCGTGAATTCATCACCTTTAGGTATATGAATCACTAGAATCAGTCACTCCTCCACCACACCATCATGTATCTCTCCATGAACTAATACACAATCACCTCATTTGGAAGTATGACTACGCATTAGACCAGGAGACATCCCAATAATCATACGAGACCGAAATTTCTCAAACCCAATCAAGCGTGCCACTTTGGCGGTCACTACTCAATTGAACCCTTGAAATTCTCTCATTCTAGGGATATAAACTTTACTTCTCACATACACCATATACATGTGATTTTAACTTCAGTAATAGGGGCATCATATTACCAAAATCACATATCATGCTAATTATATTGCTTTATAAAAAATAATCATATATCTATATATAAAGAACCTGAAAGTCAAATTTCAATGAGATCACCGATCATAACAACACAAGAAACTTCTCATAATATAGAAGAAAGCATCTCTTGTGCACCCCGATTACTGATTACTAACACAACATAAAAGGAATGCCGATCCAAAGGATCCCTCGTAAGTTAACATCAATAGCAATATAGAGTATCCAGATTGACAAGCTTCATAGTTGATTAACTATTGATCATGAGTTTTATAAGGCAAAACATGACTTCAAGGCCAATAACTGATTTATTAGTCAATTATGAGTAACAAATTATCATTACATCAACTAGTGGCCTATAAATTGAGTCAAAAACACAGAACCAAATATCTAATCTTATAACAGAGATATTATTGCTCTACGTAAATGTTGTCATACTTCTTAACCATAAACCAATGCTCAACTTGATAGACATTAACAAATAACCAGATGAATTTAAGTAAAATATGCAATAACTTAATCGACATACATTACCCACATTCAGCAGATGTGATAATTAATATAATCAATTTGGTCACGAGTTCTTAAGATGTCCATCATTCAAAGGTTATCAAGAAAAACAAAAATACATCAAGATGCATATAAATAACTATGCTTGAGCAACAAAAATTCCATAACTTTTACTGTTTCTCATGACCTCAATAAATAGTTCAAATACTATCCCATAATGGTTGTATCTCATTAAGCCAGCTTTAGTTCACAATAAAATTTAATTTTTATTAATGAATCACACCATTATACTATTTATGTGATAATATACCTATAACCCAACACTTGTATTTCCAAAATCACAGAAAATACAAGAAAAATACGCAAAAATACACTAAAAATACACATATTTAGGGCTTTGTAAGTATTTTCACATCCATAAATAATCAAAAATATAAAATAAATACATCACGACGTAGAGGAAGATCATACAAATCTAACGCCACTAGCCATGTGCCAATCGGAGTCTCCACATGCCCACACGCGCCGCCTGAGTGCGTGGCGCGTGGAGCTCACACGCGGCGCGCGTTTGACGCCCAGGAGGCGCGTGGCGGCGCGTGGGGGCGCGTGTGGCCTCCTCGGGCGACGCGCCGCCAACTGTCTTGCTCGTCTCGTCGAGCCTAGTCCAAATTTGTGATTTAATTTTATTTTTATTGAACGGAAATCTCGAAAATCACAAATTAAGGCAAAAATTTTATGCGTTCGAGTTCTAGAGTTATGGAGGCTCTTATACCACATGTAGGACGCAAATTGCGCAACCCCAAGATCTCCATAACCAAAACAAGAACATGCATAATTGAGTAGAAAGATTAACACACATGTTTTGGGATCCATCGAACATAAAGCGGAAGCAGAAAAGGGATTACCCACATATAAGGGGATCCACACATCAAGTCCTTCTCCTCTATTGCCATCCGTATCATTAGCTCAATGAGGCAGCTCTCCTCATGTTTAGCGTTAGGTAAACACCCCTTAGATGAGGATACATGTAAAAATTAGGGTTAGAGGAGAGACTTGAGCACTATTTATAGAGTTTCCAACCAGGCCCCCTCATTACGGACCAGGCTCAACTCAACCCACACTAGCCAGCCCATATTAGACTAATTAAGAAACCTTCTATTTCACCTTAGACCAACCCTCCGTAAAAACAGTAAATTACAATATCAATTAATTTAGTCCACATTAGAAAAACTCTTACATTTTATACATTTAGTTGTTTATATGCATTGTATTAATGCCCGTCATACGTGTGTAATCAATTAGCTGTGTTATGTGATGTACCTATTATTCAATCAAGTTCTCTGTAACAGCTTGGAACTTCAAGCCAACAAGTGATATCAACACATGGGGCAGAGTCATCTCAACTGCACCATGTGAGAGTGACGAGAACGACAGTAGATATGGCATCTGGAACTGAAAGAAAGTGCAAATGGAGCCGCTGGACGAGTCGCATCAACTAGTGGCGGGTCTACTTCGAGAGCGGCATCAAAGTAGCGTGGCTGTTAAGGAGCCCTTTCCAGAGGATGGCCAACGTCGGAAAAGACAAGATCATTGCACATTGTTTCAAAAACACTACAAGTGAGGAGAATGGACCTACTGAAGCTGTTGACCTATGCTGAGTTGTATGCTTTGGTGGGTTCTGCTTTATTGTGAGGACATGTGAGGAGATGGCAGCTTTTAACGGCCTTTCTTGTTAGAAGCAAGTTTTTGGCATCCTAAACATGTAAGAATGATTGATTTGGCCGGGAATCTGGCCTTGAATTTATTCTGCAACCTTTTAATTATTCCTGTGGCATTTGCCTTTCGCATCCAATTAAGTAAAGTAGCTGCTGTGAAGCCAGTGGTACAGCTCCAATCCAATAAGGAAAAAATGTCACATTCAAGAAGACATTGAGCTATTGAAGAGTGGCCAACACGAGGAGATCAAGAATCGTACTTTTTTTAAGAAACGCGCCTTGTCTCTTCTCTAAAAATTTCAAGAGATTTCTAGGTCACCTAAATATCTAGATACATTGTTGAAAGATATTTGATGAAGATTGTGGACATGACTACGAAGAGTGTTTAAACTCTTCTGTAATTTTCAATATTAATGTTCTGGAAATTTCAATTTATTAATGTTCTGGAGTTTCTTGCAAAGCCCCGTGATTTACACCATTCCAAATCAAAAACTTGATCGTTGGACTTGAATGATTAAAAATTTTGAGAGAGAGAGAGAGACAAAAAAAAATGAATCATTGGGCCTAATAAATGAAAGTAAAACGTTATGTAAGTAATTATTCAATGGATTCTCAAGATTTTTTTAAAAATTTTTAGCAAAGAAAAGGGAATCATTAAACCTGCCAGTCATTTGTGAATATTGAGGGCAAACTGCCAACAAACAAATCATGAAAGACGAAAGAGAGGTACAAGAAAGTCCCAGTAGGTTATTGAGTTAGAGAGAGAGTTAGAGTCGGTTAAGTCTACACCATCTCTAAATGAAAGTAAAACGTTATGTAAGTAATTATTCAATGGATTCTCAAGATTTTTAAATTTTTTAGCAAAGAAAAGGGAATCATTAGACCTGCCAGTCATTTGTGAATATTGAGGGCAAATTGCCAACAAACAAATCATGAAAGACGAAAGAGAGGAACAAGAAAGTCCCGGTAGGTTATTGAGTTAGAGAGAGAGTCAGAGTTGGTTAAGTCTACACCATCTCTAAAACCATTTAACACCCATATTTATTTGGGCTTTACCATTTTAAAACCTATTTACAACTTATTTATTAAATATCACCGAGTAGGGATGAGTGATTCCTAGGCATCCAGGTTCTAATACATATTCTGTTGAAATCAACAGTGCTATCAAAATAGGTCACAAACCTATATATTGAATCCTATTTGGTTAAATTCGACTAAAAAAAAAAAAAAAACTATTTGGTTAAAGGGATTGCAAATAGATCATCTTAAATTTTAAAGGCATATCTTAATGGGTTTTAAAGTGAAAAGCCCAAAACAAATGGGTTTTAGTAAGTCTATTATAAACCCACTTTTAACCCATTTAATAAATAAATCAAACTGAGCCAACATCTTCTACTCCGCCTAGTCTCTTTTTCTACAATCCATGGCTTGGGCCCTACTCAACACTTTGCCAATGGAAGCCCTCCTCGCAGGATCAATCTCTGCAAATTCCATTCCCCGATCTCTGACAGCGTTCGTTAGGTAACCCCGAATTAACCCTTCTCGATCGCTAGCTTTGGTAACGGGATGAGATCGCAAATTGTGAGAACCTAAGAATTGGATTCTCAACAATGAATCGTGGAAGTTGGAGTCGTTGGAAATGCAACCACCACCACCACCACCACCGTGACAGAGGCGACACAAAGTTCAGTGGACCACAGAGGGCGTTGGCAAGTTCACAAGAGCGATTGGATGGGTGAACATGGCGAATTTGTTGAGAGATAATATGCAGATGTGCTATTGCTCGGCGGCTTTGTTTATTGCTGCTGCTGCTGCTGCTTGCCCTATCCTGATTCCAAAGCCGGTGGTGAAGCCGTTTCAGAATTCCTTGATGTTCCTCGCATTTCCCCTTGTTACTTTGCGTGCTAAATGCGCTCGAAGCTTTGTTGATGGAAAATGGAGCCATCGTTCGCGGATATTGTCCATTTCGTTGTGCTTGCCCACATTGTATGGTCTGTCGTAAGCAAATAAAGGGAAAAAATTCTTCAATTAATTGGGTTTTAGTGGGTTTTGGAGGCTTTTCATATTATGATTTGGATGTCATGGGCCAAGAGCCAAGTTGAGCCAGTCAAAGCCTTTTTCATCTTAGCGATTTTAGGCCACCTATACTATGAGATCTCTTCTTGTTCCTTGCCGAAAAGATTTTCTTTATATCGTCCACATAGTTTTCTTTTTCTTTTCTTTTCTTTTTGTCGGAATCGTCCACACTAGTTAACTTAGCTACAACAAATAGTATTTTCCTCTATAATATTTCTTTTTGACCTTCAAACCCCTATTCATAATCCGACATTGGAGCTCCTTTACTAACTTGACAAGCCAGTCTATGGAGCTGCCCATTTTTCACATGCAAAAGAAAAATCACTAAAAATGAATCTCTAGTTAGATTAGATATAGATTACTAAATTTGTGTTTACATAAATTGGTTGAAATGAGTTAAAAACATCAATGTAGGTTAAACCATTCTCAACCTGACCCAACCCATCTATTTGGCGGACATATCATCGCCTCATATAATGACATGGCTCATTATATATGGATTTTTTTGTCAAAAGCCCATCATATATAGATTAAGATAATCTATTTTAACAGCTCTAGACTATTGGGCACGCAACCTAGAGGTAAGGGAATTGGGGGTGGGGATATTAGCATCATAGGTGTAGGGTTGGACTCTGCACTCTGTAAAAAAGTAGAATAAAAGTTTGAAAGGAAGACGAGAATTAAAGATAGGGAGTGCTCTAGCAAAATCTAAGAAAGTACACTGCACCTCTTGAAGACTTACCTCTCTGGGCGATAATTCCACGGGCGGCTTGAAGAAAACTTCACACACAAAGACCCCACAAAAATACGATCTCCTCTTTCTGTGGCTCCGAGGAGTCCCCTACCGGGCAGCAATCTGGGATAAGACCACAAAAACAAACTCTCATATTATATATTACATTGATGCGTATATAGGAGAGTGGATTTCGATCCTAACAAACTCAGTTCAATAAATTAATCTATATATTTCAATCGGGGGAAAAGTGTCAAAAAGTCATAAACATTTTGTCTTTGTGCCAATTTAGTCTTAAATATTTTTATGTTGTGCTAATTCAAATATTTCCAGCCAATTTTGGCCGAATTTTGCTGACTGGACGCCGGCGGCCGACGTGACCTAATCGATTCTGACTTTGACAACTTTTAATAATATTTTAATATTTTAGATTTTTTTTCTTTCTCTTTTTTTTCTCCTCCTCTTCTTCCTCCAGCCGGTCCTGCCGAGGTCCGATGACCGGCCGTCGAGGCGACGGCCGGCGAGGTTGATCTCGACTTCGCCGGCCACCTCGCCAGTGGCCGCGAGGGTAGCCTTGCGCTGGGCGGTGAGGCTCGAGCCTCGCCCATGGCCGGTGAGGGCAAGCCTCGCCAGCTCGGCGTGAGGCCAACTCAAGGCCGCCTCCTCACGTCGAGTTGGCAGGAAGAAGAGGAGAAGAAAAAAATAAAAATAAAAAATATTCAAATATTATTAAAAGTGGTCCACGTCAACGCCGATCAGGCCACGTCAGCCGGCCGGCATCTAGTCAACAAAATTTGGCCAAAATTGACCGGAAATGATTGAATTGGCACAACGTAAAATGGTTTATGACTAAATCGGCGCCAAAAAACGGTTTAGGACTAAATAAGCACAAAAACAAAAGGTTTAGGACTTTTTTGGCACTTTTCCCTTTCAATCGGGGTCGGGTTTTGTATATATACTCAAACTTGAGACATAACTCAATCAAAAAGCACAATGCGCATAATTAATTAAAACGAAGGAAGCATAAAGTAAAACCACATGTTTTTATTCAAGTTTATTTTCTTAAGGTAATTTATCGCATGCAAAAGGATGATTTGGAATGTGTCGTTGCACCTGATACTATTCACAGCACTTACGTTTTTATAGTATAGCATAGTAACATGTGATATCAAGAAAATTCTATTAACATCATGTTTACTAACAAAGGATGTGCCATCCAATACTAACACGAGAATAATCAATAGGGTCAGATTACATCCCTATCAGGCGAACTTGTATATATTTTTGGCAAAGAGCTAATTAGGATTTAATTTAGGTTCCAATCCACACCATCCCTTTTTCCTTACTGACATTTGGTTATGGTTCCTCAAGACCTTCAAGGATTTCAAGAGGGCAAAAGTCTTGCAAGTCGTGCCATAAGTTTCGGGAAATAGAAGAGAGGCCAAAGGAACAAATAACCGTAAAATCTAAAGATATGAAAGAGTGTAGTGATTCCGATGATCAAGGCAACAACGGCAACCCAAGGGCATTTGCTTACGATCACGTAGACCCCGGCCGTGAAGGCCACGGACATTGTGGCAATCGCTATGAGCAATGGTAGCCTTGCCTTTCTAAGGAAATAATGCCCCGGCCGAAATCCATTGGACTGCGTCTTAAGAAGGATCACAGCTGCAATTATCGAGCTATACATGACGACGGCATTGCAGATCATGAAGACATCATAGATGGGTTTGATCAAGAGCATAGTGATTCCAGCATCCGGTTCAAAGCCCTTATATCCCCCACGAATAGAAAAGCCGGCGGCGAATGTCATAGCGGCAACGAATGTTGCCATGACCATACAGGTATTCTCCGAGTCCTTTAGTCTCCCCAACTGCAGAGTCTCCACATCTCTCCCCGGGTCAATGCCTCCTGGCCGGCAAATTACTCTGTCTTTGCTTCTGGGTGCTTTAGCAGCGTTTAGTAAAGGTATTGCTAATAGCTGGAAAGCCTAATAGAAAAAAGACCGTTATTACATATGAAGATGGACAAACAATCGAAGAATTTAGATTTCCAAGGAATGAAACCTTTCAAGGGATACAGAGACTTGCAACAGCTATCTTTTCCGAGCTTACTGTAGAAACTTAATTTCGGTAACTTCCGAGGGAGTTCAATGGGTCAAAAATAAACTTTAATTCCTCTCATCGCTCCCTCCCGAAAGGAAGTAGCTACTAATAGCGAAAAAACAAAAGTAGATAAATTTGTTAATCCATTTTGTAGATATCATTACCGTGCGACATGCATCAGGGTGTTTCCGTCGTTCATCTGCAATGTCGAAAGCCGTCAAGTTGCGGTTGTTTACAAGTTCAAGATCAACTAAGTCCTCTGCCATGAAAGACAGAAGAGCCTTGAATTGCAGGTGCGATGCGGCCAGATGTAGAGGCGTATTTCCTTTCTTGTCTTTCGCATATATAAGATTCTTAAGCTTGGTATTGCGGAGCATGTAGTCTACTACTAAGTCCTTCCCATGCTTTGCCGCAACGTGAAGTATATTTTGGCCTTCCTGAAGATCTAGCAACTCATCCAGATTCGGCCAAAGTCGTAGCAGCTTCTTGATAATTTCCAGATGACCCATCTTACATGCAATGTGAATCGGAAGATAGCCATTTTGGTCACCCTCAAAGGCGCTCGATGGGAACTTGTTGACCAAGAATTCGACTCCATCAACGTAATTCACAAATGTTGCTAGATGAAGAGGAGTAGCACCTTTTCCCTCTCGTAAATAAAATAGTTCTTTCTTCCGCTCCGACATTTCTTTCAGCATTTTTACATCATTAGAGAGCAGGAAATGAATGAATTTGTGTAATGCTCATGGCCAAGCGTCTAGAAACTTTGCCCTCTAATGATTAAATTTCTCTTTAAATTTAACAAAAGTGCGACATTACATTGGCTTCATGTCGAAATCTAAACTTTTGGGAGAAATTTTCAATATACACATAGGAGCATGCTTCCAAGCATAGAGACGTTCATTTCCAAGAAGCAGTTTAACTCGTCGGAGTAACCAAGGGCAGCTATGACATTAGTCTCTTCCTTGGCAATTTGCATGAGGACTGATAACGCCATCAAGTATAACGCAAAGCACAGGCGCTGCACCAAGGTTGGGTCTTGAGGTATTTTCGTGGGAGAAGATGCGACCTTCTTTAAGTGAATTGGGTTTTGGGATGAACTATTTTGGGGCTACGGATATTTTCCTTGCGACTGAAAAGAGGAATTCTTTTTGTCCCTTTACATCGATCTTCTGGAGTTTCTATGGCCCGTGTTGCTTCGTCTTTGATGGCTGGGAGTTAATTGACCATTTTCTGATTATAAATTTGTTAATCCGAGGGTCTGCGAATTGGTGGCAGTCTCTATTACTTTATGTGGGTTGTGGAGATCTTGTGGTAATATTGGGTTATTAAATTATTGAGGCTGAGTTGTTTGACGGAAGCTAAGGTCAGAGTTTGCTTATTATTATTTGGAAAATGGGCGATCACTCGAAGAGTACAATTGAAGTAAATCCTGAGAAGAATAATACGGTGATGACTGAGGTGATTTCCTCTTCGTCTAATCGAATTACTAATAAGAAGCTCGTAGGTAGTGCTAACTTCCACCATTGAAAATCGTGAAGCTTACTTTGACAGGCAGGAATCAACATAGACACTTAATTAAGTTTAAGCCCAGAGATGATGTAACTTGGGATGGTGTTGATGCACGTATTCTTGGTCAAATGTTGAATTCTATGGAGAGTAATGTAGTTGACATGGTAACTCATATTGATAGAGTCAAAGAACTATGGGAGTATTTGAATGTGTTGTATTCTAGCCAAGATAATTTGTCACGGATTTATGAGCTATCGCAAGAGTTTTATCAATTTGAAAGGAAGGGATGCTCTATTACCTAGTGCTTTGCAGACTTTAAGAGATTGTATGAGGAGTTGAATACCGTTTCCCTATTCCACGATGTTCAACAAATGCAACGTCGAGGAACAATTGGCTGTAATGGGATTCTTAGGAAGTCTTGGTTCTGAATATGAAACTCGTTGGGTCTTAAATTCTTGGAGGAGAGAATATAGCGTCACTCACAGATACATTTGCTCGAGTTCTTCGAGTATCTCGTGATTCTTTTCAAGATACTACATCTATGGTGGGGAGTTCAACTCTTGTGTCCCAGACTCGAACTAGTAGTGGTAATAGGAGTGATTGAGGAAACCGTGGCGAATATAGTGGGCATAGGAATAGGGAGAGGTCAAGGTCATCAGCATCCTTATGGACAATTCCACATATCTACTGATAATTCGGGGACTACACGAGTTTGTCATTACTGTGGCAAACCTGGTCATATTCAAAAAATTTGCTACAAGCTACATGGGAGACCAAGGCAGCAGCACCAGTTCGCTAATACGGCGTCTAATATTGACTCTACTCTACAGTCATCTGAAGACAAGGTAGTGGTTATGTTTGGTGAGGAATATGCTTGGTGCAAACAATCTCAAATCTCACAGCCTGTTTCTTCCACTGCTACTTTGGCACAGACAGGTAATGCTACTACATGCTTTTCGACTACTTCTCGTCCTTGGATCATTGATTCAAGGGCTTCTGATCACATGTCAGGTCTATCAGATATATTTTCCTCTCTTTCTCCATCTTCGTCCATAGTTACTCTAGCCAATGGATCACCTACACATGTTAAGGAAATTGGCACAGTTAACCCAAGTCCTTTATTGTCGTTGTCTTCAGTGCTTTATCTTCCATAATTTCCATTTAACTTCATGTCTGTTAGTAAGTTAACCAAAAAATTTCAGTGTTCAGTAACTTTTCATCCTGATTCTTGTATTTTCCAGGATCTAGCTACGAAGAAGACGATTGGTAGAGGACGTGAGGAAGGGGGGATGTATGTACTTGAAGATGCTTCTTCAATTGCTTGCTCAAGTGTTGTGTCCCCACATCAAATCCATTGTTGTCTTGGTCATCCTTCTCTATGTAGTCTTCAAAAGTTGGATTCTAGTTTTCAATCTCTTTCTAGTCTAGAGTGCGAGTCATGCCAACTTGGCAAATTACATCGTGTTAGTTACACACCTCGAGTCATTAAACGAGCAGCATCTCCTTTTTTATTAGTTCATTCAGATATTTGGGGTCCATGTCATGTGGTTTCTAATTCGGGTTTCAAATATTTTGTTACTTTTGTTGATGACTATTCCAGAGTTACTTGGTTATATTTAATGAAAGATCGTTCAGAATTATTTTCTATTTTTCGTGCATTTATATCTGAAATTTATACTCAATTTGGCATGCATGTTAAAGTTCTGCATTATGGTTTTATGACTCAAAAGTAAGGTTGGTTTTCTACAAATGTAAAATTTGCTGATATGTAGGTCTTTCGAAAAGGAGGATGATAACATGTATACCCCTTTTGTGTGGAGGAGTAACCAAGAAAGACACACTTGATTGCTCTAGGATGATAACATGTACAATGAGGTGCAACTAAAGACTTTAGGTGTGAGATTATTTGTTGTCTTGAAAGCTAGAAAGAACTACCGTGGGAGTTTTGAAATATGATATTCTTGATGGCAATCTATTAATCATGTATGTAAATGTAAGGATGACTCCCCCCCAATAAGACTTAGGGACATTTCCATGAAACAACAATGCTCGAGTAGTGTTAGCAAATAACCATTTTTCCTTTCAACACCCCATTTTGCTGTGGTGCGTTTACACAAGATGACTCATGAATGATCTCTTCCTTTTGGAAGTAGGTTGACAAGGTCTAATTGAAGTAGTCTCTAGCATTGTCTTATTTAAAGCTTTTAATTTTAACTCTAAATTGATTTTGAACCATAGAATTAAAATTAGAAATAATACTACTTACATCAGATTTGTATTTGAGTATGAATATCTATATGACCCTAGTGCAATAATCAATTAGAGAAACAAACCATCGAGCCCCAGAGATATTTGGAATTATGGAAGGTTCCCAAATGTCACTGTGAATCAAATCAAAAGGATGAAAACTTCTTATGTTGTATATAGGAAAAAGATACACAGGTGTGCTTAGCAAATTCACAAGTATCACATTGGAATTGACTCATATCTAATCCTTCAAATAAATAAAGAAACATGACAATTAAGACACGAAAAGATGGATGACCAAAACGAAAATGATAAAGCCAAATGACATCCTTATATTAAGCACTAAAAAAATGATAAAGGTGAATTGTTCATGATTTGAAATCCTTGGCATCTCAAGATAGTACAACCCATTCTTTTTCTTAGCAAGTCCAATCTTCCTCTCGGAATCCTATTCATGAAAAAGCACAGTAGACAAGGTAAAAAATTGCATAACATTTGAGGTCTTTGGTGAGCTTTTGTATGGAGACAATGTTGGTTGATAGTTTTGGCACATGGGGGACATCTTTGAGAGTGAGAACATGCGTAGTATGGGTATCACCAATTCCTGCAATAGTGGTTAGGGAACCGTTTGCCACCACTATTTTTCTATTGCTTGGACATGGGGTATAGGGGCTAAAAAAATGTGAAGTGTGAGTCATGTGATCAGTGGCATCTAAATCTATTATTCAAGCTTCACTTGAAAGTGTTTTTGAGGCATTTAGACCAAAAGAGAATGGAGGCTTACCTAAGAGTGCTAAGAAACATGCATCAGAGGGTTTTTCAAGAGACCCTAAAAGGCCTTTAATTCTTTCTATTTCCTCACTATTGAAGGATTCTTTCGCTTGTCCTTCACTGTGACTGATTTGCTTGCTGGTCTGTTCAAGTAAATGAGCCTAGGGCCTTGGCTATCCTCTTTTGTTTCCCCACTCTCGGCTTGAGGTTGTTGGTTTGCCATTCAACTTCCAGCAACGTTCCTTTGTATGCCTTGGCTTCTTACAGTAGGTACACCACATACTGTCTCAGTTATCCCTCCATGTAGGCTTTGAAGCATCCATCCTTTCTCTTTCTTGTGTTGACGCATTGCAAGTTATTAATGCCGAGCCTTCCACAGCTTGAGGCTTTAGCATTATTCCCGTTCGACTTTCTTCTGCTTGGATTAGAGAGATCGTCTCTTCCAAAGAAGGGATTTCTTCCTTTCTAAGTATTCCGATCCTAATTTGGTCAAATTCAGAATTAAGACTTGCCATGAAATCATATATTTGATCCTTTTTAATGAAGGTCTTTAGAGTTGCTGCATCTTCCACACACTTCATCTCAAATACTCAATAATGATCAAGTTCTTGCCATAGATTTTGAAGGGAATTGGCATATTCCGTCACAACTTTACTCCTTTGTTTTGTTGCACTTGTCTTTACCTTGATTTCATATATTTGTGCTGCATTTCAAGCCTTTGAATAAGTCTTGTGAATAGAATCCCAAATCTCCTTTGCAATTTTTAGAAACATACATGTATCACTTATGGCCATATCCATTGAATTCCATAGCCATGACATGATCATGATCATTGAATCTACTTCATCCCATGCGTTGAACATGAGATCTTCGGTGTTGGACCTTTTCCGAGAAGATGGCTGAGTCTTCCTTTTACCTTTCGTAGGTCTTGATGAATTGTGACCATTTGAGATAATTCTTTTCATTTAGCTTATAAGTTGTCCTCACATTTTGTAGATCTCTGGTCATATATTTGGTGTTGACCTCCTCGGTTTGACCCGAAGTATCTCCAATCAGTTTTGTCTCAGACATGGATAATTCCAAGCACAAAGAAAGTACTTGGAAAGGAAGAGCCAAAAAAACAAAAGCAATAAAGGCTGTAAGTGAATGATGTTTTAGGACAAAAAAATGAGACAAATTTAGAAGCGAAGTGGGAAAAATATAGCTAAAAATATCACAACAATAATAGTTGCGATTAGATTGTTAAGGACGAAGAAAAATCCAGTGATGAAAGCTGTGATTAAAAAGATTATTGCATCAAGGAAGGGTGCATTGCAACACTATCCTAGAAAAATGAGCTAATGCTTTGATGCCATGAAAAATTTAGAGAGAAGAATTGTGATAACTCTCTATGTATTTTGTACCATGATTACAAAGCTTTTATAGGACTCGCTACAAGTACCAACTAAGAAAAAATAGATTTGAAAAATACAGCTATAATCCCACAAATTAAGGGATACTAATAAATAATTCCCTAACTAATTATTTACAACTATTTCCTAATAATTAAGACCCAAAAATCAGGATTGAATATTGCTAATAATCAAGTCCTAAAAATCAGGATAATTCAACATATTCCTATGGCAGCCAGGATGTTTCCTAGCAAATTTGAGGTCTCATCTCTTTTACCCCGCATAGCAATTTTGTTGCTCCTCTAAGTGTAGTATTATGTCCTTAATCCAGTCAAAGTGTTGGGGATAGTCTTATTATCGGAAGAAAAAAACCGATTTCATCCTCTGTCGGTGCCAATGCTCTTGTTGCTTGAACATCTCTACATCTATGGTCGACACATTCTCAATTTCAGCTAGTTGATCTTCGATTCAGTTGGGCACAGACATTGACAACTCCCAGCACTAATCGGTTTATTCTTCTTTCCTCCAAGTAAACTGACATTGATATTACAACAAACCTCCACTACACTACCTTTTTACATCGACTGTACTCTAGCACTAACCTATGATCTCTAATGTAAAGTTTGGGAAAGACTATAAAATTGCACTTTATGATAAGCCACAGCAAAGCTCCATTCCACTACCTTCTATAGAATATGAATTATTCTTTTGAGAAGAAATTCAGTTGTTATTTTATATTTATGTATAGAGTCGCTGCATATATATAGTTCGATATAATTCTTACTATGTTTCACTAGTTGAAAATTCAATTATTGTACCCATAGTTATTTTTAGTTTATGAATTGCCTCTCACACTGTATTCAGAAAAGGAAAGGAATTCGATTATTTCTTCATATAATATATAAGATTCGATGATTCTGCTGGTTAGTTAAACTAATTCGTCTTATTGATATGCTGTCCAGCTCTGGCATTTTCTTTTCCATATAAATCAGTAAGGAGGATACTTGTGCTCCCACTAGAGGAAGGAAATTCTCATGTAGATCCATTTTTTCTTTTTTCTTTTTGGCTAAATTAACTGTAATTTTGTTTTTTCACCTTGGAAATTTTCCAAGTTAATGGAGAGGAATGCCGTTGCAAGCATTTTGTGTATAGCTCAATTTCACTTTCACTTTCCTATTATATCGGTAGTTTCTAATTCTAATCACAATGCTTCGTAGATGATGAATCAACCTGGTTCGTGTCTAAAGTGTATGCCCATTTTAACTAACTTTTAGGGGAATGAGTCGACTTAGCAAGCTTTTACCTTTTGCTTCACACCGGGGGTATTTTTAGTGTAAATGGTTCATTTTGGGTGCCAGGTCAAGTCTTTCTTCGATGATGTTGTGCTCTCGCTTGTTTGTGAACTTCACTAGATGAAACTACAATTACTACAATGGACTATTGTGTCCAAGGCTAAGTCTAGTTGTTGCTTTGCTTGATCGTTTGGGGCTTTTACTTTTGCTTCTTTTGGGGGTATTTTTGGTATTAATGATATTGGGTGCTAGTTTAAGACTCTTTTTTATGATGTTGTGCTCTCATCTTTTCCTGTGAACTTCACTGGATAAAACTACAATTGAGTCCTATTTGTAAGACTAAGTCTTGTTGCTTCACTTGGTCATATGTATGCACACATTGTTGGCAGTTTGACTTATGGAGTAGAGACCGAGTATGACTGTTTGTTCTTTATCTTATTAGATACTTCTGCCCTGTGAGATGTGAAATTGAACGCATCTATTCTCCAACATCATGGAGGATTATTTCTTTTAACTTTCAATTGGCTTGGTGAACACTCAAATTAAAGATCTAATAAGTCTCAATTAGTAAAATGGTTTTTCTGTCTAATGTTAAATGCTCAAAAATCTTCTCACAAATAGACAATTGATGATTACTGACTTGCGAAATCCAATTGTTGTTATGGACTATGGAAATAAGCCTTTGGTGGTGAAGGAGATGAATGAATTGATACGTAGGGAAGAGTCGAATTATTTTTGCTATTTTGCAAATGGATGATATTTTTATTTCAAGTTAGTATTTCTATTACAATATTAAGGATAACAAATTGCCATATGCTATCTCATTTGCAATTGAAACTATTGTCATGTGTAGAACTCCACAGTGATACATAAGTGAAATTATCTTAGATTGACTAAAAGATAAGCTCACGGTTTAGTACTTTTTTAGTACTTGTTTATGGACTCATCAACTTAGTAGTTATGAATTGATATTTTTTGTATAATTCGGATGGTGGGATAATATCCAGGGACGAGAGAAACGGGCACTTTTCATTGGCTTCAATATTGAGATGGATTTTAAGGACGAGTACCCGGTTAGGGAGAAAAAATGAGGTTAGTAGAAAGCTATCCAAGTTGAAAGGACAAGAATTCTGAGGCTATACTAAATATATAATCGAAATTTGTGGGAGGAAGAGAGAAATAAAAAGTTTGGATCTTCTAGAAAATAATCTTAGTTGCAATGCTATAAATACTTAAATGCTGGGAAGGGCCAAAGGTAATTAGAATGATTTAATTTTAGGAATCTAGTTTTGGAATTGATTTGATATAATTTTGGAAGGTGGGGATTTGACAACCTAGATAGTTAGGGATAAAATTGAAAGATGAAAAGAGGCTTTGCACGAATTCACCGAAATGAGGATTATTTATATCGTTGAGCCCTTTGAAAATATGGACCATCATCCAATTTAATAAGTTCTTATGTTCCATGTAAGAAAGACAGCCACATTACAATTTCTAAATCAGCAACGCTTTTCGGATTTTCAATAGTCATCGGATAAAGAAAGTTGTAATTTGGATATTGAGAAAAGAACAAATTCCAATAAAAGGCAGAGCCTTAAAATAAATTCAACGCAACCTTTCAAACAATTAATAAAAAGTACAAGGTTTTACACCTAGGACAATTAAAAATTATCTTTCAAACATGTAAAAAAAATACATAATCTCCAACATTCAAGATACTCTTAAGACAATCTTCCTAACTTTTTAAAAGAAAGTAGAACGTACTACTGAGGAAAAAAAATAGTAATAAATCATTGTTAAAATTTCTAAGTGGCAGCCAAGAGGCAATTTGCGACTAGCAAGGTTGCTAGGTCATTTCATAGGAGTACATGAAATTATTAAAGCCTTTAATCAAAAATAAATTTAATGACAATTGCCCAATCTAGATTTAAAGTGAAAAAAGTACCTCTTTCATTCACATTGCCAATTGTTGGTACCAAATTGTCAATGCTATCATTCGAGATTATGATAGAGGGGAGTGGCACTAGCAACGAGTTTCAAAGAAAGAGCGTTCCCATTGTTCTTCTTTTCACTTAGAAATAAGAGTGTGTTTGGAAATATTTCTATTTCGGAAACAGTTTTTATTTAGAAATAATATTATCTTTAAAAGAAAACAGCATTCAAAAATCTATATGATAAAGCCCTAAGATTTTATTAAATTTTGAATCCAATTTTCTGCAAAATATTTTCATAATTTCTTATGCTAAACTAATTCTAAACTAGAATTAACACTTAAATTTAGTAAAATTACTGAAAATCTAATTTCTAAATTTTCTCTAAATTTATGAATTTATGAATTTTATTTTTTTAGTTTTTTTATCTTATTCTTTTATTTATTTTTATTTCGAAAATGAGGACTAGGATCGGGTCGAGAGACTTGACTTTGTGTTGATTGTGTAAAGACAATATTAGGTTATGTTAAACTTATTTTTTAAAATGACATTGTTTCTCTTTTTGTTTCCATGAACAAAAATGTAAGCTTTTTCTACTTTTTATTTTTATTCGAAATCTATTCGCTAGCTATCGATTTATTTGTGAAAATAGAAAAAATTAACTGATATTATCAAATGACTTTCCATTCTTTTTCTATTCCAAAAACAAGAAATCGAAAAATAGAGGAACGGAAACGTTACCAAACATTGCCTAAATGGCTTTTATTGTGTTACTTTTGATTTGAATCATTGTGCAAAACAAACATTTTCACTTTTGTTTAGACATAAATACTAGAAACTTTGACATGATATTTTCATAATTTCTTGACTAAATGCAATTGATAGTTCTTGTACAATTTCACGAGAATCTAACTTGTCCCATTACTTTTTCTTTTTTTTGGTTTAAAGTAATTTTGTATTTTGTATAACGTCAATGTTAGTCTTGATTAGACTTTTTTTCTCATATCACCTTTTTTTTTTCCAAACATGGACTATCGATTGCTAACATGAATAATAAATTACATGTGCCATGTCATCACCCGCTTGTTATTTTCAAGTGGGGATATATGCCAAATCAGTGACATGAAAAAAATTCATGCATGTATGAACTCTCCCCATCATTCATCTCCCACCTCACCACTAGCCACTGCCCTTGTCCCCTTTGACCACCCCACCAACATCAATCGTCCCTCGCCATTAAAAAAGTAGCCAATTTTAGTAATTTTCTCAATGAACTCAAGGGAAGTCTAATGAAATGCCTTAAGGACGATAGACGCACTTTTAAAATTAGATGACAGTTTTCAGCTAAGTGAAAGGAGCTAGGCAAAAATAATTTTTAAATAAAAATACATAGGTCGGTAGGTAGTAATGTTAACCTCTAAATTTTTTAAAGTGCAAATAATATTATTTTCAGTTTCTAAATTTTGGCGGGAAAGCTGCAAGAAGAAGTCAGGACACGACGGTTAGCAACGGAGGACACGTGGTCGCAGATGATTCGTAGCGAGCGTCTTTCCGAATTCTCTCACGGCGAGTCAAGCAACGGTCGGAATTTTGGAAAGCACACCGACTTTGCTAAATTGAACAGTCAGCAGATCGCAGCCGTCCAAATCACGATCCTCGCTTCGGATATATTTTTACATCGACGGTGTATTCTTTCCCAATGAATAACAGACTACAGTCCTTTTCACCTCTCGTGCTCATTCGTATCCGTTGCTCTCGTTCCTCTCTCTCCCCCATGGCTTCTTCTGCGATTTCGTCCTCGTTGATTAGGCGTTCTTCATCGGCCCTTCCTTCTTCTTCTTCTTCTTCTTCTTCTTCTTCTTCGTTTGATTGATTTATTTTGTCGATGGTGTCCTCATTTTGCTTTCTTGTCTGATTTTGTGAAGCATCATCTGGTTGCGGAGATCCTTGAGGGTTTCGCTTGAAGCCTACGATGCCTATTTGGTTATCGGAATTCTTTGGTTTACGCCTCGTCCTTTGATTGCTTTGTGATTCATCGGGCGATCGATTGAACTTTGCGTTGTTGTTTTGACCAGCTTATTCTGGATTCTCGTTGTTCGGTGAGAATTGGTAGTGTGGCTTCTATCTCTTGACGTCTGAGGATGTCGTTATGGCAAGTTCACAGAAAGAGAAACAGAAATTGGAAGGAATATTTCTCTTCCGTTCGCAGATCAGAGTCTGGTGGTGGCAATACTTTTCCACTGCTGTAATACTTTCTTCTGATACAGTGATTGTCGTGGGCATTTTACAACTGACGTGTTTTGTAGGTGATATGGGTTGTTTTTAGTTTGTAGTGCGACCTTGCGGCCCTAATTTCTGAATATTTTAGGTTCTCGGTATGAAGACTTTTCTGACAGGACCTAAGTTATACTTCGTTGCAAACTGTTAGCATCTCATTCTGAAAATATGAACTGGTACTGTGCTTTTGCCTTTTATCTTTTCCTAACATATTCCACCTAGGTACCTTTCATGACTAGAACGTCTCTTTCTTCTCGTGTTTCATGATTGGCATATGTGATTAGGCCTCACACGGGGATGTTGACAGGACAGCCGTCTAGAAGCTCTCTTTCTTCTCGTGTTTTGGGATTGGTATATGTGATCAGGCCTCACATGGGGACGTAGACAGGACAGCCATTTAGACATAATTCCCTTTGCATTGCTTGCGCTCTAACCGGTTCTCTCCTTTCTGCTGATTCTCTTGTTTCTTATCCATCACAAAGCTGTCTTGTGCCCTGTTCGCTGTCAGCAGACATGGCTGGTCTGGCTGGGAGAAGCAGACACTCGGTGCTTGGTTGGCATGTTTGTCAAATTTTGTAGTTCTTTTTAGATGGGTGACAATTCTGCATAAGCCTTGGTTTGAGGTCTTAACATATCTGGTAAGCATGGACCCCTTCTGATCTCTTATGATACCTAATGTACGATGGGTGAACTTCTACTACTTATATATGATCTAAATTTAATCAAGCATAGCTGTTGAAACTCTGTAGGACATGAATTTATAGATTTCCAATTGCAGTGTGATCCTTTGCTTTGGTGTTTGCTTTGAAGGCATGAATTTTGAAGCATCTGGCTGGGTCTTTTTTCAGGACAATGTTGGCGACAGCCCCGATTTTATACAGAAAGGTCTATCAAAGCTATTAAGGTTCGAACGCTGATCATGTCTACTAATTTTGTGGCTTCCATGCTATACGGACTTATTCAGTCGTTGACGGGTGCTTGTTCCAGTTTAGAGCGATCCCACTAAGGACCGTGTGAGGATGCTAATGGAACGAAACTGTTTGAGAATCCTAGTTCTTTAGTTGGGGAAGGCAGGAGGTTATTAATTAACGGAATTATGTTTAGTAGAGATGCTGAATTTTTGTTTTTCTTTGTGGATTGGAGTGATGAGCGATGTCTGGATCTTTCCATAGGGATCATCTTTATTTATTTATTTATTTATTTATTTTTGGGGAGATGCAATGAACATCTAGTTCTCTTCCTGTTGTAGGTTAGAGTTCTTTGTTGCAAATCACGCTGAATTTGACCTGGTTTGTGTTGTAGTATGTTCACCCATTGTATTAACTTTTAGGGGAATGATTTGAGTTAGCCAGCTTTTGCTTTTTGCTTCTCCCAGGGGATTTTTGGTATAAATGGTTTATTTTGGGTGCCAGTTCAAGTCCCTTTCTTTGATGATGTCCTGCTCTCTATCTTCGCCTGCGGACTTTACTGGATGAAACTACAATTACTACAATTGAGGCTTGTTTCCAAGGCTAAGTCTAGTTGTTGCTTAGCGTGGTCATTTGGGGCTTTTACTTTTTCTTCTTCTGGAGGTATTTTTGGTGTAAATGGTTAATTTTGGGAGCCGGTTCACAAAGTCTCTTTCTTCGATGATGGTGTCCTCTAATCTTTTTCTGTGAACTTCACTAGATAAAACTACAATTGAGTCCTGTTTCAAGTCTAAGTCTAGTTGTTGCTTTCCTTGGTGACTTGGTGGCACACATTGATGGCAGTTTGACTTATTGGATGCTTCTACATTGTGAGATGGAAATTGATTGCAGATATTCACTAATATCATGGCAGATTACTTGTTTCTACTTTGAATTGGTTTGGTGCAGTCCGTAGAAGCGTTCTTATCGGGATTCTCTTTATATTGAAGTTCCAGTTCATATGAATTTGCCTGACAAATTAGTTTTATATTGCTTGTGTGTTGAAAAGTTACTGGGCCATGAGCTTGCACAATCCCTCTACATGGATTCTCCCCTGATTTTCTCCAAAACTCTTATTCTGTTATCTTCATTTCTGAGGAAGTTGGCTCTATTTTGTGCCTTCAAAGCTATATCTGCAAGGATGCTCGTGGGCATGCATAGAGTGGATGGATTGGATGTTTTGGCCAACTTTTACAAGCTTGCTCTTTGAATGAGATGGTGCACTGGACAAGTTGCTTCAGGTAGGGTTCATGTGTTGTATGAGCTATACCTCATGTTGAACTCGAGAAGAAAAACTAATTGGTTTGTTGACTTCACAAAGAATTGAGCCTTCCTGCAGGATATATTGTATAGGCCCCGAAAGGAGATGGAAGGCTGTGATCTCTGGATAAAACTTTGCTTCCAAACGAAGCATCTAGCGTTAGTGGGTATATAAGCCAGCGGAATACCTGATGGAGCTTGTATAATTCTGCCTGTATTTTTGGACTTTTGGACATATTTGTCCATGGTCAGTTGCTCACTTTGTTGAGCAAATTGTGCAACTTTGTTTCATAGAACAAGTAAGTTGTGGTTGGCAAAAAATCAAGAATGATTGTGCAGATAGCACTTGTTATCATTTTGTTCATGTGTTGTATGAGCTAAACCTGATGTTTAACTTGCGAAAAAAAAATGACTGGGTTGAAGACCTTGCAAAGAAATTGAGCCTTTCTGCAGGATATATCGTATAGGCCCTGAAAGGAGAAGGAAGGCTGTGATCTCTGGATAAAATTTTACTTACGAAGCATCTAGTGTTAGCCAGTATATGAGCTAGTGGAATACCTTATGGAGCTTGTATAATTCTGCTTGTATTTTTGGACTTTTGGACATATTTGTCTATTGTCAGTTGCTCACTTTGTTGAGCAAATTGTGCAACTTTGTATCATAGCATAAATAAGTTATGGCTGGCAAAAAATCAAGAATGATTGTGCAGATCGCACTTGTTATCATTTTGTTCATGTGTTGTATGAGCTAAACCTGATGTTTAACTTGCGAAAAAAAAATGACTGGGTTGAAGACCTTGCAAAGAAATTGAGCCTTTCTGCAGGATATATCATATAGGCCCTGAAAGGAGAAGGAAGGCTGTGATCTCTGGATAAAATTTTACTTACGAAGCATCTAGTGTTAGCCAGTATATGAGCTAGTGGAATACCTTATGGAGCTTGTATAATTCTGCTTGTATTTTTGGACTTTTGGACATATTTGTCTATTGTCAGTTGCTCAGTTTGTTGAGCAAATTGTGCAACTTTGTATCATAGCATAAATAAGTTATGGCTGGCAAAAAATCAAGAATGATTGTGCAGATCGCACTTGTTATCATTTTGGTCAGGGTGTGATTTGCTGACTCTTGGAAGTTATTGATCAGTTGACAGCCTCTGTGAAGAACTCTTCGGAGGAGACATCATACCCAAAATGCTCTTGATCCTTCTTCTTTTCTTTTTGTTTCTTGATTAATTGTTAATTTGGTCTGATTTGCATGCTAATTTTCTGAAGGTTATTCTCGCCTCTCTGGGAATCTGCCATGTTATGCGTATCGTCGGGGCACTCCTCTGATTGGTGATTGTTTCATCATTAATCGATCTTTCCGTTTAATCGTATTATGAGCTGATTCTGGTATTTGCTATTCCGTGAATTGGCAGTGGCTTCTTCCTTCCTGGAGTGATCACGTTCGTCTGAGGACCATGAGCACAATGCTACTGGTCAGTTGGTTACATAGAACAAGACATTGGGGCTTTTTAGAGGACTAATGATCTAATCTTGCACTGTTCAGTTGAGCTGATGATGTAGTAGTCTTTGTCTTTAGGATGAGCGATGGACTGAAATTTTGACAGCTGGTGATCTGTTGCGTTCTCTGTGGGGCTGAGTTGATAATTATTTGATATTGGATGAGCTTCCGTTTCTTGGATTTTAGGCAGTTATTGGATTGAATTGAACTTGTCCTACATTTCTGCTATTTTCTAGTTAATCCCAAAGATCAGATCTAGTTCTCTTCCTTCCGAAGATCAGCGTTTAGTCGGGGCAATACTTCACATGGCCAAGTTCCATACGGAGTCTCTGTGATCAGTGATATTCTTCCTTGCTGCATAAGCATCAATTCCTAACTTTTCTTCCACTTCCGTCTTCTTCTAGTTAAGGTGGAACGATGAGATGTTCTCTTTCCTTTGTCTTTTTGCAAGGCCGAGAGGATGGATTGTTTATTCCTAATTGCTTTAGGTTGAAGGTTTGCTGAATTTGAGAAGTATTGATCCTTTGTCTTTTTTGCAAGGCCGAGAGGATGAATTGTGGAGACCAGGTTTTGTTTGAAATAGGATAAGCCCTTATTTGTTGCATTCTGGACAGTAAATGGTTCCAATGGTGTTGTCTCAATTTTTCTTTTTTAAATTAAAGCAAGAGGATCACCATTAAGTTCTCTTTCTTTGATGGTCAGAATTGTTTAAAGCAAAGACCTATTTCTTAATGGAATTATTCTACATGTTATTTATCACTGACCTTTTCCCTTTCAACATACTTTGTTGCGCGTTCCCTTAGAAATACGTTTCTTGCATATGCATTTCTGTTGACTTGGTGTGTATGTCTACTTGAAGTTAGTGTCTATGTTAAATTGGTTTATTTGAAGAATTTTCTGTCAGGTTTACTTTGTGTTTATATTAGATAGATTGTCGTTGTCTAGATGGTAATTTCTTTTGCTGAGTTATTATTTTGGTGTTATCTATTGCTCTTTTTCTCTATGTTATTTGGAACTTGCAGGATAGGTTCTTTCCCAAAAAAATATTTGTTTTTCACACTTTTTTATGCAGTAACATTTTCCTTTTGCCAATACTTTACCAAATGTCATATTATGTAGTGTTTTCACTTAGAAAGCAATGATGTGGATGGTTCATCAGTAGCTTTATCTTTCCTTTATATTGTTTAACAAGATTATTCTGGATTTTGTGGTGGATTGGCAGTCACATCTTTCCTCTTGGAGCACGATCTCTTCATTGGAGCATGTCGTCTGATGATGATAAATACATAGAAGATGGTCAGTTTGCATAATATAAGGTGTTTGGGCTTCTTGGAGGAGTGGTGATCTTCAGCAGGCGATGGACTAATTTTGAAGCTTTCTAGGCTTTCTGTAGTTTTGAATTAAGTTTGTCTTCGGTTGATTATATTCAGGAAGCAGTGAGATGTATCATCGAGTTCTAATTCGCTTAAAGGATTAAGTTTTGCTGGGTTTGAGAACTGCTTTCTTCTGTGGGGCTGAGTTCATGATTGTTTAAAATTGGACGAGCAGCAGCTTCGTGGATTCTAGGCAGTACTGAAACTTTGAAGATTTATAGGCTTTTTGTAGTTTTGATTTAAGTTTGTCTTTAGTTGATTATCTTCCGGGGGCAGTGAGATAATTATCGTCAAGTTATAATTCTTCTACAGGTTGAAGTTTTGCCGGGTTTGAGAAGTGGTGATCTATTGTGTTCTTCTGTGGGGCTGAGTTGATGATTGTTCAAAATTGGACAAGCAGTCACTTAGTGGATTCTAGACAGTCATTGATTTGAACGAAGTTTGTTCTCCACTTCTGCTTTTTTCTGGGTTATGGTGAGATGATTGGGGCCTAGTTCTCTTTCCTTTGATGCAAACCTCTTGTGGTTCGATGTGGACTTCCTTCAATTTGTGATGGTTCTTTCTAGCTCCATAATCTGTATTTCATTTAACAAGATCTTCTTTCTTTAGAGATTCTATTGGGGAAGATGAATAATCATCGACTATCCTCCATTTTAGGGGATCATTTGTGAGTCTGGAAAGCTTGAGGTCCACTAAGTTCTGGCCTTTTTTTCTGTATTCTTGTAGTGCATGCTGCAATCACAAAATTGGTTGTTGGTGAATCATTCAGATATTGATTGCTGGTGAATCATGCAGATATTGCATGCTATTCGTCTTGCTTTTTTCCCCGCAAATGCTAGCTTCAGATAATACCCAGGGCTTTCATTCTATACGATTGATGTGTTTTCTTTTGGTACAAAACCTTTGGTGGAACTTTTTCATTTATCGGGTGATTTCTATGCTTTAGGTGGTTGTTGAGGAGTTGTCATGGACATTATTAGTGTTTACGCTACTTCTTTGATCTGATTGATGGATTGATCCATCCTTTTGGTGTTTTGCAAGCTGTTTTGGATTTTTATAAACCAGTGGATTGATGGCAGCTTTTTTTCTCATGGAGCAATCTCTTTGATTGAGGATGTTGTTTAAGGAATGGTACATATGATGAGGTTGGTCAATTATTACTCAGAATAACTGAGCTTTCCTTGTGTTCGACGATCTCTTCACATCTATCTTTGGTTGGGTTGGTGGATGGGCATTGTCCTTGATCAGCTTCAGGACTAGGTGAAGAACTGAAATTTTGATAAATTCCTGCTGTGTAGGCACTTGGTGTTTTGCCAGATTTTAGAAGTGATGATCTGTCACCTTTTCTGTGTTGGTTTTGATGAATATCGGTGTCTGGGCTTGGTTGGAAATTGGATAAGCTCCCACTTCTTGGATTTTTGGTTCTTTTGATATCCTCACTCTCCATGTATATTTATATGGATCAGTCCCTAATCAATTGATATTTTGGCCATGCTTTAATGATAGGGTGTGCGAGAACTAGCGAGGTCTGAGGTCCTCACTCTTTCCTTTGAAGCAAACCTCTTTTGGTTCAATGTGGCCTGTCTTCAATCTGTGATGGTTCTTTCTAGCTCCATAATCTTTATTTCATTTAACAAGATCTTCTTTCATTTGAGATTTTATTGGCTTTTCTTGTATTTGGAAGATGAATAATCATTGACTATCCTCCATTGTAGGGATTGCTAGTGAGTCTGGAAAAGCTAGAGGTCCATCAAGTTCTGGCTTGTTTCTTCTCTTCATTCTTTTAATGCATGCTGCAATCCCAAGATCAATTGCTGGTAAATCATGCTGCTATTGCATGTTATTTGTCTTGCTTTTTTTTTTTGGCCCCCCGAATACTAGCTTCACACAATACACAGGGATTGCATTCACATGATTGATGTGCTTGCTTTTGGTGCAGAACCTTTGGTGTACTTTTTAATTTATCAGGTGATTCCTATTCTGTTGTTTAATGAGCTGTTTCTAGATTTTTATAATCCAGTGACTTGGCAGTAGCTTATTTTCTCACTGAGGGATCTCTTTGATTGAGGATGTTGTCTAAGAAAAAGTACATATAATGAGGTTGGTCAATTATTACTTAGAGTAGCTGAGCTTTTCTTGAGTTCAACGTTCTCTTCACATCTATTTTTGGTTGGGTTGGTTGATGGGCAGTGTCCTTGATCATCTTTAGGACCGGGTGAAGAACTGAAATTTGGATAAACTCCTGCTGCGTAGGTGTTTTGCCAAATACTGGAGGTGATGATCTATTGCCTTTTCTGTGTGGCTGAGTTGATGAATTGCGGTGTCTCGGCTTTGTTGGAAATTGGATAAGCTCCCACTTCTTGGATTTTGGTTCTTTTGATGTCCTCACTCTCCATGTGTATATATATGGATTAATCCATTTTGGCCATGCTTTAATGATAGGGTGTGCGAGAAGTAGCTTGACATTGATGCAAACCTCTTCTGGTTGCAGAAACCCCCTTGCGGAGATCCTTGAGGGTTTCACCTGGCCTCTTTGGGATGATGCCTGTGGTTATCGTAATTATCTTGTTTATGCTCAGTGATTGATCGACCGATCGGTCTTTGTGTTATTGTTTTTACCAGCTTATTCTGGATTCTTGTTATTTGGTGAATTGGTTTTGTGGCTTATCTCCTCTTGAATCATATCTCTTTCGTCTAAGGATGGTCATCATGGGAAGTTTTTGGTTGAGTTCCTCCTTCAATCCTTAATTGCTCCATGGACCAACTTTCTTTACAATTGTTTTTCGAGCTGCTTCTGGATTTTGTTATATGGTGAATTGGCAGTGGTTTTTTTCCCCTTGGAGTGAACTGCTTGTCTGAGGATGTCAAGGATAATGAATTCTATGACATTGGTCAGTTTGTTTCATAAAACACGGATGTTCAGGCTTTTTGGAGGACTGACGATCCTTTTGCTGTCTCTAGGACTTTGCCATGTTGTGGTCACCGTGAAGGCTTGTGCTCCTCTGATTGATTAATTGATTTGTCCTTGATTGATCTTTCTAAGTTTAATTGTATTATGAGTTGATTTTGATATTCACTATTCTGTGAATTGGCAGTGGCATTTTTCTTCTTGGAGCGATCATTTTGTCTGAGGATGTTGTAGGGCAATAAAAACAATGCAACTGGTCAGTTGGTTACCTCGAATACGACATGTGGGCTTTTTGGAGAACTAATGATCAATCTTGCATTGTTTGTGGTTAAGCTGATGATCTAGAAGTCTTTGTTGTCAGGACAAATGATGGACTGAAATTTTGACAAACTTTTAGGCTTCTTTTACCAGTTGATAGTTTTACTGGATTTTGACAGCTGGTGATCTATTGAGTTTTCTGTGGGGCTGAGTTGATAATTGTTTGAAATTGGATGATCTCTTGCTTCTCGGATTTTAGGCAGTTGTTGGTTTGAATGAAACTTGTCCCTTACTTCTGTTATTTTCTTCTTAATCTGAAAGATCAGATCAGTTCTCTTCCCTTCACAGATCAGAGTTTGGTCAAGGAAATACTTTACGTGGCCAAGTTCGGGATGGAGTGTTTGGTGTCAGTGATGTCCCTTACTTCTGTTATTTTCTACCTAATTTGTCTTCCACTTCTGTTATCTTCTAGTTAAGGTGGAACGATCAGGTGTTTTCTTCCCTTCGCAGGTCAGAGTTCTGTCGAGGGAATACTTTACCTCATCAATATGGAGCGTCTGTGATCGGTGATGGTTCTTTCTTGCTGCATAAGCATCAATTAATAGGACAAGCTCTCCTTTCAGATTTTTTTTTTTTTCTGGAAAGGTCCACACAAGTTCTATCTTGTTTCTCTTCATTCTTATCTCTGTGCTATGATCACTAATTGGATCTCTCTAAATCATGGAGATAGCATATGTTACAGTTACACGATATGGTCTGTTTTCTATCCTGGAACTGGCGCCAGGCATTACCTTGCTGGGTTCACCTTCAAACACAACTTCTGTGTTTTCTTATGGTCTAGAACAAGAGGTCATTTTGTGTTCTTTCCGTATGAGAGGTTGTTTGAATTGGTTGGACTCTATCAATGGCCATATAAATGTCAACATTGTAGGTTTTCTTTGGTTATTAGGACTGAAGGCTTACTGTTGACGGAATAGGTTTTACTTCAGTGCATATTGGTTGCATCTTATTTGGAATGATGTGCTTCAGATATCTATTATGATACAGATATCTATTATGATACGCGTTCTTAATCTTTCTTAAATTGTTTTTATCTCTTGACGTTTGTTAGGCCGATTACTTTCTCGGTCTAATTTCTGAAGCATCTGGTTTGTTGCAGAAGCTTAATTTCTTGTGTTCCGGTTGGCTCCTTGGGACTTGGCCATGGTCAGGGACATCATTAGGGTCTACTGTCCTCCTTTGACCATGTATTAATTTATTGGTTGGTTGTTCTATTTAGTTTTTTTTTTAAGAGCAGATTCTGGATCTGTTATTTAATGCATTAGAAGTGACTTCTTCTCTGTTGGACTGATCTCTACTTCCAAGGACGTCATGTAAGGAACAGTAAATATGATGAGTTTGGTCAATTGTTGCATAGAATAAAGTGTTTGAGCTATTTTTTGGGACTGACGATTCCTTTGTGGTGTAATGTTGAGTTGATGGACTAGGAGTACTGGGTGATGAACTGCAAATTTTAATAATTTCCTGCATGGACACTTATGTTTCTTTTTCAAACTTCATTCTTTCATTAATTATGTTTGGGTAGTGGCAAGAATCGAGATGATAATTGTCTGGTTCTAATTGCTTTAGGTTGAAGGTTTGCTGAACTTGAGAAGTGCTGATCCGTTGCCTTTTTGGCAAGGCTAAGAGGATGAATTGTGGAGACTGGGTTTTGTTTAAAATTGTACAAGCTCTCATTTATTGGATTCTTGACAGTAAATGACTATAATAGTATTAACTCTATTTTCTTTTTCTTTTCCTATTTTTTTATTAATGCAAGATGATCACCGTTCAGTTCTCTTTCTATAATAAGTCATAAATAGGTTAAAGCAATGACTTTTTCCTTGATGGAACATGTTATTTGTTACTCTTTTTACTTTCAATGTACTTTGTTGCATGATCACTTGGTAATAGATTTCTTGGATATGCATCTGTTTTGGCGTGGTGTGCATGTCTGCTTGAATTTTGTGTCAATATGTTAAATTGGTCTTCGTACGCTGAGTTGTTATTTTGACAGTACCTATTGCCCTTGTTTTTCTATGTTATTTTGAACTTACAGGACGGGTTCTTTTTGAAAAAAAAAGTATTTGTTTTTCACTGCAGTATGCAGTAACATTTATCTCTTGCCAAACCTTTACTAATTGTTTTTCACTCAAAGTTTGATTTGAATTCTGTCTCAATGATTGATAGCTTCATTTACCCATGTAAGGCCCTAAATTTTCACCCCTAGGCATTTAAAACCAAGAAAAGAGAAATGCTAGATATCCTAATCATTCACAAGTTTGGTGTACAATTACTGTATACAAAATAAACCATTTCTCATGATGAAAGAGGGTCTTTTTGAATTGGAGAAACAACAAATCATATGTAACAATTAATGCTTTTGCATACCATGTTTTGTATGTGGTTCTGCATTGCTCTTCACAAACTTTGATTTAGAAATTGACTAGTCATATAGCAAGTGAGCATTTAAGCAAGTGCATTGACAAACCGGATTGGCAGTGGTAAGCGCCCCTGTATTTGCTCTTTATTTGTGCTTATTGTTTTTGTTCTGGATCTGCTTGGTTATTAATGCAGGTGAAACACATCGGAGCCAAATTTGGGGATTTTACTTTGGCACTAGTGTTGCTGGCTATCCAGGTTCTTTAATCTGCTCTGCTCAATTGTTACGTTTAAAGCCTGCATATTTCCCTTTGCAGGATAGGTGTTCTCACGCTTTCCTGGTTCTGCTCGCCCCCCACCTTTGTCTCCCCATGGCTTCTGCTGCCCGGCCTACGATTCCTGTGTTTACCGGAATTATTTGGTTTACAGCCTTGTCCTCAGTCAATCTTTCCTTCATTGTTTTGCCAGCTTACTCTGGATTTTTGTTAGTCGGTGAATTGGCAGTGTGGTTTCTTTCCTCTAGAATCATATTTCTATTGTCTGAGGATGTTGCTATGGGAAGTGCTTGGTTTAGCTCCTCCTCCGATCCTTTATCGATCCATTGACTGACTTTCCATACAATCTATGAGCTGCTTCTGGATTTTGTTATTTGGTGAATTTGCAGCGGCTTCTTTCCCCTTAGAGCGAACTGTTTGTCTGAGGATGTCAAGGACCATGAATACAATGACACCGGTCATTGTGTTCCATAAAACTAGGTGTTTGGGCTTTTTGAAGGACCGATGATCCTTTTGCTGTCTTTTTAGGGTTGAGATGATGATTTAGTGTTTGGTCACATCTAAGACCGGGCAATACACTGAAAATTACTGGTGTTGATGGAAATTGGTTCTTCAGTTTTTTTTTTTATCTCCGGGAGATGTTTATCGTCTAGTCATGATTCTCTCACGGGCTGGAGTCTTGCCAGACTTGACAAGTGGTGATCTGCGGCAAGCTGATGATTGCTTGAAATTGGATAAGCTCTATGGTTTCACGAGGCAATTATCTGTTTGAATGAAATTTGTTCTTTCAGTCCCATAATTTTCCGATTAATGTGAAAGCTGATTCTCATTCCTTTGGAGGTGAGTGTTGGTTGATGTGTAATCTGTGATGGTTCTTTCTTTGCAAGGTGTATGCGCCACGACAGATCACCATCCAATCCAATTCTGCTTCATCATCTTTCCAATGAAGTTCAAAAGCGGGTGTCTCCTTCCTGGAAATAGTCCTTCCCTCGTGTCCTCATCCATCGGTCTCATCGTGCATCTATCATTATGCATGCATTCCTCTCAGTTGACAGCCTCTGCGAAGTACATTTCAGAGGAGACATCGCTCGCGAAGGAGCTGTTGATCATTTTTTTTTTTTCTCTCTCTTCATTGACTTTTAAATCGGTCTGATTCGGTTTATGCTATGTTATTTTCTGAAGGTCACACCTCGCCTCTCTGGGACTCTGCCATGTCATGGGCGTTGTTAGGGTTTGCGCTCCTCTGGTCATTGATTGATTAAATCACTGATTGATCTTTCCGAGTTCAATTGTGTAATGATCTGATTCTGGTACTTTATTCCATGAATTGGCAGTGGCTTATTTCTTCTTGAAGCGATCATTTTGTCTGAGGATGTTGTCTGAGGACAATGACTATAATGCTACTGGCAGTGGCTGATTCTGGTACACTATTCCATAAATTGGCAGTGGCTTATTTCTTCTTGGAGCGATCATTTTGTCTGAGGATGTTGTCTGAAGACAATGAGTATAATGCTACTGGTCAGTTGGTCAAATTGAATATGTCATTTGGGCTTTCTGGAGAACTAGTAATCTACCTTGCACTGGGTGGTTGATCTAGAAGCCTTTGTCTTCAGGGCAAATGACGGACTGACATTATGGCAACCTTCTAGACTTCTTTTACAGCTTGAAAGTTTTACTGGATTTGACGGCTGGTGATCTGTTGCGTTTTCTGTGGACTGAGTTGATAATTGTTTGAAATTGGATGAGCTGCTGCTCCTTGGATTTTAGGCAGTTATTGGGCTGAATGGAACTTGTCCTTTACATTTGTTGTTGGTAGGTAATTGGAAAGGTCAGATCTAGTTCTCTTTCCTTCACAGATCAAGATTTTGGTCAAGGCAATACTTTACCTGGCCAAGTTTGATATGCAGTGTCTACTATCAGTGATGTTCTTTTTTGCTGCAGAAGCATCAGTTTCTAATTTGCCTTCCACTTCTCATTTATGTATTCCTTTTTTGGCCAGAAATGAGATAGTTACATTTACCATAGTAAAAGCATACTTCTTAGAGACAAAATAATAAAACCATACACTCACACGCATTGATGGGTATGAGTATACTGTTTGAGCAATTAAATCAAGAATATCATATATGTCACTATGTGCACAATTATAGTCATGACTCAAAATTGTAATTTTTTTAAAGTTGACGGAAAGAGAAATAGAAATTGGAAGGAATAGTTCTCTTTTATTCGCAGATCAGAGTCTGGTGGTGGCAATACTTTTCCACTGCTGTAATACTTTCTTCTGATACAGTGATTGTCGGGGGCATTTTACAACTGATGTGTTTTGTAGGTGATATGGGTTGTTTTTAGTTTGTAGTGCGACCTTGAGGGCCTAATTTCTGAATATTTTAGGTTCTCGGTATGAAGACTTTTCTGACAGGACCTAAGTTATACTTCGTTGCAAACTGTTAGCATCTCATTCTGAAAAGATGAACTGGTACTGTGCCCTTGCCTTTTATGTTTTAATAACATATTCCACGTAGGTACCTTTCATGACTAGAAGGTCTCTTTCTTCTCGTGTTTCATGATTGGCATATGTGATTAGGCCTCACACGGGGATGTTGACAGGACAGCCATCTAGAAGGTCTCTTTCTTCTCGTGTTTTGTGATTGTTATGTGATCAGGCCTCACATGGGGACGTAGACAGGACAGCCATCTAGACATAACTCCCTTTGCATTGCTTGCACTCTAACCGGTTCTCTCCTTTCTGCTGATTCTCTTGTTTCTTATCCATCACAAAGCTGTGTTGTGCCCTGTTTGCTGTCAGCAGACATGACTGGTCTGGCTGGGAGAAGCAGACACTTGGTGCTTGGTTGGCTTGTTTGTCAAATTTTGTAGTTATTTTTAGATGGGTGACAATTCTGCATAAGCCTTGGTTTGAGGTCTTAACATATCTGGTAAGCACGGACCCCTTCTGATCTCTTATGATATGTACGATGGGTGAACTTCTACTACTTATATATGATCTAAATTTAATCAAGCATAGCTGTTGAAACTCTTTAGGGCATGAATTTATAGATGTCCAATTGCAGTGTGATCCTTTGCCAATGATGATCTTTTGACCAGGTATTCTAATTCATGGTTCTACTGTATCTCTTTGGCTCTGCGAAGGTTGTACGGAGTCATCTTCCTTTTAATTGGAGATACTAAACGGTTGCCTTATGATTGGTTTCATTTGCTTTGGTGTTTGCTTTGAAGGCATGAATTTTGAAGCATCTGGCTGGTTCTTTTTTCAGGACAATGTTGGCGACAGCTCCGATTTTATACAGAAAGGTCTATCAAAGCTATTAAGGTTTGAACGCTGATCATATCAACTAATTTTGTGGCTTCCATGCTATATGGACTTATTCAGTCGTTGACAGGTGCTTGTTCCAGTTAGAGCAATCCCACTAAGGACCGTGTGAGGATGCTAATTGAACGAAACTGTTAGAGAATCCTAGTTCTTTAGTTGGGGAAGGCAGGCAGTTATTAATTAATGCAATTATGTTTGGTAGAGATGCTGAATTTTTGTTTTTCTTTGTGGATTGGAGTGATGAGCGATGTCTGGATCTTTCCATAGGGATCATCTTTATTTATTTATTTATTTATTTATTTTTGGGGAGATGCAATGAACATCTAGTTCTCTTCCTGTTGTAGGTTAGAGTTCTTTGTTGCAAATCATGCTGAATTTGACCTGGTTTGTGTTGAAGTATGTTCACCCATTTTATTAACTTTTAGGGGAATGATTTGATTTAGCCAGCTTTTGCTTTTTGCTTCTCCCGGGGGATTTTTGGTGTAAATGGTTTATTTTGGGTGCCAGTTCAAGTCCTTTCTTTGATGATGTCCTGCTCTCTATCTTCGCCTGTGGACTTTAATGGATAAAACTACTATTACTACAATTGAGGCTTGTTTCCAAGGCTAAGTCTAGTTGTTGCTTAGCTTGGTCATTTGGGGCTTTTACTTTTTCTTCTTCTGGAGGTATTTTTGGTGTAAATGGTTAATTTTGGGAGCCGGTTCACAAAGTCTCTTTCTTCGATGATGTTGTCCTCTAATCTTTTTCTGTGAACTTCACCAGATAAAACTACAATTGAGTCCTGTTTCAAGTCTAAGTCTAGTTGTTGCTTTCCTTGGTGACTTGGTGGCACACATTGATGGCAGTTTGACTTATTGGATGCTTCTACATTGTGAGATGGAAATTGATTGCCGATATTCACTAATATCATGGCAGATTACTTGTTTCTACTTTGAATTGGTTTGGTGCAGTCCGTAGAAGCGTTCTTATCGGGATTCTCTTTATATTGAAGTTCCAGTTCATATAGATTTGCCTGACAAATTAGTTTTATATTGCGTGTGTGTTGAAAAGTTACTGGGCCATGAGCTTGCACAATCCCTCTACATGGATTCTCCCCTGATTTTCTCCAAAACTCTTATTCTGTTATCTTCGTTTTCTGAGGAAGTTGGCTCTATTTTGTGCCTTCAAAACTATATCTGCAAAGATGCTCGTGGGCATGCATAGAGTGGATGGATTGGATGTTTTGGCCAACTTTTACAAGCTTGCTCTTTGAATGAGGTGGTGCACTGGACGTGTTGCTTCAGGTAGGGTTCATGTGTTGTATGAGCTATACCTCATGTTGAACTCGAGAAGAAAAACTAATTGGTTTGTTGACTTCACAAAGAAATTGAGCCTTCCTGCCGGATATATTGTCTAGTCCCCGAAAGGAGATCAAAGGCTGTGATCTCTGGATAAAATTTTGCTTACAAACGAAGCATCTAGCGTTAGTGGGTATATAAGCCAGCGGAATACCTGATGGAGCTTGTATAATTCTGCCTGTATTTTTGGACTTGGACATATTTGTCCATTGTCAGCTGTTCACTTTGCTGAGCAAATTGTGCAACTTTGTATCATAGCACAAGTAAGTTGTGGTTGGCAAAAAATCAAGCATGAATTGTGCAGATAGCACTTGTTATCATTTTGTTCATGTGTTGTATGAGCTAAACCTGATGTTTAACTTGTGAAGAAAAACTAACTGGGTTGAAGACCTTGCAAAGAAATTGAGCCTTTCTGCAGGATATATCGTATAGGCCCTGAAAGGAGAAGGAAGGCTGTGATCTCTGGATAAAATTTTACTTACGAAGCATCTAGCGTTAGCCAGTAAATGAGCTAGTGGAATACCTTATGGAGCTCGTATAATTCTGCTTGTATTTTTGGACTTTTGGACATATTTGTCTATTGTCAGTTGCTCAGTTTGTTGAGCCAATTGTGCAACTTTGTATCATAGCATAAATAAGTTATGGCTCGCAAAAAATCAAGAATGATTGTGCAGATCGCACTTGTTATCATTTTGGTCAGGGTGTGATTTGCTGACTCTTGGAAGTTATTGATCTATTGATCTTTGCATTGTTGTTTTACCAGCTTATTCTGAATTTTTGTTATTCGGTGAATTCACAGTGGCTTCTTTCCTCTTGGATCATATCTCTTGATGTCTGAGGATGTCGTTATGGGTTAGCTCCTCCTATGATCCTTAATTGATCCATCCACCAATTGGTCTTTGCATTTTATTGTTTTACGAGTGGCTTCTGGATTTTGTTATTTGGTGAATTCACAGTGGGATCTTCCCCTTGGAGCGAAACTGTTTGTTTGAGGATGTCAAGAACGACACCGATCAGTTTGTTTCACAAAACTAGGTGTTTGGGCTTTTTGGAGGACTGACGATCCTTTTGCTGTCTTTTTTTGGTTGAGATGATGAAAGTAGTCTTTCAGGCGATAGGCTATAATTTACTGGTTTTGATTGAAATTTGTTCTTTGGTCTTTTATCTTTGGGACTTGATTAGTCCTGATCCTCTCGCAGGTCAGAGTTCTGTCGAGGCAATACTTTACCTCATCAATTTCAATATGGAGCGTCTGTGATCGGTGATGGTTCTTTCTTGCTGCACAAGCATCAATTAATAGGACAAGCTCTCCTTTCAGAGTTCTTTTTTTTCTGGAAAGGTCCACACAAGTTCTATCTTCTTTCTCTTCATTCTTATCTGTGTGCTATGATCACTAATTGGATCTCTCTAAATCATGGAGATAGCATATGTTACAGTTACACGATATGGTCTGTTTTCTATCCTGGAACTGGTGCCAGGCATTACCTTGCTGGGTTCACCTTCAAACACAACATCTGTGTTTTCTTATGGTCTAGAATGAGAGGTCATTTTGTGTTCTTTCCGTATGAGAGGTTGTTTGAATTGGTTGGACTTTTTCAGTGGCCATATAAATGTCAACATTGTAGGTTTTCTTTGGTTATTAGGACTGAAGGCTTACTGCTGATGGAATTGGTTTTACTTCAGTGCATATTGGTTGCATCTTATTTGGAAAGATGTGCTTCAGATATCTATTATGATACGCGTTCTTAATCTTTCTTAACTTGTTTTTATCTCTTGACATTTGTTGAGCCAATTACTTTCTCGGTCTAATTTCTGAAGCATCTGGTTTGTTGCAGAAGCTTAATTTCTTGTGTTCCGGTTGGCTCCTTGGGACTTTGCCATGGTCAGGGACATCATTAGGGTCTACTGTCCTCCTTTGACCATGTATTAATTTATTGGTTGGTTGTTCTATTTAGGTTTTTTTTAAGAGCAGATTCTGGATCTGTTTTTTAATGCATTGGAAGTGACTTCTTCTCTGTTGGACTGATCTCTACTTCCGAGGACGTCATGTAAGGAACAGTAAATATGATGAGTTTGGTCAATTGTTGCATAGAATAAAGTGTTTGAGCTATTTTTTGGGACTGACGATTCCTTTGTGGTGTAATGTTGAGTTGATGGACTAGGAGTACTGGGTGATGAACTGCAAGTTTTAATAATTTCCTGCATGGACACTTATGTTTCTTTTTCAAAATTCATTCTTTCATTAATTATGTTTGGGTAGTGGCAAGAATCGAGATGATAATTGTCTGGTTCTAATTGCTTTAGGTTGAAGGTTTGCTGAACTTGAGAAGTGCTGATCCTTTGCATTTTTGGCAAGGCTAAAAGGATGAATTGTGGAGACCGGGTTTTGTTTAAAATTATACAAGCTCCCATTTATTGGATTCTTGACAGTAAATGACTATAATAGTATTGACTCTATTTTTTTTTTCCCTATTTTTTTATTAAAGCAAGATGATCACTGTTCAGTTCTCTTTCTATAATAAGTCATAAATAGGTTAAAGCAATGACTTTTTCCTTGATGGAACTATTCTGCATGTTATTTGTTACTGTTTTTACTTTCAATGTACTTTGTCGCATGATCACTTGGTAATAGATTTCTTGGATATGCATCTGTTTTGGCGTGGTGTGCATGTCTACTTGAATTTTGTGTCAATATGTTAAATTGGTTTTCTTACGCTGAGTTGTTATTTTGACAGTACCTATTGCCCTTGTTTTTCTATGTTATTTTGAACTTACAGGATGGGTTCTTTTTGAAAAAAAAAAAGTATTTGTTTTTCACTGCAGTATGCAGTAACATTTATCTCTTGCCAAAACTTTACTAATTGTTTTTCACTCAAAGTTTGATTTGAATTCTGTCTCAATGATTGATAGCTTCATTTACCCATGTAAGGCCCTAAATTTTCACCCCTAGGCATTTAAAACCTAGAAAAGAGAAATGCTAGATATCCTAATCATTCACAAGTTTGGTGTACAATAACTGTATACAAAATAAACCATTTCTCATGATGAAAGAGGGTCTTTTTGAATTGGAGAAGCAACAAGTCATATGTAACAATTAATGCTTTTGCATACCATGTTTTGTATGTGGTTCTGCATTACTCTTTACAAACTTTGATTTAGAAATTGACTAGTCATATAGCAAGTGAGCATTTAAGCAAGTGCATTGACAAACCGGATTGGCAGTGGTAAGCGCCCCTGTATTTGCTCTTTATTTGTGCTTATTGTTTTTGTTCTGGATCTTTTTGGTTTGCAGGTGAAACACATCAGAGCCAATCGTGGGGATTTTACTTTGGCGTTAGTGTTGCTGGCTATCCAGGTTCTTTAATCTGTTCTACTCAATTGTTACCTTTAAGGCCTGCATATTTCCCTTTGCAGGATAGGTGTTTTCACGCTTTCCTGGTTCTGCTCGGCCCCCACCTTTGTCTCCCCATGGCTTCTGCTGCCCAGCCTACGATTCCTGTTGTTACCGGAATTATTTGGTTTACAGCCTTGTCCTCAGTCAATCTTTCCTTCATTGTTTTGCCAGCTTACTCTGGATTTTTGTTAGTCGGTGAATTGGCAGTGTGGTTTCTTTCCTCTAGAATCATATCTCTATTGTCTGAGAATGTTGCTATGAGAAGTGCTTGGTTTAGCTCCTCCTCCAATCCTTTATCGATCCATTGACTGACTTTCCATACAATCTATGAGCTGCTTCTGGATTTTGTTATTTGGTGAATTTGCAGCGGCTTCTTTCCCCTTAGAGCGAACTGTTTGTCTGAGGATGTCAAGGACCATGAATACAATGACACCGGTCAGTGTGTTAAAACTAGGTGTTTGGGCTTTTTGAAGGACCGATGATCGTTTTGCTATCTTTTTAGGGTTGAGATTATGATGTAGTGTTTGGTCACATCTAAGACCGGGCAATAGACTGAAAATTACTGGTGTTGATGGAAATTGGTTCTTCAGTTTTTTTATCTCTGGGAGATGTTTATCATCTAGTCATGATTCTCTCAGGGGCTGGAGTCTTGCCAGACTTGACAAGTGGTGATCTGCGGCAAGCTGATGATTGCTTGAAATTGGATAAGCTCTATGGTTTCACGAGGCAATTATCTGTTTGAATGAAATTTGTTCTGTCAGTCCCATAATTTTCCGATTAATGTGAAAGCTGATTCTCATTCCTTTGGAGGTCAGTGTTTGGTTGATGTATAATCTGTGATGGTTCTTTCTTTGCAAGGTGTATGTGCCACGACAGATCACCATCCAATCCAATTCTGCTTCATCTTCTTTTCAATGAAGTTCGAAAGCGGGTGTCTCCTTCCTGGAAATAGTCCCTCCCTCGTGTCCTCTACCATCGGTCTCATCGTGCATCTATCATTATGCATGCATTCCTCTCTCAGTTGACAGCCTCTGCGAATTACATTTCAGAGGAGACGTCGTTCCCGAATGAGCTGTTGATCATTTTTTTTCTCTCTTCATTGATTGTTAAATCGGTCTGATTCGGTTTATGCTATGTTATTTTCTGAAGGTCACACCTCACCTCTCTGGGACTCTGCCATGTCATGGGCTTTGTTAGGGTTTGCGCTCCTCTGGTCATTGATTGATTAAATCACTGATTGATCTTTCCAAGTTCAATTGTGTAATGAGCTGATTCTGGTACACTAATCCATGAATTGGCTGTGGCTTATTTCTTCTTGAAGCGATCATTTTGTCTGAGGATGTTGTCTGAGGACAATGAGTATAATGCTACTGGCAGTGGCTGATTCTGGTGCACTATTCCATGAATTGGCAGTGGCTTATTTCTTCTTGAAGCAATCATTTTGTCTGAGGATGTTGTCTGAGGACAATGAGTATAATGCTACTGGTCAGTTGGTCAAATTGAATATGTCGTTTGGGCTTTCTGGAGAACTAGTAATCTACCTTGCACTGGGTGGTTGATCTAGAAGCCTTTGTCTTCAGGGCAAATGACGGACTGACATTATGGCAACCTTCTAGACTTCTTTTACAGCTTGAAAGTTTTACTGGATTTGACGGCTGGTGATCTGTTTCATTTTCTGTGGGCTGAGTTGATAATTGTTTGAAATTGGATGAGCTGTTGCTCCTTGGATTTTAGGCAGTTATTGGTCTGAACGGAACTTGTCCTTTACATCTGTTATTGGGGGGTAATCGGAAAGGTCAGATCTAGTTCTCTTTCCTTTGCAGATCAAGATTTTGGTCAAGGCAATACTTTACCTGACCAAGTTCGATATGCAGTGTCTACTATCAGTTATGTTCTTTCTTGCTGTAGAAGCATCGGTTTCTAATTTGCCTTCCACTTCTCATTTATGTATTCCTTTTTTGGCCAGAAATGAGATACTTAAATTTACCATAGTAAAAGTGTTGGAATGTATTAGGAAATCTTCTAGAATTTCTCCCTGATTATATTACGTGATTATATTACGTGATATTATGTGATTTGATTTTGTTAGCTGTAAATTAGATATTGATAGAAATTAGAGACTACTTAGGATCTTTACCTAAATAGGTTTCTTACCTAATTTAGGTTCTCTGTTCATGTATTTATACTCATTGTAATCACTCTATGAGAAATAAGACAACAGATTCTTTTCTTCATGGTATCAGAGCCCAAAGGTCCTTTATCTATTCACCTCGAGTAATTTTTTTATCGTTCGATCACTATGTCGGACGAATCATCAACCACCCAGTCTAACCCCCCATCACTTCTCACAAAGTCCACCGTACCTCATCCCATTCAGATCACTTCCATAAAGCTGAATGGTGATAATTTTTTCCGGTGGTCTCAATCCGTTCGAATGTATATACGGGGTAGAGGAAAAATTAGCTATCTGACTGGAGATAACGCAGAACCAGCGACAGATGACCCCACTTGGGCTGTCTGGGATGCAGAGAATTCAGCGATTATGACGTGGCTGACCAACTCCATGGAAGAAGATATTGGTGCAAATTATCTGGGCTATTATACCGCAAAGGAACTCTGGGATGCGGTGTGTGAGATGTATTCAGATTTGGGTAATCAATCTCAAATCTATGAGTTAACCTTGAAGTTGGGGAAGATGCGACAAGGAGAGGAAACTGTCACGAAATACTTTCACTCTTTGAAACGTTTGTGGCAGGAGTTGGATGTATTCAATGATCATGAGTGGACGTGTATTGAAGATGGTAATCGATACAGGAAAATTGTAGAAGCAGAACGTATTTACGCTTTCCTAGCAGGGCTTAGAGATGAGTTTGATGAGGTACGCGGCAGAATACTTGGGAAGCAGCCTCTTCCACCTATTGGAGAGGTCTTCTCAGAGGTTCGGAGAGAAGAAAGTAGACGGGGAATAATGCTGGGCAAGTCAGCTACCGCCGGAAAGGATGGATCATCGGAAGGTTCAGCATTGACTATATTCGAAAACAAGAAGGGCCATGTTCCTGCAACAATAGTCTCCGAGGCAAATGTAAGCAAGATCCCCATTAACTTGCGAAGATCAGATGGGAAACCCCGTATTTGGTGTGATTTCTGCAACAAACCCCGTCATACACGGGAGACCTGTTGGAGGATTCATGGCCGTCCAGCTTCTACAACTAGTGAGGCAAGGAGACCAACTTCATTCAGCCGTGATAATACGTCATCTCAGCGTATGCCTCCTACAGCTAATGAGGCCACTGCATTCCCTTTCAGCAAAGAACAATTAAACCATCTTTTGCAGCTACTTCAGGTTGGGTCCGTATCGGGTAATCCTACTGCTTCGATTGCCCACCAAGGTAGAAATCTAAATGCCCTCTCCTGTAGTTCACAATCTGTTCCTTGGATCATTGATTCAGGGGGCATCCGATCATATGACTAATATTCCATATATGTTCAAATCCTATATTCCTTGTCCTGGCAACCAAAAAATTCGGATTGCCGATGGGAGTTTTTCATCTATTGCAGGCAAAGGATCAGTTCCACTTTCTGATTCTATTAAACTTCATAATGTACTGCATGTTCCTAAGTTAGCCCTGCAGCCTCTTGTCTCGTTAGTAAACTTTCTAAAGAGTCTAATTGCCGTGTTGTCTTTTTTGCTTCCCATTGTGAGTTTCGGATCAGATCTCGGGGAAGACGATTGGCAATGCTAGGATGAGGGATGGTCTCTACTATTTTGAAGAGTTTATCTTTGATAAAAAAGCTCGGCGTATGGAACTTTCAGTTCTTCCCCCGTTCAAGAACAAATAATGGTTTGGCATCATAGATTAGGCCATCCTAGCTTTGGATATTTAAAACATTTGTTTTCTCATTTATTCAAGGATGTGGATGTTTCTTCACTACATTGTGACAATTGTCTTTTTTCTAAAAGTCATCGTACTAATTATAGTCCAAAACAAGATCGTGCATCATCCCCTTTTACTTAATCCATAGTGATGTTTGGGGTCCTTCACCCATGCCAACAAAAACCGGAAAACGATGGTTTGTTACCTTTATAGATGATCATACCCGTTTATGTTGGACATACTTGATGAGCGCCAAGTCTGAAGTTGAATCCTTGTTCAAAAATTTTTATCAAATGGTTATGACTCAATTCCGCACTACTATTAGTATTCTTCGTACTGATAATGGTACTGAATATTATAACCAGTTTTTGGGGAGTTTTTTGAAAGAAAAAGGCATCCTTCACCAGTCAACTTGCCGAACTACACCTCAACAAATGGTATTGCGGAACGCAAAATCGCCATCTTCTTGAAGTATCGCGTGCCCTCTGTTTTTCAATGCATGTACCTAAATACTTATGGGGGAAGCTGTGCTAACAGCATCTTATCTAATTAATAGGTTGCCTACTCGTGTATTAAACTACACTACTCCCTTAGATTGTTTCAAAAAGGTGTACCCCACAGCCCGTATTTTTCTGACATTCCTCTAAGGGTGTTTGGTTGCACTACATTTGTCCATCTCCCAATTCAATGTCGATCAAAATTAGATCCTCGTGCTGAAAAGTGTGTGTTTATAGGGTATGCACCTAATCAAAGAGGTTACAAGTGTTACAATCCTCATACCGGTAAAACTCATATCACTATGGATGTAACCTTTATTGAGTCACAACCGTTTTTTCTAACAAATCTCTTCGGGGGAGAATGGCGAAGTTAGTGAAGAGATTAACTCTCCCGTCCTTCCTACTCCTTTGTTTGAATCTTCTAAAACACTTCGCCGAATCTTGATGTGTCAAGGATAGGGGAGAAAAAGTTAAAGATCACAATGTGATCAACAAGCCCGAGCTTCGGTTTATACTAGAAGAAAAACTCTTCAAAAGGTTGCAGATCAGAACTTTGTCTTGGAGCCTCATCCGTCTCGCAGCCCCGAGAGATGATCTCTTGCCTTCGTCATCGTGTGATCCTAGTAGTACTCATTTTCCCTCCATTCCTATCTTAAATTCTGATACTAATGCTTCTAATCTTGATATGCCTATAGCTCTTAGAAAAGGAGTTAGATCATGTACTCAGTATCCTATATCAAAATATGTGTCATTCCAAAAGTTGTCTCATCATCATAGAGCATTTGTGTCAAATCTGTCTCACATATCTATTCCTAGAAATATTCATGAAGCTGTGAAGGATCCAAAGTGGAAGATGGCAGTTGAGGATGAAATGCTTGCACTTAAGAAGAATGGCACATGGGAATTGGTTGATGCACCAGAAGGAAAAAAGATTGTTGGCTGTAAATGGGTATTTACTATAAAATGTAAACCTGATGGGAGTGTTGAACGATATAAAGCAAGGCTAGTGGCAAAGGGGTTCACTCAGACTTATGGAGTGGACTATCAGGAGACTTTTGCCCCGGTTGCCAAGATAAATTCTGTTCGGATTTTACTATCTTTGGCTGCTGCATTTGATTGGCCCTTACATCAGTTAGACGTGAAGAATGCATTCTTGAATGGTGACTTGGAGGAAGAAGTGTTTATGAGTTTACCACCAGGTTTTGCAGAAACTGAAGGCAAAGTCTGCAGATTAAAAAAGTCGCTGTATGGACTTAAACAATCTCCAAGAGCGTGGTTTGAACGGTTCGGGAATGTGGTTAAAAGGTTTGGCTATCGCCAAAATCAAGGAGATCACACTCTATTCTATAAACACTCAAAGGAAGGTAAGTGTGCAATTCTAATCGTCTATGTTGATGATATAATATTGACTGGTGATGACAAAGTTGAGTTGGAAAGCTTGCGAGGGAAGCTGGCTGAGGAGTTTGAGGTTAAGGATTTGGGTGTCTTGAAATATTTTCTTGGAATAGAATTTGCGAGATCCAAGAAGGGCATTTTTATAAACCAACGCAAATATGTTCTCGATTTGCTCAAAGAGACAGGTCTATTAGGATGTAAAGCGGCGAGACCCCGTGGAACCAAATATGAAGCTTGAACTTGCCAAGGCTGAAGAAGTGATAGACCGAGAAAGGTATCAAAGGCTTGTTGGTCGACTTATTTACTTATCTCATACTCGACCTGATATATCGTTTGCTGTAAGTATGGTGAGCCAATTCATGCACTCACCAGGGCCAAGGCATTTTGAAGCAGTATATAGAATTCTACGCTACTTGAAGGGAAGTCCTGGTAAGGGTCTAATGTTTGAAAAACATGGACATCTGGAAATTGAGGTGTTCACCGATGCAGATTGGGCTGGAAGCAATATGGATAGGAGATCTACTTCAGGCTACTGCACGTTTGTTGGTGGTAATTTAGTCACTTGGAAGAGTAAAAAGCAGAGCGTGGTGGCAAGAAGCAGTGCTGAAGCTGAATTTCGGTCGTAGCACATGGTGTATGCGAAGTTATGTGGATTAAAGGCATCTTGGATGAACTACAGATCCCAAGTTCCATACCAATGAAAGTGTATTGCGACAATAAGGCAGCAATTGCAATTGCTCATAATCCCGTGTTACATGAACGGACAAAGCATGTGGAAGTTGATAAACACTTCATCAAAGAAAAACTTGATAGCGGACTAATTTGTATGCCGTATATTTCAAGTGATGATCAGGCTGCTGACATTCTGACCAAGGGATTACATAAAAAGCAATTCGTTCGTCTAGTGAACAAGCTGTCTATGGAAGACATCTTCAAGCCAGCTTGAGGGGGAGTGTTGGAATGTATTAGGAAATCTTCTAGAATTTCTCCCTGATTATATTACGTGATTATATTACGTGATATTATGTGATTTGATTTTGTTAGCTGTAAATTAGATATTGATAGAAATTAGAGACTACTTAGGATCTTTACCTAAATAGGTTTCTTACCTAATTTAGGTTCTCTGTTCATGTATTTATACTCATTGTAATCACTCTATGAGAAATAAGAAAACAGATTCTTTTCTTCAAAAAGCATACTTCTTAGAGACAAAATAATAAAACTATACACACACACACATTGATGGGTATGAGTATACTGTTTGAGCAATTAAATCAAGAATATCATATATGTCACTATATGGGCAATTATAGTCAATGACTCAAAATTTAATTTTTTTAAAGTTGAAAAAACATCGAAGAATGCTCTTAAAGCATTTATCTAATTATAAATGAAGAGGGAGTGGCTTCTTGATAAAACATGGATGTTTAGATTTTTGGGAGGACTGATGATCTGTTGCTTTCTTATTTTTAATTGAGATTATGAGCTAGTGGTCTTTAATCACATCTTAGACCAGGCGACAGGCTGAAATTTACTGGTCTTGATTGGAATTTATTCTTCTTTTTATTATCTGTGTGAGTTGATTATCTTCAAGTCCTGATTCTTTCACAGGTTGGAGTCTTGCCAGACTTGACAAGTGGTGATCTTGCCCGAGGTGATGATCATCTGAAATTGGATAAGCTCTATCGTTACTTGAGGCATTTATTGGTTTAAATGGAATTTGTTCTCCAGTCCCATTATTTTCTGATTAATGTGAAAACTGATTCTCATTAGTTGGGAGGTCATTGTTTGATTGATGTATGATCTGTGGTGTTTCTTTCTTTGCAAGGTGTACACGTCCCAACCGATCACTAACCAATCCATATCCACATCTTGTTCTTATTAAATTTCGAAAGCCGGTGTCTTCTTCCTAGAAATAGTCCCTTGCTCGTGTATTCATCCTTCCGTTTCATCTCGTGTCTATGATTGTGCATGCATTCCTTTCTCAGTTTGTCAGCCTCTACGAAGTACTCTTCAGAGGAGACATCATTCCCAATGCAGGCTCTTGATCCTCTTCTTTCTTTTTGTCTCTTCATTGATTGTTAAATTGGTCTGATTCTGTTTATGCTATGTTATTTTCCAAAGGTCACGCCTCGCCTCTCTGGGACTCTGCCATGTTGTCCGCATGATTAGGTTTTGCGCTCCTCCGATTGGTGATTGATTCATCCTTGATTGATATTTCCAAGTTCAATTGTATTTTGAGCTGATTCTGGCATTCAGTGAATTGGCAATGGCATACAATACGACATTTGGGCTTTTTGGGTTGGTGATCTAGAAGCCTTTGTCTTAAAGACAAACGATGGACTGAAATTTTTGACAACCTTCTAGGCTTCCATTACAGCTTGAAAGTTTTACTGGACTTGACAGCTGGTGATCTGTTGCGTTTTCTGTGGGGCTGAGTTGATAATTCTTTGAAATTGGATGAGCTCCTGCTTCTCAGATTTTGGGTAGTTATTTGGTTTGAATGAATCTTGTCCTTTACTTATGTTATTTCTTAGTTAATCTGAAAGTCCAGATCTATTTCTCCTCCCTTTGCAAATCAGAGTTTGGTCAAGGCAATACCTTACGTAGCGAAGTTCGATATGGAGTGTCTATGATCAGTGATGTTTATTCTCGCTACATGAGCATCAATTTCTAATTTGTCTTCCGCTGCTGTTATCATCTAGTTGAGGTGGAATGATCAGATGTTCTCTTTCCTTCACAGGTCATAATTTGTTCGAGGCTATACTTTACCTCGTCAATTTCGAGATGGAGTGTCTGATCAGTGATGGCTCTTTCTTGCTGCATAAGCATCGATTCATAGGACAAGCTCTTCTGTCAGAGTTCTTTCTTGTCTGGAAAGGTCCACACAAATTCTAGCTCGTTTCTCTTCATTCTTATCTGTATGCTACAATCACTAATTGGATCTCTGGTAAATCATGGAGATATCATATGTAAGATGTATGCATCATGCTCTTCTTCCCTATCATGGAACTGGCTCCGGGCATTACCTGGTTTGCTTCGCCTTTCTTTTCACACGACTTCTATGTTTTCTTTTTGTACAAAGCAAGAGGTCATTTTGTGTTCTTATTGTGCCAGAGGTTATTTGAGTTGTTGGAGTCAGTCAATGGCCATATAAATGTCTAAATTGTAGGTTTTCTTTGGTTGTTGGGACTTTGAAGGTTTATTACTGACAGAATCGTTTTTACTTCAGGGCATACTGGTAGTTTCTTATTTTGAAATGACATACATCAGATATCTATGACAATTTGCATTCTTAATCGTTCTTATTTTGTTTCTATTTGTTAATTAATGATGGTAGTTGATGCCACTCGTTCTTTTGGCAGATTAGAGCCTCCTTTCTCTTCGGGATTGGATTGGAAAACTTTTGATTTGTATGTCTTACCTTTTTCTTTGATGGAACTATCCTGCATGTTATTTATCATGGACTTTTTCGGGTTCAACGTACTTTGTCGCACATTCATTGGGAAATACGTCTCTTGCATATGCATTTGTTTTGACTTGGAGTGTATGTCTGCTTGAATATTGTCTCAATAGGTGTTAAATTTGGTTTATCTGAAGAATTTTTAGTCAGGTTTCCTGTGTTAATATTTGATGAGATTGATGCTGTCTGGATGGTAATTTCCTATGCTGAGATGTTATTTTCGTGCGACCTATTGCCTCTTTTTTCTCTATGTTATCTGGAACTTGCAGGACATGTTCTTTTCCAAAAAATATTTGTTTTTCACACTGTTTTTTGCAGTAACATTTACCTTCTGCCAAAACTTTCCCTAAAGTATAGTATGTAATTTTTCACTTGTATAGCAATGTCGTTGGATGGTTTATCAATAGATTGATCTTTCCATTTAATTGTTTATCAAGATGAGTATTTCGGTTGATTGGCAGTTGCATCTGATTCTGTGACGGTAACTCTCCCTATCGTTCCTTTTTGTTTTCCATTTCTTGATTAATTGATTTTGTTGATGATGTCCGATTGATTTTCTTTTTCTGACTTTGTGAAGCGTCGTTTGGTTGCAGAGATCTGTCCCTCTTGCACGGAGATACTTTGATTCTCATTGTTCGGCGAATTGGCAGTGTGGCTTCTTTCTTTCCTCTTGGATTGTGATCTCTTGACGTTGAAGGAGGTCGTTATGGGAAGTGTTTTGTTTAACTCCTCCTTTGACCCTTGATACAGTGACCGATCAATCTTTCTGTTATTTGGTGACTTCGCTGTGGTTTCTTTTCCCGTGCAAACTGTTTGCCTGAGGATGTCAAGGATGATGAATGTTGTTAATACTATGTCTAGGATGTTTGGGATTTTTGGAGGAGTGGTGGCCCTTTTGCTGTGTTCTTATTTTTTTCTCGGTTGAGATGATGAATTAGTAGTCTCTGATCACGTCTTAAGACTGAAATTTACTGGGTTTGATGGGAAATTTGTTATTCAGTTTTTTATCTTTGGGAGTTCTCTCACAGGTTGGAGTCTTGCCAGACTTGACAAGGGTGCTCTGCCGCAAGCTGATGATCATCTGAAATTGGATAATCTCTATCATCTTTCGAGGCAGTTATTGGTTTGAATGAAATTTGTTCTCCGGTCCCATAATTTTCCAATTGATGTGAAAACCGATTCTCATTCCTTTGGAGTTCAGAGTTTGGCTGATGTGTGATCTGTGATGGTTCTTTCTTTGCAAGGTGTACGTGCCACAACAGATCACTATCGAATCCAGATCAGCTTCCCGGTGTCTCCTTCCCAGAAATAGCCCTCCCTTGTGTCCTCATCCTTCAGTCTCATCTTGTGTCTATGATTGTGCATCCGTTCCTTTCTCAGTTGACAGCCTCTGCAAAGTACTCTTCAGAGGAGACATCACCAAAATGCACTATTGATCCTTGTTCTTTTCTTTTTGTTTCTCGATCCTTTATTGATACAATGTCCGATTGATCTTTCTGTTATTTGGTGAATTTGCAGTGGTTTCTTTCCCCTCGGAGTGAAACTGTTTGTCTGAGGATGTCAAGGATGATGAATACTATGAGTACTATGCCTGGGATGTTTGGGCTTTTTGGAGGACTAGTGATCCTTTTGCTGTCTTCATTTTTTTCTCGGTTGAGAGGATGAATTATTTGTCTTTGATCACGTCTGGGTTCTGCCGATGGAATGATATTTACTGGGTTTAATGGGAAATTTGTTCTTCAGTTTTTTAATCTTTGCGAGTTCTCTCACAGGTTGGAGTCTTGCCAGACTTGACATGGGGTGCTCTCTGCAGGCATTGTCTGAAATTGGATAAGCTCTATCGTCTCTCAAGGCAGTTATTGGTTTGAATGAAATTTGTTCTTCAGTCCATAATTTTCTGAATGATGCGAAAAACAATTCTCATTCCTTTGGAGGCCGGAGTTTGGCTGATGTGTGATCTGTGATGGTTCTTTCTTTGCAAGGTGTACGTGCCACAACAGATCACTATCCAATCCAGATCCACTTCCGGTGTCTCCTTCCTAGAAATAGCCCTCCCTCGTGTCCTCATCCTTCAGTCTCATCTTGTGTCTATGATTGTGCATGCGTTCCTTTCTCGGTTGACAGCCACTGCGAAGTGCTTTTCAGAGGAGACATCATTCCCAAAATGCACTATTGATCCTTGTTCATTTCTTTTTGTTTGACCCTTTATTGATACAATGACTGATTGATCTTTCCATTATTTGGTGATTTCGCAGTGTTTCTTCCCCTTCGGAGGGAAACTGTTTGTCAGTTTAATTCGAAACAATTTGGTGATCGATTCATCATTGATTGATCTTTCCATTTAATTGTATTATGAGCTGATTCTGGTATTCACTATTCCGTGAATTGGCAGTGGCTTCTTTCTTCTTGAAGCGATCATGTTTGTCTGAGGACAATGAACACAATGCAGCTGGTCAGTTGGTTACATAGAATAAGACCTTTGGGCTTTATGGAAGACGAATGAGCTAACCTTGCACTGTTTGGTTGAGCTGATGATCCCGAAGTCTTTGTATTTAGGACTAGAAGTCTTTGACTTTAGGACGAGCAATGGACTGAAATTTTGACAACCTTCTACTTTTACAGGTTGAAAGTTTTACTGGATTTGACAGCTCGTGATCTGTTGCGTTCCCTGAGGGGCTTAGTTGAAAATTGTTTGGAATTGGAACAGCTCTCACTTCTTGAATTTTAGGCAGTTATTGGTTTCAATGGAACTTCTCCTTCACTTCTGTTATTTTCTACTGAATCCCAAAGGTCAGATCTAGTTCTCTTGCTTTTGCAGATCAGAGTTTGGTCCAGGCAATACTTGACATGGCCAAGTTTGATGTGGAGTGTCTGTGATCAGTGATATTTTTCCCTGTTGCGTGGAGATTCTTGAGGGTTTTGCTTGGCCTACGATGCCTATTGGTCAACGGAATTCTTTGGTTTATGCCTCGTCCTTTGATCACTTAGTGATTCATTGACCGATCGATTGAACTTTGTGTTGTTGTTTTAGCAGCCTATTCTGGATTCTTGTTGTTTGGTGAATTGGCAGTGTGGCTTCTTTCCTCTTGGATCATAGTCTCTTGACATCTGAGGATGTCGTTATGGGAAATGTTTGATTTAGCTCTTCCTTTGACCCTTTATTGATACAATGACTGATCAACCTTTCCATAATTTGGTGAATTCACAGTGGTTTCTTTCCCCTTAGAGTGAAACTGCTTGTGTGAGGATGTCAAGGACAAAGAATACTATGAAGGCTGTGTCTTGGATGTTTGGCTTTTTGGAGGACTGGTGATCCTTTTGCTGTCTTTCCTTTTTTTGGGTTGAGATGATGAATTAGTAGTTTTTGATCATGTCTAAGACCTGGCGATAGACTGAAATTTACTAGGTTTGATGGGAATTTGTTTTTCAGTTTTTTTATCCTGGCGAGTTTATTATTTGTCTGGTCCTGATTCACTCAGGTTGGAGTCTTGCCAGACTTGACTAGTGGTGATTTTCCGCGATCTGATGATTGTCTGAAATTGGATAAGCTCTTTGGTTTCACGAGGCAGTTCTCGGTTTTAATGAAACATGTCCTTTACTTCTATTATCTTTTGGTTAATCTGAAAGATCAGATCTAGTTTTCTTCCCTTCTCAGATCAGAGTTCAGTCGTGGCAATACTTTATGGGGCCAAGTTCGATATGGAGTGTCTTGGATCAGTGATGTTCTTTCTTTCTGCATATGCACACACATCAATTCCTAATTTGTCTTCGACTTCTGTTATCTTCTAGTTAAGGTGGAATGATCAGATATGTTCTCTTTCCTTACGCAGGTCAGAGTTTGGTCGAGGCAATAGTTTACCTTGTCAATTTCGATATGGTCTGTGATCAGTATTGGTTTGTTCTTGCTGCATAAGCATCAAATCATAGGGGAAGCTCTTCTTTCAGAGTTCTTTCTTGTCTGGAAAGGTCCACACAAGTTCAAGCTTGTTTTTCGATATGGTCTGTGATCAGTATTTTGTTGTTTTTGGAAAATGGATATTCATTGACTATCTTCCATTCTAGGGATTGTTTATAAGTCTGGTAAGCTTGAGATCCACAAAGTTCTGGCTTGTTTCTATTTGTCCTTGCAATGGATACTGCAATCACTAAATTGATTGCTGGTAAATCATGGAGATATTGCAAGTCCAATTTATTTGTCTCGCCATTTTTATTCCTTTGGAGTTCAGAGTTTGGCGGATTTGTGATCTGTGATGGTTCTTTCTTTGCAAGGTTTATGTGCCACAACGGATCGCTATCCAATCCAGATCTGCTTGCCAGTGTCTCCTTCCTAGAAATAGCCCTCCCTTGTGCCCTCATCCTTCAGTCTCATCTTGCGTCTATGATTGTGCATACGTTCCCTTCTCAGTTGACAGCCTCTATGAAGTACTCTTCAGAGGAGACATCATTCTTTAAATACTCTTGATCCTTCTTCTTTTCTTTTTCCTTCTTGATTAATTGTTAAATCAGTATGATTTTATGCTAATTTTCTGAAGGTTACTCTCGCCTCTCTGGGAGTCTGCCATGTGTTATGGGTACTGTTAGGGTTTGCGCTCCTCTAATTGGTGATTGATTCATCATTGATTGATCTTTCCGTTTAATTGCATTATGAGCCAATCCTAATATTCACTATTCCCTGAATTGGCAGTGGCTTCTTTCTTCTTGGAATGATCATGTTTGTCTGAGGACCATGAGCACAATGCTACTGATCAGTTGGTTACATAGAACAAGACATTTGGGCTTTTTGGAGGACTAATGATCTAATCTTGCACTGTTTAGTTGAGCTGATGATGTAGTAGTCTTAGTCTTTAGGACAAGCGATGCACTGAAATTTTGACAACCTTCTATGCTTATTTTACAGGATTTGACAGTTGGTGATCTGTTGCGCTCTCTGTGGGGTTGAGGTTATAATTGTTTGGAATTGGAGGAGCTCCTCCTCCTTGGACTATAGGCAGTCATTGGTTTGAATGGAACTTGTCCTTCACTTCTGTTATTCTTGGTTAATTTCAAAGATCAGATCTAGTTTCTCTTCCTTCCGCAGATCAGAGTTTGGTCGAGGCAATACTTTGCATGGCCAAGTTCGATATGGAGTCTCTGTGATCAGTGATGTGTTCTTCCTTTCTGCATAAGCATCAATTCCTAATTTTTCTTCCATTTCCGCTATCTTCTAGTTAAGGAGGAATGATAAGACGTTCTCTTTCCTTTGCAGGTCAGAGTTTGGTCAGGGCAATAGTTTGCCTCATCAAGTTCAATATGGAGTGTCTTGGATCAGTAATCGTTCTTTCTTTTTACATAAGCATCATCAATTAGGACAAGCTGTTGTTTCAGAGTTCTTTCTTGTCTGGAAAGGTCCACACAAGTTAAGCTCGTTTCCCTTCCCTTATCTGTGTGCTGAGATCACTAATTGGGTCTCCGGTAAATCGTGGAGATAGCATATGTAAGATGTATACGTCATGCTCTTCTTCCCTATCATGGGACTGGCTCCAGGAACTGCCTACCTAGCTTCACCTTTCTTTTTACATGACTTCTGTGTTTTCTTTTAGTTTAGAACAAGAGGTTTTTTTTCTGCTCTTTACGTGCGAGAGGCTGTTTGAGTTGGTTGGACTCTGTCAATGGCCATTGGTTATCAGGACTGAATGCTTACTGCTGACGGAATTGCTTCTACTTGGTGCATACTGGTGTCTTCTTATTTGGAATGGCATACTTCAGATATCTATTACGATTCGCATTCTTAATCTTTGTTAGTTTGTTTCTGTATTTCAATGGTTGCTGAGCCAATTACTTTCTTGGTCTTATTTCTGAAGCATCTGGCTTGTTGCAGAAGCTTAATTTCTTGTGCTCCTGTTGCCTGTTTAGGACTTTGCCATGGTTGTGGACATCATTAGGGTTTACTTTCCTCCTTTGACCATTTATTAATTGATTGGTCGGTCGGGCTATTCAGTTGTTTTACAAGCAGATTCTGGATCTGTTTTTTAGTGGATTGGAAGTAACTTCTTCTCTGATGATGTCATGTAAGGAACAGTAAATATGATTAGTTTGGTCAATTGTTCCATAGAATAAAGCATTCGAGCTTTTCTTGGGATTGATGATTCTTTGGCAGTATAATGTTGGGTTGGTGGACTAGGAGTACTGGGTGTTGAACTGAAACTTCTAATAATTTCCTGCATGGACACTTATGTTTCTTTCTTAAAATTCATTCTTTCATTAATTATCTTTGGTTAGTAGCAAGAATCGAGATGATAATCATCTATTCCTAATTGCTTTAGGTTGAAGGTTTGCTGAATTTGAGAAGTGCTGATCCTTTGCCTTTTTTGCAAGGCTGAGAGGATGAATTGTGGAGACCGGGTTTTGTTTGAAATGGGATAAGCTTTTATTTATTGCATTCTGGACAGTACATGGTTCCATTAGTGTTGACCCAGTAATAATAATAATAATAATAATAATAATAATAATAATAATTAATAATAATAAAGCAAAGGGATCACCATTAAGTTCTCTTTCTTTTATGGTCAGAATTGTTTAAAGCAAAGACCTTTTCCTTAATGGAATTATTCTACATGTTATTTATCACAGACTTTTTCCCTTTCAACATACTTTGTTGCACATTCCCTTGGAAATACACTTCTTGCATATGCATTTCTGTTGACTTGGTGTGTATGTTTGCTTGAAGTTAGTGTCTATGTTAAATTGGTTTATTTGAAGAATTTTCTGTCAGGTTTACTTTGTGTTTATATTAGATAGATTGTCGTTGTCTAGATGGTAATTTCTTTTGCTGAGTTATTATTATTATTTTTTTTTTGGTAAGGTAAGAAATATAATAAAAGGGGAAGGAAAACTATACAACCCACTGCTTCAAAAACTTACACTCTCAATGAACATGCTCATAGAGAGTGGAAGCAAGCCGATAGACAGAAGCCAAGCGGCAAGCAAAAGAGCCAAAGCTAGTACAAGAGGTGCTGGCACACCCAAAAAAACCAAGGGCCAAACCAGCCAGAGTTATTATTTTGGTGTTATCTATTGCTCTTTTTCTCTATGTTATTTGGAACTTGCAGGATAGGTTCTTTCCCAAAAAATTATTTGTTTTTCACACTTTTTTATGCAGTAACATTTTCCTTTTGCCAATAGTTTACGAAATGTCATATTATGTAGTGTTTTCACTTATAAAGCAATGATGTGGATGGTTCATCAATAGCTTTATCTTTCCATTAAATTGTTTAACAAGATTATTCTGGATTTTATGGTGGATTGGCAGTCACATCTTTCCGCTTGGAGCAGGATCTCTTCATTGGAGCATGTCGTCTGATGATGATAAATACATAGAAGATGGTCAGTTTGCAAAATATAAGGTGTTTGGGCTTCTTGGAGGAGTGGTGATCTATTATGCAGTCTTTGTTTGAGTTCTGAAGTATTTTTGTTCACATCTTCAGCAGGCGATGGACTACTTTTGAAGCTTTCTAGGCTTTCTGTAGTTTTGAATTAAGTTTGTCTTCGGTTGATTATATTCAGGAAGCAGTGAGATGTATCATCAAGTTCTAATTCGTTTAAAGGATTAAGTTTTGCTGGGTTTGAGAAGTGCTTTCTTCTGTGGGGCTGAGTTCATGATTGTTTAAAATTGGACGAGCAGCAGCTTCGTGGATTCTAGGCAGTACTGAAACTTTGAAGATTTATAGGCTTTTTGTAGTTTTGATTTAAGTTTGTCTTTAGTTGATTATCTTCCAGGAGCAGTGAGATAATTATCGTCAAGTTATAATTCTTCTACAAGTTGAAGTTTTGCCAGGTTTGAGAAGTGGTGATCTATTGCGTTCTTCTGTGGGGCTGAGTTGATGATTGTTCAAAATTGGACAACCAGTCACTTAGTGGATTCTAGGCAGTCATTGATTTGAATGAAGTTTGTTCTCCACTTCTGCTTTTTTCTGGGTTATGGTGAGATGATTGGGGCCTAGTTCTCTTTCCTTTGATGCAAACCTCTTGTGGTTCGATGTGGACTTCCTTCAATCTGTGATGGTTCTTTCTAGCTCCATAATCTTTATTTCATTTAACAAGATCTTCTTTCTTTAGAGATTCTATTGGGGAAGATGAATAATCATCGACTATCCTCCATTTTAGGGATCATTTGTGAGTCTGGAAAGCTTGAGGTCCACTAAGTTCTGGCTTGTTTCTCTTCATTCTTGTAGTGCATGCTGCAATCACAAAATTGATTGTTGGTGAATCATTCAGATATTGATTGCTGGTGAATCATGCAGCTATTGCATGCTATTCGTCTTGCTTTTTCCCCGCAAATGCTAGCTTCAGATAATACCCAGGGCTTTCATTCTATACGATTGATGTGTTTTCTTTTGGTACAAAACCTTTGGTGGAACTTTTTCATTTATCGGGTGATTTCTATACTTTAGGTGGTTGTTGAGGAGTTGTCATGGACATTATTAGTGTTTATGCTACTTCTTTGATCGGATTGATGGATTGATGCGATTGATGGATTGATCCATCCTTCTGTTGTTTTACAAGCTGTTTTGGATTTTTATAAACCAGTGGATTGATGGTAGCTTTTTTTCTCATGGAGCAATCTCTTTGATTGAGGATGTTGTTTAAGGAATGGTACATATGATGAGGTTGGTCAATTATTACTCAGAATAACTGAGCTTTTCTTGTGTTCGACGATCTCTTCACATCTATCTTTGTTTGGGTTGGTGGATGGGCATTGTCCTTGATCAGCTTCAGGACTAGGTGAAGAACTGAAATTTTGATAAATTCCTGTTGTGTAGGCACTTGGTGTTTTGCCAGATTTTAGAAGTGATCATCTGTCACCTTTTCTGTGTTGGTTTTGATGAATATCAGTGTCTGGGCTTGGTTGGAAATTGGATAAGCTCCCACTTCTTGGATTTTTGGTTCTTTTCATATCCTCACTCTCCATGTATAATTTATATGGATCAGTCCCTAATCAATTGATATTTTGGCCATGCTTTAATGACAGGGTGTGCGAGAAGTAGCTTGACTATGATGCAAACCTCTTCTGGTTGCAGAAACTCCCTGTTGCTGAGATCCTTGAGGGTTTCACCTGGCCTCTTTGGGACGATGCCTGTGGTCATTGGAATTATCTTATTGATCGACTGATCGGTCTTTGCATTATTGTTTTTACCTTTTTATTCTGGATTCTCATTATTCGGTGCTTTAGTGTGGCTTATTTCCTCTTGGATCATATCTCTTTCGTCTGAGGATGGTCGTTATGGGAAGTGTTTGTTTTAGCTCCTCCTCTGATCCTTAATCACTCTATGGACTGACTTTCTATACAATTTTTTTATGAGCAGCTCCTGGATTTTGTTATTTGGTGAATTCGCAGTGGATTCTTTCCCCTTGGAGTGAACTGTTTGTCTGAGGGGATGTCAAGGACGATGAATACTATGACATTGGTCAGTTTGTTACATAAAACACGGATGTTCAGGCTTTTTGGAGGACTGATGATCCTTTTTCTGTCTTTTCTTTGGCTGAGACAATTTATTATTAGTCTTTGATGTCACATCTAAGACTGGGGGATAGACTCAAATTTACTGGTTTTGATGGGAATTTGTTCTTCAGGTTTTATCTTTGGGAGTTCTCTCAAAGGTCGGAGTCTTGCCAGACTTGACATGTGGTGATCTGCTGCGAGCTGATGATTGTCTGAAATTGGATAAGTTCTATGGTTTCACGAAGCAATTGGCAGTTTGAATGAAATTTGTTCTCCAGTCCCATAATGTTTGAATTAATGCAAAAACTGATTCTGATTCCTTTGCAGTGGTCGATGTATGATCTGTGATGGTTCTTTCTTTGCATGGTGTACTCGCCCCAACTGATCATTGTTTAATCCAGATCCGCTTTGTCTTAATTTTATTGAAGTTCCAAAGCTGGTCTCTTCCTCCTAGAAGTAGTCTGTCCCTTGTGTCCTCATACTTCGGTCTGATCGGGCATTTATGAGTGTTAAGTTGGTCTGGTTCTGTATATGAAATGTTATTTTCTGAAGGTTACTCCTCGCCTCTCCGCACTCTGCCGTGTTGTGGGCATCGTTAGGGTTTGCACTCCTCTTATTTGATTGATTGATCTTTATAAGTTTAAATGTATTAAGAGCTGATTCTGGTATTCACTATTTTGTGAATTGGCAGTGGCTTCTTCATTCTTGGAGTGATCATTTTGTCTGTGAGGATGTTGTAGGGCAATAAAAACAATGCAAGTGGTCAGTTGGTTGCATAGAATACACATTTGGACTTTTTGGAGGACTAATGGAACTGATTCCAGGCATTACCTAGTTAGCTTTGCCTTTCTTTTCACACGACTTGTGTGTTTTCTTTTGGTACAGAGCAAGAGATCATTTTCTGTTCTATCCATGCCGGTGGTTCTTTGAGTTGTTGGACTCAGTCAATGGCCATATAGATGTCTAAATTGTAGGTTTTCTTTGGTTATTGGGACTTTGAAGGTTTATTGCTGACAGAATCGGTTTTACTTCAGGGCATACCGGTAATATTCTATCTTGAAATGATGTACATCATATATCTATCACAATTTGCATTATTAATCTTTCTTATTTTGTTTCTATTTGTTAATGGATGATGATACCTTATACCAGTTGTTACTTGGCATATTAGAGCCTACTGTCTCTTCGGGATTGGATGGAGAAGTTTTGATTTGCATGTCTTACCTCTTTCTTTGATGGAACTATCCTGCATGTTATTTATCATGGACTTTTTCAGGTTCAACGTACTTCGTCGCACATTCATTGGGAAATACGTCTCTTGCATATGCATTTGTTTTGACTTGGAGTGTATGTCTGCTTGAATATTGTCTAAATAGATGTTAAATTTGGTTTATTTGAAGAATATTTTGTCAGGTTTCCTGTGTTAATATTTGATGAGATTGATGTTGTCTGGATGGTAATTTCCTATGCTGAGATGTTGTTTTCATGCGACCTATTGCCTCTTTTTTCTCTATGTTATCTGAAACTTGCAGGATATGTTCTTTTCCAAAAAAAAATATTTGTTTTTCACATTGTTTTTTGCGGTAACATTTACCTTTTGCCAAAACTTTCCCTAAGGTATAGTATGTTATGTTTCACTTGAATAGCGATGTTGTTGGATGGTTCACCAATAGAGTGATCTTTCCATTTAATCGTTTATCAAGATTGGTATGCATTTTGGTGAATTGGCAGTTGCATCTTTCCTCTTGGAGTAATCTCTTCATTTGAGCATGTTGTCTAATGATGATAGATACATAGAAGCTGGTCAGTTTACATAGAATAAGGTACTTGGGCTTCTTGGAGGAGTGGTGATATTATGCAGTCTTTGTTTGCTTGAGTTCTGAAGTATTAGTCTCTGATCACATCTTCAGGACAGGTGATGGACTGAAATTTTGAAGATTTCTAGGCATTTTGTAGTTTTGATTTAAGTTTGTCTTCAGCTGATTATCTGCAGGGTGCAGTGAGCTAATCATTATCAAGTTCTAAAGACTCTACAGGTTGAAGTTTTGCAGGGTTTGAGAAGTGTTCTACTGCGCTCTTCTGTAGGGCTGAGTTGACAATCATTTGAAATCAGACAAACAGCCGCTTTGTGGATTCCAGGCAGTTATTGGTTTCAATGAATTTTTTTTTCTGCTTCTGCTTTTTTCTGTGTATGGTGAGGTGATTAGGGCCTAGTTCTCTTTCCTTCAACGCAAGCCTCTTCTGGTTCGATGTGGACCTTCTTCAATAAATGATGGTTCATCCTCGATTTCATTTAACAAGCTCTTCTTTCTTTGAGCCTCTATCGGCTTTTGTTGTTTTTGAAAGATGAATTATTATTGACTATCTTCCATTGTAGAGATTGTTTGAGCCTGGAAAGCTTTTATGATCTGGAAAGCTTGAGATCCACTAAGTTCTGGCTTGTTTCTCTTTGTTCTTGTAATGCACGCTAAAATCACTAAATCTATTGCTGGTAAATTATGGAGATATTGCGAGTGCAATTTATTTGTTTGGCCTTCTTTTTTTTCTTCTTTTTCTCCTGAATACTAGCTTCACACAATTTAGTTAGCTTAGGCTTTCATTCTGTATGATTTATTTGTTTCTTTTGGTACAGAACCTTAGCTGGAACTTTTTCATTTACCAGGTGATATCTATGCTTTAGGTGGTTGTTGAGGAGTGGTCAAGTGCATCCTTAGTGTTTACAGTCCTCCTTTGATCATTTATTGTGGATACGATCCATTCTTTTGTTGTTTTAGAGCTGTTTCTGTATTTATAATCCTGTGGATTGGTAGTAGCTTCTTTTCTCGCGGAGCGATCTCTTTAATTGAGGATGTTGATTGATCATCCTTTTGTTGTTTTAGAGCTGTTTTTGGATTTATAATCCAGTGGATTGGTAGTAGCTTCTTTTCTCATGGAGCAATCTCTTTGATTAAGGGTGTTGTCTACGGAATGGTACATATGATGAGGTTGGTCAATTATTGCTCAGAATAACTGAGCTTTTTTGAGTTCAAAGATCTATTCAGATCTATCTTTGATTGATCTTCAGGACTGGGTTAAAAACTGAAATTTTGATAAACTCCTGCTGTGTAGGCACTCGTGTTTTTATTGAATATCATGCCTTAATTGATTCCGTTGGAGTGGAAAGATGATAATTGTCTTTGTTCTTATTATATGTTGGAGTTTTGCCAGATTTTCTGAGTGATGATCTATTGCCTTTTTTGTGTGGCTGAGTTGATGAATTGCGGAGTCCAAGCTTTGTTTGAAATTGGATAAGCTCCCAATTCTTGGATTTGGGTTCTTTTAATGTCCTCACTCTATATGTATATGGGTCAACCCATAATCAATTTATATTTTGGCTGTGCTTTTATGATAGGGTGTGCGAGAACTAGCTTGACCATGCTTTTGTGGCCTCTCTGTTGGACGTACTTGCAAAAGGAGAGTATCTAACGCAATTCTATTTAGTTGAGTCACTGAATTGTTGTTTTTCTTTGTGGATCAAGGTGACGAGTGATGTCTGGATCTTTCTATAGGGATTTTTGTTACTGCATGAACTGTGCAAAGATGTGGTTTGTGATATTTCATTTTCGAGGATTAGAGGTGATGCGATGAACATATAGTTCTCTTCCTGTTTGTAGAAGCTCTCTCTTGGGGATGCTTTTTATGTCGAATCTCCAGTTGATATAATGCCTGACAAATAATTCTATATTGCTTGTGTGTTGAAATGGAGAGTTACTTGGCCACAAGTTGGCTTGATCCCTCTACATGGATTCACCCCTCATTCTCTCCAAAACTTGTATTCTATTATTATCATTTTCAGTGGAAGGTGGCTCTAGTTTGTACCTTCAAAACTATAACTACAAGGATGCTTGGTAATATATGCTCGTGGGGACACGTGGCGTGGATGGTTTGGATGTTTTTGTACTCTTTTATAAGCTCCCTCTTTCAATGAGATAGTGCACTGGACATGTTGCTTTAGGTAGGGTTCATATGTTGTATGAACTATCATCCAATGTTTTTTTTTTTTTTTTTTTGGTGAAAGTAAGCAAATTAATATAATGGGGAAGGTCAATATGTACACCCAAACGGCTCCAAAAACTTGCACTCAAATGAACATGCTCAATCTGAGTGGAAGGGAACCGAGTAGAAAAAAACAAAAGGCACCAAACCAAACAGAGCACTAGGCTGCCAAGCGGCAAAAAATGCCAGGCAATACGACCTAGCTACCAACAAGACACCTAGCCAAGCGGTCTAGAATCAGGGGAAGAGAAGATGTATGGTGCTTGTATCCGCTTGTATTTTTGGATTCTTGAACATGTTTCTTTGTATGGTCAGTTGTTCACTTTGTTGAGCAAATTGTGCACCTTTGTGTTTTAGCTCAAGTAAGACAGTGGTCGTTGTCAAAAAAGCAAGCATAATGTGCATATAGCACTTGTTAACATTTTGGTCAAGGTGTGATGTGCTAACCCTTGGAAGTGATGTCCTTGGCCCATGATCTGTATTTTATGGAGACTTCAAATTCTTGAGATTTGCCAGATGAGCAGTGGCGATTCTTGTAACTAGTCTTGGATTTTCATTCATGGCATCTAATTGTGGGTCTTCTGAGTGAAGTTTCCTATTTGGACATATTTTGAGTGTTCGCTAACCAGTTATCATGGGCATTATGGAATTGGCATCTCTTACTATCTCTTTTAGAAATTTGCTTTCACAAACTATCCAGGTGACATGGGCACTTTTGCAAGTGTCTTTTCACTTTTTCCCATATGAATGTTTAGTGAAGGCATTTGGAGCCTTATAAAAATGAAGATTCCTATGGCAGCCGTAATTTTCACTTTTGCAAGTAACTATCTAGCATTTTTGTTTCCATATAAATCGGTAAGGAGGATCCTTCTGCTCCCACTAGGGGAAAAAAATCCTCATGTAGATCTATTTTTTTCCAGCTAAATTAACCGTTGCAAGCATTTTGTGTATAGCTCAATTTCCCTTTCACTTTCCCGTTATGTAGTTTCTGATTCTAATCACAATGCTCCATCGGTGTGAATCAACCTGGTTCGTGTTTGAAGTGTATGGCCATTTTAACTAACTTTCAGGGGAATCACTCGACTTAGCAAGCTTTTACTTTTTTGCTTCTCCTGGGGGTATTTTTAGTGTAAATGGTTCATTTTGGGTGCCAGTTCAAGTCTCTCTTTGATAATGTCATGCTCTCACTCATTTGTGAACTTCACTGGATGAAACTACAATTACTGCAATGGAGTCTTGTGTCCAAGGCTAAGTCTAGTTGTTGCTTTGCTTGATAATTTGGGGCTTTTACTTTTGCTTCTTCTGGGGGTATTTTTGGTAAAAATGATATTGAGTGCCAGTTTAAGTCTTTCTCTTCGATGATGTTGTGCTCTCATCTTTTTCTGTGAACTTTACTGGACAAAACTACAATTGAGTCCCGTTTGTAAGATTAAGTCTAGTTGCTTCACTTGGTTACATGAATGCACACATTGATGGCAGTTTGACTTATGCAGTAGAGACATAGTTTGTCTGTTCATTCTTTATCTTATCGGATGCTTTTACCGTGTACTTGTGAGATGAGAAACTGAATGCATGTATTCTTTAACATCATGGCAGATTATATTTTTCCTCTTTCAGGGTTGGTGTAGTCTGTAGAAGCTCTCTCTTCGGGATGCTCTTTATATTGAATCTCCAGTTGATATAAATTTGCCTGACAAACTAGTTTTATATTGCTTGTGCATTGAAATCAAGAGTTACTTGGCTAGGAGTTCACTCAATCCCTCTACATGGATTCACAACTCATTCTCTTGAAGCTCATATTCTATTATCATTGTTTGCTGAGGAAGTTTTTTTTTTTGGTAAGGGTTGTTTGCTGAGGAAGTTGGCTCTAATTTGTGCCATTAAAATTATATCTGCAAGGATCTTGGGAATATGCTTGTGGGGATGCGTGGAGTGGATGGTTTGGATGTTTTTTTGCCATCTTTTACATGCTCGCTCTTTGAATGAGATGATGCACTCGACATGATGCTTTTGGTAGGGTTTGTGTGTTGTTTGAGCTGTGCATAAGTTTGCTGATGTTGACCTTCAGGAGAAAAACTAACTATTTTGAAGACTTCGCAAAGAAATTGCGCCTTCCTGCAGGATGTGTGGAGCTTGTATAATTCTGCATGTATTTTTGGAGACTTCAACATATTTCTGTCTATTGTCAGTTTGCTTAGTTTGTTGAGCATATTGTGCTAAGTTGCATCTTGGCACAAGTAAGATTGTTGTGGTTGGCAAAAAATCAAGCATGATTGTGCAGATAGCATTTGTTATCATTTTGGTCAGGCTGCGATGTGCTAACTCTTGGAAGTGGGGTCCTTGGCCCATGATCTGTATTTTATGGAGACTTAAAATTTTTGAGATTTGCCAAATGAGAGGCGGCTATCTTCTTGCAGCTAGTCTTGGAATTTCATTTTTGGCATCTAATTGTGGGTGTTCTCAATAGGGTTTTTTAACTGTAGATATTTTGAGTGTTTGCAAACCAGTAATCATGGGCATTATGGAATTGGCATCTCTTCTTATCTCTTTTAGAAATTTTCCTTTTATAAACTATCCAGGGGACATGGGCACTTTTGCAAGTAAATGTCTTCACTTTTTTCCATATGAATGTTTAGTGGAGGCCATTGGAGCCTTATAAAACTTGAATTCCTGTGGCAGCAGGGATGTTTCCGCACAGATTTGAGGTCTCATCATATTTACCCTGGATAGCATCTTCGCAGCTCCTCCTAGGATAGTATTATGTTCTTACTGGTCAAAGTGTTGGATTCTCTGTCAATGTCATGATGCTCCTGTTGCTTGAACAACATCTGTGGTTAACATGTACTCAATTTCAGCTGGTTGATCTTTGATTCAGTCGGGCACTAAAATTGACTATTCCCAGCACTGGTCAGTTTATTCAGCAAAGTTCCTCTACACTGCCTTTTGTGTTGACTTCTCCCTAGCATTAATCTATGATCTCTGATGTAAAGTCAGGAAAGTCTATAACATTGAGCTTTATGATAAGCCGCCGCAAAGCTCCATTCCACTGCCTTCTACAGAACATTAATTAATCTGTTGAGAAGTTCAATTGCTAGTATTATTACTGTATAGAGTCGCTGCATATATTTAATTCGATATGATTCTTGGGTACTAAGTTGAAAATTTAATTTTTTAACATAATTATTCTCAGTTATGATTTTCCTCTCATACTGTATTCAGAAAGGGATGAAGGAGTTCAATCATCTTTTCATATGTAATGTCAAGGTTAGATGATTCTGCTTGTGAGTAAAACTAAGTTGCATTATTGATATGCTGTCCAGCTCTAGCTCTTTCTTTGCCATAGAAATCAGGACTATGAGAAGGATATCCTCATGTAGAGCTATGTCTTTTCGCCAGATTAATGCAATTACTTTTTTCACCTTGCAGTTTCTTCTGAGTTAATTGAGAGGAATGCTGCTGTAAGCATTTTGTGTATGGATTAATTTCCCTTTCACTTGTCCCTTATATTGGTAGTTTCTGATTGTGGATTCGTAGGTGTGGCTGGCTTATTGTTGTAAGCATGAGTACCTTAGCAAATTTGGCCACATGGACATCGGGTATTTTCCCATTACCAAGTCTTTTTCTGATTTACATGCTTCATTTTGGCAGTTGAATCTTTTGGTATGTTTTTCAGTTAAGATTAACAAATTATACCAATTTTTAACAATAGGAAACCTCTTTTTCTTAATAACTTTGCTTGCATTTCTTTTCTATTTTTTGTTAAAATTTTGTGTATTGTTTGTTCAGGCATTTTCATTAACCAGCAGTCGTTATTCTTCCACCTTAAGTTCTCGTAGGTATGGATTCCTCTGAAAAGCATTCTGTCTTTCTATTAGGAAAAGCAGTATCTATGGAAGTATGGTGGTATTACTGGTTATTCTTCTCTTGGAATTGGATATCTTCTCCTTCTACTGATGTCTGCAAAAATGGCTTTCAATGAAAATTAGTCTCTCTTGGTGGGTAAGTGCTCTCTGTGTAAGGTTATTGAGGCTACTGCCATCGGTGCCTGCTGTCCAATAACTTTTTGCTCCAATGAAGATTGGATTTGTTGCCTTTTCTTTCATGCAGAAGCCATCTTTGGTGTCTCCAAACAAGAGAATAGGTTATCAATATTGTAGAAAAGAATCTGTATTTTCTTATTATCATCGAGTAATTACAAGGTGTATATACACAGAAATAGAAGACCTAAATTAGGTAATGAAGAATTTAGAGAAAAGAATTGTGATAATTCTCTATATTTCTGTACCAGGATTACAAAGCTATTTATAGGACTTCTACAAGTACTAACTAGGAAAAAACAGATCTGTAAAATACAGCTATAATCCCACAAATCAAGGGATACTGATAAATCATTTCCTAACTAATTATTTACAGCTATTTCCCAATAATTAGGACCCAAAAAACAGGATTAAATATTCCTAATAATCAGATCCTAAAAATCAGAATAATTCAACACTCCCCCTCAAGCTGAGGAATAGATGTCTTCCATTCTTAGCTTGGAGATTATTTCATGAAAGATCCCACCATTAAGTCCTTTGGTTAGCACATCAGCTAGTTGATCTCCGAAAGGTATGTAGGACATGTAGATCAACCCCTCTTCTATCTTTTCTTTGATGAAATGCCTCAATTTCAATATGCTTCGTCCTATCATGCTGTACAGATTATGAGCAATATTAATTGCTGATTTATTGTCACAATACAGCTTCATAGGACCCTCCCACTTGATTTTCAAGTCTTCTAAGATGATTTTAAGCCATAATAGCTCACATATTCCTTGGGCCATTGCTCGAAATTCTGATTCAGCACTTGATCTTGCAACTACATTCTGTTTTTTACTCCACCAAGTCACTAAATTTCTGCCAAGAAATGTGCAATAACCAGATGTTGACCTTCTATCCACCATGGATCCTGCATAGTCAGCATCGGTATAAGCTTGCAGCATTAGTTTTTGATTTCTTCTGAATAGGACTCCTTTTCCGGGACTTCCTTTTAAATAATGTAGCACTCAATTGACGGCTTGTAAGTGTGATTCTCTTGGGTCATGCATAAATTGACTAATCACACTTACTGAATAGGCAATATCAGGTCTAGTATGAGCCAAATAGATAAGTTTCCCAACCAATTTTTGATACATTTCTCGATCTACAACAGGTTCTTCCTTTGCATCTCTAAGCTTTTTATTAGGCTCAATAGGTGTGGCTACTAGTTTACAACCAAGTTTTCCAGTTTCCTTCAAGAGATCAGTCACATACTTCTGTTGTGAGACAAAAATTCCCTGTCTAGAGTGAGAAACTTCAATGCCAAGAAAGTATTTGAGTCTTCCTAGCTCTTTTATTTCAAACTCTTTAATCAAGCACTGCTTTAGCTGCTGTTTTTCCTCATCATCGTCACTTGTGACAATAATATCATCGGCGTACACTAGAAGTGCTGTCACTCTCCCTCTTGCCGAATGCTTAATGAAGAGGGTATGATCACCTTGGCTTTGTTTGTAGCCTGAAGCTTTCATAACTCTGGAAAATCTCCCAAACCAGGCTCTAGGTGATTGCTTGAGCCCATATTAGTGATTTCCGTAATCTACATGCTTTGTTTGTTGTTTTTTCTCCTTCAAATCCCGGTGGAATACTCATGTAGATCTCCTCTTCTAGGTCTCCTTGTAAGAATGCATTTTTCACATCATACTGCTGAAGTTGCCAATTAAAATGAGCCGCCACAGAGAGTAGAATTCTCACAGTGTTCATCTTTGCCACCGGAGCGAATGTCTCCTAATAATCTACTCCATAAGTCTGAGTCTAACCCTTTGCCACCAACCGTGCTTTATATCTCTCAAGAGAACCATCAGCTTTGTTTTTCAAGGTAAAAACCCATTTGCAGCCCACAAGATTCTTTCCTTTAGGTTTTTCGACAATCTCTCAAGTCTGGTTTTTTTCTAGTGCATACATTTCTTCTCTCATTGCATTCCTCCATTCTTCTTTAGACAATGCCTCAGATAAAGTATTTGGAATAGAAAAGGTGTTTAGACTCACAATGAAATTTTTATGAGATGGTGATAGGCAGTCAAGTGACACATAGTGAGATAGTGGATATAAGGGTCGCTTTGTGCATTCTCTAGTACCTTTTCTAACAGCAATGGGAAGATGCGAGTCATTTTCAGGCATATCAATTGGCTGTTTATGCAAAAGAGAGTCAGAACTTACCAGAAATTCATTTGCAAAACTCGGATGGGAATCTTGAACTTGTGTTTGGTCTAGAATAGTTGTCTTTCTTGAGTATACCTGAGGAAATCTCATAGAGTCATAAATACGGGGAGATATGGGAGTGGACTCTTGTTCTGGAATAGGTTCAATCATAGAGAATGAGTCCGGGATTGAAGTAGCACGAACTGATTCATCAGAAACTGATTCATGAGGAGCCCGTTGATCAGAATTGGAGGCTGATTGGTCAGGAGTTGATTGATTAGAGATTAGTTGATCATAAGTGGGTTGATCAGAAGTGGGAGCTCGGGTTGGAAGATTATTAGTAGGTAAGTCAAGATTAATGACCTCAAAGTCTTTATCTTCAACTAATGACTTCTCCCCCTGAAGATAAGATTGTGGAAAGTAAGGTTTGTTTTCTACAAATGTAACATTGACTGATATATAGGTCTTTCGAGAAGGAGGATGATAACATTTATACCCCTTTTGTGTAGTGGAGTAACCAAGAAAGACACACTTGATTGCTCTAGGATCTAATTTTCCCCTTTGCTGATTATGAACATGTACAAAAGAGGTGCAACCGAAGACTCTAGGTATGAGATTATTTGTTGTCCCGAAATGGGGATAAAAGCTAGAAAGAACTCCATAGGAGTTTTGAAATCTAATACTCTTGATGGCAATCTATTAATCATGTATGTAGATGTAAGGACAGCTTCCCCCAATAAGACTTAGGGACATTTCCATGAAACAACAATGCTCGAATAGTGTTGAGCAAATGACCATTTTTCCTTTCAGCCACCCCATTTTGCTGTGGTGTATTTACACAAGATGACTCATGGATTATCCCTTCCTTTTGGAAATAGGTTGACAAAATCTGATTAAAATAGTCTCTAGCATTATCGGATCGAAAGTTCTTAATTTTAACTCCAAACTGATTTTGAACCATAGAATTAAAATTAGGAACAATACTACTTGTTTGAGTAAGAATATCCATGTGACCCTAATGCAATCATCGATTAGAGAAACAAACCATCGAGCCCCTAAGATATTTGGAATTGTGGAAGGTCCCCAAATGTCACTGTGGATCAAATCAAAAGGATGAGAACTTCTTTTGTTGTTTATAGGAAAAGATATACGGGTGTGCTTAGCAAATTCACAAGTATCACATTGGAATTGACTCATATCTAATCCTTTAAACAAAGAAGGAAACATGATACTTAAGACACGAAAAGATGGATGACCAAAACGAAAATGGTAAAGCCAAATGACATCCTTATTGGAAGCACTAAGAAATGACAAGGGTGAATTGTTCATGACTTTTTTTGAAATCCTCGGCGTCTCAAGATAGTACAACCCATTCTTTTCCTTGGCAAGTCCAATCTTCCTCTCCGAATCCTGTTCTCGAAAAACACAAGAGGTAGGGTAAAAAATTGCATAACATTTGAGGTCATTGGTGAGCCTTTGTATGGAGACTAGGTTGGCTGATAGTTTTGGCACATGGAGGACATCTTTTAGAGTGAGAACAGGTGTAATATAGATATCACCAACTCTTGCAACAATGGCCAAAGAACCATCTGCCACCCCTATTTTTCTATTGCTTGGACAAGGGGTGTAGGTACTAAAAAAATGTGAAGTGTGAGTCATGTGATCAGTAGCACCTGAGTCTATTATCCAAGCTTCACTTGAAAGTTTTTCCGAGGCATTTAAACTAAATGAGAATGGAGACTTACCTAAGAGTGCTAAGGAACATGCACTGAAGGGTTTATCAAGAGACCCTAAAAGCCCTTTAATTCTTTCTATTTCCTCACTGCTGAAGGATTCTTTCACCTGTCCTTCACTGTGATCGATTTGCTGGCCGGTCTATTCAATTAGATGAGCTTGGGGCCTTGGCTGTCCTCCTTTGTTTCCCCACTCTCGGCTTGAGGTTGCTGGTTTGCCATTCAGCTTTCCAGCAACATTCCTTTGTATGCCTTGGCTTCTTACAGTAGGTACACCACAAACTGTCTCGATTATCCCTCCATGTAGACCTCGAAGCATCCACCTTCCCTCTTTCTTGTGTTGATGCATTGCGAGTTACTAATGCTAAGCCTTCCATAGCTTGAGGCTCTAGCATTATTCCCCTTCGACTTTCTTCTGCCCGGATTAGAGAGATTGTCTCTTCCAAAGAAGGGATTTCTTCTTTTCCAAGTATCTGAATTCTGACTTGGTCAAATTCGAGTTAAGACTCGCCAGAAATCATATACTCGATCCTTTTCAATGAAGGTTTTTAGAGTTGCAAAGATCCTCTCGCGCACTTCATCTCAAATACTCGATAATGATCGAGTTCTTGCCATAGATTTTGAAGGGAATTGGCATATTCTGTCACCATTTTGCTCCCTTGTTTTGTTGCACTTGTCTTTACCTTGATTTCATATACTTGTGCTGCATCTCGAGCCTTCGAATAAGTCCCGCAAATAGAATCCTAAATCTCCTTTGCGCTTTTGAGAAACATACATGTATCACTTATGGCCGATCCATTGAATCCCAAAGCCATGACATGATCATTGAATCTCGCCTCATCCCATGCGTTGAACGTGGATCTTCTAGTGTTGGACCTGTTCGAGAAGATGGCCGAGTCTTCCTTTACCCTTCAAATAGTTCTTGACGAATTGTGACCATTTGAGATAATTCTTTTCATTCAGCCTATAAGTTGCTCTCACATTTTGTAGATCTCCGGTCATATGGTTGGTGTTGGCCTCCTCATTTTGACCCGAAGTATCTCCAATCAATTTTCTCTCAGACATGGATAATTCCAGGCACAAAGAAAGTACTTGGAAAGGAAGAGCAAAAGAAAATAGAAGCAGTAAAGGCTGCTGCAAGTGAATGAGGTTTTAGGGCAAAAGAAAAAAAAAAAATTGGGACAAGTTTAGAAGCGAAGAGGGAAAAATATAGCTAAAGGGATCACAACAATGACAGTTGCGATCGGATTGTTAAGGACAAAGACAAATCCAGCAATGAAGGCTGTGATTGGAAGATTATTGCATCAATGAAGGATGCACTGCAACACTATCCCAGAAAAAAAAAAAAAAAAGCCTAATGCTCTGATACCATGAAGAATTTAGAGAAAAGAATTGTGATAATTCTCTATATTTCTATACCAGGATTACAAAGCTATTTATAGGACTTCTACAAGTACTAACTAGGAAAAAACAGATCTGTAAAATACAACTATAATCCCACAAATCAAGAGATACTAATAAATCATTTCCTAACTAATTATTTACAGCTATTTCCTAATAATTAGGACCCAAAAAATCAGGATTGAATATTCCTAATAATCAGATCCTAAAAATCAGGATAATTCAACAGGTAAGAAAATCAAATAATAGAGGACCTAATCCCTATCAATGGCTAATTTATAGCTAACAAAATCAAATCACATAATAAAATCAAATCAAATAATATCACGTGATATCCCAAATAATTTGGGAGAGATTATAGGAAATTTTCCAACGCTCCTCCTCAAGTTTAGTGAGTGTATCTTCTATGCCTAACTTGCTGCTAATCTCCTAAAATCTCGACGTTAGTAGGCCTTTGGTTAGTACATCTGCTAGCTGATCTTTGCTAGGAGTGTAGGGAGTTTTGATCAAACTAGATTCAAGCTTCTCCTTTATAAAATGCTTGTATATATCAAATATGCTTGGTTTGATCATGCCGAACCGGATTGTGAGCAATGTTGATTGCTGGTTTACTATCACAATAGTCTCATAAGCGTTCCATTTTGAGGTCTTCAATGACAATCCTAAGCCGCAAAAGTTCACATATCTCATTCACTATTACCCTGAATTCAGCTTCAGCACTAGATTTAGTAACCACATTTTGTTTTTTACTCCTTTAAGTGACAAGATTTCCCCCTAGAAAAGTGCAATAGCCAAATGTGGACCTTCTATCTATTGGTGACCCAACATAATTTACATCAGTATAGGCTTCAAGATTTAGCTTGTCACCCTTTTTAAACAAAATACCTTTTCCAGGAGTAGCTTTGAGATAGTGAAGAATCCAATAGACACAACTTGCATGTTCTTCTTTATGTTGATGTATGAACTGACTTACAACTCCCAACTCCCACAACATATGCTATGTTTGGCCTAATCTGAGATAGATAAATAAGCCTTCCTACTAGCCTTTGATATATCTCTTTATCAAATATGCCACTCTCTCCATGTCCATTCATTTTATGGTTTGCATCAATAGGAGTGCTCACCACCTTGCTGTTGTGACATCTTGTTTCCTTTAGAAGATCAAGTACATATTTCCTTTAGGATATAAAAATACCTTTTTTTAGAGTAGGCTATCTCTATACTAAGGAAGTATCTCAACTTTCCAAGGTCTTTGATCTCGAATTGTTGACCAAAATTGCTCTTAAGAGACTTTTGTTCAACTTCATCATTACCAGTCACAACTATATCATCTACATAAACAAGTAAAGCTGTGACCATACCTTTTTTATGAATAGGGTGTGATCCCCTCGACTCTGCTTGTAACTCATCTTAAGCACTGTTTTCGTGAACCTTTCAAACCAAGCTCTTGGGGATTGTTTGAGACCATATAAAGCCTTTGTAAGTTGACACACTCGATTGTTTCCAAATTCCTCTTCAAAACCTAGTGGAGGCTCCATAAAGACTTCCTCCTCCATATTTCCATGTAAAAACGTGTTGTTCACATCAAATTGCTGCAAAGACCAACCAAAAATAGTTGCAAGAGAAAGTACCACTTATACTGTGTTCATTTTTGCTATTGGCGTGAAGTTCTGATAAATTCATCCCATAGGTTTGGGTGTACTTTTTTGCAACTAGCCTTGCCTTATATCTCTCCAAGGTCCCATCAGCTTTGTACTTAAGGGCATAAACCCATTTACATTCCATTGGTTATTTGCCTTTAGGTAAAGTCACGACTTCCCATGTATCATTCTTCTTTATTGCATTCATTTTGTCTGTCATAACTTGTATACAATTCCTATCCTCAAAAGCTTCATGTACCGAGTTAGGAATTGTAATTGAATCAAGAGCAATAATAAAGGCTTTGTATGACACAAATTGGGAGATAGGGTGTTGGGTACATTTCCTGATAGCTTTTCTCAAGGCAATAGGTAAATTCAAATCACTTAGGTTTATTAGAAGAAGAGTGAATGATTTCATTAGTTAATAATTCGGTTAACAAGATTTGATCCAGTTCTGGATTGAGCTTCATCCTTCTTGAATAAACTTGCAGTTTGCTTGGTTAACTTTTAAGAGGACTAGATGAAGATGATGATGAACTAGGCAGAGGACTCAATGGGCTAGATGAAGGACTAGGTGGACTAAGAGGGCTAGGACTAGACAAAGATGGTAAAGGAGACGAAGTTGGATTGGACGAAATAGGATTAGGCCACACACTAGATAGTGGAGGCAGTGGTTCAAACCCACTATCTTCATTAGGAGTCTCCCCCTGAAGATAGTGGTGGGAAGGAAAAAATGGGAAGGAAAAAACGACTAGTTTTCATTAAAAGTGATATTCATAGAGATAAAAACTTGACGTTTTAAAAGATCATGGCATTTATAGCCTTTTTGAGTATTAGAGTACCCAATAACGACACTTTAGAGAACGTGGGTCAAGTTTGTTTCAATTGTGATAATGAATATGCACAAATGCAACACAGCCAAAGATCCGAGGGGAAAGGTCAAGTTTGTCCCTTACAAGACCTGTAAGGGACTTTTATTTTCTAAGGTTTTGGAAGAAACCCAATTAATAAGATATGCTGAAGTTAAAACAATTTTCCCATGTGAGGGAAACGTACATCGTATTATTCAATAAAGTTTAATATATATACATCAAAATAAACCCTAAAAGTGGTAAAGACCCATTTACCCTTCTTACTTCTAATTACCCTTATTACTTCTAACACTCCCCCTCAAGCTGAAGCATAAATATTAATCATGCCCAGCTTGTTACAAATAGGTTCTATCCTCCCATTACCTAAGGATTTAGTGAAGATGTCTGCAAGTTGTTCGATGTTCGCTGGTTCGAATATGACTGGGAAGAATTACTCCACTTTGCAACTTCTCTCAAATAAAATGACAATCAACCTCAATGTATTTTGTTCTCTCATGAAACACGGGGTTGGAAGCTATATGCACTGCAGCTTTATTATCGCACCATAGAGTCATGGGTACTAAATCTTTAAAGCCTAACTCAATCAATGACTGTCAAATCCACACTAATTCACATGTCACTTGTGCCATGACTTTATAATCTGACTCAACACTAGAGCGGGCAAAAACACTTTGTTTCTTACTTTTCCATAATACCAGATCTCCTCCGACTAAGGTACAATACCCAGTAGTTGATCTTCTATCATCTGGAGACCCAGCCCAATCAACATCAGAAAAACCTTCAACCTTGATATGACCATGGTTTTGGTAGACAATTCCTTTCCCCGGAGCTTTCTTCAAATACCTCAATATCCAAATAACTGCATCCCAGTGAGATGTACGAGGGGAAGACAAAAACTGGCTTACTACACTAACAGGAAAAACAATGTCTGGTCAAGTAACTGTAAGATAATTCAGCTTACCTACCAGTCTTCTATATCTCTCGGGATTATTAAGAATTTCTCCTTCATCAACAACTAATTTAACCCATTGTTCCATGGGTGAATCAAGAGGTTTTGATCCCAACATACCTGTCTTAGTGAGCAAATCCAAGACAAAACTGTGACAGAACAATACCTTTCTGTGATTGCGCCACTTCAATTCCTAGGAAAATTTTCAATTTTCCCAAGTCCTTAGTTTGAAATTGTTGCTAAATATAGGTTTTTAGCTCAGCTATACCAACCAAGTCATCTCCCGTGATGATAATATCATCAACATACACAATCAAGAATAGTTTGCCTCCCCCTGATTGTTTATAAAAGAAAGAATGATCATTTCCACATCTTGATAGCCCAAAAGACAGTATAATCTCAGAAAATTTTCCAAACCATGCCCGTGGAGATTGTTTCAAACCATATAAAGACTTTTTTAATTTACAAACTAGTCCAGACTCCCCCTGAGCAACAAATCCTGGAGGTTGCTCCATATAAACTTCTTCATGAAGAGAGCCATGCAAGAAAGCATTATTAACATCAAGCTGAAATAAAGGCCAGTTATATGATGCAGCAAGAGAGATCAAAATACGAACAGAGGTAAGTTTGGCAACAGGAGAAAAGGTGTCTAGATAGTCAACCCCATACACATGTGCATACACTTTGGCAACAAGTCTTGCTTTTAAACGAGCAAGAGAATCATCGGGGTTAACTTTTACAACATATACCCATCGACAACCAATAGCAGTTTTGCCTAGAGGAAGTGGTACTAAGTCCCAAGTTTGATTAATCTCAACAACCTTTAATTCTTCTTCCATTGTTGTCCTCCAGCCAGAACTTTTTAATGCCTCAGCGACAGACTTGGGGACAGGATATTGTTCAACAGTAGTCAAAAAAGCTCGAAAAGTAGGAGACAAAGAAGAGTGAAATAAAATTTGCAATAGAATGTTGAGTACAAGTACATGTACCTTTACGATGAGCAATAGGAATATCAAGATCAGATACAAGAGGTAGGTCAGCTAATGATGGATCTGGAGTAGAAGATGATGTAGACGGGAGGAGCAGGGGGAGCAGTAGCGACACGAGGACGTCGAGTATAAACCTGGAGAGGAGGTGGTTTCCTTGTAGATACTGGTGATACAATTGGAATAGTAGACCGAATGGTGGTCACATACAAGTCTTCATCCAATTCAGACACATCAATTGGAATATTATGATAAGGAGTGGATTCAAAAATGAAACATCAGCCGTTATAAAATATTTTCTCGCAATGGAGAATAACAAAGATATCTCTTTTGAGTGCGAGAATAACCCATAAACATACACTTGATTGCCTTGGGATCAAGTTTTGATACTCTAGGTCAATGATCACGAACAAAATAGACACAACCAAAGATACGGGGTGGTAGAACAAATAGTGGTTCATTAGGAAACAAAGTGGAAAAATGAATACCACCTTGCAGAACAGAAGAAGGCATGCGATTAATGAGATAACATACAATTAGAACAGCATCAGACCAAAAGGTTTTTGGGACCTTCATCTCAAATAACATGGATCTAGTAACTTCCAATAAATGCCTATTCTTCCTTTCAGTAACACCATTCTGTTGTGGAGTATCAGGACGGGAAGATTAATGAATTATACCATGTTGAGTCATAAAATCAGAAAAAGAAGTGGAAAAGTACTCCTTAGCATTATCAGAACGCAGAACTTTAACATGCATGCCAAATTGAGTATAAATTTCAGATATAAATGCACGAAAAATAGAACATAATTCTGAACGATCTTTCATTAAATATAACCAAGTAACTCTGGAATAGTCATCGACAAAAGTAACAAAATATCTGAAACCCGAATTAGAAACCACATGACATGGACCCCAAATATCTGAATGAACTAATAAAAAAGGAGATGCTTCTCGTTTAATGACTCAAGGTGTGTAACTAACACGATGTAATTTGCCAAATTGGCATGACTCGCACTCTAGACTAGAAAGAGATTGAAAACTAGAATCCAATTTTTGAAGACTACGTAGAGAAGGATGACCGAGACGACAATGGATTTGATGTGGGGATGCAACACTTAAGCAAGCAATTGAAAAAGCATCTTCAAGTACATACAGCCCCCCTTCCTCACTTCCTCTACCAATCGTCTTCTTCGTAGCCAGATCCTAGAAAATACAAGAATCAGGATAAAACCTTAACACTGAAAGTTTTTGGTTAACTTACTAACAGACATGAGGTTAAATGGAAATTGTGGAAGATAAAGCACCGAGGACAATGGCAATGAAGAAGTTGGGTTAACTGTGCCAATTCCCTTAACATGTGTAGGTGATCCATTGGCTAGAGTAACTATGGACGAAGATGGAGAAAGAGAGGAAAATACACATGAAAGACCTGACATGTGATCAGAAGCCCCTGAATCAATGATCCAAGGACGAGAAGTAACCGAAAGGCATGCAGTAGCATTACATGTCTGTGCCAAAGTAGCAGTGGAAGAAATAGGCTGTGAGATTTGAGATTGTTTGTACCGAGCATAGTCCTCACCAAACATAACCACTACCTTGTCTTCAGATGACTGTGGAGTAGAGTCAATATTAGACGCCGTATTAGCAAACTGATGATGCTGCCCTAGTCTCCCATGTAGCTTGTAACAGGATTTTTGAATATGACCAGGTTTGCCACAGTAATGACAAACTCGTGTAGTCCCCAAATTATCAGTAGATATGTGGAATTGTCCATAAGGATGCTAATGACCTTGACCTCTCCCTATTCATATGCCTCAGCCTCCTCCTCGAACACCATGCCCACTATATCCGCCACGGTTTCCTCCATCACTCCTATTATCACTACCAGTTCAAGTCTGGGACACGAGCTGAACTCCCCACCATTGATGTAGTATCTTAAGAAGACTCACGAGATACTCGAAGAACTCGAGCAAACGTATCTGTGAGTGACGCTATATTCTCTCATCCAAGAATCTGAGACCTAACAGTTTCATATTCAGAACCAAGACTTCCTAAGAATCCCATTACAGCCAATTGTTCCCTCTGACGTTGCATTTGTTGAACATTAGCTGAAATAGGGAGAATAGCATTCAACTCCTCATACAATCTCTTAAAGTCTGCAAAGCACTGGGTAATAAAGCGTCCCTTCCTTTCAAATCGATAAAACTCCTGTGATAGCTCATAAATCCGTGACAAATTATCTTGGCCAGAATACAGCACATTCAAACACTCCCATAATTCTCTAACTATATCAATATGAGTTACCATGTCAACTACATTACTCTCCATAGAATTCAACATTTGACCAAGAATACGTGCATCAACACCATCCCAAGTTACATCATCTCTGGGCTTAAACTCAGTTAAGTGTCTATGTTGATTCTTGCCTGTCAAAGTAAGCTTCACGATTTTCTTCCATTGGTGGAAGTTAGCACTACCTGCAAGCTTCTTATCAGTAATTCAATTAGACGAAGAGGAAATCACCTCAGTCATCACAGTATTATTCTTCTCAGGATCTACTTCAATTGTACTCTTCGAGTGATCACCCATTTTCCAAATAATAATAAGCAAACTCTGACCTTAGCTTCCGTCAAACAACTCAACCTCAATAATTTAATAACCCAATATTACCACACCACTTTCAGATCACCATGTACCCAAGTAACAACTATTTTGCTTCATCACAAGTCTCGAATAAATTAATCAGCCAAAACAGTGAGATCACTTTCTCAGCAACTTAAAAAATAAAAGTTCTAACTCACAAAATCATCTTCTCCCATAAAAAATAGTGTCGCTTGCTTCCTAGTGTTCCTTGGCTACTGCTGTCACCCCTTCCCTCAGTAGAATCATGGGCAAGATTTGGTCCCTAGCGGTGTTGTCGATCCTCTACAAATCCAGTGAGTCAGTAACCAAAGAATAAAGACCCATCAAGTCCCACGAACGCGAGCGAGTCGCGCGAGCAAGCCGCACGAAGAAGCGAAAGAAAAGAAGAGGGGTGCTCGAGTGGCGGGGGCGTTCAACGGTGAGCAGCGGCAACAGCAAACTATTCAGGCGAGTCACCGGCGGCGAGTGGCTGCTCCATCGTCTAGGGTTAAGCCCTAGGCTCTAATACCATGTGAGGGAAACGTATATCGTATTATTCGATAAAGTTTAATATATATATATATATATATATCAAAATAAACCCTAAAAGTGGTAAAGACCCATTTACCCTTCTTACTTCTAACACCCCCCAAACATGCTTTGGAATAGACATTTGAAAGAGGAGAGCCCGAGCAACATTTAGGATGTGCCTATTTTTCCTTTCGGTACTCCATTTTGTTGAGGGGTATCAACATAGGAAGACTCATGAATAATTCTATAAGTTTGGAAAAAAAAATGATCACGATACTAATTGAAATATTCCTTCCCATTATTAGACCTAAGTCTCTTAATTAACACTCCAAATTGATTAACTATCATTTTGTAAAAGTTTTGAAAGATAGATTGAGCATCAAATTTGTCTTTCATAAGATATAGCCATGTAGTACGAGTATAATCATTGATGAGAGACAAACCATCTAGCTCCTGCAAAGTTAGCAATTCTAGACGGACCCCACACATCGATATGGATAAGAGAGAATGGTGTTGAAGCTCTAGTATCATTATTCAAAGGAAATGAAACATGTGTGCTAATCGAAAATGATGAAGCCAAATTTGAGATAAGTGGATAAGATTACAAGAGTTGTAAGAGGTATTATATCCCACAAGAGACCAACCAGTTCTGCTTGAATCTTCAAGGTAGTGGAGCCCATTTCGTTCCTTAACAAATCCAATCGTCCTCCCTGATTCAAGTCCTGTAAAATACAACGATCAATAGAGAAAAGCACCTTACAATTCAGATTTTTGGTAAGTTGATAAATGGAAAGGAGGTTGGTGGACAACTTAGGAACATGAAGAACATTGTCGAGTTTAAGTGAGGGATTTAGAATTATGGTTCCTTGGCCAGCTACAGTAATAGGAGATCTATCTTTTATGGTAATACTCCTATATCATGGTGATGGTTTATAAGTTTCGTATAGTTGGTTGCACCTGAATCAAGAATCCATGAATTAGGGTAATGAGCACCTGTTGAGTTTTTGGAAATTAGACACGCATCTGACTGGAGTAATAAACACATTAAAAAACTTAGATAGGAAGTCAATGAGAGTCCTGATTTTACCAACTTCTCCTCTGTTAAATATCTTTTAGCTCTACTGAGCACCCGCATTCTTCTATGAAGCTTGAAGCAATTTCTCTTGTATGGCATGGCTTCTTCAGAAACTGCACCATAAACCTTCACTATTCGTTGTCTTAATCAAATTCATTCTCTTATTTTTGTAAGGATTTTTTTTCTCCTTAATTGCTTGCATGGTGGATCTTTCAAGGTGTTGGTCTTCAAGCATTATAGTCCATCAGCTATCTTTTTCTCCTACAATAGAAAAAACTTCATTCAAGGATGATAGCTGCTTCTTTCCAATATTCTCAACTCGAATTTAATCGAAGTTTGCATTCAGACTTGCTAAAAACTCAAAAATCCTCTCTCTGCATATGGTTTTGGAGAGTATTAGTATCTTAAGAACACCTCGTTTGTATATTCAGATTGTGATCTATTTCAAGCTAGAGACCTTTCATGAGATTGTAATATTTCGTAATAGAACGATTATCTTGTTTTGCCATCAAAGCCTTCATCTTGAGTTCATATATTATTGTTGCATCTTGAACTTTTGAATAAGATTGATGAATAGCCTCCCATATGTCCTTGACAATAAGGAGAAACACGTAATTTTTGCTAATCTTAGGTTGCATTGAGCTCCACAACCATGACATAATTAAGGAATCTTCTTCATCCCGTGTTTGAAACTTGGGATCACCTTGTCCTGGACCAATGCCTTCTAGATGACTGAGCTTCCTTTTTCCTTTAAGAAATGTCCTCATAATCTGTGCCTACTGAAGATAATTTTTCCCATCCAATCGGTGCTCCTTCATGTTGGGAAAATCTCCAATCAATAAGTTGGATTGACCCTGAATAGAGAACCTAGTTTGGTTGGAGATAGCCTTCCCTAAATCTTCCACTCTAGCAACTTAAAAGGACAGATTACGGGAGGAGATCAAGAAACAAGGGTGGTTACCACACAACTAAAGGCCGGCAATACGACTGGTTAAGTCAGCAATAAGGCTGAAACAAAACAACAACAATAAGGTTGAAAAAAAAGGGCTGCAATGAAGCAGCAGGAAATACAAATTGAAAAACTAGGCTACGGTAACATGTAGAAAAGAAGCTGTATTTTCTTATTATCATCAAGTAATTACAAGGTGTATATATATAGGAAAAGAAGACCTAAATTAGGTAAGAAAATCAAATAGTAGATGACCTAATCTCTGTTAGTAGTTACTTTACAGCTAACAAAATCAAATCAAATAATATCACATAATATCTCAAATAATTTGGGAGAGACTATAGGAGATTTTCCAACACATATTTATGGAAATTAGTTTTTCCCTATGATACATATAGTGCAATTGTCGCATTGCAGTGCCTTAAGTTAAATTGATGCTAATGCCTTAGGCTGACATGGGATCCTAGCTTGTTCCAGTACACCAAGGAGTTCCAATGGGTCAAATGCCTTTAATTTAACTGATGTCTATGTTGTGAATCAAGATTCTTTTATCACCTCCAAATGTCATTTTTGGTATGTTATCGCTCCTCATTGGTGTTGTGAGTAGCATTATTCTTTCAATTCATTCCATGATTCAAACTCAATTTAGGGTCAGATTAAGGTCTTTCGATCTGAATGCTAGAGATTACTATAATCAAGTATTTTCCCCTTATTTTCAGAAGGAATGTATTATCCATGAGTTATCTTGTGTGAATACACACAACAAAATGGAGTTGCTGAAAGGAAAAATGGTCATCTCCTTAACACAACTCATGCCTTATTGTTTAATGGGCAGGTTCCTAAAACATATTGGGGGCAAGTTGTAAATTAACTACTCTCATGTATATTAGACCACAAGACTCCTACAAAAGTTCTTTCTCGATTCTATCCTTACTTTCGTACATTTAATGGTCATACACCTCAATTCTTTAGTGGTACTTCCTTTGTCCACATTCATCGTCATCAACGAGGAAAGTTAGATCCTCGTGCAATCAAATGTGTGGTTCTTGGTTACTCACAAACACAAAAAGCCTATAAATATTACCATCCTCCTTCCAAAAGATTCCATCTATCCACAGATGTCACTTTTGTTGAAAATAAATCCTATTTTTTACAACATTATCTTCAAGGGAAGTTTTAAGTCATGGAAAATAAGGGCCTTGGTGTTATTGATAATTTAGATTTATTATCCAACGTCCCTATCAACCCAAACTCATCAATTATTGCTCATAAACTTACCTTGAATCCTATCTCTTGTCCAGCACAATCTCCCACACAACAACTTGTTTTTGTTCCTATTCCCACTAGTCCAACTCATATTCATGATTCTATGAGATTTTCTCAGGTGTATTCAAGGAGGACAACCGTTCCAACACAAGAGCAAGTCCAAAATGCTACTCCGAATAATGTTAATGAGAGCATAGTAAGTCATGAATCTCCTTTGAATGAACAACTTAGTGATGTACCTAGTAGTGATCTTGATTTACCTATTACTGTTAGAAAAGCGATTAGAAAGTGCACCAAGAAACCAGTATATCCAATATCAGATTATGTGTCCCTTAATAGATTATCACCATCGGAACTTTATTATGATTTTAAACACTATTGTTGTCCCTAACATAGTGCCTGAAGGATTGTCAAAAGAGGAATGGGTGATTGCCATGAAAGAAGATCTGATTGTTGTCAATTTATTACCTACTATTTTTTAGTGTTAGCAAGTTGGGGTTATTTATGTAATTGTACAAGGCTTAACTCTAAGCCTATAAATACTTCTTCTTTTTTGGTGAACGGTAATAGTATTAAGCTTAACCAAAATGTACAAGCAGACGGCACCAAAGCTTACACTCAAAATGAAGAAGGCATAATGAGTGGAAGGGTGCCGAAATAAAAAGAAAAGCCTACAAGGCAAAAGCAAGAAGGCACAATCGGCACAATGACGGCCACATCCTAAAGAAGGATTGAAAACAAAAGAAGGCGACTAGCTAGCCAAACAATGGCAACCCAAGCCCAAAACCCAACACAAAAAGAGCCCAAAAGCAGCAACCAATAACAAGGCCGCGACGCAAACAAAAGAAAGAAGAAGCCCAACCAGTAGACATTCCACCAATAGGACTCCTAAAGAACCACCGAGGATGAATGAAAGATGCAAGAGTCAATCCCCCAGCTACATTGAAGTCTCCTGTTTCATGGATTGTCCTCCACATTTGTAAAGGTTAATGCCTTGTCCTTAACCACCTTAATGAGGTGATTCTTCACGGCCGGAATCATGAAGGTAATGTTCCTGAATAGGATCTCATTCCTATACTTCCAAATAATATGGCACAACGCTCCAAAGGAAAACCGGGCAATGGAGTGGTAGAAGTCCTTACTGGGTAAGAATTTCAAAGCCTAGCGAAGGTTGTCAGCCCAACTGCTATTTCGTCAAGGAAGGTTGCATCAAGCAACCCAAAGAAATACAAAATAGGTTGTAATGCTACAACCAAAAAATAGATGATCAATCGAATCGGGCGTCAAATTGCAAAAAGCACAAACCGCATCCCCAATCATGCCATAAGATAAAAGCAAGGCCTGGGTGGGGAGACGATTCTTGGTGATAAGCCAAAGATTGAACTAATATCTTTGGGTTAAAGCGTTATTCCAGATCAAGGAAGCCCAGTTGACCCGCGGCTTCTTCCTTCTAATTAGGTGCCATGCCGAAGCACCCAAAATAAACCGGAAGTACTTCCTTCCCAAGTAAAGCGACCCGATACCTATGATAATAGAGGAAGAGGCTGCTCCCAAGACTCTAGCAGTGCACGAATGGACTGACCAGCTGGCGAGAAGAGAATCTCCACCGTAGCAAGTCTGGATAAACCCGAACAGTAGATCAACGAGTCCAAAAACAATAGGTTGAGGGGGCCTCTTAGGTGCCAATTGTCGAACTAGAATGACACAAAACAGCCATCCCCTATCCTCCAGCGAAAAGAAAGCCGAAATTCCGTCCTAAGATAGAGGATTCTCTTCCACGCCCAAGAGCAAAATGTGGGTTTTTTGACCATCTAGAAACTCTCCCTTTTCAAGAAAGTCAAATGGATCCACCTACATCATAAAGACTCCTTGTCCGTGAACAGGATCCATATGTATTTCAACATAGCCGCATTATTGCAATCCCTTAGCCAACGTATACCTAAGCCTCCTTCCTCCTTTGGAAAGCAAACATTATCCCAAGAGATCTTGGCACCTCCTCTCCCTAGGCCAGGGCCCTTCCAGAGGAACTGTCTGAAGATCTGCTCAATGCGATCCAACACAGCAACAGGGATAGTAAAAACACTCGCCCAGTAGGCTTGGATTGCATGAAGGATTGACCTGATAAGCTAAAGACGACTAGCGAAGGAGAGGAAGCAGTGAGTCCACGATTGAACCCTGTTGGTTATTCGATCAACCAGGGAGACACAGTCCGCCTTGCCGAGCCGAGAGGAGATAATAGGAACTCCTAGGTAACGCACTAGCAGAGCCCCTTCACTGAAACCAAGAGTAAGGAGGATCTCACTACACAAAGCTGCGGAGCCTCCAGCAATAAAAACCTCACTCTTATTGGAATTGGGCCTGAGGCCACTCCATGCGGAGAAGGTATCCAAACCATCCTTCAAGAGAGAGATAGATGGCAAGTCAGCACCGCAAAATAGGAACACATCATCCGCAAAGAAGAAGTGGGAAAGACTCAAAACCTTGCATCTCCAAAAGAATTTAAGCCTCGGTTGCCTAGCCCAAGCAGTTAGAATCCCAGAGAAAACTTCCATAACCAAGGTGAAAAGATAAGGAGAAATCAGATCCCCTTGGCGAAGGCCCCGGCCACTCGGAAAGAACCCATGAAGTTCTCCGTTTAAGGAAATAGAAAACTTGGGCGTGCGAACATAGACCATGATAATCCGAATAAAATGATTTGGGAAATGAAATGCACAGAGAACCATCTCAAGAAAGTCCCAGTCCACCGTGTCATAAGCTTTCCGAAAATCCACCTTTACCGCACACTTGGGCTTGTATGGATTAAGATGGAAACTTGCAAATTACTCCTGGGCAAGGAGAATATTGTCTCTAATACGCCTGCCTTTAACGAAAGCATTCTGATATGGACTGATAATATCATTAAGGACCGCGGCAACCCGGTTAGCTAAAACCTTGGTAATGCACTTGTTTATAGTGTTACAACATGCAATAGGCCTATAATCATTGACATACGTCGCATTAGGAACTTTCGGGATCAACACCAGAATAGTATTGTTAATTTCCCTGAGAAGTCTCCCCGTGGTAAGGAAATCCTTAACCGCTTCAGTGACTAAAGGTCCAACTATCTCCTAGTTATGTTTAAAGAACTTGACACCAAAACCATCCAACCCTAGAGCCTTCCCGCAAGGCAAGGAGAATAAAGTATCATGAATCTCCACATCAAAGAACGGACAGGAGAGGAAGCTAATCTGATCATCCCTGAGAGGGTATCGTATGACCTCCTGAATATCTTGCAAAGAGGGGCTGGAAGACAGGGGACTCAGTCCTAGGAGCTCCCGAAAATGCAAGACAAAAGTCTGCTGCACCAAACTCGGCTCGGAGATAATATTACCATAAGTGTCCATAACAGAAAGAATCATGTTTCTCAGTTGTCTACTATTAACGGAATGGTGAAAGAATTTGGTATTCCGATCACCTTCCCTGAGCCACTTGATTCTGGATTTCTGTCTAAAGAATGACTCATCCTAGTTCCTTAACTCCAAAAAGGCCTTTCGATGAGTCTTTTCCAAATCAGCAAGAAGTTCGCTAGATGAATCTTGCTGCAGGCCAACCTATGCTAGCCTAAGAGCACTTCTTGTTGCAGACACCCTCTCAGGGATATTAGAGAAAGACTCTGTTGAGCTGCTTCAAACGGCCTTTAAGAGCCTTCAACTTTCTCACAAGCCTAAACATAGGGACCCCAACACCTGGGGTCTCCCAAACTTGTGAAACACTGCTGTGGTAAGACGGGTGCGTAGTCCAGAAATCAAAGAACTTAAAAGGTCTTCTCGAGAATACCGGCTGCATCACTCTAACCACCATAAGCATGTGATCAGAAATGCCAGGCGCAAGAAAAGAAGCTTCCGAATAAGAGAACTCCTTGCTCCATTTGGCATTAACCAGCACTTGATCGATTTTCCTAGCCTTACGGTTAGCCCCAAAGGAAATAGACCAAGTAAAGCAAAAGCCAACATACTGAAGATCCTCTAACTCGACCTGAATCAAACATTGATTAAAGTCATCAAAACTAGGAATCCAAGTGTCGGAACTCCCAATCCAATCAGAAGGGTCCCTGATAGCATTGAAATCTGCTGCCACTAGCCAAGCGGATCCTTGGAACAACGTACTCATCTATACTAGGTCTGCCCACAGAGGCCTACAGGCTACGAAAGTATGCTCGGCATATACCACAGAGACACGGCAACATCTACCAGTCATAATAAATCTCAACCTACCATGAATGACCTGGCTATTGGAAAAACTCACTTCAAAAGTCACCAAGGAAGGGTTCCAACCAATCCAAACCCTACCCCTATAAGAGAATTCATAATTGGCCACCCAATTCCATCCAGAGACCAGTCTATCAGAAATGGAACCAAAGAGAGCTTCGGGAACCTTGGTTTCCAATAAACCAACCAAACAAAGCCCATTAGTAGACACCAAGTTCCTAACCTCCGCTTGCCTAAGAGAGTCCATAAGACCCCTCACATTCCAAAAACCATATACATACATATATATATATATATTAAGTAACAGCACAAGTGAAAGAGGAGGCCTACCTCCGCTTAATCGGCATCTTTCGCCGGTTGGTTACCAGAGCCTCAGACGTAGGGGGGCTGGATCAAGAGCAACAAGTTTCTCCTGGATAGTCTCCACCTTACTTGAAGAGGGAGGGGGTCTCGAGGATGGCGGAAGCGAGAGCAAGTCATTCTCGAAGTAGCTATCCGAGAGTTCCGACTCTCTGCCAGCCCCAAGCAAACCCAAAATAGGGGCTTCGGCTGGATCGTTCACCTCACCAGAAGGGGCGAGAGTCTCCTGAACCGAATTAGGGTCCTCCTTAATGGGGCTAGGGGGTGGGAAGCAATCTTCGACCCCCTGACACTCCTCAATGCCTTGCGTGCTGTGGAAGGGGGAATATCCTTTTCCGTGGTGGACTCCTTGAGAGTGGGCAAGCTGCCCATTTCGAATGAGGAGGGCAAATGGGCCGAGGGGCCTTCCTTCAAGAGCGAGGCCTTTTTCTTCTTCCCCTTGACCTCATTCTAGCCAAGATGCAGCTCCTCGGGGTTGCCTACACCAACCGGTGCAGGTTCGGACACCGGAATAGGTGTAACAGGTTCTAGAGGGCTGAACCGGGCCCCCCACTTCTTTCGCGATTGCAGCAGCAGCAGGAGTTTCACACCTATGACCGAAGGTACCACAGGAAGGGCATTCAGCAGGTTTCCATTCAAATTCAATCGTGATCAATCGCGTAACCCCATTCAAGACCACATCCATGGAGGAATACCTCGGTTGATCCGCGTAGATCTCAACACAAACTCTCGCAAAGGCAAGCATCTTCCCTTACTCCGTGCGTTGGTCAACGTAGAGAGGTTAACCAACCACACTAGCAATTCCACCAATAGCCGGAGCCGACCATAGATCAAACAGAAGGTTTTTCAACCTAATCCATACCGGAACAGCGGTTTAGTTAGCCTTCTTTAAGTCCAAAAGGGGTTGCCATTGCTACAAAATGAGTGGAACCCTCGCAACCGTGAGGGGTCCATCTTCAAGGATCTTCCTTCCAAACGGCGGGTCCGGGATGTGGAAGAAAAAAAAAAAAACCTTGATTATCCGCCATGACCTCCACAAGTTTCGAGCCCCATGTCCGCATCAAGGCTTGTTCCGTGAGTTTGAAGGGAAGTTTCTTCCCAACATAATAGCCAATAAGGCATTCATGCCACTTCAGGTCAAAGGCCTCCAACACTTCCTCCGGAAGGTGAACAACGGGCTTATTTTCCACAAAGGAGGGGGGAGAGTAGGCAAGGTCATAACCTTTGGAAGCAAGCTTGGTCACACTTGCCCAAGTGCAAGAAGGGGAAACCTTCTGGTTCCTGAATCACGAACCGGTCCATTCGGTCTCCTAGAGGAGGATCGCACGCGGCTTCACCCCTTGGATGGAGCAGCACGGGGAAGAGTCGTAGTGGGCACTTGGCGCTTGCCCATTCAATCAGCTTGGTCGGCCTTGGAAGGGCCAGACTGAGCAGGGATAGAGGGGTTCGGCCCCTAAGATGTTGCCACAGAAGACAGAGCCTCATGGGATGTACTAGCCAAGCCAACCGTGGTTGAGGCCATTTCACAAACACCTTAAATGCAGTCCAAAGTCTACAATGGGAATGCCATTCAAAGAAGAAGTGTGTACCAAGGAGGCTTCAGCGGCACCAAGGAGAAGGCCTAGCAAACGCCAAACTTCCCAGCTTGTATACCCCGAGAACCAAAGCCCACGATCGAAACAACAGGAAGCAAGGCCAACCAGTCTGCGAGCCCCTAAGCTACCGAACTTGAGATTGTGGGCTAAGGTAGGAGGAATGGCTTGGAGGGACAAAAGAGGTGCTGTAGGCGACCCTACCCTCCAACGTACGGGCCCAAGGACCGGTTGAGGCCCCCGCACCAAGCAGAACTTAATCTAGATGAGTTGCTCATGCACAGCTTTTGGGGTTTGCAAGATATGGAGTTGTAGACCAAACTAGACAAATCCGTTCGGTGGAGATGAAGAGGCAAGTGAGAGGAATCTACCCTCCAAATTTCAGCCAAATCAAATGGCTAGAACTCTAGGAATGAGCTGCAAACCTAACGAATGAACAGTACCCGGGGAACCAGTAGAGAGGACCCGCATGAACAGTACCCGTGAGAGGGACGGAATGGCAAGCTTTATAAATACTTCTTTTAGTCTCAATAAACACAATTCTCTCTTTTACCAATAACATGGTATCAAAACTAGTAAAAAAAATCCTAATTCCTTGAGATCACTGAAACAACAACCGTTGTCTCTACTGGTGCTGGTGCCATTGCCATTGCCGCCGCCATGGCGAAACCCTAGCCTACGGTTGAGCCAGCTATGATCCATCGCAAGCTCTTAACCAAGGTAACGTTGTTAGTCACTCATCAAGAAATCTTTGCCATTCGGTGAAGTGTCCCCTACTTCTTGCGAATCGGCGATTCAGTGCTTGAGGATAGAATGGCACATCTAGTGGGACCCAAACCCACAATCGCATGATTAGAAGTTAGAATAGGATAGTGTTGCATTTGCACCTCCTCGGGATTCCAGGCATGCGTTGCACTCACTTAGGTTTTGTGGTTATTTATTTTTGTCTTGATTCGAGAAGTGAGGAAATACTCAAGACTACATAATCTTAGATACAGGAGATGTGGGGCCATTGATTTTGTTGACTTTAGGTTTTGTGGAGTGGACTAATATTTAGTTCTTGCCATTGTTTCTTTGCTGACTTTAGGTTCCGAGGAGGTCCCACCGAGATGTCTTGGAGCCACCTTCCTTCCTTTTTATTGAGATGTCATTTTTTTCTTTTACCGAGATATCCATCGATATTTGGTTCCACTATTCCTTCTCCCACTAAGATGACTTTAGGTTCATGGTTTTGTTGTTGTGGGTCCCGACTAGTTAACTAGGTTTCAATTAGTTAGCTAATTTGAATCTTGGTATCGTGTGGTGGTGTTTTGGTAATGTGTGGTGTTCTATTATTAGTTTGTGGATATGTTTACTAATCGAGCAAACTCTCCGTCTATTGTTTGGGGGCGATTTCCCCTAATGGTAATCCTAGCTGGGGATCTGTTGGTACCTATCATAATGGCATACATAAGATCACTGATGTATTTTTCTTTTTTTTCGGTAAGGTAAGAATATATTGAACTTTAACCAACTATACAAAAAAAGGGGAATCCCGGAACCAAAACTTACACTCAAAAGACAAACTAGTCAGAATGAGTGGAATGGTGCCGAGACAAAAGAAACAGCCAAACGGAAGCAACAAGAAACAACAAGGCAAAAACAAACCCAACTGGGATGTCGCCCACCCAACGGCAGCACACAACAGCCAAACTAGCGGCAAGAAGCAGCACGGAACAACGACCAGAGAAGAGCAAACTGGAAAAGTCCTCCTCAACCAGCGACAACCAGCGCCAGCGACCACGAACGAGAAGCTATGGCAAGCCCACCACCTAAACAGAACGGAAAAACAACAGCGAACAGAGACGCAAGGCGATCAAGAGGAAGGATCCGACGACCTAGGAGCAAAAATAGAAGGGTCAATGCCCCAATTACACTGAAATCTTATGTTTCTAGCAGTGTCGACAACCTTGGCAAGCATCAAGGCCTTGTCCTTGACAACTTTGATGAGGTGGTTTTTCAAGCCGGGACTACTAAAGTTTCTTCCCTGAAAGAATGTTATTCCTCTTTTCCAAATCAAGTGGCATAGGGCTTCAAAGGAGAACCGGGCAATGCACTGATGGAAGTCCTTGCCCAAGAGATACTTTAAAGCCCATTGAAGGTTTTCCAACCAAGACTTGTTCCGCCAAGGGAGGTTGCACCTCGCGGCCCAAAAGACACCATCCAAGGCCCATTGAAGGTTTGAGCATGGCTACAGTGTTACAGTCCCGCAACCTACGTATACCAAGGCCTCATTCCTCTTTTGGAAGGCAAACTTCCTTCCAGGAAACTTTAGCACCTCCAATACCCAGGCCCTGGCCCTTCCAAAGGAATTGTCTCAGAATTTGTTTGATCCGGTCCAGCATAACTCTAGGTAAAATAAAAACACTAGCTCAATAAGCTTGGATCGAGTGAAGGACTGACCTGATCAGTTGGAGCTGCCCTGCAAAAGAACCATTCCAGCAAAAGAACCAAATAATGTGAATGAGACTTACAGTTTGAACAGCTGGTAAGGATCAAAAATGTATATGGTCAGGCTAATAAATTTACCAAAGTGAGAACCGTAGTACAATCACTGACCTATCCTCTGGTGAATCACGGCTCCGTGAACCGGGGACATGCCTTGAACATGCCCATCCTTTGCTTCCATCAAAAGCAAGAGATTCTTCATGTCCCCCATCTCGACTGCCAAGTACAGCGGGCACTTGCCCTCCTTGTTCTCCCGATACACCGATCTTGAGCCTCGACTCAAGAGCAGATGGGTCAACTCGTAGTGACGACTCTTCACGGCCTCATGCAACACCGTGTTCCCCATGTCGTTCGCCTTGTCCACAACACCACCGCAGCCAAGGAGGAGCTCAGCTGTGCGGATCCTGCCGGCCCTTGCGGCGATGTGTAGCGCAGTGTCCCCTCGGTAGTTCGCATTGGCAGCAAGCTTCTTGCCGGGTCGGACCTCGATGAGGGCTTGGAGAATGTCCGGTCTTCAGATACCCGCTGCGACGTGGAGCAACGAGTTCCCAGAAGGACCCCGTATGTCAATAATGTCAGACAAAGTGACCCTCTCTTCGACAGAATTCTTTTCGAGGGCCTCCATGAATTCGTCGACGTCGCCTTCCTTCACGGCGGCGCATAGCAGCAGATGCACGCGGTATTTGGATTCGGGTTGAAGTTGTGTTCTATTAAATACCGACTCCGGTGCATTCAATTTGGCCCTTCTCTGCTCCCAGATTTGATCACCAATTTTTATGCTCTCGTTCCGGTGCATTCAATTTGGCCCTTCTCTGCTCCCAGATTTGATCACCAATTTTTATGCTCTCGCCATCACCATCCATCTTAGAACTCGGAAACTTGAATATCGTCCTCTCCAAAGTTAGACAATGGCTTGTCGAACTCTTCTGCGGTGTCTCTTCCCCCTGATTGAATGCACGATTCTGTTCTCCTTGAGTGCCTCGTGGGGATCACACATATCAATCATCGATTGCCGTGCGTTGGTGCAGGCCAATTCATTTCATTTTCTCATTTAAGACGACGTTATCGAATGAGATCCATTCTGCACAAAATTGATTGGACCGGACCAACACAGTACACGATTATGCCCACCGTCTAACTTCAATCGTAAACCAAGAACAAGATTTTAAATATCTTTTTCGTTTCTTCTCTCTCTCTCTCTCTGCACGATACATATCCTACTTTTGGTCTTGACCTACTTTGCACGAAGTTATATGGACCGACCCCACAAACGGAGATAAGAAAGGTGAAAGAAGAGAGAGAAACTAAAAGGAGAGAAAAAGAGAATAAAGGGAGCAAAGATGGAGAGTAAAAGCAGACAGACAGGAAAGAGAAAAAGAAACTCGCTCTTTCTTTTTCTTTTTTCTTTAGCAAAAAGTGAGAACCATCCGTGGACTGTGCTGGGTTCAGTTCACGTGACTTTATCATGTAAATTGGGTCTCACTTAATATTTACATCTTAAATAAAAAATGGATTGAATCGGCTTAAGTTTGCACACCTCGCAATCAGTGAGTGGATTTGCGAAAATCTCTTGTGGCAGTCAAGGTATCTGGTATTTTCTCTAATTGCACCACCACAATTAAAAGTGGTGACTGCAAATTATATTCACAAAAGTGTTACCAAACAAAATTTTGCAAAACAATTCAAGTTATAACTCTACACGTGATTGAACTAGATCACGCAACTCAATTACATTATTGATATGAGTCGCTCAAAGCCAACTAACAAAGGAGTTTGCTCTTTATTAATTATTGACTTCAAGACATTGGGACTTGCTTAGTGTTCGGTTGCGGGATTTGCTCACAGAAAGCAAATTCTTCAAAGTTGGACTCCTTAAAAATCAATTTCTTTCCCTTCTTTTCTCTTCTTTTTTTCTGTCCTCTTTTTCTCTCTCAATTCTCTTCATTCTCTCTCTTCTCTCTCCATCATCTTCTTCAATCTTTAGCCATGAAAGAGGATTTAAGCTAATCTCACCCTCCCCTCCCTCTCTTGTTGATTTTGTTTCTACTTTATCGCTCTCTTTTTTATAGTTTCTTCGCTCCTAATTTAGATTTGGGAGCTATTTTCTCCGATTTAATTTTAAATGAGAGTTTGAACTCTCCTAATCTAACTCTTAATATGAGAGTTATCATCTCTCAATCTAGACATGGGAGTTTAATAAATATACTTTAGGGGAGTCAAAACAACAGGTTCTCTACGTCTAACTTTAATGGTGATTGTGGAATCTTTGGTGTCTTACTGAATCACAAAGATTTGCTCTTCCACAAGTTAAATCTGTGTTTATTCAACCTGTTTTGGTTGTTTCGATACAGTGATGGTCTAGAGGAAACTTATCTAGGCACAAACCGTCAACTAGCAATGTTGCAATTATCAAAGAAGGAATTTTCAACAAGTGATCATCATTGACAAAGATATGAGATCCAATAATTGTTCGCTAATTATTATACTTGACGAATCCATATTTGTGAAATGAATGTATGTTTAAACCTATTGGTGCTCCTTAATCCTCCTTATTTTCTAGATTTGGCTCATTTTGCAATATTTTGGACTTTACTCCATTTTGAATATATTTTGTCATGAAATCTATGTACTTCTTAAGGATGAGCATGGTTCTAGGGTAGAACCTCTGGACCGGTGGGAAATTGTAGATTCTAGATTCTAAGGTATATAAGATAATTTTCATGTTCCAAAAAATGATTAACTTATTTTGACAAGTAGGTTCTAAGTTCTTAGTTGGAAGAACCTGGAACCTAGAACTTATAACCTATAACCTAGAACCTGGAACAAGTTTTAATGTTTTTCTTAGTTCATGTCTTCGCGCGATCTTGCAATATTCTATACCATTTGATGATGAATGTATAATCTAGAAGCAATGGTCTGAGCTTCCATTTTATTACTAAGACTTTTACTTTATTAATGCTCATTTTTTTCGTGTGTCTTTATGGTTAGTGAATTGTAGTGCAAAGCGATGGTCATTAAAAGTTTTAATTCATTATAATCGTTCAATTAATAATATAAGTGGAACCTAGGTAAATCCTAAAACCGATCCTGAAACCTATGACAAGGTAAGTTCGAGGTTATAGGGTATGAAGTGTGGGTTTCAAGTTTCAAAAAATGCGGAACCTATTCCAATAGGTACGTTCTAGGTTCCAAATAAAACCCGTACAAAATCTGGAAGCGTTCATCCTAATACTTCTCATGTATTTTTTTGAGCAATGAAATATGCACAAGAAATTGGATAGCCAAATATAGCTAGTCACCGTTTGGAAAAAAAAATTACCTCTAAACAAAACTCATTAGTATCATTAGAAAGATCTAATAAATTTCGAAAATGGGGAAAATACACTTCAGTGTTGTTTTCCAGATTATTGATAAAATCAATATGTATTTAAATGGTTACTGTTTCATAACAGTATGTGCAATCTAGAAATGATCAAAGCATGAATATTGTAATTTTGCTAGATTAAATTATCAAGGGTGCCTATGTGCTTGTTCTTCAGTTATTCATGACATAATGTGGTCAAATATACATAATGTATGAAAGATTCGTGATAGCATAACGATACCGTTCTCTCAATTTTATAATGGTGTATTTTATCGACACATTTCAAATTGCAAGAGATAGGCCGCCGGAAGAGCAAAAGAATCATGGTTCTTGAGCAAGTAACGAAAAATTGAACTGCAATTTTTTTATTTAAAAAAAAATTTACGAGATGATACCATTAAGCAATAAGATATTCATAAGATGCCATGCTTAAATGGTGGACATAGCCCCAAAATAGAAGGAAAAAGATACGGAATGTAATTCATTATCTCCTGCATCGACAAACTTTCTTTAATTCATCTTCGGTTGTAGCAAACATTTTATTTTCAGGAAAAAAAATGCTTAATTAAAAATTGACTTCTTAACTGGAAAAATTATCAAAAAGATTCTAAACCTATTGCAATTGTACCAATTCGGTTCTAAACATTTTTTTGGCCAATTTAGTCATAAACATTTCGCAATTTACCAATTTTGGCCGATTGAAACTGATGTGGACGTCAATCGACACCAACCATTCAATTGACGCTCACGTGACAATTTTTAATAATATATATTTTTCAAATGTTTATTATCTTTTTTCTTTTCTTCGTTCTCTTCCTTTTTTTCCCCATAATGGTCGGCGAGGGACGTGGCCCTTGTCTGGCCTTGCTCAGATCTAGGCGAAGCAGCTTTGCTCACAATCCCTAAGCCTCACCCAGATATGGGCAAGGTCAAGCAAGGGTGCCGGCTACTATCGAGAAAAAAAGGAAAAGAACAAAGAAAAAGAAAATAAGAAAATTCGAAAAAATAAAATAAAATATTAGTAAAAGTTATCCATGTCAGTATTGGCCGGATGGCCAGCACCGGCTAGTCAAAATTGGTCGAATGGCCAGCACCGACTAGTCAAAATTGACCGGATGAACTAAATTAGCACAATTCAAAAGGTTTATGATTAAATTGGCACAATTACAATAAGTTTAAGACTTTCTTAGTAATTCTCCCTTCTTAATCATATGAAATTAAATAGATTATGATCTTATCTAGCAATATTATCTTATCCATGCTTTGATCATTTCTGTATTTCGTGTATTGTTATATGCATAGTTGTTCTAGTCATTATGTCGTAAGCTTTGAAAATTTTCCAGTACCTTGAATGAGGTCTTTTCAGGCACAACTTGACTTAAAGGCGAAGAATCAAATTTACATGCATAACGATATTTCCATTACACTTGGAAACGACATTTAAGTTTTTTTTTTCCTTTTTTTGAAATTAATAGATCTTTCTAATGATACTAATATGTTTTATTTAGTAATAATTTTTCCATACCGGGGTTGGCTGTATTTTGATATTTAATTTCATTTAGGTATATGTGCTTTTCTGCCAACAAATCACATTAGACACTAAGCAAGAATTTTCAAGGAAATGATAAACTACGTTTGGGACTAGCTCATCCAAAGGCTTTTGGGCCTGGAAAAAGTACTAATTTAGTCTTAACAAATCACATTAGACACTAAGCAAGAATTTTCAAGGAAAGGATAAACTAGTTTGGGACTAGCTAATCCAAAGGCTTTTGGGCCTGGAAAAAGTACTAATTTAGTCTTAAACTTTTCAACTAAACCAATTTAGTCTTAAACCTTTTGCATTTGGTACTAATTTAGTTCATATGGCCATTCTTTACAGAAAAAGGCTGATGTGGACTCCAAGTCAGCGCAGGCAGACGCTGACATGGATGCCAGAGTGCGAAACTATGTCGTTTTGCTTTAAATAAAAAGAAAAAAAAAAGACTTTTTTGGCTCCTTAAATGCCTCGTTTCGTTTGCCCCAAATCAATCATCCCTCCCTCCCTCAGCAACGGTCGCTCCTTCACCTCACCTCCCTCCGCCTCTGTGCCTTTGCCTCTGAGCCAAAACAAAGGTTCGATCTTTTCTCTATGGCCACGCTCTCTAATCGAAGAATACCTGAGAGTTTTACTCAATCGTTTGTGGTTTGCTTGTGTGCTTTTGCAGTTCTAAATCGCCAACCCTACCACTCGCCGCCAAAAGAAGCTTGAGATTGACGATGGCCAAAAATTGTCAGTTCTCTCTATCTATGCTCTTTCTTATACTCATTTGGTTTAACCAACTCGTCTAAATGTGGGTTATTTCTCGATTTCATTTGATGTTTTGCAGACAACGTCGTGTGATGCCCAGATTTTTTGTCTTTCGTTTTTGGCTACTATTTATGTTTGTTTTGCTTGTAAAGATACGCTGTTGTTGATGTTGGGGAGTGTGTTCAGTGCATTGACTTGTTTGGTTTAAATAACTCGTCTATATGTGAGTTAGTTTTCAATTTCTTTGATGTTTTGTGGACAACATCGCATGGTGTCCAGAAATTTTATTTTTTTTTACTATTGTTTATGCTTGTTTTGCTTTTTAAGATATGTTGTTGTTGATGTTGGGGAGTGCGTTCAATGCATTGAGTTTTTGCTCATTTGGTTTAACGAACTCGTCTAAATGTGGATTAGTTTTTGATTTCGTTTGATGTTTTGCAGACAACATCGTGTGGTGCTCGGAATATTGTTTTTGGCTACTACTGCTCTTTTTGCTTTTTAAGATATTCTGCTGTTGACGTTGGGGAGTGCGTGCAGTGCAGTGAAATTTTTCGACTGTCATATGGTCTTCCCGTGGTGTTCATCAGTAGCATATGAGATAATTGGTTTATCTTGAGATAGAGAAAGCCTGTTTGGGGGAGGAGGTGATGGTTTTATTTATGTAGATGGGCCTAAGTTGGCCCGTCCGCCCATGTTGGGCCTAAGAACCCGGCCCGCAAGATTAGGGCCCATGTGTGAAAGGTTACGTTGAGGGGATGTGTCTTTTGGAGAAGACGTATTTAAGGGGAGAAAAGAAAAAGAAAACACACCTTTTGGATATACGTACGTCGTTCTTTTCTCCCTCTCCCAAAAACCAACGCAAGTTTCTCCCCCTTGAAGCAACAAGACGCTCCTCGGTAGAAAATGATCAGAATCCTTTCTCAAACTTCAGCATTGGTGTTTAATCTATGGACAATAAGGTACGCTCAATTATGTAGTGTAACTTTTGATCGGTGATACATGTTCTTCCTGGGCTCGTCTTCCGCATTCGTTTTAGGGGTTCGATTGAGTGTTGAACCAGTTTTAGGGAATCAAAATTCCCAACAGGAGGGTACTAAATGCTAAAACTTGAGTAGATTTACCATTTGATTCCTGCTTTATAAAGAATATATCTTATCTATGTATGTATGTGCTCATAAAGAGTTGTTGGCTTAATTGGAGTCGAAATCCCATTTGCCTAAACTTTGTGGTCGATGCTGATGTTTGCTTAGTTTTTGGGAAATCGAGATCCATATCATGTGTACAATTTGGACGGAAAATTACTCTGATGTTGGCTTTGGCCAAGCATGAATATATATACTCTGATGTAGTATGTTCAGCATTTGTCTTAGAAGCATGAAACAAATTTTTGGAGTTCTTATTTGCATTTTCTTTTGGTAAGCTTGTTGCATCCTAATAGGGACAAGAATTGTAGGTCGGCATTATGAGGTACATTTAGGACCTGATTTCCTGCTATTGAGACTGATTTCAAGATGGAATGAATTATGTTGTTGCTATTGAGGTTAGGCCATGTAGACATATGCTGAGGTGCTATTGTTCAACTTCTTTACAAGTTAGAAATGCTCTGGTGTTGATTCTAAAAGCATAAACAACAATTACTCTACAATCATCACAATTGATGAAGACATCGTCACAATCGAGAACATCGGTGCCTCTAATCAACAACGATACATTCATGTTTTGCTATTGTGGCCTCAAATGTACTTTACAAACAACAAAGACAAAGGAGAATCGAAGAAGAAGATATCACAACTGCTCGAAATACAAAATCGGGAAAAGTTGCGGTTTTTATATTTGGGTTGATGCAGAAATGTGTCAATTAACAAGAAGTGTGTCAACAAAATTTCACCAGAGCAATATCGAAGAAAAACAAGTATCGACCCCTAACGAGGATGATGGCAATTCAATGGATGCTAAAAATTAGAGCTCTCAATGCACAACTAAAACGTGTCAAACAAGATACAAAAAAGTTTTAAAAAAAAAAACAAAATTCGACATTGAAGACCATGTTGATTGTGCCATGGGTCTTTATTGTAATTCTAGGAAACATACTATTTGGAAATTCGAAGATGAATGACATACTGAGCTTGATGTAGGGTGTGTTAATGCCGATCTTGTTATATAATCTATTTTAGTACATTTTTGCAATATATTTTGTATTTGTCCACATGTTGGAGTATGAATATGAACAAAGTGAAAGTTGTGTTGCACCCTCTTGTGTCATATGCAATTTGTTTCTCAATCTCAACACCAAAGACAAATCGTTCTTGATCTCACGACCTGCTTTATGACTAATGAAGTACGATATGAAGAAAAAAGCAATACAATCTCACTACTTCATAAACAAATAACCACAACACAATAAACAAGCAAACAAAATATGCACAATCTTACGTCAAAATGGCTACCAAAGAGTAAAAAGAAGACAATTTCTTATTAAAGGTTCAAACAACCTGTTACATGTGGGACATCATTATCCACGTTATTGTATGGTTATTAAGGAAGTACAAAGGAAAAAAAAAAAAACCTATGCAAAACTCATGCCCATAACTTACAACAAGTATATTGAAACAAGACGATTGGATAGATATATGAACCATGTGTCAAACAACAAGACACTAAAATTGAAACAAGCCTGAAGAGATGCACTTCTAAAGAAATAGACATTGCAACCACCAAATAAGTTGCTTATGACTCATACCAGACACTGAAACTAAGCTTAAACCAACTTAATAAGCTTGCTTAAGCTTAGTTTTGATATGAAAAGATGCAATTTGACCCTATCATATAAACTACAAAGGCCTTTAGTACATGGAGAGCATATAATTGGGGATAGGTCGGTAGCCAAATACGAGATGGACAGAAGAACAATTTGTTAATGGGAAACATAAAACAACAAGAGAAAAAATGACTCGATGCTTAGGGTTGTCTAAAAGCATCCCAACTTTATTAAATAATAAGCACCACATGATTATCTACGAGACATGCCTCTATAGCAACTAACACTACAAACATGATATTCATTAACAATTCATGGCATCAACATGCGAATATTTGCTGCTGCTTTGAAGTATTATTGTCTTAGTTGAACTCAGTCAAGTCTAGAAGATAGTGCAACATGGGCGTCTTTTGTCTTCAATAGGCTAAAAGCAAGAACCGAGAGTGTGCAGATCAAAAAGTTACATTAAGAGAAAAAAAAAAACTTCACTTAACCTATCTTCACAAAAAGTTATAGTTAGAACATATCACTATTAAATCCACCCCCACATCTTGTTACTTCTGCCTCTTTGAGCAACTTTTGGCTTTTGCGCCTTTGACAGTAGGATTCACACCAGTAGGGCCGCGCACGACTACCACTTGCCACCTTACCTATACGTCTCTATACCTATAAAAAGTATATTCGTTTATAGTTTTATTGATGAAACAAGCATAACACAATGAAAATGGAAGTATTAACCGAAATGTTTTGCCTTGAAAATCGTGTTTATGATGATGTAGATCCAGTCTTCTTAGTTGGAATGTCAAACTGTTGTGTCTCATCTTCAAGCAAGTTCGACATGTCATTTTCATTCTGATTTTCGACATTCTAGTTCCAATTGCCACCTCACCTTCCTCCCTCGATCTTTTCAGTTTACATCTACCGGGTTTCACCCGGCTAGAAGTGGTTCGGGTGGCTCCCTATGAGTTTGTTTCCAAAATTTATGCCCTCAAATTAGCATCATCATGTTTTTATATGCAGCTAAAAACTTAACCTTCTTATAACATTCATCAACGTAATCATATGCATCATCTTGCCTATGATTTAAAGTCAAAATGGCATGAGGACAAGGAATACCAGTAAGCTACCATCGTCGACGAGAACAATCTCTCTTAAACACACCCACCACATATTTCTCACAGTTATCCATTCCTTCATATTCAGTCTCACCATTCCAGATCACTTGGCAATATGTTGCACCAACTCTATTTTCTTCTAACTTTCTTACAATTCTTGGACCATAATCCTTTCTCCATCTAGCACATGCATCCCTTTGTGTATACATCCTTGTCATTATCATTATCCGAATTTCCTCCAACATACTGTAAATAGACTTACACCTAGCATGTATAATTCTTCCATTGAATGCTTCGTGTTGAGAAAACTTTCTTGATAAAACTTTCTTGTTCTTATTCTGAAGAATAGTAGACTTCTAAAGTCATATCGCAAACTCTTGTCAAAGTTTATTCATTCCAAAAGTCTTTCCCACTCTGACGTAATTCAAACTGAGACCAAGTCCAGAATGAAGACATAATCAAACTCGGGATTATTGATCTTACTATGAGAATTCAGTATGAACTTTATCTTTAAAGTCTAGCTTTTTGGTGAAGAATCTCACTTACCATTTACAAATATATTGATGGAATCAATACAAATTGATGAAATCAATCTTGAAAACAAATTTCTTTTTGGGAAGCATCTACTTATGGAAACCTAGATTCTAATTGTATGAGCAACCAGAATCAGCGGATTTTCATCTCAATCTTCAAACAAGTACAAGATTTCCTTAATCGGTTATGTCCAACGGATTGATTGGAAGAAATTCCTCTAAAGAATGCCAACGGCTAGTAAGGCGTAGAGGAGTATTTAATGAGGCCATTCAGTCCATTTAAGATAGTGCGTGAAAATTGAAATTTCAAAGTTTGAAACTTTTCCAACCACTTGTTCTTCAACAACAACGCTTATAGATTGTATTCAAGAGATAAAACCACAAGAAGAGTGACTTAGTGAGAGAAAAAGAAATCTTCCACTAAGTGTTTGCACTCGAAACATTGTACTTCTTTATTGATACTTTAGTGAATTTCAGCCAGAAAGCTGTTAGCGTAGGAGAGTGGACATAAGCTTGATTTAAGCCGAACCACTATATATCTCATGTGCAATTTTCTCTTCCCTTAACTCTTTTCAACTTTATTAGTTGCAATCTTCTTTTAAACTTCTCAAAATTCTAAAAACATCTCTATTTGAATCTGAATTTTCTTCAGAAGTTTGGTAGTGCTTTTAGTCAGACTCTAACTTATTCATAGACTTTGCTCGTAACTTAATAAATATTTTGCATTTAATTGTTAATTTTTTTAACACCTATTTACCCCATCTAGGTGGTAGTACTAGCATTTTCACTTCGCACAAATTGTTGTCAACAATGTCACATTTTACATCAGTGGTGAAAAAAGCCCTAGACCAGTGCTTTGGCTCTGTTTGAACTAAGTCATGATATGCAATAGGACTAATTTTCTTCTATGCTTGAGATTGTTCATCAAACTCTATCATTGAACTACTTTTAACACACTGCCAAAACAATCTTTGCATATGTATTCCCTGATACTTATTACCCCAATTGAGATAAATGTGTCACGCACACATTCTATGCTCAGTTGCAGGCAACAAATGAGCCACAGCCGGTACAAGGCCCTGCAAAAGATGATTGTAATGTGAAACACATATTACAAGCGTGACTATAGTGGCATAACTGAAAAAAAAAAAATTAAATAAGAAACTTACCTTTTGTTTATCATTGATTATGACCCAACCTTGTCCATGTGAGGATGAAATGTTGAGGTCATACATCAAATTTGTCAAGAACCACATCCAGGTGTCACTACTCTCGACTCAGATAACTGCCCCAGCAGTTGAGAATATCTTATTGTTTGCATCTCTTCCAACAACACATAAGATTTGGCCTTGACAAATTCCTTTCAAGAAGCAACCATCTAATCCCACAACTTCCTACATCCATCAATGAATCCCTTTTTTATAAGTAGCAAAATATATGTACGTTCTCTCAAATAACACCTTAAATTGCATATCAAACTTTTCAACCTTCAATGTAATAGTACTCTCAACATTTCTCTCCTTAAGCTCCTTTGCATAATTGCACAACTTTGCATATTCCTCCTTATAGTTTCCCATGAATACTTGATAAGCCAACAACTTAGCCTTCTTGCATTGTATTATACTCACATCTAAGCCCAGTTGCTCCTTGATAAGCTCCTTGAAAGCAGTAGTCGTAATAGTTGGCATTGCTCTTATTGTAGGAAGATAACGTTTGACCAACCAAGAACCTGTCACCCTTCTATTCTTGAAACTTATACTATAGGTATGTTCTGAATGATAAGTCTTTACATGAAATGATCCAGTACGACTATCGATAGATCCAGAAATCTTCCAAGGACAATTTTCATATGCATATTTTACTCTATCAAATTTCTTGTCATTCTTTACAAATTGTATCTCTCTACGCTTGGCCATTGAATACTTTATCAGAGCATCTTTGAATTGTCTACTACTTTCAAATGCCATAGACACAATACATAGGGGCACAGCACAATTAGGATCATGCTTTGGAAACCTACTTCTCCTCCTAGTAAAATCATCATCTTCTTCTCCTTCATTAGACTCCAAACTCTCATTTCCATCCGTTTCATAGTACTCTGTTTCATAACCAGCTTTAGCATCAATAACATTATTCACATCCAATCCTTGAGATGGCACCAATCCCATCGATGATTCCCCCGTGATGAGATCATTTATGGCCCTCCCATGGAACTTTGTCATGTTCCTCCTTGCTTCTAGAAGCTCCTCATTATCATGATCATCATCATCAATCAAGAATCTTACATCGACAAGGAAGTTTGCCTCATCATCATCATCATCATCATCCACGATATAATCATCTTTATCAACTAAATCATCATGATCTAAACCACTCTTATGATCAATCATGGTCTCATTACTTAAATCAACACTAGTACGAGTGCCCTCACCAACCCTTTGACCAGCATCCTCACCGACCCTCTGATCAACAACCTCATCCACACCCACATCAGCACCTTGACCATCACCTTCAACCACCTCATTAGTTGTAAAATTTTCTCCATATACCTCAATTAACCCCCGATGCAAATAACTAAAAACTAAATCGACTACTCTATTCTCATTCCATATGTATGTTAACCCCTCTTCTAGTGACTTTCCAAGAATCTTAAAATAAAGCTTTTCAAATGTACTATTTGCCCCATCTCATTGTCTCTAATGAAGCTTTCGTAACTTGTTGAACGGGAGAAGTACACTATCAGTGCCATAAGTTGTGTACGGCGCTTACTTTGGTGCCAAAAGTTTCAATCAGATCACTTAAGTGCCAAATCGGAGGAAAACCGATTACTTTGGTGCCACCGGCGAGAGATTCCGGCCAAAATGATGACGTGGCTTTTATATTTAAAAAAATAAAATAAACATGGCTTGAGAAACGACGTCGTTTTCCGTCTTTCTTAAAAAAACGACGTCGTTTTGCCGTCCTAAGTGGATGGTCTCAAAAAAACGACGCCGCACAACTCATTTTGGGATTTTTTTTTTTTTTTTTGAGATTGAAATTAGGGTTTCGATCCTCGTCGGCCGCCGACCTAGCTCGCTTAGCCGCCGTCGCTTGGCGATGTGAGGTTCGCACTTGAGCGAGATCACGGCCTTCGACTTGGCCGCCGAGTGGCCAAGTCAAGGTCAGGGTTAGGGGTTGGAGCCGCGGGGGCCATCAAGGACGACGACTGGCCCATCACCAGCGGAGGCAAAGGCGAGGGATGTGGGCGGTTGAAGGGGGAGGAGGAGGGGAAACCATTGACGCCAGCGACAGTGCGAACGCCGGGGTCGTCGAGGGCGGGGGAGCAAAAGACATTGGAGTAGCCAGACGTTAGAGTAGCCGCAGACGTCGGGGCCGACCCAATTGGCGGTGAAGTTGTTGGGGTCGGAGAGGATGGCCTGCTTCAGGGACTGGAGGGCGACGTAGGCATTGCGGAGGCGCGAGTTCTCGAAGGAGGCAGAGGGGTCGACAGCGACTTGCTCGCCGCGGTCGCCGAACTCGTCGAGGTAGTGGAGGAGGTAGTGGTGCTTGGCAGCACCATGGGTGGCAGCAAAAAGGACGGCAAGGGAGGAGAAGAGGACGAAGAGGGCAACGGCGGCCGAGATTATCCGGCAGATTTAGGGTTTAGGGTTTTGAATTGGGGGAGAGACATCAAACGACGTCATTTTTGTGGTTTACATGTTGACTATATTCTCCGGCGAGCCACATCAGCGTCAAAAATTAATAAAAAAGTGTCACGTTGAATTTTCGAGCAATCTGATCGGAGTTGGCACCAAAATGATCATTTTTCAAACTTTTTGGCACTTAAGTGATCCGACGGAAACTTTTGGCACCAAAGTGAGCGCCGTACACAACTTATGGCACTGATAGTATACTTCTCCCCTTGTTGAACTAATATCAACTTTTACCAAGTCAAACTTGCCTCCAACGTATTCAAGCATTGGGCGACGAGATAAAGTTCCACCATGGAAAAAGTAGATGCATGCTGATTTTTCGCTCATCTCGACCCTACACACAAAAAAAAAAGTAATGTATGTTATAAGTAAGGCAACACATAGTGTAGCACTCTATACGTCATGTTTCTAGAAGAAAAACCAGTGATCACCTACTCGAATTCAGAGGTGATCAACATCCAAAAATTCAAAATCAAAAACTTCTATCAACATTCAAAGATTCAAAACCAAAACTTCCAAAGAAAAAGTGTTAATGAATTCCAAAAAATTAGAGTAAAATCGACAATGTGGACTTGATCAATAAAACTAACTTTTACAATACGTGGAATTGCAGTCTCTCTTTATTATCAAACATTAGAACTTAAAGCCACCGCCATGAACTCATTTTTCTTTATTTTTCTTTTGTTGACAAAACCACCATGAACCTTTACTCGTTTGGTAAAATAATCATCATTAGGACACAATTGACAGTAGGGTTTGCAAGTGCCCTAACTAATAAATCTATGGCTACTCCACAAAAGAGACCCTCAATGAATCAAGAAACTGAATACATGTACACTCGAGTCAATTACTCAATTATGATTGTGCATGCCTCAAGTAATAAAAAGCTCGTACAAGAATAGGAAAAAGTGCAAGGAAACAGAGGCTTTCTCTTCATATTGTGCATCGTCACATAGGAATTCAGCACCCATATGATTGTACACGCGAAGAATTTGGCCAAACACGAGGATACAAAAGCTTTCTCTTCATATCGTGTTCTATTAGAAATTGATTTGGCTAGACTTGAGTGTTATATTCCCTACTACACCCAGGTATTGACAGTAAACGCGAACAATTTCTCTCTTCTAACCAACGACGACGCGCGTGGAGAAATCAAGGCAAATTGATTATATAAAATAAAAAGAGGACAACGCACTCAGTTTGGGAGCACGACAACATACTTTTCACGTTCTCCGCTAACTTCAGGACATCGCATCGAGTTGTCGCTCAATGCTGCCGATAGAACAATCAAACCGGGACCACAACGCCTACTCGTGTTCGCTTCGGATTGTGATGGACGAGTCGGGTCTCAACTGGGTTGTGGGCGAATCGGGTCTTCGCCCATAAAGATGGGCGAGTCTAGGATTGTGACGGATGAAGCCCTTAGCCAAAAGGGGCTCGATTAATGAAGGCGATTGGTGGAAGAAGGACTTGGCTTCAAGAAATTGGAAAGACGAGATTGAACAAGTTGCTAAGAATTTTGGGGGGAGATCAGAATAAGGTTTGGGCATGCTTTGGGCAAAGATCATGGGCAAAGCGTCTTCAGTTTTGGGGCAAACGAAATGCTGCGTTTTGGGAGAAAAAAAGTCTTCTTCTTCTTTTATTTAAAGCAAAACGACGTAGTTTCACACTCCGGCGTCCATGTCAACACCAACATTGCCAGCCGGTGCTAACTTGGAGTCCACATCAGCCTTTTTCGGTAAAGAATGGCCAAATGAACTAAATCGGTACTAAATGCAAAAGGTTTAGAACTAAATTGATCCAATTGAAAAAGTTTAAGATTGAATTTATACCAATGTAAAAGGTTTAGGACTTTTTGGGTACTTTTCCCCCCTATAAAGGCCCTTGACCAAATACTAGGACGTCAGGTAGTTTTTTATTTGGAGCTCTAGGAAATGCATTGCATTTTTAAAATCTTCTAAAGTCCCTTAGACCAGGGCATATTTGCAAGAACTTTGGCTTTTAGCATTTCTAGAATGCTAAAACATTTTTTTTCCTTTGAACTGTTCCCTAGATAGATTTTCGAAATTCTGAAAATGCATTCACCCATAACAACATCACGCTCCATCATCGGCAATGCTAGTTTTGACTGTCGGCAAGCTAGATTTGTCACCAACAAGCCTCACTCAAGGTTCCATGACCTTAGGTGACGGTTGCAAAGCCAGATTTGGCTTGTTGATGACCTAAGCCCTTCATCAAACGTCAACAAAGGGTTTGAGTTCTTTTTATTAAAAAAGAAAAAAAAATTGTAAAAGTCATTTAAAAGTGTGATTTTTCCAAACACTTTTTAAAGAAGGTTGCTTTCCAATGCACTTTTAAAGTACAATTCCAAACATAATTTTCATTTTGAGAAACTCCTCTAATCTATAGTCATTTGTATTTTCCTAAATGTTTTCCCCAAAAATCTAGCCAAATACAACCAAAGAAATTACTCAGTTGTCTTGGTTTATAAGAGGTGGAGATGGTTGTCACAAAATCATTGTCCAAAAGTGGATAGTTGAGTGTGTCGTCCTCTTCTATTTCAAGTATAGAGATAATGACACAAATGATCCCTGAACTTTGGCCTAATATACAATGCAATCTCTACTTAATTTGTTTAATGTCATCCATGAACTTTAACCCAATACGCAATATATTTCCTGAACTTTTAATTTATTTAATATAATCCATGAACTTTGGATACATATTTAACACATTTATCCTAAACTTTTTTTTGTGACGTGAAAAACCCCAAACTTTTCAAACCGTGACACATTTACCCCATCAAGGGCATTTTTGTATTTTTCTTTTTTTTCCTTTTTCTTTTTTTCTTCTTCTTCCCTCCACTGGCTCCGCCATGGCCGGCGGAGGGAAGGGCGTCCGGCCGAGGGTCGCCCTCGCCGGCATTGGGTGAGGGCGGCCCTCGTCGGCGTCCGGCGCGGGACGGCCCTCGCCCGGATCGGCGAGGGCGGGACGCCCTCGCCCGACGCAGGCGAGGGCTGCCCTCGCCGGCGTCGGCCGAGGGTCACCCTCTGGCGAGGGCAGGGACACCCTCGCCGTGCGGCGAGGGCGGCCCTTGCCCGACGCCAACGAGGACCGCCCTAGCCCGCGCCGGCGAGGGTGACCCTCGCCCGACGCCGCGGAGGGAAGAGAGAAAAAAAAATTAAAAATGAAAAGACCAAAATGCCCTATAATTTTGGGGTAAATGTGTCACATAACAAAAGTTCGGGGTTTTTGAACTAAAAAATTGAATATTTTCATATAATTTATAGAATAAATTATAATCCATGAATACATATTTAACTTAGTCCATGAACTATTAAATTGAATATGTACAAAAACTCCAAGAACTACATTGTATATTGAGTTAAGGTTCAGGGACCATTGAATAAATTAAAAGTTTAAGAATTAAAATGCATATTTGACTAAAATTCAGAAATCATTTCTGTCATTTTCCCATTTAAATATTGAGGCTTTGTGACTATTTTCTCCTTTTCCCATTAATTTCTACACGTCCTCAATAGTTGTTTTCTTGACTCCATCTCGATCTTCACTGCTCACGACTTTCTTATGTCTTATTGTCCGTCAATCCTTGGTTGTTTACTTGTAATCCTTCTACTCATTCAAGCGCGCGAGAAAGATATCTGTAGCTTTTTTCCTTTAAATATTGGGTCTTTTTTCTAATGCAGCACCACATCAGCACCGCTTGTTCTCTGAAAATATTGGGCTTGTTTTTTGTTTAATGCGGCATCACACTTAGTGCCGCATCAATCCGCACCACTTCTTTAGCAATCAAACATGAACGAATTGTTCATGTAAGACATTATCTCTATGTCGGCACTTTGGCAACGGAAAAAAAAGAAAACCAGCAACGATCGTCGCTGTTAAGAAGTGCTGCAGGTAGACAAAGGATTCTTGGTCATGGTTTCGGCGTAATCTAAATTCTAATGCACGGTATTGGGATTGAAATTAAAATTAAAGCCAAGACAACGGATGGACTCTAAAATCCGACAAACCAAAGGTGTTAATCTCTTTTTCCCCTCTTTGGAATGTATTTATTCAAGAGCTGCTATCCTTGGACAGAACATAGTATTTATATGTGAACTTTCTCTTGAACCTTTATGTTTGACAAGGATTTTGTCAGCTACATTATTGTAAATGGACAAATGCATTGAAAATCTAAAACCTATCAAGAAAGTACAACTAAATCTTAGAATTTGTTAATGAAAATACAACTAAATTTTAAAAATTTCAAAAAATACAATCAAATCCTAAAATTTGTCAAATTGATGAATCAAATCTTTTCTTATTTATATTTTTTAAAAATTTTAAAATCCGATTATATTTTTATTACAAATTTTATAACTTAATTGTATAATTTAAGAGTTTTATGACTCAATTACTTTTTCAGAACTTTCACTGTACTTATCCTAATCGTAAAATTAGCCAATAAAGAGAAAAGAAAACTCTCCCGCTCGTTATCTTCTCAAAGTTCCCGAGCACCACACATTGCCTGCCCCCCTCCCAAGAACCACGCGGACACTCGCTCTCGCTTGCTCACCGCACTCAACCATGTCCACTCTCCTCCACTTCGCTCCTCCCTTCTCTCTCCTCAAACGCCCGCCACCCGCCTCCTCCCTCCTCTCCCCTCCCCGCCCCGCCCTCCGCCCGGCTCGCCGCCGTGGCTCCTCCTCCCCCGCCGCCGGCGCCGGGGGCGGCCCCATCAGAGCCCACAAGGTGGTGATCGAGCACGAGGGCCGGGCCACGGAGCTGGAGGTGGAGCCGGACGAGACCATCCTGTCCAAGGCCATCGACTCGGGCCTGGCCGTCCCCCACGACTGCAAGCTCGGCGTGTGCATGACCTGCCCGGCCCGGCTCGTCAGCGGGTCCGTCGACCAGAGCGAAGGCATGCTCAGCGACGACGTCGTGGAGCGCGGCTACGCGCTCCTCTGCGTGTCGTACCCGACGTCGGATTGCAAGATCAAGACTATACCCGAGGAGGAGCTTCTGTCTCTGCAGCTCGCGACTGCTAACGACTAAAAATTGGTTTTTTTTGTGCGCGAAAGTGTCAGCGTGTTTGTTTTTCTTATGATGGAATTAGGGGTGTTGGTAAATTTTTATGGCGAGGGATTACGAATAGAGAGTTCTTCACTCTTCTTGTTCTGAGAATATTCATGGGTCGACATTCTTGGACTGCATAGCTGTATTGGTGGCTAAAGAGTGATGTTGCTATTTCGATGCTAATTGATAGATTGATTCAAGAGTAGGTATTTGATAAATGAATCAAATTCAACAGTCCACCGCATCATTTCGCAAATCAATTCTGGAAGTTGGGTATTCTACTACTGTTAAGGGATGAAGATAGCTAAAAAGGAGTGCAGTCATGATGTGGCTGTGGCTGTGGCTGATTCGAGGAGATGACAGGAAAGCGTCTTAGTTCAATCCTGTAACGTAAGAAATTTTATTGTACATTGAATGTGCAATCGTGGCTCCCTTAGCATTTGAACTCTGAGGACTAGGGGTTTCAAGCAGAGACGCAAGTTTGAATCTTCTTATTGTTAATGTGACACTAGGTAAACACAGGGAAGGTAATTTTAAGTGGATTAAGTTAACCTGCGCATTGAAATGCTTGAATTCGGCCTGTGGTTGCAAATGGGATCTGGTTGCCTTGCCTTCTTGTTGGTGGAGGGAATGTACTTATCTTAGTTACATGAATTTGTTTAGGAAGTCAAAGTTGGAGTTTTGGGATGAAATCATTCAGAAGGGAGGAGATTTCTTGCTTATCTGGAATGGGGTTTGCAGGAATCGTGAGATAATTGATATCTTCTCTGCAAAAAAATGAAAATGTCATGAGATAGATGCATTGATTTGCCAGACAAGTTATGATCGACAAGAATTTCTCTCAAAAATTTTCTTGGCTTATGGACAAAATCCGTCATTAATGAAACAAACTTGTCTATCAACATAAGGACTAGAAACCTTGTACAAGAGGTTTGTTCTACTTCTTTCTGTTACAGCTTGCACAGGATATTCTTGTTCAATGGTCCATCCGCCAAAAATGAGCAGATATTACTCTCGCATTCTCTGCAAAAACTCATCTCCAGGAGAAAAGTGATGCCTTAAAATGCCAGGCAACATTCTCTAGATCATATAAGCAAAAGTTGCATCTATCCATAAACAGTCACCACCAGCACAGCAGAATTCCATTCTGATGTGCACGCAATTAGAGAGCTGATGACTTCACTTCTAAATTTGTGGTGTGATGGCCGGCTTTCTTCGTTTTTCGTTGCTTAAGTTTCACCTTCACGTTAACCCCATTATCAATAACGGCCTGAAGCACAATCATAAGCTTTCCCTCTAATTTCTCCCCTTTCCTTGGCGTATAAATTATGTCATGAATGTCATCAGCCAGCGCTCGCTGAGCCAGAATTTCGCCAACAGCAGCACAAGCAGCTGCATTTCTAGTCGAAGCCAGATCGAACTTCATATCTTTCGAAATAGAATGTGCCACAGCGACAACCTTGCTCGTCGCCCTGTGAATTATACATGCACGAACGGAGGCCTTCGAAATGTAAATATCCAGGCAAAACGGTTCATGGTAAGGACCTGTGAGTTGATTAAATGTCGGAGTCCTCAGCTTCTTTTTGTTTGAAGTGCAATCGACTTCGGCTCCATCCAGCAGAGAAGGCACGTTCTTCTTCTTTGCAGCTTTGCGAAGTTTTTCATCTCTGGTGACTAAACCTCGGTCTTCCTTCTTCTTGCTTTCCTTTGGATCTTCTCGCCGCTTTGGGGATTTCTTCCTATGGAATTCGAAACTGTACTCTTCGAACTCCTTGGATGCCTTGTCAATTTTGTAAAAGAGATTGCCCCTTATCCGCATGTTATCAATCTCATCAAAGTCGGCCTCTTCCTCAACAGATGAAGAATGATCCTCATGCTCATCTGTCGTTTCGGTCAAATTTTCTGTTCCCAACGACCCCCTCGGTCCCTGCCACGCCTGTGCCAACCCAGCCGAGACCCGCCACTGGTCGTCATCCACAACTTCAATGGCACAACCATCTAAAGAAGGCCTGCTATTAGCAAACAATGGAGAAAGCTGCATTCTCTCCAAACCGCAAGCAGTTGTTGTAGGCCCGCTATCAACCAACTCGGACCGACCCTTTTCGATTCCCTTGTCAGCAACTTCAGATGCACTCGACCAAATACTGACCAACCTCGGAGGAAAACGAGAGCTGACCACCGACGTTACCGCGACGCCTCTTCTCAAGAGCGCAGATGCCATCGTGTACCTCGAGAGATGTCGCGGGATCGTGGAAATAGAACCGCCCCGACAAAACGCTAAAGCCGCAAGAGCAAGATGATTACATAAGGAGCTCTGCGTAAACACCCATTAACTGCGGCGCACGAGCAGAAAAAAATCTTCAGTGGAGCAATTCATCGAACACCTCATGTGCAGGTCACTCTATCTCGTTCGTTTCCTCGCCAGTAGAGAGCGACGGAAGTTAGTGGGCTCAGCTCGACGGGCCGACTCTGCTGACTGCCGAGGCTTTACAAGTGCAAGAGGTGTTGATCCCCTTATCTCCTGATTCGTGGATCGATCGAATAACTCGATTGTCGCGGGGGTCAATGGATAAGGTGGAGAGACCCTCTAGCGTTCTTGGAAGCGCCTCGTTAGCAAAACAAGATTCGAAGATTTATCAAAATTGGAAGTGTACGGGGATTATACGGTGTCGACGTAAACTGGTTTTCATGGCAGTGCGCTCTGGATAGCCTACTCTCTGCAAGTCTTGAACGAGGCCCAACTCTTTCTTCGATCCGAAAGAGACCCATGATGTTTTGGGAGAAAATATTCAAGTGATTGCAAAGCTCAACGTCAATAGCTGATGTGGCGCGCGTTTTGCATTCATACCCAATAAAAATTGACATGTTAGCTGAGGTGGAATAAAGAAAATAAAAAAAAAAAAAAATTTGTTCCGTTGTTAGGAGAGTTTGAACCCTACCGGCCAAAATAACCTTACCAACGAACTTGTTAAGAACATGGGAAAACGAAATTAACAGATACGATATGACATTAGGAGAGTTTGAACCACACCAGCTGAGCCCACCTACTTTAGCTTCTTCTAAATACATTAGCACGGAATAACTATGTCCTTAAAAAAACTTTCCAATGACATCCACTTATTTAGCATTTCAAATGTGTGGTCCCAATAGATAGGAGAATCCATCTCGGGTTTGAAGCAGCATTTGGTTGCATGCACGATTAATCGAACCCGACAGAGGATCGGATTTGGTCAGCCCAAACTTGTCTCACCATCGTTCCTAGAAATTCTGGAGTCGCAAGGTTATCCCTGCCGACCGAAATTCGCAGAAGAAACCTCGAACCAAACGCCTTCTCGCTTCAGCTTCCTCTGTCTCATAATTAGATTCTTGAACTGCCATGGTGAAGGAGTCCGGACTTTTTGACACATCCGAGGTAGCACACTTGACCTAACTGGAGCCCCCACCCCGGTGTCAAATAGCGATGTTTCTGTAGAATCCACCACACGAACAGCTCAAAATCTGTCCCCACGCTGTCTGTATCCTCCTCGTGTTTTTCTCTTTATCCTGAGCCACTCGTGTCATCGTCTCGACGTCCTTTCTAAGTCGCATTATGTTCCCCTTCCAGAGTGTCCACACTACATATTTTATTGCCAGCGTCTAACACGTAATGGAAAGCATGCAGTTGCGAGGAAGCAGCAAACAAAATCAAGCATGGGACGTGATAAGAGGGGCACCAATAATGCCTGGCTCCCGATAGGCTCAATCGAAATCCAATCCGGTCGAGAGAAGGTCGACACCAATAATGACGGAATTGTCTAACAGAGGACGCGATTAAACGACACATGATTTAAGTTTCTCTGTTCAGTGTTCACCGACCAAACACCCACCATTGGTGGGGAAAAACAAAGACAGTTATGACCCACGAGTTTCAAGATACCATAATCTACCTAAGTGCCAGCGAGAATCACTCACTCTAATAAAGAAAAACATGGACCATCTCCACACATCAAATTAAAGAAATCAAGTTCAAACCTCATAGGAAAACCCACCAGAAAGTGCAAAGCAGGGAAGGGGAAGATGACCCAAGCGGCAGGGTATGTTAATAAGTCTTTTTCTACTATCTATGACCATCAATAGAGTTCCTTCAAAGAGTCCCAAAGTCTGTCACGATGCCATCATAATTACTTTTCCACAATCACCTAGGGCTACCGGTTTTGATCAACATCAGAAATACAGATTCTTGCCAATGACTTTGGCAAGAGCATGGGAAAAGGAAATTAACACACATACTGCTACCGTTGAGAAGGTTAGTGATTACAATAACAAGGCAAGTGGAAATTGAAACAGATTATGGTCATCATATCAGTGGTTACCAACTTCAGGTTTGTCAATTCTCTATCGGTAGTAAGCCTGCTGATAAGCTGGTGCCACGCCATTTCCATAGCCACCATAGGGAGAATAGTTCATGGGAGGAGCGGGGTATGATCCGGAGAGAGGTGGTGGAGCTGCTTCGGGTGAGTAGGCATAGGGGTTTGCCGGCGGACTCAAGCCACCATACATGGGCTGTGGCGAATGGTATGTGGGGACTCCAGCTGGGTATTGACCATGTGAGGGCGACCGCACATATGCAGGAGCTGCAGGGAAAGAGGAGACGTATGCATTGGCCAGACGACCAGCTTTGGCAGGAGGCATAGGTCCACCATTGTTGGCACGTGTTCTTTTGTTGGCTGGAACAGCAGCTGGTTGCCTTTTCTTATCGATCTTGACCTTCTCTAGCTGCTCAAGGCGCTTCTTGAGATTTTCTGGGGGGAACTGAGCTTCAAGCTTGTACTCCTCAATGCACTTTAGAACAGCCCGCAATGCTGACTGCTCTTTGCGTGAAGCCAGGTTCTGCGATAAAACAACATTCCACAGGTGACTGTCAAATTCCATCTACAGTAAGTACATCTTAATATAGATTGTAATGGTGTATCAGGCAGAAAACTCAGCAATAAGGTGGTTCCAAATGAGCTTATTCTGCACATATTGCTTGGCAGATGAATCAAAGACAAAAACCTTAAGCAAGACGAAGAGCTTGCATGCATGAGGACACCTTTTTTACTGCCAAGTCGCATGCATAAACTTGTGTTGAACACAGCATGGTATTAAGCTAAACATGCTTCAGATCAATATTACCATGATGTAAATTCAATGACGACCCACTTTGTCATTCTAGTTACTGAACTGAAAGCCGGAAGGTGAAAGAAACAAATCCGTACAGTAGATGGAGATACCTAGGAAATCCATCAAACGATAGAAACTCTTGCAAGACTATATTTAAGACAAAGGATTACAACACAAAGACATAATGATTTCTCTAGCAGTTATGCACTTGGTGGTGCCTCTTGCGCTTAAATTCCTTTCAGTATGCAGAGAAAAGGCAAAAGATGAAAAAATACCGCAGCTCGGCCACCATTGTTAGGGTCCTCCAACATAGTAGCTGCAGCTTTGCGCGCATCTTTCAGAAAAGCCTTCAACAGAGGTACAGGGGGGAACATGTCTACAAGACCAACTTCATAAGTAAAATGCACAGCATCTAGCTGCTGTCCCCTGCTGATTAGTTCCTTGATAATATCTGCAGATTAAAACAGCCCAGAAACATAACAACTTAGCATTCACCTGCTTTAGAGAAGGAAAAAACTGACAAGTTCAGGACTATGCATATTACATAACTGTTCAACACATCTCTGCAGGACTTTCACAAGTCCATCAAAGCTAAAAGTAAGTTCTAATCACTCTTAGGCATCCATCAGAAAAAACCTAATCACTTGATTACCCAAATATCTCACAGGTAACAGCTGAGATGCCACATATTCCACATCAGGATAGGCTTACGACTAATATTTTTTTCCCCAATAAATAATGACATGAGGGAGAGATTCAAATATCATGGTCAAAGAGAGGCATTGCTATCTTCAGACAATGCATCATCACCCATCATTAGGAGAGCCAGCTTATCAAAAGAACATCTCATTGGGGGAAGAAATCATCAAAAAGTGATCAAAAAACATATCACAACCAGAAGATAAGCGACTAGATGCTTAATTGCCCCATTGTCAATTCAATAGCATACGCTCACCAGGAATCCAACAAGTACTAGTGGCTTCTCCAAAAACGAATGTTGCTCAATTGTCAGAAGAAGTACTGGGACAAGAAAACACCATTGGCCTTCTTCATCTACACTAGGCCCAGCACAAGGGAAACATTATTTATCCACTGCCAGTCTTTTATCGACAGAAGATACACACTTCATTGGTCTCCTTAGAAGAAGCCCGATATCTCATCAAAAGCTTAGTTCGACTGGCTGGGCAGAACTTCAATCTTATCTTTCTATTCTAGTTTCCAAACCTAATGTACACAAAATCCTCTACCAAGTTCATCTCGTAATGGAACTAAATTAGATTACTGTCCTAAATCGCCACAAAATCTCTCAAAAAGACATGATCACCACAGCATTTCCCCAGAAAATACCCAGATCCCTATGGAAAGTCCCATAGTAAGATGTGAACCCATCTTCCCTTCCCTACCACTCTGAACTCACAATATCCATCGAAAATGAGTAAAAAAATCTCAGCCTCACATAATGCACAACCCGGACACTGCAATTCTTTCCGTTCTACGCACAAATTTCCTGGAGATTTCAGCAAATTACAACTGGGGTTCGCGAACCTTAGAGTTCATTTCCAAATTTAGGAACAATAATGAGCACAAGTGAACATCCTCGAGAAGCAAAATAACACAATTAGCGGCAGCAGCGAAGAACCCAACTCGTGTATCAAACAAACGATTCCCACACGCTAACGACACGAAGAAGCACAGTAAAGTCAGGAACATACCGGGCATTTTGTCTCCCAGACCGAGCGAGACCGCAAGCTTGGGCATCTGCTTGCGCCACGCGGACCCGACCACGAGCTTCCTGTAGAAATCCACATCCGCCTTCTTGACAATCCCGAACGTCACCAAATGCTGCAAGAAAGTATGCACGTCGGGGGTCTTCACGTTCTCGATGCCGCCCCTCTCCTCCAGGCTCGCCTTCCACGTCTCCGCGATGTCCTTGGCCCTCTCCTTCACGCTCGGCGTCACCAGCACCCTCGACTTCCCTATCACCGGATCGACCACGACCGGAATCAGCGACTCCAGGATCAAGACGCAAGCCCAGCCCAGGTCATTCCCCCTGTCCCCTCCCCGCTTGTCCACCGGGAAGACCTCGGATATCGCCTCCAGCACGAACTTCGCCGGATCAACGCAGTCGACCAGGGCGAGATGCATTTTCTCCCTCATGAGGTCCAGCTCCTTCTTCTTCCCGGTCACGAACCTCCAGAAGTCCTTGGAGTCCATCCTCAGGCAGAAAGACCTCAACTTCATCAGCAGCCCCTCGCCGTCGTCGACCTCGCCCCCCGGCGAGCTCGGCTCGACGCCGCCGCCGCCGCCCCGCCGCCGCCCCGCTCGAGGGCCCCGAGCGCGGCCTCCTTGCTCTTCTCGACCTTCTCGAGGACGATCTCGACGCTGCCGTCGATCGTCGTCTCGCGCTCGTCGAGGACGGTCAGGGTTTTCTTCGTCTGGTCGTCCAGCGCCCGGAGCTTCTGCTTCAGGGCCTCCGACTTCTTCATGAGGTTCTGCTCCAGGGAGCAGAAGTGGTCGGAGAGCTCCTTCCAGAGGAGGGTGCAGCTGGTCATCAGCGAGGTCTGCTTCTGGAAGTCCTCGAAGCTCGCCGGCGGCTGCAGCTGGCCGGCCGGCTCGCCGCCCGGATCGGGGATCGACCCCATGGCCGAGTCGGGTGAGTCGTCGCTGTTGGGCGACTCGGTGGGAGTGAGTAGGCGACAAGGAAGGAAGGAACGAGGCGTGTGTGTGTGTGGGGGGGGAGGAGAGAGAAAAGCTAGAGAGAGAAAGATGGGGGGAGGAGTGGGGGAAGGAACCCTAGAAACGTAGAAAGAGAGGGAGATAAAAAAAGATCGGAGCAAGAGCAAGGGGGGAGGGAAGAGAGGACGGGGATGACGTGGCGGGTTGCGACAGCGACGCGTGTAGCCGCTGTCCGGAGGGGAGGAAAAAGAGAGGTCGGTTGCGGAGCGGGGGCTAGGGTGCGCCGGGGGTGCGCAGCTTAGGTTTCGAGAAGGTGCTGTGGCTAACCGACGGCTGGAGGAGAGCAGGTTAAGGCTTGAGAAAGAGGAGCAGAAATTTTTCCCCAACTTTTTTAGTTTTTTTTATTAAATTATTTCATAATATAACTGAGTCTCAACTGAATTAAACATATACCAAGAATTCAACAATCATATTAGACAAATGGACGACATTACATGTTAAGTTAAAATTTAGATATCAAATTAAGCAAATTAAAAGTTGAAATATTACATTAAACATTAAGCTAAAGTTTATACTTTATTTGCATTGTTTTCCCTATAATTAAAGATATTTTTTGGAAAAAACCACTAAAATCATAAATTATATCAACTATGGCACGCTTATCCAAACTTTTTTTGTGACACAAAAAACCACATATTTATACTTGTATGACATATTTATTCCAAATTTAATCTCTAAATTTATACATGTGTAGAATATTTATTCCGAACATCAAAAATCCTAAAGTTATACTCATGTGACCTATTTATTCGAAATTTTAAGGTAAATGAATTATACGAATACAAATTTAAGATTTTTGATGTCATCACATCGATATGAGTCTAGGATAAATACTTATATGAGTTTTATAGTATATATGTCACGATTGATATAATTTAGAGTTTTTTGTCACTTTTTTCCTTGAAATTGTCGAGGAAAATGAACCACCTAGAATTTTTTTCAGGATTTTTTAAATTTAAATAATCAATAAGCGAAAAAAATGTCTTTAATTTTATAACCATGAGACAAACATGTCTGTAAGACTATCTGCTTCGTTGGTGTGACAATTGCATCTTCTGACGTTTTGTTTTTTTCCCCATGTAAAATCAAACGGTAGGTAAAACAGCGGTTGAAATTCACTTTGACTATTGAACAAAAAATTGTGAAGTGAAACGCGCAGTGGCCTTTATTGAAATATATATAGATAATTCCCCTCTACCCTTTTCTAGACCACTCACTTGGCATCACGTGACTACATATGCAATTTTTCCTGCTTTAAAAAGCACTTTGCATCCGAGACGCACACTGGTGCTTTGATTGTAGTCTAAAACCTAGAATTAGACTTTTCATCATTGCATTTTAATGAAAGGTTGACACTCAACAAGTAGGCTAGAGAAACTTAGAAAGATCACGCCCAAAAAAAAACAAAAAAGAGTTTATAGTGGAGAGAACGAATGACGCCAAAATGGAGACGAAGATTGGACAAAATTTTGGCTCCATTTATTTCAAAAAAATAAAAGATATATAAAAATGATTATTTTGAGGATTGATTTTCCTAAATTAATTTAAGTATATTGGTACATGTGATAGTTTTTTTTTCAAGCAAATCATTCCTAAATTGATAATCTCTTAGTAAGAATTTACCATATTCATAATGCTTGATTCATTGATGAAGTGCGCGATATGCTTACTTAATTACTTTTTTTTAATTAATACTTAGTTTATTAGTTTATACTATACACAACATGAATAGATAAATTGAGGTATATTGTTGAGGCTTAGTTACAATGCCCAAGTTAGAAAACTAGGCTATGCTCTGATATTGAAATATGGTAGGCTTTGTTTTCAAAATCTGAAACTTGGTAACTATCCTCATAAGGTCAGTTCGAGCACAAAGAAGCTAGATTTGAGTTTTAACGACCGCACCAGGAGTTGTGATGGGTGAGGCAAGCCGCGGAATGAACAAGGACTGGCTAGAGACAAGCGAGAGAGGCATGCCTCAAGTGACAAGGCGAGCAGGACTTGGCTCAGTAACGAAGACAACAAAGCTCACTTCAACTTTTCTTTCATATGAAGAAGAAACCCTCTTAATCTACGCTATTCTTCTTTATTTAACAAGATCGGTTCCCCATATGATTCAATTCAACAACTCAAATCTAGAACTAGACTTGTAATAGTCACTTTCGAATTTTTGGAATATTAGATCGATAGAATTAAACCATAATCAAGTACGTAGAGCTATTCAATCCAATTTCAAAGTTGGTCATAAACCAACGTTCACCCTTACACTACATATAGCAGTGTCATCTAGTGACACAAATCGATATGTCCAACGCGTCCATTAGTAACTGTTTTCTATTTGTAATGTCATATTTTATCAATTATATTTTTTCGGGATCATTTTTACAATAATTCTTCGAGTTATATTTTGAATTTACCTCTCTATCCTTCATTGCTAAAATTTAATCCTAAATATGCGCATTTCTAGTAGCCACCCAGTAGCCACCCTATGTAAATTTCATCGGACTGCTGCAGCGTGCCATTATTACAATTCGCTAGACATGCTAATAACGTCAACCCAAAGATGCATAATTCAAATCAAATCCTTCAAAAAATATCACACATCCATACGCAATTCCCACTTTGATATAGGGGGCGGTGCGTAGGATAAGGACCTGTCTGAACTTCGGTAAAGCTTTTATGGGGATTTTGAAGGCCCCTGTTTGGGTAGAGAGGGAAACAGTAGCAGAAGAAGGCGTAGAGAGAGAAAGGGACAGAGGGAGGGGGGTAGAGAGAGAGAGAGAGAGAGAGAGAGGCAACTTTCCCAGAAACCGAAGAGATGGAAGAGAGAGAGAGAGAGAGAGAGAGAGAGAGGGGAGAAGGAGTGGGTGGGGGTGGTGGGGCAGGGCCACTGACCACCACATGGGTAGAGTCAGATAAAGTAAAGCCATTGCCAGACACTCCTTCTCCTCCTCCCTCTCTGCTCCTCCTCCTCCTTTTGTTTTTTTTTTTCTCCCTAATTATTCTTTAATTTATTCATTCATTCTTTTATCCATTCTTTTAAGTTTTTTATATTCCCCATAATAATTATTTCACGTTATTATATATATTTTTAAGAGAAGCAGACAGTCAAATGACGCAGCATGTGGCCTCCTGGTGCACATTCCCTCTGCCAAATTCTCAGGCATGCGCTTCCTCCCGTAGCAGAAAAGTGATCATACTCTGCTCTCTCTATAGAGAAAGAGAAGGGAATGAGCATGAGCAGAGCAGCCACGGAAAACAGGACAATTTAAAAGTACATAGAAATAGACTGACAAAATTTTCAATTGGGTATTTAATTTTTAAACAAAATCAATTACGGTCGATTCTCGTAATCGATGGATGCTTCGTATAACCAGTGCGCACTGCGCACTGTCCATACCATCATTTGATGATGTGTCCCGACAGGAATAAAAAAAATTTCTCTGCTCGAAAAGCCGGGGGGGGCCTATAGTCAGTCAGATGGATGGAGGCGAACGGAACTAATTTATTTATTTAAAAAGAAGAAGAAATCGACCGAATTAAAGTATCTAAATTTGGCTGCGGATGTTACATGGTTTTCTTCATAAACATGTGGTCCCTATTCACCTTAAGGGTTTTAGATTGGATGGAGAGAGGCTAAAGGAAGTTCATTTAATAGTTGCATACGTAATGATGACGTGTGGAGGGATGGTTCGAAAATAAATGACGAATTTATATTTATATGCTAAAAATTAATTGAGGTGCATGAAAGGCAAATTGTGCAAACAACATGGTTACTTGTTTATCAGGAAAGTACCAAGCAAGGGTCATAACTCTCGCCCAAGTCATCACCAACTGCAGGTTGAGGGCTGCCAAGCCCTAGCCAAAGGCCATGAGGACTCAACCCTCGCTAGCAAGGGCTCGATCTTATCAAGTGATTTGACGGAGTCCACAATTGATCCGCTTCAAGAAATTATTGGACAAGTTGATGGACAGTAAGGCGTTGAAATGCAAAGGACCTTACAACATTTCTAGAACATCATAACATCACCTAGGCAATCTGATGAGGGCTTGAGCTTGTCAAGCGATGCAACGGAATCCGCCACTGATGCACTTCAAGAATTCATGCAAGAATTTACAAGACAAACCGAGAGATAATGAGAATCAAAATGGTTTTGTTAGGGTTTTGAGATGTAGAGGACCTAAGAAAACCATTTGATTGTCACCATCTATAGGCTTATCCTGTAAATTTTTGAAGTGCATCAATGGTAGACTTTGTTGAATCGCTTGACAAGCTTAATCTCTCGCTGATGAGGGTCGAGCCCTCACAACCTTGAAGAGGGGCACCCTCACAACCTTTGGTGAGGGCTTTGGTGGCCCTAACTTGCGGCATGGCAGTGGCCTAAGCGAGGGCCACAACCCTCACTAGCAACCAACGATGGCTCGATGGCCCTCACAGACTATAATAAAAAAATAAAAAAGAAAAAAAAATTAAAAAATAATATATTTTGTCTACATCAATCTTGGTTATGCCACATGAACAAATGATGTTCATGTCAGCATTATCCAATCAAAATTGACCGAATAAACTCAATTATGATGCGTTTGCTTCAACTTTTCCAATGAACTTTTTTTTTTTTCGTTCCTATTCTTCTTTATGAAAAAGGTGGGTTTCTTCGTTATTACGAGTAGTTCATACAAATGATCGGACTAATGACATATACAATACTTGAATTCTCGATGTAGATGCTACATAGTTGGTTCTCATCCTTCAGAGACTACAAGTGTGATAGGAGCATTAAATTTTGTTCTATATGGATTCAAATTCTTACTATTTTATTCTTTTAATATTAGTCTACTCAAGAATTATCTAATGAATCACTTGATTCGAAATTCTATTTTCATTGTAATCTCAAATACCCTACTACTTTCCACGAGAATTCTGATTTATTGGCAAAAAGACGAAGAAATCGATTTCTTATTCCACTACAATCAATTCAAGAATGAAATTAGATTTCGTTTTTTTACTTTACTTCATTCAACAAAAAATATCTATCTATATATGGTTTCGTTCGATTAGTTGTGATACAAACAAAAAGTCTTTTTTGGTTAAGAATGGAGAGAAAAAAAACCTTCTAGAAATTGGAGAAATTCGATATTAAATAATACATGCATGATTCTACATCGACAAGCAATAAGAAAAGAATAAAGAAATTATCGAGTACTTCATTTTCATATTGATTAAAATTATGTTGCTGTGTCATAATAAGGATAGCTATATTGATTCGGTATACTCGAAAAACACCCTTGGTACAATATTGACGATCCAACAAGGATTTTTGCTGGTTGGTTCCATTATCACAAAGCTACTCCAAAATTGGCCTAGTTACAAGATGTAGAATCTATGTTAAATCACCATTTAGCAGGGCTACTACTTTCAGCCTCCAAAGCTATTTAAGGAAATGCTAGTGTGTTTAGCAAGCCTATCCAAAGAGTTTTCAATTAAATACTGATCTTAAGAAAGCTAAAAGCCCAATACTTATAGGGACCAGTTTTGGACTTTTAACATTTGACCAAATGCTTAAATTAACTCTTTTTTTCAAATCTATTATCATATATATTTTAGTTTTTCGATTTTACCTTTCATTGTTCTAAAACCACTTTTACCTTTATTAAAGACGGCAAAGAGTTTAATATTTTTAATAAAAGAGAGAAATAAAATCCAAAAACCCTTTATAAAAAAAATTGACAAACACTCTTTATATCAAAATAACTTTGCAAAGAATTTTTTACCAAACGCAATTTGCATTTCCCCAAAGCCCTTTCAAATAAAGATATTTACATTTCACCAAAGCCCATTTTTAAATTAAATGAAACGCAGCCTTAATATCATTGTAAAAATATTTATGACTAAATTGATGCGAATTGAAAAATTTAAAACTCAATCGATACCAATTCAATAGGGTTCGGACTTTTTTATCCTTCCCCCTTGTTTATACTTTATTTAACCATTCGGTGGATCCTAAATTTAGGGGCGTTGCGCAACGTGGTTTTAAACTTACCCCATCAAATGGAGATTTTTCAAAGTTGCCCACTAAACCAGGCGTGACATCATGCTAGAAACAAATCAATTTCCCCAAGAATAATATATAAAACAGAATTCGTAGAGGTGCAAATCGACGAATATGCTTTTGAAATGACAAACCAGAAACAGTTAGGCACACGAGATCGTGGGTCCAATTTGGTGGGCGAGGGAGGAGGAGCTCAATAATGGAGAATGGATGGGGAAAGCCGAAATTCATTCTCGAGACGCGAATTCCACATCGTCCCCACCACACCACCAAGCACCCCAGAAAAAAGAAAAATAAAACAAACGTCAAAAAGATTGAATTCAATTCGATTCAACTCATCGGACCATAAACGAGATTTCGAGAGCAATTAGTGATGATGATGATGGGTCGGAGTCCGCCCATGCATGTCATGCATTCGCCGTGCGTCTGTCTCTCTGCTTTCGTTTTCAAAAGAAGGCGGACGAGAAAATATTTAAGAGAGAGATTCGTGGTTAGGAGAGTAGCTAACGTGTCTTAATCCGTGCTGGGTTTCTTATCTTCTGAAGCCGCTTTTATCATGTTCGTCACTTGGAAACCAAGAATCATGATGGGTCCACGTTGGGTTTCGGTTGGGAGGGGAGGGGGTAGTACAATGTAAGGAATGATTGTAACCGATGGTTCGAAACAGAGGGTTTAACCAATGATCAAGCAAAGGCCAATAGGCTGAAACCAACGTTAGCACATGGCACAATCACATTTTTCCTTTTCACTTTCTAGAGATAAAGAGATTACGAACACAACTCCGCCGACGGAAGGGAAAGAAGAATGAACTTACTGAAAGTGTGCCCGGGCATGTTTTACCTGACCACTTGAAACAACATTAGTTCCGAGTTCTCTTCTCTGATGACGACACTGAACTCTGAAATGCGAGTGACCCCTGTAAAGAACTCGAGCAGTTGACTAAAGTTGCCGAGCGAGTTGGTCTAATCAAGCAGTGCCAAGTCAGTACAGATAAGGGCCATGGAATCACTCTACTTCAGTCTTTTTAGAAATCTGAAGGGCCTGGGAATCTTGCACCTGATCATAATCACCCAGTAATATAAAATGCACACTGCTAAATAAAAAAGGCGGTTGCCTACCAAACTCAGTGGTTGAGAAATTAGGCGCCCATTTGACTACTCTAAGCCCCTCACCTTTCTACCATGCCATCACCAAAGGCATTTCATGACAACCTGGAGAATGCCTTCCGTTCAAGAGCTATCCTGAAATATTTCACTATGTGCATAGCTACAAAGGATCAAATCACAAACTCCGCAGTTCAGGAAAGGTCTTAAAAACCTCAGTCCATCATTATGCTGCTGGACTAGCATTGAACTGCCCTTTATTAGGGATTAACCTACTTATGTACACAGTTCATGGGTTTAAGGTTGTTCAAAACATAGATATCATACAGAAGCACGACCTGAGATGCATCCCAGAACTTAGAAGGGGTAAATTATCAATCGGTGGCACGACTGTGCTAGATAAAAGCAGGAACAGTAAAGCTTGAAGCGCTCTATGGGTGCATGCTTACATGAACAGCACCGTCGACACACATCACTGAGCACATGATAAGGAAATATCTAACCATATACCTTGTTCCACTTTTCACCCCACAAACCCAACCCCCCCCACTTTTTTCTCTCTTTCCCCCGCCTTTCAACCCTTCATGACTACTTAACCCACCTCCATTCACTTCCTTTTCACTTCACATGTAGGAAGAAAATGCTGCCTCCAGTGAAGCAAAAAGATTAAATCTACCTGATGAAGTAGAATTTTCCAATCACACTGCTTAAAGCAGTTGTTTGCGGTCTCTGCTGTGATTTTCAAACTTTATCAACAAGAATTTAGATAAACTGTCCAGAGAACTCTCCACACACAGAGAGAGAGAGAGAGAGAGAGAGAGAGAGAGAGAGAGAGAGCACTGTTTATTTATTTCTGCAGCAGCACAAATCAAAATGTCCTAAAATATCAAACTTGAAAAAGAAGAGCTAGGCAAAGCAATGATAGTCGATTTTCTGCAGGCAGCCACAAATCCAGCATCGTAAAAATCAAATGATTAGTTTCATGGTTCTTGTAGGAGTACATGGAACCAGCACCAACCAATACCATGAATAACAATAGGAACCAGTGGGATTTCAGGCAGAGGAGATGGCATGGGCGCTTAATAATAAAAGCATCTAGCACTCAAGTTAAGCACAAGCCTCAGACTATTTTAAATTCCAATGGCTGGAACAGAAGATGCAGCCCCTTAAATTGAGTACACTGACCTAGGTTACAATTTATAGAACCTGTCCCTGGACTGTCTACTCCTAGTCTTCGATCCTTAGGAGCAACTCTTCAGATGTCACATTTTCTAACTAGCTGGTACATTTTAGTGCTCCTTAAAATAAAGAAGGGACTGCAAACTAAACAGTCGATTGACCAACAGAACCAACAAACACTTACCTACAACACAAAGGAGAAAAAGGCCCCAAAAGAAAATGATGAACAGAGCACAAGAGAACAAAGAAGAAACTTAACTACTATACGATCAATCTCATTTTACATCTGTTTTACCATAAGAACATGCACATCTCTCAATGTATGAGAAAATCAGCGTACGTAAGTGTGGATTTCCCGCAGCTTTCCACACTTCATATAGACTCCAAATAACACACCTTCAAGGATATATTAGCACATCCAACTTAAAGCTGGAAAAATATTATGCTTAAAAAAATCATCGTTACTATATCAAAATATAAAAAACCATGCTCAGTGGCTGTTCACCTCTTGATAATCTGGAATTGTCAGCAATTGAACACATAGGTATTCATCATTTCTCACAGCCACTAAAGGTGATATTCACACTCAAGATACTTTGGGTAATAAGATCTATGTGACATAAGCACACTGAGTTGTAATCAGCCAAATTCTAACTGGATGATAAGCATTCCCTCCTACTCTCAAATACCACCTTCTTCCGCGTGTCGAAGTCCAACCTATCCATATCCGAGGCTGTTCCAAGATAACCATAGAAAATCCTCCTTTTCTCCCCTGTCGTCCCATCCACCCTGACAAGGTTTGGATTGTTTTCATCATCCTTCCCCAATGTCAAGGGCTGTAAACGAGCCCAACTCTTCCGTCCATGATTGTCCTTCTCAAAGTGTTCAGCTAGCTGCAAGGCCTCTTTTAGGCCTGATTGGTTCGCAGCAAACTTAATCAGGGTTATCCCTAGATGACCCTCTCTGCCATATAGGGACTTTGACTTGCCACCCAAAAATCCAAGCTCTGAAAACCACAAAAGAATAAGAGAACACAACAAGTCAAAAAGAACTACGCTAACTCATATACCGAGCAGCAATAAACCCAAACGGATATCATTAGCAAAGGGTCTATTTAGGTCAGTATCTATTCCACTTGGTTACTTTTGTTTTAAGAAAATTAGACTGCAGAATATACACTAGAATTTTTTTCATCAGATGATGTCAATCAAGCTACAAGTGTACAAATATCTTTGCCCTAACAAAGGTTAATCTATACTGAAGTTCAACCGCTTACAGAATCTACCATATGCCCCACACACAACACCAAACCACGCCCCCCCCCCCCCCCCCCCCAAAAAAAAAGGAGAAGAAAATATAGCCTCGTGTCATTTCCAAATCAATAATTTATCATGACTCAATGGCCATGATTACCTAAATTTATGAATCAATCATTCAAAAGGACATTGAACCAATCTGACTCATTGATTTCTCAAACAATCCAGTGGTCTAAACTAGCCAACCAGAGTAATTTTCATGTAAAGCAGCTAGTTTCATGTATTCTGCAGACAGTCCCAAGCCCGAAAAATGGGATTGCGATCAGCAAAGATGTTGAGCAAAGCTGGATACCAGCACTGAACATGTCATTTACAAGAAGACAAACTTAAAAGGCAAAGTACAAAACATCTATTTCCTGCTGAAAGACTAAACATCGACTCAGCAGCATTGCAGAGTAAAGAAGATGCTACTTTTCTTCCCTGATCAGCTTTAGTATATACTCAATCATATAGGGGTGAATGAGTTCCTAAATTGTTGTCACTACATACTATCTGCTGCAGCTTTGGGAGGAGAGGAAAGCATTGACAGTAGTGCCTTCAACAATACAACAAATATATTGAAAGATGCTCAACGAAAAATCTAATGAACTTGTACAAAGTAGAAGTTAAGGTGAAACCAACAACTGGCAGACCGACATTAGCTTGAGTCCAACACTTAGTCAACACATTGAGATTCAGTGTTACATGACTTCAAGTACATCTATCAGGCTGTTAAACAGATGAAACACTATCTGATCCTTTGCAAGATCAAACAGATGGAACTCCAAGTTATGCTGCTTAAAAGCATGCCTCCAGAAGCTTACGCTTTCAGTTTTGGTATTTCAGATCTAGCTGAGACTATTATTGGATTTACTACTTCGGAAGAGTAACTCATAATATTTCTACCATTTCACTTTTGCTACAGAGAGACTAGAAGTTGAGCCTTCAAACAAGATGCATTTTATGAGGAATTTACTCACCTTCACTCATGCCCAAAAGCTAGAGGAGCAACATGTACTTCTAGCTCCTGCTTCTAACTTTTTCGGATTGACTTTTGATTGACTTTTGATGCCGATCAATAAATTAAATTAAAAAATCAGAATCAAAGCAAAATCTGAGGCCCCTGGGCTTTAAACCTACAGCTAAGCCAATTTTCATATAAGGCCCTTTCCATACTTAGTAAAAAAAATATATAAATTAATTCCGAACAGCTATCACTAACATATTGATAATGTCATAAAATAACTCATTACACAACTTGGTTGTAATATACCCACTTGATATTGGTTAAAATCTCTTGGTCATTGGTACCTTACCCACCCTAGTCACACACAGACCAAAGCTATTGGATGTTAAAAGATTCAGAAACATTTACGAACGTGGTGCCTACAAAATTTTCCATAATTAGATCTAGGATACATCATTCGCCTTGATGTAATTCCAATTAACAAAGACTTACTCAGCTGACCTACTGTGCGTGTTGAACAACATATATCAGAGCGAAGCATAACAAAATTCAAAACTTATCACTTATTTCGGTAAGCTTCAACCCTATAAAAAAGGACAGCATGGTTCATTCCTTATAGAACAATTGGAATTCTCTCTTATTTTCAAATGATTAGCGGAATTTCAAATTGTTTTCTCTAGTCAGGAATACACCATTGGGTTTTAATGATAATTTAACTAATAGTTTTCATGTCTTCGTATCAGAACAAGTGGTATTGTGGTTGTAAAAAAACAAAACGCTACAATATAGAACTTTCACAAGCTCGATAAAATACGAACTCAACAGTGTATTTTTTTCAATTACAATCCCAATCTACTAGGCTTCAACTATAAACAGCATGGTATTCCTGGAACCTATCAGCTCTGTCCAGTGGAAGTTTTAAGAACTAGTCCAACAATTTCTTTGCTTCAGGATGGAAATTCTAAGGTAGGATTAACAGCACAGTAAAGATCAATTAGAAGAATCTCACTTTACTGACTGAATCTCAAAGATGTAGATATTAATTAAGCAAGACCTCACCGGTAAATTGGTCAGGACACATGGAGGAATCACCATACCAGATCAGACCCTAACATTCAAATCACATCTATCTTCATGTAGCATAATGGGGTTTAAAAGGTCAGGCTGCAGACAAAAGTCTGGTAGATGGAGTAGCGTAGACCATAAACAGATCACACCAGATGCAAGAACCTTGAAGAACAATAAAGCATGGCGGTGGATTATACCTCTGACATAATTATCCATGGCTTTGATTCCCAACCCCTCCATGCGCCCTTCTTTACTCTTTCCAGTAATTGTGTTATGAATGATAACCATCGGTGGCCACATGATCAGATCCTCCAGGTTAGCCGCTGCTTCTTCAGCGGGTAAGGATTGGTAAGCCTTCGAATTATCAGGAGGCTTTGCATAGTTCCAACCCATTAAAGCACATAGAGCTTTGTGCAAGCCCAAGTGTTCCACATGCAAGTCAGTGTTATCCCAGTAGTAAGTATGCATGATGATACCATGCACATCTTGAAAATCTTTAGACGACCTGTATTTGGATATCAAACGAAATGAAGAACTTCTTGACTATATCCTAATATTGTTGGGCACCCACAAGCTATAAATGCAGAGGGATTAGGCAATGAATTATGATATGAAGAGGAAATCTAACGCATCGAAGGCAATTAACCAGCCGTTTTGCAAACTAATTAACTATAATAATTTGGCAATCCAAAGAACTGCCATATCCATTCCATTTCATGCCTCACCGAAGTTGAAAAGCAGATGATGACAATTATTTGTGACCACAAAATCATATCAAGAAGATTTAATAGATCATGGGAGCACTCTTTATTTATTTATTTATTTATTATTATTTTTTTTAACATAGGTAAATATAATCTACTGTAGGGCATATCAGTAATGAAAGGATCAGAGAAGAATTTCTCAAAAGGCCCTTTTTTTAGCTCTAGCATACATCTAACAAATGCAAACTCAGCAATACAAGTGCAAATAGGCCAGGCCAGTTAGGTTATGTGCTAAAATCCACACTAAAATCACATAAAATTCTCGTGGGCAACCAGAAGTAAACTGACCTGAAATTGAAGTTAAAACAAGAACTGGACTGAAATCCAGTCCCACTCCAATTTGGTTTTGAGGTTTCTAGTAATTAAGAGAAAAGTTACTTTCTGCAAATTAATTAGTTGAAGAATGTCTTAGATACAGTTTTTTATTACAATTGTATGATCACATCGTAGTAACTTCGGACAATCAATCAAAAGAAATAAAAACAACAGTAATTTTGTGTAAGAATGAGAGGGAGAATGTGAATCACTTTACACTGTAATCAGCTTAGACAACTTTGGACTACGTTTTTGCAATTTTGAAAGTAAAGAGTGTGACTTCTGGCACAATGCTACACAAACTTTGAGCTTGGAGAGGGGCCAGTAGTTCATGGGTTGGAAAGAAGATAGTGCAATGATTTCTCTATCTTTCTTTTGGCTCATTAGAAAGACAGGTTGAATCAGCTTGGGATATCTTTAGCAATGCTTGGTCATATTCCCTTCACATTGTTTATTGTAGGCAGTACAATTCCATATTTCTAGTGTGTTTGAAATGTCAGACGCAATTTTTTGTGTATAATTTTGTATAGAAGTGTCTTTCAATATGAAGCCATCATGTAGGGGTGGTAAGTACTCCCCTCAGTACCTTCATAATGAAACCAGTAAGAAATATTTATGGTAACAATGCACTTTTTGTATAACATAAAAGGTCTTCAGGTTGTTGTATGCTTAAGCACTGCCTAATGTAGATAAAGAACAAATCATCTTTAAGCCTAGAAATCATCAGTTTTGATCACTTTGATCAACTTTTCAGTTGTGTCAGATGTTTTGGACACCAATCAGCCTGTCAACCAGAAACAATCAATCACATGCTTAGATGGATCCTCTCATAATATTTCCTATAGTATCCCATATAGTACCAAATACTGGATAAGATTAATAATTTCATCCTTTTTAGCATCCCTCCACCCTTCTGGGCTATATAATCACTTCTCTTCATGAAAGCACTCTACTTGTGAATGTTCCTAGCAACTGAAAATGTGAAGAAAATGCTAAGGCCAACCAAAAATCAGGATCTTCCAAGGTTCCATTAACAATCCATCTCCAGAAATTCTAGAAATTTACTAAAACAGTTCCTAGTCCCAGTTCTATAATTAAAGAGGCACTTCTAAAGGCAGCTGATGGTTTTAGTGATCTATATCTTGTGATTCTGCCTTTTGCCCCCTTTTCATGACTATGATTTCAGTGCAGCCAATTCGTGCATCTATCCATTTGGACAATATGCCAAAACTAAAAAGCACCAAACAATAGACTTAAACAAACAAGAATCATCATGTTAACAAATGAAAACTATAATGGCACATCAGCAGCCAAGAACAAAGCTACTGACATAGTCAAATCCTCATGGCATAGACATGACAATGCCAATCAAACGTTGCTCCAGAAGTAGATTGCTGAAAAAATGTTTGAGTTCAGAATTCGAGAAGCTAATGTAATTCTGAAGGCAACTACTGAACCTAATTAGTCTGGGGCTGTGCCCTAATCTCACTCCACACATTCAAAGTACTTTTCCCTGTATTACTAGCAGAGAAAAGACTGCGTCAAGCTTCTGCATCACAATGAGAACAGTCAAATTTCTGAACTGTCCTTACTTTAGCCAATAAATATGTAGCAACATGAGCAAAACAGGCCCCTGTTGAGTCATCAGAGAATATCATTATAGGTCAAGCTGACACATTAATTCAATACTTGATACACTGCTTGAAGTCAGTCAAGATTCCTAGCTCAACTGTAATCTCTAATTGATAAAATATTCTGTATGGTTGAGCTCATCTCCACCTAAAGCAGTAAGCTAGCTCACTCTCAAACTCAAAGTAGAGTTCTGATATGGAAAAATGATTACATGATATCCTGTTCCTTCTTCTCGTGCTTATTAAACATAATTTTATCCACCTTTCATGCAAGTATCAGGCCTCGATGTATTTTTAAGCCTGATGCTCGAGCTACTCAGGAAGTCAATTAGTCAAGTTTCAATAAGTAACTTGACTTGCTCGTAACCCCGAAACAAAAAACAAATAGAAATTTTTATTTAACACAGGTGGGTCTTGCATGTGCCATATTACGATGAACTAAGGATATGAAAAATATTTGATATCCAAATTGAATAATTTCAATATCCACTTAATCGAGATAAAAAGATGAAATTATGAAAATTTCCATAAATTAACGACGAGGCAAATCAACAAATGAAAAGGTAGGAAATATTATCTTCTTCCCCAAAACCATCACATCCATGTACTCAATAATTAAACTATTCATAAAAATTAGCTTGACTCATGACCCAATCCACTTTTCTAGGTAAATATCTCTAACTCAGCAAGTACATTCAACCACAGTGAGCAGTGACAACAAACTAGAAAGTAGTACAGTACAATACTGATATGCTCCCGACTTTATTGGGATTTTTATTTGTTATCCTCAAGATTTACTATGTAGGGGAGCATAGTATACTTCCAAAGGTATCCAGACAAACTTGAAAACATAATCCTAACATATAAGTGAACAATGCTAGGTATACCGAGACTAGACTAAAGAATTGGTATTATGTGATGTTGTGATGCTAATTTGGTATTCAATAAGGCTCACTTGTTCAAATTCTCATTTGCAATCCAATCACATCACTTGGTATAACAATTTTGTAATCTAGTCTTAGTTGACCTATCAATGCTCCAACGTTCTTCATTCAGCATAGCAAAAGTCAAATGGCATCACATGGTCCATCACATTGTAAATGCACAACATGGAGCATAAAGCAAATGAGCTACTTGCTATTTCCTCCAACAAAAACTTGGTAGATCATTTCAAATTGCTTTGGCAGCATCGCAGAGCTCTCTTTGCATACCACGAGTGATCAAAGATTTCAATATTAGAGACATCACAGACTGCAAAGAGGTTTAATCAAATCAAAGGGAAGCTATGCTCCACTGTCCACGAAAAGTGACTAAGTTTTTTCAATAACTAAAGACAGAGAACAGATACTAGGATGTCTAGCGAAAAGATCAGCACTCAATTATGGAAAAAATTGATCAAAGTAGAACTTTTGCTCAAAAGACGCAAAGAAGTAAACCATTATCAGACTCTTCAATTAGGTAATCCAACCATGATTACAAGACCCGCATTCAGCCACCCAAACACATAAAGTTCAGATCCGGTTGGTTTGCCTCTCAATAAACCTCTTCACATAGCGATTCATGAGTCAAATACATATACATTCAGCTATATGATCCAATGCATGCAATTCAGGCCAGCTTCACTTCTCAATCTATGTCCCTCATATATTTGTTTAAGTAACATATGTGATCTGACCCAAAAATTCAAAGCAGGACCAATATAGTGACAATTAGAAGCAGCATTATCAAATGGTGAAAGCATGCACTGCGATTATTGCTACAAAAGAGATTCTCACATCTATAATCCATTAAGAGGGAAAAAACAGTTTAACCATCTATAATTGGTTTATGCTCTCTAAACTACAAATGTCAAGAAGGCTAGTTCTTCCAATCCTCTGCGAAAGGAACTACCAAATCAAAACTAAGAACAGCCATCCGCTGATAAGACCACAGACTACGTTCTAAACCCACACAACATGGCACCTTCAAGAATCACCATGAACAATCCATAACAGTAATTAAAAGAACCACAGAATCCTTAAGGCAATCAACTTCAAATAATACAGAACAAACAAAAGAAAGCCATATAGCACGAGTATAGCAAACCTGCCACAAGCAACACATTTAAGGGAGCCATTCTTCCCATTCTCGAGATAGTTCCTTCTGTGATAGCCATTCTCATTAGTAACCTTCACAAAATGCAAAAACGCCTTCTTTAGCTTGGCCTGATCGACCTCTAGATGCTTCAAGCGCACACTCTCGAGACCACTCCCATACTTTGAACCCCTGAATAACTCTCCGCTCGGACCAGCGAAGGACCCACCTGGACCTGGACCCGGACCCGGAAGCCTGTCCGGGTTCCCATATTGCAAAACTTGCTGCCTCTTTCTCGCCTTGTCTAGCTCATCATCTACCCGGTTCCTCTCCTCTGCTTCTCCCCCAAACTTCCTCTTTGACGGCCCCTCTGCGGGGCCTTGCCGGACCGAGTCCAGCCCGAGCGAGTTCCAGTAGTCCTGCGGCTGCCTCCCACGAGCGAACAACTCCTCCATGCCGCCCCGGAACGCATCGGGGCCCGGGAGCCCGCCGAACTCCGGCCTCGGCGCTCCCGGCAAGAACCGCCCCCCGGCGGCGGCGGCGGCCACCGCAGGGTCCAGCGGCCGCGGCGGCAGGGGCGGCGCGAAGTCCTGGTAATCCGGCGGGAGCGCGAAGTAGGACCGGACGCTGCCGTCGGCGAGCACGACGGTGCGGCGATCCAGCATGTGGAAGCCGTAGGACGGGGGAGGGGGCGGGCCGAGGGCCGCGGGATCGTGGGACGGGGTGCCCCGGGGAGGAGGATGGGCGGGGCTGTTGGCGTAGGGGCCGGCGGCGGGGGGCGCGGGCGGGCGGGGCTGGGGGAGGGCCCCGTTCTGGGGGAGGGCTTGGCGGCGGCGGCGGCGGCGGCGGCGGCGGTCGTCTTGGGGCTGGGCTTGGTGGGGTTGGAGGGGCGGGGAGGGGCGGAGGCGGCTTCGAGCCTGGCCTTGTTAGCGGCGGCGGCGGCGGCGGCGGCGGGGTTGGAGCGGTGCGACGACGCGGTGGAGGCGGTGGCGTTGGAGTGCTTGTGGTGATATTTCGGGTGGTGGTTCCGGCCACCGCCGGCCATCGGAGCTGAAATCGAGAGAGAGAGAGAGAGGGCGACGGTTGGAGAACGATAGCAGCAGCTCGGTCCTGAGGCGTCTTCAGTGGGGTGAAGACGAGGATTTTTATTTTTATTAAAAATTTAATTGAGTTTTTTTGCTCGAAATTAAAATTTAATTAATTGAATAGCCGAATATTAAAATTTCAGTGACAAAAAGACTGCCTCCGTAAAGCATGTCTAATATGTGGCTGACAATAGTTATGAAAAATCGAATTTTCATCGTCCCACGCGTCGAACGTTTCGGGAATTCGACGGAATTCCTAAGCTAAAGCGGTGCTCGAGTTGCCCTCAGGACGAATCTTTTTGATTCGACAGTTCATGTTTATTTGGTTATTTTTTTATCGATCGTTTTTGCTGCACTGCAAAACCATAAATAAAGAATTTGATGACTGAAATATTATTATTGTATCCACATGTTGGGTCATTAAGATTTAGAAGGTCAAGGCCGGAATCTTAGCCCATCGAGTTTCTGACAGCTGGGATTTCTCCCTTTGGTAATTGGTACCATTCCATGGCTCATTTGATGCAGCAAAAGCTACGAAACTAGCCGCAGGTTGTATCTACTATGGGGCCTTTTTTCGTGAAAGAAGATCCAAAGAGACGAAGGGCTTGAACGAGACTTCTGCAAAAGACACTCTGTCGAACGCTCTGGCGAACGAACCCGATCATCGATCTAAGGAGGAAGAAGATGACCTCATCTGGGGCACAGAGCGGATTAAATAGAATTGATTTCTTTTTTTCGTTGATTCAAGAAACCCCTGCAAAGCTTCTTTCCCAAAGGTAAAATTCCCCACTACAATCGGCTTTGTTTGGGAGGTGCGGAGTGGGGGAGGTGAACGGGCAGAAGTGTGAAAATTTTTGAAAGAGTGAATTTAAGGGGAACTTCGAAGTGTTCTTCTCATGTGAAAACAGAGCAGTTTCCAACGGCAAACTCAGTGGAACGACCAATTTCAGAAATACAACATCAGTGAATAATAATTTACCTCACAAATAGTATACACTTTGCGCATAAGATCATCCATGACTCGTGCAATCACAGATAAAGACCAATTGCGTTTCTACATGGCTTAGGATGCGTTTGGTACTATTTTTGTTCCGAAAAACAATTTTTGAACATAAGAACGCGTTTAGTAAACTTATTCCGGAATAGAAAAAAACATAAACATGTTTAGTAAACTTGTATAATTTTTTTGTTTCTTTTAATTTTGTAATATTTTTATTTTGTTTTTCCTTTTTTATTTTTTTTTTTTCTCTTCCTTTTAGCCAGTCACCGGCCTCGGCTAGGGGTGTGCATGATCCGAGTGGACGGTTCCCAACCTAGAACCGAGAACCGCCCGCTAAGGATCAGTTCCAAAAAATTGGAACCGAGAACCACCCGTTATTGCATGAATCCATCCGAGAACCAGGCCGTCGATTCGGTCCGATTCCCAGGTGGATCCATGAAAACGGTCTCACCAATAATAATATCGTTTTCCAAATCCCGCCGTGAATACTTTTCATATCTAGTAATATTTTTCTTTAAATCCAACCGGCTTAATTAAGGGTACTATTTTATTTTATTTTATTGAAAAACACTACCAAAGAAGAGAAATAGGTTTTTTTTTCCTATTTTTGAAACATTTCAGTTGAAATCTAAAATGTTCAAGATTCTAGAAGATTATCATATGTAGATAATATTTTAATTTATAATCTAACAATGCTCAATCTCTTAGAACATTTGCTTTACTAAAAGTATTCTTTGAATGAGCCATTTGTTGAGTTGTTGAAAGGCAAGTTACACACTTTATTAAATTCTTATTAAAACATAGAAACCAAGAGAGAAGATGGAGCCCTAAAATTTAGATTTGCTAATTAGTAATTTCGAAATTTATTTTAATATTAAAAATCAATATATTATTATAATATAATCGGATCGTGAGCGGATCCGCCCATGGAATTGGGAACCGGACCAGTACCCACCGGTTTCCATAAATTGGAACCGGAAACCAGATCGGTTCCCTCAAGCACGACCGGTTCCGAGCGTTCCGGGCGGATCCCGATTCTTTTACACACCCCTAGCCTCGGCCATGGCCGGCAACCGACCAATGAGGGCCGGTGGGCTCGCCCAGCCACGACGAGGCTCGCCAGCCCCCAACGAGGCCGAGCCTCGCCGGGGGCCGACGACGCTCGAGCGAGGTCGCCGGCACTCGACGGCCGGTCGCCGGCCATGGCCAAGGCCGGCGATCGGCCAAAGAAAAAAGAAGAAGAAAAAGAATGAAAAAATAGGAGAGGAAAAATTTGTTTCTCGGAAGTGTTCTGAGTGTTTCTATTCCAAATTTGTTCCATAGAACGGAAACAAGTCCGAAAACAAAAACGTAAACAAAGTACGAAATAAAAAAACAGAAATTGTGTTCATGACCAGAAAGAAAGAACACAAATAAAGTACACTCAAAAGCCGAAAAAAACGACCATACAGTCTCATTCTTGTTTCTTGTTTCTGTTGCTTCAGCAGTACATTGAGAACTCTTGACAATGCCAATCGATCAAACATTGCTTGCTTCTTTAAGGGCTACCCAAATCCAGCTTCAGTTCAATGAAAGGATTGTCCTCATTAAGTACGTGATAGCACCCCTTTTGAGCTGCAAAATTGAATTGCATGTAGTTATGAGCATTGCTTGAGTTATGGCACTAGTCAATCACCAGATTATATAATCAAACCATCTTTATGCAGCATATGCACCAAAGGCAACTCATCGTACAGATGATCAAATCTCCCTGGGCTGCACAACTAGCCTATGCTGCCTGAACTCACACACCAGCATCGAATATGGACACGCATCTGAGTGTCTGACTTGTCTAACCTCAAAATCTGGGATATGAGGACTCAGCCGAAGAGGAGACAAGGGTATGCGGACTGGTCAAGCATTCAAGTCAATCATACATTACCTAGCTAGCTGATTAGCAATTAAATTAAAATCTCATTACAACCTAACAAAAAATTCTGGTCCCATCCAGAAAGGATATTTCGGGGCCAAAAAGGGGCCAAAAGAAGATGATGCTGGATGAAAGTGAAAGAAATGGTCATGTAAGAGTGTTTCTGTGGTAGGTGGGAATGCCTCACCCATCCAACTACTGAATCTACCGATTTCACTCATGTCACCTGTCCCAGGAAGATTTTCCAGACTTTTGATAATTTTCAAGGATGTTCTTTACATACATTAAGATTGTGTGCATTTCAGCGAGCAACTTAAGCCTGATGTGATAAATGATGCTTCCCTCATATGTACAAACAGAGTTCGCGCTTTGCAAAGCTAGAAGTCACTTTGGGTGAAAAGCAGGTAATACAAGCTATTATTGACAAAACATACAAACTCCCTAAAATACAGAAGCACCTCAAAATGTTCAACAGGATTAAATATAATAGAGATATGTCAGGCTAGTCATTCAATATTGGAAAGAACAACTAAAGTTCATGGAAAAGCTACAGGAATTACAAGTTTTATAGGGAGAAGCCAACATCTAGCAGAAAGTCAAAGGGGTTAAAACTCAAGCAAATTTTTATTATATGCATTTCCAGAACCCACAGGTAATGTTATACTGAAAAACTATCTGCTAAATGCTAATATCATAAACATTCAATACCAATCTCAATCATAAGGCCACATGAGTCTACAGTAGGCTGGAGTCTACTTGATTGATTCGTCGAAAGGGCTGAGTGGGTGGGACCACAAAAAGTGCTGAAAGAAGTCATTTTGAACAGGCTGCAGAAGTGATAAACTGATTCTTATAAAAGAAAGAATTTCTACAAAATACTTAAACAGCTCCTTTTCTACGATAGCTTCAAAAAAATTCCTACAAACGAAACTTGCGTTGAATGACATAAAGCATTTGGAAAGGCACAATGATATGGGCACCAAAACATGATACCTCGGAATGGTCCCTTGGCGCCGTAAGTCATATTCTGTAGCTTTTCTAAGAGCTCTTGCGAAGGCTTTAAATGTTGCCTCAATAATATGGTGTGAGTTTTTTCCAGCTAGCTGCCCTCAAACATTGAAATAATATTTTAGAATGAGCGAGCAAAAAATAAAAAATAATAATAATACAACTGTCTTGAGTATCATGAAAAAGTAGACATAACTTCAACTCTGTTTTACACACTAGTACAGTAAATAAAGGATCACAATGAGGACAAATAATATTTACCTGCCTAATGTGAAGTGTCATGCCAGAAGTATTCACCAAAGACTGGAAAAAGTGCTCCACCAACTGATACAAAAGATAATTCAATCAGAACTCATTAAAATTGCACTAAACATCCTATAAGCATAAGGAATAGAGTAAGAAGCAGAAATTCTATTAGATGCTGCACGAATTCATATATCTGGAATCCTGGAAAGTAAAATTGGAGATACATGCATAATGCATACACAATTCCAACAAGTAAGATACTAGAATACCTGAGTGTCATATGTTCCAACCCTCTGTGTTGGTATTTGCAAATCAAAACTTAAATGTGGTCGGCCAGATAAATCCTGTACGTGAAAGATGGAGTACATCACTAAACTCAGAAAGGGAATTGAACGGATAAACATCTAGAGATGTGATATTCTAGGCACAACCTTACAGTCAGCCAAGCTATATTATCCAGGAAAGTTTCAGAGATAACAAGCAAGCTGTTAGCATATGAATTAGTGTAGTGTAGGGAATCCATTGCTGTTGAATTCAGACCCCAGTCCCATATCTTAGATCTGTAATCTCCCAGAATCTAAAACCTAAGAAAGAATTGAATCTTAAGCAGCATCATTGGCTAGGATCTTTAGAGGTTTTTGACCTGATTAATTTGTAAGAGAAATATACTCAAGCTCCTCATGAATTAATTCAAGCAGTCGAAATTTCTATGTGTTTCTATTATATATTATACTCCAAATCTAAGAGCAATATAGTTTTTAATTTATCATTCCTTAAAAGATCGAGTTTAGCCTTAAGTTAAGCTTATCATATTTGACTCTTTTGATTATCAAGCCAAGATGATCTAGCTCAGCCACAAAGAACACTTTATCACATGTAGGCTGAGCTCAAAAGCAAGCTCAATCAAACCGATGTAAAGTATTTGTTAATTCACTTGAGTTCAAGACACAAACTTTGTCAACTTGACTCATATACTTTTATGTTATGTCCATTTCCCCTTCCTTTGACACAACTGATAAAGAGGCACAACCACAAGGCCCCATGAAAAGGTTTTATGGGGTGATCAGCAAATGATTATACAAACTACTTAATTGAGAAGCAATTTCAGTGTAGGTGGCTTGAACATGAAGTTTCTGTAGGTCATAACTCTTCTGAAAAGAAAAGCCTGCGGTGCTTAGGACTGATTAGTGCAGCTTCAAATTTCAAACCCGTCCTTGCTTCATCTGATTCGACATCCATTTTTTCCTCATCTCATTCTCAGCAATGCATTACTAAAAGAAACTTTTTAGCTGCATCTACCAAAATAACTTAATGGCCTAACTGTCAGTTGATAATGAAGTAGCTTCACCAGCGAATTTCTTTCCTAAGTCGAGTGGTGTGGTTAGTTGTCGACAAAAACTGGTTAGAAGACTCAAAAGTGATTGTACAGATACCAGTGCAACATGAACGAGTGCTTCATCTAGAGGAGCTGAACATTCACCAAACCGGTGTATCCCTCTTCTGTCACCAAGTGCTTGCTGCAAGGCCTACGGACCAGAGAAAAAAGAACTTTAGCAGGATCAGTGGAAACATGGGAATAGTTGGATTTTGCACTAAAAACGATATTCCAGTTTTTTGCTAGTTTTTCTGGTGTGGCTTTCTGCCGCCCTAGCTTTGTACCGGCTTTCTGTTTGCCGTGCTTGTTTTGTTGGTTGTGCGGCTATGTTTTTTGCCGCGGTTGGTCCTTTTATGTCTCGGTATCCTTCCACTCAGGTTGTTTTTCTTCTTGAGTGTAAGTTTCGGTGCCGGGATTTTCTGTACATTTGCCTTTCCTCAATATAATTATTACCCTTTCTACCAAAAAAAAACGATATTCCAGTTTTTACAAGTCAATACATTCATAAAAAAGGATCAGTCACATAGCTGGACAAAAGGGGATTTTCAGAAGGGAACATCTCACAATCGCATTCTCTAATATATTTATACCACCTCCATTAGACGATTCTTCTTCAGTAACAATAGAGCTAACCATGGAATGAAAGTCTGAGAAGGAGCAAATACTCACTGATCCAAGGGCAAGAGCAAGATCTTCATTAGTGTGATGATCATCAATGTGAATGTCGCCAATTGCCTTTACAAATACATCCAACAGCCCATGCGAAGCAACTTGCTGATACAAACAGACATGCACATTTTCAGTATAAATAAGTTCAAAACTATGACTGAAATCAACTGCAAAACTTAGCTTCACCAATCCAACTCAGAAGGCTAACACAGCTATGAGCAATAGCACTATAGTTCCAGCCAGCGCATGACTACCATGAATAAAAAAAAAAAACAAATTTAAGTTGTCTCTCCTCCATCTCTTGCCATGAACAGCATAAATTGCATATAGCACACAAGAACTGACCAAATCCCAAAAGCAGAACAAAGCTAAAGCCGACCGCATATTCCACTCACATCCAACATGTGATCGAGAAAGGGAACGCCGGTGCTGATACGGGCGACTCCCGTCCCGTCCAAGTTGATCTTCACATCCACATTCGTCTCCTTCGTAACCCTTTTTACCTCCCCGATCCGATCATCTGAGCACAAACAGTGCAACCGCACGCGCCATCAAAACCCAAGCACTCAATCGAGCTCGAATCCGACAATCGAGGAAATTCGCACAAACATACCGATGCCGATCGCAGGCGCTGCCAGGACAGCAACTCCGTTGATCTCCTTGATCTGGGGAGAGAAGGAAGAGCACGAGACGGGACTCCGAGCGGGAGCGTCTTCCATGGAGCGGCGGCCCTTGCCGGCGGATAAGCGGAGGATCCGAGAGGCGCCGTCGGAGAGGTTCGGCGGAGAAGCCCTAGCGACGGCTTTCGGTGGCTGAGCCGAGGGAGTGGGATTGCAGGAGGCGAGATGATGAGAGAGGGGGAGTTCCATTCGCGCTGCGGCTCGCAGGCGAGGGCTGGGAGAGATGATGGCCAGAAAAGAGCGAAACGACGGGAGGAAGGAGCTAAACGGCGCCGTTTTTGGGTAGGAAGAGATCTGCCCTAATTTGCGACGGAGGAAAGATATTTTGGGCCACGGCGTCTGCTTGGAAGTTTCGACACGACAAACAGCTGGCAGTGGGCACCGCGGAAATGTGTGGGCCCAGTGTCGGCAGAATATGGGCCCACTCGGCCCATCAAAGATCAAAGTGGTCATCCCTTGGCTTGGAAGTTTCGACACGACAAACAGTTGGCAGTGGGCACCGCGGAAATGTGTGGGCCCAGTGTCGGCAGAATATGGGCCCACTCGGCCTATCAAAGATCAAAGTGGTCATCCCAAAATGCAAGTCACTCCATTGTCCATCTAGTTCAAAACTCATCCTTGACGTCTTAGTCTGGTAGTTTTATACTTTCATTTTGTTTGTTTTGCAAAAATGAATAATTTTAAATTCATTTTTTAAAACGATTGCTTGAAATGATTAATTAGAGAACTTTTTTTCATTATATATAATAATTTTTGTCCAAACATTTTCTTGAATAATAAAAAATATTTTCGTCCATTTCTTTATGTTGGTGACACAAGCGATAATCTTTAAGAAATATTTTCAAAATTATCAATTTCCTGCAAAACAAATGGGGAGTTAAATCATGAAGTTTTGAGGTAGAAAATTTAGTTTGTACCATTTATTATCTATACTACTTAGATAGCATTGGGTTGATGTGGTAGCTTTTTAACACATTTACATAAAAGGTGAGCGATTCCAACTTCTGTATAGATTCCACCTGCAAACTAAAACCTATCCACCGGAACAAATTCCTTATTTTTTGAAACCTAGAACATACCCTACATACCCTAGAACCTACTTCGTTACAAGTTCCAGGGTTGATTTTAGGTTTTATCTATGTTCCACATGTATTTTTAATTAAACGATTATAATGAATTGTCACATTTAATAACTATTACTTGTTGCTACAATATACTGACTTTAACTTATATTTATATACATTAATGAAGTAAAAATCTCCATCATAAATTGAAAACTCAAACTAATGGTTTCAAATTATACATTTATTATAATACATCATGGAATATTGCAGGATTGCATGAAAATATAAATTAAAAAAACACACAAAAACTTATTTCAAATTCCAAGTTCCACTTATCTAGAACCCGATATCTATCTATCAAAATAGGTCCCCAATATTTAGAACTTAAAATTTATCATGCATATCTTACAACCTAAAACTGGACAGGTTCTCATCGGTTCAATTCTTCGATTCCAAATTTTACCTTAAAACCTTAACGTGTGTATATAATGTAAATGTTGTTGGGCTATTTTTATTTTGTTGCAGTCGCACCTCGATAGGGCGCAATGATTACTTGCTAACGTCTAAGCAAAACCCATAAAAAAGACAAAATCACGTTTCCTTGCAAACTTATCTTACCGTCTCGCTTACAATTTTGGACGGTTTGGTTGAGTGCATGCGAGAATTCGGGAGGATGGGTACTTTCGAAAAGATGACGACATTTTTTTAAGTAAATTATACGAGGATGGGATGTCAACGATTCGATTCAGTTCGGATTTTTAGAAACTCCGAACCAAACTGATAAGGTAAGCAACTAAACCGAATAAGATCACAATCTGAACCAAATACGAACCGAACCAAAAATCTAATTTAGTTCGGTTCGATTCGATTTTCGATTTTTTGGTTTTTGCTAAGGAACTGAATAGAATAAGAAGTGAGAAAGAGGAGGGATTTTAAGTTGGGCATTTAGTTTTTATTAAGAATTTTAGTTTGACTCGATTAACCGAACCAAACTGAAATAATTTGAACCAAAAAAATAATGATTATCTTTTCATTATCCCAACCGAACCGAAAATATTCAGTTTGGTTTCAATTTCGGTTTGGTTTTTTGGTTCGGTTCCGACATCCCTAGATAATAGATACTTTATCGTTGAAGTGAATGTGCAAAGTAAAATCAAAAGGTAAAAATTTAAGCATGCCTTTATTGTTTTCAAAAGCAAAGGAATACGTAACATAATAGCCCAGTCCTCCTAGTGTTACTGTTAGTGAACCTCAATTACAGAGAACAGGGTAATGAATTTTAACAGGGCAACATTAAGATCAATCCTACACATATATTGCATTGGAAAGATGCCATTATTTTCAATAGACAAATGTGAACATATCCCCATTTGTATTAATTGGGGAAATTGAAAGCTTTGTACAATTCTTAATTGACATTGACAGCTTGCACCTAAGCTTAAGATCCCCAGGCAACGAGATGGCACAAGACATGGGCTTAAAAAAAGAATGACCTTGACAATAACTTGAGTTCCAAGCATATACTCTCCACATAGAGAAGCAATCCTGCATAAATGAACAATTTTCATGTTAAAAAGAAAGAGACTACAGAAAATAATGAACAGTTGTTTTCATTGTTTTATCCGTTAAAGCAAACTGCTAGATCGACACGCTATTTACATAGAGGTTTGCCATTTCAAGCGTTCCATCTTAAGTTTCACTAAACATCTTCACCTCAGCCTAAGAATGCAAAGGGAATGTCTTTTTATTTTGGTCATGGAAGGAAGTGAACCCAAGAATTAACTGAAAGCACTGAACCCAGAACACAATAAAAAAACTCTCGTACAAAAGAAGATAGTTGAATACAGATATACTGATAAATCAGTTTGTCCTCGCTACTTTTTTCTTGTTTTGGTATAAAATTAGAGAAAAACACCGCTTTTTTTTCAACTTTCCAATGCTCTTTCAAATTATTTACCTTCATTTACATTATTAAAACATAGATAATATGAAGTACTGAAGAAATTACTTACTGGAACCGACCAAAGCAAATTCATCAAGCTAAAGAACAGGTTAGAAGAAAAGGAGAATGCTTGGGAACTATCTCCATTTGAGGCTAATTCCATCTAACATGATGCCATAGATACACTTCACTGAAAATATGATCATCACAATAAATAAATAAAATTCTTGATAGACTACGTAACAAATGGAAAGGTACACACCTCCACTCATATGTATTAGTCACAAAAGGCAGACAGCGTTAGGAAGCCAGTGAAGGGCATTAGGCCACTTTTGGCAGCCAATCCTTGAAAAAAGTCTCGCATTCCACATTCGCTGGGGAAAGAGCATCAAGAGGCATAAAAGTGATCTGGCAAAATCATGCATCAGTCATGCCCTATGCTCAAACCAAATGATTTCATTAGATAGAGCAGACTACATGCAAATCCTTCCTTCAGAGATCGACGATCTGCATCATCAACTTGGGCTCCTCTCACCTAGAAATTTCGAACAGAAACACTATTAATTTAAGCCTTACAAAATCAACAAACTTCAAGTGTAAGAAGACTTTAGAAAGCATCCTTAGAGCATAAGGTAGATTTTATTTGGAAAAACACTATTTTCAACCAACCCAAAACATTTTTAATTTTAGACAAACAAAACCAACAAACTTAAAGTGTAAGAATACTTCAGAAAGCATCTTTATAATAAAAGGTGGATTTTATTTGAAAAAAAAATTCTTTTCAACTGATGCATAACAAAACCATAAGATGACAAACACAACATAATCAATGCAAGTGTTATTTGTTTTCATAGCCTGATATCAAAATTAAGCTGTGATAATTTATCAGAGATTCTGGCAAGAATAGTAAATCTTAAGATGTTATTAAAGGAAAAAACCAACCATATTCATGAGTTACACCGTTGAGATCATTGAACCAATCCAAAAAGCATAAATATGGCGAACACAAAAATACGAGGAATCAAAGTTAAGATTCTCACTCTCTTAAATAGAAGATGTGTGAAATTTTAGATGGAGAGAAATTGTTTTTTCTCATTCATTTCTTCTGGTGCTTTACAATGCTGTATTTATAGGCTAATACACAGATAAATCCTAGCAAACAAAAATAAAGGAAAGAAATTTAAAAAAGGAGAAAAAACTAAAATCCCATGATTTGTGGGATTTGATCAGAATCAAATCAGAATAAAAACCTCCTAAAAAATCCTATGTATTTACAGCCATATAATTTGTCTATTTACAGCTCAACACTCCCCCTCAAGCTGGTGAATAGATATCTTCCATTCCCAGCTTGGAAATTAGCTCATGAAAGCTTCCACCATTCAGCCCTTTGGTCAAGACATCCGCCACTTGCTGTCCTGAAGGAACATAAGACAAACAAATCAACCTTCTTCAAGTTTCTCCTTGATGAAGTGCCTATCAATTTCAATATGTTTCGTCCTGTCGTGCTGCACAGGATTATGAGCAATATTAATTGCAGACTTATTGTCACAAAATAGCTTCATAGGACTCTGCCACTCAATCTTCAAGTCATCAAGAATGATCTTGATCCATAATAACTCACATATTCCTTGAGCCGCTGCCCTAAACTCAGATTCTGCACTTGATCTTGCCACCACATTCTGTTTTTTACTCCTCCAAGTTACCAAATTACCTCCAAGGAAGGTACAATAACCAGTTGTAGACCTCCTGTCAACCATTGAGGTATTGTTGACAGGCCAAGGGGGAAAAATCTAGTTGGTTGCAAGTGGGTATTCACTGTAAAGTACAAGGCAGATGGCTCTCTGGAGAGGTACAAGGCAAGATTGGTTGCGAAGGGTTACACTCAAACATATGGAGTGGATTACCAAGAGACATTTGCACCAGTGGCTAAAATGAATACTGTAAGAATTTTATTGTCTTTAGCTGCTCATTTTGATTGGGAACTTCAACAGTATGATGTAAAGAATGCGTTTTTACACGGAGATTTGGAAGAGGAAATTTACATGAGCATCCCACCTGGTTTTGAAGGAAAGCAAACAACAGAAAAGGTTTGTAGACTTAAGAAAGCATTATACGAGCTCAAGCAATCACCTAGAGCCTGGTTTGAACGGTTTGCTAGAGTCATGAAGGCATCCGGGTATAAACAAAGCCAGGGAGATCATACAATGTTCACAAAACACTCGGACATGGGGGGAGTTACAGCATTGTTGGTATATGTTGATGACATAATACTCACAGGCAATGATGAAAGGGAGAAACAGCGGATGAAACAGTGCTTGATTAAGGAATTTGAAATAAAGGAGTTAGGGAAGCTACGGTATTTTCTGGGAATTGAGGTTTCGTACTCCAGGCAAGGAGTCCTTATTTCACAACGAAAGTATGTGACTGATCTTTTGGAAGAAACCGGTAAGCTTGGTTGTAAACCAGTAGCTACTCCAATTGAGCCGAACCAGAGGCTAATAGAAGCAAAAGAGGAGGTAGCAGTGGATCGAGAAATGTATCAGCAATTGGTGGGAAAGTTAATTTATCTTACTCATACCCGACCAGATGTCTCCTATGCAGTCGGCTTGATTAGTCAATTCATGCATAATCCAAAGGAATCACATCTACGAGCTGTTCATCGAGTCCTACACTACTTAAAAGGTAGTCCGGGAAAGGGAATACTTTTCAAGAGGAGCCCCGGATCTCAAGCTTGAGGCTTATACGGATGCGGATTATGCGGGCTCAATGGTTGACAGGAGGTCTACAACTGGTTATTGTACCTTCCTTGGAGGTAATTTGGTAACTTGGAGGAGTAAAAAACAGAATGTGGTGGCAAGAAGCATGTGAAATTTTAGATGGAGAGAAATTGTTTTTTCTCATTCATTTCTTCTGGTGCTTTACAATGCTGTATTTATAGGCTAATACACAGATAAATCCTAGCAAACAAAAATAAAGGAAAGAAATTTAAAAAAGGAGAAAAAACTAAAATCCCACGATTTGTGGGATTTGATCATAATCAAATCAGAATAAAAACCTCCTAAAAAATCCTATGTATTTACAGCCATATAATTTGTCTATTTACAGCTCAACAAGATGTTCCTGAGACATAGTTGTCGCCATTGTTGATAACATCTGCCTTCCATGCATGTCTGAGGTCATTGGTTCCCATCCCACCAGATTTGTGCTTCTACCCTGCTTAGTGAGCTTATAGCCCTTTTGTGGGCACATGAAATGGAGAATGTTACCACCTTGAGACAATGCTAACCAGGCAATGACTTTTAGTTATCCAAAGGATTAATAAAAAGAGACAAAAGCTCTAGAGAGAAGCACAAGATGCATCCGAACAGCTAAGGCATTTCATGTTGTCCCAAAAATGCGGCAGCCCCTTTACCTTATGATTTGCAACATCTGTCGGCAGATTTATATTCAAGAAACAGTTTCTGGGATACCTGCTTTTCTTGATCTCAGACAAAATCGAACCAAAGATAGGTAAGCAAGCCTCAGCAGCGTGTAGTCTTGCACACTGCTTATACCTCCAACCCTGGAATTCCAATACAAAATATTACTATGCAAGAAAAATGAAATTGTTTGCCAAAGGATGAATAGGAACTAAATGAGAGATGGCCTAGATAGAAACAATTAGTGTAACAGTATGCCCACCAATCATACGATATTGAAATAGATGGCACCCCATTGAAGAACACCTCACGAGCACCAGCAATCATGCCAGAATAGACACTGCAAAATCATGCTGCCAAAATTGTAAGAAAGGGCAAGGACTTCAGTGGATATAATAGTCACCTATTGACTGCCAGGCGTCATTCTATTTGATAGTTCTTGTTTAGACGAATGCCTAGTTTCGATTTTTAAAATCCTAATTCAAGAAAACGAGATACTTATACAATTATGTATCCTTTGAGAGGCTAGGCTGCCAAAGCTATGTAAAATAATCACAACGTTTCTTTTTCCACTCAACCAATGACCACATATATGGACCTTAAATGTGGCCTAAAGAACGAAAAACCTAAGATTTTAAAACTTCGTAGAAATATTACAGAAAGCTGCACTCTGCATCCTATTACGTAAAGAATGAGATACTTATGCATCCTGTCTTTTCAGAAACTTCATGTTAGCATATTGTGAGTTTGTACATTGGATACAACTCATCATGCTCTTTCTATTACTTAGTATAAATAGTTGTGTTAATCTTTAAAAATATTTCAGACAACTGTCTAATACAACTGTTCAGGTAATAGTCACAATATGAATGTCTTGTTTACTGGCTCTGACACACAATTCATTTTTCGATGGTTGAAGAGTTTTAACCATTTCTTCCCAATTTTAAGATTAAGCAGTGATCTCATTTTTCTTTTCCAACTTTTTTGTTATTTATAAAACAAGGAGACTCCATGTGACTCTGCTTCAGTATTATCTTCCTAACTTGGGGATGAATGATGAGCAGGAGCAAGATGAGTAACTTAGAAGGGAATATCTAGAATAAACTATGGAGACAAAGAAGGCAAAATTGCACTAACATGTTATATCCACAGTTGCTACCCATGTTAATACCACTGATTACCTGCACAGAGATAAGAGGAATGCATGAGACAGACAACATCAAAATCAAGTCATGTAGCACATAAAGAACAACAACAGGGCTCAATCAAACAAAGAGCAACTGCAACTTTCTCATGACGTGAAAACACTTCAACAAAAGAGGTATAAATGACAGAACGGTAAGGGGATCCGCGTGTGGTGCTTATTGCCATATTGTTAGTGCTTTTTACCCACATTCCATCTGTTCATACAACAGAGTGACTGAATCCGCAATTCAGAATCTCGAAATTTGTGACAAACTCTGTTGACAGGAGGCAAAGCGTTTCTTTCAAGGAGAGTTGATGGGCAGAAAAACTAGCCAAAACTAGATTTTTGTATTATAATTTGCTCATGCTCATTGATGCAGTTATGACTACCCGGTTAAAGCCTGAAAAGTACCAGATCAGCTACCGAGGGGAAAAGTGCCTTAGAGATTCCCAATGAAGTACAATCTGCTGGCGTCCCTGCAAAATGCAAAGCCATTACTGGGAGAACATAGAATCCCACATAGGGCCTCACCAACCTTGTTGGGAGTGCTTGTTGAAGGATCAAGGCTATCATTGCGTAGTTCTCTTTAAAGCTGATTAATGGTGATAAAATTTTTCAAAAGAGGTTCGGCAAGAAGAACATCATACAATGTCAAGTGAGCTATGGTATTTGCAAAAGGGATAGTTTATTCACATGTAAAATGTCGTTACCCCGAGATAGAAAACAATATCTATATGAAGTTAAGAAAAACAAAAGTATGCCAGACTCCTCTGCAACATCAGCAATTCATCTAGGTGCTAATCCCGGATGCATCACTCTCCATCCTTTTATCTTGAATAAATAAAATAGCACTTTCGCAATAATTAGCAGAAGATTTGGTTTCTGTGATGAGACACAAAGCTTCCTAGGAGCTTCTTAGCTCAATTATAACAATTATAGTAAATTGAGAAGAGTAGGAATAAGGTTCAGGCCTTCCAATTTGGAAAGGAATAAAACTCTTCTCTTGCTTCTTCCAAACTAATTATCCTCACTTTCCACAAATATTCAATCTCTACCAGGACTATGTACGTGTACATCATTCTTCTTCCTTTTTCTTACAACGTTGCGTACCCAGGCCTCTCACGGCAAATTGCCTCTTCCCTGTACACGTATAGCCTAAAAAGCCGCGAGCATTTCAAATCCTAAAGTAAGATTAAGGCACAGAAACAAAGAAAGGGACAAATCTTAATCTTGTAACAACACATTACAAGCTGAAAATGATCACAAAAATTACAAACAAATAGGAAGTGTAAACCAACCTGCGACTGCGAATGCAATTGCTCCTTCGACGTTCACTCGCCTAGCCGCAAGAGGGTGACGCCACGTGATGCTGTGGCTAACAGCCGATCTTTCCCTGTCGATCACACAAATTAGAACGAGGAAAAGAAACTCGGCCAGAAAAAACCGACAGCTCCACGAGTGAGATGGAGAAGGAATTCCAGCAGCGAAACGAAATCATCAAATTCTAGAACAACTAACACGGTGATCTTAAAAACATTCATCAAAAAAAAAAAAAAAACAAGCGAGCACGGAGATGAATTCACATGAGCATTGCAGGCTATAACTTAAGGTGCAGAGCGTACTTAATCAAATGACGCATCGACATTGCCGCACAACAGAATCCGAGAACCATAGAAGGTCGTGACTCGTACGATGGAGCTCCGCCGCGTCCCATGTATGCAAGCATGCGACGGCAGAAAGTGAAATAAAGTTAAGCAAACGACGTACGAGTCGGGAGCGCAGACTTGGACGTTGTACCGACCGGAGGAGACGAGAACGCGGACGAGGGACAGCAGGCCGGCGGCGTGGATGCCGTCGTCGTTGGTGACCATGACGGTCGGCCGGTCCACGGAAGTCATCCTCTTCTTCGCGTTCAGGTGAGTAAAGTAGAGGACGTGACGCCGGCTGAGTCGGACTCTGATTGCTCTGCTTTTCGTCCATGCTGGTTTTCTTTTCTTTTCTTTTTTTCATGGGTCAAAAGATTCGTCAATGGCGGTCTTTATTTTTTATTTTTTGTGGTCAAAAGATTCGTCCAACGGTGGCTGGGTTTGGGTGGCGTTTTCGGGGAAGTGCTTTCACGGGATACGACGACGAGTCGTCCGGTGCGTTCGGGTCGGGCGGGCTTATTGGGCCCGTTCGGGCAAGGCTTGTCCAAAGCCCATTGGCCAACTTTTGGGTTTTTGGCGAGGCCGAAAGCCCGAGCAAGTCTTTGGGGGCACTTGGCCTTTCAGCTTTTTCGGCATACAAGTCCTAGGTCAGTAATATTTTTTTTCCAAAATTACCCTCTCCATTATTTTCATTTTCCAGGTTTTGCCCTCGTTATAACTGTTTGGTGTTTGTCTTCTCTGCGTGAGGACAGCCGCCGTGACCAAATTTGGTTGTCAGAGGCCGGTGAGATCACGCCACCCTAATCGGCCCCCATCGACTGAAGGCCACCTACGGTGGCGTCACCTCAAACAACCGCTGCCGACACCCGTTTTACGGGAGAGACTGAGCCCTTTGTAGGTCTCTAGCGAGGGAATTGAATATTTTTCCTTTTTATCAATTAGAAAATAAGAAAAGTCATTTACAAGCATAATTTTTCCAAACACTACCAAATTTACTTTATAATGAAACTTTAAATTATAATAATAAGGATAATTTGCATTTTAAAAAGCTCCTTTCTAACTTAAAAAGACCAATTGCCTTTCTCTATGGCTTTCAAAAGCGAACACTCCAGAGTCCAAACCAAGAAAGTACCAACCGCTGGCAAGGGTCATAACTCTCACCCAAGTCATCACCAGCTGCGAGTCGAGGGCTGCTAAGCCCTAGCCAAAGGCCGTGAGGGCACACCTCTAAGGCCACGAGGGCCACGAGGGCTCAACCCTCACTAGCGAGGGCACGATCTTGTCAAGTGATTTGACGGAGTCCACCATTGATCTGCTTCAAGAAATTACTGGACAAGTTGATGGACAATAAGGCATTGAAATGCAAAGGACCTTACAACATATCTAAAACATTATAACATCGCCAAGTTGATGGACAATAAGGCGTTGAAATGCAAAGGACCTTACAACATATCTAAAACATTGTAACATCGCCTAGGCAATCCGGCGAGGGCTTGAGCTTGTCAAGCGCGACGGAGTCCACCATCGATGCACTTCAAGAATTCCTACAAATGAAACTTGCGTTGAATAACATAAAGCATTTGGAAAGACACAATGATATGGGCACCAAAACATGATACCTCAGAATGGTCCCTTGGCCCCGTAAGTCACATATTCTGTAGCTTGTCTAAGAGCTCTTGCGAAGGCTTTAAATGTTGCCTCAATAATATGGTGTGAGTTTTTTCCAGCTAGCTTCCCTCAAACATTGAAATAATATTTTAGAATGAGCAAGCAAAAAATAAAAAATAATAATAATAATACAACCGTCTTGAGTATCATCAGAAAGTAGACATAACTTCAACTCTGTTTTACACACTAGTACAGTAAATAAAGGATCACAATGTGGACAAATAATATTTACCTGCCTTATGTGAAGTGTCATGCCAGAAGTATTCACCAAAGACTGGAAAAAGTGCTCCACCAACTGATACAAAAGATAATATGATCAGAACTCATTAACATTGCACTAAGCATCCTATAAGCATAAGGAATAGAGTAAGAATCAGAAATTCTATTAGATGCTGCACAAATTCATGTATCTGGAATCCTGGAAAGTAAAATTGGAGATACATGCATAATGCATACACAATTCCAGCAAGTAAGATACTAGAATACCTGAGTGTCATATGTTCCAACCCTCTGTGTTGGTATTTGCAAATCAAAACTTAAATGTGGTCGGCCAGATAAATCCTGTACATGAAAGATGGAGTACATCACTAAACTCAGAAAGAGGGAATTGAATGGATAAACATCTAGAGATGTGAGATTCTAGGCACGACCTTACAGTCAGCCAAGCTATATTATCCAGGAAAGTTTCAGAGATAACAAGCAAGCTGTTAGCATATGAATTAGTGTAGTGTAGGGAATCCATTGTTGTTGAATTCAGACCCCAGTCCCATATCTTAGATCTGTAATTTCCCAGAATCTAAAACCTAAGAAAGAATTGAATCTTGAGCAGCATCATTGGTTAGGATCTTTAGAGGTTTTTGACCTGATTAATTTGGAAGAGAAATATACTCAAGCTCCTCATGAATTAAATCAAGCAGTCGAAATTTCTATGTGTTTCTATTATATATTATACTCCAAATCTAAGAGCAATATAATTTTCAATTTATCATTCCTTAAAAGATCGAGTTTAGTCTTAAGTTAAGCTTATCATATTTGACTCTTTTGATTATCGAGTCAAGATGATCTAGCTCAGCCACAAAAAACACTTTATCACGTGTAGACTGAGCTCAAAAGCAAGCTCAATCAAACTGATGTAAAGTACTTGTTAATTCAGTTGAGTTCAAGACACAAACTTTGTCAACTTGACTCATATACTTTTATGTTATGTCCATTTCCCCTTCCTTTGACACAACTGATAAAGAGGCACAACTACAAGGCCCCATGAAAAGGTTTTATGGGGTGATCAGCAAATGATTATACAAACTACTTAATTGAGAAGCAATTTCAGTGTAGGTGGCTTGAACATGAAATTTCTGTAGTCATAATTCTTCTGAAAAGAAAAGCCTGCGGTGCTTAGGACTGATTAGTGCAGCTTCAAATTTCAAACTGTCCTTGCTTCATCTGATTCGACATCCATTTTTTCTTCATCTCATTCTCAGCAATGCATTACTAAAAGAAACTTTTTAGCTGCATCTACCAAAATAACTTAACGGCCTAACTGTCAGTTGATAATGAAGTAGCTTCACCAGCGAATTTCTTTCCTAAGTCGAGTGGTGTGGTTAGTTGTCGACAAAAACCGGTTAGAAGACTCAAAAGTGATTGTACGGATACCAGTGCAACATGAACGAGCGCTTCATCTAGAGGAGCTGAAAAGTCACCAAACCGGTGTATCCCTTTTCTGTCCCCAAGTGCTTGCAGCAAGGCCTACAGACCAGAGAAAAAAGAGCTTTAGCAGGATCAGTGGAAACATGGGAATAGTTGGATTTTGCACTAAAAACAATATTCCATTTCTTACAAGTCAATACATTCATAAAAAAGGATCGGTCACCACAATAGCTGGACAAAAGGGGATAGTCAGAGAAGAACATCTCACAACCGCATTCTCTAATATATTTATTAAGTACCACCTCCATTAGACGATTCTTCTTCAGTAACAATAGAGCTAACCATGGAATGAAAGTCTGAGAAGGAGCAAATACTCACTGTTCCAATGGCAAGAGCAACATCTTCATTAGTGTGATGATCGTCGATGTAAATGTCGCGAGTTGCCCTTACATGTACATCGAAGAGGCCATGCGAAGCAATCTGCGATACAAACAGACATGAACATTTTCAGTATAAATAAGTTCTAGCACCAGACACGAAGCATTTTAGGACTCAAAACTATGACTGAAATCGACTGCAAAACTTAGCTTCACCAATCCAACTCAGAAGGCTAACACAGCTATGAGCAATAGCACTATAGTTCCAGCCAGTGCATGATTAATGCTCTCACACCAACCCGAAGTATTGAAATGAGCACCACATGAATCAAAAGATAACAAATTTAAGTTGTTGAATTCAGACCCCAGTCCCATATCTTAGATCTGTAATCTCCCAGAATCTAAAACCTAAGAAAGAATTGAATCTTGAGCAGCATCATCGGATAGGATCTTTAGAGGTTTTTGACCTGATTAATTTGTAAGAGAAATATACTCAAGCTCCTCATGAATTAAATCAAGCAGTCGAAATTTCTATGTGTTTCTATTATATATTATACTCCAAATCTAAGAGCAATATAGTTTTCAATTTATCATTCCTTAAAAGATTGAGTTTAGTCTTAAGTTAAGCTTATCATATTTGACTCTTTTGATTATCGAGCCAAGATGATCTAGCTCAGCCACAAAGAACGCTTTATCACGTGTAGACTGAGCTCAAAAGCAAGCTCAATCAAACTGATGTAAAGTACTTGTTAATTCAGTTGAGTTCAAGACACAAACTTTGTCAATTTGACTCATATACTTTTATGTTATGTCCACTTCCCCTTCCTTTGACACAACTGATAAAGAGGCACAACTACAAGGCCCCATGAAAAGGTTTTATGGGGTGATCAGCAAATGATTATACAAACTACTTAATTGAGAAGCAATTTCAGTGTAGGTGGCTTGAACATGAAATTTCTGTAGGTCATAATTCTTCTGAAAAGAAAAGCCTGCGGTGCTTAGGACTGATTAGTGCAGCTTCAAATTTCAAACCCGTCCTTGCTTCATCTGATTCGACATCCATTTTTTCCTCATCTCATTCTCAGCAATGCTAAAAGAAACTTTTTAGTTGCATCTACCAAAATAACTTAATGGCCTAACTGTCAGTTGATAATGAAGTAGCTTCACCAGCGAATTTCTTTCCTAAGTCGAGTGGTGTGGTTAGTTGTCGACAAAAACCGGTTAGAAGACTCAAAAGTGATTGTACGGATACCAGTGCAACATAAACGAGTGCTTCATCTCGAGGAGCTGAAAAGTCACCAAACCGGTGTATCCCTTTTCTGTCACCAAGTCCTTGCTGCAAGGCCTACGGACCAGAGAAAAAAGAACTTTAGCAGGATCAGTGGAAACATGGGAATAGTTGGATTTTGCACTAGAAATGATATTCCAGTTTTTACAAGTCAATACATTCATAAAAAAGGAACAGTCACCAGTATAGCTGGACAAAAGGGGATAGTCAGAAGGGAACATCTCACAACCACATTCTCTAATATATTTATTAAGTACCACTTCCATTAGACGATTCTTCTTCAGTAAGAATAGAGCTAACCATGGAATGAAAGTCTGAGAAGGAGCAAATACTCACTGTTCCAATGGCAAGAGCAACATCTTCATTAATGTGATGATTGTCAATGTGAATGTTGCCAATTGCCTTTACATGTACATCAAAGAGCCCATGCGAAGCAAGTTGCTGATACAAACAGACATGCACATTTTCAGTATAAATAAGTTCTAGCAACAGACACCAAGCATTTCAGGACTCAAAGCTATGACTGAAATTGACTGCAAAACTTAGCTTCACCAATCCAATTCAGAAGGCTAACACAGCTATGAGCAATAGCACTATAGTTCCAGCCAGTGCATGACTAACGCTCTCACACCAACCCGAAGTATTGAAATGAGCACCACATGAATCAAAAGATAACAAATTTAAGTTGTCTCTCCTCCATCTCTTGCCATGAACAGCATAAATTGCATATAGCATACAAGAACTGACCAATCCCAAAAGCAGAACAAAGCAAATTGCATATAGCACACAAGAACTGACCAATCCCAAAAGCAGAACAAAGCTAAAGCGACCGCATATTCCACTCACATCCAACATGTGATCGAGAAAGGGAACGCCGGTGCTGCTATCGGCGACTCCCGTCCCGTCCAAGTTGATCTTCACTCCCACATTCGTCTCCTTCGTAACCCTTTTTACCTCCCCGATCCGACCACCTGAGTACAAACAGTGCGAAACAGTGCAACCGCACGCGCCATCAAAACCCAAGCACTCAATCGAGCTCGAATCTGATAATCGAGGAAATTCGCACAAACATACCGCCGATCGCACACGCTGTCAGGACAGCAGCTCTGTTGATCTGGGGAGAGAAGGAAGAGCACGAGACGACGGGACTCCGAGCGCGAGCGTCTTCCATGAAGCGGCGGCCCTTGCCGGCGGAGAAACGGCCGATAAGAGAGGCGCCACCGGAGAGGCTCGCCGGAGAAACACTAGCGACGGCCTTCGGTGGCTGAGCCGAGGGAGTGGGATTGCAGGCGAGACGAGAAAAGAGGGAGAGTTCCATTTGCGCTGCGGTTCGCAGGCATAGAACTGGGTGGGGAGAGATGATGGCCAGAAAAGAGCGAAACGACGGGAGGAAGGAGCTAAACGGCGCCGTTTTTGGGTAGGAAGAGATCTGCCCTAATTTGCGACGGAGAAAAGATGTTTTGGGCCACGGCGTTGGCTTGGAAGTTTCGACACGACAAACGCTTGGCGGTTGGCACCGCGGAAATGTGTGGGCCGAGTGTCGGCAGAATATGGGCCCGCTCGGCCCATCAAAGATCAAAGTGGTCATCCCAAATGCTAGTCCCCATGATCGATCATTGTCCATCTAGTTCAAAACTCATCCAAAAACTTATTTTTCTCAAAGTGATCGTTTGAAATAATTAATTAGGAAAAAATATTTTCATTATCAATAAAAATTTATATTAAAATATTTTCATAAATAATAGAAGATAGTTTTTTGTTTATCTGTTTTTGTTAGCAATACGAACGATCATTTTTAAAAAAAATGTATTCGAAATTATTCATTTTCAAAGTGATCGTTTGAATGGTTTGATTTTGAATGTTCGAGTGGAGGTAGAATTCAAGAGGATGGGTGTTTTCGGAAAACTAATAACATTTTTTTTAAAGTAAACTATACAAGGATAATGATACTTTATCCTTGAGGTGAACGTGTAAAGTGATCTCAAAAGGTAAAACTTAAGCATGTCTTTGGTATTTCCAAAAGCAAAAGGCACACATAACAAAAAAAAAGGCGCACATAACATAATAGCACCTAATGTTACTGTAAGTGAACCTTCATGACAGAGAGCAGGGTAATAAATTTTAACAGGGCAAAAGTAAGATCAATACTACACATAAATTGCATTGGGAAGATGCCATCATTTTAAATAGTCAAATGTGAACATACCCTCGTTGCATTAATTGGGAAATTGAAAGCTTGTACAATCATACTTGACATTGACAACTTGCACCTGAGCTTAAGATCCCCAGGCATAGAGATGGCACAAGACATGGCTTAAAAAAAGAATGACCTTGACAATAACTTGAGTTGGAAGCATACACTCTCTACATAGAGAAGCAATCCTGCATAAGTGGGCAATTTTTATGTTAGACCACAAAAATAGCAAATAACTCTTTTCATTGTTTTATCTATTAAAGCCGATTGTTAAATCGACACGCCATTTATATAGATACATTATTTATATAGAGATTTACTATTTCAAGTGTCGATCTTAAGTTTCACTAAACATCTTCACCTCAGCCTAAGAATATAAGGGGAATGTCTCTTTAATTTGGTCATGGAAGAGAGTGAACCCAAGAATTAAAGTTTTTCTTCTTTGTTCTCTCCTTGGTGTTTTGCCCCAGCGTTTTCGAAAGGAAAAAGTTAATTTTTCACTAGAGTGAAAAAGGAAAACCAAAACTGTCCAAAATATGAGATTGATGCCTGTACCATTGACATAATTATTTAGATGGTAACTGAAAGCACTGAACCCAGTACACAGTAAGAAAACTCTCGTACAAAAGAAGATAGTTGAACATAGATATACTGATAAATCGGTTTGTCCTCACTACTTTATTTATTTTTAATGAATAAAATTAAAGAAAAACTCCACTTTTTTAACTTACCAATGTTCTTTAAAATTATTTACGGTCATTTACATTATCAGAACTTGGATAATACGAAGTACCAAAAAGATTATTCACTGGAACCGACCAAAGTAAATTTATCAAGCTAAAGAACAGGTTAGAAGAAAGGAGAATGCTTCGGAACTATCTACATCCTAGCCTAATTCCGTCTAACATGATGCCATAGATGCAATTCACGGAAAACATGATCATCACAATAATTAAAAAAAAAAAAAATTCTTGATAGACTGCGTAACAAATGGAAAGGTACACACCTCGACTCATCTGTATTAGTCACAAAAGGCAGACAGCGTTAGGAAGCCAGTGAAGGGCATTAGGCCACTTTTGGCAGCCAATCCTTGAAAAAAGTCTCGCATTCCACATTCGCTGGGGAAAGAGCATCAAGAAGCATAACAGTGATCTGGCAAAATCATGCATCAGTTATGCCCTATGCTCAAACCAAATGATTTCATTAGATAGAGCAGACTACATACAAATCCTTCCTTCAGAGATCGACGATCTGCATCATCAACTTGGGCTCCTCTCACCTAGAAATTTCAAACAGAAACATTATTAATTTAAGCCTTACAATATCAACAAACTTCAAGTGTAAGAAGACTTTAGAAAGCATCCCTAGAGCATAAGGTAGATTTTATTTGGAAAAATATTAATTTTCAACCAACCCAAAACATTACTAATTTTAGACAAACAAAACCAACAAACTTTAAGTGTAAGAATACTTCATGAAAGTGTTTTTTGTTTTCATAGCCTGATATCAAAGTTAAGCTGTGATAATTTATCAGAGATTCTGGCAAGAATAGTAAATCTTAAGACGTTATTAAAGGAAAAAACCAAGCATATTCATGAGTTGCCCTGTTGAGAAAATTGAACCAATCCAAAAAGCATAAAATATGGCAAATACTAAAATACGAGGAACCAAAGTTAAGATTCTCACTCTCTTAAATAGAAGATGTTCCTGAGACATAGTTGTCACCATTGTTGATAACATCTGCCCTCCATGCATGTCTGAGGTCATTGGTTCCCATCCCACCTGATTTGTGCTTCTACCCTGCTTGGTGAGCTTATAGCCCTTTTGTGGCACATGAAATGGAGAATGTTACCACTTTGAGACAATGCTAACCAGGCAATGACTGTTTTAGTTATCCAAAGGATAAATAAAAAGACACGGAAGCTCTAGAGAGAAGCACAAGATGCATCCGAACAGCTAAGGCGTTTCATGTTTTCCCAAAAATGCAGCAACCCCTTTACCTTATGATTTGCAACATCTGTCGGCAGATCTATATTCAAGAAACAGTTCCTGGGATAACTGCTCTTCTTGATCTCAGACAAAATCGAACCAATGATAGGTAAGCAAGCCTCAGCAGCAAGTGTGTAGTCTTGCACGCTGCTTATACCTCCAACCCTGGAATTCCAATACAAAATATTACTATGCAAGAGAAATGAAATTGTTTGCCAAAGGATGAATAGGAACTAAATGATAGATGGCCTTGATAGAAACAATTAGTGTAACAGTATGCCCACCAATCATACATATTGAAATAGATGGCACCCCCTTGAAGAACGCCTCACGAGCACCAGCAACCGTGCCAGAATAGACACTGCAAAATCATGCTGCCAAAATTGTAAGAAAGGGCAAGGACTTCAGTGGATATAATAGTCACCTATTGACTGCCAGGCGTCATTCTATTTGATAGTTCTTGTTTAGACGAATGCCTAGTTTCAATTTTTAAAATCCTAATTCAAGAAAATGAGATACTTATACAATTATGTATCCTTTGAGAGGCTAGGCTGCCGAGCAATGTAAAATAATCACAACGTTACTTTTTCCACTCAACCAATGACCACATACATGGACCTTAAACATGGCCTGAAGAACGAAAAACCTAAGATTTTAAAACTTCGTAGAAATATAACAGAAAGCTGCACTCTGCATCCTATTACGTAAAGAATGAGATACTTATGCATCCTGTCTTTTCAGAAACTTCATGTTGCATATTGTGAGTTTGTACATTGGATACAACTCATCATGCTCTTTCTATTACTTAGTATAAATAGTTGTGTTAAGCTATAAAAATATTTCAGACAACTGTCTGATACAACTGTTCAAGTAATAGTCACCATATGAATGTCTTGTTTATTGGCTCTGACACACAATTCATTTTTCGATGGTTGAAGAGTTTTAACCATTTCTTCCCAATTTTAAGATTAAGCAGTGATCTCATTTTTCTTTTCCAACTTTTTTGTTATTTATAATACAAGGAGAGTCCATGTGACTCTGCTTCAGTATTATCTTCCTAACTTAGGGATGAACGATAAGCAGGAGCAAGATGAGTAACTTAGAAGGGAATATCTAGAATAAAATTGCATTAAGTACAAAACTGTGGAGACAAAGAAGGCAAAATTGCACTAACATATCATATCCACAGTTGCTACCCATGTTAATACCACTGATTACCTGCACAGAGATAAGAGGAATGCATGAGACAGACAACATCAAAATCAAGTCATGTAGCACAGAAAGAACAACAACAGGGCTCAATCAAACAAAGAGCAACTGCAACTTTCTCATGACGTGAAAGCACTTCAACACAAGAGGTATAAATGACAGAATGGTAAGGGGCTCTGCATGTGGTGCTTATTGCCATATTGTTAGTGCTTTTTACCCACATTCCATCTGTTCATACAACAGAATGACTGAATCTGCAATTCAGAATCTCAAAATTTGTGACAAACTCTGTTGAGAGGAGGCATAGCATTTCTATTAAAAAGAGTTGATGGGCAGAAAAACTAGCCAAAACTAGATTTTTGTACTATAATTTGCTCATGCTCATCGATGCAGTTATGACTACCCGGTTAAAGCCTGAAAAGTACCAGATCAGCAACCGAGGGGAAAAGTGCCTTAGAGATTCCCAATGAAGTACAATCTGCTGGTGTCCCTGCAAAATGCAAAGCCATTACTGGGAGAACATGGAATCCAACATAGGGCCTCTCCAACCTTGTTGGGAGTGCTTGTTGAAGGATCAAGGCTATTATTGTGCAGTTCTCTTTAAAGCTGATTAATGGTGATAAAAATTTTCAAAAGAGGTTCGGCAAGAAGAACATCATACAATGTCAAGTGAGCTATGGTATTTGCAAAAGTGAGAGTTTATTCACCTGTAAAATGTCGTTACCCCGAGATAGAAAACAATATCTATATGAAGTTAAGAAAAACAAAAGTATGCCAGACTCCTCTGCAACATCAGCAATTCATCTAGGTGCTAATCCCGGATGCATCACTCTCCATCCTCTGTTCTTGAATAAATAAACTAGCACTTTCGCAATAATTAGCAAAAGTTTTGGTTTCTGTAATTAGACACAAAGCTTCCTAGGAGCTTAGCTCAATAACAACAATTATAGTAAATTGAGAAAAGTAGGAATAAGATTCAGGCCTTCCAATTTGGAAAGGAATAAAACTCTTCTCTTGCTTCTTCCAAACTAATTATCCTCACTTTCTGCAAATATTCAATCTCTACCAGGACTATGTACGTGTACATCATTCTTCTTCCTTTTTCTTACAACGTTGCATATCCAGGCCTTTCACGGCAAATTGCCTCTTCCCTGTACACGTATAGCCTAAAAAGCCGCGAGCATTTCAAATCCTAAAGTAAGATTAAGGCACAGAAACAAAGAAAGGGACAAATCTTAATCTTGTAACAACACATTGCAAGCTGAAAATGATCACAAAAATTACAAACAAATAGGAAGTGTAAACCAACCCGCGACTGCGAATGCAATTGCTCCTTCGACGTTCACTCGCCTAGCCGCAAGAGGGTGACGCCACGTGATGCTGTGGCTAACAGCCGATCTTTCCCTGTCGATTACTCACATGAGCATTGCAGGCTATAACTTGAGGTGCAGAGCCTACTTAATCAAATGACGCATCGACATTGCCGCACAAAAGAATCCGAGAACGATAGAAGGTCGTGACTCGTTCGATGGAGCTCCGCCGCGTCCCATGTATGCAAGCATGCGACGGCAGAAAGTGAAATAAAGTTAAGCAAACGACGTACGAGTCGGGAGCGCAGACTTGGACGTTGTAGCGACCGGAGGAGACGAGGACGCGGACGAGGGACAGCAGGCCGGCGGCGTCGATGCCGTCGTCGTTGGTGACCATGACGGTCGGCCGGTCAACGGAAGTCATCCTCTTCTTCGCGTTCGAGTGAGTAAAGCAGAGGACGCGACGCCGGCTGAGTCGGACTCTGATTGCTCTGCTTTTCGTCCAGGTTTTCTTTTCTTTTCTTTTTTTCATGGGTCAAAAGATTCGTCAATGGCGGTCTTTTTTTTCTTTTTTTTGTGGTCAAAAGATTCGTCCAACGGTGGTTGGGTTTGGGTGGCGTTTTCCGGGAAGTGCTTTCATGGGATACGACGACGAGTCGTCCGGTGCATTCGGGTCGGGCGGGCTTATTGGGCCCCTTCGGGCAAGGATTGTCCAAAGCCCATTCGCCAACTTTTGGGTTTTTGGCAAGGCCGAGAGCCCGAGCAAGTCTTTGGGGCACCTTGGCCTTTCAGCTTTTTCGGCATACAAGTCCTAGGTCAGTAACCTTTTTTTCCAAAATTACCCTCACCATTTTTTTTTCCAGGTTTGGCCCTCGTTATAATTGTTTGGTGTTCGTCTTCTCTCTGTGAGGATGGCCGGCGTGACCAAATCTGGTCGCAAGAGGCTGGCAAGATCACACCACCCTAAGCAGCACTTGTCAACCGAAGGTCACCTACGGTCGTGTGACCTCAAATGACAACTGTGGACACCAGATTTACATCGCTAGAGACCTAAGTCCTTTGTAGGTCTGTAGTGAAGGGTTTGAATTTTTTTTCTTTTTTCAGCTAGAAAATAAGAAAAGTTATTGACAAGTATAATTTTTTCAAATACTATTTTATCCAAATTTAATTTATAATGAACTTTTAAATTATTATAATAATAAAGATAATTTGCATTTCAAAAAGCTCCCTTCTAACTTAAAAATACCAATTGCCTTTCTCTATGGCTTTCAAAAGCGGACACTCCAAAGCAAGAAAGTACCATCTGCTAGCAAGGGTCATAACTCTCACCCAAGTCATCACCAACTACGGGTCGAGGCTACTAAGCCCTAGCCAAAGGCCATGAGGGCACCCCTCTAAGGCCACGAGGGCTCAACCCTCACTAGCGAGGGCTCGATCTTGTCAAGTGCTTTGACAAAGCCCACCATTGATCCGCTTCAAGAAATTATTGGACAAGTTGATGGACAGTAAGGCGTTGAAATGCAAAGGACCTTACAACATATCTAGAACATTGTAACATTGCCTAGGCAATCCGGCGAGGGCTTGAGCTTGTCAAGCGAAGCGACAGAGTCCGCCATTGATGCACTTCAAGAATTCATGCAAGAATTTACAAAACAAACCAAGAGACAATGAGAATCAAAATGGTTTTATTAGGGTATAAGGGCTTTGAGATGTAGAGGACCTAAGAAAACCATTTGATTTTCACTATCTATCGGCTTATTCTGTAAATTTTTGAAGTGCATCAATGGTGGACTTTGTTGAATCACTTGACAAGCTTAAGCTCTCGCTAGTGAGGGTCAAGCCCTCACACCCTTGGAGAGGGGCACCCTCACAGCCTTTGGTGAGGGCTTTGGTGGCCCTAACCTGCAGCATGGCGGTGGCCTAAGCGAGGGCCAACCAACGATGGCTCGATGGCCCTCATCGATTATAATAAAAAAAAAAAAAAAAAAAAAAAAAAATTAGAAAAATAAATTTTGTCTACGTCAATGCTAGTTATGTCACATAGAACAAATGGTGTGTATATCAGCATTATCCAATCAAAATTGACCGAATGAACTTAATTAAGATGTATTTGGTTCAACTTTCCCAAGAGACTTTCAACCTCCAAAACCCTTTAGGAAAATGCTATGGTGTTTGGCAAGCCTGTTCAAATGGATTTCAGTCAAATGCTAGCCTTGAGAAAGCTAAAAACCCAATACTAATAAGACTTAACTTTGGACTTTTAGTATTTAGCAAAATGCTCAAACTACATTTTTTTTTTCAAAACTATTGTCATTTATTTTTAATTTTTCGATTTTACCTCTCATTGTTCCAAAACCACTTTTACCTTTACTAAAGTTGGCAAAGAGTTTAATATTTTTAATAAAAAAGAAAAATGAAATCCAAAAACCTTTTATAAAAAAAGATTTGCCAAATACTCTTTATGTCAAATAGTTTTGCAACATCTTCATTAGTGTGATGATCGTCAATGTGAATGTCGCCAGTTCCCTTACATGTACATCAAACAGCCCATGCAAAGCAACTTGCTGATACAAACAGACATGCACATTTTCAGTATAAATAAGTTCTAGCAAAAGCATTTCAGGACTCAAAACTATGACTGAAATCGACTGCAAAACTCAGCTTCATCAATCCAACTCAGAAGGCTAACACAGCTATGAGCAATAGCACTATAGTTCCAGCCAGTGCATGACTAACGCTCTCACACCAACCCGAAGTATTGAAATGAGCACCACATGAATCAAAAGATAACAAATTTAAGTTGTCTCTCCTCCATCTCTTGCCATGAACAGCATAAATTGCATATAGCCCACAGGAACTGATCAATCCCAAAAGCAGAACAAAGCTAAAGCCGACCGCATATACCACTCACATCCAACATGCGATCGAGAAAGGGAATGCCAGTGCTGCTATCGGCGACCCCCATCCCGTCCAAGTCGATCTTCACAGCCACATTCGTCTCCTTTGTAACCCTCTTCACCTCCCCAATCCAATAGCTTTAAAAAAAATTCCTACAAACGAAACTTGCGTTGAATAACATAAAGCATTTGGAAAGGCACAATGATACGGGCACCAAAACATGATACCTTGGAATGGTCCCTTGGCGCCGTAAGTCATATTCTGTAGCTTGTCTAAGAGATCTTGCGAAGGCTTTAAATGTTGCCTCAATAATATGGTGTGAGTTTTTTTCAGCTAGCTGCCCTCAAACATTGAAATAATATTCTAGAATGAGCAAGCAAAAAATAAAAATACAACCGTCTTGAGTATCATGAGAAAGTAGACATAACTTCAACTCTGTTTTATACACTAGTACAGTAAATAAAGGATCACAATGAGGACAAATGATATTTACCTGCCTTATGTTAAGTGTCATGCCAGAAGTATTCACCAAAGACTGGAAAAAGTGCTCCACCAACTGATACAAAAGATAATTCGATCAGAACTCATTAACATTGCACTAAACATCCTATAAGCATAAGGAATAGAGTAAGAAGCAGAAATTCTATTAGATGCTGCTGCACGAATTCATATATCTGGAATCCGGGGAAGTAAAATTGGAGATTCATGCATAATGCATACACAATTCCAACAAGTAAGATACTAGAATACCTGAGTGTCATATGTTCCAACCCTCTGTGTTGGTATTTGCAAATCAAAACTTAAATGTGGTCGGCCAGATAAATCCTGTACGTGAAAGATGGAGTACATCACTAAACTCAGAAAGAGGGAATTGAATGGATAAACATCTAGAGATGTGAGATTCTAGGCACGACCTTACAGTCAGCCAAGCTATATTATCCAGGAAAGTTTCAGAGATAACAAGCAAGCTGTTAGCATATGAATTAGTGCAGTGTAGGGAATCCATTGTTGTTGAATTCAGACCCCAGTCCCATATCTTAGATCTGTAACCTCCCAGAATCTAAAACCTAAGAAAGAATTGAATCTTGAGCAGCATCATTGGTTAGGATCTTTAGAGGTTTTTGACCTGATTAATTTGTAAGAGAAATATACTCAAGCTCCTCATGAATTAAATCAAGCAGTCGAAATTTCTAGGTGTTTCTATTATATATTATACTCCAAATCTGAGAGCAATATAGTTTTTAATTTATCATTCTTTAAAAGATCGAGTTTAGTCTTAAGTTAAGCTTATCATATTTGACTCTTTGGATTATCGAGCCAAGATGATCTAGCTCAGCCACAAAGAACACTTTATCACGTGTAGACTGAGCTCAAAAGCAAGCTCAATCAAACTGATGTAAAGTACTTGTTAATTCAGTTGAGTTCAAGACACAAACTTTGTCAACTTGACTCAAATATACTTTTATGTTATGTCCATTTCCCCTTCCTTTGACATAACTCATAAAGAGGCACAACTACAAGGCCCCATAAAAAGGTTTTATGGGGTGATCAGCAAATGATTATACAAACTACTTAATTGAGAGGCAATTTCAGTGTAGGTGGCTTGAACATGAAGTTTCTGTAGGTCATAATTCTTCTGAAAAGAAAAGCCTGCGGTGCTTAGGACTGATTAGTGCAGCTTCAAATTTCAAACCCGTCCTTGCTTCATCTGATTTGACATCCATTTTTTCCTCATCTCATTCTCAGTAATGCATTACTAAAAGAAACTTTTTAGCTGCATCTACCAAAATATCTTAATGGCCTAACTGTCAGTTGATAATGAAGTAGCTTCACCAGTAAATTTCTTTCCTAAGTCGAGTGGTGTGATTATTTATCAACAAAAACCGGTTAGAAGACTCAAAAGTGATTGTACGGATACCAGTGCAACATGAACGAGTGCTTCATCTAGAGGAGCTGAAAAGTCACTGAAACGGTGTATCCCTTTTCTATCACCAAGTGCTTGCAGCAAGGCCTACAGACCAGATAAAGAAGAACTTTAGCAGGATCAGTGGAAACATGGGAATAGTTGGATTTTGCACTAGAAATGATATTCCAGTTTTTACAAGTCAATACATTCATAAAAAAGGATCGATCACCACTATAGCTGGACAAAAGGGGATAGTCAGAGGAGAACATCTCACAACCGCATTCTCTAATATATTTATTAAATATCACCTCCATTAGACAGATTCTTCTTCAGTAACAATAGAGCTAATTATGGAATGAAAGTCTGAGAAGGAGCAAATACTCACTATTCCAATGGCAAGAGCAACATCTTCATTAGTGTGATGATCGTCAATGAGAATGTCATCAGTTGCTCTTACATGTAAGGGCAACTAGCTGATACAAACAGACATGCACATTTTCAGTATAAATAAGTTCTAGCAACAAACACAAAGCATTTCAGGACTCAAAACTATTACTGAAATCGACTGCAAAACTTAGCTTCACCAATCCAACTCAGACTAACTCAGCTATGTCTGTTTGTATCAGCAAGTTGCCCTGCATTAACGCCAGTCCTAATTTCCACCTCTTCAATTAATTCTCTCTCTAGCAATCAGTTTCGCGCCCAACTGGGTTGTTGGGCAGGGTGGTACTGCTAGACCTCTTGCCAGGTATTGCAGCATGGAGATGGTGGTTAGTCACGCACTGGCTGGAACTATAGTGCCATTGCTCATAGCTGTGTTAGCCTTCTGAGTTGGATTGGTGAAGCTAAGTTTGCAGTCAATTTCAGTCATAGTTTTGAGTCCCTGTTGCTAGAACTTATTTATACTGAAAATGTGCATGTCTGTTTGTATCAGCCAGTTGCCCTTACATGTACATGTAAGGGCAACTGGCGACATTCACATTGACAATCATCACACTAATGAAGATGTTGCTCTCTTGCCATTGGAATATTGAGTATTTGCTCCTTCTCAGACTTTCATTCCATGGTTACTCTATTGTTACTGAAAAGAATCGGAGGTGGTACTTAATAAATATATTAGAGAATGCGGTTGTGAGATGTTCTCCTCTGACTATTCCTTTTGTTCAGTGGTGACCGATCTTTTTTATGAATGTATTGACTTGTAAAAACTGGAATATCGTTTTTGGTGCAAAATCCAACTATTCCCATGGAATATCGTTTTTAGAGCAAAACCCAAGCACTCAATCGAGCTCGAATCCGACAATCGAGGAACTTCGCATAAACATACCGGTATCGATCGCAGGCGCCGCCGGGGCAGGAGCTCCGTTGTTCTAGAGAGAGGGGGAAGAGCACCAGACGACGGGAATCCGAGCGGGAGCGTCTTCCATGGAGCGGCGGCCCTTGCCGGCGGAGAAGAGGCGGATACGAGAGACGCCGCCGGAGAGGCTCGCCGGAGAAACCCTAGCGACGGCCTTCGGTGGCCGAGATGAGGGAGTGGGATTGCAGCAGGCGAGATGAGGAGGGAGGGAGAGCTCCATTCGCGCTGCGGTTCGCAGGCGAGAGCTGGGAGAAATGATGGCAAGAAGAGCGAAACAACGGGAGGAAGGAGCTAAACGGCGCCGTTTTTGGGTAGGAAGAGATCCTCCTCAAATTGCGACGGAGGGAGATATTTTGGGCCACGGAGTTGACTTGGAGATTTTGACACAACAAACGCTTCGCGGTTGGCACCGCGGAAATGTGTGGGCCGAGCGTTGGCTGAATATGGGCCGACTCGGCCCATCAAGGATGAAAGTGGTCACCCCAACTGCAAGTCACTCCATTGTCCATCTAGTTCAAAACTCATCCTTGACGTCTTAGTTTGGTAGTTTTATACTTTCATTTTGTTTGTTTTGCGAAAATGAATAATTTTAAATTTATTTTTTTAAACCGATTGCTTGAAATAATTAATTAGAGAAAAAAAAAATTCATTATACATAATAATTTTTGTCCAAACATTTTCTTGAATAATAAAAAATATTTTTGTCCATTTCTTTATGTTAATGACACAAGTGATAATCTTTAAGAAATACTTTCGAAATTATCCATTTCCTGCTAAACAAATGTGAAGTTGAATCATGAAGTTTTGAGGTAGAAAATTTAGTTTGTACCATTTATTTTCTATAGTTCTTAGATAGCATTGTGTTGATGTAGTAGCTTTTTAATACATTTACATATAGGGTGAGCGATTCCAAGTTCTATATAGATTCCACGTGCAAATTGAAACCTACCCGCTAGAATATATTCCTTATTTTTTGGAACTTGGAACATATCTTACATACCCTAGAACCTACTTTGTTACAAGTTTCAAGGTCGATTTTAAGTTCTATCTATGTTCCACATGTATTTTTAATTGAATATTATAATGAATTATCACATTTAATAACTATCACTTGTTACTACAATCTACTGACTTTAAATTATATTTATATACATTAATGAAGTAAAAATCTCCATCATAAATTGAAAACTCAAACTAATGATTTCAAATTATACATTTATTATCAAACATCATGGAATATTGCGGGATCGCACGAAAATATAAATCAAGAAAAACACAAAAACTTATTTCAAATTCCAGGTTCCACTTATCTAAAACTTGAAATCTATCCGTCAAAATAGGTCCCTTAATTTTTAGAACTTAGAATCTACCATGTATATCTTGGAACTTGAAACCGGACAGGTTCTCATCGGTTCAATTCTTCAATTTCAAATTTTACCTTAATATCATACTAACGTGTATATAATGTAAATGTTGTTGGGCTATTTTTATTTTTTATTTTTGTTGCAGCGGTCGCACCTCAATTTCGCGCAATGATTACTTGCTAACATCTCAGCAAAACCCATAAAAAAGACAAAATCACGTTTCCTTGCAAACTTATCTTACCGTCTCGCTTACGATTTTGGACGGTTTGGTTGAGTGCACGTGAGAATTCGGGAGGATGGGGACTTTCGCATAGATGACGACATTTTTTAATGTAAATTATACAAGGATGGGTGCCAACGATTCGATTCGGTTCGAATTTTTAAAAACTCCGTTCCAAACCGAACCAATAAGGTAAGCAACTAAACCGAATAGAATCACAATCCGAACCAAATACGAACCGAACCAAAAATCTAGTTCGGTTCAATTCGATTTTCGATTTTTCGATTTTCGCCTTCCTTTTTGGAGTCGAATAGAATAAGAAGTGAGAAAGAGGACGGATTTTAAGATGGGCATTTAGTTTTTATTAAGAATTTTAGTTTGACTCGATAAACTAAACCAAACCGAAATAACTTGAACCGAAAAAATAATGATTATCCCAACAGAACCGAAAATATTCAATTTGGTTTCGATTTCAATTTGGTTTTTTGGTTCGGTTCTGACATCCCTAGATACGGATACTTTACTGTTGAAGTGAATTTGCAAAGTAATATCAAAAGATAAAAATTTAAGCATGCCTTTATTGTTTTCAAAAGCAAAGGAATACGTAACATAATAGCGCAGTCCTCCTAGTGTTACGGTAAGTGAACCTCAATTACAGAGAACAAGGTAATGAAATTTAACAGGGCAACATCAAAATCAATCCGACACATGAATTGCACTGGAAAGATGCCATTATTTTCAATAGACAAATGTGAACATACCCCTGTTTGTATTAATTGGGGAAATTGAAAGCTTGTACAATTCTTAATTGACATTGACAACTTGCACCTAAGCTTAAGATCCCCAGGCAACGAGATGGCACAAGACATGGGCTTAAAAAAAGAATGACCTTGACAATAACTTGAGTTCCAAGCATATATTCTCCACATAGAGAAGCAATCCCGCATAAATGAACAATTTTCATGTTAAAAAGAAAGAGACTACAGAAAATAGCGAACACTTAATTTCATTGTTTTATCCGTTAAAGCAAACTGCTAGATCGACACGCTATTTACATAGAGGTTTGCCATTTCAAGCGTTCCATCTTAAGTTTCACTAAACATCTTCACCTCAGCCTAAGAATGTAAAGGGAATGTCTCTTTACTTTGGTCATGGAAGGAAGTGAACCCAAGAATTAACTGAAAGCACTGAACCCAGAACACAATAAGAAAACTCTCGTACAAAAGAAGACAGTTGAATACAGACATACTGATAAATCAGTTTATCCTCGCTAATTTTTTCTTCTTTTGGTATAAAATTAGAGAAAAACTCCTCTCTTTTTTCAACTTTCCAATGTTGTTTCAAATTATTTACCTTCATTTACATTATTAAAACATAGATAATATGAAGTACTGAAGAAATTACTTACTGGAACCGACCAAAGCAAATTCATCAAGCTAAAGAACAGGTTCGAAGAAAAGGAGAATGCTTGGGAACTATCTCCATCCGAGCCTAATTCCATCTAACATGATGCCATAGATACACTTCACTGAAAATATGATCGTCACAATAAATAAAAATAATTCTTGATAGACTGCGTAACAAATGGAAAGGTACACCCCTCAACTCATCTGTATTAGTCACAAAAGGCAGACAGCGTTAGGAAGCCAGTGAAGGGCATTAGGCCACTTTTGGCAGCCAATCCTTGAAAAAAGTCTCGCATTCCACATTCGCTGGGGAAAGAGCATCAAGAGGCATAACAGTGATCTGGCAAAATCATGCATCAGTTATGCCCTATGCTCAAACCAAATGATTTCATTAGATAGAGCAGACTACATACAAATCCTTCCTTCAGAGATCGACGATCTGCATCATCAACTTGGGCTCCTAACACCTAGAAATTTCAAACAGAAACATTATTAATTTAAGCCTTACAAAATCAACAAACTTCAAGTGCAAGAAGACTTTAGAAAGCATCCTTAGAGCATAAGGTAGATTTTATTTGGAAAAACATTATTTTCAACCAACCGAAAACATTTTTAATTTTAGACAAACAAAACCAACAAACTTTAAGTGTAAGAATACTTCAGAAAGCATCTTTATAATAAAAGGTAGATTTTATTCGAGAAAAATTCTTTTTAACTGATACATACCAAAACCATAAGATGACAAACACCACAGAATTCATGCAAGTGTTATTTTTTTTCATAGCCTGATATCAAAATTAAGCCGTGATAATTTATTAGATATTCTAGCAAGAATAGTAAATCTTAAGACGTTATTAAAGGAAAAAACCAAGCATATTCATGAGTTACCCCGTTGAGAACATTGAACCAATCCAAAAAGCATAAAATATGGCAAATACAAAAATACGAGGAATCAAAGTTAAGATTCTCACTCTCTTAAATAGAAGATGTTCCTGAGACATAGTTGTCGCCATTGTTGATAACATCTGCCCTCCATGCATGTCTGAGGTCATTGGTTCCCATCCCACCTGATTTGTGCTTCTACCCTGCTTAGTGAGCTTATAGCCCTTTTGTGGGCACATGAAATGGAGAATGTTACCACATTGAGACAATGCTGACCAGGCAATGACTGTTTTAAGTTACCCAAAGGCTAAATAAAAAGAGACAAAAGCTCAGAGAGAAGCACAAGATGCATCCGAAGAGCTAAGGCATTTCATGTTTTCCCAAAAATGCAGCAGCCCCTTTACCTTATGATTTGCAACATCTGTCGGCAGATCTATATTCAAGAAACAGTTTCTGGGATAACTGCTTTTCTTGATCTCAGACAAAATCGAACCAATGATAGGTAAGCAAGCCTCAGCTGCAAGTGTGTAGTCTTGCACGCTGCTTATACCTCCAACCCTTGAATCCCAATACAAAATATAACTATGCAAGAGAAATGAAATTTTTTGCCAAAGGATGAATAGGAACTAAATGATAGATGGCCTTGAAAGAAACAATTAGTGTAACAGTATGCCCACCAATCATACGATATTGAAATAGATGGCACCCCATTGAAGAACGCCTCACGAGCACCGGCAACCGTGCCAGAACAGACACTGCAAAATCATGCTGCCAAAATTGTAAGAAAGGGCAAGGACTTCAGTGGATATAATTGTTCTTGTTTAGACGAATGCCTAGTTTCAATTTTTAAAATCCAAATTCAAGAAAACGAGATACTTATACAATTGTGTATCCTTTGAGAGGCTAGGCTGCCAAGCAATGTAGAATAATCACAACATTCCTCTTTCCACTCAACCAATGACCGCATATATGGACCTTAAACATGGCCTGAAGAACGAAAAACTTAAGATTTTAAAACTTCTTAGAAATATTACAGAAAGCTACACTCTGCATCCTATTATGTAAAGAATGAGATACTTATGCATCCTGTCTTTTCAGAAACTTCATGTTGCATAGTGTGAGTTTGTACATTGGATACAACTCATCATGCTCTTTCTATTACTTAGTATAAATAGTTGTGTTAATCTATAAAAATATTTCAGACAACTGTCTAATACAACTGTTCAAGTAATAGTCACCATATGAATGTCTTGTTTATTGGCTCTGGCACACAATTCATTTCTCGATGGTTGAAGAGTTTTACCCATTTCTTCCCAATTTTAAGATTAAGCAGTGATCTCATTTTTCTTTTCCAACTTTTTTGTTATTTATAAAACAAGGAGAGTCCATGTGACTCTGCTTCAGTATTATCTTCCTAACTTAGGGATGAACGATAAGCAGGAACAAGATGAGTAACTTAGAAGGGAATATCTAGAATAAAATTGCATTAAGTACAAAACTGTGGAGACAAAGAAGGCAAAATTGCACTAACATGTTATATCCACAGTTGCTACCCATGTTAATGCCACTGATTACCTGCACAGAGATAAGAGGAATGCATGAGACAGACAACATCAAAATCAAGTCATGTAGCACAGAAAGAACAACAGTGGGGCTCAATCAAACAAAGAGCAACTGCAACTTTCTCATGACGTGAAAGCACTTCAACACAAGAGGTATAAATGACATAACGGTAAGGGGCTCTGCGTGTGGTGCTTATTGCCATATTGTTATTGCTTTTTACCCACATTCCATCTGTTCATACAACAGAATGACTGAATCTGCAATTCAGAATCTCAAAATTTGTGACAAACTCTGTCAACAGGAGGCAAAGCATTCTTTCAAAAAGAGTTGATGCGCAGAAAAACTAGCCAAAACTAGATTTTTGTACTATAATTTGCTCATGCTCATTGATGCAGTTATGACTACCCGGTTAAAGCCTGAAAAGTACCAGATCAGCAACCGAGGGGAAAAGTGCCTTAGAGATTCCCAATGAAGTACAATCTGCTGGCGTCCCTGCAAAATGCAAAGCCATTACTGGGAGAACATGGAATCCAACATAGGGCCTCTCCAACCTTGTTGGGAGTGCTTGTTGAAGGATCAAGGCTATTATTGCATAGCTCTCTTTAAAGTTGATTAATGGTGATAAATTTTTTTGAAAGAGGTTCGGCAAGAAGAACATCATACAATGTCAAGTGAGCTATGGTATTTGCAAAAGTGAGAGTTTATTCACATGTAAAATGTTGTTACCCCGTGATAGAAAACAATATCTATATGAAGTTAAGAAAAACAAAAGTACGCCAGACTCCTCTGCAACATCAGCAATTCATCTAGGTGCTAATCCCAGATGCATCACTCTCCATCCTTTTATCTTGAATAAATAAACTCGCACTTTCGCAATAAGTAGCAAAATTATTGGTTTCTGTAATGAGACAAAAAGCTTCCTAGGAGCTTCATAGCTCAATTACAACAATTATAGTAAATTGAAAAAAGTAGGAATAAGGTTCAGGCCTTCCAATTTGGAAAGGAATAAAACTCTTCTCTTGCTTCTTCCAAACTAATTATCCTCACTTTCCACAAACATTCAATCTCTACCAGGACTATGTACATGTACATCATTCTTCTTCCTTTTTCTTACAACGTTGCGAATCCAGGCCTCTCACGGCAAATTGCCTCTTCCCTGTACACGTATAGCCTAAAAAGCCGCGAGCATTTCAAATCCTAAAGTAAGATTAAGGCACAGAAACAAAGAAAGGGACAAATCTTAATCTTGTAACAACACATTACAAGCTGAAAATGATCACAAAAATTACAAACAAATAGGAAGTGTAAACCAACCCGTGACTGCGAATGCAATTGCTCCTTCGACGTTCACTCGCCTAGCCGCAAGAGGGTGACGCCACGTGATGCTGTGGCTAACAGCCGATCTTTCCCTGTCAATCACACAAATTAGAACGAGGAAAAGAAACTCAGCGAGAAAAAAACCGACAGCTCCACGAGTGAGATGGAGAAGGAATTCCAGCAGCGAAACGAAATCATCAAATTCTAGAACAACTAACACGGTGATCTTAACAACATTCATAAAAAAAAAAAAAAAGACAAGCGAGCACGGAGATGAATTCACATGAGCATTGCAGGCTATAACTTGAGGTGCAGAGCCTACTTAATCAAATGACGCATCGACATTGCCGCACAACAGAATCCGAGAACCATAGAAGGTCGTGACTCGTACGATGGAGCTCCGCTGCGTCCCATGTATGCAAGCATGCGACGGCAGAAAGTGAAATAAAGTTGAGCAAACGACGTACGCGTCGGGAGCGCAGACTTGGACGTTGTAGCGGCCGGAGGAGACGAGGACGCGGACGAGGGACAGCAGGCCGGCGGCGTCGATGCCGTCGTCGTTGGTGACCATGACGGTCGGCCGGTCGACGGAAGTCATCCTCCTCTTCGCGCTCGAGTGAGTAAAGCAGAGGACGTGACGCCGGCTGAGTCGGACTCTGATTGCTCTGCTTTTCGTCCATGCTGGTTTTTTTTCTTTTTTAATGGGTCAAAAGATTCGTCAATGGCGGTCTTTGTTTATTTTTTTTGTGGTCAGAAGATTCGTCCAACGGTGGTTGGGTTTGGGGGGCGTTTTCGGGGAAGTGCTTTCACGGGATACGACGACGAGTCGTCCGGTGCGTTCGGGTCGGGCTGGCTTATTGGGCCCCTTCGGGCAAGGCTTGTCCAAAGGCCATTGGCCAACTTTTGGGTTTTTGGCAAGGCTGAAAGCCCGAGCAAGCCTTTGGGGTACCTTGGCCTTTCAGCTTTTTCGGCATACAAATCCTATGTCAGTAATTTTTTTTCCAAAATTACCCTCACCATCTTTTTGATTTCCCAGGTTTTGCCCTCATTATAACTGTTTGGTGTTCGTCTTATCTACGTGAGGACGGTCGGAGTGACCAAATTTGGTTGTGAGAGGCTGGTGAGATCACGCACGCCACCCTAATCGGCCCCCCGTTGACCAACCAAAGGCCACCTACGGTGGTTTGACCTCAAACAACAGTTGCCAGCACCAGATTTACATCGGTAGAGACCTGAGCCCTTTGTAGGTCTCTAGCGAGGGGTTTGAATATTTTTCCTTTTTGTCAATTAGAAAATAAGAAAAGTCATTTACAAGCATAATTTTTCCAAATATTATTTTTATCCAAATTTAATTTATAATGAACTTTTAAATTATAATAATAAAAATAATTTGCATTTCAAAAAGCTCATTTCTAACTTAAAAAGACCAATTGCCTTTATCTGTGGACACTTCATCACGAGAAAGTACCAACCACTAGCAAGGGTCATAACTCTCACCCAAGTCATCACCATCATCACCAATTGCGAGTCGAGGGCTGCTAAGCCCTAGCCAAAGGGCATGAGGGCACCCCTCTAAGGCCACGAGGGCTCAACCCTTACTAGTGAGGGCTCGATCTTGTCAAGTGATTTAACAGAGCCCGCCATTGATCCGCTTCAAGAAATTACTGGACAAGTTGATGGACAGTAAGGTGTTGAAATGCAAAGGACCTTACAACATATCTAGAACATTTTGCCTTGGCAATTTGGCGAGGGCTTGAGCTTGTCAAGCAAAGCGACAAGTGAGAATCAAAATGGTTTTATTAGGGCTTTGAGATGTAGAGGACCTAAGAAAATCATTTGATTTTCACTATCCATCGTCTTATCCTGTAAATTTTTGAAGTGCATCGATGGTGAATCGCTTGACAAGCTTAAGCTCTCGCTGGTGAGGGTCGAGCCCTTACACCCTTAGAGAGGGGCACCCTCACAGCCTTTGGTGAGAGCTTTGGTGGCCCTAACTTGCAGCATGGCAATGGCCTAAGCAAGGGCCAACCAAAGATGGCTCGATGGCCCTCATTGATTATAATAAAAAAATATTTAAAAAAATTTAGAAAATTTTTTACAAACAAATAGGAAGTGTAAACCAACCCGCGATTGCGAATGCAATTGCTCCTTCGACGTTCACTCGCCTAGCCGCAAGAGGGTGACGCCACGTGATGCTGTGGCTAACAACCGATCTTTCCCTGTCGATCACACAAATTAGAATGAGGAAAAGAAACTTAGCGAGAAAAACTGGCAGCTCCACAAGTGAGATGGAGAAGAAATTCCAGCAGTGAATCGAAATCATCAAATTCTAGAACTAACACGGTGATCTTAACTACATTCATTGGAAAAAAGACAAGCGAGCACGGAGATGAATTCACATGAGCAGGTGGGGAGGTAAATCATTAGGCTATGATGAGGAAAAACTTCATCAGCTTCTCTTAATTTGGTAGGAGGTGGATTGGATCATTATCCACCTAGTGGGCAGATTGATTTTAGGAGTCGCACAGAGCCTTTAAATATAGATAACATAACTTGTACAAGATGCATAAAGGTAATAAATGAGTCTACATGCCCCTGGAAGACTCTCTGTTCTTCCTCCCACCATCTTACCTTTTCTTCTTATGTTCCATCAATACCTTCACTATTTATATTTTCCGAAAGAAGCTTCCACACTCTGCTGGTCATGGGTGTGGCTTCTTCATTGGACCAAATGAATTGTCAAAAGGCACAATGCTTCCGTCCCTCTACTAGAGAGCAAGTGCATTGTGCTCATGATTCATCATTTTATAAGATTCTTATGCATTTTGAATCACATTAGTCTCTCTATTGATATCTAGGTGCTCCGATTGTTTGACGATAGCATCTACAGAGGTCATCTGTCTCCACAATAACTCTGTTTGAGTCCTGTGAGAAAAGAAGAATTCGATTAGTTTATACATTAGGGTCTCTCGAACACGGCTGGGCCAGCAAAACCCAAATGATCGGTCACTTTTCACTTAGGTACCTAATAATCTGTCGAAAGTGCTTTGGTTATTGTGCATGATAGGTGGTCCATGCAACTGCAATGCATCGCCATAGGCCAAAGTAACAAGAGAAAGTCTCTTCTTAGTCTGTTTCTTTCTCGGCTGTTCTTCGATTTCGAAGTTGAAGGCCTTCTTGCAGGACTTTTTGGGTAGTTGGCGCACTCTTAGATCAATGGAGGAGTCCTCAGCCCCTTCTCTGGGTAAAGCTATGGTATCTCAACTCTTTTCTCCTCATATATTTTCTCTTGACCAGGGTCTTCACCCCATTAGAAGGCTCTCAAGTTGTAGACCTCGAAATGATTTTCAACTTTCCCTCTTTCACCACCTTCAGCCTGTGTCTTTTGTTCAAGCTCATGATCTAGGGGTCTCTTTTATGAGGGTCGTGATTCTCCATCAATGTGGAAACAGTTGAAGATGACAACCCCATCATAGGCTCTTGGAGCTCTTTATCTTGTTGACTGATCTCAAGTCTGAGCCGCTTAGTGGCATCTCTGTCCACCTCGGCCAGGTTACGCTCAAGCCTTTCATAAGCACATGTGTTGCGCATTTGAGAAGCAGTTTTCTTTTACGTCTTGAGAACCTTTTTTTGAGGTAATTGGAGCGAAATCAAGAGAACCTTTCGACATTGCATCTTCAGCCGATTAGGGTGGCAAGTTCAGGTCACATGCGTCACAAACTCATCTGCATGACATGCCGTTGCATAAGTTTTATATTGAGCAGCCAATGCACATGACGCAATTTGACTAATATTGAAGTGCATGGAGTCAAATGGCCCGTTGCATAAGTTTTGGGAAGGTTTGACACTAGTCCTCTTTGACAATATGTCCCTAATTTGCACATAACAAATATTTTTATTGAAGTCAGTATGCTTACCACAGGTTAAGAATAATTCCTTCTGAGCTTTTGCCGCTCTTTTCTGCCTATTCCTCACCCTCAGCTTCTCTCTCGCCTTTTGCTTTTGCCGCTTGAGCCGGTAGTATCTCCCCTCGGCTTTTGCTTCTCTTTTGTTCCTCTTTGTCTGCATTTTCCACTCCTTTCTCATTGTAAGTAAAGTGAAGGTCGGAGAGGGGGAGGTGGCGGTGACGGGGGCGAAGGCAAGGGAGCCAATAACAATGTGTGAGTATATGGATAAAGAAGTGGAGGAGGAAGTAATAGTGCTGCTTGAACAAATTCTACCTTGGATGGACCAATAAGGGAGGAGGAAGTGAGGGAGTTGAAAGTAATGAGAGTTTTGGGTTCTTACATGTAAAGGATGATGGGAGTTCCGCTGATAATTGAGACCAATAAGGGATTTTGAAAAATTAGAATATGATGGGATCTTTCCTTTTCTTCCTTCGAGGCGGAGGCTTGTCATATGGGTTTACCAGGTTCAGACCTTTTGATCCACTTGCATCCCCAGTAAGAACTGGATATTTGCCTCCACCACCCCAGAAGTCTATTTTGGAGGCATTAGAGACCCTAAACTCAAAAGAGCCTGAAGGAGAAGGAGCGAGAGAAACAGGTGCTTCGAGGATTTCTGGTTCTGTTGTCATGCTGTGAAGGAATCTTCTCAGCACTGGATTCACCTACTAAGCGCATGGAACTAATAATATTACAAACGAAACCATGGCTCTGATACCATGAATGGACCTAGACTTAGAACCAGGGAAAGCTTAGTCAATTTTCTGCAAGTATGCCTTCCCACAGTGGGCGAACAACTCCCGTTCAAGCCCTTCAGGGATAGCCTTTTAGCAGAAAACCACTCAGCCCTTTAGTTCAGAGCCTAGAGACACTCAGAGATGCCAGGATGGAGTCGTTTCTAATCTACCGTGAGCTGCATTTCTCAGAGGATCCTACCAGGCTGGAGAAGAAGAAGAATTTAGAAAGCCATAGAGGTTTTGCACAAAACACTCACTTTACTTCAGGGGACTCTGCCCAACACACTACACCCTCCTTGCCTTATATAGGCAATAAGAGGTCACAAACACAAGCAAGGACCAAGCTCACGGGTCCGAATACAAACAGAGGCACCGGAAACTTCCGAGAGGGAATTATTCGCACACTATGAACAGTGATTGCACTGTGAACAGTACCTTCCCTAGCCTAGTGCTACAGTAAAAGTGAACAGTGATTTGCTACAGTGAAATTGTACGGACATCAGCGGATTCAGCGGTCTCGTCCGTCACGAGCATTGTAGTCATAGTCGGAGTCATCCGAACTGTGTACTGTTGCTAGGCAATGTTCATCATATTTTTGTTCAAGTGCTACAAGGTCTTCTGGTGAGAAGATTTGGTTCAGCTGGTGTGATGAGGATGCTTCTTCGTGTGCCCAGTGTGATGCTTCTTCTTGTGCCCAGTTTGTATCTCCTGTAGTGTCGGCAGGAATACTTGGCTGGGGCCAGTTTGAAGGTTGAGCATAAAAAGATGTGTTCATGCTTTGGTCATAGGGATCCTGGGAAAGAGGACCTCCCCACCTAGCATAGGGGTCCTGGGTTGATTGGACAATGTCATCTGCTTCTGTCATATCATGCTCCTGTGATGACGCGGCTTGTCTAAACTCTTCGAGTGCTTCTTTAGATTCGGAGCTAGATCATAATGATCCCATGCGCGGGTTCATTATAATTCCGGTTTCTACGGGGATGGTCTTGTTTTCCCGGGGAGGATTCTTTGGAGTTCTCGGTATTGGTGTTCACAAAATTTAACGGGTCTTGGGTAAGACTGGTGGATCCGAGCTTCTCTGTCTAAGTGAGGTCTATAGGATGTAGTTCCTATTTCTTGTGGGGCATGGATGATGCTGCCATTATTTCGGAGAAATACCATGGACGTCGAAAGAACGGGATGGTGTGGACTTCGGGATTTGGTGTCATGGTTCTTAGTTCTTTCTCCAAAATTTGTTTCCAATAAGTAGGAGAATAGAACCAGTGAGAAAGTTTAAGAGATTTTTATCACTTTCTCTTTTGACATTTTTTCCGAGTAAGAATATCCTGGTGAGGTTGGCAATGAATCTTCTGGTTGGAATTTCAATGGCTATTAGGTACTTATTGGTTAAGTACCATAATAACGTTTTGAGTTGGTCAGGGAAATCGTCTTCCTTCCAGATGAGAGGATGTATGAATGGAAAATCCGAATTTAGCACAAAAGGATAAAGAATCGAACCTCCATTGAATCTGAACAGGTCTGCATGACATTGCCACATGAGGTTTCCAAGATTCTCGGAAAAAGACCGTCATTCTCGATTTGTTCGATAATCTCTTGTGGATACTTCCAGCTTGGCAAGTCTTTGATTTTCTCTATCTTGTATTTCACACCATGATTGAGCATATGGAAAGCAGGTCTTTTGATGTACATGTTGATTTCTGCTGGTGCTTTTGGCCTTGACAAGAAGTCGGCAAGCACATTCTTCTTTCCAGGAATATGTTTGGTTTCAAAAGAATATTTTGAAAACCATTCGGCCCATCGAAGCAATTGAGAGTTTGGGATTTGCTTCTGTTTAAACTTGGTCATCTGTGGGAAAGATGCCATGTCTAATTCCACTAGGAAATGGTGGCCGATGAGATGGAATTCGAATTTTTTGATTCCATTTTTTACTGCTAAAATTTCTTTGAAAGTGGAATGATAGTGCATTTCAGCTGAGAAAACTTTCCACTTTTATGAGCACAAAGATGCCTCTTACCATCAATTTCTTCAAGCAGGATGGCTGCCCAGTATTCGTCACTGGCGTCAGTTTGGAGAATTCTCTTTCCCGTTGATGGTATTTGCAGTGGTGGGAGATTTTGCATGATCTCCTTAAGTTCAGCGACTGTTTTAGTCTGAGCTTTTCCCCAAGGTAGGGGATGTTTTTTTAGCATTGACTGGAGTGGGATAAGTAACTTTGCAACGTTTGGAACAAAATCCCTGAGATAATTAATTATCCCAAGAAATTGCTGGACTTGCTTTGTCGTGAAGTTCTCTTCTGGAAACTTCAATAATTCTTGAGCAATATGTGGCCCTGGATAGTATGTACCTTTGTTGAGGTGCATACCAAGAAATTCAATTTCTGTCTGGGCAATATTCATTTTTCTTTGAGAGAGCATAATGCCATGCTTCCTCACGATTTCTGCGAATTGCTCAAGAAGTTGACAGTGCGTCTGCTCATCAGGGCTGTAGAGCAGAATGTCATCAATGTAGATTGCTGCACTTGACAAAATTGGTTGGAAGATTCGACACATGGCCTTTTGGAATAGAGATGGTGCTACCTTTAAGCCAAAAGGAAGAAATTTCCACTGGAAATGTTGGTTTAGAATACATAATCCTGTTTTAGGTTTGTCTTCAGGATGGATGCCCAATTGCCAAAATCCAGCTTTAAGGTCGAATTTGGAATAGATATGGGCCTTGGTTAGGCCAGTAAAGAGGGAATCTCGGGAGGGTAAAGGGAACTTATCATCTTGGAGAAAGCAGTTGAGAGGTTGGTAGTTGATTACCAATCTCATTTTTCCTCTGTTTTGCTCTGCACGCTTATTGACATAGAAGGCTTCACAAGCCCATTGAGAGTTGGAGATTTCAATAAGGCCTTGTTGCAATAGTTCGAGCATTCTCTTTGAGCCAAAGCCTGGTGTTACGGCTTCATTCCCATGTGACTTGCCTTGGTCGGATTAATGTCCTCATTTTTTTTGAAGGGGAGGCGCACAAAGAATTCTAAATTTTCCCATAAGGGATGAGAACATTTCTGAGCAAATTCAGAATGAGATTCTGAGCAAGATCCTAACAACTTTTGCATAATCGGATCTAATAGACTCATCTGGATGGAAAAGAGTCTCTGAATATTGACAAACTCAGAGAATTGGTCTTTATACCTAAGACCTTTTCTAGGAATGATGCGAAGTTGAGAAATCTGAGTCATGATGTCCCACCCGATTATCAAATCTTTATTGGGGAGATTGGATCCATATATCTTTGTGGTTATGGAACACCGAGGAAGAACGAACGATCACGGAGTGGTTCGACATTTGTGGAGAAAGTATCTCCGAAGCGAGTTGAAATATCGGACATAAGGAGTCCAATATTCTTCAGGCAGCACTTTTGTGTCTAAAATGGAACAACTTGCTCCGGTATCAATGAGTGCAATAACAGTGATTGGCTTGGCAAATTTCGAAGTGAGGATTTTCACAGGGAAATGGGGACAATGGTTTTGACTCGAAAATATGTCAGGGGTTTGTTCTGAAGATGTGGGGGATATATGGAAAATATCTTCGGATTCTGAGTCAGAATCAAATTCACTAGTAGTCTGGTAAGAAGGAATAACACAAAGAGTTTGTTCGGATGGTTCCTCATCAGCAGAGAATAGGGATTCAATATCGTCATTTTCAAGAGAGATTCCAGTTTCACTTTCAATGTGATGAATGAGACGATTCTGACCTTTTCTTGCTTGAGGACAATTTTTGGCAAAGTGTCCTTTCTGATTGCAGATGTAGCAACGATTTGATTTCTTGTGGCCTTTGCGATCTTTACTTTTACGAAGGTATCGCCATTTCTTCTTTCTTCGGAAGTTCTTGGAGCTATGCTTGGATTTGTTCAGCGAGCCTCTTGAAATGTTTCTTTTTCTTGGAAAACTTTCCACAAGTTCCATCACGGTCTTGCTTGGAACATTTGATCTTCAATTTACGGCGAGAGCGAGTTTGCTTCAAGGCCTTTGTCGTCAGTGATGTAAGTGCGTACCATTTGACGCTTTAGGCACAATTCTTCAAGGCATAGATGGATTTCCTGCTGTATTTCTCCCAGGGGAACATCCTATATGCGTGTCTGTCTCCCGAAGAAAACTCTTTCAACCATTTGGGATAGTTCTTTGGGAATGGAAGATAGGAAAACATATTTCAAGTTTGAATCAGCTTTAATCTGGTAAAAAAGCTTAAGCATTTCTCGATAATGCTTATCAAGATACTTTTTCTGGAGAGAGCAACATTTTCTTTCAAAGAATTCTCTTCTTTTCATTTCTACAAGGTCACCGGGCTTTCCTACGAAGAAATGATATAGAAGAGTAATGGCATGGCTAAAATCAGGTGACATCAAGAAATGAATTTGGTCTTGTTCTGATACTGATTTCCACCAGAATTTGAGGCTTCCTGTGAACCTCGTAACAAAATTATAAAGGACATCATTCATGTCATGATTGGTGATGGACTGGGTGGTTAGCCAAGCATGGAATTCTTCTAGTCTTTTTGGCCATTTATGATAAGGAATGTCATCGATGGTAAAAAACTGCTTTGATGCTATGGACACATTCTGTCCAGGATTATTTATGTGGACAACCTCTGGTTCTGAATAGTTTGATTCCATATCTTCATCAGCCATGAATATAGATGAAACTATTGGGTCAATAGGAGGGGGATCAATAGCAGAAATAGAGAAAGATGAAGATGAAGATGAAGATGAAGATGATGACAGGGATACTGATTCTGATTCAGTATCAGAGGTTTTAGGAAAAGTTTGCTCTGCTGGAAAAATAATCTGATCGTCTGTGATGGCAGGAATGGTAGGATCAGGCTGTTTCTGAGTACTTAAATCCTTTAGAAAGGATTCTAATGGGTTTGATAGCATCATCTGATCTGGCTTTTCTTTTATCACTAGCGAGCATGATTCTGTCGGTACTTGCTCTTTTCCTTTGTCCTTTCGTAGATTTTTGAGACGATTCCGCATTTCTGCTACATCTGGTTCTTTTTCTGAAGGGATCTTCTGGTATGTTGGCAAAAATAGACTTCTGGGGTGGTGGAGGCAAATATCCAGTTCTTACTGGGGATGCAAGTGGATCAAAAGGTCTGAACCTTCCTTCTTCAAGGAGTTGGATTTGTCTTTTGAGCTTTTCTATCTTCGGCTTTGGGCTCTCTAGATGATGATACCCGAAATGTTGTCCTAATTCCAGGGCATGCAGCCTCTTTTGGAATTCAGAAATCATTTTCTTGGTGCTTTCATCATACTTTCGGAGATCTTGTTGCACATTCCCAATCTTGGAATCAATGGCTTTGAAAGCATTGTTATGTGCTAATAGGGTCTCTGATTGCCAATTTAGAACGACTTCGACGGAATCTTTATGTGCCTTCCTTGTTCATCCACATCAGTGGGAGTGGGAATTTTAGGAGTATGGCGGAATCTTCCTTGTGGGTCAATGAATTCTTCCGGAGCCGGGAATGATAGTTTCGAACTTTCTCGGACAAGGGGAGGGAATTCTGCTTCATGGAACATGGCTATGGAAGAAGTGGGAGGTATATCTGCTGGAGTCTCAAGTGAGTAAGAATGCTTCTTAGCCCATTTTAGGATTGGCTTATAAAACGGGGAGAGAGCTGGCTTTTTCTGAGGAGGAGATGGTGGGGATGACGGTAGGTGAGTTGGTGAGACTAAAGGTGGAACAGCAAATTCTGGTGGTGGAGGTGGTGCATAAGAGACCATGAACTGGTACTTATCACATTCGCCAAGAGTATCAACGGATGAGTCTCCATTTAAGTATCTCTGGTATATGGGATCTTTCCTTTTCTTCCTTCGAGGCGGAGGCTTGTCATATGGGTTTACCTCGTCGGGAGAGTTTATGCAGTAAGAGCATTGACAAAAGGGGTCCCAAAAACAATGACCATGTGGGTCTTTGAAATAATGGACAGGATGCCCATCATTGTTGAAGTGGCGAACAAGCTTTTTTGGATCTGGCTCGGAAATTGACTGAGGAACACAAGGTTCAATCATGAAGAGGGTTTGGAAGATAGAAGGACTTTCTTCTTTTTCCTTGCCAAATTTGATGGAAACAGTTCCATCTTTCTTTCGGACAAATTCAGAGTCCGAAGACTGGAAAGGCTTGTTACTTTGGTGCAGCTTTTCATAGTTCGTGATCCAAGTCTCTGGAAGGAGAGTGGCTAACTTCTCCTTAGGGATTTGTCTGGGGACATGGATACAGGAAGCTTGATCATTTTGCATGGAGATGAACAGGGCATCTTCATTTCCATTGTAAAAATTTAGATCAAGAGCATGGTTCTGCACTCGATAAACCATTTGGTAATGGAGTGTTGCAGCAACAGAATCGGCAATAATCGAGGAGCTCCAAAGTGAGCTGGATCTCGCACCTTCATAAAAGAAAGTAGCCAGTGGATCTGAAAGAGCGATATTGAAGTTAGGATATAGAGTCACAAAAACTGTGCCAGCATTTAGGGTGGTTTGGACAGTGCCAATACAAGCATGTTGGTATTCCAAGAATCTAGTATCCAATAACGCTATTCTGGCAACAACTGGTAAACCCTTGCGGCCATGAAAGGTGAGAGCAAGACGAACAGCACCATAATGAACATGGGTATATCCCTGTTGAGCCCATTGTCTAGGAAATTCTGGAGGGATCTGAAGAGTAACAAAGTACTCCTTTTCAGTAGCAGGAATGGGATGCTGGTCGAATTTGGAGGACTGGACGTACTCTTTTACTTGCTTTGGGGTTTGGTGGATAAGTTGGCGGATGGAGCGGATGGGTGAAAACGATGAAGTAGGCTTAGCAAAAGCGGAGTATGGATTCATAAGGGGAAGTTGGGTTTCAGAAATCTTGGTTTCATCGCTAAGAGAGACTTCGTAGAGATAGTCTATTCTTGAGGCATTAAAGACCCTAAACTCAGAAGAGCTTGAAGGAGAAGGAGCGAGAGAAACAGGTGCTTCGAGGATTTCTGGTTCTGTTGTCATGCTGTGAAGGAATCTTCTCAAAGACCGGATTCACCTACTAAGCGCATGGAACTAATAATATTACAAACGAAACCATGGCTCTGATACCATGAATGGACCTAGACTTAGAACCAGGGAAAGCTTAGTCAATTTTCTGCAAGTATGCCTTCCCACAGTGGGCGAACAACTCCCGTTCAAGCCCTTCAGGGATAGCCTTTTAGCAGAAAACCACTCAGCCTTTTAGTTCAGAGCCTAGAGACACTCAGAGATGCCAGGATGGAGTCGTTTCTAATCTACCAGAGCTGCATTTCTCAGAGGATCCTACCAGGCTGGAGAAGAAGAAGAATTTAGAAAGCCATAGAGGTTTTGCACAAAACACTCACTTTACTTCAGGGGACTCTGCCCAACACACTACACCCTCCTTGCCTTATATAGGCAATAAGAGGTCACAAACACAAGCAAGGACCAAGCTCACGGGTCCGAATACAAACAGAGGCACCGGAAACTTCCGAGAGGGAATTATTCGCACACTATGAACAGTGATTGCACTGTGAACAGTGATTTGCTACAGTGAAATTGTACGGACATCAGCAGATTCAGCGGTCTCGTCCGTCACGAGCATTGTAGTCATAGTCGGAGTCATCCGAACTGTGTACTGTTGCTAGGCAATGTTCATCATATTTTTGTTCAAGTGCTACAAGGTCTTCTGGTGAGAAGATTTGGTTCAGCTGGTGTGATGAGGATGCTTCTTCGTGTGCCCGGTGTGATGCTTCTTCTTGTGCCCGGTTGTATCTCCCGTAGTGTCGGCGGGAATACTTGGTCAGGCCGGTTGAAGGTTGAGCATAAAAAGATGTGTTCATGCTTTGGTCATAGGGATCCTGGGAAAGAGGACCTCCCCACCTAGCATAGGGGTCCCGGGTTGATTGGACAATGTCATCTCGCTTCGTCGTCATATCATGCTCCTGTGATGACGCGGCTTGTCTAAACTCTTCGAGTGCTTCTTTAGATTCTGGAGCTAGATCATAATGATCCCATGCAGCAGGTTCATTATAATTCCAGGTTTCTACAGGGATGGTCTTGTTTTCCTGGCAGAGGATTCTTTGGAGTTCTCGGTATTGGTGTTCACAAAATTTAACAGGTCTTGGGTAAGACTGGTGGATCCGAGCTTCTCTGCTGTCTAAGTGAGGTCTATAGGATAATGTGGTCCTGAAAGAACAAGCCACATCATATTCTAGGCCACATCATATTCTACCTTTTCAGGCCGCTCCTATTGATTTCAATTATCAGCGAAACTCTCATTATCCTTTACATTTAAGGATCCAAAACTCTCACCACTTTCCAACTCCTCACTTCCTCCTCCCCTTATTAGTCTATCCAAGGGAGAATTTTTTCAAGTAGCACTATTGCCTCCTCCTTCACTTCTCTATCTATATACTTTCTTGACCATTCTTGCCAAAGCGTATCCTGTGAAGTAGAAAGATCAAATCATAAAGTTTAAATTCAATGGCCCAAAACGAAATGCCTAACAGTGTTAATAGAGCATAAAGTAGAGGCGAACTCATGTAGTAAACATTGCTTATTATTTAGAATTTTTTTCTCTCCTTGTTATTCTGTTTCTTTTATAGCTAAACTTCTTTAATTCCACGACAATTCGTTGATCTCCCCTCGTGGTCGCTACTGCTCTCACACGACTCCAAAATCCTAACCCCATGCCCATGGTCATTTCCGGTGGTTGATAAGCTGACCTCCTCAAAGTCGCTGGCGAGTGCATAGCTAAGAATGAGCCAACACCTGCGGGACCTTTAGATTTCCATCGATAAAGATGTCGATCAGTCTGAACCTATAAATACTTTATAAGGATGGACAACATGGAGGAAGCACATGGTGTGATCGCCGAGGAAAAATAGAATCTCGCTAGATCCTAAATAACTCATAAAGCTTCTGGTCTTTGGGACTAGACCAGAATGAGCCAACACCAGCGGGACCTTTAGATTTCCATCGATAAAGATGTCGATTAGTCTGAACCTATAAATACTTTATAAGGATGGACAACATGGAGGAAGCACACGGTGTGATCGCCGGGGAAAAATAGAATCTCGCTAGATCCTAAATAACTCATAAAGGGCCTGCATGTTTTCGTTTCTTTTTTTTGTTTATGAACAGAAATTTTGTTTTTTTGTTCCCGGGAACAAAAAAAGAACAGAAACGCGTTTGTTTGCGTTTTTGTTCAAAATTAGATTTTTTGTTCCCGAAACACAAAAAGAACATAAATAAGAAACAAAAAAAAATTGTTTCTTGCTCCAGAAACACTTTTGAAGAAACACTTCTCTCTCTTCTCTTTTCTTCTTCTTTTCTTCTTCTTTTTTCTTTGGCCGGCGACGCCGTCGAGGGTTGGTGACCTCGCCGGAGCGTCGCCGGATCTGGGCAAGGCCAAGCTCACCCAGCCAAGGCGAGGCCTCGCCTCGCCCGCGTCGGCGACGCTCGGCCTCGCCTCGCCATGGCTGGGCGAGCTCGAGCTTGCCCGGATCCGGTGAGGCCGAGCCTCGCCAGGGGCCAGCGAGCCTCGCCGTGGCTAGGCGAGGCCGCCGGCCAAAAGAAAAAAAAAAGAAAAAAAAAAGAAAGGAAAAAAGAAAAAAGAAAATAAAAATATTAAAAAATTAAAAGAAACAAAAAAAGAATATAAATTTACCAAACGTGTTTCTATTAATTTTTTATTCCTGGAACAAGTTTACCAAATGCGTCTTTCTGGTCAAAAATTGTTCCCCGGAACAGAAATAGTTTTTTCTATTTCTGTTCCCTGGAACAGTTTTTGAACAGAAACGTTACTAAACGCGCCCAAAGCTTCTGGTTTTTGGGACTAGACCAGAAGCTTTGTGAAAATGTCGCGAACCCAAGAGAAGTTAAAGCAAAGCAAAAGGAGAAACGCATCCAGTCCTTGAAAATGTTGACATGTAAGAACAAAGAAGAGATGCAATGCCCAACGACTTCTCAGAAAAGAAGGACCCACAACATAATCAGTCTAAAAAGAAAGAAACGACGACGAGATGTGGAGACGCATGGGGGTGACCTTGTAGCCACGAAACTCAGCGAGATGTCGAGACGAGTGAGAGGCACGGCTCTTCCAAGTCGTCTTCTGCCGAGCTGAGAGGCGAGAGGTCGAGCGAGGCGAGAGCTCTAGGGTTTCTGAAGGGAAAGAGGAGGAGAACGGGAGGAAAAGAAATTTACGTGATAAATAAAAAAATAAAAGACCATCGGTTTGGCCCAGTCTCGTCGAGAATCAAATCGAAAATCTCCGATTTCGATACGATGAAATCAGGATTCAGATGGACGCCCTTGGAAGATCGCCTAAATCCATCAGTCCGGCTGCTCACCCCTGCAAATGATTGCAGTCTCGTCACTTCAACGGAAAGAAACGAGTGCTGAGCGGGAATCAGAGGAGGTCACTAGCTATGTAGCATCGACACGCGACACGCGACACGCGACACGACACGACACGACACGCGATACGTCATTTCTTAAAAAGTAGAGAATTCCGACACGTTCCGACACGTTATATATTAAATAAATATTTTTATTTTTAATTAATTTGATTCAAATTCACGAATAAATAAATAAATAAATAAGAACTTATAATAAATTTATACTAATAATATTAATAAATCTATTCATAAAAAATTTCAAAAACATATTCATAATTTTTTTTGATTGAAAAAAACATATTCATAATTAATACGTGTGCATATTTAAAAATATATTTTTTATTTTAACAAAAATTATTCCCCTCAAACCCTCTCTCCTCATTTCTCTCTCCCCCTCTTCTCCCACGCCACCACCCCAAAATCCCCCCTTCAATTTCTGTGGATCTGCCCCCACTCTCTCTCTCCCCCTCCCCTTCCCCCTGTGCCCCCACTTGCTCCGTGCGCCCCCCCCCCCCATTAATCACCCCAGCCCCCTCGGTTTCTTCCCCCTCTCTCCTCTCTCTCTCTCTCTCTCTCTCTCCCCCTCCCTTTCCCCCTACGCCACCACCCGCTCCCCGCGCCCCCATCCCCCTCGGTTTCTTCCCCTTCTCTCCTCTCTTCTCTCCCCCTCCCTTTCCCCCACGCCACCACCTGCCCTCCTACGAGGCTGCGCCCCCATCAATTCCCTCCATCCCCGTTCTTCCCCTGCTCTCTCTCCCCCTCTCCTCCCCCACGCAACCACCTGCTCCCCGCCCCCATCAATCACCCCCTTAGTTTCTTCCCTACTATCTCTCTCTCCCTCCCCTTCCCCTCACGCCACAACCAGCTCCCGCGCCCCCTCAGTTTCTTCCTCACGATCTTCTCAACTCTTTCGGTCGCCTCATCGCTGTCGCCTCCGGCCCTTCCTCCTTCACAGCAGCTGCAGCCTCGCCGCCAGCCCTCCATCACGGCGTCGCCTCAGTTTATGCTCTTCCTCTCGCCGTCGCGGCCTCACCTCCGCTTCCTCGGCCTCTTCCTTGGCCTCACCTCTACCCACCATCGTCTTCTTCAACAATCTCTCTCTCTCTCTCTCTCTCTCGGACACGCGTGTCGAGAAAAGTTGACCACGTGTCGGATTTCTCGACACGCGTTGACCGCGTGTCCGAACATGTCCGAGCGTGTCCGACACGTCGACACGTGTCGGACACGACACGGAAGCCTCGGCAACGTGTCCGTGCTTCATAGGTCACTAGGTCAGAACTCAGAAGGGCAATTCTATCTTTATTGGTTTGGTTTATCACCTCGTCCAATTGCAACCAGTTGCCGACCATAATGGCACCAATTAATTCAAACTCGTCAGGCTGCACGATGCATTGACTGGGATTAGTTTTTCTCCTTAATGAATCTACTTTATTTGATGACTTTATTTTGATTAAACTCAAACTGAAATTTAAGTTTCTTTAATAGACACATAAGAAATAAACTATATTTTGGGAAACTAAATTACCATCCCCATAGACCATTGCCATAGTTTTTCTAGCCAATTAATTTACTTTGATAATTTTATTTTGATTAAAGTGAAGTTTGTTTTGGTAGACACACATGAAGTAAACTATATTTTGGGACTAAGTAGATCATTGGATAGTTTCTCTCTCTAGATTAATTTTTTTATGAATTTATTTTGATTAAATTGAATTTTGTTTGATGGATACACAATAACTAAACTATATTTTGTGAAAAACAGCGAGTAAATTATATTTCGGGAGAGACCATTAGAAACTAAACTAACATGCCCAAGTAGATCATTAGGATAGTTTTTCTTGCTAATTAATTTAACTTCATTTTGATTAAATTGAAGTCTAAGTTTGAAGTAGATTATATTTCGAGAGACTAAACTATCATGCTCAATGTGTAAACTGTTAGAATAGTTTTTCTCGCTAATTAATTTAACTCTATTTTGAAACAGTTTGTAACATAACTAGGCCTTTCTCCTCATTTGAAATGAGATTTCTTTAAATAGCTAAAACTAATCCCTACAAAACATATATCTAATTTAAAAGTGAATCTAAATATGTAAAAAGCATTTAGGAGACAAGACATAAGAATAAATACATAGCAGAGGCAAAAAATAAAAGAAATGAATAGATAACTTCTGTTATCGGATATTAAGATCCATCTTTGGTCTTTGCTTTCAAGTTGCCTCCCCATGCCCTAGATTAGCAAAGACAATGACTCAGAATCCACACTTTTTACATCCAATGAAGGTTATGCTAATTTTCTTTTTTTGAAAAGAAAAATTATCGCTAAAGTTCAGACACAGAGGTAATGTCTTTCATGAACAATTCATTCATGTTTGATTACTAAACAACTAATGTGCCATGATTGAACATCTAATCTTAATACTGTCATCAAATCCTCATTATTTTTTTTAGACTTCTGTGATTTATCTTCCAAATAATAGAGAATACTTTAGAATATAAATTTTGAAAGTACTTGAATTAAAATCGATCTAATGTTTCGACTTATTTTCTTCCAGATCCCCATAATTTAGGAAGTAATTGAATTAAAGAGAACATAACATTCATGCTTTCAGTAATATTTTTTCACGGCAGCAGGGGTGGGGTGGAGTGGAGTAGGGGTTGAGAATTGTAACACAAACATAAGCTTATACCCTATACCCTCTACTAACAGGAAGAAAGATGGAAAGAACATCTCATGGACATCAAAAGTTATCCAAATCCTACAAAACCTCCACCCATAAGCCTGCTTGAGTGCTTGTAGCGAGACAACACCCCCACCCATCTTTCGAAAGGATCATACAAAAATGTCAAAAACCACCTTTAGAACACATGAAGACTACAACTGGCACCGCCCCTCGCAACCACTTATCCTTTTTATTTACTTCAAAACTTAACACAAAAAAAAAAAAAAAAAAAACTAAAGGAACTCAAGTTCATTTCCATACGATAAAGGAGACGAAAGCATATGAACTCTGAGAGGATTATCCTTCGGCGAATCAATATTTTCCAAAAGAAATATCGATCTTCCCGTCCGATGAAATTCTACATAAAAACGTAGTAGCTGGATCCTAACTTCCACGCGAGCACCAGAGACCTTGAATTGACTTCAGCGATTTGGATCACCTCCAAAAGATTTTGTCGAGCCTTGCCTCTGTCGTTCTTCCTCCAATTTGCATAAATATTTCAAGTGCACATTCTATGTTCTACCGAGGGTGAGAGTTCTGAAATAGCTAAAACTAATCTCTGGAAGACATATATCTAATTTAAAAGTGAATCTAAATATGTGAAAAAGCATTCACGAGGCAAGACATAAGAATAAATACGTGACAGAGGCAAAAAAAAAGAAATGAAAGGATAACTTCCGCACGAACACCACCGGACTCAAATTCACTTCAGCGAATTTGATCACCTCCAAAAGCGCTTTTGTCGAGCCTTACCTTTGTGGTCCTTCCTCCAATTTGCATAAATATTTCAAGTGTACATTCTATGTTCTGCTGAGAGTGAAAGTCCTTAAATAGTTAAAATTAATCCCTGCAAAACATATATCTAATTTAAAAGTGAATCTAAATATGTACAAAAGCATTTACGACAAGACACGAGAATAAATCAATAACAAAAGCAAAAATAAAATAAAATGGAAAGATAACTTCGTTGATCGGATATTAAGATCCATCTTTTGTCTTTCCTTTCAAGTTGCCTCCCCATGTCATGCCCTAAATTAGCAGAGACCATGACTGAGAATCCTTTGTCTACCTGCGCCTTTTACATCCAACGAAGGTTATGCTGAAATTTTATTGCCAAAGTTCAGACGCAAAAGTAATGTCTTTCTGTTGCTTCTGTGGTACATTAAGAACTCTCGACACTGCCAATCCAACAAAACAATACTTGCTTCTTTAAGGGTTACCTAAATCCAGCTTCAGTTCACGGAAAGTACTGAACATCATCAAGTACGTGACAGCATCCCCTTTGAGCTGCGAGATTGAACATCACACATGTTGCCAAAATTAAACTTCCATTACGACCTAATGAAAATTTCTGGTCCCTTCCAGAAAGGACTTTTTTCGGGCGAAAGAGGGGCGAGAAGAAGATGATGCTGGATGGAGGTGAAAGAAATGGTCGTGTAAGATTGTTTCCGTGGTATGTGGGAATGCCTCGCCCATCTAATTACTGAACCTACTGATTTCATTCATGCCACATGTCCCACGAAGATTTTCGAGTGTCCGAGCGGGAGAGTCTTCCATGAAGCTGCGGTGGCACTTGCCGGTGGAGAAGAGACAGATACAAAAGGCGCTGCGGAAGGGGTTCACCGGAGAAACCCTGGTGACGGTCTTCGACAGCTGATCTGAGGGAGTGGGATTGCAGGCCAGATGAGAAGGGAGAGAGAGCTCGATTCGTGCTGCGGTTCGCACGCGAGAGCTGGGAGAAATCGGCTTCGGATGGCCGGAAGAGCGAAACGACAGGAGGAAGGGACTAATGCGTGCCGTTTTTGTGTAGGAAGAGAAATGTATGAGCCGAGTGTCGGCAGAATATGGGCCGACTGGGCCCATCGAAGATGAAAATAGTCATCCAAAATGCAAGTCCATCAGGCTATCTTGTCCGTGCCACTTATTTTCTGTACTTGTTAGATGTCGTTGCGTTTATTCTTTCAAACACCATTCACATACATGATATAAGCAAAACCCATATCGAAAAAGACAAAATCACATCTCCCTGCAAACTCATTTTAGCATCCTGCTTAAAAGTTTATATGGTTCGGTTTTGAATTTTCAGGTGATGTGAGAATTCAGGATTGAGGATGGATTTTTTTGGAAAGATAATGACATTGTTGTGCCTAAATTATACAAGGGTAATTGAAGTGAATGTGCAAAGTGGTCTCAAAATGTAAAACTCAAATGTGTATTTTGTATTTTCAAAAGCATGAGGTATATAGATGGCCATTGGATGAAAGATAAAACAAATTTTTAATATTTTCCCTTGATAGTCTACATTTATGCAACTCCCGGGGGCCCTAAAGGTATTTGTGACTAGCCAGCTATCATTTGATCCCCGATTGCACAAAATACGAATCAAATGTGAATGTCCGTTCATTTTAGTGCTCCGTGTTTGAAGTTTTGTGTTCGTAGCATCATCATTGTCAGTCACCTTAGTTTTTAGATGAATGCATGATATGCTGGTTTGGATAGAAAACATCTAGTCAAAAGCTTGTTTACAACATCTTTATCTATCTATATTCAAATCTACATAAATAACATGAACCACATCTGCGATAGCCACATCACATATTTTGCACGGTCACATTTCAAAATTGCCGGACAAAATTTTTCTCTCGAAATATCCATCACGGGTATTATATATTTCTATGAAAAGTAGACAATTACGAAGTTAAAAGCATCACACTCGACAAAAATAAAGAATTGTTGATCTTTTATGGAATGGGATAGCATTTGATATGCCTTTTACTTTTAACTTTCAACTTTTTCCTCACTCCGAGAATATCAAGTCATAACTTTTTATCACATTCAACATCCCAAATCTTTAAAAATATAAAGATAATAATATTCAGAAACATAAAGAAGATTTCACAACTAAAAAAAAATTAAAGTAGTCTTTATTTTTCCTGAAAAAAGTATTTTTACTTTTACAGGAAATTCCACTATGAGATTTTGATGCCTTTTCGGTTAGCTCCTTTATTTATTTATTTATTTTTTTTGCTCATTGGTTTTTTTTTTTTTTTTTTAAGGTCGGATTTTTTGGGTTTTTGGTAATAATTGAAACTTTTGCCCGACTTCATTGGATAATGACATCAATCGCATTGTTCTCCTTTTTCCCATTCATAGCTGTCCCGCACGTGTGGTGGCTCCCGTGGGGTTAGTTAAAAACTTAAAAGATTGCTTTTGTAAAGTAATGTAATTATATTCGACCAAAAAAAAAGTAATGTAATTATTAATTGCCTTTATTAAAAGCAAAGATTTGGTTATGCATCGTCTGTTAATTTAAGGCGGCCGGTCAGTTGATTAGACAGTACTCAAGCCGGACATGACATGAGATTAATTTTTTTAAAGTTTTTCTAATCTAAACTTTGCCATGCATAGATTTGGTTATGCATCGTCTGTTAATTTAAGGCGGCCGGTCGGTTGATTAGACAGTACTCAAGCCATACATGACATGAGATTAATTTTTTAAAAGTTTTTCTAATCTAAACTTTGCCATGCATAGATTTAATGTTATTTTCAACTCAAAACATGTAAAACTTTAATGTATGAATATTGATACCTTTTTTATAGTTTTTTTAAATCTTGGTGGGAAGGTGTCACAATCCATGAATCTTCTCATACTTGTGACACTTCTGAATGGTGCTTGGAGTTATCAAGTGAAGAGTGAGAATGCAGAAGAGATGAATAGAACTGATCCGTGAGAGTGGCATCGGGATGATTGACACTAAAAATTATAGGATCGAAGAATTATATTACTTAGGAGCTCTAAAGGTAGGATTGACCTCCTGTGCACAAACTGGTCGGGAGCTAATACCACTCTTCTAATGAGACCATGGTAGGGCGAAACCAGTTTTTTAGCCTAAAAAGATCTCATGTCTAGACGCCCGAGTTAAGCTGAGTGTGGTACGATCTCGGCTAAGGAAACTATTTGCCATTTGTTCTTTAGAACAACTATGAAACGAAGGATGGCCTAGTGAATTCCACTCGCCAGGCAATGCACGAGTTGTTCCACGGCCAAGGAACTGCCAGCCTTTGTTCCATAATTGGTCTAAAGAATAAATGACGAACAGCTTCTTTAGCCGAGATCGTACCACGTCCAGCTTAACTCGGGCATCTATTCCATCGAGTGGGATAATAAATTTCTTTAAGTTCAACAACAGGTTTCGGCCGACCCTGGCCTCATCAGGAAAGCAATGTCAACTCCCCACTAGTTTGCACATAGGAGGTTAGCCCCGCCTTCAAAACTCTTAAATAATGTAATATTTGGATCCTAGAACTCCTAGTACCAACCGTTTTAACGTCACCTCCACGGACCAATTATTTTCATCCCCTTTGCATTCTCACTCTTTACTTGATAACCTCAAGCATAACTTATAAGTGTCACGACTATAGGAGGATTCATAGACCACTACATAAGGCAAAAACATATTTCTTAAAATTCTTCGAATAGAGCTGATTGCGTCACGACAAAGCGCATTTTCTTGTCAACAATGATCCCTTCATTTGCTTGAACCGTTATAGTATTTTGCTATTTGCTTAGCAGGCATTGCCTTGGCCACTAGGATTCAATCATGTAGGATTGATCTTGTATATTATAAATTTTTACTACTTGCGTAAATGAGAATTAGCACAAAAAGTAAAAAAACCGCACCAACCCTTACTTTGGCGATATGGTATATGCCACTTCAAGATTGTCCATTTTTTGCTAATTTCAATGAGACTATCTTGACAAAATTGTAGGGCATAATTTGAACCGTTTAATTCTGTAAACCCTAAACCTCTCAACTCTCCTGGTGGTCGAGAGTCTTCGATCTTCGAGATCATGCTGCGGGATCGAGACATTTGCTAATTTTAAAAGGGTTTCAATCCGAAATTTGTTCAAATCTTCATGGTCATGTCCCACCGTTCGAAATATTTCATTTGCCCTAGAACGATTCATGCCTCACGCGCCACCAGATATGATTATCTTGCTTTGCCATGTGTACTTTGTACGGAACCTGCCTTTAGTTGATGCCTAGTGTTGAATTCAACGTGGGACGGTTGGACTTGGCCGTGCCGTGCAATGAACGGCCAAAGAAAACGAAAGCGAAAATGATCGACATTATCATGCAATAAAGGCATGGACGGCCTACCGTCTAACGTGTGGTTTTGGTCGTGCCACCAATTCCATGTCCCGTACGCAGCTACGAGGCGAACATGAGTTGCCACGACTAGGGCAAGTTACGCCTGGTAGCACTTCAATTTCCTCAAGGGCAAGAGCTTTGACTCTCTCACTCCATATGTCAATTTTCGAGCCCTATTAGTACATCAGACCGGTTATGTTCGTGCCATGCCTTGTCGTTGTCGAGATTGCTTAATTTGACAATTATTATATGAATGAATTTTGGATCTTCATAAGTAAAAATACATTAGAAAAATGTTACATTTAGAGGTAATGGTCACTATGGTAAATTTGAGTTCCTCTCGTTATACTCATTTTGCCCTAACTCTAGGTGATAAGTCTCTTGTTTAGCGTGGGGGAACTTCTCTCTCTAATACAGAGTTTGATGGGTCTCTCTCAACCTGTGTAGGTTTTTTCTATTTTCTATTTTTCAGAAATGAAAATTATTTTATGGTAACGTCATTACTTTTAAGGAAAATACCAAAAGCACACCTCATTTATGACACAATAACTGCTTGTATACGTATATTTTTGTAAATACCATGCACCCATATCGAAACAAAATTGAAAAGACCAAATAGTTTCTTCTTACAAACTCATTTTAGCATCCTTCTTAAAATTTAGATTGTTTGGATGACGTGAGAATTCTAGATTGGGATGGGTATTTTCATAAAGATAATGACATTTCTGTAAGTATATCATAGAAGGATAATCGAAGTGGCCTTAAAACGTAAACTCAGGTATGTATTTGATGTTTTCAAAAGTAAGCGATGTATATAAACGATCATTGGATGAAATATGAGATATATTTTTGATAATTTTCCCTTGATTTCTACATTAATGTAACTCATGCGGGCGCTAGTGGAGTTCGTATGTAGCTAGCTATCACTTGATTACAATTGCACTAAACATGAATCAAACGTGAGGGTTTCATTGGTCTTAGTGCTCTGAATTCGAAGTTTTGCGTTTGTCTGTGTCATCATTGTCATTCACCCTTTAGTTTAGACGACTGTGATTTGCAGAGGATACACCTAGTCAAAAGCTTGTCCAGAACCTTTATCTCTTGCTTTCTCTATAACTATATCTATATAAATCACACGAATCACATCTTTGATAGCCATCTCGCATGGCCATCAGGTTTTACCTTATTTGTTTCATTTGCTTGTATCTCGCCCCCATCCTTTCAGGGGAAGGCGTCGCGAGCATCCACAAGTGCCTTCCTTACCTCCCCGAAGGGAGGCTGTGGCCGGAGAGGCAATGGGGACGAAACCCCTTAACCCCGGGGTCTTCTGTCTAGGGGCCTTTGTTTAAGGTCCTTAGGCTGGACCAAATTTCTCATAATCATTTTGCTATATATTCCCACGAAAAGTGGACAACTACGAAGTCTAAAGCATCATAATTGGCAGATTTCAAAATATTGTCAACTTCCATAAAATTGGGTCCTTTAGAGTGTTTGATGTGTTTTTGACCTTTAACTTCTAAATTTGTTTCTTAGCTGTGGGGATATCAAGCCATATAACTTTAAAATATCGAACACCCCATATCTTAAAAAATATTAATATATTAGCATTTAAAAGCATGAAACATTTTCCATACTTTAAAAAAAAATCAAGAATTATATAAATTCCTCAAAAAGTACCTTTTATTTTTTACGGGAAATTCAATCACGAGATTTGGATGCTTTTTTTATTAGCTATAAGACCAACCAAACAAGCTATAGTCTAATCTATGCTCACCTCTTTCTATTGAATTGATATCAGGTCTCGATTCTAATGACTTTTCTCTAATTCTTCTTCTTTTTTTTATCTTTTTAGCTTTTTGGTTATAATTGAAAACATTTGCACGGATGCATTGCATCTATAATTTGGTGGGCGCCTTCATCATGATCTTAGCTCAATCAGGGTTTACTTTTAGAAGCAGGAAAGATTCGTCTTTGGTTCGAATTGGAAAACTAGGGAAAAGTGGGATTCGTATCATTCACATGCAACTTCCCGTACGTGAGGGTCGGCAATCAGCATCCCTCGCACGATGACAATCGCAGCAAACTTTTGTCCTTTTCTTCCCCCAATTCATCGTATGCCCGTCCCACACGTGTGGTGGCTACCATTGGGTTAGTTAAAAGCTTATTAAAGATTGCTTTGATAAAGTAAAGTAATTATTAATTGCATTTATTAAAAGCAAAGGTTGGTTTACGTGTCCTCTGTTAATTTGGGGGCAGCTCGTCGACGGAGTTGACGGTGGTCAACCCAAACATGATATGAGATTAAATTTTAGTTTTTATTTAATTTAAGCTTTGCAATACAAAGATTTTACATTATTTTTATCTCGAAAGATCTAAAACTTTAACAGCGCATGGATACCAATATTTTTTTCTTATTTTTAACATTGCAGAATTTACATGATATTTTAAATTCTAGTAGAAGAGTGAAAACGCATTTTTTAAAATTTTAATAGAGTTAGTGGCATCATGATACGACCTATCAATAATCATTCATTTGCTTGAGTTGTGATGGTATTGCACTGTCCTCAGCACTAGGATTCATTCATGTAGGTTTGACCTTCTCTTCAATGTAATATTTTTGCTAATTATAAATTTTTACTACTCAAGTAAGGAAAAATTAGCCCACAAAGAGGAAAAAACCAGCACTACCCTTACTATGGCAATGTAATATGCCTCTAAGATTGTCCATTTCTTGCTAATTTCTCAGTAAGACTATTTTATGTTGTTGTGACTCGGATAGAATTTTAGAGAACATCTAAATACCAATTTCTCTTAAACCTCTTTAGACTCATGGTGGCTGGAAGTCTTCAATCTTCGTCATGTTGAGTAATCCAGCAGAAGGATGAATTTTGCTTGGCCAGAGGTTAAAAAAGGCAAAATGATGTTTTTTTTTTTTTTTTTTTTTGGGGGGGGGGAGGGTTGGACATCAATCTTCTCCTTCAATTTTAATCAAATTGATTAGCCAAATGAGAAAATAAAACAACTAGATGATGACTTATCAAATCAGTACATTCCACTGAAGAGAAACTAGTGAACGATGCAATATTGGTTTATGTATTTCAATTTTATAATTAGGTACGTTCTATTTAACTTAGGGATTTCAAAGGGTGATTAAACTTCGAAGAGCACAAAACTCTAAAAGTCATCACAAGTTAAAGTAAATTGCAATAAAAATGTTTTCTTAGGGTTCATCGGTTTCACCAAAACTTCTTATTGCTAGAAATTTCTTTTCAGGAAATTCAATTTTAGAGAAAATAATTTATTTTCCAGTGTTTGTTTACGGTGAAAACAAGTTGAAAATTTTGATTTACTGGCATTGAATAATAAATGATCCACTAAGGACAGCTTGTATAGTTAAAAATGACATGTAATTACTAATTAATTAGAAACAACTTCTTTGGTTGTTCAGTAATTCATCAAAATAACAAGAATTACAAAGAAATTAGAAAAGAGTTAAGCATTAATGAAATATATTTATGAAAAGAACATATGAGACTTATTGGCAAAATTTGATGGGAGATAGTCAATCAACAATGAAGTGACTTACTTTTCTCACTTGAACACATGGCGACAGAGTAGGAAAAATGATTTCATTCTTGTTAGGAGGTGCAATTATTTTTCCTAATCCATATTTCTTGTTTTCAGTCCACAAAAAACACTTTCCATCGATCGACTAGCTTTTAGTCAATTAAATGTCGGAAAGCTTGAAAGCAATTTTCCAGGAATGATTTTCATCAAACAAACTGACTTAACTCGAACATATAGAGAGTACCACTGTTCAAAGTATTTTATTTCCCTTAAATAATTCATGTTGTCCCACACCATTAAAAATTTAAATGACACGTTTGAACTATCATCTGCTCTGCCCTACTTAGTTCGGCTGCTTGTACTTTGTACGGAACCATTCCTGCCTTTTTCTTCTTGATGCCAAGTGGTGAATTAAACGTGGGGAGGTTGGATTTTTGTCAAAGATTATGCAATAAAACGCCCAAAAGCAAAAGAAGAAAGATGATTGATATGTCATCGCGCGATAAAGGCATGTATGGCCCCATCGCCTAACGTGTGGTTTTGGTCATGTCGTGGGAGGAGTTGCACGATTGCGGCGACCCACCATTTCCATGTCCTCTACGGAGCTATGAGGCGAACATGCGTTGCTACAACTAGTGAAAGTTACACCTCGTAGCACTTCGATTTCCTCAAGGGCAAAGGAGCTTTGACAATCCCACTCCATATGACAATTTTTGAGCCCTCGTAGTACATTGCGTCGGTTATGTCTATGTCATTTCTCGTTGTTGAGACAGCTTAATTTGATTATGATACAAGGGAATTTTGGATTTTTGTAACTAAAAGTTGCACTTAGAGATAATCATCGTCACGGTAGATTTAGGTTTCTTTCTCTCGCTACGCTTATTTTGCCCTAGCTCCATATGATAAACCTCTTGTTTAGTGTGGAGGAACTCGACTCCGTTTGATGGATTTCTTTCAACTTGTGTAGGCTCTTCCTTTTTTGTTTTTCAAAAACAAACTTATTTCATGTCAAGATCATTATTTTTAAGGTAAATATCAAAAGCACAACTCGCTTTCGGCGCATTAACCACTTACGTACCATCTTTGTAAATACCATTCACATATATCTAAACAAAACTCATATTGAAAAGACTAAATCGCTTCTTCTTGCAAACTCATTTTAGCATCCTTCCTAAAGTTTGGATTGTTTGTTGACGTGAGAATCAAGGATAGAGGATGGGTATTTTCAGAAAGATAAAGATAATTTTTTAAGTATATTATACAAGGATAATTGAAGTGGGTGTGCAAAGTAATCTCCAAAGGTAAAATTGAAGTATGTATCTGGTGTTTTCAAAGCAAGAGACATATAAATGATCATTGGATAAAATGTGAGATATATTTTTGATAATTTTTCCTTGATTTTCCGCATTATTGAACTAATGCGGGTGATAGAAGAGTTTGTTATTAACTACCTGTCATTGGATTGCAATCGCATAAACATGAATCAAACACGAGGGAATCATTCATCTCAGTGTTTAGCATTAGCGTTCGAAATTTTGCGTGTGTTATCGTTCACTCTAATGTTTACATAGTGCGATTTGGATAGGATATATCTGGTTTTTTTTTTTTGGGGGGTCTATAATAGGATACATCTATTCAAAAGCTTGTTTTCTCATGCTTTCTCTATAACTATATATATAACATGAACTACGTCTCAAATAGCCATCTCACATATTCCCTGTTATCATTATGCTATATATTCCCATGAAAAGTAGACAATTATAAAGTCAAAAATATCATAATTGGCATAATTTCGAAGGATTATCATCTTCGTTGAAATTGGATCTTTTTAGAGTGTTTGATGCATCTTTCATCTTTAACTTCCAAATTTGTCTCTTAGCTCTGAAAATATCAAACCATATACCTTTATAATATCAAACACCCAAATCTTAAAAAATATACAAATATTAGCATTTAAAAGCATCAAACATTTTTCATAATTTTTTTAAAAAAGTTTTATTTAATTTTCTAAAAAAAGCATTTTACTTTTACGAGAAACTCAATCACGAGATTTTAATGCTATTTCAATTAGCTATAGACCAACCAAACACGTTATAATCCTGTTTCTAATCAGCCCTTTTTAACGAATCAGTATCGAATTTCAATTTCATAGGCTATTCTCTCGTTCCTTTTTTTCTTCTAGCTTCTTGGTTATAATTGAAAACATTTGCTCGAATGCACTGCATCTACAGTCTGGTGGGTGCCTTCATCATGATCCTGGCTCGATCATGTTACTTTTAGAAGCAGGAAAGATTCGTTTTGGTTCGAAATGTGAACGGGGAAAGAGTGCGGTTCTTATCAATCAGATGCAACTTTCCGTACGTGAGGGTCGGCAATCAGCAGCCCTCGCACGATGGCATCGATCGCAGGAAACTTTTGTCCCTTTTTTCCCCAATTCATCGTATGCCCGTCCCACACGTGTCGTGGCTATCGTGGGTTTAGTTAAAAACTTTTTATAGTTTAATAAAGTAACGTAAAATTATTAATCGCATTTATTAAAAGCAAAGATTGCGTTACGTGTCGTCTGTTAATTTGGGGGCGGTTCGTCGGCAGATTATACGGTAGTCAAACCCAATTTGATACGGGATTAATTTTTAATTTTTATTTACTTTAAACTTTGCGATTAACGGATTTTATAATGTTTTCAACTGGAAAAATCTACAACTCTAACGGCATAGGGACACTGGTACTCTAATATTTTAAAATCTGGTAGAAAAGCAAAAATGCATTTCTTGAAATTTTGATAGAATTGGTTGCGTCGCAACACAATCCATCATCTTGTTGTAAGCAATCCTTAATTTGCTTGAGTCGTGATGGTATTGCTTTTTACCTAGTTGGTATTGCTTTGGGCATTAGGATTTGTTTATGTAGAATTGATCTTGTCTACAACGTAATATTTTTACTACCCAATTAAGTAAAAATTAGTGCAAAAAGGGAAAAAAAAAAACCCACACCAACCCTTGCTATGGCAATGTAGAAGGCCACTCCAAGATTATCCGTTTCTTGCTAATATATCAATAGGACTATTTTATGTTGTCGTGACTCAGATAGAATTGTAGAGAATATCTAAATACCAATTTCGCCTAAACCTCTCCAGACTCATGGTGGTTGGAAGTCTCCAATCTTCATCATGTTGAGTAATCTAGCAGAAGGATGAATTTTGCTTCGCCAGAGGTAAAAAAGGCCAAATGATGTAGTGAAAAAAAGAGTGTGTGTGTGGGGCCCGGGGGGAGTTTTTAAAAGTGATTAGCCAAAATAATAAGTTGATGACTTATCAAATCAGTACATTCCACTTAAGAGAAAATGGTGATCGATGCAATATTCATTTATATATTTCAATTTTATAATTAAGTATACTATATATAGATTAGGCATGTCTAAAGGTGATTAAACATTGAAGAGTACAAAACTCCGAAAGGCATCATGAAATAAAGTAACCGCAATCGAGATATTTTCTTAGGGTTCATTGGTTTCACTAATACTTCTTGTTGCTAAAAAGAAAATAAAATATTTTCTCGTGTTTGCTTAAGTAGAAAACAAGTTGTAAAAATTGGTTGCATGGCATTTAATAAATAATGAATCTACTAAAAACAGCTTGTATAGTTAAAAATTACAAGTAACGACTAACAAATTAGAATTAACATCTTTGATTATTCAACAATCCACCAAAATAACAAGACTTACAAAGAAATTAGGAAAGAATTATGTTACCACATTTGTAAAATTTTATACATGATATTTTTTTTAGGAATGTAAAAGAATATGAGCATTAATGAAACATATTCAGGAGATAATAGACAAGATTAATGAAACAAAAAATACGAGACTTATTGACTAAAAATCTTTTAAAAAAATTGATGGGAGATAGTAAATAAAAAAGTAAGGGGACTTATTCTTTTCACTTGGACACATGGCAAGAAATTATGAAAAATGATTTCCTTTTTGTATGTAATCAGTATTCCTAATCCGAACTTATTATTTTCAATAAATGAATTTATTCTTTTCGTTGATTGACTAATATTTCGTCATTTAAATATTGAAAAGCCTGAAAACAATTTTTTCGGAAATGATTTCCGTCAACCGAACTGACCTAACTCAAACATACATACCGAGAGTCCTACAGTTTGAAGTTTGTGTCTATATATATATGTATGTATCATGTCGTCCCACACCATTAATAATTTAAGGTCGTCCACGAACTAAGTAATCATCTGCCTCGCCCTACTTTAGCTATGCCTTCTGTACTTTGTACGGAACCATCCCTGCCCTCCCTTTTTTCTCGATGCCCAGTGTTTCAAATTCAAATTCAACGTGGGGTAGGTCGGATTCCGTCAAAGATTTATGCAATAAAAAACGCCCCCATAAAAGCAAAAGAAGAAAGGTAGACGATCGATGTGTCATCGCGCATTAAGGGCATGGCATGCATGGCCCTACCGCCTGTTCCTAACGTGTGGTTGTGGTCATGTCGTGGGGAGGAGTCGTTCTTTTGCGGCGACCCACCACTTCCATGTCCCGTACGCAGCTACGAAGCGAACGTGAGTTGCTGCAATCAGTGAAAGTTACGCACCGTGGCCCCATCGATTTCCTCACTAGGCAAAGAGCTTTTGACAGGTTCGCTCCCCGGGACCATTTTTGAGGCCTCGTGATACATTGTGTCGTGTCATTTCTTATCGTCGTTGAGATAGCTTCTATTCGATTTTAATATGACGGAATTTTGGGTTTTGTAAAGAGGAACGTGTTGGAAAAAGATGTTGAGTTTCTCTTGCAATGCTTGTTTTGCTCGGACTTCGAATGAAGTGCTCTTGTTTGGTGTAAGGAATTTGCCACTCTGGTCTAGAATTTTAACAAGTTTCTCTTGACCTGTGCAGGTTTTTTCTGCGCTCTATTTTTTAGCGATAAATTATATGATGTCCACATTAGCACGACTCGATGCAAGACCAAGTAAATTAGAGAACTCCAAATGCTGAAAGAGCTTGAGGAGCCATAAGCTAATCACACCACACATATTGGTTATTTGCTAAACTATTAAGATTCGGCACACAATTTCAAGGAATAGAGAGTAAAAGAAAAAAAGAGAATTCGAAATATAATGTTTTATCTTGATTCATTCTTAAACTAGGGTTACGTTAAGCATATAATTCTATTAAAATTAGCACTTTGCACCTTTTTATTTCATAGAAAAAGAGATTATATATATCCGGTAACTATTCATGAGTCTAAAATTATAAGGTTCAAACTACAAAAGCCCTCTGGTGGCTAGGGGTGCTGCCCCCAAGATCCCGCTGGGCGATCACTGGACTCCGCTCGCTAATCGAGAAGCTGGACCTTGTGGCTTCTTATGGATAGGAAGCATAAACCACATCCCACCATAGACTAGTGTCATGGCAGTATTCATGAAAGATTTATACACCAGCTCTGCATTCATTTTCTTTCATTTTGAGCAAGCAACCAACGCTATTTCAATGAGCAGGAGTCTAGGGCTGAGGTCAGGCGCACATGTGAAAGCGTGAATAAAGAAAAGACCCTTTTCTTTATTGAAACTACTAATGTATATCCTGTACCCCATTTTAGTATCTAGATCAAGTTGGCAACTTGGGGGGAGCAGAAAGTCACATGCTTTTGTTAATTGGTTATGACCACAATAAACCCACTGAATTGTCATTGGTTTTTCCCCCTTGCTACTGGCTTTTTTGGACCACCCTCAGGCCTAACTGGCCTAACTGGTATTTGCAATATTGATTTCACCTTTTAAAAGCACGGAGAAGAGAAGAGAAGAGAGGAGAGATAGAATGAAGGAGAAAGTGTGTGGTCCCTGGGGAAAAGCATGAGAGACAGGGCACACAAAATGTCAACTTACTGGGAAACCTTTGAGGAAAGGTTAGGAGGGATGGGACATTTCTGTTCAAGCTGTGACTCCCATTTGCTTTTCTGTGACGATTTGGTTGGTATTCATGTGTCCTGTCTTGATTCTCATTGGCTAGGAAAAAAGAGATTGACCAAGCAAAGCAAGAGAACAGTAATACAGTCCATAGGCCGGAGTTTGGCAAATGCTGCTTCAGCACTCTTTTAGGGGATTAGGTCGGAGGGAAAATTTGCAAAATGTCCTTTGGGTAACATTAGTGGGTAATGTGGATTAACTCAGGGCTTAGCATTTATCCAAGTTAGATATCCCACTTGGAGAGGAAAAAAACTTTGTAATATACATCTGGGATCGAGATAAATAGAACTAGCGTTGCGCTCCTAATAAAGATACACATCTAATGCCCATTCTACCGTCGACTCTGTATTTGTAGATATAATCTGCAGAATTCTCAGAAATCTATCGCGTCAACTGGAAGAGATGTCGCCCTGTGAAGTGGTTGTGGAAGCAATGCGCCTGAATAGAAAGTCTGGGCAGTGATCATCTGCTCAGGGCTGTATGACCCACTCGCAGCCTCACGGCACTTGTCAGCTACATCGGCACATCTCTTCTCAGAATTAACTGGAGCAAGACGAGGGAGACAGTTTCCAGATGAAAATTCCTTGAGGAGATGTCCATTTGTTTCGATATCAGATTCGGGTGATGGAAACGGTGGAAGAACCCAATTAAGTCTATCTTTCCTCGGTACTGTGCTACTGTAACTTGCTCTAGGACTCGAGCACTTAGATTTGATCCCTAACTGTTTGTCTTTAAGCTCCCTCAACTGCATTTGGTACTTGGCCTTGAGCCATCTCAGTTCTTGCCTTATCTCATTCTCATAATCGTCTGAAAGAGCTTCCAAAGGATTCGCTGAATATGAGCTCCTTTCATTCAACTTACTCTCATTGTCCATTGTGATGATCCTCTCTTCATTTGGAGATTCGGATCCAGTAAATGCCTCATGTGCTTCGTCACAATGGATATCCCTTGATTCTTGCGAATTTGGCTCTGGAACTTCGCGCTGAGCCCAAATGTCAGTGTGGGGGACTCCATAGCACTGGCTCAACGGGTCAGGCCTGGCTTTGGAACCTTCGACTTGGTATGTGATTTCTTCAAAACGACCGTGGATGGCGGCAGCCTCGTGCTTGGAACACTGAAGAACTTGCAAGTTATGGGTCGAAGACGCATAATCCAACGGTAAGCCACTTGAAGCACAAGTGTGACATATGCTTGTACTTTGGTGTTGAGAACTTTCCTCCACCGCAATTTCCCTTTTCCATTCTGGGACTAATGTTGCAATTTCCCCATCAATCATGTCGGCTATTCTATTGACATCTTGGTCAGTAATGTCGAGTTCAGCAACCATTTCACTCGCCACACTCAATGCAGTGTCAGTCTCCAAATCGAATGGAAAGTATATGTTTCGAACGCGTCCTGTACGGGAGAATTTGGCACTCGAAGTTCAGACTCAGGAACCAGTTTTGATCTTAGGACAAATTGAGTAAAAGCAAGACTTATGTGAAACCGCTCACCTTCTTTATCTGCAATTCGAAGCCTCAAGAAAATTCCTTCATCTTCTTGTCTCCTTCCTTTGATGGTAATGTCGACGTCAGCTGGATACTCATCCTCTTGACAGGTGAATAGATTGATCTCGCTGGATTGAGATTCAAACTCGAACTCACGATACTCCGACTTGTGTTTGTGTTCATAACCAAGATAATTAGAGCATGCATCGATAAGTGAACTGGTACTCTGACAATTGCTATAAAGCGGTTGTCTTACGAGAGGACCTGCTTCATCACAGTCGCCATGGTAATTCAATGGCCTCAAATCATAACCGTAATCGTCAATTTGAAGAAATGGGTCCTTTAATAGCTCCTTAGCAGATAGCCTAAGAGACACAGTAGCCAAGCATTTCTCCACAAATTCTCGCACCTCAGGATCTTTAACTTTGTACAAAGCCTCTGGCTTTTTGCCCTATAACAAAGATACAGTCATGAGAAGAAGTGCAGAAATTAACTTTCATATGCTCTAAAAGAAAAGAGCAAAATTCATACAGAAATAACTTTCTTGTAGATCTGAGCAGGATGCGTGCACTCGCTGTATGGGTAGTCAAAAGTCACCATCTCTAATATGCACATCCCGAAGGAATAAATGTCGACTAACTCATTATATTCCTCCTCATAAACCTCTGGAGCCATGAACTCCGGTGTTCCTGATCCATATCATCGAAAGAAAAAAATTTGGAACTCGTTACATCACATATCACTTTGCGACTATCAAAATCTAACATCAATCAAGAGACTGACTGTATGTTAAACTTCTAGAGGTTGCGAATTTACCAACACAGCGAGCAGCATGGGATTTCCGCAGAATCGCAGCGAGCCCGAGATCGCCAATCTTGACCTCTCCTTGGTTCCCATTGATGAAGATGTTGTCACACTTGAGATCCCTATGGATCACAGGCGGGTCATGGCAATGGAGGTACAGCAACCCTTTCAAAATCTGCCTACACCAATGCTTCACCGCTCTAATGTTGACCCTCTTATGTTTTAGCCTATATCTACAAAGAAACAAGAAGAACGTGAAATTAAAAGAAAAGAGTGCTAATCAGCTAATTAACAATCATTCTACTCAAAAGGCCATGTAAAAATGCAGCAATCAATGAGATAAGGAAAGAAAATTAAGTGGATTTTAGTGATGCTTACTGTCTGAGAGTGCCAGAGGTGAACATTTCAGTGACAAAATTGATGTTCCTGTTGGTGGTATCCACCCAGGAAGTGTAGAACTTCATTATGTTCTCATGCTTCAATGTCTTGAGCAGGTGGATTTCGCAGTACAGCCTCTCAAGATCTTCGGGTCTCTGCAGGAAATCATAGAGCTTCACTTGATTCCATGCCACTTCAATCCCTTCATACTCATCGAATGCTCTGTAACTATAACAACACAAAAAATCATAAAGGAGAATCTGGAATAATCTTGCAATCATTTCCAAAACAAATGGCATAAAAAGACTCGAATTGAAGAAGAAAATCTCATACACTGTCTTGGAAGCTCCTTTGCCAAGAATTTCATTGTACTGCAACAGAAAGAAAAGCAACCATGAATTAAACATGTACCAGACAAGGTCATATTTTTAACAATAAATTAGATAAACATATATAATGTAAAGAGATTGAGGCATGAGGGCATGAAGATTACTCTTCCATATCTTCCAGTAGGATCGACCTCCACGAACTCAGACAAGTCCGGCTCAACATCTGAAACTCCGCTCATTCCTCCTTCACTTCTCCTCTTCAGAGTTCTTCACACTGAGATGGACACCGTCTTCTTCTTCGATGCAAAAACTGGAGATGAGGAGAGAATGAGAGCGAAAAGAGAGAACCAATATGGGTCGCGGACGATATTAATAGTACCCAGAAAGCTGAAAACGAAAAAAATATGATTTTTTCATAAATTTGTGAAGGGGAAGATCAGAGAGAGAGAGAGAGAGAGAGAGAGAGAGAGACCTCGGTTAGTCCATCTACAGAGGACAAGGCTACTTGCCAACTACCCAAAGACAACGAGGCGGAAGATTTCACAAATTTTAAGCAACCAAAAAAAGAGAGAAAAATCAAGAAAACAAATGAGGAAAATAAACAAACGGGCAATAAATTTTGCAAGGCCTGCGCTGCAGAGTGCCCCAACACCACAAAGGAACGCAACCCGACAAAACAGCTCTCTCTTTCGCTTGTCTGCTCTGTGCTTTGCCGTGCTTTCTATCTCATCACGAGCTGTATGTAAATATTAAAATATCGAAAATCACGAAACATGCAAAGACAGAAGCTCCTCCCTCCCTCTCCCTCTAGCAAAGGACCAACCAAACTTAAATTATTGCTATTTTGGATAATATTGAGCGAATAGCTTTCTTGGAGATGAGAGGTGCGTGTTGATCTTTTGGGGGGAGATGGATTTCTTTTATTAAAATCAAGAAAAATAGAATGGTGGGATTTTTTTTTAAATGTGTTGAATATGGTGGATCCGGTGGAATCTCGTGAATAGAATTATAAATAAAAAGGGGCTTGGCAAAAGTGACTAAAGAAATTTTAAAGGTGAGACGACAGGGAGGTCTGAATTTTCAATTTGACTTTTATATTCTTGTTCATGGATGCATACGAGGCTACTGAAATTTTTAGGAATTTTATGTACTTAAAAGAACTTGGATTGCTTGGTAAGGGATAGGATTCTATCTGGATTGGGCTTCTAGGTTTCACGTCAAACTAATGATGACATGCCACGTGCAATGTTTCAACTAAACTTCTTTTGTTTGTAAATTGATTTGCATCAATATAAATATCTGATTGGCCAACTAAAAACGGAAAAAAGAGAGAGAAAAGATAGATGAATAAACAATGTATTGTGTATGCATTTTTGTCTATGTTAGTTTCAGTGAAAATATCTATATAGTATGATGAGTATATGTGTATAAATCATGTTACCATGTTCTTTTCTACTTTTGAAAAAAGAAAATATTTAATATCTAACATATTATTTGTTCAAATAGAAAGATGGCATCTCAAAAAGCATGAGAAATGAAAAGTTTATATATATGTCGAGGAGAGCAACGTTTGGCTAAAGCAGAAGTCATCGATGAACAAAATGAGCAGTGAGCTACAGCTCATTGACAATCTAGGATGTTGATGCAATGAGATTGTTAGATTGGTACATAGGCACAAATCAACAAACTTGAAGGAAATCCATTGAAAAAATCATTGATGGCAAATAATTGTAGGTTTCGCTAAGTGTTGAAGTTGTGTAATTAATGAACAAAATAGAGATTTGCCAACACATCATATGAAGCCAAAAATGTTGGATTGACACTGATGCATGATTGTCAAGTGGTTATGCCTATAATTTTGGGTTTTGTTACTTGTTGTGGAAAATCACGGTAAGCTGACAAAGGATAATGTCTAAAATTTCATAAAACATAACTGTTTATCAATAATAATAAAATGGAGCTAGGAGGTTAGTCCTGGATTCAAAACCCGCACCTATTTTATAAATAACTGTTGATGGAGGAATATAAAAGTCTATCTTGTAATTATTGAGTGTGACCTATCAACACCTAAACACTTTGTTCTTATGCAAATTTCCTTTTGATTTTACTTTCCTTACGAATTTACCCTTCCAGTGCTTTCGAATTAACGCACCTTTTATCATTCTCATTACCTTTGATTAACGTTACTTGCACTTTAATCTCCTTAGTTTTACAATAATTTGCATTCCTATTCGTAGTCAACAAACTTGACTTTTGTCAAGTTTGATTCCTTTCTTGGCATTCCCATTGCATAATCTGTGATACTCCGCCCAACATGAAAAGTTCTTAATGTTAGTTGAGTTCCTGATTCTCCAACAGATTGACATGCAATAACACCTACAACTTCCCCCACTTCGACTATGTTGCCATGAGTAAAACTTCTACCATAACATAATCAATAGATTTAAAATGCACTCCCAAAGTAAAAGGGGTTGTATCATATATGACTAAAAATCCATCTCTTCTTTTGCTAGTTAAAAAGGTTACACTGGTCAATTTCGGATGTTAGATGTAAAACCCAAATTTCAACTAATTACCAATAACACGAAGTGAGTTTACTTGACTTTAAACATGAATGCGATCAATATAGATCAAAATTCAATTTCATGTTGATAACAACTTTGTGTCTCTTACGTTGATATTGCCATAGATAATGTAAGGACGTAAAGTGTACATCTATTTGCAACAGCTATGGTCAATAATTCAAATTGGCTAATAATACCTAGTCGAGGTGCTTTCGGACATAAAAAGAAGAAGAAGCAAAATTGATGTATTCAGTAGCAGATGAAGTCTTCTTATAAACAAATATAAGGTTAAAGCCGAAAGTCACCCAAACCAAATATTATAAAGTTAATAATTGAAAACATGTACCAAGATTAATGAAGAAAACACTATTTATTGTACACTTTCCTGCTTAAGATTTTATTCTTTTGTGGAAAATTGTTCATGGATAAAATCACGGTGGTAAATTCCAAAATTAGAAACGTTAATCTTAAAGCAAGAGTTAGATAAAGAAGCTGATGCTTGTGTAGGTGGGTCCCACGTAATCGTGGGCTGCGTATCCTTTGCCATCTTCACGGCCTTAAAGTAAAGTGTGAAGCAAATGCTTCATTCAATCAAAGATGCACAAGACAGGGCATGTAAACTCCATTGACAAAAAGTAGAAAGGGATGATAGTTTTGAGACTTTAATTCAATATAAAGAATCATATTTGAACTTTTTAATTTGTGAAATGTAGCCCTTGATTTTTGGCCTGATATGAAATGTTATTTCTGACTTTTTAATTTGTTCAATGTGATTCTTGAGCATTATAGATCGGATCAAAATTCAAAAATTACATTAAATAAACCAAAAGTTCAGAGACGATATTGCACATCTGATGAATTTTTTCGAGTAAATTTCCAGTGCATCTTAATTCTCCTAGGCTTCGTTGGATAGATAAAGGTGTATCCACAATGGCAGTGGATGAGCAGCAGTGACGCCGTCCTCAAGGCGAGAGACGAGAGTGGATTCCCTTTGGAAATTTCACGGACCAATTAAAGCATGGACTAGGAAAGCTGTCCAGTGTCCGGGTGCTCTGCATATAGACTAAGAAACAGCCAAATAGAGAAAAATCAAAGTCGCCACCCGCATATAGACTAAGAAACAGCCAAGTAAAGAAAAATCAAAGTTATACTTTCAAATTGCATTTCGAAGACAACTCAGAAGGGATTCTCGTCTTTGAAATTCTCTCAACATGCAGAGCTGTTTTTTCTGCCACCATGGTAGTTTCCAGGTTTAAACCCTAATTGTGCAGAATTCCCCCCCGTGCTCCTTCGTCCCATTCTCTTGACTTCTCCGCCTTAATCTTCTCTATATCCTCTTTTGGATATGCTTCGGCTCTTTCGGATATGGCTTTCTATAATTTTCATTACTTATCCCTGTCCTCTCCATCGCAATTCCAGTCCACAGCAATCACCCAAACACACAGTTTCTAATACCCTGAACTATCAAGAATTGGGAGTGATATCAGCTTGGGTCGAACACCCATCTTCGTCTTTAACCTTATCTTCTACCCTCTTTGTCAATTTACAGAACCCTATCTTGCCTACTTTTGGATGCGATTAAATCGCTCTCGGAAACCCTTGCATGTTTCGATTATCCTTTTTGGACTCACTACCCCGTCTTTGCTACGGTCTTCTTACATGTCTCCAATTTTTCTATCCCTGGAACTGTTTAACAGCCTCAACCCGTAGAGTAAACTGCTCTGGTGTTTGCATCAATGGATACCCAAGATCAGGAAGGCAACTCACGACTTGCTGCTCTATGTCATAGGATGGGGCGTCTCTGGTCTGAACAGGAAATTGAAGATTGGGAAGATTCACCGCCCCTGGAAAAATTGGAGGAATGCAAATTGATGTTAGTAGGTAAAATATTATCAAATCCCTCCATAAACTTCCAAGCTTTTCAGAATACATTAAAACGGGCTTGGCGAATAGATCAAGTTGAAATTACACAGCGCGAAGCAGGAATCTATGTAGCTAAATTCACATCGGAAGGAGAGAAACAACGGGTTCTAGAGGGAGGACCATGATTGTTCTCTAGTCATTTGATTAAATTTAAACCTTGGAAACCAAATACACCTCTGCATTGTTATGAGTTCTCAACTTGTGCTTTCTGGGTGCAAGTATATAGACTGCCGCTGGAATGGTGCTCGGATTATATGCTGTGTAAGGCTGTTAAGCATGTGGCAAAGGTGCTTGAGGTCAAACTTGACACAAAAGAAGTTTCAAATGTTAAAGCAGGCAGAGTACGTGTTGAAATTGACTTAAAAGAGCCATTGAAAACAGGGCAGAAAATACGTATAGTAGGAAAGGCAATCTGGCTGGATTTCCGATATGAAAGACTACCTCATTTTTGTTATTCATGTGGAAAGATAGGCCATTATGCAATGTATTGCAAGGATATTCCATTTACAGAAGCCAAAATGGAAGGAAAAGAAAAAAATGGCATATGGCCAGTGGTTGCGTGCAGAGGTAAAAGCAAATAGCCCATACTGGCTGACCTTTTATGAGCCATAGGATCAACTGACTGATGTGGTGGTACTAGAGACGCCACATTCCTCTACTCATTTGGTCCCTGCACTTCCCCCTTGCACTAAAAAAGATATGGAAGATTTGCAGCAACCTTCTAAGCACAACAACTTTGAGAATATGCAAAGGGCAGACACATCAGCAAGTGCAATGACCAGGTTACCTTTAGAAATGAAGGGCATTCAGCATGTAGCACAGACTAGTTGCGAGCTAGACAAAGGACCCTAGAAACGACTAGCAACACCTTTTATTAATCTTGTTCTCCAACCTTCCAAGACTCAACTTCATGCAGGCCTTCTCCCATGACCTTTTTCACAGGGCGAGTTCAGTCTAGGTCCTGCGAAGCAACACCACATCAATGAATAGACACTAGCAACTCTCAATCGCAAAAAGAAGAAGAACACCAGACTATCCACAAAAGTAGGAATTTCAAAAAGAAAATAAAAAGGTACACCCCTTATGATATGCCCACTAATATCGTGGACAACCTGGATGACAGACAGCTCATGGAAACACCTGTTCTGCTGGCTGAAGAGATAGAACAGCGGGGGTTGGTGGCTGTCCCTCAACAGCCACCCAATGACAAATGAAACTACTTAGTTGGAACTGTTAGGGCTTGGGTTCTGCCCTGACAGTTCAAGCCCTAAAGGCCCTAGTGGCAAAAGAAGAGCCTGATCTTGTTTTTTTGATGGAGACTAAAAATCAAAAGGCAGTTGTAAACCGAATTCAGTATCGTCTTAAGTTTCGGAACTTTTATGTGCTTAACTCTATTGGTCTTACAGGAGGTATGGCTTTATTTTGGCATGCTCACATCAATATACAGATGAATCGATTAGATCAGAACTTTTTTGATTCCTTATGTTTGGATACAAGGAATGGAATCTCTATGCATCTTACCTGCATCCACGCACCTACAGTCTTTCAAGCCCGTCAACTTTTTTAGAACGAGCTGCGACAAATGGCCTTATCTAACACATTACCCTAGGTTTGTGTTGGCAATTTCAATGAAGTCCTCTACCACTGGGAAAAAGAAGGTAAACGACTAGCCGACCCGAACAGAATGCAATCTTTTAGAGATGTTTTACATGATTGCTCACTGATGGATATGGATAGCAAGGGCCGCGCCTTTACTTGGATGAATAATTGAGAGGGTGATGAACTGGTGAAGGAAAGATTAGATCGTGTGCTCTGTAATATGGACTGGTGGGTTACTTTTCCAGAAGTTGAGGTTACGGCTTTACTTGCAGTGGGCTCGGATCATAGCCCTTTATTTCTAACAACTGAAGCTGTATAGGGACGCCGACTCAAGACTTTTACTTTTGAGGCTTTCTGGTTGCAGGATAAGGAGTGTCGTGATGTCATTTTTCAGTCCTGGAATTCAGCCCACGCAACCAGGTATAATCTCCCTAAAAAATTGAAGATAGTCTCTACAGCACTTACAAAGTGGAGTCGATCGAAGTTTTCTGCAACCCATCATCAAATATCCTATTTGCAACATCAGCTCCAAACAATTGTTAATCAACCGAATAGACACACTGATACTCAGCAAATTCACTATCTGAAGGCAGAGATACAAAGATCATGGCAGCAAGAGGAACAATTTTGGGTGATGAGATCTAGGATTAATTGGCTAAAGTGGGGCGATAAAAATACCAGATTCTTCCATGCGACTACACTTCAACGAAGACAGCGGAATCGAATATGGATGCTTCAGAATGATGAAAACAAATGGGTTTAGGACGATAATGATTTGAAAGATATGATGGTAAGCTTCTTTACCAATCTTTATCAATCAGTCATTGAAACTATGGCCCCATCCTTAACCAGTGCCCGTTAGTGGTTACAACAGAAATGAATGAGCTATTGACTGCTGAGCTCACTCAAGCAGAGGTACAAAGAGCAGCTTTCCAATTGGGGTCGACTAAAGCCCCGGGACTAGATGGCATGAATGGGCTCTTTTATCAAACACATTGGGATATTTTAAAGGATGATCTTTTTCTTTCAGTGCAGGATTTCTTTAAAAGGAGAGTGATGCCAGCTGAGCTTAATAAGACCATCATCGCCCTAATTCCCAAGGTACCACATCCAGAGCACCTAGACCAATACTGTCCTATTAGCTCATGTAACTATGCATATAAGATTATATCCAAGGTACTTGCCAATAGGCTCAAACCCCGGCTTCCGGATCTAATATCCATCGAACAAAGTGCCTTTGTGAGCGGTCGTCAAATCCAGGACAATATCCTCATTGTCCAAGAGGTGCTTCATCAACTACGGATTCGGAAATGCAAGAGGAATTTTAAGACGGTTTTGAAAATGGATATGAAAAAAGCATACGACCGGGTGGAATGGGATTTTCTTGAAGATTATCTCCTAAAGATAGGATTTCACACCACTTGGGTTCGATTGGTTATGCAATGTATCACAACAGTCTCTTTCAGTATCCGATTTAATGGCGAACATTTAAACTATTTCCATCCAACACGTGGCCTAAGACATGGAGACCCACTCTCTCCTTATTTGTTTATTCTGCTCGTAAATGTCATGTCCAACCTTATACATCAAGCTCTTGACATGGGAAACATCAGAGGTATCAAGCTAAACAGGTGGTGTCCTATCATGTCTCATTTATTCTTTGTAGATGATGCCATTTTTTTCTTAGATGGCAAGATGCAGGAATGTCAAAACCTTGCAAATATTATAAATCAATATTGTTTGGCAACGGGACATGAAGTAAATAGGAATAAATCAGGTATATTTGTCAGTAAAGATTGCCCCGTTGGCCTACAGCAAAATTTGGCTAATGAATTCAGAGTTCCATTGATGACAAGAACGGATAAATATCTAGGTATTCCCTCTGACTGAGGTTGATCAAAAAGAGAAATGTTTGCCTGGATAATGGGGAAAGTGAATTCCAAGCTGGAAGGATGGAAAGAAAAGTTCATATCGAAGGGCAGCAAGGAAATTCTGATTAAGTCTGTTGTCCAGGCGATCCCTCAGTATGCTATGTCCATCTTTAAGATTCCGGCTTCAATTTGTAAATCAGTCGAGAAGAAGATTGCTCGATTCTGGTGGCAGAATGATAGTAGAAAAATCGGTATCCACTGGAAAAATTGGGAGGAGCTCAAGACTAATAAGAGTAAAGGAGGTCTAGGCTTTCGAGACCTCATGGATTTTAATAAAGCTATGCTTGGGAAGCAAGCCTGTCGTTTAATCCAGCGACCTTCCTCCCTTTAGAGCATGCTATTCAAAGGTATCTATTTTCATTCTCGTGATTTTATACATGCTAAAAAAGGAATTAGATTGTCTTGGGGTTGGTAGAGCCTGCTGGTAGGACGAGATTTACTTTTACCGAGACTACAATGGTTAGTTGGTGATGGTCGAAACATAAGAATTAGGGAAGATCAATGGCTACCAAAAGGAATATTGGGTGGTCTAGCTTTTCGAGATGAACCTGTGTTGGTGGCCGATTATATTGACCCCAACAACAATACATGGAACGTACCACTCTTAAATAGGTACTTTGATGACTTGACTATTCGTGAAATTCTTACCATTCAGGTAAGACCCACTTTCGTAGATGATCAACTTATTTGGGCCGATTCTACAGACGGCTAGTACACAGTCAAGAGTGGATACCAAACAGTCAGAAAAGCAGCTCTAAGTAGTACTCATAACAGAGCATCTACTTCTGTTCCAACCCCAGATGTCCTGTGGAAGAAAATCTGGAAGCTGAAGATTGCGCCTAAAATACGGCTCTTCTTGTGGTCCCTATGCCACAATGCTTTACCAACAAAAGACAATCTATTTCATTGCCACATTACCTCAGATCTAGTTTGTCCAATCTGTCCTAACAACATCCCAGAAACTGCTGTACATACCTTTCTACTTTGTCCATGGACAATAAACATCTAGTCACATCCACTGATAAATATTCACATAACAACGCAGGACGTACAAAGTCTCGAAGCTTGGATGGTAGATAGGATTGCACAGAAACAGGACTCACCTGATTTCGAAACTGTAGCCTCTGTCCTGTGGCATATTTGGAAGGCTAGGAATAACTTCGTTTTTCGACGACATCATCTTGATTTGAAACGAGTGGTTGATATGGCTTTTGCTTCTGTTCGGACGATGCTGCTTTCCAACCTAGACGTAAGAGGCACTGGACGCCACCATCTCAATCCTAGCGATTTATAGAGACCTCCAGATCCTAGAGTCCTGAAGGTAAATATCGATGGGGCTTTTCAGATAGAGGGTAATACAGGGGCAATGGCGTGCATTTGTCATGATCAAAATGGGAAATTGGTTGACGGTCTTACCAGAGATTTTGGGGCATCGTCGGCTTTATAGGCGGAATTTCAGGCTCTCACAATCACACTCAACCATCTGCTGGAGCGGGGCAAAGCACATGATCGGATGGTGCTCGAATCTGATTCCATGATTTTGGTAGAAATCGTTCTTGCTTCCAGATTTACGCCATGGGAGGTGCAACCTATCTTCGCTGAAGCGGCTGCTCTTCTTCGTGGCTTCTCAAACCTGCAAATTAGGTTTTGTCGAAGGGAGGCTAATTTTGTGGTTGATTGGGCTGTAAAGGCCCATAGCAATGGAACCCTTCCTCTTAATTGGCCCGTCTCGCCTCCTTCCTCTTTGTTGGATTTACTGTATTTGGATGCTTTGGCTGCTGGTTGTGCTCTTACCTTTCATAAATGAATTTTTCCTTTCGACCCAAAAAAGAAAAAAGAAAAAAGAAAAATCAAAGTTGCCACCCATCGAGATATACCGTATATAAATGGATTACATAGTCTTTTACGAGATCACAAATTCAAATATATTATGTGACCAAATATATGACTGACTTTTGTCTCGAACTTTTGCTATCTTATGCAAAGAGACTTCCTTTTTTCTTACACTTTAATGGACTCGTGATGGCTAGCTAGTACACCTATATATTGATTGAGTAACTATGCTCAAATTGAACATTACATATTCTCCGCCTTTTTACTTATCTAGATTAGATTTCTGTAAAATATGTGAGACTTTTATGTGCATTACCCTTTTACTTATCAAAAGGAAATTATTAATGCCACAAAAGATCTTAGATTGGTACATCTATGTTATATTTATCCTAAATGAATTTTTGTGTCATTATAAGATCTTAAATTGATGCCCTTGTGCCATGTTTACTCTAAATGTGTAATAAAAAAAATACCCACATTGTAATTATCCTAAAAATTAGTTTGAGCAAATGTGACATGAACACACAAGATTAGAAATTTTTATAACATGAAAATTAATTTGGAGGTGAATATGTCGTGGAAGTATCAATTTGAGATATTTAGTGGACTCAAATTAAAATAAAAGAAAAAGACCAATCTCATCTCAACTTGTATTCTTCCTCGGGACCCTTAAAAGAGACTGGGATTGGAATATCTCGGACATCATCTCCTCGATTTCTTCAAAGAAGACCAACATGCGCATCTAGATCCTTCGTTTCGGAAGCAAAATCCGACCCGTTGTCTCCAGTATTAAATGATCTTAAATTGGAGTTGAACGGGATAAGTACACTATCAGTGCCATAGGTTGTGTACGGCGCTCACTTTGGTATCAAAAGTTTCTGTCGAATCACTTAAGTGCCAAAAAGCTTGAAAAACGCCCACTTTGGTGCCAACTCCAATCTGGTTGGCCAGAAATCCGACGTGGCACTTTTTTTTTTTTAAAATTTTTGAAGCCGATGTGGCTCGCTGGAGAATACAGTCGGCATTCTAACACCAAAATGACGCTGTTTGGTGTCTCCCCCAATTCAAAACCCTAAATCTCCGGTCAGTCGCCGTCCTCGATGGCCCCCACGCTCGGCGGCCATGGCTCCGACCCCGACCCCGACTGTGACGATGGCCACTTGGCGGCCGCGGCTCTGACCACGACCCTGACCTTGACCCCAACCCTGACGACGGCCACTCGGCGGCCAAGTCGGAGGCCGTGATCTAGCCAGTGCTCGGGGAGGCTGCCGACGAGTGCGCCGCCATTGATGTCTCCCTCTCCATCTCCGATCTCCCTGACGAGTGCCTGGCCTGCGTCTTCTAGTACCTAGGCTCTGGCGACCGGGGCTGGTGCTCTCTCGTGTGCCGTTGAGGGCGTTTGAACAGTGCTGAGCAATGGCGGCTGAGTGAGCGACGGCGGAGGCCGAGCGACGACGGCCGAGCGAGCTAGGTTGGAAAAACCCTAATTTCAATCCCAAAAAAAAAAAAAAAAAATCCCCAAATGAGTTAAACGACATCGTTTTTGTGAGGCTATCCATGTAAGACGGCAAAACGACGTCGTTTTCTTAAGGAGGACCGAAAACGACGTTGTTTAAAGCCCTTGTTGATTTTTTTTTTTTTTAAAGCCACGTCAAAATCTTTCGCTGGTGGCATCAAAGTGATCGTTTTTCCTCCGATTTGACATTTAAGTGATCCGATGAAAATTTTTGGCACCAAAGTGAGCGCCGTACACAACTTATGGCACTGATAGTATACTTCTCCTGAGTCGAACTATATACATTGAGCTCGATTTCCTTCTCCTTCCGTAGAGAAATCGGTCGTCGCCTATAATTTATCTATACCACATATAAAATATATGGAAAAGCAAGTCTGTTTCCAGACATTTTAAGTATCCAATTTTATCCTAAATACATCTAATCTGACGCATTTCGACTTTCGATTTTACCCTCAAGACATCGAAGAATCGTTAGGTTTTGAATTTTTCGTTTTTATCCTAAAGACACCTATGATAATGTAAACTAATAAAAGAATAAACTAATAACATACCTAATCGTAAGAAAATTACAATATATGATTCATTATATAAAATTTGGCAATTTTTTTTTTTAAAAAGCTTATCTTATGACTATGTATCAATGAATTTGACCATACATCAATGATCAACGACTTCAACAACTTTCTTTTTTTTAATGTTTTACTGATTTGATTCACTTAACTGTTGATAAGTAAATATGCTATTTTGTTTTGCTTCTTAAAAACTTGCGACCACGTAACAAGCTCCTTGAAAATTGAGATTGTATAATGATTTACAAGAATAAGATTCTCAGAACCAAAGAAGTAAATTATCTTTTATATCTAATTATTCTTTTACGTTCCTCAACTGTATTTACTTCACCTTTGGAGTATCAAAAATTTGTTGCACAAGACTTTACAAAAGTGCGTATATTAATAGCATAACTCTAGCGTAAGTGCGTATATTAATAGCATAACTCTAGCGTTTGATACAATTGCATTTTGTTTGGGTCACGTTGATTCCCTCAACTATATTTACTTCACCTTTGGAGTATAAAAAATTTGTTCCACAAGACTTTACAAAAGTGCGTATATTAATAGCATAACTCTTGCATTTGATACAATCGCATTTTGTTCGGGTCACGTTGATTCTATTTTAAGGGAAAAAACACTTGCAACCGCTTTGGACTTAAGTTGTGCGGTATGAAATACATTGACTACATATCGCGATGAAAAGAATGCGTTGGTTGTTTTGTACATAAGATTTGTAACACCAAGTAATAGAATACAAATGGTACTTTGCAGTTTAGCGGCGGACTTTTATTCGATAGACTATACTTATACACATTCTGTGCCATGACTCGCACATCTAGGAGATACGTTATAAGACATGGCGTATGTTGGATTTTCGCAAGTGCATCGATGCCATAACGACACGAAACTTTCGAGTGCTTTCGCAGAAGGAGGATGCATGGCGACATCATTTGTCTTTTGTCGAGGAATTTGAGGAGATCAACGACGGCATTGGCAAGACGTAGAGAATTAGTCACGCGAGGAATTCGTAGGGAAGACGAGAGTACTGTTGTTTCTCCTAACGTTTAGTCAATTGCTAACTCATAAAAACAAATCCTTATATAAATTAAGCGAGTTCAGGTCAAAGGAGATGTTGGGATATAATACGTGGAAACGACAAGATCTTGCAATTTACGTCAACGTGAAATCACCAGAGAAATAAACGAGAAAAATAAGGTCACCAGAATTTTACGTGGTTCGATCCGAGTATCGGTACCTACGTCTACGGGGAGAGTCAGCAGCAAATAATCTACTATAATCGGAGAATTAGAGTTTATAATCGCTCAAACGCTCAAGTATTTCCCACACCTAAATTTAACCTAAAATTCAAAGTATTTATAAATAAACTATTTACTTAAACATAAATTCATGGCATAAAATTATCGCGCGTTCAAACTCAAAGTTTAACGCGCGTCTCTGCGGCTCCTTTTCTTTTTGGCGTCGTGTGGCTTCTCGCGGCTCGTACGTACAGCAGCCACCAAAAGAAAGAAAAACCTTCATGTCCGCCTTAAATATATATACACGTGTGTGCCCAAGAAAAGTCAAATTCTTGACTTGGGCCCACCTATTTTGGCCTTTCGAGCAGAAGCCCAAGCGTGAAATACGTGTGTGCGCCCAAGGTAAAAAGGTTTGACCTTAGGCCCCACCAATTAACCATTCTTCACGTGCGAGACTTCAACAGCTTCTTTCCTTACGTAAAGCTGCAGCAGCGTCCCTCGAAGAAAAGAAGACTTCGGCGGCTTCACTCCAAAGGGGAAAATTCATCTTTTAATCATTTCCTCATTTGTGCAATTTTAAAGAGTATAACGAATCGCATTTTGTAAACGCTCAAACTCGAGATATAATTTAACAATTTTCCACCTTGACTCAATGTTTGAAGTCAAGTTATAGTGCTCATCATCCATGCTGCTCTCCTAAAACCCTGACGGGCGCTCACTCTTCACAGACACCAATAGAACTCAAGCAGAGCTTGAGCTTCGCCAAAGGAACAGACTTAGTTATCATGTCTGCCGGGTTATTTGCTGTAACAATATTTTTGACAATAAGATTACCCTTAGCTAACACATTTTCGATAAAGTGGTACCTAATGTTGATATGCTTCGTTCGCTCGTGATAAATTGGATTATACGCCAAATATATCGAACCTTAGTTATCATAATGTATATCCACACTTTTCTGTTCTAACCCAAAGTCCGAGAGCAAACTTTATAACCATATCGCCTCTTTCGCTATAAAGGTTAGTGCCGTGTACTCTGCCTCAGTCGAAGACAATGCAATATGATCCTGTAGGGATGCTTTCCAACTAACTGCACCACCCGCTAGCGTAAACACGTACCTCGCTAAAGACCTGCAATCATCCAAGTCACCGGCGTGATCCGAATCCACAAAACCAGTGGTCTCACTGCCATTACTGTCCCTCAGGTATACTATACCCACGTCTGTTGTCCCCTTCAAATATCAGAGGATCCACTTCATAGCTTCCCAATGAGCTTTACTAGGACGCTTCATGTAGCGACTAACCACGCTCACAGCTTGTGAAATATCAGGCCTAGTACACACCATAGCATACATAATACTACTCACGGCACTAGAATAAGGAACACGAGACATATGCTACTCCTCCTCCTCAGTCTGCGGTGATAATTTATCTGAAAGTTTAAAGTGCTTTGCTTAAGGTGTACTTATAGATTTTGCCGACTGCATATTATAACGTGCCACGATCTTCTCAATATATTTCTTTTGAGATAAATGTAAAATTCCTGCAGCCCTGTCACGCAAAATCTCCATACCCAATATTTTCTTTACAGCACCTAAATCTTTCATCTCAAATTTAGCATTTAACTGCCTCTTCAGCACATCAATATCAGACATATTCTTAGCTACTATCAACATATCATCAACATATAAGAATAGATAAATCAAAGAACCATTCTCCAATCTCCTATAGTAAATACAGCTATCCATATGACTTTTTGTGTAGTCTTGACTAGCCATGAAAGTATCAAAACGTTTATATCACTGTTTAGGAGATTGTTTCAGCCCATACAAAAATTTCTTTAACAAGCAAACATGATCTTCCTTACCCGGAATAGCAAATCCCTCTGATTGCCTCATGTAAATCTGCTCCTCAAACTCACTGTGAAGAAACGTAGTTTTCACATCTAGTTGTTCTAATTCAAGATCCTGCGAAGCAACTAAGGCAAGTAAAACATGAATAGAAATATGTCTTACCACAAGAGAGAACACCTCATTGTAGTCAATGCTCTCACGCTATGTATATCCTTTCGCCACAAGTCTCGCCTTATACCTCGTGTTGACACCTAAATTTTACAATTTTAATTAGGACTTAATCGTGTACAAAATTAGGAATTAATCACTAAAAAGAAAAAAAACAAAAACAAAAAAACAAAACAAAACAAAACAAAAAAGAACAAAAAAAAAAAAACAAACAAAAAAAGAGAAAAAAGGAAAACGTGGAAGGGGCTGGGTTGGATCTCGCCTTGGCCCGGCCCATGCCGACTTCTTCCTCTTTACGCTGAAACCCTAGACAGAAGGGAGAGGAGGGCAACAGGAGATGAAGCGAGAACGGAGAAACAGAGAGTTCGAGGGCGAAGACTAGCAGAAGAAGGGGAATTGGCACCATAGAAACACCAAGAGGGAGAGAGAGCTTGAGAGAGAAGGAACGGAGGGGAGGAGGGTAGTGGCGGCGCTGCCTGACGCCGTTCGAGACGTTGCCTTCCTCGCCGCCTCAACCTGACGCCAGTCGAGCCACCGCATTCCTCCTGCCGTCCTCTGAGCCCAATGCCGTTCGAGCTCCTGCCGTCTGACTCCCTGCACCTAACACCGCTGCTGCCGACGCCAGCTGCCACAACACCCGTCGCCACTGCTCTTGATGCCGAGCCGGCCGAGACCAGAGGGAGAGGGAGGACGAACTCGGAGCCTCTCAAATCCAAGATCCGAGGCAGGGGAGTCGGCCAAAGGCCCAGATCTGGGAGTAGATCGAGCTCCGCCACATCACTAGGCCGGCCGCCGCCGCCGTCGTCTAGCTCCAAACGCCGTCCGAGCCTCACCACCTCAACTTGATGTCGTCCGAGCTGCTTCGTTGCCTCAACCTACTGCCTAGGAGCCGCGATGTTGCCGCAACCACTGTCTCCGCCAGTCACTGCTGAGTCCCGATGACGGCAGATCTGAGCTGGTCGTTGCTCTACCACCGAGCGAGCCTCGCACCAGCCCGCGCCACCGCGCTGCTGCTCCTGGCAGCGTCTCCGCAGTCACCGCCGTGCCTCGTCTCGCCAAGCCACCGCGCGCCTCGGTCGCGTCTCCGCCTGTCACCGCCATTGACGCCACCAGTTCCTACCTCTATAGCACCTGCTGCTGCGTTGTTGCCGCCGTCAAGCTTGTCGCCGCCCGTCCACCGCCCACCGCGCCGCCGCCGTCGAGTCGCCGGTGTCCTAAACGTCCTCCTTCGGCACTGCGAAGAAGCCTTGGAGAGAGGAGGCACGAACCGGGTCTTGGCTGGGTCGGGCGAAAGCCCCATCGGGTAGGGTTTTGAGTAATTTGGGTTGAGTGTTAGGGCTTGGTTTAGGTTGGTTTAGGTAGTGGGCTTGTGGGCTTCGTTTTTTTTAAATAGAAAAGTTTAGACCAGATTGGGTCCGCTGGTTGGGCCCAATCTGAGCCAAGAAAAGGCCCGACTAGGGTTAGTCGGGCCTCGCCTTTCGAGTGGGCCGAACCTGGGCGAGTCTAACTGACCTGCCTCGACCGGGTCGGACCCGGGTCAGGTCAAACCGGACCCTACTCGGTCCGGCCAAAAAAATTGTTTTTATTATTTTATTATTTTTTAAAATTTATTTTTTAATTTTTAAAAAAATTTTAAAAAAATTAAATTAAAAATTTCGAAAATTAAAAAATGTGGGGTTTGGTTAGAAATTGCCATGTCTTGCCTTTTTAGTGTAATTAGGCCTTTATTTGCTCGTATATTGATTATATTGCATATTTAATTTGCATATCTAATTATGTTTAATTTTTCGTGTTTAATTTTATAGCAATTAACATCTTGGTAGCTATGATTTTTATTTTAATGATTTGCGCACCTGCATGATTACCTCACATGTTAGTAGATAATTATAAAATCAATCCAAACTGCCTACCAAAAAATTTATTTTGTTAAAATGAACCAGATTAGGTACCGAAAGGGCACTAATTGGTCAATGAGTGTAATCAAGTTCCCGACCCTAGATTCTCTGGTTGCGTAGGAAGTGAGGTACACTCCCATGCCTCACTTGGTTTCTAGCCGACCTCAATAGGCTAGTGGTGACTCATTTTATGCAAAATTCCTAAAAATACCTCAATGTCACGCGGGGTATAGGCTTGGGAGAGCCCGTGCCTAATCATGGGCTTTAGGCCCGTCCTTTAGGTAATACCCCTAAACATGTTCCCTCCCCCCGAGAGGGTATGTCGCGACACCTCGCTGCCTCAACACCGGGAATGCCCTCTTTCCGTTTAAAGACCAATTTACTTCTGACAATCTTTTGGCTTTTCGGTACTTTGACAGCTCCCATGTCTGATTTCGATGGAGTGATTCCATCTCTTCACTCATAGCCCCTAGCTACTGCGATGACTTTGAACTAGCCATCGCCTCAGAGTAAGACGAAGGCTCATTTGTCTCCACCTCATCACCTACAATCAATGCATAAGCAGTATCTGTATAACCATAACATACCGGTGATTTAATTTGCCTTCTCTATCTATCTGCGGCTATAGTGTGTTGCGGCTTCGCTGGTTGTTCATTATCACCGACTTCAAGAACTGCGGCTTCATCTGCAGTCTCAACTTCTGTTACCTTCGAGGTCTTCGGAGTCTCCACCTGAAGCTCCACCTCACTAATGACACCATGATCTGTCTTCTCTGCTGGTTGTGTCTCAGAACTCCTTTGTTGAAGCATTGCAGTCTCGTCGAAAATCACATCTTTGCTTATTAGAAAACTGGGTGATTTGGGATCAATGCACCATAGACGGTAGCCTTTCACCCCATGTGCATAACCCAGAAATATGCACTTCTTCGCCCTCGGCTCAAGCTTACCATCACTCGTATGAGCATACGCAAGACATTCGAATATACGTAATCCGGAGTAATCAACAGGTTTCCCCAACCATACTTCCTCAGGAGTCTTCCACTCGATAGCAGATGATGGAGATCGATTAACCAGGTAACATGCCATGTTTACTGCTTCGGCCCAAAATTCCTTACCAAGTCCTGCATGCAAAATCATGCATCGAGCTCGCTTAAGCAAAGTTCTATTCTTTCGTTCTACCATGCCATTCTGCTGTGGTGTCCCAGGTATTGTGCGGTGTCTCACAATACCTACTTTCTCGTAGAACTCGGTAAAATCTTTACCACAGAACTCCATGCCATTATCGGTTCTCAGGCACTTGATTTGTTTATCTGACTGCTTCTTGATCAATGCCTTAAATTTCTTGAACCGATCAAACGCATCATATTTGTGCTTCAGAAAGTATACCCATACCTTCCTCGAATAATCGTCGATAAAAGTCAGCATATATCAGGCACTTCCTTTCGAAGGAATCGAAGACGGGCCTCAGACATCTGAATGAATATATTCAACTGGTCGTTTGGTCGAATGAATAGCTGTAGTAAACTTAACTCGGTGTTGCTTCCCATAAATGCAGTGCTCACATAAATCCAGCTTCCATGTCTTCTGACCCTTCAACAACCCCCTTTCACTCAGTATCGTCATACCTGCCTCACTCATGTGCCCCAAACGCATATGCCATAATTGAGTCAAGTTAGAGTCTAACTCACCTAAAACTGCAGCGGTTCTGGTCACGGTCTCTCCCAGTAGATGATAGCGAGTATTCACTTTCTTCCCTTTCATCACTGTCATAGCACCTCGAGAGATCTTCAGTACTCCATTTTCAGCGGTGTACCTATACCTGATGTCATCGAGTGTCTCCAGAGAAATAAGGTTTTTCTTGAGCTTCGGTACATGCCTCACATCTGTCAATGTGCGCACCACCCCATCGTGCATCCGAATCCGAATTGTCTCTATTCCTACAGCCTTACAGACTGCATTATTCCCCAAAGGAATCCTACCACAATCTGCAGCCTGGTAAGTAGTAAACCAATTCTTATGAGGCGTCATGTGATAAGAATACCCCGAATCCAGCACCCATTCGTCTCCTGATGAAGTAGTGGTCACACATAAAACAGCTTCTACATCACCATTGCTCCTCTTAGCAACGTTTGCCACACTGCTTGTGGCATTCTACCTATCAACTTTATTCCTCCGCTTTGGACAATCTTTCCTAATGTGCCCCTCCTCGTGACACTCAAAGCGCTTCACGCATCCCTTGGACTTTCTATGACGTGATTTTGATATGCTTTTACCTCTGCTGCTACTAGGCTCTCGATGTTGTTCTCTACCCCGAATCGTTAGTGCTTGCGTTGCTCCTTTCGCCAGACCGTCATTTCGCAACTTTTTCTGCCACTCCTTAGAGAATAAGGCGGACTTTACCTCTTCTGAGGTAATAGTAGTACGCCCCTGCAACAGCGAATCAGTAAAGTGCAACATCATCATGCCCTACTCTTCATCATCAAGTATTTTACCGACGTTCTTCAGATTCAACATGAGTTTATTAAATTCATCTAGGTGGGTTCTAATAGATGTACATTCAGTATATCTAAATTGAAATATCTTCTTTAACATGTATAAACGATTGTTCAAACCTTTCTTCAAATAGAGTGCTTGAAGTTTTGCCCATAACGCTGCGGCATCCTTCTCCTTAGCAACCTCTATTAAGACCTCATCCGTCAAATTTAACAGGATTATGCCATTTACTTTTTCTATTAGCTCTACACTTTTAGAGGCTTTCATTATAATCGGCAACTCATCTTCACCATCTAGTGCCTTGGCCAAACCTTGTGTTGTCAATAAAGCTCGCATCTTTATGCTCCATAACACAAAGTTGTTACTCCCGTTAAACTTCTCTATTTTAGATTTCCTCTCATACATAATTGTAGTAACATAATTTCCAGATAATAATTAGACAAGCAAAAGCTCCAAATCACAATCAAGAAATCCAACCCCAAGCTCTAATACCAATTGTTGGGATATAATACGCGGAAACGACATGATTTTCCAATTTACGTCAATACGAAATCACCAGAGAAATAAACGAGAAAAATAAGGACATCAGGAATTTACGTGGTTCGTCCGAAAGATCGATGCATCTACGTCACGGGGAAGCCGTAATGAAATAATCCATTATAATCGGAGAATCAAAATTTACAATCGCCAAACGCCAGTGTTTTTCCACACCTGATTTAACCTCAAACCCAAAGTATTTATAAATAAACAACTCACTTAGATATAAACTCACGGCACAAAATTATCGCGCGTTCAAACTCAAAATTTAACGCGCGTCTGAACGACTCCTTTTCTTTTCGGCGTTGTGTGGCTTCTCGCGACTCGTACGTACAGCAGCCACCAAAAGAAAGAAAAACCTTTATGTCCGCCTTAAATATATATATACACGTGTGTGCCCAAGAAAAGTCAAATTCTTGACTTGGGCCCCCTATTTTGGCCTTTCGTGCAGAAGCCCAAGCGTGAAATACGTGTGTGCGCGCCCAAGGTCAAAGGTTTGACCTTAGGCCCCGCCAATTAACCATTCTTCACGTGCGAGACTTCAACAGCTTCTTTCCTTACGTAAATCTACAGCGGCATCCCTTGAAGAAAAGAAGACTTCGGCGGCTTCACACCGAAGGGGAAAATTCATTTTTTAATTATTTCCTCATAGCTTCCTTGTTCGTAGAGCTTTAAAGAGTCTAGCAAATCACATTTTGTAAATGCTCAAACTCGAGACATAATTTAAAAAGAGAAACTCAATTTGTCTCGCTCAAATCACTCCATTCGGAGAAGTTGTAAAGGCACCTTCCATCCATCAAGCTCTTGAGAATAATTCCAGAAAGTAATTAGCATATCTAATCCACCTTAAGAACTTATTAATTAACAATGATTAACAGCGAGAAATGCGACAAAACACAAGGATTGACATCAAAAGATTGTAGTTCACCAAACCTTAGTCAATCTAATAATCTAAATCATATTCTTGTTATTATCAATCGAGTTCCTCCGATATAGTTCACTTCCAATTTTATTGAAATATTTGTATGTTGAATTGAAAAATAATTATACATAAACTTTAATTTAATGTGTAATATAATAATTATATTTTTAATTTATTTAATATAATTCCCAAATTTAGATCCCAATATGCAATATGGTCCCTAGGCTTTTCATTCATGTTCAATTTAGTTTAATGTTCAATATTATCATTTCATTAATTCAAGTTGAGGGACAATATTGAACATTTTTATATAGTCCAAGACTAAATTGATATTTATCAAAAGTCCAGGAATAACGTTAAATGAATTAGAAGTTCAGGAACCATTGCACATTGGGATAAAATTCAAACATCATATTAAACAAATTAAAAGCATATAGATCGTATCGTATATTGGATTAAAGTTCAAATGTTATTCGTGTTATTTTTCTTGGCAAAATATAACATATTGGTGGCATATTAAAGTGAAAATTAGAAGGTCGCTGAAACGAAATTGCCATTCCCTGCAAGAGGCAACGCCGAATCCGAATCCGAATACGAAACTTATACGCACTGCTCGACCAGTCGCTTTCCGCGGCCCCCCTCCCCCCACGATGGGGCCCGCCCCGCCGACCCCAGCGCACCACGGTACCACCCGTCGTCCTATCCGTCATGGCAGTCCTTTACAAAACGCACGACCAAACCACCACGGACGAAGAGCAGAGCAAACAGAATTCTACCCCGTCTCGTCTTCCGCTTGCTTTACTCATTTGAGCGCGAAGAAGAGGACGACGACGACGGCGACGGCGACGACGGCGAAAATGGACGTCCCCGGCGCGATCGCCGCCGACCGGCCGACCGTCATGGTCACCAACGACGACGGCATCGACGCCCCCGGCCTGCGGTCCCTCGTCCGCGTCCTCGTCTCCTCCGGCCGCTACAACGTCCAAGTCTGCGCTCCTGATTCGTACGTCGCTCGCTCAATTTTCATTCTATTTTTCGCCGTCGCATGCTTGCGTACGTCAGCGCGGTAGAGCTCGATCGTCTTCGTGGAGGCTTGAGGTTTGCCTTCTGATCGGACGAGTCGCGAGCTGACGATCGAGAATTCTGTTTCGCGGCAATGTTGGTGCGGTGTTTGATTGAGTAGGCTCTGCAGCTGGAGTTATAGCGTGCTTCTCGGTGTTATTTGATGAACGTTGTTGAGATCGCCGTGTTAGTTGTTCTGGAATTTGATGATTTTGATTTGATGCTGGAATTCCCGTTCTATCACTCGTAGAGCTGTCGATTTTTGTCGCTGCTTTTCTTTTCCTCGTTCTGATTTGTGTAATCGACAGGGAAAAATCGGCTGTTAGCCATAGTATCACGTGGCGTCACCCTCTTGCGGCTAGGCGAGTGGACATCGAAGGAGCAACTGCATTTGCAGTCGCAGGTTTGTTTATACTTCCCGTTTGATCCTATTTCGTGATCATTTTTGGTTCGCAATATGTTGTTACAAGATTAAGATTGTTCCTTTGTTTGCTTCTGTGCCTTAGTCTTACTTTAGGATTTGGAATGCTTGTGGATTTTAGGCGACGTATGTGTACATGGAAGAGGCAATTTCCCGTGAGAGGCCTGGATACGTAACATTGTAATAAAAAGAAAGAAGAATGATGTACATGTACATAGTCCTGGCAGAGATCGTATATTTGTAGAAAGTGAGGATAATTAGTTTGGAAGGAGCAAGAGAGTTTGATTTCTGAAGGGTACTATTCTTTCCAAATTGGAGGACTTGAACCTTATTCCTACTTTTCTACATTAACTATTACTAATTGGTGTAGTTGATCTTTGAAGCTTGTAGGAAGCTTTGTGTCTCATTACATAAGCAGTAATTTTTTACTATATATTGCAAAAGTGCTAGTTTATTCGTTTCTGACAAAGGATGGAGAGTGATGCTTCTGAGATTAGCACCTAGATGAATTGCTGATGTTGTATGGCAAGTCTGGCATACTTTTCTTTTTCTTAACTTCATATATATGTATTGTTTTTATCTCGAGGTAAGACATTTTATTTGTGAATAAACTAGCACTTTTGCAATTTACATAGTGCAGACGATATTATATGATGTTCTTCCTGCTGAACCTCTTGTTTAGAAGTTTTTCAGCATTAAAGAGAACTACTCAATAGCTTTTAATCTTCAACAAACACTCCCAACAAGGTTGGAGAGGCCCTATGGTGGATTCTATGTTCTTCTAGTAATGGCTTCGCATTTTGCAGGTACACCAGCAGATTCTGCTTCATTGGGAATCTCTAAGGCACTTTTCCCATCAGTCGCTGATCTGGTACTTTTCAGTCTTTACCGGGTAGTCATGACTGCATCAATGAGCATGAGCAAATTATAGGACGAAAGTTTTGTTTGGCTAGTTTTTCTGTCCATCAACTTTTTCTGAAAGAAACGCTTTGCCTCCTGTCAAAAGAGTTTGTCACAAATTTTGAGATTCTGAGTTGCAGATTCAGTCATTCTGTTGAACGAACAGACTGAATTTGGGGCAAGAAGCACTAACAATATGGCAACGAGCACCACACACAGAGCCTCTTACCGTTCTGTCATTTATACTATTTGTGTTGAAGTGTTTTTGCGTCATGAGGAAGTTGCAGTCTCTCTTTGTTTGACTGAGCCCTGTTGTTGTTCTTTCTGTGCTGCACGACTTGATTTTGTCTGTCTCATGCATTCCTCTTATCTCTGGCAGGTTATCAGTGGTATTAACATGGGTAGCAACTGTGGATATCACATGTTAGTGGAATTTTGCCTTCTCTGTCTCCCAATTTTTTTACTCATTGCAATTTTATTCTAGATTTTCTCTTCTGAGTTACTCATCTTGCTCCAGCTTATCATTCATCCCTAAGTTAGGAAGATAACAATCAAGCAGAGTCTCATGGACCTTTGTTGTTGTCTAAAATAACAAAAAAGTTGCAAAAGAAAAAAGAAAAATGCTTGGGAATTAGATCACTGCTTAATTTTAAGATTAGGAAGAAATGTTAGAAAACTTTACTATCGTCGAAAGATGAATTGCATGTCAAAGCCACTAAACAAGACATTCATATCAAGACTGTTACTTAAATACTTGTGTTAGATAGTTGTCTGAAATATTATTACAGACTAGCACAACTATTTCTGCTAAGTAATAGAAAGAGCATGATGAGTTGTACCTCACAATATGCAACTTGAAGTTTCTGAAAAGACAGGATGCTGTAAGTATCTGATTCTGTGCATAATAGGAAGCAGAGTGCAGTTTTCTGTATTAAATTATTGCACAGTTTTAGTTAGAAAATCTTAGGTTTTTCATCCTTCAAGCCATGTTTAACGTCAATATATGTGGTCATTATTTTACTTTGCTTGGCGGCTTAGCCTCTCAAATAATTGTATAAGTATTTTGTTTTCTTGAATTAGGATTTGAAAAATTGAAAATAATGCATTTGTCTAAACAAGAACAATCAAATAGATTGATGCCTGGCAGTCAATAGGTGTCCATTATATCCATTAAAGTCCTTGCTGTTTCTTACGATTTTAGCTGCATGATATTGCAGTGTATATTCTGGCACAGTTGCTGGTGCTCGTGAGGCGTTCTTCCATGGGGTGCCCTCTATTTCATTATCATATGATTGGTGGGCATACTATTGCACTAATTGTTTATATCAAGGCCATCTCTCATTTAGTGCTTATTCATCCTTGGCAAAAATCCTTTCATTATCATATGATTGGTGGGCATACTCTTGCATAGTAATATTTTGTATTGGAAATCCAGGGTGTTTGGAGGTATAAGGAGCGAGCAAGACTTCACACTTGCTGCTGAGGCTTGCTTACCTATTATTGGTTCGATTTTGTCTGAGATCAAGAAGAGCAGTTATCCCAGAAATTGTTTCTTGAATATAGATCTGCCAACAGATGTTGCAAATCATAAGGTAAAGCGACTGCTGCTTATTGGAGAAACATGAAATGCCTTAGCTGGTTGGATGCGTATTATTCTGCTCTCTAGAGCTTTTGTCTCTCTTTAATTTTTTTTTTTTTTTTGGTAAAAGTAAGTAATTGTCTCTCTTTTATTTATCCTTTGGATAACTATAAAAGTCATTGCCTGGTTAGCATCGCAAGGTGGTAACGTTCTCCATTTCATGTACCCATAAAAGGGCTATAAGCTCACTAAGCAGGGGAGAAGCATAATCCAGATGGGATGGAGACCAGTGACCTCGGACATGCATGGAGGGAAGATGTTATCAACAATGACAATGGATATGGATTCATTGGTGTCGACAGAAGCAGAAGCAGAAGCAGATGCATCAACTATGTCTCAGGAACATCTCTTATTTAAGAGAGAAGTGAGAATCTTAAATTTGATTCCTTGTACTTTTGTGTTAGCCGTATATTATGCTTTTTTGATTGGTTCAATGTTCTGAACCAGGAAACTTATTAAAATATGCTTGGTTTTTCTTTTAATAATGTCTTAAAATTTACCATTCTACCAGAATCTCTGATAAATTATCACAACTTAATTTTGATATCAGGCTATGAAAACAAATAACACTTGCATGAATTCTGTTGGTGTTTGTATATTTTGCTTTTGTTATGTATCAGTTGAAAAGAAATTTTTTTCAAATAAAATCTAGCTTTTATTATAAAGATGCTTTCTGAAGTATTCTTACACTGTTTATTGGTTTATGACTAAAATTAATAATGTTTTGGCTGGTTGAAAATAATGTTTTTACAATAAAATCTATCTTATGCTCTAAAGATGCTTTCTAAAGTCTTCTTACACTTGAAGTTTATTGATTTTGTAGGGCTTAATTTATTAATGTTTCTGTTTGAAATTTTTAGGTAAGAGGAGCCCAAGTGGATGATGATGCTACAGATCATCGATTTCTGAAGGAAGGATTTGTATGTTGTCTGCTCTATCTAATGGATCATATTCATCGATCATAGGACATAACTAATGCATGATTTTTCCAGATCACTGTTACGCCCCTTGGTGCTCTTTCCCCAGCAAATGTGGAATGTGAGGCCTTTTTTAAGGATTGGCTGCCAAATGTGGCGTAATGCCCTTCACTGGCTTCCTAACGCTGTTAGATGCCTTTTGTGACTAATACATATGAGTTGAGGTTTGTACCTTTCCATTTGTTATGAAGTCTATTAAGAATTTTATTTATTTTGATGATCATATTTTCCATGAAGTGCATCTGTGGCATCATATTAGAAGGAATTAGGCATGGATGGAGATAGTTCCCAAGCATTCTCGTTTCTTATCCTTTTTTTTAGCTTGATGAATTTACTTCGCTTGGTTCCAGTGAATAATATCTTTGGTACTTTATATTATCTAAGTTTTGATAATGTAAATGACCGTAAATAATTTTAAAGAACATTGAAAAGTTAAAAGCAGAGGAAAAAAAAAGTAGTGAGGACGAACTGATTTATCAGTATATCTGTATATAACTGTTTCCTTTTGTCAAAGAGTTTTCTTATGTAGTAACAGGATTTTTGGTCAAAGGAAGCTTTTCAATTTGTGGCTTGATGAAATGTGGAAGGAAATCATCATGACAACCATTCTTATACAAAGATAATGAATATCTGTCGTATTAATTCTAAACAGTTCTGGACACTCATTTAAAACATCTGAAGAGTCGTAATTTGAAGTTGCAATACGAACAATGCCCCACCAGGTGTTAGCACTGTCAGACTTAGAGAAGGAAAAAATTCATGAATGCACCTCCTTTGTGGACATCTTTGACTTAAGATTTATGCTTGCATGAACTTTGACCATTTAGATTCACAAACATTAGCTGTTCTATTTTCGCTGTCAGAACTTATAACTCTTGTGGTAATTGTTCTTATTTTGTGGACTTGCAATTTTCTTTTGTAAATCACTCACCAGAATTAGCAAGGGAACAGTTAGCCCATACTTATGATGTAGAAGGAAAACATTGTCCTGATTTCCTGTCATCTGCAGCCTGTGCACTGATCCACTGTCAATACGAAAAGTATGCATGAAGAGTATATAGAAAACGCATATTTGTATAAAAGAATATCTGAAGCACTTGTATTTCTTTTATGTCTGTTATTTTTGCCCTCAGCAGGATAGGCTATTTGAATCTCAATAATAAATGCTATCAGGACAAAAATTGCTTTGTGCACAAATTTGGTTTGATTAGAAGAGTGATGAAGGTTCTTGACTTCTTGCATTTGTTGTTAATCCGAAGCAGATAGAGGACTTGAACGTTTGGATATTCATGGGCATACATACATAAATACAACATGGAGATAGGAGTTCTTGTGCTTGCTCATATAGCATAGCTTCTATGATTCCAGGACTAAGTGGAATTTCAGAAAATATGGAGATTAAATTAGAGAATGATTAGGCTGGGAAACTGTGGTTCTTACCCAACTGTTTGCGACAGGGAAAATTGTCAGAAATTTAAATGAGGAGGAGACCTGTTTCTTGAGAATCAGTTCTCGAACGAGAAGCACACCTGCATGACTTTGCTCTTGGGAAGTAATAGGGTGATTATGGGCATAATGTTCCTTTGGATGGAGAGGCTTGGGAAGGCTAACTAGTACAAAGATCCAACTTGATCCAAACATTATTTAGTCTGTGGAAGCATTAGTTTTTAATGTAACAGCATCGGGAATTATAATAATATCTTAAGCAACATTTAATCCTTGAAATTTATAAATCTGCATAGAAATAGCTGTACAACTGTATGGTGTCTCGCAAGAAGACTAGTAAGTAATCTCGTACAAATCTATGTACCTTAATATCGATTAACTGAGATATGTCAAAATATCTCATCATTTTATAACAAAAAAACTCATAATGTGGTAAAATATCTTACCATCACATTATCACCTGCAAACCCCTAAAATTAGTGTACTGGGTTTGGTGCTTTCAGTTACCATCTAAATGATTATGTCAATGGTGGAGGTATCAATCTCATATCGTGGATAGTTTTTGTTTTCCTTCTTCACTCTAGTGAAAATCAACCTTTTCCTTTTGAAAACACGGGCAAAACACCCAGAAAAAGAAAAACTTTAAGTCTTGGGCCCACTTTCTTCCATGACCAGATACAGAGACATTCCCTTTATATTTTTTGGCTGAGGTGAAGATGTTCAATGAAACTTAAAATTGAACACTATATATATTGTCAATCTAACAGTTTGCTCTAACGGTTAAGGAAGAAAACAACTGTTTGCTATTTTCTGTAGTCTCTTTTTAACATGAAATTTGCTCATTTATGCAGGATTGCTTCTCTATGTGGAAATTATATGCTTCAAACTCAAGTTATTGTCAAGGTCATTTATTTTTTAAGCCATGTCTTGTGCCATCTCTTTGCCTGGGAATCTTAAACTTTGGTAAATGGTGTCAATGTCAAGTAAGAATTGTATGAGATTTCAATTTTCCCAGTTAATACAAACGGGGTACGTTCACATTTGACTACTGAAAATAATGGTATCTTCCCAATGCAATTTATGTGCAGGATTGATCTTAATGTTGTCATGTTAAATTTCATTACCCTGTTTTCTGTAGTTAAGGTTCACTTATAGTAACATAAGGAGGACTGCGCTATTGTGAACTTGTTTTTCCTTCCCTTCTGTATTAGCCTAATCAGATCTTCCTCCTCATTCATAAAATAGTTAGCAAAAAGGAGAAATCTTTCAAAAACGTCTCGTGTGTGCCATATGGCTTGTATCTGTGGAAGCATTTCGCATTTGTTTAATTGGAAAAGATGCTGCATTCAAAATTTGGGAAAAACTGAAAATCTAGTTGGTCAATTTTTTTATTTTTCCTTTGGAATTACAAGTTTCTGTAGATGTAGTTATATAATCATTAGACAATGACTTTATAGAGCTTTTCATCTACTCAAGTGTTCTCTTATATGTTGAGTTGTCGTAGGCCTGCAACGTTTTTGGCAATCAAATGATTTATAATGATGTCGAAATGCTAGCCCGTACCTAACTTACACGCACGTGCTTAGTGCTGATAATTAGAAAAGCTTGTGCAATATAACCTGCTCGAAAGATGTTGAAAGAAAGGCCTCCATCACCTTACACTTACAATGAGTATGCGTAAATGCTTCTTAAACTGTTCTACGTTTGATGGGGGAAGTCTACATGCAGCCATACAAAATGAACCAACATAAACTAGAGTATTTTCTTTCTTATTTTCATCTTTCTTCTTCTCTTTCCAAATTGCTATTTCATGGTTATCTCGGATTGACCGCATGATTGATTAACTCCTTTTGGGTCTGTGAATGGAGTTTCATCTAGTCAGCTGCTATCTTTATTACTCTTATGGAAACAGAACTTTCTTCTCTGGATATATCTGTGCTTTTCCATCATTTGCCGGTTTTTCTCCTGGCTCTAATCTCCGCTGTGAAGCTTGCATGAGAGACTCAGCGAGATCTCTCTTGGGCGATTTCCATAAATTTCAATATGACGCACGTCATGACCTTCTAATATCTCGGAAGTCTTAGCAGGCTTTACTTGCTCCTTGCTCAATTTTAGTTGTAAAAAAGACCACGATGACTCGTGGAAGATCATTTCAATGCGATAATCATTTTGTTAAAGGGCAGGACATGAAAATCTCGTGTGGTGTCCCATCCATTTTTGTAGCTTCCTTGGAAGTCAACTTCAGGGAGTTTCGTAAACAAGATGAAAGGTGGGGAACTAACTGCCACCTCAACGGTTGAAACTGACAAGCCAACAATAAGAAGCCAAAATATATACTCTCTCCATCCAACTACCTCTCTTATCCTACTGCTTAGTGCCTTTCAAGCTCTCACTTACTCAAAATGATCATGAAGCTTTCCCTCAAGCTCATGAAGAAGAAGTACCCCTCATGGGATTCTTGAAATTTAAGTTAACATAAGTCAACAATCTCAAGCTCGAAGAATTGAAAACAGAGGACGGAAGAAAGATGGGGCAAAACTATAGAAGGTGTAGAGTCGAAGACGACATTATAATATATTACTATGTACATGACCGGGGGTTTCTAGCGTATCCTGAGAAGTAGAAGAACCCCCTGTGGCCTGGAGCCTTCATTTTTTGGCGGGGGACGGCAAGGATGGCGCGTTCGCCTCCACCAGAATCGACCACAGCACATGAACGTCCTCACACGGGCATGATTTGACATCCTCGTACAGAATGTATATCCCTCTTCCTGTTACAGAACAATGCTGTCAATTTATGTTCAGAGAGAGAGAGAGAGAGAGAGAGAGAGAGAGAGAGTCTAAACAACGTGAAAGTACAGAGCATGGAAACTAGAGAATCGAAGCAACTGGACACAATTGAAAAGACTGAAAAACGCAACGGAATTCGACTGCCATCTTAGCCAATCAATGGCAATGGCTACAGAGATGTACAAGGTAAGAAACATGAATTTAGCTGGCAGCCTGCGATGAGAACGTACTCTTGTTCGGAGGCGAGTGGAGACGTAACCACAGCTTCTTCAACGGAGAGAGGAGGGACTGAAGCCACCCCATGAGGAGGAACAGTGAGGGGCGTGGCTCATGTGTGGGAAGAAGAAAACATGAGACTCCAAGCGTATAGAGAAAAGAGGTGGGATAGAGAGAAAGGGAGAGAGCAAAGGGAAAAATAAATACAAGACGTGGGTTTTTTGCTTCGACGAAGGGTGAGCTCTTAGATCATCACCCGGGGCGTGTCCAGGACGCCTTTTTCACATTCCCTTGCAGTCCAATCATGCAGACATCACAATAGTTTTTTTTAACTCTTGTTGCCATGTCATTGTCAAACCTTTATCTCTTGCGCCACAAGGATCCCCGCCCCCCCACCAATCCCAAACATTTACTCTCCACCCTTCAAAAATAAGACCTTGGCTCCTCTTCTTTCGCTATCGACCCTTCACTTGTACCGCAAGCCTCTTTGTCTCTTCCTTTTTCCCTTTTCGAGTTTTTTGGGTTTGGAGAGTTCGATAGTATTAAAGTTTAGTGAAAGTGAGATGTGGGTTTTTTCTTTTTGGCCTTATTTTATTTTGGGGTCACCTCTTGTGTTCTAGACCCTCATGGAAGAGTCCTTGGCAAGGTTCTTCTTCCCATAAGTCCAATTGTCCCTTTTGGGTTGCCTTGGAAGAGTCAAGAGTGTCAGCCAATTTCTTTGCTTACTCCAAAAGTTGACTCGCTCCTTTTTTGGCATCGCTCTTGATTCGACTCCATCCTTTTCAATTTCCCTAAATGTTAGGAGGCTTCTCTGGTCATCTTAACATAGGAAAAAATAAAAGGAGTGAATCCATCTAAGACATTGAAAATACTAAGGTAATACCAATAATATCGTCATTCGATTTTCTAAAGCTCATGACTAGATATAATGATGGTGATCAATTTTTTCTCTCCCTCAGTCAAAAGCAAGATATTATCATGACATTGGAAGAGGGTCTTAAAAATCTCTCTAGCGAACGATGCATGAAGTGCGCATGTGTGATTTTCAGATAACTTAATTAGACAACCCATTAGAAATTCTAATACATTGTTGTCTAAGTTTCAATTCCTTCTTTAGGTATATTGTACGTCCAACACCTGCCGCTTTCGCTTGTACATTAGTACAATAACACGAGTATGCGCAGGGGAAAAACGTCATTCTCGTTCTCTGATTCACCACCTACCTGAGATAGACAACCATCCACGTCAAGGAACAAAAACATCGTTGACCAACTTGGTTCGGAAGCTCAGTTTGCGAACCGATCCAGTAAGACTGAAGGCCCAGTCTCTAGGGTAATTCTCGTGGACATCCGGCCCATATTGCTTACCACGACGGAGTATGTAATTTCACTTCATTCATCTATTTTTGTTATTGGCAGTTGAAAATTATGAATAGCAATACGATGTCTGCATAAGTTAGAAGGGGAAAAGGTACTGAATACTTTACAAAAAGTCTAGCTTTGCAGATTATCAGATTTAATGTGAGAAATGAAAACTCCTAAGTATTTGTACTTGAATGCTTCAATGGATAAAGGCAGGATTAGAATCCAGTATTGTCTTTTGTTTTCAATACAATATCAGATTGTTCTTGAAATAACGAGAAATTCACTACTATATTTTATCACTCAACCATTTGCCCTTTCCGAAAAGCTGGACTGGAAGGGTTGACGAGCTCTCTCTCGCATGTGAGTTTCTTTCTCTTGTCTTCGGGGAGCTCTCTATGTCTCTCATGGCGTATGCCTTCCATATTTTGTTTTTTTCCATGTCCAATTGTTCTGTATTTTCTGTCCTCTATACACATTCTCCTTCTGTTTCAAACTGTTTACGTATTTTTCCTCATTCACATGATCGACAGTACCTAGAATTGCTTACATGCCTTTACATGTCATCCTTAAATTGCAAATTTTGATATAAGTTTCAAGATTTAATTGCATTTTTAATAAATGCCTGGGTCTTATGTGAACCAAGCTCAGTTGTACTTTTTAGTGAAGGTGTTGGACTTGACTGAATAAATTAGAAATTTTAGAATTCGATTTGATTTCGTACATAAAATTTGAGATTTGGGGTATGATTTTCTCCATTTTCTTCTTACAATTTGGTAGTACGAGAGTTTGTCTTACCATCGACGTTATCTGTACGCTTTTGTAGAAGAAGGTGATGAGTTATTGATTAAAAAAAGAAAATGAAGAAGTGATTTTCATGAAGAAAATAATTATTTCCCTTCTCGGACTAATCAATCAGCTTTGATTGCCGTAACCTTCTGCAGAAGTTGATGAACTGCATGGTGATGGTTATTCCTTTTCAAGGAGGTGCTTATTTCTTGTGCTAGCTCTCCTAAGCTCTATTAAACACCACTTGAGTTTCCATTTCAGAGTCATTTATCAATCTATTCACTACCTAGAGTAGTGTCGCAAGTCCCCGCGCGTGCCTTGATCCGGATTTGCCTAGCGCACATCATCGCGATATTCAAATCTGATTGGGCACGGGCCGTGTACCACTTGAATAGGGTTCACGGGCCATTACAAGGTTTCTTGGGCCGTGGTCCCTAATGTCAACCTCAAATGTGCCTTGTCTAGGTAAATTTATACAAGTGACAATGCTATGTTTACTCCTCTAACTCATCGTTCGTGCAATTGTATTCTTATTGTTTTACTTTGCACAATTAAGTCCCTTTAATTTGATGATTTTTTTTTCACAATTTGATGAATCATATCCTTTTGGCATGTACACTTATTATATGCTAACATAACATGCTAATGTGGCTTTTTCATTAGCATTGCTTGCGGTAGATTGTGTTGGGTTTGGTGATGAATAGGGTTGTCGGAATGGAAGGTTAATTTTTGAATCTATTTGTTAAAATGATCTTTGTCATCTGGATTTTTCGAAATGTTTATTACCGGTATATGTAGTTTCAACGTCATACATCTTCTTGAGAATGAGTTGAACTTATCTGAAATGGCTAATATGAGGAAACGTGTTTTATGTCTCCACATCGATGAAGAGTTGAACTTTGTTGGACTGACCTTGACTTAAGGTGCATCAAGTGCATAATCGATCAATGGGTTGGATCGATGCTTCTCTAGTTTTATAAAATGATGCCATGTAATCAATTTGACTTGAAGTGATGCAATGTTAATCCGACTTTAAGATCAATTATATTCAATAAATAAGTTATAAATAGATTTAAACATAAAATTGGTGTTAAATGTGTTATAAATGTGTTTACAACTTACTTCAATCAAATCTATCTCTACTACTTTTTCTTCATTCTTTTTGGCCCTCATTTGATATTGTGTTCACTCACTCCACACTCTTATTTCAATTTGGGTATAATTTTTCCTAGATTGGGTTAAATATGAAATATTTTAACAATATGAGTTGGATTGAATATGAGCCGGATTAGGTACGGGTAGTTAGATTTGTATTATAGGGAAACAAGTCAAAACATGTTAAATGGTTGTTGAACCATTTTTCGATTCGACTTGACCTACCCGTTTGAAGGGTTTAATACAAGAGGGAGTATTTTTGTTTTTTCGGAATAAGAATTTATAATTCTAGCCTCACAATTATTTGAATTTTGAGGGCCCCACATGCTAAGCATGTGTTTGCGACCATGACTCCATAAACACTAGATATGATATTAGGGGTTATCAATTCTCGTTTTGAGTCGGTTTCACCTGGAATTGGGAATTGGATCAGGAGAACTGGTGCCTAGTTTTTGGGACCGAGAATCGGATCGGGATAATCAGTTCCTGGTTTTTGGGACTATGGACTAGATTGGATGGTCCTGGGATTGAGAATCAAACTGGATTGATTAGTCCAATCCAATGGAACTTATCACTTAGCAAAAAAAATTTAAAAAAATTAAAAAAAGGTACTAGAGTTGTACTATTTTAAGGTTTATTGCTATTTTTAAGAAATTAAAAAAATATTTTAAAAAAAGGAGTAAATCACTAGTTCCATAAAAATGGAACTGGGAACCAGATCAATGCCTTTGGAAACCGAACCAAATTGACTAGTCTGGTTCGATTTGGGCTGTTCTCGATTTGATTGATCTGATATACTCACCCCTATAGAATACTATGTAATCAAAAGATACGCAAATTAGAATGACAGGCGATTTCATCTGGCAACATAGAAGTTATTTTGGCAATCTAAGGACGCTCTATTCTTCGGCCTTAAGCAAGGAAGTCGGCATATGATTTTGTGCTAAAAAGCAAAAGGTGATCAGTGTAAATTCACTTGCCCATCTGCAAAAGTCATTTGTAGTGGGCCAAGGCATAGATAAATTTATGAAAAAGCGCCTCGAGGATATTTATTCAACACTAATTAAATAAACTTTATAACTTTCGCCCACGATGGATTTTAGTGGGTCCTTTATAAACCACTTTCAACCCATTTCTTAAGCACACTTTGGTCCTCCTTCGCCAATCTCTGCTTTCTCTTCGATTTTGTGACTCGTGACCTTCTCCCTTTGGTTGCTCCGCTTCCGCCATCGTTAGGTTTTACTCAATCTCTAGCTTGCACAATTGCACTTTTGAGGAAACACAAACTTTTACTACCATTTGCACACTCTCGTCATAACTTGACCATTGAACCCCCTCACTATTCTTGACAAGTTGGGTCGGTTTATGGAGCAATCCATTTTTCAAAGGCAACAATTTAAGAAAAAAAGTAAATAAAACTAGATTTCGGCTTGGATTAAGATTGAGTTAGATGCGAAATGGATATGAATTGCTAAATTTATATTGAATATAAATGGATCTATTTGGATTGGATAATGTCCGACCCAATCCATTCTTTATACTATTTAATGAAAAGATCGTTAATTAGTCCAATTGGTTGGGATCGATGGGCAATTTTACCCGGCAATATAAAAAGAATCTAATTGCGCTCTGTTTTTTGTTTCTTTCTTTTGGTAAAGTCAAAGTAGAATTTCATTTGGTTTTGATAACATTTCATTTGCACTACCCTCACCTGCGTCCAGAAAAGAGCTTGGCGAGTGGTTGGATAGACCAGCTAGGTGATGCATTCGTTCGTAACTTCTTATTCACCCCGAGTGCAAGGAAGTTGGCAGATGATGTTCGGCTTAAAAGCAAATGCAGATCAGTGTAAATTCATTTACCCACCTCCAAGGGTCATCTGTGGTGGGCCTGCACGTGCTTCCTGCATCTTCGTCAAACATTATTACATATTTATATAACATTATAAATATGCAAACCTCCGGAAAAGGAATAAAGTAGAAACAAGATCGGTCGGCTCTGAAAAGATAATTTATGTTGCACGTCCCGGTGCATCGAGCGTCGTTATGTCCATAGGATCCTCTTACTTTTTACTTTTTTAAAGTACCACATGGTAAGATTCGAGGAGCCAGTCCTCTTGATCCGTTCCTTGTATTCATTTAATTGCGTTGCCAAGACATAAATATATCCATAAAAAAGAAAATTCTATTAATGAGTGTCTCAACAATACTTATTCGTCACCAATTAAAGAAATTTTATAGTATTTTTTTCCTCATATTATATTTAATCAATACCTCTAGAGTTTATTTGTTAACTGGTCAAAAAGTATCTAATTTATTTTTTTATTTTCTGAAAAAAAAAAAGAAATTCGTTTGGTAATCTCAAAACATAATCAAGAAGTATACAAAAGTTGCTTATTTGTTCCTATGATCAATTTTAGAATCAAACTAAATTTTCTTCTCTCTCTCTCTTTTCCTTTTCTCTTCTTCTTCCTCATTGTTGGTTGAGCGAGCTCGCCGAAGCCTCGTAAGGCTAGGGTGAGGCCTAGTGAGGGTCGACCTCGCTCAAATTTGGTAAGTCCGAGCCTTCCCAGTCATCATTGCTAGCGACTATGAGACTCGGCCTCACCAAGCAAGGGCAAGGCCGACCTGGCATTGGCTGGGTGAGGTCAAGCCTTGTTGGTGGCCAGGCAAACTCACCCAGCCACCGGTGAGGCTCTGGCGGGGTTGTTGGATCTTGCTCAGCTGGTCGCCGATGGCTAGCGATCGGCTAGAGAAGAAGAAGACGGATGGAAAAAGAAAAAGATAAAAAAGATAAAAAAATAAAAGAAAAAGAGAAAAATATAATAAGAGTACTAAAAAAATTAAAAGAAATTCTAAGTCACAAAAGAATTTGAAATTTTATCAAATGCATTTCTATCTTGGAAGTAGAAATTTTGGATAATTACTAAACGTATTCAAATGCTCAGAAACTCATTTAGGGAATATAATTAAAAAAAAAATCATTTGTAAGCAAAAATTATTTTAGGAAAAAGTGGTTACAAAATAAATGCTCAGTAGCTTGACCAAATCATAAAAAGAGAAGAAGTTTTTCTTTTTTTTTTTAAATTGAAAATTTTCAATTAGGATAAGAACTAAATTGGTTGAGGATAAATTCAGGTCAAACTTGGATTCTAGAAAAATTGATGACATAATATCAATTTTTTAGTAAATAGATTATTATCACTCATCTATGAGCTCAAGTGACAATGTTTTGTGGTTTGAAGGTTGTCCTTGTCAGTTCTTCGATATAAATAAGTTAATATAAAACCATAATTTGTCCCTGTAGCTTTAAACTTTTGATGGCTAAATATACAAGCCTTTAAAACGAATTATACCCGTTGGTCTCATACTTTTAAGAAATAACATATTTTAGGGCTTTGTTACGTGGTTTTAGTATCACAGCTAGTTTCTAAACTATTTTTTTTTTTAATGAAAACTCAATTACTTTTGTCATATTTTCATTCAAAATCATATGAAAATATCAAATCAAGAATAACTATCAATTGGTGATTTCTACATTTAGAAATTTGCCCAATTATATTGACATTTCCATTAACAGATATACTTTTAAACCTTCTAACTACAACTTTAACTCACTATTTATAGGCAAAATATTCTGGAAATTTACCGGAATTCTCTCGAGTCTAGCAATCCTAAAAAGTTCGCATCACATTGATTGGAATGGATTGTTGGCATCGCAGGAAGGCTATTAGGCATCGAGGCTGTCAAATTTCAACTCTTAAACATTAAGTGCCTTTAGAAAAAGTTCCTTCAATTATTGGTAATAAAACAACCGATAACAATTATAAACACTTACACACATATAAATGTGATGTATCAAATTGATAATTCGCATCATTTAAATTTTAGTTGAAATGGAAATGTGAAAAATTGTACTTAAGATCCCATCGTGAATGGTACACATACTAATATTGCAGCAAAAACAAAGTACAAGAACAAAGAGGCTATTTACCATACATTTTAGTGTCAAAAGTTTCAAAAAGTATAAGTATTAAAATCAGAGGAAAATTAAATATTTAAATGCCAATGGTGAGAAATTCCGGCCAAATTGCTAACGTGGCATTCTTCCGGCGAGATGAGTGCAAAATGACGTTGTGCAATGAAGTGCTCCGACTTGTGTGTTTGGTAATATCTATTATAAAATTACGACAAACCTAACAATTGGGTGGGATAACTTTTAAATAGCTGTTATAACTGTAGAGATGTCGCGGCTATAAGGTGATTGTCAACCACCTTGTAAAGACTGTGACACCTATTTTCACAGTTAAAGCTGCAATGATGAAAATGTACTAAAAATATAATGAATTAGAATACTCTGAAAAGTACAAGGACTAAAATGGTGATTTACATTTAGAGGCTTATATATGGAGGAGCCACATGACATACTGATATTGATTAAACAATTTTCAACAATTTTTAAATAGAAATTTGATAGAAAGACTTAAATTATCATGCCAGAATAGTGTGATTAGAATCATAATCAAAGAAAGAAAAAGGGTCAAAAGTATTCTTCCAAATATATAGGTTCCAGGAATGTAATTATTCCTGGAATTAATTATTGATCTAGTGTCATTTGCTGCTGTTGATATCTCCAAGAATAAATTACAAGATCTCATGTGGGGTTGTCTCGAAGATCGGGTGCTATTTCGACCGCACAGTTGTGTGCTATTTCGAATCCTTCTTGAATCAATGCCTAGACCTCACTTGAGCGTGCTGGGGGAGATGGAGCCCGCTCCCGCGTGGGGCTTTACCCGTTTCTACCCCCACGGCAAAAACGGCAAGACCTCTCTCACGAATGAAAAAGTAGGGAAAAGTGTTAAAAAAGTCATAAACCTTTTCTTTGTGCTAATTTAGTCATAAACCTTTTTTTGGTGCCAATTACGTCCTAAACCTTTTTTTAGTTGTTACGCCCTAAACCTTTAGTTGTGCTAATTCAGTTCTTTTGGGCTAATTTTGGCCGGATTTTGCTGACTGGACGTAGGCCGGCTGACGTGGACAATTTTTAATAATATTTTAATATTTTAAATATTTTTCTTTTTCATTTTTCTTTCTCCTCCTTCTTCCCCAACATGTCACTAGACCTCGCTGACCGGCCAGAGGTGACGGCCAGCGAGGTTGAGGTTGAGCCTTGCCGCCCGGCGCGAGGCCGCCCTTGCGGCCATTGGCGAGGTTGATCTCGACCTCGTCGGTCGTCGCCTCTGGTTGGTCGCCGAGGTCCGGCGACCAGCTGGAGGAAGAAGGAGGAGAAGGAAAAAAGAAAAAAAAAAAAAAAAAGAAAAAAATTCAAAAATATTAATATATTATTAAAAATTGTTCATGTTAACGCCGATCAGATCACGTCAGCCGGCCGGTGTCCAGTCAGCAAACTCCGGCCAAAATTGGCCGGAAATGACTGAATTGGCACAACGTAAAAAGGTTTAGGAATTTTTTTTTGTTGTTTTTTTTTTTTTTAGGTTTAGGACTTAATTGGCACTAAAAAAAGGTTTAGGACTAAATTGGCATAAATACAAAAGGTTTAGGATATTTTTAATACTTTTCCATGAGAAAGTATGTATATGTATATACCACCTTCTCCGCTAAGGCTTCTAGTTCCCCCTTCCCCCTAAAAAAAATCCCAACAAAACAAAAACAAAAACAAGAACCAAAACAAAAATAGTAAAAAGAAAAAAGATCCTCTGCTCGGGCAAATAAAAAGGCATTTTCAAATTTTCTGGAATCATTTCGATATCCTTCGCACTTGAGAGTCCGACTTCGGAGGAGAAACTACGGGCAGAGTCAGTCGGGGAAAAGAAGAAATGCGTCGTCTCGTTCTTAGCAACCCTTTCGTGGCGGTTGTCGCACCGATTTTTCTCAGTGTGCTGGCGCACAAGCTTCTGAGTAAGAGGAGAGCAAGTGCGCAAAGAGACGCGGATGATCAGCATCCTGGTACGCCTAGTCCTCCGATCCAGCCGAGTGAAAATGACTACGACGTGTTCTTAAGCTTTCGAGGCAAAGATACTAGAGAGCGCTTTGTCGACCACCTCTACTGCGGCCTCGTCAATGCCGGGATCTGTGTCTTCAGGGACAACGCTGAGCCCCTCAAAGGCGAGGATTTGAGCTCAAATCTTCAGGAAGCCCTTGAGAACAGTAAGATTTTAATCCCGATTATCTCTGAGAATTATGCTTCTAGTAAATGGTGCCTTGATGAACTGGTTCGCGTGATGGAGTGCCAAAAACACTTGGGGCGGTTAGTGTTGCCCATATTCTATAAAGTGGAACCTGTAGATGTGCGATATCAAACCGGTCATTTTGGACAGGCATTTCATCGTTCTCAGGGGCGTTTAGCCCAAAAGGTGGCTGTGCACAAATGGAAGCAAGCTCTCGGAGAAGTCAGCTCCTTACGAGGATGGGAAGTTGCTAACGGGTAGGTACTTTGACGATATCAACACCAATCAAATTGTAATTTTCTTTATGGATCCAATTCGTTCGTTTTAATGATGGAAGTTTTTTGCTATAATACTTTGCCTTCCTTTATGCAAGGATTTTCTAGCTTATATTTTGCCTATTTCTACCTACATAAAGGCAGCATTACTGCGTTTATCTTTACGAATAAGAATTTGATAATTACGACGAGTGACGCCTCTAAAAGAACTAAAAATAAATAAAAGAAGAAGGAGAAAAAGAGACTGCTTGAAAAGCTTCATTAGCCTCAATCTCTTTCTAATAAATTACGATATTTCTGAAAAGAAGTTATGAGTGGGTCTTGTGGAGCAACCACGGGATTGCTTTACCCCTTTCCTCTGAGCAAATAAAATAAGAAATGGAAGTGGCGAAAAGATTATAAGTTTTCCAAATTATCCCCGAGTTTTATTGTTTGTGCTATCGTTAGATAATACTTATGTCATTGAACTCATTTTTATTTGACAGGAGTGAAGGAGAATTGGTAGAATTGGTTGTGCACAAAGTTTTGAAAGAGTTAAAGAAAGCGGTGGAGTTGGTTGTTAGTGATTATCTGGTTGGCATTGACAGTTCTGTGGAGGAGGTTATGGAATTGGTAAATAAGAATGCTAGTGCTACCTTGCGTGTGGAAATTTATGGAATTGGGGGAATTGGTAAGACGACTCTTGCCAAAATCATATACAACAAGTTGTCCAATCAATTTGTGCATCGTAGCTTCATTGCAGACATCAGGGAATCATGTAATTGTAATGGTATTAATTACTTGCAAAATCAATTAATCTTTGATATGCAGAAAGAGAAAATTCAATTTTGTAATAGCGACGAAGGAATCAAGTACATATCATCTAGGTTAAAAGATAAGAAAGTTCTCATTATTCTTGATGATGTGGATACCGCTAATCAGTTAGAGGCTTTGGTTGGAAATCCTGTTTGGTTTGCGTCAGGAAGTAGGATTTTTGTTACCACTAGAAATGAGAGTGTTCTTGATAGGACCGGAGTAGACATCAAGTACGAGCATAAGCAAATGGATGAGGAGCAATCTCTTATCCTATTTTCTAGACATGCATTTCGAAGAGACTGTCCTCCAAGTGAAATTTTGGCTCTCTCTCGTCGTGTGGTATCTACAACGGGAGGAATTCCCTTGGCTATTGAGATTGCAGGTTCATTTTTGCGTGATAAACCATCACCAATTTGGGAAGAAACAATACAGAAGATGCAAAATATACCTGACATGGCAGTGCAAGCAAAGTCGAGGATAATTGATGTAGAAGTGGAGGAGGATCGAAGAAATGTGGAAGATGCGAATCTTGCCACGTCTAGTCCTTCCATACTGCCAAGTGAAAATGATTATGAAGTGTTCTTGAGTTTTAGAGGCGTAGATACTTGAAGAGATTTCACTGACTATCTCTACAATAGCCTCATCGATGCTGGAATCCGTGTCTTCAAGGATGATGATGAGCTCCGCATAGGCGAGAGATTGAGCGAAGATCTTATGCAAGCCATTAGGAACAACAACATTTTGATCCCAATTATCTCTGTAAATTATGCTTCTAGCAAATGGTGTCTTGATGAACTTGTTCAGATGATGAACTGCAGGAAATGCTTAGGGCACATAGTGCTCCCTATATTTTACAAAGTGGAACCTGCAGATGTCCAAGGTCAAAAGGGTCGTTTTGGAGAGGCATTTCATTATTCCGGAAGGCGTTTCGATCCAGACTCTACGGAGGAATGGAAGCAAGCGCTGAGAGAAGTCAGCTCCTTACGAGGATGGCAGTTTGCTAATGGGTACTTCATTCTTTAACCAGCACTTTATTTACTTTGACGATGTCAACACCAGTCAAATCATAATTTTTTATGGATTTGCTTCATTCGTTTTAATGATGAAACTCCTTTACTATAAAATTTTGCCTTCCTTTATGCAAGGATTCTCTAACTTATATTTTGCTTATTTCTACCTACATAAAAGCAGCATAACTGTGTTTATTCTTACGAATAGGATTTGGATTATTATGATGACTTACGCCTCTGGAAGAACCCAAAAGAAGAAGAAGAAGAGGAAGACTGTCTTATTGGTTTAGTAAAATATTTTCTAGTGCATTTTTTCCATCTCGAATACATAATTTCTATCTCGTACATCTGCGCAAAATAAAACAATTTTCTTATGCTGAGGAAACACATTTGTTCTTCAACTTCATGTCGAACTCCACTTTAGATTAATTAACATCATAGAACATAGATACTCAAAAGGGAAAATAGAAAAAAAATACTTCCTATTATGATCCATATCCTTAATGGACCACAGATTTTGAACTTTTATTCGGATCCTTAATATGTGCATAACTTAAAAGCTTCATTAGCCTCAAATCTTTTTCTGATTAAGTACGTTTAGAGTAACCTTGAAAAGAAGTTATGGATGCATCATGTGGAGCAACCACGGGATTGCATTACCTACTTTTATCTTAGAGATAAGATAAGAAATGGAGGTCGGAAAAAGATTTATAGGTTTCCAAATTATCCCCAAATTCTATTTTTTAGTGCTATCGTTCATATCATTGAACTCATTTTTTTGACAGGTATGAAGGAGAATTGGTAAAATCAGTCGTGCAAGATGTTTTGAACGAGTTGAAGAAAGTGGTGGAGTTGGATTTTTCTAAGAATTTGGTTGGAATTGATAGTCATGTGGAGGAGGTTATGAAATTAATAAATAATAGTTCTGGTGCTACCTTATGTGTGGGAATTTATGGAATGGGAGGCATCGGTAAGACGACTCTTGTTAAAGTCATCTACAACAAACTATTGAATCAATTTGAGCATTGTAGCTTCGTTGCAGACATCAATGCATCATGCAATCGCAATGGTATTAGTTTCTTGCAAAATCAATTAATCCGTGATATATTGCGAAGAAATATTCAATTGCATAACACAGATCACGGAATCCGCATCATCTCATCTGAGCTTAAAGATAAGAAAGTCCTCATTATTTTAGATGATGTGGATACCACTGATCAATTAGCGCCTTTGATTGGAAATGCTAACTGGTTTGCACCAGGAAGTAGGATCTTTGTTACCACTAGAGATAAGAGTGTTCTTAATAGGGCTAGAGTGGACATCAAGTACGAGCTTAAGGAAATGGAGGAAGAGAAATCTCTAATCCTATTTTCTAGACATGCATTTCGAAGTGACTCTCCTCCTAGAGAGTTTTCAGCTCTCACTCGTCTTGTGGTATCTATAATGGGAGGGCTTCCCTTAACTCTCAAGGTTATAGGTTTATTTTTGTACGGAAAACCAGAAAAACTATGGGAAGAAACGATAGATAAGATGCAAAAAATGCCTCAAAAGGAAGTGCTAGAAAAGTTGATGATAAGTTATGAAGGATTAGGGGAGGATCAAAGGCAAATGTTCCTGGATATCGCTTGTTTTCTAATTGGGAGTGATGCAAGAGTTGCGTATTACATGTGGGATGCTTGTGGCTTTTCTGTGGAGGAAGGAATTGGAGTACTGAGATTTCTGTCGTTCATAATTATTGGGAATAATCATGAGCTCATAATGCATGATCAAATGAGAATTCTTGGTAGGGAAATTGTGCGTGCAGAAAACTACCACAAACCTCACGAACGTAGTAGATTGTGGGGTTACGAGGAAGCCTTGGAAGTGCTAGAGAGCAAAAAGGTAACTTTCTATTTTTCTTTTGCTCCCGTAATCTATGTTCTCTTGTTTTAAATGATGTCAGTTATTGTGCTGGTATTATATTATTGACGCGATTAGGAAAAGGAGGTTGCTCTTTCTTAGTAAGTACTGCAGTTTCTCCTCAAATTTCTGCCTTTGTAGTTTAGAAAAGACATGACCACGAACACAATGTAGATAACCGATCAGCGAATACTTAAATGTAGATTTTTCCAGTTTCATAATTAAGCCTAATGTAACTGAGGTGACTCTTATCCTGTGTGATTGTTAGCGAGCATCTATGATATTGTTAACTAAATCCAAAATAATCATCCTCATTAATTTTGAAATTTAGTTAATGCAACTGAAATAGAATTATCAGTCATCCTCGTTGATTTAGTAAGTTATACATCAGTTTGTTGTATTCGTAAGTCACTTGTTCATGCTCATTCATATATCATCTTAAATGACTTTGATAGGAATATTCAAGGAAGAGAAAAGGGGGAAAAATCACTAAAACATACAAACTCCTCTTCCTTCATGTGATATTACAGATGTGCGCGCTCTTCTTTTTTTTTTTTTTTTTTGCCCCCCACTAGTCAGAGAGCGCACAGATTGTTTGCGAAGACAAAAGGTTAAGAGAATAAGTAAAGAAAAAGCTACGTTGGAAGATTTAATTTATTTTGAATGACCGTTTTCAATTATCGGGGATTGGAAATTTTTAAATTTGATTTTGAAAGTGTCGGTGAAATTGAAGAACCACCTCGTAAATATCTCCATAACTTTCAGTTAGGGTTTTGTCTATTGTTTAATGATGGCATTAATAAATTTTTGCATGGACTTTTATGGAAAATTTTAGGTATGAGTCTGAAACTGAAAATTGGTATCGAGTTTACTGGTATATTAAGTAGAAATAATTGATATTATTTCACTGAGTTGGTAAGATGCAACATTTGTGATCCTCGGTTATGTACTTGTAGGGAACTGGAAGGATTCAAGCCATTTGTCTAGAGGAAGGCAACTCTAATTTTATATATGATCAAGGGAGCCGCACATTTACGGATGAACTATTTAGAAACTTATCGAACTTGAGGTTTCTTCACATGAGTGATGTGAATCTTGGCGGAGATTTTAGTGATTTATTTTCTCAGTTAAGATGGCTCAAATGGGGGAACTGTCCCTCAAAGTTTGAAGCACGCAAATTTCATGCAGGGGAATTAGTCATACTCGATTTGTCAGGAAGCCCGATTTCAGATGTCTGGCAGGGATGGCATTCAATGATGGTATGATATAAAAAGACATTCTTTTTGTTTTCTTTTGAGTGGGAATAACTCCTTGCTGACCCCCATGATATATTCTTTCTTGCAGAAGGCAGAAAAGCTGAAAGTTCTCAACCTCACAAGTTGCCATTCCTTAGGAAGGACTCCTTACCTCTCATCTTTTAAAAGATTGGAGATTTTGATCCTCAGAGATTGTAGCAAATTAGAGCAAATTGATAATTGTATTGGAGACATGGAGAATCTCGTTTCCCTGGACTTGAGTGGATGTTCTCGTCTTAAGAAGCTCCCACTTCAAATGGCTAAACTAGAACAATTGAAGGAACTTCTTCTAGATGAAACAGCGATGCAAAAAATACCTTCCTTCATCAGTTATCTAAAGAAGCTAGAGACACTTAGTGCCAGGGACTGCAAATCATTGATTGGATTTCCGGTCTCGATAGGCAATTTGGTGAATTTGTCAACCCTTGTCTTATAAGGTTGTGTTGAGCTTGCAACACTTCCACACAGCATTGGGTCCCTCGAGAATTTGCAGTGCTTGTCATTGGGAAGCTGCCAACAATTGAGAGAGATTCCTAGCTGGATTGGCAATTTGAAATTGTTGACTCAACTGGACTTGAGTGGATGTTCACGTATTCAGCAGCTACCGCCTCAAATTGGTGAACTAAAACAACTGGAGGAACTTCTTCTAGATGAAACTGCGATACAAGAAATTCCTTCCTTCATCAGTTCTCTAAAGAAGCTAGAGATGCGGAGTGCCAATAATTGCAAATTAACTCTTTAAGCTGTTTAGTGAATTTATCGACCCTTGTCTTATCAGGTTGTGTTGAGTTTCCAGATTTCTTGACAGCATCGGGTTTCTTGTGAATTGCTTATCATTGGGATGCTACGATGGGTTGAGAGAGATCCCCACTCAATTGGGAAGTTGGAATTGTTGACTCAGCTGGACTTATCACGGACAAGGATCACGGAATTGCTTGAAGGGAGTTCTAGATATTTGTAACAATAGCATAGAAAAGCTACCAGATGGTATTGGAAGGTTGAAAAAGCTCTGAGAGTTATATGCATGATAATGCTCGAATTTGGGAGGGGAATACCAAGCATCCGTAATCTTTCTTCTTTTAAGTCTAGTGCATTTTGATTTAATGCCCAATAATCTGGAATTCGTGTGGATTTTTATTCAAATGAGTAGTTTGTGATTTAGTTTGTTTTCATGATGAAGCGGAAAATGCAGTATCATTTCTGGTCTCTACTCATATGGTGAAGTTTAGGACCGTATCGATACTGTTGATGATAGTGTTGTCTGCACAGCTTCCTTAAATGGCGCCCTATCTGCTACCGATGCTTGGAAGATCGTTAGAAGCAGCAGTATTGAATAACTTTTGTCGGAATATTTAAATAATAAATTATAATTTCATCTAATAACTTAAATTTTTAAAACAGTTGACAATGATTTTATAAAATTTCACATGATAGAATAGGTGGAAGTCTTGAGTTCGAATGTTTCTAGGTCATATTTGTCTCCCCAATTAAATTTGCATGCTTAGTGCCAGGTAGAAAGATCAAATTAAGCGTGAGGAAGAGTGTGAGAATATTTAAATAATCGAAAAATGAGAATGACCTATAAATTATTTTAAACGAAAAAGAAAACTTGACTTTATTATTTCGAAAGAGACCATGTAATATAAGGGATACCTAGCAGCTGGGGTTTCAATTGCAAGAGTCGAGGTTTCTCGTGTTGTGGAAAACAAGTAATCGGAAGATAAAATAAATAGAGAGGAAATAAAAATGTATATGATTCAGTTGGTGGGACTTAGGGCCTGTTTGTTAACCATCCAAATAGTGTCTGATTCTGATTTTTTGTTTCCGCTAGTAATTTGGGAACATAATCGTGTTTGGTAAAATTTTTGTTCCCAAGAACAAATTTCTATTTTTTTGTTCCCAAAAGTGGATTTGGAATAGAATCAATAATAATAAAAAAAAAACAGTTAATTCTTGTTTCCAGGAACAAATCTAAGAATTAAGACCTTATTTCTCTCCTCCTTCCCTTTTCTTCTTCTTCATCTATCGCCATCCCGTGGTTGCCATCCACCGCCGTTCATCGCCCACCGCCGATGTCGCCGACAATCGGTCCGGCGAGCTTGCCGGAAGCTCGCCAAGCTAGGGCGAGGTTCGGCGAGCTCGCCGGAGGCAAGCCCAGCCACCAGCGAGGTTGGGCGAGCCTTGCGATTTGGCGAGGCCGAGCCTAAGGCTCGCCCAGTCTCGCCGATGGCTAGGTGGGCCTCACCCAGCTGCCAGCGAGAGTTGGCCTCACCGAGGGTCGGCGACGCTCCGGTGAGGCCATCGGCCACTTGAAGAAGAAGAACAGGAGAGAGAAAGGAAAAAAAGAAAAAAAATTATTTCAAAATTAAAATAAAATGATTTGGAGTAGAAATTTTGAGCACGATATCAAATGCAATTCTATTCCAGAATCAGAAATTTTGGACAGTTACTAAACGGCTTAAAATGCTTAGAAATTACTCCTGGGAACAAAATAAAAAAGAATCATTTCTGATCAGAATTTGTTTCCTGGAACAGAATCGTTACTAAATGAGCCCTAAAGTTCTGCTCTGAAAAGTTAACTTATCTTTAAAAGAATAAGCGTTATTTAATTTTTTTTTTCAAATAAAAGTACTAATATCATTGAGGATGAGAAGATTAGTTGAACCAGCAAGTCTTTCGGTAGCATTTGTGGGTGTAAAATCATAAATACACTAGGCCGATGTGCTGAAATATCTTGAGATTGCTTACGAAGGTGGATTAGTTAAGGTGCACGGAAGCTGAGGGAGAATGAATTGTGTGATAGTTGACCCGGCCTTGAAATTAGAAGGAGGGCCCTAAACTTCAGAGATCTAAACTCATTTGATATGTGGAGACGAAGCCCACATGAGCCCGGCCGCTTGATAAATTCAGCCATTATCCCCTCGGCCTGGCCAACGCTTACGTGTGAGATTCATTTGCCGTTCCCAATTAGGAAATACCATTGAAAAGGAAAGCGACCAAAGAGAAGCAACTTCGGCCGGACCCAGACAAGGGGCAAAGAAGGCTCGACCGAGCATGGAAAGCACGAAGAGAGGAAATAGACTTAGCCGGCACTCATCAATGGAAGTGAATCTCAGCTGGCGAAAAGAAGGTAGGGCTAATTTTGGCCACAAATTCACATAATCTCGCCAACAAAAGGCACACATTCTCAGTTGGACAGAATATGTTCGGCCACATATTCACATATTCTCTGGATAGACAGGGGAACTCACGGCTGAACACATTTCGCGCAAGACTCACGGCCAAAGAGAACTCAATAGGCCAAAAACTCTTGATCACGCACATGCAAGGTGAAGACGAGAAGATACTCGGCTGAAATTGCATAGACTCACGATGAACATGCTCAGGAGAGGACGTGAGAACAAAAACAGAGATTGTATACACGGAGGAAAAAAAAAACTATTCATCATAATGCCAATTCTAGTAAAAATTGAAAACTCGAGATCAGGTATGACGTGGTTATGGATGAGCTATTGATGCCAAAATTTTCTTACCGATAACCATGACTATAGTTGTCGATATAGATAACAATTAGTCGACATGTCGAAGGAAGCGAAGACATTGTTTAGAAGATATCAATTGAACAAGATGATATTCAAGAAAAGTAATTTCAAATACCATGGCAGCCAAGTTTATAACTATTATTTATGGATAAGGTAGATGAAAAGAGGGAACACGATGATTGAGATAATTCAAAGGCAAGATTGTTAACACCTGATTTTTCACAAATGCATCAAATATGTATTTTGAAAAAAAATGGGGAAAGGAAAGGAAATAACAAAACTGGCCCAGTCAATCTTTTTCGGTCCAGTTCATTCGTCTCGGGCCAGACCATTTCGTTCTGACCCAGTTCATCCGCATAAAAGCCGATTTACGAACCTAATTTGGGCAGCCCAGGTTTCGTTCAATTCACGGTCTCAACCCAGCAACTGAAAAGTCAACAAAAATTAATTAAAGCCCGAGCCCATACGAACGAAATAAATCAAAAATAAAAAACAAAATCCAGCCTTTTCCTTTGACTGTGCTCTCCGCTCCTGAAATTTGAACAAGAGGACGAACACGTTTCACAGTCAAATGCATGCGAGCGTTTCTCACAGACCCGTGACCGAAGCAAATCTCAAAGCTCTAGAAGGAATATTGTCAAGCTCCGTCGGCGAGCAAATAGCAACCGCGACTCCATTCCCAATCAGGCAGGCACTCCCTACCTTGAATGATTCTGTTTTTCCCTTCTCAAGAACGTTGAGTTGAATTGATGAATTCGCAGCTCAATCGTGTGGAACCGAGACTGATCTGTGAGAGATAATGATTATTTAGAGGTTGATATATCGTGCCTAGACTGTAAATGACATTGAATCCAATTCTGGAATTAGTTTTTCAAATTGCATATCTGCCGTTCGACAAAATGCCTGAATGGAGTACTGAAATGGATTTATGAAATTCGACAATTAGAGCCTCCTTTTATGCTCGATTTGTTCTTAGATTGTTGAATTGATACTAAATCTGTGTTTCTCTTTGATTTTGTAGCATATCCTTTGACATCCAAGTCGGCCGTGATACACCTCGGCGAGACGCCATTCCTCTAGCCGGAGAAGGCCGCAGTTAGAGGCCACCATAGTCAATTCTTTCTTCATCGTTTGAATGTGCATATATGTGTTTGTTTTTCTGGAATTGGTTATTGTTTGAGATGTATGTTCTCGGTTATCTTGCTGGGACTGGTCTGGTGTTAGCCGGAGTGGTGGCTGACGAAGATGACTTGGTGACGGTGGGCAACATTGGATATCGACGTGGGACGGTTTGGAGTTTCTGCGTGAGTTCGTTTAATGAAGTTTCAGTGTTGAGCTTGCCGCGTTGGGGAGCTCTCGGTGAAGTCTCGGGAGGGAAGAAGGGCAAAAAAGGAAAATAAAGAAAAAAAGAAAAAGGAAAATAAATAAAAAATTGGAAAACAGAAAAATAAAAATAAAAAATCGAAAATATAAAAAAGGGGCTGCATATGTTGAATCCGGGTCGGGTCAAACTTATAGATGGACGGGGCTAGAATTGTCAATGGACTAGGCCGGGCCGAACATTTAATTTCAATGTTTGGGCCATACTCGGGCCAGGCTCTAAGTCTGACCCGAGTTCAGACTCCAGCCCAGACTGCTAGGGTTTGGGTCAGACCACTGGTTGGCACCGAGTTAGCTGAAGTCCATTTTCTAGAATTAAAAAATAAAACATGGAAAATTTAAAAAAAAAAATTAAGAAAAAAAGTTTAGAAATTAGATATTGAGAAGGTTTTATTAGATGTTAGTATTAATTCTACTTTAAAATTAGTTTAGCGTAAAAAAAAGTGAAAATCTTTTGATGACAATTGGACCTAAAATTGAATAAGCCTTTATGATTTTACAAAATCATTTTTGAATGATTTCTTTTTTAGAGACAAGTTATTGTTTGCACACTTTCTTTTTTATTTTACTTGATTGTACACTTTCAATACATTGGTTGTTATTTTCTTTTTTAGAATGGTTAGGATGAATTTTAGGATTTTTGATTGGTAAAAGACTACCCTAACACTTTGCTTAGCAAATAGTTAAGTTTAGATATCGAAAGGGCACTAGTTAGATCATTAGTGTAATTAAGTCTTTGATTCTTGAATCTTTTGTTCCGTAAGAAGTTAAGATGAAGCTCCCACATCTCAATTGGTTTCCAATCGACCATAAATGATTAGTGGCGACTTTTAAAAATATTTAGATTGTTGAGAACTTAAAAGAAATCGCATGTCAGGCAAGGTATGAGTTTGGAAGAACTCGCGCTATTGATTAATGAACCTTTTCTCATATAGTTAAAAAAAAAAAAAAAGATGATGTGTTCGAATTGTCTTTTCAATGAACCACTAGGATTGTCTCTTGGACTCTTCTAAACCTATATTCCCGAGCTTTGCCCCTCGACGAGTAAGTTGTGACAAAGATCATGGTGTGATTTTGGAGGAGTAACCACTGCCTAGAGACAAGTTGTTGTTGTGGCAATGTGAAGATGTGGAGCCAATAATCATGAAGACAAGAAGATGTACCTGAAACCCCTAGAAAACTGTGTGTAGGCAGTTTTGTCCTAAATACTGTATATACTCGTATAATGTAGGTTGTTTGTGTAATGTAGATTCCCCTCGGAACAAACAAACAAAACTCTTTATTCTTCAATTCTCGTACACTAGTTGTAGTTTTTAGATGTTTTGTCATTAATTAAATTCCAACGTGTATCTTAATTGTAGCTTTCAGATCTCCGTCGTCGATTAAATTCCGGCGTTATAACTTTATGTCATTGTATTTTGTTGTTGATCAGCCAAGCTTTTTATGTCATTAGACTTCATCATTAATTAAATTCCACTGAAAGTTGTTCTTGGTGTTCCATTGATACAACTCATGTCCGGAATCACCACAAAATTTGTCTCATTTTAATAAAACTGAAGAAAGAATTTTGGTTGTAGATATTTCATTGTTGATCAAATTCCATTGATACATTTTTTTTGCACGTCTAGTGAGACTTTCTAGTGAGACTTGTGTGGTTCGAGTGGAGGAACTACGATGGTGAGGACAAGGAATTTGTTAGATCCTTACAATGCCATTGGCAACAATTAGTTGCTGCAACATAGCAACAACAAGATAAGGCATTCTGAATCATCAACCACTCAAGCATAAATCATGTCCCTAACACAAATCACAAATTGATACTGCTTACTCAAATCTACAATCCATTAGCACTTCGGTATATGGGGTGGAGGGTACATTTAAATCAATGGTACTGAATTGACATTTTTGGTTAGACGAAAATTAATATGGATAAATTTGTTATAAGAGTATCAATTTGAGATTTTCAATGATAGGGAAAAAAATAACCAAAAAGCCCAACTATACCCATCGTAACACATTTACCCTAAACTTTTTTTTGTAACATAAAAAAATTCTAAACTTATACTCGTGGGATGTATGTACCCTAAACTAGTCCTAGATTAAACTATACAAAGTTTTTTGAAAGAATTAATGTTGTCGTGTATGCTGATACTTAATAAAACACTAATTGAAATTCCATAGTATATATTATCCATGGATAGGATAATTACATTACTTTTTCTAATTCCTAAATCTACGATATTCAATCTTTAAAAATGCTAGATCAATTTCTCGTTGAACTTTTTATTTGGCTTGAATAATATGACAGGATTTATTTCTTCAAATAAAAACCAATGCTCTCTCTCAACATTTTTTCCCCTCTAGTTGCTCAATTCATGAAATGTGATCTAAACCGCACCATTATTAAAGAGGAATAACATGCCGTTAGGTTAGCAATGTTCCAATAAGATTGACGTCATTCATTGTACATCGACTATGATTTCGAATATAATATTAAGTTGAAAAATTGTTGATGAAGTGCAAGAGGTGACAAAGAGGAATCTCTTTAGTTAGGCTGTAGCAATAAAGCAAAGGCACTGGCTAAAAAAAGTCAATGCCATTTGTCAGTATTCACTAGTAATAGGACATTGTGTTGTCTACAAGGAAGTAATAAATAGTATCTTGTTCAGAAATATAGTCGACGAATAAATAATATGACTGGCCGTGAGAAGCCAATAAAACTAAGTTCACAAAGGGGGAATAGTTTACATTTATCAACTGATAGCCGAATTGATATCGATCGATTCGAAAAGTATTGACATCAATTCTCTAAGTTTGAGTGAAATCAAATCGAATCAAATTGATTAGAAGGACAAAAATAGTTGGAACAATTATTGTAGTCAAACTCTTATGAGGGAACAATTATCAAAGGTTTGATAGACAATTGCGGTCAAGCATTAATTGAAGTTGAGTCAATTAGTTGTTGCAGTCAAGCTCCCAAGGGGATCAATTATACCATCAAATATGGAGCCGAAATTTGATTTCAATGAGTGAAAATGGTTATTACGAGAGGCTAGCCACCCATGGAGTATACAAAGAGCGCATGAGGAAATGATGCGCACAAACATCCGAAAAACAAGATTTACTTTTGTCAATGTACTTCTTTACAATTTATTTTCACTCGTTTCACAACGATTATTTCTAATCATGCTAGTTGTTTATTTCTATTTATCCATCAACATGTGCCCTCATTCTTTTGGAAAGACGTGTTGTCATCAGTTGATTCATTTCATTAGTTTAAAAACCCATTCATCAAGTGTTTGGTGCATGGTTCTGTCAAATTGACATACAAGAACTGTGATGTTTGACTAGGATTGTTGATCAATCAGAGCGCAATAATTCCTTCTGTCGAGTCAATGAAACGGAGAAGTTTTTGAGCTTTGAACTGGATTGGCACAGACTTGGTCAGTGATCCTCATTGTAATTCCTACTCACTATCATAGGAGCAAGTGGTCTCTTGTGAATTCTCACTACACATCGTGCTTATAGGATTTACAGCTTTGATTAATCAGTAAAGCCATTTGATATTTGTCTGCTAAACTTTGTCGTAGAACTTAGAGTTTCTTACTTAAGGAAGTCGTTGCCGGAGTTGGCTTGGAATGGACATATCCACTGTGGTTGGAAGTCTCGGAATTAAGTTTAGTTTGGTGCACTTCTTGTTCCTTTTTTTCTTTGGTTTTTCCTCTTGAAATGTTACTTGTTGAAGTTTCTATTACAGCTTGTCCTAATCGAATCGTATAATTAGTCGATTCACTTGGCATCAGCTAATAATATGCATTATTACAGCAAAATGGCAGCAGTATAGTGAATGAATGCTATGGGAAGATAAAAAGACTATCAAGCCCATCCCATGTTTTTCGGATACAGAATTTCTTCTCTTTTTCCTCTTCTTTTTCAGCAAAAATGGGAAAAGAAGAAATTGATGCCTCAAGTTCAAACAGACTGATTTCTGATTCTTATCATCTATGGAAAGACTCACGGTACAACGTTGGAACTTGGAACTGAGCATATAGAATGGATAATTATATTTGTTTAGGAAATTTATGGTGTTTCATGTGCGTATTATAATGCATTTTTTTGGACATGCTTTTCCTCCCTTCTTTTTTTTGGTCGTATTTCCTCCCAGTTTGTGCAGGGCCAAAAAATCATTCCGGCTTAGAGAAAATGATCAACTAATTGCAAAATAAATTCAGACTAATTGGATTTCGAGCAGCTAAAGTCCACAACTGATGAATATAGAATGTGGCCCAATCTCATTTAAGGATAGGCCCAACCCGTTCACAAACTTATAAGTAGTCCCTAGCATTTACTCTTTACATGTCTAGTCCAGTTAGGAGTCTTTTGGGAAATCTTTAACTTTTTTCCTGGGTTTGTTTTTTATAACAGCACTTCATATAGTTCAAGCAAAAAAAAAATACAGTGCTTCGTATATATTCTTTTTTTTTTTTTTACCAAGATTATAACTTATCAATTTTTGTATTACAGTGGGAACTGCACATTGAATTTGTGTTCGTTGCTCAAGATCTTAAATTGATTCGTTATACTTATGTATTCTTAGGTTTTATCGTCATGAGTACAATATTGTGTTATTGATGCTTGTGAGATGGTGTATTCCTTGCTTGTTCATCTTTATACATTAATACATTACAGAGTTTATGTAATGGAAAGATTCTTTACTTCAAATCATAAGACAAGTCGTGATTTCTTTATTTAGGTGTTATTGGGCTTTGTCTAGAAGGAATCGAGGCAAGGACCCATCTACATCAGGGGAGATGATATATTCAAAGATACAAACTTGGGCAACTTTTTCAATTGGAATGGCAATGATATATTCGTCCTGAAAGCACAAAGGCAATGGTCCCACATCATGTGCTTCATCGTAATCTTTCATATTATGGTCAACATTCTACATCAGGGGAGAGGGAAAGGATAGAAAGCTACTTGCAACGGTTCCCTAAGAAAAGTCGATCGCTTGGAATCACCAAACTTTCCTTTCTTTTTACAACGTTTATATTAACAAAGCACCACCCTTTCCCCTTTTGTTCTTTCATGATGCTCCATAAAAAGGGGATTGAATTGCAGTTGAAATTAAAGTGAAGATAGTGAGAGCACTATAGGATCTACATGACTATTTTTCAATAAATTTAGTTATGAGAAAAAGAGTCTTGGCTTATGCAAGGAACACATATATCAACTGATGATGAATCGAATCGTATAACAAAAGTGTTTTGAAATCATAGAATCAGAGATAAATTTAGATAGTGGGAGAAAAAAGGAGACATCGAAATCAGAAAGCAAAAGGAGATGGAGAAAGACCTGTCCAAGCAATCGTAAGCAGATGGGAGAAATACCTACCTAATGAAAGCTTTGATGAGAGAGGAGTAATATAACATGTTAAAAAAATTTGAAACTTTGCTCCTAAATAAACATGTTAAAAAAAGTTCTCCAAAAACTTTGTTGGAAAACAAGCGGTCGAACACAATAATATAATGAATAACGAAACAGATCGAACATTAAGTTTATGTGATACAATCAATGTGACCTACTTCACGAGGAAAGCAACACAAGATTCCACATAAATTAACCATTATAATAGAGATTACAATCATAATAAGTCACTTAAACTATCTTGATGTATCGCAGCACCAATTACATCAAATAATTCGTATGGTGTGTAGCCCTCATATTTCGTCATGAAACAATCGGTGTATGCTTACTGCAAGACTTTCACAGCTTCAAACACATGGGATGTTATTGATGAAGAAAGCTGCCCGAAAAATTGCACAACATGGTAACCTTCTCCACTAGGTACACCATCACAAAACTCAATAAAAAGTACTCTGCACAATCACGGCCTACTTAAACTAAGAATCCAACTCCCAACCTCCGAGATCGCACAAACCAAGTCAAATTTCATATGCAAATTTCGGAAATTTAGTGCACTTGGACTTTCCAAAGAGAACGCCACATCATAGATTCGCATAATCCAAGCCGAATTTCCATGCACTTTTGGATCAGATCTCACTCATGATTTCTCAAGATGTAATCTCAACAAAGCTTCACATTGTCTTGATATTTGAGCCATGTTACAATCAGATCATTGGAATTAAAGCTTTAGTGTGGCTCTCCCACATCTACTCTAGAGCTCTTCAACTGCCACAGACATCTTTCTAAGTATAAAATCATGCTTAAATTTCATCATTACCTTGGATCTGAACAAAATGCCAACTTAAAATACCAACTCCACATAGCCAGTTGCATACACACCTTTAGCTATCCACAATGTTTGTCAAATACAATCTCCTTTTCTACAAATAAAAGAAAGCCAGTGTTGTATCCATACTTATCAAGATATAAATCTCAGGACTTGTCAAATTCAGCAATTACATCAATTGTTGATTCTATAGCTCCACCTTACTAAAAGCATTGCCCATATCGATTATCATGCTAGCACTCACCACCTTAGGAGTTTCTTGTTTGTAATTCAACCTTAAGTTAAATAACTCCCAGATTTGTATAAGCATTGTCACAATCGTTCATACCCATAAGTACTAGAGACTCGTTGATTATAACTTTTCTACTAACAAGTGAATTTTATTCTGGGCATTACTATCAATAGCACTATTCACCTTGTGCATAGTCTAGAAATATGCATCTTTTTGTTCTCTTGTCAAGTTTATCATCACTTACTCGAACACAATACTAGCAACCACATTTTCTCACAAGAGAATAGTCAGTAACACTACTTGGCCACACTTTTTCCAAATTCCGACATTCAATCGCAATATATGAGGATCTATTCATCAAGTAACTCATTACAAGATTCTTCTAGCCGTACTAACACTGAAAGTATTTTATGTGTTCACAACCTATTGTGGTGCGTAGGCCTTGGTATTGTGTCTCATTATTAGGGGTGTGCATGGTTTGAGTGGGCAGTTCCTGGCCTAGAATTAGGAATCGTCCACTAAGGACTGGTTCCAAAAAATTGGAATTAGGAACTACCCGTTAGTTGCATGGATCCACCCGAGAATGGGACTGCTAGTCCGGTCTGATTCTTGGGTGGATCTATGGAACTGGTCCAACCTCTGCGCCTTCCCCTTTTCGCCCTCCCACATATTCTTAGTATAACTCTCTTGACCATGGTAGCTTTTAACCTCCTTAAGTACTGGCACCGTGGTGGCCGTAACCCTCGCATCGCTTCTGTTTTGGCCACCACCACCATATTTGCCATTGTCTCTACCTCTGCCTCTGCCGTCTCCTACTCCTCCCTTGAGACCGACAATAAGGAGGATGACGATAACGACAGGCCGTTCTTTGACCTGGAGTTCGCCCCTGTCCCTAAAGATAGGGACGACGGGGAGAAGCCCGAGGAGGGGGAGGAGGAAGAGTGGAGGCAGAAGTGGGGCGAGCCCAGCAACAACAAGGATGACAGTGACAGTGAATGTAGAGGTGGCAACGAGGATAATGACAATGTGGAGAGAGAGTTCAAGTTCGAGGGGGGAAAAAGAATCGACTCACTATTTCACCGAGTTTGAACTAGGACTTGAAGGAAGATGAGCAGATCCGAAGGTGAATAGGAGAGGAAGAGGGAGCTGGGGGACAGTTTGAACAAAGAGAGACAAGATGGAGTAGAAGAGCAGTAAACTGAGACAATATGGAGATTGGAGTACTGAATTTTAGATTTGCTAATTTAGAAATTATTTTTAGTATTAAAAATTAGTATATTATGATAATATAACCAGTCCGATTTGGGTGGGCGGGCGGGCGTAGATCCACCCATGGAACCCTAAACCGGACCGGTACTTATCGGTTCCCATAAATTGGAATTGGGAACCGAACGGGTTCCCTTAAGAACCACCAGTTCTGGGCAGTCTAAGTGGGTCCTGCTTCCTTTGCACACCCCTACTCAATATGCCTTTTTTCATGCCTAATTCATTTAATAGCTCCAACCAAAACTCCACGCTACCATTAGTCAACGCAAGTTTGACCGTATTATTAGTCTTTATTTCGATCAAAACTCCCAACCGCTCAATCCTAACATAAGCATCAAACTTGCGCCTCAATACAAATACCCAGGTCCTCCTTGAGTAGTCATATACAACTAGTAGAGTAAAACTGACACTTTTCTTTGAAAGAAATTGCAATAACTCAATTCGCATGGTTTCTTTGATAATTGTACCGAACTTCACTTTTCACCATTTGCTCCATTTACAACATTTGCATACATTCACTTTCTCAACCTTCAGGTTTCCCTTCCCTTGGATTGATGCATCTAGTGACACTGTGACAAAATCTATCACCATATTCCATTGAAACTCATATTGATCATGGTGTTTGATTTCTCTCATTTTCATTAGAGTACCTTGAGCGACTTTCAGAACTCCAAATTATAAAGTATACCTACATGCAGCTGTATACATGCCACTCAAGAAGCTCATATTCTTCTTGAACTCTAAAATAAGTCTCACACCAATCAATGTCCTCGTCTGATATTGTCATACATTCTAATTCTAACATGGCCAACACTCTCAACATTACACTCAACGTTGTTCCCCAACTGCACTTTATCACTATTCATGCACTAATAAGTAGAAAACTATATCATATTTGATATAATGTGAAATGAACAACCAAAATCCCTAACTTTTTTGGCAAAAGATAAATCCATAGTGACAGACAATATATGATCAACACTATCCAAACTGTGAGCTACAACTATAATATCATTTGTATACTCAATTCTAATTCCCTTACCCTTCTCATTTCTCAACTTTAGACAATCCCTTCTAAGATGCCCTATTTTGTCATTATTTCAACAGATAACACCACCAATACTAGGTTGACTATGGCTATCTGAGTTCACAATATTATTGCTAAGATGAGGGGAAATTTGTCCAAAAAGTCATAAACTTATTGCACTTTTGTCAATTCAATCCTAAACATTTTTACTTCTTACCAATTGAGTCCATCTAGCTAATTTTGGTCGGAAGATGCTAACGTGGACGCCGGCGATGCCACATAGGACTATCGGCGCTAATATGAACAATTTTTAATAATATTTTAATATTTTTTGAATTATTATTATTATTTTTTCTTTTTCCTCTTTCTTTCTGTTTTTTTTCTTTCATTCTTTTTGTCTTTCTTCTTTTCCTTTTCTATTGGATGGCCACTGACCACAAGTGACAGCCGGCCATCAGCCACGATTGGCCGGCTGGCCTCACTCACCAAAGACAAGGCCTTACTGGGCTAGGGCAAGCCCTAGGGAAGGGAGTCCCTGCCCAGGCATGGGCCAGGCCAATGTCAGTGTCTCTAGGCCAGAATTGGCTAGGCTGACCCTCACCCTGGCTAGGGTAGCTTCGCCAGGCATCGGCCAAGTGACGGCGATATTGGGAGAGGTTGCTCTAGCTTGAGCGGGGGCCAGCCTCGCCAGATTTAGTTTGAGTGAGGCCAACACTTGCCTGGGCGAGACCTCGCTAGATCTGGTTTGGGCGAGCCCCAACGAGGGCTCCACTCGCCAAATTTGGCGAGGCTGGCCTTCACCTAGGCTAAGGTAACCTTGCCTGGTTTCACTATTGCTCGGTTGACACTCGGGCGAGCTTGCCTTAGCTTGGGTAAGGGTTGGCCTCGCTTCGCCTGCGCGAAGCCGACCTCACCGGGCGTGGCCAGGGTGAGGTCTCCCCTCGTCGAGGCTTGCCCTCCCCTGGCCAGGGCTCGCCTGTGGCGGGTGAGGCCAATTAGCTAGGCGTGGCTGGTGGTCGGCTGATCGTCGCTTGTGGCCAACTGGCCATCGAAAAAGGACAAGAAGAAAGCCAAAAAGAAAAGAAAGAAAATAAAAATAAAAATATTATTAAAAATTGTCCAAGTTAGCGTCGACTCGGCGATTCTACGTGACACTGCCGACATCCATATCAGCATATTTTGGCCAAAATTGGCCGGATGGACTCAATCAGCAATGAGTGAAAATGTTTAGGATTGAATTGACAAAAGTACAATAGGTTTAAGACTTTTTAGACAATTTTCCCCTAAGATGAGCAATAGTTCTTTTTTTACCTTCACTTACTAAAACAGTAGGCACAAGCTTACTAGATCCCCTTTTATGAATGTCCTCACTCAGAATTGAATCACGAACCTCATCAAACATCAAGCTTTTTGGCTCAAAGAAATTACTAACAGCAGATTCGATAATACTCCAACAATTAGGCAATAGGGATTATATAATCAAAATAAGTATTTCATCATCAAAGTCAGTCTATATCAAACTTAATTGATTAACAACCACAATTGAACTCATTGATATGCTAAGCAAATGATTCATATTTGTCCATTTTAAAGTTAAATAGACATCACAACAAGTAGACCTTTTTTTTAATCAAAGAGGGCTTCCCACACACATTTGACAAAGCACTCATCAATCTTGTAGTGATCTTCTTTTTCATGATGCTAAACAACATTACAAAACAATGAGAACCTAGTAACATTCAACATTAGTCTATCAACAAATTCCAATCAACCTGCTTCGTCAACTCTGGTTCTTTCCGAACAAGGATAATTGTAGATCCTCTTGTATTGATAATCCTTAATCTACATCTACTAAAAATTGAAATCCTTCCTATCAATTTTGTTGATTCCACCTTTCCTTCTTTAGTCACCATCGGTCTGTTTCAACTTAGCTTAGCCTAGACTTGACACAAATCTGGGTAGAAACAACTGATCAAATACCATAGTAAATAGAAAAAAAGGAAATAAATTGGACATCGGATATACATGATTCGGTTAGTATAACCTATTCCATGAGGAGAGTAGCATATGATTGCATTATAAATCAAACGATACAATGCAGATTATTAACAACTAACACTTTCAATGTGTCTCAACCCCAATAACACCTTGTCACTCACATAATATTTAGCCCTTACAATTCCTTACGTACTCAAATTCCCTTCTAATTCACATGTTATGAGCTTTAACTATATGTTCACATATAGTATAGGGCTCGCATGTGTCATATTTTTGCTATCCTATCATCGTTCATCGAATTGTCAATGATATCAGTTATATATTATTTCAATTTTCTTTTTACATTTGGTTATCCCTTAATCATAAATCCTTCAACAAACCAACAATCGGAAGAAATATTAATGTAGTGGGTAATAGACGCAGTCTTGACATATAAAACAATTTTTAGCACTCACTCGTCATGGACAACCAACCACTTTTCAAATGGGAAATATGTCAAATTAATGTGCGTGTATGTGTTGTTCTATCAATGCTGCATTTAAGAGAAACAAGACATTATAGTGAAAAAGAACACTAGGTTAGGCCATCTTTGACATCTAGCTACGTTGAGCAGTAAACTTAATTTAATTATCGTTTCAACCTATCCTGTAGCATAAGGACCGGATGTAATTTCTCCCACTTTCCAAATTCAAAGAATTCCTGAAGTGTGGGGGAAAAGTATCACATTTGTGCAAGAGAATCATGGCGATTAACGATTTAATGACACTTATCATTTATATATATAAGAGCGAAGTATCTTTTTTTTTTTTTTTTTTTGTATCTAACTACTGTAAAAATAATTTAATTGGCATTAGTCAAATAAGAGTGATCGTATAGCCTAGAAAATTAACGTACGAGAGATGCAGAAAATTTTACTAACGTCATAAATTAGTAAGAACCGAGCTATAAATTATTCCATCCAAGCATAGAGACGATCCACATTGTTTTAGGCGATGCTCCTTGCAAAGCTTTAATCACATCCAATTATGTTTCCACTTTGTTGCCTCCAATTATTCACTTTTTCTTCAGTTTTGGACGCCAAGCTCGCCTCATGACCGAGGTCAGCGCTATCATTTCGAACTTTTTTGACGGGCGGGAAGTCTAATGATAAGGACAGCATGGAACAACTCTCCACAGTCAATGATTGCATCTGTAGAGATGAGATTATTGCCCCCATAAAGTCTCGAAAGTGCTTTGTCCCCACATCATCAGTTGGTGAATGGTTTCCCCTCTGGCCATCGGAGATTACCGTTGCTGATTTAATTCTTTTTTTTTTTGAAGCATCACAAAACATGTATTATCATCTTGGGCAAATGCTGGGACTCATGCGTTCTACAATCACAAAAATATTTTTTTTTCCTTTTTTTTTTTGCACGTTGTCGGGATTCAAACCTAGTCTTGCATCCCCACAATCATTTTTCAGTCCACTTGATCGGATGTCTAGTGGTTATAAACACCAAAATGTAACGGAAATATAGATAGAGACTCAAGTTGCTTAAAGAACATCGCATACTTTTGTATAGTACAGCTCCAAGTTTAGGAGCATGTCATTCTAAGTCGGAACAAGTTGATACAATTCCCTTTTCAATGTCTCCATGCCCCCTTTCATGTGGCGACATGGGAGCAAAAAAGAGAAAGATGGGATAGGGTTTCGCTTGCTGTCACCGATAAAAAGATGAACCCATTTTTGTTGGCTAATCAAATATGGAAAGTCAAATGATATGATATTTAAAATTATGGCTATCTCATCAATCTCTCACTAAAAAGGCTCTTACTAATATTGAGTCATCTCCTATTCAAGTAATGGCTAGATTTTCCTATTTCCCTAGTTCTTGTATCGGGCCTTAACCCGTTTAATATTCTTGATGGAGTATTATTTGAGGATCATTCATTTGCTTAACCTGTCGAAAAATTCTTTAATGATTATTGTATCAGAAACCATATGAAGGATTTGAGAGAACCCGGCGAAAGGAAGGTTCATCATGTTGCTGCATGGAGCCCAGCCATTCCAAAACGAAAGCACAGTGGAGATTATTCGTACACTATTAAGTAAAATAATTGTTAAAGAAAGAGGAACAGTAATTTGTTTTATTTCTCGCTTCTTCTCATTTGGCCACCTTACTATGACAAGATTGTCCTTCAGTTCCTATGCAGATGAAGTCACAAGAACGAACAAACAGGTCCTACCCAACCCACTTGTCCATTTCTTACCCTCATCTCACTTCATCCTTAATTATTCTAAGGAAACGTACCGTTTGAAGAGAGTAGCGTACGTTCCCAAATGAATGATCTACATCTTTCTTAATTTTTTTATTTTTTTAATTGAAAAAGTAATGATATATTTGTCTCACCAATTATACTGTGATGGACCTCACTAGCAGACATAGATCATGGTAGAGGGAGGGTTATGTTTCAAAATTTGAAATGACACTATTATGGTTTTAAAGGTAGGTGGGATTTAGGAGGAAAGTTCATAGGACAACTTGGGACCATGTGGACATAAGATTCCAAGATATCCAACATTATAATTCCCTAAAGTCATCATCTCTTTCTTGACCCAAGTAGGCTATAGCCAGCCAGAAAATAATTGGTGCAACTCAAATGTGAAATGCCCCTGCATTTACTTAATAAAAAAAGGGGAAAAAGTACATGTGAGAGAAAGAGCGAGTAAAATAAAGAAAAGAAACAGCGAAAACTTAGGCTGAGGTTAGAGAATCTACGACACATACCACAAACGAGAAGCTCTTAACCTTGGAAATCCCAAACTTAGCTCAGCTTAAGTTTCGTTCAACACTGTTATGCGACGAACCCTCGCTTTAATATTCATTACTTATGTTGTCCAGGAGCGTATCAAGAGCGTGACGTATTTACACTGTCGAACAAGATTTAAAGAAAAGATCAAGAGGCCCCGAACAAAACCACGCTATCGAACTAAGATGGTCTGAATTAGTTCATGATTTGGGCGGTGCATGCGATGAGATTCGAGCAAAAGCTTTCCTCTTCGACTTTAGTTTTTAAAATTAATCTAGAAGCCTTAGTTAATTCCGAGGACAGAAGCTCAATTTTTCTTGATCTAGAAACCTTGAAAAGATAAAGTATTACGTCTCCACTAAGAGGAAAACAAGAAAAAGCTTGATAAAGTAAGGGCTATGTTGATCGATTTTATGACACGTGGAGAATGTCGGTGAATTTATGGTGCGATACCAAGTATGAAAAAGAGATGAAAAAGTCTCCGCCGTGACGACAACGGGATTGAGTTTCTTTTCTTGGTGTTTGGAGAGGGACGATTATCAAGGTTTTGACCATGGTGGAGATTATGCGTAAATATAAGCATTGAAGCATGCGGTGAGTCTTGTGCTTGAGTACTATATTTAGCTTCTTTGTAACTTTCTAAGTCATCGAGAATGACCAGCGCATCATAATTAGCCTTTGATTACGGCTATATCAAGTTGGCATGTTGATGCTTAATAGATATTTAGGGGAAAAAGTATCAAAAAAGTCTTAAACATTTTGTATCGATATCAATATAGTTTTAAATATTTTCCTTCTCCTCTACCTTACTCCAATCGGTCGACCTGGACTTCGCCGGCCACTAGTGAGGCTCAAGACCTCGCTAGGGCAGCCTCGAGCCTGCCTTGCGCTAGGCTGGCAAGGCTTGTCCTCGTAGACCATGGGCGAGGCCTAACCTCGCCAGATCTGACGAGGTTGAGCCTCGCCCGGCCACTAGCGAGGCTTGAGCCCTTGTAGGCCGATCTCGTGCTTGACTGGCAAGGCTTGCTCTCGTTGACCATGGGTGAGGCCCAACCTTGCCAGATATGATGAGGGTGAGCCTCACCTAGCCACTAGCGAGGGCTCATGCCCTTGCAGGCGTGACCTTGTGGTCTTTGGTGAGGGCTTGAGCCACGCTAGTGGCTGGCAAGGTCAACCTTGATCTCATCCGCCGTCGCCTCTAGCCAGTCGTTGAGGTTCGGCAACCGGCTAGAGTAAGGAGGAGAAAGGGAAAAGAAAAGGAAAAAATAAAAATAAAAATAAAAATATCGAAAAAATGTTAAAATAACTTTAAAGTTGTCACGTCAGTTGTGGCTATGCCACGTTAGTCAACTAGTGTCCACGTCAGTAAAATCTGGCCAAAATTAATAAGAATGACTAAATTGGTATCAAATCAAAAAGTTTATGACTAAATTGATACAAATGCGAAAATTTAAGACTTTTTTGACATTTTTCCTGATATTTGAGTATTGTCAAGAAGAAGGTAAATCGCTTCAATTGGTGATTGAAGATAGATAAAATGGCAAAATAAAGTTGGGATGGTCGTGGAATCACCTAATCTTACATTGGCCATATTCCGAGAAACTATGCAACTAAGTCTATTTGCAAATCTGCAGTGCGATTGAACACACCAAATCATTGGCCTACTTATTTGCTACTACATCATAGATTTCGGGATTGGAATTCATCTTTTTTTTATGATTTTAGTGTTAGTATTTCAAATTACTCTGTGTAAACAAATTATCAAAATAAACTAAACAAATTAGGATTGCCAAATCGAAGCCTCTGTCAACATTCCGGGTGTCCCCTTACCTTTTTTTATTGACTCTATTCTCATTCCTTCCCCTAGGATGGAGCACTTCACATTCTGATAAACAGGGAATGAGAACCTACTGTTACATTCCACTTTTTTGCTCTTACTGTGTACTTCTCCTACTCTAAATCTAGAGTCATATGAAAAGGACCGCACCCAAATTTTTACCCGGATGAAAAGGACGGGTAGAAAGAAATTAAAAATTGCAGAAGTACGAAATTGCGACAACATCACAGCATCGAATTTTTACCCCGACTGACCTAGACTAGCTATAAAAAACTATTCACCATCCTCTCACACGATAGTGTATCTGGAAAACATTGAGTTCGTGTAAGTACAATGCAAAGGAAGAGGTGGGAATTTGCAATGACGATCTGAAACTCCTAGGAAAATGAAACACAAAAGTGACTTCAAGAAAGGAAAACAACACTGTAGGGGAAAAAGATAAAGACGGTAACAGTCCCCCAAGTAGCTGAGAAATTTGCTACGGACGGGACACGTTAAAAACCCAAATTTGGACCGATTCTCCCGAAATATCCGGTTCACGGATTCAAATCCAAAGGGTCCCCATCATCACCTCACAAGGTTCCCGACCACATGATGATCACACGTCTGGGTCTTCTTCAATCGTACCTGAGTTCTTAACAGGTCAAGATTCTCATCATGGCCATCGTAGCATACATCCATTAATTATTATGATGTACTCGATTCAATAACTGCAATTGCATGCTTCTGTAGTCCTTTCACAGCTCACGGTCCACTTCTATATCTTACTAGCATTGAGGGCTAGTGATAGTTCCCAATGGACATAAATATATTTCAACATTAATCTCTTGAGGAATTAGAAAATGATAGAAGGGGCTATAGTGATATCGCACCTGCTCTTGACATTTGCCCTTCACGTACGATGGACTACTCTACTATTCTATTGGAGTATTTGATTCTCGAGTTCTCACCGTAGCAAAGTAATCACCAATTTACTATGATATGGAAGTCCTAAAAGCGGTTTACCTGAAAAAAGAAATTGTCTTGGCATTTATTCAAATCCATAACCATATTTGATTTGGCATAAGTTGACGTTGAATCTTGATCAAATGATCAATCTAGCTATCACTGTAAACAAGGTTGAAGTTGATAATTCTGCTGACAGCATGTGTGATTCTTATTAGAGCTATTATGTTGGCCAAGAAATCTTTTACAAACTGTTGGAACTCTAAAAGTCAATTTTTTATATTGGCGTGGATGTTGATCGCCCCACGTGGCATGATTGGAATTGATGTGGATAATTTTTTAATCTTTTAGATATTTTTTCGAATTCTTATTAATTTTTCTTGTCTTTTTTTTTTACATTGTAGAGCCAGCAAGAAGCTATTAGGCCAAGGCTCGACCTTGGTGTGATGGCCATTAGGCAAGGGTCGCAACCCTCAACAAATCGTGAGCAAGGGTTGTGAGCCCTCATTAGTTGCCAATGAGGGCTTCACGGCCCTCACAAGCCCTTGTCTAGTGGCCAATGGGGGCGCCAAGCCTCAGCCCATGGCTGGCAGCCCCCCACCAACTCTTAACAGTAAACAAAAAAAAAAAAAAAAAGGCAAAGAGAAGAAAAAATAAAAGGGAAAAAAATTATAAATGTTCACATTAACGTTAGTCATATCACGTAGGAATATTAGCATCCACGTCAATAATTTTCTAGTTTAATTGGCCTTGTGGACTCAATTGATATCAATATGAAATGAATTATGACTAAATTTGTCCAATTGAAAGTTTAAGACTAAATTGATACTGATACAATAGATTTAGATCTTTTTTGATACATTTTCCATTCATCAACTAATAACCAAATTAATTTCAGTCGAGTGGAGAAACATTGATGTCGATTCACTAAGTTTGAGTGAAATCAAATGGATTGCAACGACAGTTTTGCGATCAAGCTTTTATTACAGTTGAGTCAATCAGTTATTGCAGTCAAGCTCCCTAGGCGGGATCAATTATACCATCAAATATGGAGCCAAAATTCAATTCAATGAGCGAGAATGGTTATTAGGATGGGCTAACCACCAATGGACTATGAAAGGAGCGCATCTGAAGAGGAAATGACTCACATCAACGTCCGAAAAACAACATTTACTTATGTCAATGTACTTACTTCCAACCATGTTGATGGGGAATGAAGATCTAATTCTCATTCCACACATTTAATTCTGAATAACCAAACATGGGAATCACATCTCTCGTCATGTAGAGTTCTCTCTACCGTTTTGGTAGTTCTCTAAACCCTCAAACCCAGTTTCATTCCCTTTCTCTTACACTGTTTTCTTCCTCGTCACCTTGCTTCGAGATGGCTTTCCTTTCTTCGAATTCTGAGATTAGGCGGAATTCTTCCTCTCTTCACTGATTCCTCTGTTCCATCCTTTGTTTTTTTCTTCTTCGACTCGAACTTGCGTGACCTTCACTCCATCGGCTCCGATGTCTGGCCCCAATTCTACACCGACTGTCCCTGGTTAGTTCTGCATGTCTGCGATTGCCCTCCATCTGCACCGAAGATGTTGAATTATTGTTAGTCTGAAGCTTAAGGTTCTAGTTTTCCCTTGTACCTGCCTCCTTGTGTTCGTTAGTTTCTGAAATTGAGTAATTCGGCTCTTTGTCTTCGTTATATTTGGGATGGCTTCGGATGAAAAGGCCGAATCTTCGAGTCTGGCCGCTCTCTGTACTAGCTTGGGTCGTCTCACCACAGAACAGACAATCGACGATTGGAATGAAGATCCTTCACCTGAAACATTAGAGGAATGCAGGTTAACCCTTATTGGAAAAATCCTTTCCGATCCATCCATCAATCTACCCGCCTTCCAAACCACACTGAGAAAAGCCTGGCGGACTGACTTAGTCGAGATATCACAACGTGAGGCGGGTTTCTATATTGCAAAATTCAGAACCCAAGCAGACAAATAGAGAGTTCTTGAAGGTGGCCCTTGGCTTTTTTCAGGACATTTAGTTATTTTCAAACCCTGGACTCCAAACACACCTTTACACTGTTACGATTTTTCGACTTGTGAGTTTTGGATACAGGTTATTGGCTTATCGTTAGAATGGTGTTCTGAGCGAATGATTATAAAGGCAGTACATCATATCGGCAGGGTAATTGAAGTGAAGGTAGATTCCAAGGAAGGCCTACTGTCAAAAGCAGGAAGAGTTCGAGTTACTGTTAATTTGCAAGAACCTCTTGTAACAGGGAAATTGATTTGGATAAATGGCAAACCTTTTTGGCTTGATTTCCGCTACGAAAGACTTTCTCATTTTTGCTTTTCCTGTGGCAAACTTGGGCACTATGCGATGTACTGCAAAGACATTCCATATACTGAAGCTAAGCATGAAGGCAGAGAGAAGATGGCATATGGGCCATGGCTCCGAGCGGAAGTCAAAACCAATAGTCCTTATTGGAATATTTTTTATAACCCACCAGATATATCAGAGCAAGTAGAAGAAGTGGTACCTGAAACTCCACCTGCACAGATACCAACTGTCCCCTTATTGCCCCCACTGTCTACGCTTCTGGCCGCAAACCAAACCAGGGATGTTGACAGTTTCAGAGCTCCGACTCTAGTATCTACTCAGCTACTCCCACCACCCTCAGTCATACACAGTACAACACTCGTCTCTGCAGATACAAAGTTGAAGGGAGTTCAGTATGAACCTATGGAAATAATTGCACCAAAGAAGATGACAAATACCCGGTCGAAACCTACTCTGGGTTCGGCCAAAAAACAGCGCAGATATAACCCGTATGGCACAACAAGTGTACTCATCGCGGAACCTACTGATTTAAATTTGATGGAAACTCCTGTTTTACTAGCAGACGACACTGATATTCGGGCTTTGGTGGCTAGCCCAAAACAGCCACCTGTTGACAAATGAAGCTGATATGTTGGAACTGTCAGGGTTTGGGTAATCCCCTGACAGTTCAAGCTCTTAAGGCCATGACGGCCACGAAAAAGCCTGATATTATATTTCTAATGGAAACCAAGAATACTGAAGGAAGGCTTCAATATGTTCAGCGCATTCTCAATTTTAATAGTTCTTATATACTAAATCCAGTTGGTATAGCGGGTGGTTTAGCTGTGTTATGGAATGATCCGGTTTTTTTACAGGTGATTAACTCCACACAACACTTTTTCGACATGAGTTGTAAGTTTGGTTAGCAAGGCAGGACTATACACATTACCTTTCTTCATGCTCCTACGGACTTTCAGCAGTGTCAAGGAGTATGGGATGAGCTTCGGCAGATCCATTCCCACAACAGGTTCCCTTGGCTTTGTGCTGGAGACTTTAATGACATACTTTATCCTTGGGAAAAGATAGGTAAGCGACCTGCCATTTTGCACAAAATGCAGTCTTTTAGAGCTCTTTTAGATGATTGTGCTTTTACTGAATTAGAAAGCAAGGGATGTAAATTTACATGGATGAACAATAGGGAGGGGGAGGAGCTAGTGAAGCAAAAATTAGATCGGGTGGTCTGTTCAATGGAATGGAGGCTAATGTTTCCTACGGCTGAAGTTTTTGCACTCCCACCTGTGGGATCTGATCACAGTCCTCTTGTGATTCAGACTTCGCCAACTTTCCGAAAAAGAAGAAAGCCTTTTCTCTTTGAAGCTTATTGGAATGAAGATGCGGAATGCAGAGAAATTATTTCAAACGCATGGATTTTAGGGTGCTTACCGAATTCTGATTTTACCACTAGAGTAAAGAAAGTTACAGTAGCCTTGCTCATCTGGAGCTGGAAAAAGTTCAACAATGGTCATCGGCAAATCTTGCACCTGCAACAATAATTACAAAACTTAATGAACCAGCGGCCTTCCCTTAATGACAACTTACAGGTATCAAGGTTGAAAGAAGAAATTCGCAAGATTTGGCAACAAGAAGAACAGTATTGGGCCTTATGCTCCAGGATTAAATGGCTTAAATGGGGTGACAAAAATACACGGTTTTTCCATGCATCAACAATCCAGTGACGACAGCGCAATCGAATTACTATGATGCAAAATGATGATCAGCAATGGGTACGTGATCTACCAACTCTTCAAGATATGACATTCAAATTTTTCTCAAAGTTATATACTACTGAAGGTTATCGAGACTATAGACCTTTACTCGAACAATGCATGCCAGTAGTGACTCCTGAGATGAACAATCAGCTGACAGCTTTACTTACTCTGGAGGAGGTTCGGCAAGCCACATTTCAGATGGGCCCTACCAAAGCCCCAGGACCGGATGGTTTAACAGGTTTATTCTATCAAGAACACTGGGAAACAATCAAAGAAGACCTTTTCTTATTAGTGCAGAACTTTATGCTATATGGGGAAATGCCTAAAGGTCTAAATCAGACGATTCTAACACTAATTCCCAAAACAACTCAACCTGAAAGACTGGAACAATTTCGGCCCATCAGCTTGTGCAACTATGCCTACAAAGTTATATCTAAGGTACTTGCTAATCATCTCAAATCTTGGCTGCCTATTCTGATTTCTAAGGAACAATCAGCTTTTGTTCAAAGACGATAGATTCAAGATAATATTCTTATTGTCCAAGAAGTTCTTCACCAATTTCAAACACGCAAATATACTAGAAAGTTCAATGCAATTCTTAAAACAGACATGAAGAAGGCGTATGACAGAGTGGAATGGGATTTCTTACTTGATTATCTCCTACAACTAGGCTTTCATCCAAGATGGGTCGGGTGGATTATGCAATGCGTCATAACTTCTTCTTTTAGTGTGAAGTTTAATGGCGAACAATTACCCTACTTCTACCCCTCGCGTGGCCTTAGACAGGGAGACCCCTTATCGCCATATCTTTTTATCCTCTTGGCTAATGTTTTATCAACTCTTATTTCTCAAGCGGTCAGTATGACACATCAAAGGCATTCGGTTAAACAGATGGTGTCCTACCCTGTCACATTTATTCTTTGCTGACGATGCAATCTTCTTCTTAGAGGGTACTATCTCGGAATGTCAGAACTTAGCCAACGTTTTAAATTCGTATTGTATGGCCACAGGACAGTTAATTAACCGCAACAAATCAGGACTCACCTTTACCAAAAACTGTCCTATCTCTTTACAACATAATATGGCTGTGGAACTTCGTATTCCAGTTTTGCAAAGGACTGGAAAGTATCTGGGGCTGCCATCAGATTGGGGAAGATCAAAGAAGGAAGTGTTCTCTTGGATAATAGGAAGAGTTACTACCAAACTTGAGGGCTGGAAAGAGAAATTCATTTCTAAGGGGGGTAAGAAAATCCTTATTAAAGCTATTGTTCAGTCTATTCCACGGTACGCGATGTCTATTTTTCAGTTGCCTACTTCTGTTTGTTCATCTATTGAAAAATGTATTGCTCGCTTTTGGTGGAGAACTAATCAAAATAAGAGAGGTATGCATTGGAAAAAATGGGATGTTTTGAAAGAAAGTAAGATGCAAGGAGGGTTGGGATTCCGAGACCTTATGACTTTGAATAAAGCATTGTTGGGAAAATAGGCTTGGAGATTGATACATCATCCTGACTCTTTATGGGGAGCTCTTTTCAAGGGTCTGTACTTTCATTTGACGAATTTTTTATCTGCCGCTAGAGGAATCCGACCATCTTGGGGATGGCAGAGCCTTCTTAAAGGCAGAGCTGCTCTTTTACCAGAACTTTGCTGGTCTGTTGGTAATGGCAATCATATTCGAATTCGTGGAGATTGTTGGCTACCGATGGGAATCATCTATGGACCTAAAACTAGAGAAGAACCAGTTATGGTGGCAAATCTTATTGACCAGACTCACAACAACTGGAATACATCAGTGATTCAAAGATACTTTGAAGCACAGGTCGCCATAGAAATTCTTAACATACCAATTAAAGCTCTTTACTCAGAAGACAAATTGGTTTGGTCAGCCACAACTACTGGTAAGCATACTGTAAAAAGTAACTACCATGCAATTGTACAATCAAGCAGCAATGCCAACAGTAATAGAGCATCTTCATCATATCAGAATCCTAAAATCCTATGGCGAAGAATATGGTCGATGCAAACTGCACCAAAAATAAGAGTATTTACCTGGGCTGTGTGTCAGAATGCAATTGCGACAAGGGCCAACCTATTTAATCGACACATCGCCTCTGACCCTTGCTGTCCGCTGTGTCAACAACAGAGCCAGGAGACCATTGAGCATCTGTTCCTCCAATGTGAGTGGACTCGAGCTGTATGGACATACCAACAGATTAATAGAACACTACCCCCTTGGAGCAACCAGCGAATTGATCAATGGATCTCAGCCATAGCAGCGACACCAAAGAACCTACCCGGACTCGAGCTCACTGCCAATACACTATGGCAGATTTGGAGAATGCGCAATGATGCAGTCTTCCGCAACCAAACACCAGATCCGCGATGGGTGGTTGACATGGCTATCACTCAGACCCAGTCCCTCCTCTCCCCTACTGTTGCTGGATCGAGATCCAGGATTCCGCACCTCAATCCCGCGCATCTGTGGCGTCCTCCAGACTCTGGCACTCTGAAATATAACATCGACGGAGCTTTTCAACTGGGCAGCACCGAGGGCACGATGGCCTGTGTCTGTAGAGATCATCGTGGGAGGCTTATGGACGGATTTTCTAGCAAGTTTCGGTTGCACTCGGTGCTGGAAACTGAACTCAACGCACTAACCTGTACCCTGCACCATCTGCTGTGACGACAACTCCATAACACCACTCTGGTGATTGAAACGGACTGCTTTCCCCTTATTGAAGCTGTGCGCCATGGCAGATCACCCATGTGGGAGCTTCGGCCGATCGTAGAGGAGGCGCTCCAACTGCTGTCCCGCTTCGCTGACCTAACCCTGCAACACTGCTTGAGAGAAGCGAACCGGGCCGCTGACTGGGCTGCAAAGACCCATCGCACAACTGATTCGGCCCAACACTGGTTATATCAACCTCCTGCTGTTTTTCTTGCTATTTTGACTGCGGACGCTATAGCCGATGGATGTAATTTCAGTTGATATATATATGAATGTTATTTCCGACCCAAAAAAAAAAATGTACTTACTTCCTTGCAATTTGTTTTTCATTTCCGAGCAATTTATTTCAAGTCATTTTCGTTGTTTATATCCTTTTGTCAACCAAACACTTACCCTTATTCTTTGGGAAAGACTTGTGTTGTTATTAGTGGCTTCATTTCATCAATTTTAGAACCTAATCATCAAGTTTTTGTTCCTATTTTTTGTGCATGATTGTCTGTCAATTCGAAGTACAACGACTGCAATGTTTGACCGGGATCTTTGATTAGTTGAACCTTAATAATTCTTATTGTCAAGTCAATGATTTGTAAGGAGCAAGTTTGAGCACATAGAACCCCATCATTCCAGAGAACATGTCTAGAGATTGAAATGTCATACTGTATGATGCTTTAAGCAATATGTCAAACACTCTCTCCACCAGTAATGAATCTAACAAAATTCTATAGAATTTATCCGCTTTCAAGACTAAACAAGTAGTTAACAAACAATCATATTGAACGAGACAATAAATATTTAAAATTGACATAGAGATCAATGGATTATACTTAATCATAGTCTAGGTGTGCTCTTGGTTAGCTCTTAGCATTGCTAATGTTATCCTAGTCTACTTGGTAACTTAAGTAGGGTCAACATTTTGTGCTTTTAACATGGACCCACATGTTGGGATATTTCACCTACAGCTGAACCCACAGATTTCACGTTAATTATGCGAGATTAACCATTAATTACACCTAAGACATACAAAGTAATTTATGAACATTAATTAGTTCCACCAACTAAGCCGGCAAGACTTGATCATCTTTTAAAATACTTAAATTTAAAATAGTCGCATAAAATTGAAAAAAGAAATATTCGAGTACCAAAAAAGGGGAGGTCGGATCAAAGGAGAAATGATGATGGGAACACAAAGGGATGGCGGCTGTGGGTTGGATTAGCCGACCTATTTATATTACCACTTTTTTTCGTTCAAATTAGTTTCTCAAATTTTTTATAGGCATTCACGTGTTTGCATGATACATTTTCTTCCCTGAAACACATTAAACAAAATATAAAGATTGACTTTGGAGTCTTGGACTCATTTTGGCGTTGTCCGTCCTCGGTCTCTTTTGAAATGTGCGAGGAGGGGAGGGACCGAAGCTACGAAAACGGCGTCATGAGCCGCCGTTTGCTGTAAATAGCTCTCTCTCTCTCTCTCTCTCTCTCTCTCTCTCTCTCTCTCTCTGAGCTTAAGGGCAAGTTTTAAATGGTGGCATCATGGTGGCATGAAGCAGACGTTTAAAATATCAGTCTCAGTGTGTTTTCTCTTGACAAAGAAACTCAGAAACTCACACCGCACAACCGTTGCTCTCCGTCATAACGGGCAAGAAAGAGCAGAAAGACCACGCAAGGAGTCGAAGCTGTTCTTCATCGATAGCAAGCCCTGCTCACTGTCAAACAGGATGACGAATATAAAAACTGTAGAACAATGAAATGGTGTTTGGATTTACACTTTCTTTTAATGTACAAACTCACAAATCAGAGAGACAGAGAAAGTCATGACCTTTATGTTCTTGGGAAAAACTATAGTACGATGTCTCGCTATAGATTATTTCATGCCTAATTCATTTAATATCTCAAACCAAAACTCCGTGCTATTATTGGTCCATGCATGCTTGACCATATTACCAGTCTTCGTTTCGAGCAAAACTCTCAACTACTCAATCCTGACACAAGCATCAAACTCGTGCCTCAACATAAATACCCAGGTTCTCCTCGAGTAATCATGAACAACTAGCAGTGTAAAGCTAACACTCTTCGAAAGAAATTGCGACAGCTTACAAACATTTGAAATGAATCGGCTTTACAATCTACATGTTTCACTGATGATTGTGTTGAACTCCACTTTCTACCATTTGCTTGAGTTACGACATTTGCATACATTCACTTCCTCAACCACTTAACCAGACAATAGACTCCATTCACTTAAAACCTTTAGGTTTCTCTTCCCTTAGATTGATACATTCGATGACACTGCGGCAAAATCCATTGCTATCTTCCATTGAAACTCATGGTGGTCACGGTGTTTGATTTCTCATTGCCATTAGAGTACCTCGAGCGATCTTTAGAACTTCACCTTATAAAATATACCGACATGTAACTGAATACATGTCACTCAAGAAACTCACATTATTCTTCCACTCTAAAATATGTCCCACACCAAGCAATGTCTTTGTCTGATATTGTCATACATTCTAATTCTAACATGGCCAATGCCCATGAGACCACACTCAACTTTGTTCCCCAACTACGCTTTATCACTATTCATGCATTAATAGGTAAACCGGATCATATTTGATGTAACATGGACCACCAAAATCCATTGGTTATTTGGCAAATGACAAAATTTTAGTGGTAGACAAAACATAATCAACACTATCCAAACTGTGAGTTACAAGTGCAATATCATTTGCAAACTCAACTCTAATTCCCTTACCCTTCTCATTTCTCAGCTTTAGGCAATCCCTTCTAAGATCCCCTCTCTTTTCATTTTTTTTTAACAAATAACACAACCATTCTTAGGTTGACTACAACTATTCAAATTCACACTACTCTTGCTAAGGCAAGTACTCGTTCTTTCTCTACCTCCACCTACTAAACCAGCATGCACAAGCTTACCAGATTCCCTTCTATGAAGGTCCTCACTCAAGATCGAATCATGAACCTCATCAAACATCAAGCGTTTTAGCTCAAAAGAACTACTAACAGTAGAAACAACAATATTTAAACAATTAGGTAATGAGGATTATAGAATCAAAGTATGTATCTCATCAACAAAATCAATCTCAATCGAACTTAATTGATTAACGACCAGAATTCATTGATACACTAACTGACACAATGCATATTCATCAATCTTTAAGTCAAATAAACATAGCAAACCTTTTTTTTTATTTAAAAAAAAAAAAAGAGGACTTCTCTTATGCATTTGACAAGGCATTCATCAATCCTGTAGTGGTATTCTCTCATGATGCTAAACAACATTGCAAGACAACATCAGCCCAGTAACACCCAACACTAGTCTATCAGCAAATTCCAATCAACTTGCTTCATCTACTCTGCCTTGTCTTCGGACAAGGATAGCAAATCCTATGGTATAGATAATCCTTAATCTACATCTTCAAAAAATCGTGCACCAATTTGTTGATTCCACCTTTCTTTCTTTTGTTGCCATCGATTTGCTTCAACTTAGCTTAAACTAGATTGGGCAAAAACAACCAATCGAATACCATAATAAATAAATAAAAAAGGAACTAGATTGGACAATGAATAAACATAATTCGATCAATGTAACCTATTTCATGAGGAGAGTAGCACATGATTGCACTAGAAATCAAACAATCAATGGAGATTATTACCATACTTGAGTCACTTAAACACTTTCAATGTGTCTCAACCTCCATTACCACCCAATCACTCACATAATATTTAGCCCTCACATTTCTTTACGCCTCAAATTCCCTTCTAATTCACATGTCACAAGCTTTAACTGTATGTGCACATATAGTACAAGGCCTGTATGTTTCATATTTTTCTTTTCCTATCGCCCTTCAATGAATGGTCAATGATATCATTTATATATAATTTCAATTCTTTCTTTAAGTTTGGTTATCCCTTAATCATAAATCCATAAACAAACCTACGATAGTTAGATATATTAATGTAGTGACAAATAAAACAGTTTTTAGCACACACTCATCATTGACAAACTTTCAAATGGGAAAATGGTCTAAATTATTGTGCGTGTATGTATTGTTCTATCAGTGCTCCATTTAAGAGAAACAAGACATTATAGTAAAATAGAACACTAGGTTGGGCCACCAAAGTTAGCTAGCTATGTCGAGCAGCAAACTTAATTTAATTCTCATTTCAACCTATCTTGTAAGATAAAGACCGAATATAATTTGTCTCACTTTCCAAATTAAAAGAATTTCTTATGGGAGAAAAGGACCGCATTTATGCAAGAGAATCATAACGATTAACAATTTAATGACACTTATCATTTATATATGTAAGAATGAACTATCTTTTTTTATTTCTCTTTCTATGTCACTACTATAAAAATAAGATTGGCATTAGTCAAATAAGAGTAATTGTATAGCCTAGAAAATTAACTGGCACATGGTTTATAATGAATGACCATTGCTCTCATATGAGAAAAGGACTGGCGATAAACCCTATTTTACTCCACGTTCTTATATGAGGAAAAAATAGTTCCACTTACTGTAATATTATTTTGCTTTACCCTTCAATAAAGTATAAAATATTCCAAACTCGTATTAGATACAATCTTTTTTAATTAATTGCATAACTATGATAAATTGAGATACAAATTTTGATTCCTTTGTCTAGTGATACCATGTAATTTCAAATTTTTTAAAGTATGAAAGACAAAGAAAATCTTATAACATCATAAATTAGTAAGAATCGAGCTATAAATCGTTCCATCCAAGCGTAGAGACGATCCACATTGTTTTGGGCGATACTCCTCGCATAGCTTTATTCACATCCGATTATGTTTCCACTTTGTTTCATCCAATTATCACTTTTTCTTCATTTTTTTACGCCAAGCTGGCCTCGCGACCGGGGTCAGCCCATCATCTGAACTTTTTTGACGGGCCGGAAGTGTAATGATAAGGACAGCACGGGACAACCCTTCACAGGGAATGATTGCATCCGTAGAGATTATTGCCACATAAAAGTTTCGAAGTGCTTTGTCCCTACATCGTCAGTTGGTGAATGGTTTCCTCTCTGGCCATCGGAGATTTGCTAATAAGCCTAATATAATTCGTTTATTTCTTTGAAGCGTCACAAAACATGTGTTGTCACCTTTGGGCAAATGCTGGGACTCATGCGTTCTACAATCACAAAAATGTTTCTTCTTTTTTTGCATGTTTTCGGGATTCAGACCTGGTCGTGCATTCCCGCCTTTATTGCCAGTCCACTAGGTCGGATGGCTAGTGGTTATAAACAACAAAATGCAATGGAAATATAGATAGAGACTTGAGTTTTTTAAAGAACATCACGTACTTTTGTGTTGTATAGCTCTAAGTTCAGGAGCTTATCATTCTAGGTCAGAACAAATTGATACGTTTCCCTTTTTTATGGCTCCATACCCCCTCTAGAGTGGCGACATGGGGGCAACAAAGGAAAAGAGGGGATAGACTTTCTCTCGCTCTCACTAATAAAAAGATGAACACGTTTTTATTGGTTAATCAAATGTTGACAGTCAAATGATATGATAGTTAAAATTATGATTTTGTCCTCAATCTCTCTGTAAAAAGACTTACTAATATTGAGTCATCTCCCATTTGAGTAATGCTTAGATTTTCCTAATTCTTTAGTTCTTTTATTGGGCCTTAACCAATTTGATATGCTTGACTAAGTATTATTTGAGGATCATTCATTTGCTTAACATGTCGGAAAATTCTTTGATGATTATTGTATCAAAAGCCATATCAAGGATTTGAGAGAACTCGGCGAAAGGAAGGTTCATTATGTTGCTGCATGGAGTCCAGCCATTCCAAAACGAAAGCGCAGTGCAGATTATTTGTACACTATTAAGTAAAATAATCGTTAAGAAAAGGAAAATTAATTTGTTTTATTTCTCACTTCTTCTCATTTGGCCACCTTACTTTAGACAAAGATCCTCCTTCAGTTCCCATTCAGATGAAGTCACCACAACAAACAAACAGGTCCTACCCAACCCATTTGTCCATTTCTCTTTCTCATCTCACTTCCTCCTTAATTATTCTAAGGAAAAGTACTGTTTGAAGAGAGTTGTGTACATCCCCAGATGAATGATCTACATCTTGCTCTAAATTTTTTATTTTTTAATTTAAAAAAGCAATGATTTATGCCTCTCACTAATTATACTGTGATGGACCTCACTAGCAGAGACATACATCATGAGAGAGGGAGGGTTATGTTTCAAATTTTGAAAAATGACACTATTATGGTGTTAAGGGTAGGTGGGATATAGGAGGAAAGTTCCAAGGACAACTTGGGACCATGTGGACTTAGATTTCAAGATATCCAGCATTATAGTCCTTAAAGTCATCATCTCCCTCTTGACCCAAGTAGCCTGTAGCCCACCAGACGATAATTGGCAAAACTCAAATGCGAAATGGCCACGCCTTTACTTAATAAAAAAGGAGGGAAAAAGTCCATGTCAGAGAGAGAGCGAGTAAAATAAAGAAAAGAAACAGCGAAAACTTGGGCTGAGGTAAGAGAATCTACGACGCATTTGAATGGGGACAAACGAAAAGCTCTTAAACTTGGAAATCCCAGACTTAGCTCAGCTTAGGTTTCGTTCGACACTGTTGTGCGACGAATCCTTGCTTTAATATTCATTAGTTATGTTTTCCACAAATGTACCAAGAGCTTGACATATTTACACCGTGGAACAAGAGTTCAAGAAAAGACTCAAAGAGATCCCGAATAAAACGACGCTACTGAACTAAGACTGAATTAGTTCATGATATGGGGCGGTGCATGCAATGAGATTTGTGGAAAAGCTTTCCTCTTTGACTTCAGTTTTCAAAATTGATCTAGAAGCCTTAGTTAACCCCCAGAACAGAAGCTCAATTTTTCTTGATCTAGACACCTTGAAAAGATAAAATAATGCATCTCCATTGAGAGGAAAATAAGAAGAAACTCGATAAAGTGAGGGCTATTTTGGTCGATTTTATGACACGTTGGTGTGATACCAAGTGTAAAAAAGAAGTGAAAAGTCTCCGCCGTGAACATCCTCAAGTGTATAAAAGAAGAGAAAAGTCAAATGAGTCCCGTACAAAGTTTATGGCAGTTGTAATGTCTTGTCCCCCCTTTCGCTCTCTGTTCAATCACTGGCCTCCTCCTTTTCTACTATATCATAGATTTTGGGATTGGTATTCATCTTGTTGTTGATTTTTAGTGTTGGTATTTCAAATTACGTATATAAACAAATTATCAAAATAAATGTCACGAATTAGGATTGCCAAATCAAAGCCTCTGTTATCATTCTTCATGTCGACTTCACCTTTTTTTATTGCTTTATTCTCATTCCTTCCCTGGGATCGAGCACTTTACATTCTGATAAACAGGGAACGAGAACCTTTATCAGGGAACGAGAACCTACCCTTACATTCCACTGTTTACTCCTAGTGTATACTTGTCCTCCTCTTGAGGGTCATATGAAAAGGACCGCAGCCAAATTTTTACCCGAACGAAAAGGAAGGGTAGAAAGAAATTTAAAATTGCAGAAGTACGAAATCGCGACAACATCACAGCATCGAATTTTCACCCCGACTAATCTAGGCCAGCTATCAAAAGCTATTCACCATCCTCTCACATGACAGTGTACCTGCAAACGATCGAGTTCGTGTAAGTGCAAAGCAAAGGGGAAGAGGTGGGAATTTGCGATAACGATCTCACTTTCAGGAAAAAGAAACACAAAAGTGATTTCAAGGAAGAAAAACAACACTGTCGTGGAATAGGATAATGACGGTCACACTGCCCCAAGTAGCTGAGAAATTTGCTTCGGACGGTACACGGAAAACACCCAAATTTGGACCGACTTTCCCGCAATATCCGGTTCACGGATTCAAATCCAAAGGGGTCCCCATCATCTACTCACAAGGTTCCCGACCACATGATGATCACACGTCTGAGTCTTCTTCAATCGTACGTGAGTTCCTCACAGGTCAAGATCCTCATCATGGCCATCGTAGCATACATCCATCAATTATAATGTAGTCGATTCAATAACTGCAATTGCATGCTTCTGTAGTCCTTTCACGGCTCATAGTCCACTTCCATTTATTACGAGCCTTGAGGGCTGGTGATAGTTCCCAGTGGACATAAATATTTTCCAACATTAATCTCTTGAGGAATTAGAAAATGATAGAATGGTCGACCTATAGTGATATTGCATCTGCTATTGACATTTGCCCTTCACATACGATGGACTATTCAACTATTATGGCAGAGCATTTGATTCCCAAGTTCTCGCCATACCAAAGTACTTACCAATTGACTATGGTAGGGAAGCCCTAAAAGCGGTCCACCTAAAAAGGAAATTTATCTAGGTAGATATTTGAATTCATAACCATATTTGATTTGACATAAGTTGACATTTAATCTTGATCAAATGAACAATCTAGTTATCACTATAAACAAGGTTGAATTCAACCCGATAGCATGTGTGATTCTTATTAGAACTATTATATCAGCCAATAAATCTTTTACGAACATGTTGGAACTCTAAGGGTCCGTTTGTTTCGCAGAAAATATCATGTTTCCGGAAAACATTTTCCTATAAGTCATTTTCAAGGAAAATGACTCTATTTTCGGGTGTTCGGCTAAAACCTAAATTTCGAGTGGAAAATATTTTCCATCGTTGGTTAGCTAATTTAATTGTTTGGGAAAAATTATCAAAATTTGAATTTTAATATTTTTAATTGACCAAATAATTAGTTTTATTTTTTTTTATTTTTTAAAAAATTAATTTTTAATTATTTGTATTTTTAAAAAATCAAAATTTTTATTAGTTTTTTTCTTATTTCTTTCTTTTTCTTTTTCTTTTTCTTTTTCTTTTTTTCTTTTTCTTTTCCTTCCTCCTTCCTCCTCCTCTTCCTCCCGACTCCTCCTTCCTCCGCCGCCACATGCCTGACAATGGCCGGCTGCCTAGTGGCCAACCAAGACCCAATCGCCAAATTCGGCGAACTTGAGGCTCGGCCGATCTCGCCCGAGCTTGCCAATGTTTCACTGGGCTCTGGCGAGCCGCGAGCTCGCCGGATCTGGCAGCAGAGCTTGGGCTCCCGATCCAAGTGAGCCCGAGCTCCGCCACCAGATCCAGCGAGCTCGCGGCTCGCCAGAGCCCGACGAACCTCTGGTGAGCTCAGGCGAGGCCCGAGCCCCGCCCAGCTCACCAAATCTGGCGAGGCTCGAGCTCCGCCCCAGGCCGGCGGGGCTTTGCCTCACCATATCAGGCTAAGCGGAGCCTCGCTGACCTAAGGCGAGGCTCAAGCTGGCTCGCGGCCGGTCGTTGATCGCCGGCCGCCACCGTGGTCGGCGACCGGCCACCAATGAAGAAGATGAAATGGAAAAAAAAATTAAAAACTCGATTTTTTTAAAAAACAAAAAAGAAAAAGAAAGCATAAATGTGTTGGTGAAAAGAAATAAGTGGAAGAAGTTATGGAAAATATTTTCCTCTTCTCAAAAGAGGAAATCATTTTCCACAATCTTACGAGGAGATTTTCTATTGACCGGAAAACATTTTCTTTGACCATTTATTTTCCACCATCCGAATACCGGAAATTCCGAAAAATATTTTCCTGGAAGTTGTTTTCCGCGAAACGAACAGAGCCTAAAAGTTAATTTTTATGCTGATGTGAATGTTGGTTGTCATACTCAATACGGAGCATTGTTAGAGCTGGCAAGAAGCCATTGGCCATCAACTAAGGCTTGGCAACCCATCGACCATAGGGCGAGGGTCGCAACCCTCAACCAGTTGTGAGCAAGGGCTACGAGCTTTCGCCAATTATCAGTGAGGGATTTGCGACCCTTGTAGGCCCTTGTCCAGTGGCCAGTGGGGGCACCAAGCCTTAGCCCATGGCCGAAGGCCCCCTATCAATCCTTAACAATAAGGGAAAAAAAAGGCAAAGAGAAAAAAAAAAGAAAAGGAAAAAATTAATAAAATTTTTAAAAATTATCTAAAATTATATAAAAAATTGTTCACTTTGACGCCAGCCATGTCACGCAGAAATGTTGGCGTCCACATCAACATTTTCTAAGTTAATTTGGCCTGGTGGATTCAATTGGTACCAATGTAAAAATATTTATGATTAAATTGGTCTAATCAAAAGATTCAAGACTAAATTGGTATCAATGTAATAAGTTGAATACTTTTTTTATACTTTTCCTGCACATCAACTAATAGCCAAATTGACGTCAATCCAGTCAAGAAATATTAACATCAATTCACTAAGTTTGAGCGAAATGAAATCGACTGCAAGGACGAAAATAGCGGGAACATTAATTACAAACTCTTATACGGGAACAATTACAAAAGATGTTGACTCACGGTTACGGTCAAGTATTTACTACAGTCGAGTCAATCAGCTATAGCAGTCAAGCTCTTTAGGCGGGATCAATTATATCATTCAATGAGCGAGAATGTTTATTAGGACGGACTAACAACCCTTGGACCATGAAAGGAGCGCATCTGAGAGGAAATGACTCACGCCAACATCCGAAAAACAACATTTACTTATGTCAATGTACATACATCCTTGCAATATGTTTTTCATTTACAAGCAATTTATTTCAAGTCATTTTAGTTTTTTATTTCCTTTTGTCAACCAAACACTTGCCCTTATTCTTAGGGAAAGACTTGTGTTGTCATTAGTGGATTCATTTCATTAATTTTTAGAACCAATCATCAAGTTTTTGTTCCTATTTTGGTGCACAGTTTTCTGTCAATTTGAAGTACAACGACTGCAATATTTGACTAGAATCGTCGAATAGTTGAATCTTGATAAGTCTTTTTGTCAAGTCGAAGATTTATAAGGAGCAATTTTGAGCGAATAGAACCCATCATTCGAAAGAGCATGTCTAGAGATTGAAATGTCATGCCACATGATGCTTTAAACAATATGTCAAGCTCTCTCTCCATTAACAATGAATCTAACAAACATCTATAGAATTTATCCTCTTTCAGGACTAAACAAGTAGTTAGCAAACGATCATATTGCACGAGATAATAAATATTTAAAATTGACATGGAGATAAATGAATTATACTTAATCATAGTCAAGCTGTGCTCTTGGTTAGCTTTAGCATTGCTAAAGTTATTCGAGTCTTTTTTTTTTTTTTGGTCTGTCATCCTAGTCTACTTAGTAACTTGATTAGGGTCAATATCTTTCTGTGCTTATAACATGGAACCACATGTTAATTACACCAACAGCTACACCCAAAGATTTCACATTAATTACGCTAGATTAACCATTAATTACACCTAAGACATACAAATTGATTTATGAACAGTAATAAATTCCACCGACTAAAGCCGGCAAGATGTGATAATCTTTCAAAAGACTAAAATTTAAAATGGTCGCATAAATTTGAAAAAAGAAATATTCTAGTAACGAAAAAGGGGAGTTCTGGATTAAAGGAGAAATGATGATGGGAACGCAAAAAAGTGGCGGCTGTGGGGTCGAATTAGCCGACGTATTTATATACCAATTTTTTTTTCGTTCAAATTAGTTCTTTATTATTATTATTATTATTATTATTATTATTATTATTATTATTATTATTATTATTATTATTATTATTGGCATTAACGTCTTTGTACGATGCATTTTTCTTGCCTCAAACATTATTACACAAACATAAAGATTGACCTTGGAGTCTTGGGCGCATATTGGCGTTGTACGATCTCGGTCTCTTTTGAAATGTGCGAGTGCGAGGGGAGGGACCGACGCTACAAAAACGGCGTCATGAGCCGTCGTTTTGTACGTCTCTGCCTTATTATTTTGCAAAACCATTCTATTATTTTGCATTGACACTTCTTTATGTACGAACTTGCAAAACAGAGAGAGAGAGAGAGAGAGAGAGAGAGAGAGAGAGAGAGAGTCGCGCCCTCTTGTTCCTAGGAAGGTATTCCATCCTACCAGGTTTCTTACAAAAATCAGGATAGTCTCGAGATGGCATCAGGTTTTACAGTGAACCCACGTACCATGCTCTTGTTCAAAATTTGGAATATTTATTTTCATGGCTTGGTAAAAGGAAAAAAATTTAGAAGTAGCATAGCAGTACGAATGATTCTCATGCAGGATTAGGCACTGCGTAGGATATCATAAGCTGGTACCTTCCACCGTCTTCACCAAGAGGACCTATGGAAGAATCACCATTTAGATACCTCTAGTATATGGATAACGATACAAATAATCCATAAACTTTGACTCAATGTGCAACGTGGTCCCTGAACTTTAACCTAATATTTTTAATTTGTTCAATGTGATTTCTAGACTTTTAGTATATGCTGAACTTAATCCTTGAAATATAAGAAAATGTTCAATGTTATCCATCTATTAATTCAAGTTTAGAGAAATATTTAACATTTTCATATAGTTCAGGGATTAAGTTGAACATGTACTAAAAATTTAACTATCACATTGAACAAATTAAAAATTTAGGGATTACATCACACATTGAACTATAGTTCATAGATCACATTAAACAAGTTCATGGACCACATTGAACATTTGATTAAATTTTAGGGACCATTTATGTTATTTTTCATTCCTTACACTAAAGTTTGCCTTTCCTTGTTTATAAGGGAGAAGATCAGTTTGACAAGCACATAAGGCTGTTAAAAAATAAAAATAAAGCTATTGGATGGTAGGAAATCCAAAGTTAAGATCAGTGTGGTGAGCAAGCAAAGCTCCCCATGTACAAGATAATTAAACAAAATCACATATCATGTGAGGCATGGGGAAATTGAAACTTAGTTCCCAAATATAATATGTTAAAAATTTTACCCTAAAATCTTTTTTTGGGAGCAAACAATCGCATATAATAATAAATAAAATAAGAAGTTAGATTGGATATTGTGTTTACGTGATTGGTTGATGTGATATACTCTAATAGGAAAAGAGCACAAGATTCTACAATGAATCAACCGATGCAACGGATATTGTAACTAGATTCAAGTCAGTCAAACACTTTTAATATGCCGTAATCCACCACACTTAATAACTCACAATTCTTTGCAAATAACTACTCGTTCTCATAAATATATATATATATATATATATATATATATATATATATATATATATATATACAAGAACTTACCACAAGATTTTCACACTCAAGATGTTATCAACGAAGAAAGCTGCAACAAAAGTTGCACATCTCGGCATACTTCTTCACTTCATGTAAAATCACTAAACACTCAAGAAAGCAATTTGCACAATCGCAGCCTTAAAGCCTTTAAAAAAACGAAATGTACACAGACACACAAAGAACACCACATCCGAGAGTCGCTCAAATCAAGCCAAATTATCATGCACTTTGGGACTAGGCTTCATTCATCGGTTCAAATTCGAGAGCTAATTTTCAACAAATTTTTACTTTAACTCGATGTTTTTGCCAAATACAATCACTTCATTGAAATATAAACTTCAAAGCTACTTTCCCCAAACCTCTCAAGGGCTCTTTAGCCACCACAAACATGTTTCAAATCCAAGCACGCTTGCATTTCGTCATAGCCGCGAATCTCAATAAAGCACCAACTCCATACAGCCAATTCCACGTGCATCTTTAGGGAGAATTGTCCAAAAAGTCCTAAACCTATTGCACTTTTGCCAATTCAGTCATAAACCTTTTTATTTTGTTAATTGAGTCATAAACATTTTCATTTCTTGCCGATTCAGTCCATCCGATCAATTTTGGGCGGAAAATGCTGACATGGACGCCAGCGGTGCCACGTAGGACCGTCGGCGCTGACGTGGACAATTTTTAATAATATTTTATTTTTTTGAATTTTCTGTTTTTTTTCCTCTTTTTTTTTTTTTTTTCTTTTTGGCTTTTTCCTTGGCCTTTTCCGGTGGTCGGCCACCAGCCACAGCCGGCCGGCTGGCCTCGCCCGCCACAAGCGAGGCCCGGCCGGGCGAGGAGGAGCACCGGCGAGAGAGCCCTCGCCCAGGCGCGGCCCGGCAAGGGTCGCTTGGGCTAAGCCGAGCCTCCCCCAGGCCAGGGCGGCCTCACCCAGCGTCGCCGTCGCTCGGTCGACGCCGGGCGAGGCCGCCCTCGCCGAGGCTCGCCCTCGCCCCGTCGAGCGTCGGCCTTGCCCCTGGCCGGCCTCGCCAGATCTGGTCTGGGCAAGGCCAACGCTCGCCAGGGCGAGGGCGAGCCCCAGCAAGGGCTCCCCTCGCTAGATCTGGCTAGGCCGGCCCTCGTCGCCGGGCCGATGCCCGGCGAGGCCACCCTGGCCTGGGGGAGGCTCGGCCTCGCCCAGGTGACCCTTGCCTGGCCGCGCCTGGGCGAGGGCTCCCTCAACGGTGCTCCTCCTCGCCTGTGGCGGGCGAGGCCAGCCGACCGGTTGTGGCCGGTGGCCGGCCGTCGCTTGTGGCCGGTGGCCAGCCACCGGAAAAGGCCAAGGAAAAAGCTAAAAGAAAAAAAAAAAAAAAGATGAAAAAAAGAAAATATAAAAATAAAAATAAAAAATTCAAAAGAATTAAAATATTATTAAAAATTATCCATGTCAACGCCGGTAGTCCTACGTGGCACCGCCGGCGTCCACATCAGTATTTTCCGGCCAAAATTGACCGGATGGACTGAATCGGCAAGAAGTGTAAAGGTTTAGGACTGAATTAGCAAAAGTACAATAGGTTTATGACTTTTTGGACAATTTTTCCTGCATCTTTAGTTCTTTCTCAGACACAACATCCTCAACTACATATGAAACAAAACCATTATTGCACCCATACTTATTAGGCGATTGACCTTATGGACCTTATGAAACTTAGCAGCTACAACAATTGTTATCTTTACAAACTCCACCTTACTATAGGCACCTTCTGTGTCAACATGCTAATACCTGCTGCCTCAAGATTTTCTATTGCAACTCCACCTTGAGCTACAAATCATTCAAATCCACATAAACATTATCACAATCTTTTCTGCCTAAAAGTATTGGAGACTCGTCAAATATAATCTCTCTTTTGTGGGTGAATTTATTCCGAGCACCACAACCGCTAATCTTCAATCCGCATCTTCTAGCAATTGAAAACCTTCCCATCAAACCTATCGTCACCTTTCCTTCTTCTACCTCCATCTATCTACTTTAACTTAGCCTAACCTGAATATGATGCCTACTGTTTGGAAAAATAATGATTGAAGACAATGTTAAATAGAATAATGGAATAAATTGGACACTAGTTTACATGGTTTGGTTAGTGTGACCTATCCGATGGAGAGAGTGACACAAAAGTCTACTATAGGTTAAGCAACACAATGGAGATAATAGGGAAAATTATCAAAACAATTCCTAAAGCTATTACAATTTTTTGAATTCAATCTTAAATATTTTTTTATTGTCACTTTAATTTTAAACATTTTGTAATTGTGTCAATTCAGTCTATTCGATCAAATTTGGCTGGTTGGTGCTAACATGAATGTTGCCTGTCTAGCCGACACTGACATGATAATTTTTTATTAACTTTTACTTTTATTTTTTTCTTTCATTTTCTTCTTCTAGCCAATTGCTAGACTGGCCAAAGGTTGCATCTGGCGAGATTGACCTCATCAGCCACTAGTGAGGCCTCGCCCTCACCCTCGCCCTCCCCGTTGTTGTGCAAGGTCGAGCTCACCTAGTCATTGGTGAGGACGAGCTCACCCTTGTTATTGATGTGTTTGGCAAGGGCGAGCCTCGCCATGGCTGGGCAATCTCGCCATTGACTTTCCCTTGCCATCGCTAGGCTAGGGTGAGCCTCGCCATGGTTAGGCGGGCTCACCCAGAGACGGCAGGGCCAAGCTTGCCCAATAACAGCAAGGCCTTGCCAATTGTAACCTTTGGTTGGTATGGCGATTGGCCAGAAGAAGAAAGAAAAAAATTTCAAAAAAATAAAATATAATTAAAAATTGCCACGTTAGCATTGGCCATCCAAATTTGGCCAATTGGACTAAATATTCAAAAAAAAAAGTTTAGGATTGAATTAGAAAAATTATAATAGGTTTAAAACTGTTTTGGTAATTTTCGCAAGATAATGAGGACACTCAAGTCACTGAAACACTTATAATTTGTTGCGAACTGCAATTATACTCAATTACAATTTTTGCGATTTTAAACATTCAAGATGTTATTGATGAAGAAAGCTACCGCAAAAATTGCACATCACAAGAAACTTCTCCACTTGTAAAATCACAAAACCCTTGAGAAATCATCCTACAAATCACGACCTTATATACCCCCAAAATCACCAATGGCCACCCTTCCCACATGAGAAGAGGAAAGCGGGGGTTATAAATCCTCACATTTTCAGGAGAGTTGAGGTGGGGACGATTTAATTTCATGTATAGGTTTTGATTCCTATGCCTTGCAAGGAGGTAGGGCAAAAGTCTAAGAATGAGAGTTAAAGTAGGACTAATTAAAAAAAAAAACCAAATCCTAAATATTTAGTTATATATTTATTTATAAAAAAAAAAAGCCCCTTTTAGCCAACTCAACTAGAAATACGAATAGGAAATTGTGTTTTGCATGCAAGTTTTAGAAACTTAGTCCCCTTGGACTTTCCAAAAAGAGCGCCACATCCAAGGGTCGCACAAACCGAGCTGGATTCCCACACACTTTTTAATCGAGTTTCGTTCACAATTCAACCTTAAATGGATAATCTCAAGAAACCTAATATAAGATTGGTTGCAAAAAAGGCCTCAAGAACCCCCATAGGCCCTTACCACACTGTTTATGCTAGATGTGAGAAACAATGAGACAAGTCTGTCAAGGCGCAAAGCATACATGGATCAAGAGCATTATAAGAAATAAAAAACGAAACTTTTGCTTCATACCTTGTTAAGGAAATGAAAGCTCAATATTTCGTATAAATTCAACGACCGTAAAGTAGTTGAACGTGAAGAACAGTTAAGAGATCTCTTATTCGATTCCTTATATCCCCAAATTCCCTCCTAATTCATATGTCAAGAGCTTCCGCTATATATTCATATATTCATTATCGATCATCTTTTGTTGAATTAGCAAGCAGATCAAGTGTATATTACCCCAGTTCTCTCTTTATGTTTTGTTTTCCCTTAATCATAAATCCTACAACAAACCAACAATAGTCACATACAAAAATGTAGTGGGAAAAATGCGCAATCTTAGCATATAAAACAATTTTGAGCATGCACTCATCATTGACCACCGACGGCTTTTCAAATTGAAAATATATCTAAATTTAATGTGTGTGCGAGATTGTTCTACCAACAGTACATTTAAGAGAGACAAGACATTACAGTAAAAAAGAACACTAGGTTGGACCACCGGAAATATCTAGCTACGTCGTGCAACAAATTTCATTTACTTAAAGATAATTCACGTTTCAACCTCTCCCATAGCATAAGGACCCGATGTAATTTCTTTCGTTTTACAGAGGATTTCTAAATTTTCGGGTTTTTCATTTCTCCTATTCTTTGATATTGAATTCACGATCACATTGCGCAAGCAAAACATGACGATTAACGGTTTAGGTCACTTTATGGGAAAACCTACTAATATTGTAATTCAGCAAGAATCAAACTATAAATTGTTAGGGGAAAAGTGTCAAAAAGCTCTAAACTTTTTTACATTTGTGTCAATTTAATCATAAACCTTTCATTGGTGTCAATTTAGTCATAAACATCTTCATTTGGTACCAATTCAGCTTTTCCGGCTAATTTTAGCAGGATTTTGCTGATTAGGTATCGATCGGCCGACGTGAACAACTTTTAATAATAATTAATATTTTTTCAGTTTCTTATTTAATTTTATATTTTCATTTTCCTTTTCTTTTTCTTTTTTCCTTTCTCCTTTCTCCTCCTCCTTCCTCCAGCCAGTTGCCAGATCTCAAAGATTGGCCGGAGGCGACATCGACCACGCCGGCTTCTGGCAAGCCTCACGGCCACTTGCGAGGCTTGAGCCCTTACTAGAGGCTATAAGGGTTGCTTGCACTAGGCGGTAAGGCTCGCTCTCGTTGGATTTGGCAAGGGTTAAGCCTCATCGGCCATGGGCGAGGCTCGGCCTCACTAGATCTGGTGAAGTCGAGCCTCGCCAGTGGCTAGACCCTCGTCAGCCTAGCTTGATGTCGCCCTCGTGGCCTAGGCGGCCTTAAGCAACGCTCGACCTCCCCCAAATCTAGTGAGGCCGAGCCTTGCCACCTAGCGTGAGCACCCCTCACGGCCTTTGGCGAGGGCTTGAGCCTTGCCAATGGCTGTGAGGCTCACCAATGTCTGTGAGGCTCACCAGAGGCAACAAGGTTGACTAGTCGCTAGAGGAAGGAGGAGAAGAAGGAAAAAAGAAAAACAAAATAAAATAAAAATAAAAATAAAAATATTATTAAAAGTTATCTACATCTACACCGCCCATGTCCCGTCAATCGCCTAATTCTTAGTCAGTAAAATCAGGCCAAAATTAGTCGAAAGAACTGAATTAACACCAAATCAAAAGGTTTATGACTAAATTGACACTAATAAAATGTTTAAGACTAAATTGGCACAACTACAAAAGATATACTTTTTTTGACACTTTTGCCCAATTGTTAGAGAAATTCCATCCAAGCGTAGAGAGTTTCCACACTTGTTTTAGGCGATACTCCTCAAATAGCATTATTTACATCTAATTGTATTTTGCTTTATAAGATGACTAAGAGGAAAAAAAAATTGATACAAAATTCTTAATTACTTTTTCTTTGCTTTTGTAGGCCTTCCTCCCCTCGTGGCCAAGGTCAGCGCTATCATTTTGAACTTTTTTGACGGGCCAGAAGAGTAATGATAAGGACAGCAAGGGACACCCTCCACGGTCAATGATTGCATGTGGAGAGATTATTGCCATATAAAGTTTCAGAAGTGCTTCGTCCCTACATCATCAGTTGGTGACCGGTTTGCCCTCTGGCCATCTCGGATTGCCATTACTGATTTTATTCGTTTTATTTTTTGAAGCGTGTAAAAATGTTGGGGGTAAAAAGGCAAGATTTACTACTTAATCATTCCAGAATCAATATCTTCCCCAAAACTCAACCAAGTAATTTCAAATTAATTCCAACAGCAACCAGTCATAATATTCCAACAGTACAACATCAAACCAGTAAATATGAATAACTCAAAGCAAAACAATCAATATCCACGAATTTTACATGAAAAACCCATTATGAAAAAATTGTGGAGCATCTCAAAACAACGATATATCATGACCACAAAAATAGTTTAACACACAAAAATAAGAAAAAAAATCTAATCACTACCGGAGAAGTTGAAAATGGAGAAGGATTTCAACGAATAAAATCGATCAATTTGTGAATCTTAATCTCACGAATAGCATACTAAATTTCAGCCAATCTCGATAAAGTTTAATCGTCGAATCTAGACTACCTCTTCTCCTCTTTGAAATTATAAGCTCTCGACCTCTTTTCTCTACTTCAGCAAACATTCTTCTCTTTCTCTTCTCGATCAAGAACGTTCGCCCTTCTCCTTTTCTTTTTACCTTTTATTTATTTATTTATTTAAGATGACGAGCTAGGCCCATAAGAGGAGGATCCAGCCCCCAAAAAACATGTATGATTACCTTTGGCAAATGTTGGGACTCATGGACACAACAATCACAAGAATGTTTTTTACTTTATTTGGATGTTAGGATTCAAGCCCGATCTCACATTTCAAGAAAATTGTCCAAAAAGTTCTAAATTTATTGTATGACAGTCAATTTAGTTCTAAACTTTTTAGTTATGCCAATTTAGTTCTAAAACTTTTAACAATTTGTCAATTCAGTCTTAACATTTTGACCATTATACCAATTCAATCATAAATCTATCCATTATGCTAATTTATTTCTAAACATTTTAAGGTTCTGCTAAGTTAGTCATAAATAGGGGTGAATATAGTTTCAAGATAGAACCTAGAATTTGAGAACCAAACCGGTGGGAACATGTTCGGTCTTAAGTTCCAAGGTATGCGGAATAGGTTCTAGGTTTTAAAAATTGAGAAACGTGCTTTGATGGGCAAGTTCTAGGTTTTAGGTTGGTGAAACTTAAAACTTGGAATAAGTTTGTGTTTTCCTTGGTCTATTTTTTTTGTGCAATCCTACAATATTCCTTAGCATTTGATGACAAGTGTATAATCTAGAATCACTAGTCTAAGCTTCCAATGATCAAGACTTTTACTTTATTAATGTTCATATATTTCATGTATCTAAATATAAGTTCTGATCAGTGAATTGTAGCAACAAGTGATAGTCATTAAAAGTGATAATTCACTACAATTATTCAATTAATAATACACGTGGAACTTGAGTAAATCTTGAAATTGACTTTGGAATTTGTGACAGGGTATATTCGAAATTCCAAAAAATGAGAAACCTGTTTCGACAGGTATGTTCTAGGTTACAAATGGAATCTATATAGAACTTGGAATTGATTCTCCCTAGTCCTAAACCTTTTAACAAATTGCCAATATAGTCATTCTGACTAACTTTGACTAGAAATTGTCACATGGCAATTCAGTCAATGCCAGCTGTCCTATGTGGTGTGGTTAATGATGATGTTGATGATTTTTTATTAAATTTTTTATTAAATTTTGTATTTTCTTTCTTTTTTCTTCAATTTTTCGGTGAGGCTGTTAGCCCCTTGGCAAGGGTTTGCGAGCACTTGCTAAATATGGTGAGGGTAGGCAAGGGTTGCCATGCCCTCATTGTGGCTCACAAGGGCCGACAAAGCTCGTCGTCCCTTAGTCAGTGGTTGGCGGCCCCACTGGTATAATGAAAAAGAAAAGCAAAAAAAAGAAGGGCGGCGCTATTTCCACCCATTAAATGACTAAATTCACCATCATTCACACTAAAAAGACAAAATTGCTCTCAATCTTTCAATTGCAGTTTTAGATAATGGCCCTACTCATTTTTTCTATTTTTTTCTATTTAGGATATTTACCATAATTAAGAATTTCACTTTTTTTCAGCATAGATATCCTCATAACGTTTTACATGTTCCATGTAAAATTATCATGCTAACAGTAAGGAAAAAATTCTTTGATATAGTATAAAACAAAAAAGTCTCTTCTTCATCATTAATCTTTGCTCCTCTTTCATTAAAAGCTCGCTTTCTTGATGAACTTTTTATTAATTTCATTAGTCTAAAATATATATCGACTCTCTAGACTAATGATTTTATCAACCATTCCTAAACTGTTGTTTTTTCTTCTTTTATATTCAAATTAGAGAAATTTGCATGCTTTTTCTTTTTTAGAGAATCATCTAAAATTCAGGTATTTCAATAAAGTTAATGCTTAAGATTCTGATTTAAAGGATTATTAATAAAATACATCGACTTACAATGTTTTCATAAAGTTCGATTTAGTCTTTAGTTCAAGTTTTTGTTAGGAGAACTTTTTTGTTAAAGTTGTGAACTCTTTGTGAAAGTAATTTATATTAAAATATGTTATTTAACAAAGGTCGTTAACAAGATTCAAACTCCAGAAAAATCTTTATAAAAATCAGCTTGAGCACAAAAGTAAGAAGATTGAAGGATATGAAGTCCGTATAAAAACAAATGGAAAATAACATAAAGTGGTGGAATAGTATATTAATGTTTTGACTAGTACAGACGATTTTGTATTTTCATGACAATGCATAAGTTTTGCATTTTCAATAAACAGCAAATTTCAACATTTCCATCTATAATTTTGATTACTCTTGAGATTATTTTCTTCAATTTACAAGTTACGGAGTGTCATAACCATTTAGAGGGTGGAAATAGTGTAAACCTATCCAAAAATATTATGAAAATATGATTAACTTCTCGATCTTTTCGTAAAAGAATTCCTATTGATCTTGTGTCACCTACCTTCTAGATAATGCTAGATTTTCCTATTTCCCTAGATCTTCTATTGGGCTCATTTTATATCCTAGATTGGAGATCGATTCTAATTGAAAATGGTTTGGTAATAAAGGATATTTGTTGTTTTGTGTAGCGATCAAACCAATTACTCTAAAACCTTGAATATGTGGAATGATATTGACATTCCTGAGCGAGCATTATTTGAGAATCACTCATTTGCCCTTTTTTAGTAAAAAGCCACAAAAAAATCTCAAACTATATTTATTGTGACATATTTACTCCAAAACATTTTTTGCGACACTAAAAACCTCAAACTTATACTCATGTGATATTTCAAATTTGTACTCGCATGACATGTCTACCTTAAGCTTTTAACCTTAGACTCATATCCATGTGAGACATATATGCCAAACTTATTTTTTATGACACCCAAACTCCCAAATTTAGACTTGTGCCACATATTTATCTTTTGTCAAGATTTTTTTTTCCTTTTTTTTCTTTTTTCCTTCCTCCTTCATCAGCCCCGCCACTATGGTCCTTACCATCACCATCGCCATTGTCCTCACCATCACCAAATAAAGGAAGAAAATGAAAGAGGAAGTTAAAAGAAAAAGGAAAAAGAAAGGAAGAAAAGAAAAACACAAAATGTATTGACATATTTTTGCCATGTGAGTGTCACGTCAGCACCGTTTATTTTTCATCATCTATGTAGGCAGCCACTTGAGATTTTTAATGGCTCTCATTAAGAAAATTTTAACAAAGGATAAATATTTAGTGTCACGAAAAAAGTTCTGGGTAAATATGTCATATAGATATAAGTTTTAGGTATATGGTGTCCCAAAAAAAATTATGGTGAATGTATCATAGTACACATAATGTGGGGTTTTTTGTGACTTTTTCTCCTTTTTTTTTTTTTTTTGAGATGGCTAGTTTAATATGTTGAAATTCTTCCATGATTATGTTGCTGCATGTGGTCCAGCCAACTAATGACGAAAGCATAGTGAAGATAATTCGTACATTATTAAGTAAAAGAAAAAGATTTGTTGATATAAAAAAAGGAACAATTATTTGTTTTATTTCTCAGTTCTTCTGATTTGGCCACCTTGATTTAGACGAGATCCTCCTTCGGTTCCCATGCAGATGAAGTCACCAGAACAAACAGACAGGTCTTACCCAACCTATTTGTCCATTTGTTATTCTCATCTCACTTCATCCTTAATTATTTCAAGGAAAAGCACTTCATAGAGAGTATTTTTTTTTTTTTTTTTTTGGTCGGTTCTTCATAGAGAGTATGCACGTCCCTAAATGAATGATTTACATCTTCTTCTTCTTTTTAATTTCTTTCCTCTTTTTTTTTTTTTTTTGAATTTGAAAAGTAATGATGTCTCACCAATTATACTGTAATGGACCTCACTAGCAGAGACTTATATCATGGGAGAGGGAGGGTTATGTTTCAAAATTTGAAACGACACTATTATGGTTCTTAAGGGTAGGTGGGATTTAGGAGGAAAGTTCATGGGACAACTTGGGACCATGTGAACTTAGGATTTCAAGATATCCAACATTATAATCCTCCTAAAGTCATCATCTCTCTCTTGACTCAACTAGCCTGGCTAGAGCCAACTAGACAAAATAATTAGCACATCTCAAATGCGATATGCCCATGCTTTTACTTGATTTAACAAATGAAAAAAAGCTCATATAAGAGAGAATCTACGACGCATTTGAATAGGGACAAATGAATCAGTTTGGGCTAAACACCGACTTCGTAATTACTATTTTAATTATCACGATAAAGCTCTTAACCTTGGAAATCCCAAACTTAGCTTAGCTTAAATATTGGTCATCACTGTTACGCGACGAAGCCTTACTTTCATTTTTAAAGTTTTGTTTTTTGCGTGCGCATCACGAGCATGACGTATTTACACTGTCAAACGAGAGCTAGGAGAATACTCAAGAGACCCCAATTAAAATAAATATTATTGGACTAAGATATTCTGAATCAGCTGATTTTTTTTAACGTAATGATTATGCAAGATCTCAAGAAAGTGAACTAAGCTTATTCGCCTCTTTAATTGGTTCATGACGTGATCTATATTTTTAAAGTATAATGATACAGTCGTTATACTTTCACGTGATTTGATTATAATCCTATAAAATATCACTGAAAAAAGTGATCTTCAACAGACGAATTTATGAAATAAACTTAAGGAATCGATGGTAATTCGATAGATGGAATTGAGCCGTGCAAATGCGACTTTCCCAATAACGAATATAAATGATTGTTTTTTTAAGTTCGTCGATACCTAAGAATTTGGGCGGTGCATGGGCAAATTTTTTCCTGTTTGACTTCGGTTTTCGAAATAATAGCAGAGACTTTAGATAACCCCAAGAGCAGAAGCTCCAATTTTTTTTACCTTGGGACCGTGAAAAGAATAAAATATTACGTCTACACTAAGAGGAAAATAAGGGAAAAACTTGATAGAACGAGGGCTACTTTGGTCAATTTTTGCGACACGTGGAAGAATATTGGTGAATATATGGTGTAAGTACCAAGTCTAAAAAAGAAATGAAAAGTCTCCGCCGTAACCACGACGGAATCGAGCTGCCTTTCTTGGGGTTTGCAGGGGGACAAGTATCAAGGTTTTGACTATGGTGGAGATTAATGTGTTAATATATGCATTAAAGCTTGCGGTGAGTCTTGTGCTTAAGTACTATGTTTAGGTTCTTCGTAACTTGCTAAGTATGGTAGTACGGGCTAGGTAGAGGGAATGGCCATGACTCATGTTTCTTTTTTTGTTTTCTTTTGGTTGTCATAGTCTCTAAAGAGTTTGGGGTTATCGAGAATGACCACACTGCAGCATAATTACACTTTGACTTGGGCTAATTCCAAGTTGGGTCTCAATCGAAAAATAAGAAAAAGTGAAGCAATGAGGCATATTGATGCTTTTGATAGATAATTGGATGTTATTCGGCAGAGGGTGAATCCCTTCAATTGGCGACAAAAGATGGATAGAATGGTGAAAATCAAAGTCACGATGGCCATGGAATTACTCGAGTTTATATTGATCTGAAAATTCTAAGGATCTGCTCATTTGAAGGAAAATTGTTTTCAAAAATCTGTTTTTGACTTTTTGATATTTAGATGATGAAAATCAATCAATTTATTAGAAAGGCTTTGCATGAACTGAAAATAACAAATTTAGATTTAGGGAAAGCGACAGCTCCTAAACTAGCAAACAAATAAAAATTAATTATTTTTTAAAAAAAATAATTTTTAGGGAAAATATTTTTCATTGTTATGAAATTTTCAATGAAACAATTTTGTTTCAATCCATGGAAAATGTTTTCCGTAAATCAATTAATTTTCCATCATTCAAATACTAGAAAGCCAAAAGAAAATTTTCTGGACACAATTTTCCTTCAAATAAGTCAACCTTATACGCAGGGCACTCAAACTCATCAAACCAAAACACCGACCCTAATTATCCCCCTTCTTCCCTCTGTTTAATCACCCGCCCCCACCGCTACTATCGTAGACGTTCAATATCTCAACATATATGAGGGCTCGTGTTTTATCTGCTGCTGCCCAAAGATAAGCGAAGATGACGATGTTGCTGGGCAGAGAGAAGGGAGAGTGTAGGCCTTACTAGTTAAATAGGAATGAGGTAATTGAAATATGGAAGATAGATGGGAAAAAAATTAAAAGATTTCGGGATTGGAATTCATCTTGTGATGTGTTTCGCTTGGAATTAGTGAATACCCTTAATCAAAGGTTGATCTGTGATTTTACCCAATCGGGTTCATTGGCAATTCGCATAGGAATCAAATTTTGTAGCAAAAATCAAGAATAACTAAGGCTCTGTTTGTTTAACGGAATACATTTTCCTCATTTTCTGGCATTTGGTTCATTTAGGAAAATAAGTCAATAGAAAATCAATACTTAAATTTAGAAAATGATTTCACCTTTAAAAATCGAAAATTATTTTTTAGAGTATGATTTGGTAGCAGCACTTGACCCAAAATTTTACACTTAGGCACAAAAAAAACATTAGTTCCCGTGCCATTAGCGTCTAGGTCCAAGTCTCCACAACGGGGCTCGGGTCCATCAAGGTTGGGTCCATGGCCCTAGTGCCGATGTTGATACCCTCGTGCTCATGTTGGGGTCCATTGAGGCCAAGCCTGAGACCCTGGTGCTCGATGCTTGTGCTCAGGTCCATCGAGGCCTAGTCAGAGCCCCAATGCATGGGCTTGGGTTCATCAAGGCTGGGCCGAGGACCCAAGTGCCTGTGGTTCGATCCTCGGCACCTCAATCAAGGTCCATTGATGCTAAACTTGAGACTCTAGTGCCTTTATTTGGATCCTCAGGTGACTAGGCACAAATTACTAGCTCCCAAATAGTATTTGTTTATTTAAGAAAATCAAATCAAATTTTCCATGCCGAACAACAAAAAATATTCTCCAGTTTATTATCAAGTTTCGGCCAAAATACTGGAAAATATTATTATTTTCCTAAAAATTGGCTTCCTAGGAAACATTCTACGGAAATATCACATTTTTCATGAAACAATTTGAGGCCTGAATCTAAAGGGAAAGGAAATGCAAGTAGTGGAAATTGATAAATTGAAACTAAGAGAATACATAAGTTTGTATTGATGATTGTAGATCTCTACAACAATTCAACATGGCTTTATATAGCCTACTACAAAATGTAGCTGCTTATAAGCAATTACTATTCAAATCCATAATTATAACCGCCTCTCAACTTTAGGCCCGTGATAGCACCGACTTATCCACGAGTGATTATAATTCCTCAAGTTGCCACTTGACTTAACCATCAATTAGTATCTTTATCTTCCATTGGCATCTTCACTTTGTTTTCTCTCTTTATTTTCGATATTCAACACTTAGCCATCTAAATGACAATCGTCAACCAATCACCATTGCATGTTAGTGGTCGTATATCATGATCATCGATAATCATAATCGGCTAGTGTTTCTATTGTCGATAACTTGTTGATAATCAAATTGTAGTTAACACTAAGCTTTGTACTAATTTAATTTAGCATCTTGTCAATTAAAGGATTTGGTCATTTTTCTGTGTCAACATTATGATTTATATTTTAGTATTTCAAATTACTCTATATAATAGAATTAGTTGAATGAACTTAAAAAATGAGATTTTCTCCGTATTACAGTGGCCAAATCAAAGCCTATGTTAACATACCACATGTAAACTTGACTTTTTTATCGACTCAATCTCATTCATTTCACAAATACTTATCCTCCCCTGTAGGATTGAGCATTTTTCAGTCCCGCTTTTTATTTAATTACAATTGATTCTAACCTACCAAACTGTGTCAAAAAAAAAAAAAAAAGGAACGAGAACCTAATTTTAAATTCCACTGTTTTCATTCCTATCGCCTACTTGTCCTCCACTAAGCTGAGGGTCGTGAGAAAAGGAACTAAACCCAATTTTTTTTTCCCAGACAAGAAAAGGGTAAAAAAAATTTAAAAGTGCAGAAGTATCCAAGTTGCATTGATTTTTATGCCCCGACTGATCTGGACTAACTATCAAAAACAATTCGCCATCCTCTCACATGACAGTGTATCTCGAAACCATCGAGTTCGTGTAAGTACTATGCAAAGAAAAGAGGTGGGAATTTGCAATGACAATCCCGAACTTTCAAGGAAAAAGAAACACAAAACCTGTAGTGGAATAGGATAAAAACTGTGGCAATTTCCCAAGTACCTGAGAAATTTGCTACGGATGGGACGCATTAAAAAACCCCAAATTTGGACCGATCCTCCCGAAATATCCGGTTCACGGGTTCAAATACTAGGGGACCCCCATCATCATCGCCTCACCATCCTCCCAACCACATGATCTCACACGTCTCAGTCTTCTTCAATCATGTCCGAGTCTTAACAGGTCAACAACGCCCTCATCATCGCCATCATAGCACCCACTCATTAATTGAAGTGTGCACTCGATTCAGTTACTGCAATTGCATGCTTTTGGAGACCATTAATGGCCCATTGTCCACTTCCATACTCAACTAGCCCTTGAGGACTAGTCATTGCAAATGTTTCCAATGGACAAAATTAATTTCTCATTAGCTAAGAGATCCACATGCAAATAGAGAAGCAAGTTTTTCCTTACTACTTTTGGGTATCTAACATTACTCTGGTGAAGAACTAGAACATGATAAAAGATCGACCTTTAGTTATATTCACAAATGGAAGACTACTATTCCACCGGAGCATTAGATTCTCGAGTTCTATTTGTACCAAAGTGATTACCAATTCAAAGCTTTGAAGGCAGTCCAATTATGCCTTCGCGTGGATTCGAATCCATAGCCATGTTTAATATGGCATTAGTCACCAAATTTCTTTTATTGAGAGTTTTCGTGTCTTTTATATTAATTTTTCTTTTAGGCTAAAAGCTACATGTTATATCAGTTATAGATAGACACTAGCTGTCAAGCATCAAGGAGCTAAGAAGAAAATAGAGAATTAAGAAAAAGAGAGAGAGTTTTTCTCGTGTCTTGATTGTGAGAGAAGATCCTTGATTGTATTCTTGCTTTCTTCAAAATTTAGTGCATTCGCAAAATATCTTTGCGTAGACACATAACCCAAGTTTTCGCTAACAAATTTTCTGATATGTTATTCCAATAATGTTCTTTTATTATTATATTTTATTTGGGTGGATTATTTGCTTACGTTATTTTTAAAAAATTGGCATGCGATTCCTAACAATAAGTTGACGTTGAATCTTAATCAACCGAACAGCCTGGCTATCGGCATAATCAAGGTTGAAGTTTATTATTTTGCCGATAGGATGTGTGATCTTTATTAGAACTATTATATTGGCGGGGAAATCTTTTATGAACCTGTTGGCACTCTGAAAAAGTCACTTTGAAATTAAAGATCTCGAGTTAATAAGAAAGAAAATGAGAGTGTGGCGGACAGTTACTCATTATAGAGTAACGGTGTTGTCCCATCACATAATTTTCCAAGGAAATTACTCCATTTCCTTAGGGAATCCTGAATCCCGCTTGGTGGATTTGCCAACCCACCGAGTGGACATCTTGCATTAGAAAAGAAAGAGTAAATAAACCAAAACAAAAAATAAGGAAATAAAAGAAAAAAACTTATTAGCATCATAAAATAAAATATTCTTATATTATGTGTAAAAAAGGACGGTATCTTTATTATAAAAGTAAATAAATGTAGAATTACTATTAGCAATAACACTAGTGCTTTTTTACACTTACCGTCGTGAATGACAAAATATCCAAGACCGTATGAAATGAACACAGTTGTCAAAACTAAAACTAGAATACGTTGTATTTTAACTCTACTCATGGAGGAACCTTTTTATACCGCCAATGTAGAAAGTCAAAATCCACAGATATATCAACAAATGACTAATAAGATTCTATGCCAGGTGACATTTATTTGTGTGCAATCAAAGTAAAAAGATACCGATAAATGTTTTTTCAATGTAGGAGTATAGCTTCAAACATATGGCAAATTGGAGGCCCGTGGAATATTTATAAGCTGCATGAACCAAATAAATTAACACAGAGCGGTCTGAACATAATTTATGAGATTTCAACATATGACTTTCACTTTCTAAATCAGAAAACCCCCGATAGCCAAATACACAAGCAATGAGGAAGAGAGACTAATTTGTACTCCAATTTTTAGATAAAATAATTTATTTGGTTGAGTATGTTAATAGATCATAAAACACTAATTGAAAGTTCATGATAAATATTATCCATGGATAGGATAATTACTTTACTTTTTGTGTTAATTCCTAAATATCATTTCTTATTTGAGAGAGAAATTCAATCTTTCAAAATTGTAGTTCAAATTCTCACAGTTTTTTTTTTGGTTTTGTTTGAATAATATGACCAGATTTATTTCTTCAAATACAAAAATAATGCTCCCTCTCAACATTTTTTTTTTTAACTTTTCGGTTGCTCAATCCCTGAAAAATGTAAAATTTGAACCAAATTGTACCTTTAGTGAAATGAGCAGTAACGATGTCATTAGGCTAGCAATGTTTGAATAAGAATTGATGTCATTGATCGTACATTGATTATGGCTTTGAATATGATATTAATTGGGGCAAATATTGATGAGAAAGTGCTAAGACCATCAAGACAAAGAGGAATTTCTTAAGTCGAGCCATAGTAATAAAGTTGAGTCATTCACTAAACAAAGTCAATGTCAATTATGACTCTTGACTGATCAATAGAACATGTTGGGTGTTGAAAAGGAAGGGTTTAATATTATGTTGACCAGCACAATTGATATGTAATAGAGTTGATGATCAACTAATAGCATTGATTCTGAGAAGCCAATAGAATTAAGTCGACAAGGCAAGAACAATTTTCATCCATCGACTAATAGTCAGGTTGATGTCAGACGAATAGATGTTGGTCGAGTCCAGAAGCATTGACATTGACTCACTAAGTTTGGCTGATATCAAATTGACTGCATGGATATAAATAGCGGGAACAATTATTGCAGTCAAATTCTCAAGCGGGAAAAATTACCAAAAGTGTTAACCTACGGACGCAATCAAGCAGTTTTACAGACAAGTTAACCAGTTACTGCAGTCAAGCTCCAAAGGCAAGAACAGTTATCCCATCAAATATGGAGTCGAAATTTGACTTAATGAGCGAGGATGGTTATTAGGAGAGACCATCCATCCATGGACTAGAAAAGGATCGCACTGAAGAGGAAAGAACACGCACAAACATTCGAAAATATTATGTATTTCTATCAATCCACTTACTTCCTTGCAATTCATTTTCAGTAATTTCCCAGCAATTTATTTCCAGTCATTCTAGTTCTTTATTTCCTTTTGTCAATAACACTTGCCTTCTTCTTTCAGAAAGATTTGTGCTGTCAGTAGTAAATTCATTTAATCAGTTTTAGAATCCCTTCGTCAAGATTTTGTTCCTTCGTTGATGCATTATTGTCTGTCATTTCGAAGTACAAGGACCAGGATGTTTGATAAGGGTTGTCAATCAATCGAAAGCACGATAATTTTTATTGTTGAGTTGGCAATTTGCATGGAACGATTTTTGAATAAATAGCACCCCACCCTTCGAGAGAACTTGTCAAGAGAATGAAATGTCATATCATATGATCTTTTCAGCAATATGTCAAACTTCCTCCCTTCCAATAGTGAATCTAACAAAAATCTATAGAGTCGATCGTCTTTTTAGGACCGAACGAGTAGCTAGCAAGTAGTCATATCATGCGAGGCGTTGCCAAACCGATCCTTGTCCGACTTACTAACTTGATTAGGGTCAACATCTTTCTTTGCTTTTCACATGGAGGCACATGTCGAGAAATTACACCTACAGCTACACCGACAGATTTCACATTAATTACCCGAGATTAATCATTAATTACCCCTAAGACGTACAAAGCGATTTATGAACAGTAATTAATTCCACCAACTAAGCCGGCAAGACATGATGATCATCTTTTAAAAAGACTCAAAATAACTATTTGCCAAACCAAGCGTTTAGATAGTTTCATAGATTTGAATTAAAAAACAAATGCGAAGTGATGAAAAAGGGGAGTTTTGGATTAAAGTGAAAATGATGATGGGAACACAAAAGGAATGGTGGCTGTGGGGTTGAATTAGCCGGCGTATTTACGTTACCATTTTTTTTTTCAAATTAGGTTTTTGAATTTTTTTTTCTTGGCATTAACGTCATGGTATGATACATATTTTCTTCCCGGAAACGTATTAAACAAACATAAAGATTGACCTTAGAGTCTTGGACTCATTTTGGCGTTGTGCGACTTGGGTCTCTTTTGAAAATGTGCGAGTGCGATGGGAAGGGCCGAAGCTTACAAAAACGGCGCAATGAGCCGTCGTTTGCTATAAATAGCCCCTCCGCTCTCTCTCTCTTCTCTCTCCCTCTCTCTTTTCTCAACGTCTTGCAACTTTCAACATCTCTCTCTCTCTCTCTCTCTCTCTCTCTCTGAGTTCAAGTGTAAGTTTTAAATGGTGGCGTGAAGCAGACGTTTGGAATATCAGTTTCGGTGTGTTTTTTTCTTGACAAAGGGACTCAGAGACTCGCCGAAGAACAGCACCCAACACAGCGCAGCCGCATCTGCTCTCGTCACAATGGGCAAGAAAGAGCACAAAGACAACGCGAGAGTCGAAGCTGTTCTTCAACAACTTCGGAAGCAAGCCCCACTCACTGTCAAACAGGTCTCTCTCTCTCTCTCTCTCTCTCTCTCTCTCTCTCTTACAGAAACGTTGCTGTTTTCATGATTATGTCTCGTTTGCCTGTCTTGTTCGTTTGAGGTTTGAGGTTGAATTTTAATGTGGGTGGTTGAACAACAGGAGAAGTTCTGCAACAAAGCTTGCGTGGAGAGGTTCTTAAAGGCGAAAGGTGACAGTGTGAAGAAGGCGGTGAAGCACTTGAGAGCCTGTCTCTCTTGGAGAGATAGCATAGGCATTGGTATTTCTCATTATCAATCTCTCCTACTTCTTTCTTTGTCTTATTTTCATTTTCTTTTTAATCTTAGAAAAAAGGTTTGGTGGACTTATCTTTGTGCATCACATCGTCCTAGCTTAGCTTCTTTACCTTTTGTCTTTGGTTAAGGTTGAACCGGAGTCCCTCTCTCTACTTTATTTGAGACTTCGAATTGAGCGTTAAAGGGAGGTTAATCATTAAAGTCACACACCCTCTTCAAAAACAAACAAAAGAGAGAAGAGAATCTTGATGGGTTTTTTCCCCTTATGTTTTGAATTAGTGTCTTGATCTTAGCTTATAGTACTTTTTTGTTTTGCTTTTGGTGGTGTTTCATATGCAGAGCACTTGATAGCCGACGAGTTCTCAGCTGAACTTGCGGAGGGCGTCGCCTATGTGGCTGGCCACGATGAAGAATCCCGACCAGTCCTGGTAAAAAAACAAAACAGCACAGCCAAATCAATAGATAATTACTCTCTTTGTCTGTATGCATATGTATTATGTGTGTATGCAATATGTTATTTTAAGCATATTTGAATTTTCTTCTGGTCCACAAGACGTAACTGAAACAACCCATCGTTGATTTTTTGCAGCTTTTTCGGATCAAGCAGGATTATCAGAAGTTCCACTCTCAGAAACTGTGAGTGACCTAACGAGGCTTTGATCTATCCATAACCTTTTAATTTCGTGAATTGTCAAGGATGTACATAAAAGATGGAATGACTAAGCCCAGAGCTGCTTACCGAAACGAAGCGGACAATGAAAAAATTCTTGCACCTACAAAGTCGCGTATCAAAATCTGTCAGCAACCATTTGTGGAAATCACTTTTGTTTCGCTGTTTATAGAACCACAAGCTGTCTAATTTTCTATAATTTTTTCATGGACTGTAACTTACCCTTGTTTCTATTTCTTTTCAAATCTCCAGATTCACCCGGCTGCTGGTGTTTACCCTAGAAGTCGCCATCGGAACCATGCCCAAGAACGTGGAGCAGTTCGTCCTCCTTTTCGATGCAAGTAAGCTCAAGCTCACTTTCACTTCACTTCTTTTGTCGGTTTTTACTTTTGGGTACAAGCAATTAAGTTCCTTTTTCACTTTCGAAAACGTCACATTGTCACCCAACTTAACCTCCACATATAATCTTCAATTTCTTGGAAAACCTCCCCAAAATATAAATAAAACCAGCAACAACAAAAAGCATTTACGGCAGCAAGAAAAAAGAAACTTCCTCCACCCTTCTTTTTCGCACGCCGTAAAAGCAAAGCAGCAAGAGCAGGAGCAGATATATACATCCCCACAAATCCACGAGACAAAAACACATGAGCATGCACGTCCGTGTCGGAGCGCCGAACAGCCAACATCAACACCGAGCAAGCAAAATTCCTTGAAAAGTATATTTTCCCTCAGAAAAAAGAAAAATAGTTTCTGCAATATCGCAATATTAAAGAGTTAAAGCAAGCTCGAGAGGGGCGTTATCGGGAATTGCGTGATTTCCAATACGATTGCGTCCTAGAATTAGTCAATGTCACATGAGTGCGACTTTCCTTAAATTCACTGCGTTTTCTGCGCAGAGTACTAGCAAGGTATTCTGCTTTTCCCTTATTTCTTATTTTTATTTTATTTTTCGCCCCCTTTTTTTTAAAAAAAAAAATTGTGCTTGCTCTGTCATTTCTGACCCGCAACTGATATGCTCAGAATGTTCATATATAAATTATACCTAGGGAAATCTTTATTTAGGTGAGTGTTTTTATCTTAGGGAAATGGGGGTGGAACGGAATTAATCGGGCCCCTTTAAAAGAAATTTTAATTTTATAATTTCCGGTGTTTAATTTCATTCATTTATTCATGCGGGTATTGTTGATTATGTGATAACCGAGCAATAAAAGGAGGAGGGAAAATATTTATGTTTTATATATTTTTATTTGCAGGCTTTTTCAGATCGGCATCAGCTTTTATGAACATGTTGCTGGCGTCGCTGAAAATAGTGGGGGAGTACTATCCGGGTCGGCTTTACAAGTCCTTTGTGATCGACCCTCCTTCTCTCTTCTCTTACCTATGGAAGGTAAAAAAATCAAAAAGAATATATAAAGTTCAAAATCTCAATTTTTTTCGTTTTCCTCTTCTTTTTCTTTGTATGTGTTTTGCATGTGTTGTGCACGTCTTTTCAGCAGCAACGCATTATTTTTCTGTCCTGCTTTGGCTTGAAAAAAGAAGAAAAAAGAAATTCAATAATGTCGCAGGACAACTGTGACAAAAAAAGTCCGAAGCTGTTGAGCTTACCTCAACTTGCACTGTTTGACCGACCAATTTACTTTTCTTTCTTGTTTTATAGGTGGGCCACGGTCTCGAGTCAAATCGATAACTAACCCCCTATTCGAATTTTTCTTTTTCTTTTTTACCCCTTTTTTTTTCTCTTTTCTTTATAGCTGTAGGCCTTGGTTCTGCAATCGATTTCAAATTCTCTTGACCCGACTTTGAATTTATAAGCTGATCATTGATATTAAATTACCTATAATGAGTGTCGGAGATGAATTATTTTGCATATGATACCCTGATCTGAATCTTCTTGATTTTATAAATTATAAAAGAAGTGCATTTTAAACTTTAAACCTATGAAAGTAAGTGGTCCCATACAGTCAGAATAATGTATAGAAGTATCTCTTCAGACTAATCCGTGGAATTTTAATTTATGATTGGAGTTTGGTTTTCGAAATGTTGCAGGGAGTTCGTCCGTTTGTCGAGCTATCAGCTGCGACGATTATGGTGTCGTCCCTGGACTTTGAGGAATCCCTGGACTTCCACGACTTCTCGGCCTACCCGCGCGCCTCGTCCCTCCGGTTCGACCCGGATTCGATCAAGTCGGGGGCCAAGGTCGGGCCGTGCTCGTCCTCCCGCTTCTCCTTCACCGTGTCCCACCACTTCGACTCGCTCAAGCCGTGGTACCTCACGCTGACCGACACGTCGGCATCGAAGGTCGGACCCACGAGCCCGTCCCCGCTAGGGCCGGCCCTGATATCCCCGCTGAACGCCCGGTCCTTCTCCTTTGCGTCCCCGACCGCCAGGACGCCGCATGGCAGTGTCATTGGCCCGAGGAAGTCGCTCTTCCCGTCGACCCCACTGCCCCAGAGGACGACCGAGCAGGTCAAGATCGCGCAGCCCCGGACCCCGCGCCCCTCATTCCTCCAGTCCCCGGCCATGTTCTTCCACCGCAAGGAGTGCCACGTGAGCCGGGCGGAGAAGTCGCGCGAGTCCTTCGTGCCCTTCCTCAAGTTCTACCGCAGGCCGTATGACGAGATGATCTACCGGTCGAAGATGAAGCCCCCGCTGGGCGGCCTGATCTCGATCGTCTCGCCCCACCTCAAGCGCCGCCACATGTCGGTATCGCAACGGTTCTAGAGAAGAAAAAAACCGAGCCAAAAAGGAAAAGGGAAAAGAAAGGCTAGCGACAAAATTTCAAGAATTGGGAGTATATATTGTTGTTGACAATCGAGTATCAATGTGAAGCTAGTAAAAATAATTTGACTAAGATCGTTTTTTGGTTGAATCGAGTGTCCTCGTGTGTTTGATTTGGCAAGACCGAGAAAGAACGGAAGAATGAGAGGCGACGTGCTGAACGGGACGTGAAATCGTGTGCAAGCAATTAAAACGGTGCACCGTTTTTGGGGTCTTGGAGGTGGTTGGAGACGGGGCATGGGGGACGAGACAGCGTGGTCGGAACGGCGAGACAACAATATGCCTCGGAAATCATATGCTCTCGTTGATGGTGGAGAAACTATTACTATCTTATAGTTCTTTTGTAATTTTTTTTCTTTTGGTGGGTCAAAGAGTATCAAAGTCCAAGGCGTTGAAAAAGGGAAAATCTATGTCCACTCGATATGTATATTTTAATTCCTATAGACATGTTTGCTTTTTGTGTTTTCTCTTCTCTCCTTCTTGTTGTTGATTTTCAGTTTGAAATTGTCGATCTTGATGTGGGATTTTATTTATAATATAGGGGGAGAAAAAGAGGGAAGTTTGAATCTTTGCTAGTTGTAAGGTCGTGCGTTGTGTGCATTAGGTGAGCCGGGGTTGTGTTTTTTTTAAGGATGGTTTTGTGGTTTCAACGTTTGGCAGAGAGGTAAGTAAGGAATTTGTGTCGTGTAGCGTATTGTTGTTTTAACAGATGTCAAACTCAAAGTCAAAATAGCGAAGAGAAAAGAAGCGGGGGAAAGTGAGGGAACTGTGCTTCGAAATCGGTGGAGCAGAACGTGGTGGAAACTGGAAAGATACCGCAGGATCGGTAGTAGAATATGCGAGGGGTCTCGAGTTGTAACTTTTGATGCTCTAGATCAGTACTGTTAAAGTACTTAGTTATGAAAATGGATGGGAAAAACACTTCAAAGCTGCAGCACATCTGCAGCTACAACATCTCGAGGCAACTTTTGGGGAGCTGGCTTGCTCGGTTTTAATGTGCGGAGAGTATGCATTTGTACAAAACGTACGAGTTACGATTCTTTACAGCACAACAAGAGTTCTACCCACAACTCGGGATCAACCATAACTATACCAAACGAGCTCTAACTCACTCGACTTTACTCAAACGCGATCCACCCATCATTTGTTGTTATCAACATTAGCCGAGCTAGAAAAAAATAAATTAGATAGAAATAAAGAGAAAGGAAAAGGAAACTTTTTATTGGAAGTGGGCTTGAAGTGAAGATGGATTGCGAGCTATCTCCCGAGAGGTAACACACCGGCCAGAGACTTTCTCTAGCTAAGTAGAGGATATAGATACCTCCTCAAACTGCTCGTTCTTTCCCTGTGATCTAATATTCAATGCAGCGGGTTCACCACAACCCGTAGCTGTATAAGGGGGTTCTACTTGTTTAATGCCCCGTGTAAGGCTCGACCAAGCTGTACAAAACAAGGAACTCTATGAAACGTTGATATTACAATCTGTGATATGTTTTGGTGACGTAGGTTATATGACTACTTGGCTAATGATATAACATTAGATAATAATCAAGCAGAAAACAAGGGAAAGAGAGAGAGGGGGGTAGAGTGGAAGCCTGGAGTTAAGGTTACAGGATGGGAAAATATTTAGATTGCGCCACCAAATAATGTTACAAATTTGAAACAAGTGTAGTTGTGGTCATTTGCATCTTTTCGCCTTCGAATGTTCCACTAAGTTAAGGATTCCAGGATACAAAGGATGCCATGGTAATTATCACTTTGGTAACCCAAAATGTCCGAACTCAATCTCTCCGTTTTTAATTTATGTGATTGAATCGAAGTACTCAGTTTTCACATTGATTTGCGAGATGTGATTGGTCAAGCCTGTAAACCGTTAATTATAATTATGTGAGCAGTACGTCGTGGTTTACACAAAACTAGACAGTATCATATGACGGTACGACGTATGGACACGGAACTAAAATTATCATTTCTGCATGGGGGTTGATGCGACGGGACTTCTGTCGGCTACTGAGCTGTCGCGGAAGCATCAAGGCAAGGCATTGTGGGGGAGGAGCAGCGTCCTTTCGGTGACGTCTCTCGGTTTGGACTCGACTGGTTGGCCTCTGCTCTTGGCATACCCCAGTCCCCGATCAGAGCCCCTTGTTGGGGCTCGAATGGAGCTTCGATGTCGACAAGCGCTGCGCGACTGACCCTCTCTCTCTCCCCCTTGCATCGATTACGAACTGGCGAAAAAAACAACTGTCGCTGTATGGCCTTGGAGCTTCATTCTTTTGTAGCGACGCAGGTTCTAATGGAAGTAGTGCGTCGCTTTCGCTTGTTCTCTCGAGATTTTCAGTGCACGAGAGTGAGATTTGGCCATATCTCGACCGCAGTCTCTCTCCCTGCATGTTTGCGAGATTCCTGTGAAAGTTGAATCGAGTGATGGGTCTCTTACGCTGTTGCTTCGTTCAGTCAGGGAAAGCTGGAGACTTATCGCATTCATGATCCCTTTTTCTCTCCTGTTGCGATGTGGACAAAGTTTTCACAAGAGTCTCTCATTATCGACAGCAGCAGAGCACGATATTCGTATCCCGGTCTTTCACCAAAAAGAAAAAAATAAATAAATAAATAAATAAAAAGAATAAAAAGAGTTGAAAGATGGGAGTTTTCAATGATTCATTGAAAGTATTGGGAAAGTTGTTGCCCATGTCTGGATTCATAGACCTAAATCGATCACAACCGTTGGGTTAATGGGAGTTGAAATCCATGTGATCGGATATTGACGCGTATCTCTTATTGAATGTCCGGATGAATGATATTTGTTCTAAGATTGGGAAAAGTACTAAAAAAGTCATAAATCTATTATATTGGTACTAATTCAGTCCTAAACATTTTTATATTTATACAAATTAAATTCATCCGGACAATTTTGGCCGGTTAGCACTAACATGGATGCCGACCAGTGGCCGGATGCTGATGTGATAATTTTTTTAATATTTTTTTGAATTTTTATTATGTTTTTGCTTCTTTTTTTTTTCGTTTTTCCTTTTCTTTTCTCCCTTCTTCCTCCTTGAACTGTTCCAACGGTGGCCGGCGAGCCTCCAGTGAGGGTCGTGGCCCTCACCCGGCCTCTCTTTGGGCCACCGGTGAGGCGGCTTCGCCCGGATCTGAGCGAGGTTGTTGCGGGCAAAGGTGGCCTTGCCGGTGGCTGGCGAGGCCATAGCGGCCATCACCTTGGCGGAGGCGAGGGCTTCCAGGCCGAAGGCTCGCCGACCACCGGGCGAGGGGCGCTAAGCCCTCACTAGCCACCGGCGAGGGTCGCGGCCCTCGCTCGGCCTCGCCTAGGGCCGCAAGTGAGCACGAATCTAGACAAGGCCAGCCTCACCTTAGCCTTGCTGCGGGTGAGGCCACATTCGCCCGCGGCCCTAGGTGAGGCTAAACGAGGGCTGCAACCCTCGCCCGTGACCCTAGGTGAGGTTAGGCGAGGGCCGCAACCCTTATTGGCGCTGGCGAGGGCTTCGCGGCCCTTGCCCAATGGCCGACGAGGCTCACCGGCCGCCGCAAGGACGGTCCAAGGAGGAAGGAGGAATAAAAGAAAAGAAAAAATTAATAAAAAATTTTAAAAAAAATCATAAAAATTGCCATGTCAGCGTCCGGCCATCGACAGATGTTCACGTCAGCGCCGGCCGGCCAAAATTGACCGGATGGACTGAATTAGTACCAATATTAAAAGGTTTAAGACTAAATTAGTCCAATTGAAAAGTTTATAATTGAATTGGTACCAATACAATAGGTTTAGAACTTTTTTGGTGCTTTTCTATCTAAGATTAGCTCTCCAAAATATTATGGAGAGTGAAAACTAAAAACTAAAGCGGTTTCAATGTTACTATGAGTGGATGTTATTGAAGTAAGCTTTCATTTTTATTTTAATTACACAACTTGCAAATACACCCCTTTGCACAGTCTACTTTACTCTTGATCTTGAATGTGTTTTGTCGAAACATGACCTCCAATGTTTCTAAACTCAAATGCATGAACAACATCCATCTAGAACATCAAAAAATTATCAAAAAAATTCTAAACCTATTGCATTTATATCACTTCAGTCATATACCTTTTAATTTAACAAATTAAATCCTAAAATTTTTGACAATTTTTCAATGCAGTTCATCCGGCCAAGTTTGGCCTGAAATTGCTAATATTAATACAAGTCATCCTATGTGACATCGTCACATTAACATTGACAACTTTTTGAATTATTTTTTCTTTTCCATTTTTCCGTTTTATTATTATTATTATTATTATTATTATTATTATTATTATTATTATTATTATTATTATTATTATTGTGACCGGCGAGGGCTCGACTACCCTTGCTAAGGCGAGGATAGCCCTTGCTTGTGGCCAATGAGGCAACCCTCACCGATCATTGGCAAAAAGGAGTAAAACAGAAAAAGGAGAAAAAGATATAACAAAAAACCAGCAAATTTTTTTTAAATTGTTCGGTCAACATTTTTCGATTAAGATTGGTTGGTCAAAAAGACTCCATTGGTAAATTGTCAAAATGTTTAGAATTAAGTTGACACAATCAAAAGATTAAGGACTAAATTGACACAAGTATAATAAGTTTATGAATTTTTTGGTAATTTTCCCTAGAACAACATGTATAAACCAAATGATATTTCCACATGATGATAGGTACGGCACACATCTAGCAATTATGAGGCTTTCATTCCATACCCAACTCATATTACTAAAAAACATTCATATTTAACCCAATATATGATAACTTGTTTCTTATGATTTTTTAAACAAATGGGGAAAATCCCAAATAAGAGTCTAAAGTGCCTACATTTTCTCATAAGGGCTTAAAGTAGACCTTGATAAATAAGTACTTAAATTGCCGTTATTTTCTTAAATAATTACTTAAAGTGGACATTATTTCAAATAAAGGTTTAAAGTGTCCATATTAGTCTCAAAGAATGGCCTGATCTCCTCGACTGATTAAGGGTATTTTTGTCATCTATGTATATTTTAGTTTCTTTCCTTTTTTTGTCTTTTTTTTTCTATTTTTTTCTTTCCATAAAAAAGACTGTCAAAAAAAGGAAAAAGAGGCTAAAACTAAAAAAGAAAACTTAAAAGACAAATAAAAAAGCCATCCTAAGGCACCGACGACCCTATCGATCATGGCTGACACCCCATCAGTGATGGGGTGACAGCCATAGGCAAGGGAGAGTTGCCAGCCCTACCACCTATATTTTATTTTATGTTTTAAGTTTTAGCCTTTTTTTTTTTTTTTTTGAGCTATTTTATTTGGAAAAAAATGAAATAAAAGAATAAAGGATGAAAATGTCCTTGACTAACCAGTGAAATTAGGCCATTCTTTGAAACTAACATAACAACTTTAGATTTATTTGAAATAAGCTTCAATTTATGCTCTTATTTGAGAAAAATAATGGTACTTCGGGCATTTATTTGAAATTTTCTCAAGGAATTATAAACACTTCCATCGAATACAAGTATAGTGGACAATTTTTAAAAAAAATTTAAAATTTGATTTTTTTACTTTTATATTTTTATTTTCTTTCTTTCTTTTCCTTTTTTCACAAATTCCAGCAAGGGCGAGGTTGGCCTCACAAAACTTAGTAAAAAAAAGAAAAGAAGGAAAAAGAAAAAAATATTAAGATATTAAAAAAGTAATATATATATAAATTAGCTTGACATATCTTCATAGATGATGTGGCTTGACTTGAAAAGAAAGAGGCCTCTTAAATCGGTTAAGCCTTAAATGGGTCGTAAATAAGTGTAAATGAGTTTATAATGAGATGAGTTTATAGCCCACTTATTTTGGCCCCTTTATCTTGCAGACCCATTATGCTAGCCTGCGAAATTTGTTATGATTTGGATTATTAATGGGTTTTGGACCCATTTTGACAGGCCTAATCTAGGGCAATCTCGACACGGACCTTGAAAGATAGGCTACTAGGACACTAGTCGTTAGTACGGGCAGCACTGAGGTAATTGCTCGCCTCTCATGCTCTCAATTTTCAAAAATATTGTCCCTTTATTTTATCCGGAAAAGGTGAAAAAAATACCACATACTAACTTCCGTGATACTTTTAACGCGATTCATATATATATATATCAGCTCACGACCACCAAAACATGAGTACAACGTTGCTTTGATGTATTAGAGGAAGATCCAAGATAGATGACCCCGAAGATGACTGATAGAACTGAAGCCCATTGGGCTGTTGCAGGACAATCGGAATCAGCTTCCACCTTCAGTTCCTTTATCCGGTTCAGATTCCGGTTGGTTGGCACTGAAAATGAGAAGCATTCGGTTCCAAAAGGGTCAAATTTAGAATCTCGTTGCTAGATTATAAGTCACATCGCTGCGACACATTTCGCGATGGCTTCGCCAGCGCAGATTCATGATTTCCTTTTCGTTGAAAGAGAAGAAAATATTCATTGCGCGACTGTAAGCAATATATCTTTCAGTGCCGCCATGGCTTCTAATTCAGAAAGATAAACATCACGACACTTGCTGCGTTCTCCTAACCCATCAGCTGCACCATATGTTGTGCCTAGCGGATGGGAATTTTGACAAAGATACAAGAACGTGACTCTAGTTCTTTTACAGATAAACAATACATTCGAGTAGGCTCGGCTCAATGTCTTGGCCCTCGGACGGACCGCCATGCTCATTGGAAAAGAGTTGCTGCCAGTAAACAGAAGCAAATGGCTACCCTATATATGCTTTCCACCAGATGAAATGACAACGCAAGTGTCCATGAATCTTCATCACAAGTTTGCTCGTAGAAAAGTACTATCAGTATCAGTTCATACAACGATCCGTGAAAACAGTGGTACAGCTTCATGCTTGACATTGATGAAAACAAAGATATTTCGTAACCAATAACAGAGTTTCCCTTGGAAAAGTTAGTGTACAATAACAAAGTTCCCCTGTATGTTTATTTATTTAACATGCCATGTTCACTGATTGATGTACCATCAATCTCACTCAACAGAACACAAACATAACCAATGTCATGACATATGCTACTTAGTTCCTGGTTATTTGAAAACTTCACGTTAAGATGCACAGACAGATGAATACAGTATACATATCTTCAGATCTTTTTCTGCAGGGTCACCAGGTCCAGAGTAGACCCATAAGTTATGTTCAGAGCTTCGGCGCACCATCCATGGCCATCATCAACCGTTGGCATCCTCACTTCCATGACTGACACGGCGGGATGCTGGGCCCCAGGCAATGCTACTCCAGCCAAAACTCTCAAGACATTCGATGCATCGATGTCCATACACACATTTATCTCCGGAACTCCCTTGGGAGCAGGAGGAATCCCGACGACTTTGAAATAGCCGAGCAGATGATTCTCTTCCACCTTCTGCCCTTCTCCTTCATAAACTACTATTAGCGCTTCGGTTTGGTTATCGTGGACAGTTGTGAACGCCAGCTCCTTTCGTGCAGGCATAGTTGTGTTTCTAGGAATTATGGGTATAAAATGGTCTCCCTCAACTCGTATCCCAATGCCAAGAGGCGTGGCTTGAATTGTTAAAAGATCCAAACTGCCAAAAGGATCACTTATCCCAGAAGCAACTGCCCCTTCCAGTGCCGCACCAACAGCTGCAGCTTCCAACAAGTTCATTCCCTTGTAGATTTCGTCTTTCCTACATATTCCCATGACAAGATTCTGTATTTTTGGAATATATGAACACCCACCCACGAGTATTACATCGGCCAAATCCTCTACTTCTACTTTTGCATCATGCAAACACTGCTTTACAAGGCTCTCGCATTTCTCAAACACTTTCCTGTTGACCTCCTCAAATTCTGCCCTGTCTACAACCTTGCACACATTTACTCCATTTCCCAGATCAACATTGATTTGCACATTAGTCTGTGAGGAGAGCCTGTGGATTGCATCCTGGGTTGCAATTCGCAGGATCCCCAGCGATTTAATGTCACTGACACTGTGACTAGAGAAAAGATTTTCAGCATTTGGCAGTAGATGACACATCATATTCTGAAGTATGTCCTCTCCTCCAATGCTGCTTCCTGCTAAGGCTTTTATGTGTGAAACCCCTCCCGCTGTAGCAGTCACCGCCACATCACAATAGCCAGCACCCATGTTGAATATCAGCGCAAGTTTCTCACTTCCACTGCCCATATTATCTTGCAGAGTCTGTTGCTGTTGCTGTGCATATAACAAGGCCACAGCTGTAGGTTCTGGCATCAACCTAAGAACATGAAGACCAGCCATGGCACATGCTCGCTCAATTCGGGTCAGTTGGAATCGACTAAATGAAACTGGAATTGTCAAGACAACATTTCTTATTGGCCTCTTCAGCTGAAGTTCAGCCATTGCTCTCAACTCAACCAAAAATATGGCAAGAACTTCCTCAGGGGTTGTAGACCTCCAGACGTTGTTCACCAAAGCAGCGATAAATGGGCGAACACCAATGTCCAGAGTTTGTACCAGAAATGGAAGGCTTTTGCTCGCATGAACAACAGGGTCAGTATCAACCCGCCCTATCAGACGTTTCATGTTGAAGATAGCAGCACCAGACAGGATCTCATGCTCATGAGAGAGTTGGCTGCTCACTCCACCTGAAGGAATTTCATCCTTGAACATGACATATGACCTCATCAACTTCTGATTTCTGGTGTTCTTAAGAAGCTCCACCTGGGACCCATCCCAAAAGGCAACACTGCACTGCGAGGTTCCAATGTCAACTCCAATTGCAATTTCAGGAAAAGCCGATGAAGTCTTCTCTTCTCCAGTGTTTTCACCATCGGAAGCCACAGTATATGCAAGTTCTGCCATACCTGTATCTCACATAGGAAGTTAGTGGAGCACTCTTCCATCAGTAGAGCAACAGAGGAATTTTAACCGACAGTTACCAATGCAGAGTTACATCTCCAGAGACCAGAGCACAAGATAAAGGCATGAAGAAATCACGACTTAATCCCACGCACTCTTAACATTAATTAATTTCATGAATACCACAGTTCAACCTTTAATGCTCTCCTTGATTGTCCAAATAGAGATAACTCACGGTGAAGACTTATTTATCCCTATGTAAGAATTATACATCAACTGAACGAAACTTGCTTAACATCTGACAAACACATTGTTCTGAATAAAGAGTCGGAAAACAGGTGCAGAAAGAACTACCGTTGTTCTGTAAAGCAAGCCACCAAGTGAATCTTACGCTAATAGAAAGATGAAACAGCAGAGTTAAAAGCCATGTTTTGGATTCTGTTCAATTGTGAAGCATCCATTCTTTTGTTCAGCCATTTCCTTTGCCTTACAGTTTTCCATGTCACAAAATCAGTATTTCACCACATGAAAAATAACAGTCGCATCAAGCAACACCAAAGCTTTCAGTCTTTACATGAAAAAACAAGAACAAAAAAACCACACAAAGAGAAGCTTCAGCCTTTAGGAAAAATATTGATCAAAACAAATGAAAGCTCCATATTTTACTCTTCCCAAGAGGGAAAATCACTCAGTCTGACATCTAAAATCAATGTATGAGCACTCTGGCGCACTCAGCCGTCTTAACAATCCGACATCATCCCCCAACAGCAGAACCATTCAAAAAGGCATACTCACAAACAGCTTCAGGGCATAGGATAACTGAAGAGTAACAGACAACAACATAAATAGTAAGAGCACGTAAACAATCAGAGCTGGCAAATTTCACACAGTTCAGCTCAAGCTGGCCGATTTCCTCACAAACACCAGAACACTAATAGCATTTGCTAAGTCTATGAAACCAAAAAGATCATTGCAGCTCAAGATTTTTCAGAAATTTCATCCACTAATCAAGAGAAACTAGAGATGGTGGTCACATGGGTATTGCGAAAAACAAAATGGAATGGAAGTCTGACGAGCAAGCTTACTTGCGCGAGACAGGAAGAGCGGCTTTCGGTTGCTCGGAACGCACGAGAACTTTCAGACGGGCTTGTGTGACGTGTCTGAGCATGGAGAAGAGGCTGCCGGAATTTGAAGAAGTTCTACAAAAGGTAGTGTCAGGTTCTAGAGTTTCCGAGAGGTTACGAGGGTGCTCTTCGAAGTCTGACGATTTTTTTTGTTTTTTGTTTTTTTGTTTTTTTTGCATTTATTTCATTTCAAAATTTCATTTAAATTTAATGAACAGTTTTGTTTGCTTACTAATAAAGAATATTAGCGACTTTTCACGTCACGGTCAAATTCCATCGATAAGCCAATTTTCTCACGTCAATTTAAGTTCACGTTTGATGAATATCGTCTTTCCCAAAAAAACAAAGCTAAATTCACCTTCATTTGCGATCAATCAAAACCAAGACATTCTTACGGAAATTATTTTCTCATGGCCTAAATTAAAGTGATTACGTTAAGAAGTAATCCAACTTGGCTCGAGATAACCATTGAGATTTTGTCCCAGTAACTATCCTTTCAATATGAAAAGTTGCAAAAAAAATTATACACGATCCCGCGTATCCTTACTCCAACACTTTGCCAAAAGTAAGGTAAAGATAATACTTTCTCTTTGGCAGTTTGAGCCCGACATTAAGAAATTAGTAGCTTTTTAAGTCTTATATTGGGGTTCATCCGCTAATTTTGAAGTTATATGATTGCTCAATTTTTTTTTCTTTTCTGAGTGGGCTCAGAGATTAAAAGTTTCTTGATGATCTAATGGGATTGGGCGGGCTTGACGAAAAGATAGAGCCGGTTAGAAAAAAAATTGATAACAAGCTCGACGGCCAGGCCTAAGAGCCCAATATCTAACCTTAAAACCTTTAGCTAGCCCCCTTAATTAAAGAATCATTCCATCTATACTACTTATAAAGAGAAAAGTTAGAGTAATAATGTCTCACAAAATTGACCCATTTTATCCTTTAGTATCTCCTCTATTCTCCACTCCTTTCTTTCAGGGATAAGTGCACTAAAAGTTCAAAAATTTATCATGAAAGTATAATTGAGTCTTAGAACTTACAAAAAGTACAATTGAATCCTAAAACTTGTCAAATTGATGCAATCGAGTTCTTTTCATTAACTTCGTCCAATTTAACTAATGCAAAATACTGACATAGGTTTTTTTTTAATATTTTCTCTCTCCGACATGGCGATAACTTAACCAAAATGTCGTTGTTTTAGTTCAAATCTTATTTTAAAAACAAATTTTATATACATTAAATTAAAAGATATGCAAAATTATAATTAGAAAAAAAAAAGTGTGTAAAGAACATGCAACGAGGGCTTTTGCCACCATCACACCACCATCCCCTCCTGATGATGGTGGAGTATGGCCGATGACCCTCCCCTAGATTGGGTAAGGGTTCCCTTAGGTCTAGCCTAGGGCGGATGGCCGAGGGCCATTAGTCATTAGTCAAGGCTGAACAACCCTTGCTACCTAGTTCCTCACACATTTTGCTCTTTTTCTTCTTCTTCCTTTTTTTTTTTTTGTAAAAAAAATAATTCAATTAAAAGAGCATATTTAAACCAAAACGATGTCATTTTAGCCTTAAATTTCATGATTTAGTCATGTCATCCCCACATAGGAGAGATAAAATATTTTTAAAAAGCCACATCAGTGTTTTCCTTTAGTTAAGTGCAATGAAATTAGTGAGAGTACTCAATTTCATTAATTTAATAAATTTTAGGACTTGATTCCCCTTTGATAAATTTTATGACTCGGTTACAATTTTATAATAAAATTTTGAATTTCTAGTGCGCTTATCTCTTTCTTTTATTCTATATTTCATTTTGTGTGCTCATTTTTCATTTTTTATCTAATAATTCAAATTACCAATATAATTTTAGATGGGAGTTCTCGCTTCATTAATTAAACTAATTAAGTTTGGATGTGTTCAATTAGGCGTGATGGATTCAAGAAGGAATCACTTTGTCTAAGCTTGTGCATCACATGAAATATTAATTGAGCTTTGGTCCATTGTTTTTTTTTAATCAAAAAATTGTATTCATGGCTCAAAAGGATACATGAGAAGTTAAACTTTCATGATAAAGCAAATCGAAGCAAAGCAAATACCAAAACACTACAAAACAAGCCAAATCTAGAAAACAATGAGGATCAACAAAGTACTAGTAGGATTAAGCACACGCTCATTCCAAAAGAATGGATTTGTCAAGCAAAATAATTGATAGCCAATTACTGGATCTTGTATCATTGTCAGTTATGAGCATACATCGAAAATTCATTCTCCAATAATTACGGCGTTACCAGTTGGCAATTGTGGCATCCTAGAATTTCTTGTCGATCTTTAGATGTACTTTGATCTATGAATTGCAATAAGATTATGGCCAAGCTTTTAATGGGTAATTATTTGATAGGAAAATTTTATTCTTGGCCATGTGATTTATAGGTTGGAATTTATTAAATAAGGTTGCAAAGTTTTGTGAATTATAAATTTCAATTAGGTGTTTATATAATTAAGGATTAAGGTGGGTCATTAGGAGGAGGTGTGGGCCGAAATTCTAGCCCAAGACCAGCCCTCAAGAAGCCCCACCCTTCAGCCCTTTTTGGCCTAGCCCGCGAAGCCCAAAGGAGGAGGAGCTGCCATCGACCAAGGCTGGCCCAAGCCCAGCCGGATGAAGCCCCTCTTGCATGAAAATTTGCCAAGTGTTTTCTCCCTTATAGCCAAGTGGCGCCGGCATGCAAGATCAATGATTGTTAATCATTGAAAGGAAGAAAATTAGAGAGGAAGAGGGGGGTGGATTAAGTGAGGAAAGGGAGAGAAAGAGAGGGGTGTCGCACGAAGAGAAAGGAGAGGAAGAGAGAAAGGGAAACTGAGCGTGCGTGCGAGAGAGGAGGAGATCGGCCACCGTACGTCCGCCTAGCCGCCGCCGTCGAGCTCGCCCCACCCCCCACCGTTTGCTTGCTGTGTTGCTAGGATTTTAGGCAAGTAGAGTCCATTACCGTACCATTTGCTTGCTGTGATGTGTGTGTAGAAAATGGTGAACTTCGGTTGTGGTGGAAGTGATGAAATTTCGAAGCTTTGGGGAGAAATTTGTTGGCCTAGCATGCTGTTTTCTGGAAAAATCAGTCCGACCCTTCATGAGTTTGTGAGCTGAATGCGACTTTTTAGTTGGAATCTCGCTTCTATTCCTTAATGAAAGTTGTAGAGGATACTTGAGAAGTAACATACTAAAATTTGAGGTAAAACGGACAAGTATTGGTTAGTGAAATGATTTTTCTTTGGAGAAATTAGATCTGGAATTTGTTGTGCTGACCTTTAGTGATTTCGTGGATTTTAAAGTAGATTTTTTGTGAAAATATCACTTTGATTCCTTAATGAAAGTTGTAGAGGACTTCTTGAGGTAAAACATATCAAAAATTTAGAGGACATGAACAAGTATAGGTCGGTGAAATCGTTGTCCTTTGAAGCAACTGGATCTGGGAAAATGCTACCTCGACCTAATATGATTCTGCGATTTTTTTTTAAAATCATCCAGTTAAAATTTGATCGTGTGCCCTAATGAAAGTTGTAGGTAACATTCTGAGGAATAACATACTGAAAATTGAGAAGAAACGGACATGTGTAGGTCAGTGAAATGAATTGTCTTTGAAGGAAGTTAATCTGGAAAAACAGTACCGAGATTAGAGGGAAATAAATCGGCTCTAGCTATTAATCTAGAACAAATTGGAGTTCGATTTCTTCATGAGATATTTACTACTAGGTGTTGCCTATAACATACCAAAATTTCAGAATTTTTGGAGTTCTTTTGGGTATTTAATTGAAATTATTTCTGAAACTATGCAAACTGAAATGTTGAAATTTTGAAAGCTGTGATGCATGGACCGTACTGATTTGTGTGAGATTCTTTTGGTATAGTGTTTTTCATGAGATATCTGCCTTTAGGTCTCGTCTATAACGTGTCAAATTTTCAGAATTTATTAATACCATTTACTAATTTTTCTAGAGTTTTAACTAAAGGAGTGCATTCTGTTTTATCCGAAAATTGATGCATTTTTCAAAAATAAAATAAATTTACTCCATGTGATATAATTTCTTGTGTGGTTGAATTATGCTGCATATGTGGTGACATTTGGCATGCTATATGATATAAAAATCCATTTGAGACCTTTGGTATTGTTGCATCAAATGCCATGTTGAAATTGAGATACATATGTGAATATGAATTGTGATAATAATGAGACCGTCGGAGGTGTGAGCCGACGATGCCCCGGGAGTGTCGGGATGCCCGGAGTGTGTGTGTCGGATGCCCGGAGGTGTGTGCCAGAGGCTCCTCGCGATGCCAGGTTGGATGCGAGCGATAAATTGTGGGATGCAAACATTGATCCCTGGGAAGAAAAATAATGTGATCTAATTGAAAGATAAAGATCAAGAATTAAATCATGCGCATGGATGTGTGCATATGGCATGGGATGAACTTCATGGGAATGCAAGCTTGAAATGCATGGTGGTATATGCACGTTGCATGGTGATATATGCATGGCTGCTTGATGATATATGTATAAGTGCATGGTGGTATATGCACGTTGCATGGTGATATATGCATGGCTACTTGATGATATATGTATAAGTGCATGGTGGTATATGCACGTTGCATGGTGATATATGCATGGCTGCGTGATTATACATGTACAAGTGCATGGTGGTATATGCATGTTGTATGGTGACATATGTATGGCTGTAAGGTGAGGTATGCTTGAATGCATGAATGATATGTGTTTTATTCTTGATACCTTGATTTTTCTGTTTGACGCATTGTGTAGTTTGGTGGATCTTTACAGCTGAGTGGTTGTACTCACCCCTTTTGGGGGTTAACATTTCAGATTAGAAATATGCCTTTGCTCCTAGTCGCGCGTGGTACTTATTATGGATTGCCCTCTAATGTTGAGGTGGAGTGCACGGAGCATTCTTGTGTTAGTGTACCTGGTATGGTGTTCATTTGAGTTCGTGTCTTGGTGATGTATGATGTGGGTCTGGCTGATGGCCCGGTTGTCCAGGAGTTTTTGTCTGTTCATGTCCGGCATGGTGGAGTGATGCTTGGGATGCTGCCGCCGTCGCCACCCGATGCATTGGGTTGGGTGTGATGGCGAGTATGACTGGAGGGAGCTGACACTTTTTGGGGATAGCCAACGCTTGTTGATGGAGAGGTGTACATGTTTGATGTATGGTCGAGTTCTCTTTTGAGCTATAGCCAAGTATAGTTAAAAATCTTGGCCTTTTGCTGTATCGATCCAAGATGTCCATCATGAAAATATAAATAAAAGCGACTCGGCTTTATCGTTTTATATGGTGAATAGTTGGTGTGCATTGCATTATTGTTATTGGAGTAAGGGATGGTGAGACTCGTTTATGCTTCCGTTGATAAGCTGCTCTGGGACCTTTAAAAAAAAAAAGGGAAGGAGAAAGGGGAGGAGAAGAATTTTATTGATCCACCCCTATGAACTACAGATTCATTTTAATTGGAAAGTTATAGGACTAGTATGTAGTAGGATAAGTGACAAGTACCCGTGGCAACCCTATCGGATGGAAGAGTGTGCCGAGGGGGTGCTACAGTAATGCATGTCTAAGTTCAGCTTCTTCTACGTCATCGTTATATGTAAACAGCCAAAATAGGTTGAATAAACACATATCTAACCTTTAGAAGAGCAAATCTTCATAGTTTAACGAGATGCTAAAATTCTTGCAATCATCATTGAAACTTGAGGTAAAGAACCTATATACAGATAGTACAAGGGTATCGAATCCTCGAAAACATTATTAAATTCCTAGATCTAAATCAGGATAAAAGAACTCATAAGTCTAGAACTAGATTCGGAGAGTTTGAATTGTCAAATTTAGAATTAGATCGGGGGAGCACAACTCCCAAATCTAGATCAGGAGGAAAAATAGGAGGAAATTGCAAGAAAAACACAAAATCAAAAAATCAAAAAATCAAAACAGATGAAGGGAAGGGTGAGTTTAGCTCAAACCCAAATTCTTCCCCTAGTTGAAGGTTGAAGAAGACAATGGGCTTTGGCCCATTATTAATCAGTGAACTTATCTGGCTTTGCCATTGCCTTATTAGTCCGCCTCTAATGACATAAATTGTCTTATCACCCCAAACAAATTAACAATTATATTCCTTTTTATCTTAATTTGAGATGGAAATCTAGTTTCCAATGCCTAAACACAACGAAATTCGTAGGCACGCGGCATCATTTGGACAAGTGTTCTATTTATGATGGCATTTTGTAAACATGGTATTTCTAAATTTAGGGGAATCAGCAAAGAAAGCCGGCTCTTCCCTCGGAAAATCCTAGTCAGAAATCGAAGGTGGTAACTGTTAAAGAGACAAAACAAAGATTAAAAGCAGAGGAGCCGAGCAAAGTACGAGATGATAAAAGAAGGGAAAGATGAGCTGCGAAAGGGAAAGATGAGTTGCAATTACAGCTGAATAAATCAAAGCAGAGCAAGATCGAAGTGAAGCTGAAAGCCGAGCTGGTGATCCGTAGAAAGCTGAGCTGGCAATCCCCGTGAAGAATCCAACTATACAAAGATTATAATCGGGAAAAGAAGTTGATCAAGCAACCGAAGAAGCTGCAACTCAAGGAGCTACACGTGTGCCAAGATTAATCATTCTCATTATAGAAGTTGTTAATTCTGTTTTTAGAAAGACTTTGTAGTTAAGCTTTAGTATAAAGGGATTGAGTGGAAAACCGATAAACCGTGAAGTGCTATTCTGGAAAACTAGAAACCCTCTGCTCTCTCTCTCTCTCTGTTCATCTCAAGCTCTCTCTCTCTCTCGTGTATTCTTTTGTTCTTCCTCATATAGTAAAGCTTTGTATTGATGAACATGAAGAAAGAGAAATAGAAATGATCGACTGATGCATTGCAATTGATTGTTCAGCAACTACAGAATACAGAATTCTCTCATATACAGGTTATCTTCCTGATTCTATTTCTTCTCATGGTATCAGAGCCATTCTGGGATTTCTAGACCTAGTGTCTGTATTACTGAAAGTTTGTATAAAGATCACATGAACAAGACATTACGAAGATCTTGTGGATTCTTAGTAAGTTGATCTTCGAAGAGTATTTGATTGTTTCTTCATATCTTCAAAGTTTTCTCAAGATATAGAATGGCAACCAGATTAATATTCTTTTCCTATTCATGTGAATATAGCCAACTTTGTTACAATCAAGTTGAATGAAGAGAATTTTCTATTATGGCAAGCGCAATTTAGCAGGTTTCTGAAAAGTCAAGATCTGATTGGCTTTATTAATGGTGAAACATTACCACCTGCTCAAATGATGCAAACCGAGAATGGGGAAGTGATGAATCCTGATCATCTTGATTGGATAAAAACTGATCAACTAATCTCATCATGGATAAGTGGTGCAGTGTCAGAGAATATCCTGAGTTTGATAATTGGCTTAGAAACTTCATTCGAGGTATGGCAGGTTCTTATAAATCGGTTTACTCAGAAGTCTGTAGCAAAAGAGTTTGAATTAAGAGAAAATTACAGGCTTGTAGAAAAAGAGATAGACCACTGAGTGAATATCTTCGAGAATTTAAAACTATCTGTGATCAATTGAATGCGATTGGAAAGCCTGTTGATGATATAACCAGGATGTTTGGCATTCTTGAAGGGTTAAGTTCTGAATATGAAACTTTTAGAACAACCATGTACTGCCTCAAACCCCAGCCAGAGTATGATGAAGTTATCTCCCAACTTGAGAGATTCGAAACTAGATTGCAAACATATCCTGTGAACCAATACAATACTAATCTGGCATATTATGGACAAAGAAAGACTGGAATAGGTCTGCAGAGGTTTAATTCCAGAAGTCAAGGAGAAAGCATTCAAGGAGAATACAACTCTGGCCGAGGACAGTTCATCAATAGAAGAGATCGTGGAATTAATTTTACTGGAACAGGAAGGAATCAACAGAGCAGAATGAATACTCTGAACTTAACAAAGCAAGATCAAGTCACTAAGGATAACTGGTCTAACTATGGACAAGGGTCTAACTATGGACAAGGGTTTAGACCATACACTAACTCTTCTCAGAGATATCAAGGTGTTAGATCGTATCCACCACAAGGCTCAAATGGTGATAAGCATGTACAAAATACAAAACCAATGAATCATGGTCATCTGGAATGTCAAATCTGTAAAAGACCAGGTCATACAGCACTGAGATGTTGGTATCGCTTTGATAATTCATACCAAGCATATGAAATACCAACTGCATTGGCAGCCATGCATATTGAAGAACCGTATGGTTCAGAATGGTATCCAGACACAGGGGCTACATCACACATTACCGCGTAACCCGGTATGACTCGAAACTATGCTGCATATAGTGGTAATGATACGCTTATGATAGAAGATGGGTCCCTTTTATCAATTTCATGTATTGGTAATGGAACATTAAATACAACAACTAGCATATTACCACTAAATGATGTTTTAATAGTTCCTGAAATCAAGAAAAATCTCCTTTCGTATCAAAATTAACGATGACTATCCTTGTTCTTTTATATTTGACAAACATGGGGTGTATATGAAGGACAATTACAATCATACAACAAGAAAGCCGGGAAGGAAAATCAAGGGGTCAGATCGAGTGGAATCTAGAGCCACGAGAAGCTTTATTCACTCGGACTCAACATGAAGTAGGAGAAGAGGTCTCGGCATCAAAGACTTGCTCATACTAGTTTAAAAACAAGGAAGATTCTGCAAAGTCAACACTGATCCAATATAATTCGACAAAACCGAGTATGTGTAGCAAATCAAATTGCTAAGAGCTCAGCATTGCCCTTTCCACTCTCAGACTATACCTCTAATGTTCCTCTAGAAAAGATACATTGCGATGTATGGGGACCATCACCAATTCCATCTTTTCAGAAATTTCATTACTATGTCATCTTTGTGGATGATTTTTCTCGATATAGTTGGATATATCCAATGAGACAAAGTCGAAGTGTATGATGTGTTTGTTATGTTTCAAAAACTAGTAGAGAATCAGCTTGATCACAAGATCAAAGTGTTTCGAGTGATGGAGGAGGAGAGTTCACTAGCATCAAATTTCAGAAATATCTACAACAGTGTGGCATCAAACAGAACATTTCTTGTCCTTATACACCAGAGCAAAATGGTGTTTCTGAGAGAAAGCATCGACATGTGGTTGAATTGGGCATAGCAATGCTGTATCATGCAAGAGTACCACTAAAATACTGGGTAGATGCCTTCATGACAGCAGTCTATATAATCAATTTGCTTCCCACAACAAAACTGCATATGAACTCACCTCACTATATGCTGTATAAACAGAAACCACATTATACTCATCTACGAGTTTTTGGATCAGCTTGTTATCCATGTCTCAGATCCTATACAAAGCATAAACTAGATCCGAGATCTCTCACATGTATATTTCTTGGATACAGTGAGAAACATAAAGGCTACAGGTGTCTGTTGCCTACTAATGGACATGTCTATATTAGCAGACACGTAGTTTTTGATGAAAAAGTATTCCCTTTTACTCGAAGAACTACTGCTGAGTATCAACAGGGATCTGAACTATACAAGCAATGGATAAGAGGATTGGTATCTCATATATCCAATCCTACGTAACGTATTCATCCACAAGCCAATAAATCAATTGCATCCTTGCAAAATACTTTGGATCAAGTCAAATCAGTCCGTAAATACGGGACAATGGGATTAGTATAATTGTCCCACAAGTAAGCACAAGACATGATGCCGAGCTCCGATCACTCCCGATAATGCATCCGAATGTTGAAACATCTCGACATCTCCAAATCTTGAAGAACAAGTATCTATCAATCAAGAATCTAACTCGACTTCACACTTTAATACGTAACAAGCACAAATCGCTTCGTATCGGAAATACTCAAGGTACATCTTCTACTCATCCTATGCGAGACTAGACTAAGATCTGGAATTCTTAAAGTAAATCCCAAATATGCATGTCTGTTGAGTATCGTGTTCCTATTGAACCAAAGTCAGTGAAATCTGCACTAGCACACAGAGGATGGTGTCAAGCAATGCATGAAGAAATGGATGCATTATCTCAAAATAAAACCTGGGAGTTAGTCCCTAGAACTGATCAAATGAATGTAATTGGCTGCAAATGGGTGTTTAAAACAAAGCTCGCTTTGATGGGAGTTTAGATAGACCAAAGCTCGACTTGTAGCCAAAGGTTTCCATCAAGAAGAAGGTCTTGATTTCACGAAACCTTTAGTCCTCGTAGTGAAGCATGCTACAATTCGACTAATTCTCTCGCAGCAATGATAAAACAAGGCCAATTCATCGCTAGATGTTAAAAATGCTTTCTTACATGGTAACTTGAGTGAAACAGTTTATATGGAACAGCCACCGTGTTTTAAAGAATCACGAGACCTCATCATGTTTGTCTTCTCGGAAAATCTCTCTATGGACTTCGACAAGCTCCTCGAGCTTGGTTTGATAAGTTCAGCGCTTTCTTACTAGAATATGGATTCTTTTGTAGCTCAACCGATCCTCATTATTCATCCTACACACCGGTCCGAAACAATCCTCTTACTACTATATGTTGATGATATCATCCTAATCGGAAGCTCATCTCAACTACTTTCGAGTCTCATTACCTCTCTAAGTCTTCAGTTTCATATGAAGGATCTTGGTTCACTACACTATTTCCTTGGCATTGAAGTTAAGCGTACACCAGAACATTTGTTCCTCTGTCAAGCTAAATATGCTATTGATCTTCTTACCCGAGCTCATATGCTCGAGTCTAAACCAATTTCAACTCCTCTTTCAGTAAGACCAACTATCTTGATCAATGATTCTATAGCTTTGTCCAATCCTGCTGAGTATAGAAGCCTAGTTGGTGGTCTCCAATACCTCACATTAACTCGACCAGACATTGCCTTTACCACAAATCTACTCTGTCAGAAAATGCAGAAACCTACTATCGCAGACCTCCATAGACTGAAAAGAGTAATGAGATATGTTAAAGGTACACTCAGACTCGGCTTGTTCATTCATTCACAAAGCACTATGCATCTCTATGGCTTCTGGATGCGGGCTGGATGTGCTGAAACCGAAGATCAACAACTGGATTTTGCACATATCTTGGCTCCAATCTTATCTCCTGGGCAGCAAAGAAACAGCCACAGTTAGTAGATCCTCTGGCGTGCCGAGTATCGTGCTCTTGCATCAACCACCGCGATCTCACCCGGATCGCTTTGTCTTACGAGACATAGGCTGTTCCCTTAGTCCTCCTATTCATCTATACTGTGACAATAAATCAGCTATCTCACTCACTGTTAATCCTATCTTACATGCTCGAACAAAACATATTGAAGTAGATTTTCATTTTGTTCGAGAAAAGGTATCTTCTGGGTCATTACATGTAAGATATGTTCCGAGTCATTGTCAACTTGCCGATATCTTTACAAAACCTTTGTCACGAGTAGCACATGTTCATTCATGAGTCAAATTGGGAATTAGTGCACTCCCATTCCCAATTTGAGGGGGATGTTAAAGAGACAAAACAAAGATTAAAAGCGAGAGGAGCCGAGCAAAGTACGATGATAAAAGAAGGGAAAGATGAGCTGCAAAGGGAAAGATGAGTTGCAATTACAGCTGAATAAATCAAAGCAGAGCAAGATCGAAGTGAAGCTGAAAGCCGAGCCGGTGATCCGTAGAAAAGCTGAGCTGGCAATCCCTGTGAAGAATCCAACTATACAAAGATTATAATCAGGAAAAGAAGTTGATCAAGCAACTGAAGAAGCTGCAACTGAAGGAGCTACACGTGTGCCAAGATTAATCATTCTGTTATAGAAGTTGTTAATTCTGTTTTTAGAAAGACTTTGTAGTTAAGCTTTAGTATAAAGGGATTGAGTGGAAAACTGATAAACCGTGAAGTGCTATTCTGGAAAACTAGAAACCCTCTGCTCTCTCTCTCTCTGTTCATCTCAAGCTCTCTCTCTCTCTCTCTCTGTATTCTTTTGTTCTTCCTCATATAGTAAAGCTTTGTATTGATGAACATGAAGAAAGAGAAATAGAAATGATCGACTGATGCATTGCAATTGATTGTTCAGCAACTACAGAATACAGAATTCTCTCATATACAGGTTATCTTCCTGATTCTATTTCTTCTCAGTAACTTCTGGTATACCTTAAGGACCGAAACTCCTAATTCAATCGGTTATGCTTTCCACCTCTCTATTCGAGCAATCTTTGCTAAACTTCAACGTCAGATTGACTTGGATTTGATCGCTCGACCACCCTCGACCACCCTCGACCTCTCTATATCGAGTAATCTTGCATTCTCTCACGCATCTATTTAGGAAGGAAATGGGATCATCCACAAAAAGCAGACGAAATCTCACCCTGCATTGTCAATTTATCGAGTTATTCGAAACGAATATAATAACTCTTTTCGAAAACGAAGTTAGTGATTCAACGTGAATAGGATGGAAGTGGGTGATCGAATCATCGCTGTATTCGCTTGATAAATTAGTGCCTAAAGCTGACTCATCGTTCTACACATCGACAAGAAGTCTTCCTCAAGTTTAGATGTCGCTGTAGCCACGTAAATTATTGACAAGGACACGGACCCAACATAAGCATCAGCAAAAATCACTTTTACCCTTTCGCTTTCACCAACAAAAATAAGATACAATGAAATGAAAACACGCTAGGGGCAAATGACTCCATTGGTCCCTTCACACTCCCTTTCCAAGTCCTTGTCCGTGTCCATTTAAAAATTTCATTTATGTTGCCGATAATTCGGAGACACGCATTTCCTTGATCCTTCGTTTCTCTCGATGTGATTTTTCATATCTCTTACGGAAAAATTTTAAATGAAGATCTAAAGTGATAAAAAAAAAAAAAATAGACTTAATTTCAAATAAAAAACTAAAGTGATCAAATTAGTTTCAAATAAGAATCTGAACTAGTTGGCGATCAAATATTTGTTAGCCACATTTTTCAACCGCTAAAATTGGGATAATTTTGTCTGAAATTTACAATTAGGTAAAAGGTAGAGAAAATCCTCAAATCGAATTAAGGCTAAGTTCAATTTTTTTCCATTGTTCGTTTCTGATATCAAGTTTTCTTCTTCCTCCCCCATGGATTGTGTCCTCTTCATCACCATCGCCATCTTTGCTCTTCTCACCCTCTTTTATGTTAGCTACATTATTCAATATCGAGGTAAGTTATTTTGTAAAACATATATATACCAAGAACACATAAATTATACAATTTCGATAAATTAAGTACAGTTACTATCTTAAATCTATAGTATGTTTTGTTTCATTTCTTCTTAATTAATCATAAACATCTTTTTTTACGTGGATCAACCACCTTAAGTTCTATGCATAATCTTAACATCCAACATGTATTCCTGAATAGCCTCAAAGTTTCAATTATTCAGTCAAGGGTGGCTTGATTAACCAAAGTTTCTCTTGGCTATTCAATTTTTCAATTATTCAATCAAGGGTGGCTTGATTAACCAAAGTTTCTCTTGGCATATTCTTATTGGTTCAATTTTTATAAGAAGCAAACAAACTTCCTCACTCACTTCAAGTTGAGTGTGAGAGCAATGACTTTCCCCTCCAAAATCCTGTTCTTCCTCTCCCTCCTCTTCTTCTCATCCATCATCACTCCCACCGCCGAGTCAACTCACCGCCGCCGCCGCCGGCAGCCACACCCACTCGACCCCCTCACTCCCTCGGAGCTCGAACTCGCCCGAGCCATAGCCTCCGACTCGTTCCCCGGCTCGCCCCACCGCAACCTCAGCTTCCACTACGTCGGCCTCGACGAGCCCGACAAGCCCCTCCTCCTCTCATGGCTCTCCTCCCCCTCCCTCTCCCCTCCTCCCCCGCGCAGAGCCCTCGTCATCGCGAGAGCCGACAAGCGAACCCACGAGCTCACCGTTGACCTCTCCGCCCGCCGCGTCGACTCGGCCCGAGTCCACGCCGGGCACGGCTTCCCGATCCTCACGTTCGCGGAGCAGGCCGCCGCGAGCAGCCTCGCACGGCAGCACCCGCCGTTCCTGGAGTCGATGAGGAAGAGGGGGCTCAAGGCGGAGGAGATCGTGTGCGGGTCCTTCACGGTTGGTTGGTACGGGCAGGAGGCGAGGAAGGTCGGGCGGACGGTGAAGGTGATGTGTTACTACCTGGACGGGACGGTGAATTTGTATATGAGGCCGGTGGAGGGAGTGACGGTGGCCGTAGATCTGGACTTGATGAGGATCGTGGGGTTCATGGATAGAGTGAGGGTCCCAGTGCCCAAGGCCGATGGGACGGACTACAGCGGATCGAACGAGCGGGTCGGGCCGGCCCTGAAGCGGATTGGGGTGGTGCAGCCCGAGGGCCCGAGTTTCACGGTGGACGGGCATATGATCAGGTCCAAGGCAAAGTCATCACCCTCTCTCTCCTTCCTTGATCGTCAAAGAGTGATTATATAATGGCATGAACCCTTGAGGACAAATATAAAAATAGAAAGGACCCATCTTCTTGTAGACACTGTAAAGTATACGTGAGATTAATTTGCTCAGAGTATTAGTAATCTTCTGAACATATGTTAATGACTTGATGATTTTAACTTTCGATCTTGGTATTGGGTTTTAAGAGCCGTGTTCTTTGAGTATTCGATAACAACGGAGTCATGTGTTCGTATCTTCAATATGCTATATACATGATTTATTGGCTCTGATCATGCAATCTTGTGACATCTCAATGCATCAGGTGGGCTAACTGGGAATTCCACTTGAGTTTTGATGCGAGAGCCGGTCCAATTATCTCGCTGGCGTCGATTTACGACGCGGAGAAGCAGAAATTCCGGCAGGTGATGTACAGGGGATTCATTTCGGAGCTGTTTGTGCCGTACATGGACCTCACAGAGGAATGGTACTTCAGGACCTTCTTCGATGCGGGCGAATATGGGTTCGGACTCTGCGCCGTGCAGCTTGAGCCATTGCGGGATTGCCCTGAAAATGCCGTGTTCATGGATGCGTACATTGCTGGACCGGACGGGAAACCTATCAAGATGTCTAACGTTTTCTGCGTGTTCGAGCGGTATGCTGGAGATATCATGTGGCGTCACACCGAGCTTGGCATTCCTGGCAAAGTGGTAAGTCATTTTTTCTTGTTTCCCAGCTGTTCTTTTGTGTTTTTGGCCCGGGAATTTGAGGTGAAGCTTTATTTGAAACAAGCGACTCAAGGAGTGATGTTCTCTTCCATTTTGATTTTTTTTGGCTAAGATTGAAGTTAATTGGGTTTGGCATTTACAGAATTTGAATAGGCAATGAAGTGATCGGTGATTGCTTGGCCTAGACAGGACAAACTGGTCAAAATGGAGCTATGCAACTACACTACTTGTCCTATTATATACAGTTTGCTTTATCTGAAGGCTGTAGTTAGACGTGAAGGTCTTGGTACGCTTTTATATGATCCTCCGGAAGACCTGACTAAGCTTGATGCATCCGACTGCGAGACCTATTTCGTACAGTGTTAGGCTGTTCTTAAAGAGAGATTGTTAATTTGATGAAGATAATTTAACTCTGGTCTAGGGCGGTAAGCTCTAAATTTGAGCTCACAGAAATGACTTAGATTCCTGTATGGCCTTTGCAATATAACAGCTGCATTAGTTCATTCCTGGAAAAAGTCTGCAGAATGGTCTTTCACTATTAAATGGGGAGATGCCTTTGGTTTTGTTCTCCGCTCCATGACCCCTTTTCCAGAGCTTAAGAACCATTATGATTTTCGAAGTTGATACGAACTATTTTACTTTGTGATGCTCTGACGCATGACTGCTTTTCGAGCATTTCAATAAACCTGACATCTTATCAAACTGGTCTGGCAGATAAGAGAGGTGAGGCCAGAGGTAAACCTGGTGGTGAGGATGGTTTCGACGGTTGGCAATTACGATTACATTGTGGATTGGGAGTTCAAGCAGAGCGGATCCATCAAAGCCACGGTAAGTCTCCCAAGTCATTTATTATCTTTCTCCAGTCCCTTGATCTTTATCCGCATATGAATTTTGATATAACCTGAAGCTGACACTTCTTTTGCGCAAAGTGACTGGCCATTGTTTATATTGCTTCGATTCGCTGCAGGTAGGGTTAACCGGTCTACTGGAGGTGCGGGGTTCGAAGTACACGCACAATGATCAGATAGAGGATGAAGAATATGGTGTACTGCTAGCAGAAAACACCTTGGGCTCGCGACATGACCATTTCCTCATCTTCCACCTCGATCTCGACATCGATGGTGATTCCAACTCCTTTGTCAAGTCTGTCTTTAGACAGATCCCAGTGGCAGATCACCGATCCCCCAGGAAAAGCTATTGGACTGTCGTTAGCGAAACGGCTAAGACGGAGTCCGACGGGAAGATCAATCTCCTCAGTTCAGAACAGGCGGAGCTGTTGGTGGTGAACCCAGGCAAGAAGACTAACGTGGGGAATATGGTTGGATACCGTCTAATCCCTGGATCGATAACTGGGCCCCTCCTATCGGACGATGATTACGCCCAGATCCGCGGAGCGTTTACCAAGTACAACGTGTGGGTCACGCCATATAACAAGTCGGAGAAGTGGGCTGGTGGGTTGTACACGGATCGGAGCTATGGCGATGACACATTGGCCACATGGACCCAAAGGTACTCTTGGTTTTTCCACTATAGTGATGCCTTGAACTTCTAGGAAAGTGATTAGTTGTCAATTGTTTGATCATTAATATTTCGAGCTGGTTTGATACTACAGAAATAGGGCAATAGAGAACAAGGACATAGTGTTGTGGTACACCTTGGGGTTTCATCACGCTCCGTACCAGGAAGATTTTCCGCTGATGCCGACGTTGAGCAGCGGGTTTGAGCTCCGACCAGCCAATTTCTTCGAGAGCAACCCAGTTCTCAGAGTTGTACCACCTGAAGTGGTTAAGTGGCCAAATTGTTCCATACCTCGCATTATTTAGATTGAAAGAATGACCTTCAGGAACAGGGTAGTACCTTTACTCCCTTCTCCATAATTCTCAAAACATTGTTATTTCGATTAGAAGGAAGGATCAAATTCTAGCTAGCAACGGAACATTTGGATATGTGCTCTGTCTTTTGCTTTTGCAGTATGTTCAACTGCCTTGAGAGAAAAAAAAATAAAAAGGTTAAGGGGTTAATGAGATCTGATCTTGCAAATGCAACCGAGATAACACTCTGATCATCGAATAGATCACATTGGATTGGGTAGCCATTGGACATGGTCACCTTCTTCAACTTCAACAAGCTGTATCGAGCTTGTGAATTGCCTCTCGATCGATAAGCCGAAAATTGGAAAACCTGTATCCTTAATTGGGGACTGAATCAGAGCAATTCATAGTTATAAATGAAGGGACTGCATAAGCAGTTGGTACCATATGCGTTATTGGGCCTTGCTTGAACCAACTAATCCAAGAGATTGCTTATTTTTCTAGACATTTTTTTTAAGGAAAACTGAAGAGTAAACTTTGAATTAGATCATACATTCGCACACGTGGTGCAGTGACATTTTTTATTCCAGGATGAGCTTTGAATTTGAAAATCTCTAGAGTCCCTCTGGAAAGCTCACTCCATTTCCAGGAAAGCTCATCTCTAGGGCTTGCAGCTCGGAATGACAGGTTCTGGGGATTTCGTTTTGAGCACCGGGTTTCTGTCGAAGAAGTTGCTCGGCCGGAGCTCAAAACCGCCACTCAGCGTCGGCATTATCGGGAAGTCCTCTTGGTAAGGGACGTGATGAACGCCCAGCGTGTACCACAACACAATATCCTCATTCTCAATCTTCCTGTTCCTGCATAATCAAATACTAGTGACTAAATGAATCGACCTTGTCATGATAGATAGCAGTTTTGTGCAATAGACAGATAAAGGATTGATAGTGGTGATATTATATAGAACGGGAGAATTATATTCAGTCCTAAATGATTAGTACAGAATGTATGTGAGAGAATTCTAAACGTTCTGGAAAAATGTAATCAAGTTTTAAAATCTTGCCATAATTAGTATTTCATTACCAAATTAAGCATGATTTTTTACCATAACAGTACAAAAAAAAGGATTGTGTTTGGCGTTCATTGTATGCCCGAATTGCGAAATTTAATTGAAAAATGAGGGGAAAATGACATAAATGATTACCAAACTTTGATTTAATGTACAATGTAGTTATTGAACTTTTAATTTGTTCAATGTGATCTATGAACATATTGAACATAAAATTTTTTCATATAATTTAAGGATTAAATTGAACATGTACTATAAATTCATGGACCACATTAAATAGATTAAAAATTGTTGAATCACATTATACATTGGGGGTAAAGTTTAAGCACCATATTGAACAAATTAAATGTTTAATAACCACATTATATATGGGATCAAAGTTAAAAGACCACCCGTGTCATCATCCCAAAAATGAGACTCAAATGTTAGGAACAATTCATTAAAAACCGGTTGAAAACTAAAAACTTAGATTTGGCTCTTCAATATCAAAATCAACCCCGAAAACTTGACCAACCGTTCAATTAATCACTCATAGATATTGAAGCCGAATAAGTTATCGCTTACTTCAACCGTGATATCGAGATTAGCAAAGTACGTAAATATACATTAATCAAAAGTTACCTCTTGGTCCAAACAGCTAATGTATCATCCCCTCGGCTTTGATCGACGTATCGGCCTCCGGCCCATTTTTCGCTCTTGTTGTACGGAGTCACCCACAAGTTGTTGTTGGTGAAAGCGGCGCGGATCTGCGGGTAATCATCTCGGAACAGAATGGGGCTCGCGATCGGCCCGGGGATGAGGCGGTACCCGACGTTGTTCCCGACTTTGGTTTGCTTGTTGGGGTTGACCACGATGAGATCACACGGCTCCAATCCCAAGTGCAGCTGCGCCTCCGGACTCAGTTCTCGCGGTCTTGCTCGACACGGTCCAGTAACTCTTCCTCGGCACGCCTTCCTCGGCCACTGGTTTCGTGATCAAATTGGTCTTGACGAAGGAGTTTGGAGCACCATCGACGTCGAGGTCGAGATGGTAGGTGAAGAAGTGGTCGTGGTGCGTAGCGATGGTGTTTGCTCCAACCATCGTGCCGTATTCATCCTCTTTTATCTGACTTGCGTGAGTGTAGTTCACTGCTTTGACTTCTAGTATTCCAGTCAGTCCGACCTGTTGATTAGTTTGGTAGCCAGATTCGTAGTGACAAAGAAATTGCTGATTAATTTTTATAAAGCAAATAACATATGAAGTAATATAAATTCAGTGAAGATTCTAAGTGGGGAAAATTGGGACGAGTGTAGTACGCCCCTAGAAAAAGGGAAAGCTTACGGATGCATGTTGCAACATTAAACATGAAATTATGTTTTCATCTAACATCTAACTTCAATTGACATTATTTCAATAAAATTTCACATAGAATTAGAGCATAAGGCCATGGATGTATTGATTTTGTTTTTTCTGATCCTTATTTGCCTTCTCAATCATCACTTTCCACAATTTAACTTGAGGACAAATTCCACTCTATGCACGATAAATGTTACAATATTTAGGTAGATATTAAATCACACCACTTAAGCTTCCGTCAGTAGTGATCTACAGAATTTGATAGGAAAATTCCAAATAAGGGTTCGAAGGACTCTTAATTTTTCAAAAAAGATTTGAAGTGGATTGTCTCAAATATAGGCTTGAAATATTTTTATTTTTTCAAATAAGGGTCTGAAGTGGACATTGTTTCAAATAAATACCTGAAGTGACCGTGTCAATCTCAAAAAAGAACCTGCCCTCATTGGCTGGTCAAGGGTATTTCTATCTTTTATATTTTCTTCACTTTTTTCTTTCTTTTTTCCTTTTTCTATTTTTAAAATTAGAAAAGGAAAAAAGCTAAAATTAAAAGAAAAAAAAAGAAGAAAAATATAGGTGGGAGGGCTGGCCCCAACCCTCCACCTGGTTTTTTTTTTATTTTTAATTTGTGTTTTCTTTTTATATTTTAGTTTTAGCTTATTATTTTTTCCCTTTTCTTAGTTTTTTATAAGAGAAAAAGGCAAGAAAATAAGTAAATGGGAAAGGAAGAAAATGCGCATGACTAGCCAATAAGGTCAAGTTCTTCTTTGAGATTGACATGGCCACTTTAGGTTGTTATTTGAAATAAGGTCCATTTTAAGCATTTATTTGAGAAAATAATGACATCTTAAGTCCCTATTTGAGACAAGGTTCACTTCAAACGCCTAATTAAGAAATTAAGAGCACTTCAGGCTCTTATTTAAAAAATTAAAGGCATTTCATGCCTTTATTTAGAATTTTCCCAAATTTGACAGTGCATTGATTAGAAATATGGACCAAAAGACAGAAAAAAGTGGCTATGCATTGACACCCCATTACCAAATGTAGAAATTTCTATGTTGAAAAGCCTTATAACAGCACGTTAAATTCAAAGATTAGAAATTTCTATGTTGATGTTGATCTTTAGGAAAGATTTCTACGTAATTAAGTCAAGAATGGACCCCTCATAGATTTAAATTCAAAGACACACCCGAAATAGCTTGAACTTTCCAATATTCAGGACGTTAAATTTGACCAATGTATGTTCTTTTATCTAATCATTTTGAAGAGTCAATAACATACCTCGAATTTGATGGCTCCACTTGGCTTGAACTCCCAATCAAGAATGTAATCGTAGTTGCCAACTGTAGATACTGATCTCACCACCAGGCTCACGTCTGATCTAACCTCATTAATCTGAAAAATCATCCAACGTCAGACTTGTCAAAGTTTTCCTTAAACCTTAAAGATTTTTTTTTTTTTGGACAGCTTAAACCTTAAAGATTGAAAGGACCGAAAATCAAAGATTGCAGAGTATTCACACTTAGACTCACTGACCGTCACATCCGGAATTCCAACCTCAGTATGACGCCACATGATATTTCCTGCATACTTTTCAAACACACAAGTTACATTCGGTATCTGTACTGCGCTACCATTTTGGCCCGCAAAAAATCCGTCCATGAATACCGCATTATCGGGGCAGTCTACCCTCGGCTGGAGTGACACGGCGGACAATCCGAACCCGAATTCTCCACTGTCGAAGTAGGTCTTGTAGTACCATTCTTCAGTTGGGTCCATATAGGGCACGAAGACCTCGGACACATAGGCTCTATATAGTACCTGTCGATATTTATCCTTCTCGAGATCATAGATCGATGCTAGCGAGATGATCGGACCGACTCGGACGTCGAACCCTAGATGGAACTTCCAATTGGCCCAGCTGCGCCACAACAACATTTCGATTAAATGACGATAAAGGCCTGTATGTGCACTTGTCTCCATTAGATTTTATGATAAATTCCTAAAAATATGTTCTAATAAGTGACGAGGTTATTCTAATAGAGGCGCGTGATTATGTCGCCAACTCAAACGAACGTACCGAATTTACCACAAATGAACCAATCGTATAGTTGTGCATAAGCTGAGGTTATGCTATGACGTCTATCTGAGCTGATTGCTCTCGCCCCTTGACATGGTGGCCTAGTCGGTTAAGACTTCTCTACACCTTCTCTATCGCCAGGTCGAAACCGTACGAGAAGTTACTGAGAATAGATCGTGAGCAGCTTGCGCATTTCGGGGGTGCCAGTGTGACAAGCTTAATTATTCGTCCTTCAACTCTTGCCATGTGCAGATGGCTGTAGATAAAATTAAGACAGGACATTCCGCAACTGGTGTAAGACCTTATTAGCGTCACTTCTCATGTCCAAGTTTGCGTGTTTGATATCAGCTAAGCGGTCCAAAATGGCGACATGGATTCGATTGCCTTGTTGCTATCAAGTTTGATTTTTCTTTCGTGCAATTCTTAGCAAAAGAAAGAGAACTCTTTCGGTAAGAGCTATCGATCTTGGTTTTTGATACGTTCATTGTCAAACACGCGTGAAGGAATCTAATTCCACTGTGTCCAGTCCAAGTTCCTTTCGACAGGTTTTGAAGTGGCTGAAATAAACCAAGTACGTCGTTAACTTGACTTTCGAGTTTCCGTTTCTTTTTTAACCTCTTACGGTGTTTTATTGCAAAGTTCAACCAAATCACACGTTTCTATTTACTTGTTTGGTGAGACTAAAATGTGGGTTTAAGAAGGTCAAATTAAACAACTTAGCATTTTAACAAGTACCTGATAGTATGTCCCTTGATGTCGAAGCCCAGTCCATGAGGTTGCACGATGGCCGCGCCCTTTAGATGTGGTCCGAAGGGAGGGTTTTGCTTCTCCAGACGGTACTCAGTGTCCTCAGCTGTCGGCACAGTTGTCGCGAACCGGTCGTGATACTTCACTATCTTCATCAGATCCAAGTCGACCACCACGACTATGCCTTCGATGGGTCTCATGTAGAAGTTGACCGTGCCGTTTGTGTAGAAAGCAAGGACCTTCACAACCCTCCTGCTTCTCAGCTCTCCGTACCACCCGACCGAGAAAGTTGAGCACACAACGCTTGACATGTCGAGGCCTCTGTTTTTGATGGACTGTATGAATTCATCATGTGTAAGAGGTAGCTCGATCGCAGCTGTTTGCTCCTCTATTGTGAGCATAGGGAAGCCATGTCCATGGTACACCTGTTCGAAATTATATCAAGTATGTCATGACTCAGAAAAAGAAGGAAAAGCAAAATTGATGGATCCATCTAAACTCATGCATGAAGACACTAAGTGATTGGTTTTATCAAGTAGAATGAGTCTAGAGACTGATTTGGAGCAAGGGAAATTAAGGAAGAATAAGTAGAAAGAAGATGAAAAAGATTGCAGGTAGCAATGTGAATGCATGCGTCGATAAAGAAGAAAGACTTGGAAAGAAAATAAGCCACGATTATTATTTAGCCTTATGTTTCAAGACCGTTGATTGTTCCGCTTATCACATTCAAGGTCAAGGGTCCTATGAATGCAGTCATCTTGCCAAAGTAAAACGGTAGGTGGCTGATGAATCTCAATCATGAAAGTTGATAAATGAATTGAACATGAGCGAGGCCAAAACTGGTTGCTATAGCTTGAAATAAATTGATTTGCTGACAAAACCTCCTTGGAGACGATTGATGGTTGATGGCTCGATAAGTCCACGACCAGCTCATGAGTTTGCCCATGGAACCGCACGACCACGGAGGCTCGACGAGGAGGAGGTTTTTTGCTAGCTTGGCTCGACATCCACGAGTAAACAAGAGATTTATCTGGCTCGTCCAGACCCACATATTGGAATGTCACGTTTTCACTCGATGCCCCATACGACCTATTCACCGCATCTCGAATCAGAGAGAATTCCACTGGCGTTAAGGGATCAAGCGGGTGTTCATGCTGAGATGAGACTGGTGAGACGGAGAAGGAGAAGAGTAGGATGGAAAGGAGAGAGAGCAAGACTCTGTGAGGGGAAGCCATTAGTGTATGTGAAGACTTTGCGATGCATCGGCATCCTTAAATAAGCAGACACCTGTTTTTTCGGAGAAATTTGAAAACTATGAAATCAGGGATAGCATTTGTTGAAAAATTAATACGAAATTAATAGGCTTTTGCAATTTAAATTAACAAGAAATTATTAAAAAAATAAACAATGAACAATAAATGAGGCCAGATATTTACGTGATATTTACCTGATTTGATCAAAATATCGGTACTTATTTCAATATATACTATTTACGAGTTAATAATTACTAATCCATTATAATCAGATAATCAAATATATAATATTTTAAACGCTCTAATATTTTTTACATTTAAATTATTTCTACATTTAAAGTGTTTATGAATAGATAAATAACTCAAATTGAATATATAACAATCGCAGCATTAAATTCGTTTGTGTCCGATGTTCCTCGTTCGGAGCGTTCTCTCGTGCGGCTCAAAGTGTGCGTTCTATTCGAGAACAGACTGTTTTTTCAAAAGAGCGTTCTCTTGTGAGCCCTTATTTTTGTAATGGCTCTCTCTTGGGCAGCTACATACGGGTGTCAAACAACCACGCATCTCCTTTGATCAAAACCAAATAGGTCAATGACCTTGGCCCCTTCGTTGGAAACCAGTCGAGGAAACTTCGTCGTCTGATGAATCCTAATCCGAATAAGAAAATGGATTTCTTGAGATTCTTCACACGGCTGTAAAGTTGAGACATAGTTTAACATTTGTTTTATGTGTGGAAAATGTATGCCGGGCTCTTTGTGGTCCTAGTTTGATAAACACATATGAGTTGTCTTTGGTGGCCCTGATTTTATACGAACATATGAATTTTCTTGAGATATTGTTTAACATTTGTTTTATGTGTGGAAAATGCATGCCGGGCTCTTTGTGGTCCTAGTTTGATAAATACATATGAGTTGTCTTTGGTCGTCCTGATTTGATATGAACATATGAATTTTCTTGAAGAAAATTTCACATAAAAACTTGAAATTATGTTGTTTTATGAAAAGATGTCTCGTTAGAGTATAGTGCGCTTAAAACCTACAAGGAAGCTACTTTTTAAAAGATTGAGTAAAATGGTTAGTTGTTATGAATGAAAATATGGAATCTTTTGAAAAAAATTAAATTTGGGAGCTTTTCAAGCCACCAAAAGAAAAGAAAATTGTGAGCTGCAAATGGATTTTCAAAAGAAATGAAGGTATTTTTGGAGCTGAAAACATCATGTTCAAAGCTCGTTTAGTTGCTAAGGGTTATAGTCAGATTAAGGGAGTTGATTTTAATGAAGTGTTTTCACCTGTCATAAAAAACAATTCCATTTGGATTTTTTCTTGTGTTAGTTGTTATGCAAAATACAGAGTTGGATCAACTCACTATGAAAACAACTTTCTTACATGGTGAACTTGAAGAGAAAATTCATATAGGTCAATAAGAAGGTTTTTAGTTTGAAGGTAAGGAAAATCATGTTTATCTATGGAAAAAAAAATCTATATATGGCTTGAAACAATTATCGAGCCAGTGGTATAAAAAGTTTGGTTCATTTATGGTGCAACTTAGCTATTGTAAGAGTAAATATGGTAGTTGCGTATATTTGTGCAAACTTTCAAATGACTTTTTCATTTATCTATTATTATATGTTGATGGCATGTTGATTATAGTAAAAGATAAATATCATATACAGAATTTGAAGGCACAATTAAGCGCTGAATTCGAAATGAATGATTTAGATGCAGTAAAGAGAACCTTTGCATGGAGATTTAGGGAGATCAAAAATGGAAAAAATTGTATCTCTCCCAAAAAGCTACATTAAGAAGGTTTTATATCATTTTTGTATGAAAGATGCCAAACTAGTAATTACTCATCTTACTGTTCATTTTAGATTACCAACTAATTTATGTCTACATGTAGATGATGAGATAATATATGTCACGTGTTCCATACTCTAGTGCAATTAATAGTCTTATGTATGACATGGTCTGTACTTGACCTGACATTTCACATGCTGTTAGTATGGTAAGTAGATATTTATTATGCTTGGGCAAAATCCATTGTAGAGTTGTGCAGCGGATTTTGAAATAACTAAAGGGTACTTTTGGTTAGGGTTTAAAGTTTAGGAAAACTAGTAATGTTCTCATAGAATATGTCGATTCTGATTATGCAAGAGCTTTTGGACTAGGTACATTTTTTACCATTGGAGGTTGTGCACTTAGTTGGAAAGTTACTTTGCAGCATATAGTTGCTTTATCTACTATGGAGGCAGAGTATATGATTGTTACAAAGGCAGTTAAATTGATCATATGGTTAAAAGGCTTATTTGGAAGCTCAATGTGGATCCCGGTGTAACCATTGTCTATTGTTATAGTCAGAATGATATTAAAGATGATATAAATCATGAGAAGACAAAGCACATTAATGTGTAGTATCATTTCATTTGAAAGATTCTTACTAATGGCTATATCAAGGTCTTGAAGATTAGTACAAAAAAAAAAAAATCTAGTTGATATGTTAACGAAGCCCTTGCCTAGTGCCAAATTCAAGCATACCTAGATTTAGTTAATGTTTGTTGCAATTGAGATTTATTCTAGTGGAAGGAGAAGATTGTTTGTTGCTTATGTCTAGTTCGAGTCAAGATCAAGATTTTTTTAGTATGTCTTAAATTCTTTATGAGCTTGGGCCAACATTAGGGCTTGGGAGTACTATAAATATTATTTTTCTTAAGTTATTAGGTTGAGAAATTGAGACCAAAAAAGTCTTTGAGTTTTTTTTGCCGTTTTTTACAATCCTTAAATTTCCATAGAGGATTTTCCTTCTTTGCTACCTGTGATTTTTCCCAAAAGGGTTTTCTACAGAATTTTGTGTATTCTTTTATTCTTCTTAGTAATAATTTTGTTGTAGTTTTCTCAATATGAATCACTTGTCCCATGGAGGCATCAAACTGGCATTAGAGCTCAAGGTTGAACTTGTTTAGAGTGATACCTTATGTACCTTCTGTTACTTATCTTCCATTATATTTTATGCTTTTGCTCAAATAAAAAGAAAATGGAAATGTCAAATCAAGTTCTAAGAGGCTTGACATTGGAGCAAGCGTATAATGAGAGGTATAACTGTGCAATAGAAAATCTCCAAAGACAAATGCATAAAGTCCTCACTCTCCTAGAAAATCGACTGAAGGGTAGTAGAAGATACTTGGCTAAGCCTTCAACTAAAGTTACGTCCTTCTGTGATGATACTTACTCTAACCAGGTTGAGGATACTTCTAAATAGAAGAACGAAATGGTCAAGCCGCTTGAATTCATTGAAAAGCTCCAATAGGAATCGGATGGTAAAAATAGCAAGTGCTTCAAGTGCTTGGCAAGGATTGTCCTTACCAACAGGATATCACCATTTAATTGAGAAATTGATTTTGAACTTCAAGAGGCTCAGCAAGATCCATATCATATGGATTTTGAATCCAAGGAGCAAGACCAGATCATAGAACAAATTAAAGAAGGAGAAATGCTAGCCATCCAAATGTCATCAAGCAACTATGATATTAGGAATGATGAATCTCTAAATAAATTTATTGAGGCAAATGGTGAGGTCAAATATGGAGAGAATGTTATTATAATGGCCGGAAATATTACTTGTCACTTTTATTTCATATGCCCTAAAGCATTCTCTCCCAGTGCTAATCAATTGTCAAAATGTATTTGATATATTTTTAGCTTTTCAGTAAGCCTTGAAAATATTTATTTCTATGAAGCTGATGTATTATCTAGTTTGTTGAAGACATTGCTTGGAGAATTTTTCAGAATAAAGATTCTTCGGTATAGATCGTTATGGCAACTTGGCTACTTTCAATCTAGAAGAGGAAGCCAAGCTGGATTTGAGGAAAAATCTTGAAGAAACTGGGGAGTTTAATGAGGGAGCATTGGGCTCTATTGATGAACTCGTAAGCTCAACTCATATTTCATTGATCAATCCAACTCAATTCTTAAGTTTGGAAGCGAATTTCCAATTTTGGCTATAGTCTAATTTGATGGGTCCAAGTTTGAACATGTTGATTATGGGTTACTCATTGATTCAATGGACTAGTTGTCAATTGACTATCAAGATATCAATACACAAGTTTGATGTTGATTTCGAGGCTGCTAATCGACCACCTAGCAATTGAAGACTGTCTTAATCGATTTTCATCAATGTTGGTTGATCTTCAAAGATGTCTATTGGGCTGGCCAAACTAGTGAATGAATTTAGAGTCTAAGTTTGACCACTTTACATTTTATCAAATGTATTTAGTACTAGTATTATGAGTCTTAAGTTGTAGGTTTCACAAGTCCAAGTTCAAGTCTTTAGGCATTTTAATACATTTTCTAGTTCCTAGAACTCTATCGTCTTTTCTAGTTCTTATATCTTTATTAGTTGGGTAGTTCCCATGTCTTTAATGTTTGTCTATTTTATATGTTTTAGGTCCTCTATAGATAGAGGAGAGTTCTCAAGTGTAAGGCGGAGTTAACAAATATATGAGAACTCCTCTATTTGAGGGAATTAATATTTGATTCTTTATCTAATGTCGTTGGTAGTGAATCAAACAATTATTTATCCTTGGCCGGTGGAGCAATCAATTATGCCTTGGTGGTGAGCTGCCATTTATTCAGTTTTTTATCCTTAGCTAATGGCCTGTGCATTTACGCCTTGGAGGTGAACCTTCCTTTCTAAACCCATCTTAACACACCATCCATACACATAACCCAACAAGTCTCACTTTTGGAATCGCTCATACCATGCAACGCATCAAGTTAAGGTTCTTCAAAGCAATTTTCCTCTTAATATCACTAACGTAGTTTCTTCGTTTCGTTTGTGTCTATCGTTCTTGGTTCGCTGATGTTGCTACCGGTATAATCATGTGAGTAACACAAGCATGCCATTTAAGGGCTTGAGCCCTTATTTGAGAAAAATACCTCACTTCATGCCTTTATTTGAGAGAATGTCTATTCTGACCATTTTTATAAAAAAACAATCTTATTTTAAGCCCTTATTTGAGACTCTTTATTTGAGACAATAGCGATGTGATTTCAATGAATACCACCACAAGCATTGAAGCCACCACTAGCCACTGAGATGACCAATACTGCTAGGGGTGAGCAATTGAACCGAGTCTACTCGGAAATCGGACCGGCCCACTCGAGAACCGACTCCCATTGAAATCGGTCTAGGAACCGTTTCCAAAATTCGGAATCAATTTGAACGGGTTTGGTTCCTGGTTCCGAGTAAATACCCACCTAGGAACCGAATTGACTGAACTGATTTGAGAACTAGTTTTGTAAGCCCAAAAGTCCAAAACCCTATCTTTTTTCCCCCCGATTTCTAATCTTAGAACTGCATTTTTCCTCTCGCATGGCAATCCTCCCTCGTCATTCCTCTTCCTCACTCGCTTCCCTCCCTCGTCGGCTCACAGTTGCACCATCCATCGCATAGGATTTTGGGTTTGCCATATGATATTTATTTATGATAATTAGTCTTGTGGATCCTTAATTTTTTGTCTAGTGAAAAAATTCATATGCTTATCGATTACATGTGTTTAATGTTTCAATACAAATTATGAGGATTACATTGTTTTCTCATGTATTAATGTAAAATTCAAAGCCATATAGGATAGAAAAACAGGTTCTAGTGGAAACAAGGTTGACCTTGGAACTGAATCGAAAAAATAGGATCCAATGCAAATACAATCGGATACAGAGTCCAAAAAAGATAAACCAATTATAATAGGATTGGGTACAAGGTCTAGATTTAGAACCTACCCACCCTGAATCCGATTACCCCTAAATACTGCTTCTCTACTCTACATTCTCTCTCTCGCCACAATGACGCTGGCTTGGAGCAACAACGGGTGGAATTTCATCAGAGAGATTTGTGGCAGCGATTGTGGGGGCATGCTTAGAGCTATTACGGCTATGTCGGCTAGGACAGGAGAGAATAAGAAATTTAGGAAGAGAAAAAGGAGGTAAACGATACCTGGATGATAAATTAGAACATAACAAATTGATTATTTAGTAAATAATGCGGCACATTTTGAATGTCTTATCTCATTAATAGCACATGCAGGTCTACTCCTGCTATTGAATAATCCCTTGCGCATGACGTGTTTAAGTAGACTCTGACTTAGGTCATACATTTGCAAACTTGCTACACTGATGTTCTTCATCCAGGATGAGCTAAAACATTGAATTTGAAAATCTCTAGGGACTCTGATAAGATCACTCCAATTTCAGAAAAAGATCATCTCTAGGGCTTGCAGCTCAGAATGACGGGTTTTGGAGATTTTGTTTTGAGCACCGGGTTTCTGTCGAAGAAGTTGCTCGGCCGGAGCTCAAAACCGGCGCTCAGTGTCGGCATTATCGGGAAATCCTCTTGGCAAGGAACGTGATGAAAGCCCAACGTGTACCACAAGACAATGTCCTCATTCTCAATCTTCCTGTTCCTGCATAATCGAATGCCAGTGACTAAATGAATCGACCTTGTCATTAAGATAAATAGCATTAATGTACAATAGACAGAGACAACGGATTGGTAGTGGTGATATTATATAAAAAGGGAAAATTGTATCCAAAGTCCTAAATTATTAGTACAAAATGCTTGCAAGCGAGTTCTAAATGTTCTAAATAATTGCAATCTGATCGTAAAACCTCACCATAGATGGTGTTTCTCACCAAATTAAGCGTGATTTTGACCATAATAGTGCAAAAGAAAACATGAGAACGGTTTTTTCCGTTGATTGTATGCCTTAATTGGGAGATCTAATTGAAAAATGAGTCTAAAATGTTATGTACAATTGAATGAGAATAGATGTAAACCTAAAAACTTACATTCCACTCTTCAATCTCATCAACCGCGACAAATTAACCAAATGTTTTAATTAATCACTTAAAGATTTTGAAACCGATTTAGTTACCCCTTGCTCCAACCGTGATATCGTGATTAGCAAAGTACGTAAATATACATTAATCAAAAGTTACCTCTTGGTCCAAACAGCTAATGTATCATCCCCTCGGCTTTGATCGACGTATCGGCCTTGTTGTACGGAGTCACCCACAAGTTGTTGTCGGTGAAAGCAGCGCGGATCTGCGGGTAATCATCGCGAAATATAATGGAGCTCGCGATCGGCCCCGGGATGAGGCGGTACCCGACGTTGTTCCCAACTTCGGTTCGCTTGTTTGGGTTGACCACAACGAGATCACATGGCTCCAATCCCAAGTGCAGCTGCGCCTCTGATTCCGTTCTCGCCGTCTTGCTCGACACGGTCCAATAACTCTTCCTCGGCACGCCTTCCTCGGCCACTGGTTTTGTGATCAAATTGGTCTTGACGAAGGAGTTTGGAGCACCATCGACGTCGAGGTCGAGATGGTAGGTCAAGAAGTGGTCGTGGTGCGTAGCGATGGTGTTTGCTCCAACCATCGTGCCGTATTCATCCTCTTTTATCTGACTTCCGTGAGTGTAGTTCACGGCCTTGACTTCTAGTAGTCCAGTCAGTCCGACCTGTTGATTAATTTGGTATGAAGATCCGAAGTGACAAAGAAATTGCTGATTAATTTAGATGAAGCTGAATAGACGACATGTATTTACAGTTTTTTCTTATCGTTATTTTCCTTTTCGATCTTCAATTTCCGCAATTTGACTTGAGCCTAGATTCGAAGTTATGCAAAAGGATCGTCACAATATTAACACGGACATTAAATCACACGTTTTAAATTTCCGTCAATATTTCGTCCAAAAAAAATAAAATCTTCCGTTAGTATGATCCACAAAATGTGACAGTGTGAAGTTCGGAAATATGGATCCAAACAGGGAAAAGGCAGCTATGAATTGACAACGACAAACCCCTCCTACCACATGTAGAAATTTCTATATTGAGAAGACTGGTAACCCATTAGGAAAGATTTTTACGAAACTAGGTCAAGAATGGACGCATCATAGATTTAAATTCAAAGGCACCCTCGATATAACTTGAACTTTCTAATAATGAGAAGATTGTCTAAAAAATCTTAAACCTATTGCACTTTTATCAAATTAATTATAAATATTTCAATTTTATCAATTGAGTCGTGAATCTTTCACATTGTGCCAATTGAGTTCATTCGGTCCGTTTTAGTCGTAAATCATTGATGCGGATGCCGTCGGTTTATGTGGCATGGCCGTCGCTGACGTAAATAATTTTTAATATTTTTCAATTTTTTTAATTTATCTTTTGTTCTTTTTTTGCCCAAAAAAAAAAAAAAAGATTCAACAACGGACCTCGAATTTGATTGATCCACTTGGCTTGAATTCCCAATCAAGAATGTAGTCATAATTGCCGACCGTAGACACCGACCTTACCACCAGGCTCACGTCCGATCTGACCTCTCTTATCTGAAAAATCAGCAAACATTAGAGTTTTCAAAGTTTTCCTTAAACCCTAAAAGATTGAAAGGACCAAAAACTAAAGATTGTAGAGTATTAACAATTAGACTCACTGACCGTCTCATCCGAAATTCCAGTCTCAGTGTGTCGCCACATTATGTTTCCTGCATACTTTTCAAACACACAAGTTACATTCGATATCTTTACAGGGGTACCATCTTGGCCCGCGTAGAATCCGTCCATGAATATCGCATTATTGGGGCAATCCACCCCCGGCTGGAGCGACACTGCGGACAATCCGAACCCAAATTCCCCGCAGTCAAAATAGGTCTTGTAGTACCACTCTTCGGTTGGGTCCATATAGGGCACGAAGACCTCAGACACGTAGGCTTTATATAGTACCTGTCGATATTTGCCCTTCTCGAGATCGTAGATTGATGCTAGAGAGATGATTGGACCGACTCGGGCGTCGAACCCAATATGGAACTTCCAATTTGCCCAGCTGCACAACAAAAATAATTTGATTTAATTGTAACAAAGGCCTGTATGTGTCTATGCCTGCATTAGATTTTATATAAAATCCCTACAAATGAGAACCGATAGAATATGCTAACAGAGAGTCATCATGTATTCCTTCAATTCAAGTTAACACACCCTATTCGCCACAAACGAAACGGGGTTTGGTTCAATAGATGTGCATATACGTTGAGGTTATCGCATGATGTCTGTCCAAGCCGACATAAATTGCTCTCGCCAGTCGATTCGGTGGCCTAGTAGGTTAAGAATTCTCGACGCTCTTTCAGTCCCCGGGTCGAAACCGTTTGCGATAATAATCCGTGAAAAAGATTTTACCAAGAATAGATCTTGAGAGCTACGGGTTTCGGTGGTGCCACGGTAACTTGCTCAATTACACGCCCTTTAATTTTTACCATAGCCATAGCTTTGTTGGTAAAATTAGGACAAGACATTCTGTCTTAATTTGTGTATTTGGTATTAGCAAAGTGGTCCGAAATAGCAACGTGGATTCGAGAGCCTCGTTGCTACCAAATTTGATTCTTCTTTCGTTCAATTATTAGCAAAAGGAAATAGAAACTTTGTCGGCAAGAGCTATCAATCTTGATTTTTGATTCGGTCATTGTCAAACGCGCATGATGGTTTCTAAGCATGCCCTGTCCCGATCAATTGATTTCAGAGGGACTGAAAGTACGACGTTAATTTGACTTGCGAGGTTCCGTTTCATTTCCAACATCTTACCATGTGTTATCGAAAGTTCAACCGAGCCAAACGTTGCACGGCCTCCTTGATTTTGGAGGAAGCATTGTCAAATCACCCCCCACACATCAAAACTGAATTTAAGCGTACGTTTGGTTCCTTAGGTGTAATTCTGGCGGTAATGATATTCGCTTAGATAGGCCAATATGTTCCAAAGAGCATATCATCTTCCAGCTTCGATAAATTGCTCTCTAATTGACATGCTGTTAAAAGGGTTTTAATGAGTTTTACCTGATAGTATGTCCCTTGATCTCGAAGCCAGGTCCATGGGGTTGCACGATGGCCGCACCCTTCAGATGCGGCCCAAAGGGCGGGTTTTGCTTCTCCAGACGGTACTCGGTGTCCTCAGCCATCGGAACAGTGGTCGCGAACCGGTCGTGATACTTCACTATCTTCATCAGTTCCAAATCGACCACCATGACTATGCCTTCGATGGGTCTCATGTAGAAGTTGACCGTGCCATTGGTGTAGTAAGCTAGGACCTTCACGACCCTCCTGCTTCTCGGCTCTCCGTACCATCCAACCGTGTAACATGAGCACACAACGTCGGACATGTTGAGGCCTCTTTTTTCGATGGATCGTATGAATTGATCATGTGTACGAGGTAGATCGCTCGCAGCTGTTTGCTCCTCTAGTGTGAGCGTGGGGAAGCCATTTCCATGGTAAACCTGTTTTCAAGCATATTAAGTTTGTCATGACTCAAGAAAAAGAAGAAAATAATTTGATCGATCCATCTAAACTCATGCATAAAACCACTAAGTGATTGGTTCGATCAAGTAGAACGAGTCTAGATAACTGATTTGGAGGGGGAGAAATTAAGGAGAAGGAGTAAGAAGATGAAAAAGATTGCAGCAAGCAATGTTCATGCATGCGCCCATAATGAAAAAAGACAAGAAAGAAAATGAGCCGGGAATACTATTTAGATGCCATTAGCAAATCCATAATGCAAAGCAGTGACCGCATATTGACACAAAGTCCGATTCTAATAGATCAAGTTAATTACATGGGACGCATTGGACCACGTGCTTGAAAAAGAATTTGGAGCCTTATTTTTCAAGACAGTTGATTGTTTTGCTTATCATACGTCAAGATCAAAGGTCCTATGCAATATCATTTTCCAAAGAAAAACAGTCGGCGATGAATGAATCTTAATCATGAAGTCAATAAATGAATTAAACGCAAGGGAGGCCAAATTGGATTTTCCAACAAAACCTCCTTGGAGACAATCGATGGTCGATGGCTTGATAAGTCCACGATGAGCTCATGTGTTTGCTCGTGGAACCGCAAGACTACAGAGGCTCGACGCGGAGGGGGTATCTTATCAGTTGGTTCAACATCCACGTGTAAATGAGCGGTTTATCTGGCTCGTCGAGACCCACGTAATGAAACGTTACGTTTTCACTCGACGCCCCGTACGACCACATCACCGCATGTCGAATCAGAGAAAATTCCTCCGGCGTCAACGGATCAAGCGGGTGCTCGTGCTGAGACGAGGCCGGTGAGATGAGGAAGGAGAAGAGTGTGATGGAGAGGAGGGAGAGCGAGACTCTGCAAGTGGAAGCCATTATTGCATGTGTGAACTGTGAAGTACTTGGGGATGCATCCACATCCTTATATAAGCGGACACTTCTTGACATAGAAATGTTCAAAAGAGGAACCTCACGTTTCGTGGATGAGATTGTGTTTCACGTGTTGATATGTATCGTGCTCGGCCTGTCAATGGTCCCGTTCGTTACGTAGACGTGACTTGTCCTTTATTGGCCTGTCAATTATTTTAATGCCTGCACCAAAGATTCGCGAGTCGCGACACATGCGGATGGAGCTAGATAGAACTTTGCCGAGCGAACCCTAATCCTCCCCAACTTCCCTCTCTCCCTCCCTCCCTCCCCACAAGCTGAACCTCCATGAACGTCACTGCACGCATTGAAGCCGCCACCGGCCATCAAGATGACTGCTACTGCTACTCAACTCTGCACCTTTCCCCGAGTCTCTCTCTCTCTCTCCCCATGGAAGTTGCGATCCATGGCCTTATTTCTTCCTTGAGTTGTGCTAGCACGACAATCTTTGAACTACCGTAAGAATATCAGATTGTTGTGAGTCACAAATTCTTAAAAGAATGAATTATATAATAAATTATAATTTTTTATTATTTGATTTTTTATTGTCCTAAAAAAACTATTATTCTCACGGTAGATTAAAAATTGCCATCCAATTATTTATCTTCTGTTTTTTTCTATGGTGTGGAGAGAGGGATCCATAGCATATAGAGTCATGTTGGCTCGCGGCAATAACTGATGGAGTTTCAATGGAGAGGTTTACGGCAGGGATTGTGGGGAGTGCTTAGAGCTATTGCGGCTACATCGACTAGAGCTAGGGACAAGAAGAAATTCTTGATAGAAAAAGGGGAAAAAACATTAGAAAACGAGAAAGGAAATGAAAAAGAAAATGATATTGAAACACGATTATCGACTGAATTTGTTGATGTCCCTCCTCAAAACGGACAAGCTTGGTTTAGATGCGTCTCATAAAATTTTAATGAGTTCTCACGTCATGTTCGAAATTCCTAAAACAAAAGCTACCATTTTGAAAATGTTAAATAAATGAAGGATGAAAATAACACATAAATTGTTTACCCCAATCGCTACAAGACAAACTTGAAGACAGGCTTTAAGGAAAAAAAAATGAATAAAAGAACTTTTCAAAGATATTTCTATGAAAAGAAAAGGTTTACAGCACCAATGTGCTATATATAAATACTAGGAAAGTGTACTCTTCTTATTATACTATCCACATTCATTATCATCGGTTTGAAAAATTGGCATAACTTTTTAAATCCGCAGTACCCAATCCATGGTAATGAAAGTGAGTTTTGTAAAAAGAGAAAAAGAAGAAGAGAAAAGAGTGGTGTACCATCTAAAAATTTGTTCGTAAATTCTCCTAGTCTCACATGCAGTTTCCACGTAGAGTATCCATTTATGTATAAATTCGAATGATACTAAACAACAACTTTACTATTCAGTACGAAGTAGTACTCCTAATTTTCTCCTCCCCTATTATTTTTCTCAAACATCATCACGCTATTGGGCTAATGTACTTACATAGGCCATATCATATTGCGGGTCTAAATGGCGAGAAAATGTCATTGCGGGTCGGAGGAGTTTCTAACTTTTTATTGGCTTAGGGCAACAAAGCTAATAGGAGGTCCCGAAAGCTGGATTCCTCTTGAGGAAATTGGTGGACTGGATCTCAAGCCCCGGTGCTCAAGACGGGCATTATCGGGACGTCCTCTTGGCGCGGCACGCGCTGGTACGCCATCGTATGTTACAGGACTGTGTCCTCGTTCTCGATTTTCCTGTTCTTGCAAAACCCCCCGAGAACAAAGAAGACGGAGTTGGAATCGATCGAGCCTTTTTCTAATCATTTGATTGAATCAAGCTTAATCGGTTGTTATCAGCCATTGTGTCCATTTTGTGGAGTCTTTATTAGTATTACACGACACATGTAGAGATTCGATTAGCTATACAATTGATGGTGGGTTGGTTCTCACTTTGGAATGTAGAATTGGACTGAGCAAGATCAATACCCAATTTGTGGAATTAGGAAGCAGACCGATCCAGTTCCAATCTAGTTCTAGAGTCAGTCCAGGAACTGGTGATTTCTTTTCTCTTTTTTAGCTTATCCTATTCCCTACATATGGGAGTTTCCCAAAATTAAAAGAAAAAAATAATTTTACTAATTAGAATATGCTTATGAATAAAAAAGAAAAATAATAATAATAAGAAATATTGACCGATATAGTTGGTCTGTTTCTTTATGTGAAACGAAGGACAGGACTGGCCCCTTAGGAAACTATTTGGAATCAACTGATTTGATCTGGTCCAATTCTAGTGTTAGACCGAGACTAATGCAGACCCCCATTTCCGGTGATATTACGTTATTGCTGAAAAGAAAACCCTCAACCACTATTACAATGGTGATTATGAAAAATCAACCTAAGGCTCCAAATAGCCAATGGATCATCCCGCGGCTCTGATCGGAGAATGGCCCTCCCGCCCATTTCTCTGATTTGTTATAAGGGGTCACCCACAAATTATAGTCCGTGAAGGGGCCTCGTATTTGCAAGTAGTCATCTTGCGATTCTGGTCTTGTTCGCCGGGTTCTCCACCAGCAGCTCCAAGGGCGTTGTGTCCAGATGGATTCTATTGTCCGATTTGGTCTTGGCCGTCTCCTTCTCGACGGTCCAATAACTCTTCCTCGGTGAAGTGTTCTCGGCGGTTCTCTTTGTGATGAGATTGGCTTTTGACGAAGGAGTTGGCTGCACCATCAATGTCCAGGTCGAGATAGTAAGTCAAGAAGTGACCGTGGATGACATCCGATTGTGTTTTGTGCCAACAATGTGCCGTGAGGATCTTCTCTTATCTGATCGGTTGTGCTGTATTCCACAGCTTTGACCTGCACTATTTTAGCAAGGGTGACCTGCATGGTGGGTCGGTGAACTCAATGAATTGCCCTATATAAGTAACATAAAAGAGCGGACTTTTGAGTTTGGTCCTGTTTTTCATTTCATTTAGCAAATCAGCAGGTGAGTATGCGACTGATTTGAACATATATAGTGAATTATTTTATAGTAGCAAGAAAAGAAATGGCGTACTATCATAAAATTTACAATCAGGTCACGGAACTTTGATTTCAATCGTCCGGCACCATGAACTTTTTAATTTTTTTTGCTTTCAATCAGTTTGGTCAAAAAATTGCTAGCATGGCATCCATGTGGCAATGAGGTGGCATATGGAAAATCGGTCATGTGTCCGACCCAGTAGCAGCTTGCTAAAAAATTAATTGGATTCCAGTCAAAGTGCATTAATTGCAAAAGAAGCTTGGGATATTTGGTAATTTAGCTCAAAACTTAGTTATCAAACTGCAAACTCTACTAGCTAAAATGCGCTCACTCCAAATGAAATTCACCTAACGAAAAATGCCTATATATTATTATTTATGTGTAATACGCAAACAATAAGTATCTGTCGCGACCTATCCCTCGGGGGGAAGGAACAGGTTTAGGGGTATTACTTAAAATATGGGCCTAAGACCCATGATTAGGCGTAGGCTTTTCTAAGTCTATACCTCACGTGACGTTGGGGTATTTTTAAGAATTTCACAAAAATGAGTTGCCATTAGTTTATTGGGATCGGTTAGAAACCAAGTGAGGCACATGAGTATGCCACACTTCCTACGCAACCAGAGAATTTAGGGTCAGGGACTTGATTACACTAATTGACCAATTAGTGCCATTTCGGTACATAATCTTGTTCATTTGAGAAGAAATGATTTTTGTCAGACAGTTTAAATTGATTTTACACATATCCACTAACATATGATGTAATCACACGGGTGCATAATCATTAAAATAGTAATTAGCAGCCAAGAAAAACATTTAAATAAATTGCATGGGAGAGCAAAGATTTTACATTAAAGAAAAGATAAATACTAATCCTAAAAGGGAAGCCAAAATTAATATACCAAAATTGCACATTAAAGAGCACTTGCCTTTAAGGACAACTAAAACCCCTTGAACATAATTCTAAATTGAATTTTTTTAGGAGAAAATAACCAAGAGATTGATTTTAACCTTTTTGAAGATTTTTTAATTTTTTTAGAATTTTTTTCGGATTTTTCGGTTTTTTATCAAAAAAAATGAATTTTCGAATTTCCCCAAAAAAAACTAGATTTCACAATTTTTTTTGAATTTTTTTTTAATTAATTTTTTGAATTTTGAATTTTGAATTTTTTTGAATTTTTTTAATATTATAATATTCGATGGAGTGGGTTCGAACCGGATGAACCTAATCCGACCCGCTGACCTGGCCCAAACCTAGATTCGACTCAATTGGATAAAAGACATTTTTTTTTAAAAAAAAATTAAAATTTTTCTAGATTTTTTTAAAATTTTCTTTTTTTCTCTCTTTTTGTTTTTTTTCCCACTTTTGTCTTTTTCGGCAGCTTCATCTTCTCCTCACGCCTTCTGCACCTCTTTTTCTCCTTTTTGTTTTTTGCTTTTTTTATTTTGTTATATTTTTCTTTTGCTGCACTTTTACTCTTACTTTTCCTTTTGTTTTTCTCCTCTCCCCTTTGGTCTATCCCTCTACACGTTCTCTTCTTCGGGCGTCGTCTTCTTCCCCGACGCCTTCTTTCTCTGTAACTTCATCTTATTCTCTTTTTTTTCTTCGTTTTTTTAAAAAAAAAAAAACCCACATAACCAGACACTAAACCATCCTTTACGGACACCACACCGCTACACCATCGCTCCAGCCAACAGCACCCAACTCCGGCCAACAAAACCAAACCTCGGCGACCACAACAACCAAAGGAAATAACCATACCGAAACTAACATTTTCGATCCCAGGTTTTCACCAAACAAATAGGGTACACTAAAATGGGAAGAAGTGCCGACTAGGACGGCCTTAAATCACAGGACCCGCCAGAGAGGGAAGGTAGTTCCGGTGGAGGTCCTTCCCGCGATAGCTCAAAAAGATGGCAGACGTGCCACGGAATCACAAGAGAATATACCAAAAAAAGTGACAGCAGACATAGTTCAACAATACAAAGGCAAACAATCATCAAACTGGATTATTGAACATCAAGAACTTCGGCCATTCACTCAGGCATTTTATCGAACACCTAGTAGGCACTACTGAAACAACACATTTTGACTCGATCAAGCCTCAAACAAACAGCGAAGCATAACCCCAACACACAATAGAGTCAAGGGAGGATCAAGGGGACTGAAAATCGTGCGAACTGATCACCGTGAGCTCCAGCCCGACAACTCTCAAAATGGAGCACCCATGGTTCGAAGGACTTACCAGTTCGGACAGCGGGCCACGAGTGGACCTCAAGCGACAGCGACACTCTCTCGATTTCACTCTCTCTAGCTCCCTCTCACTTGCTCAGAAACTCTCTCAAGCTCATCCACCCCCGTCCAGCTCCCTCTACCTTCTCCCCCTCCGCTCACCCTTCTGTTCTGTCTCCCTTTTTCTGGCCCTCGGTTCCTCTCCTTTTGTTCACTTTTCTTCTGCAGGTCCGCGTGAAGACCCCTGCCGTGCCAGCTACCGGCCGGGCTGCCCCCGACCCGCGGATCACGCCGCTCGCCTGCCACACCGATCCCCCTGCTCTCTGTCGCTGGTTTTCCTTTTCTTCTACTCTGCAGGTCGCGCGCAAGACACCATGGGGAGGAAGGATGGGCGCGGGCCGGGCCGAATGAGAAAGAAGGCTGGGCCGGGCCCAGCGCGAGGGAAAAAGAAAGGGAAGGGGGCGGGTCGGGCCAAGGCCGGATCCGGCCCGACCCGACCCCTAAGGTTTTTTTTTTTTTTTTTTTTTAATGTTTTTATTTTTTTTGGCGGTTAATTCCTAACTTTTAATGCTATTAAGTCTTAAGTAAAATGACGAAATTTAGGTGTCAACAGAATCTCGCCAAAAAAATCTAAATACTTTTTACCATATACATTTATCATGAGAAAATTTACCTTGAAATTGATGGATCCGGTGGGCTCGCTAGCATCCTCACCACAGAGCTCACTTCTAGCATCACTGCTCTCACCTGCAAGATTGAGCCGCACATACCAATCATCACTATCATAATATAATTGCTAAGGATACAAATATTTTACCAAAAGCTGGATTTGATTGTTAAATAATCTGCAAATGTCAGTCCAAGATAAACCGGTCTATCTCATTTAATTTACTTATAATTACATGTCACGTTATTGAAAAGAATACAATTTGACGCCCCTCTTGATCAAAGGGGGACTACTTCTATTCAATTTCTATGAGCCCCGCAAGTACGTAAAAGTGCTGCTATAAGTACTTACGGTTACGTCCGGAATTGCCCCTTCGCCATGGCGCGACATCAGATCCCCCGAACACCCTTCAAAAATGCAGGAGAGATTGGGAACTTTCACCGGTACGCCACCGGAACTTGCGTAGTAACCATCAAAAAGGCCACACTGGCCGGGCAATTGGCGAGCGGCTCCAATGACACCGCCTGTTGGCCTATGCCATATTCACCGGCATTGAAGGTGTCGCGGTCCTCATTTAGGTTCATGTACGGTACGAATACCTCGGCAATGAATCCTCTGTACAATACTCCGCGATGCTAGAGAGAATACCGGTCCCCCTCAGACATCAAACCCAACATGAAAGATCCAGTTTTTCCAACTAATCGTAAATGCAAACCAAAATCGAAGACAAAATCTGATGATGATTCACAACGCTAAACTCGTTTAAGCCAATGTCATGTAGCAGCCCATCTAACGTGTTACATTACTTGGAAAATCAAATTTGATTTTTGTCCTAGTGTCCTTTGCTAAAATCTTTCCTTATTTCAAATTAGCGGAAAACAAGCAATGTAAACGTAGCACGCAGATTAGCATGTTCGTAGTCCACAATGTGCAATGAATCACTAATCTGACCGTATTGCCGTTGATCTCGAATTAACGGGCCATCACCGGCTGCCCGACCACCACACCCTGTTCGGCTTCCGCCAATTCCCTGATCGGTAATGCGTCCCCTTGGCTTTTGGGATACCGACCTATCCTTATATTGAACGATTCTCATCTCGTCGAAATCGGAACCTATTGTTATGCCCTCCACCGGCCTCATACAAAAATTAGGAGTGCCCTCGGCATTGCAGCACACGAGCTTCGTCGTCCTCCCCACCGTTTCCGGTTTCCCGAACCACCCCACCGAAAGGGTCGGCACACAATGTCACTTAAGTTCAACCCCCTCTTGTTTGCCGACTCCTCGAAGGGGGCCTACCCGAGTGGCAACTCCTCGGCAGCTGAAATTTCGTCCTTGCTTTCCATGGGGAGGCCGTGGCCGGTGTATACTTAGTCGTCTCCGATCGAGTTAGAAGGCACATCGACAAGGATTTAGTGGATTCGACGATCGATGAAGGCCACAACGGAGGCCGAGGCGGGGCGACGGCGGTTCGGCTGGAGAGCCATGAGTAGACGATGGACTTGTCCGGCTCGTGGAGGCCCACGTATTGGAAGGACAGCTTGGTGCGGTTCGTTGTCGGGAGGACTGAATCGGCGTTGATGGAGCATGCGAGTTCAAGTTCTGAGGGAGTAAAAGTTCTCAGCATATACCCTTCATTTTACATGCCTCAAGTCAAGCTCGTTTGCAGTTGTGAATATACATGAAAACAAGCGATAAAGAAGAGGCCTATGGTGAATCTCCAGCACCTTTATTTCCAGCCTATATAGATCATGTCGCTCTAACCAAAGTCCGCAAGCAATATCACACCTCACGGGCTCGGAGCTCACTCTTTCAGCAGTCTGAAAACCTCTAGAAAACTCCGATGAATGTCACTACCGCAAAAACAAGAAACAGCACTCCACCCAAATAGCCAACCACTTTGAAAACATGAACGACAAAAAACCAGTCATGGTCAAAACAAGTGAGTTCGCTTTGGGCATGGATCTTTTCGCAACGTGCAGCAACTACAGCTACTTGGGTGGAAAATTGAAATCTCCTGGAGCAACATACGTCCATTATTCATCTAGCTGTATGCAGTACAGTGCACATCTTCGGCCTGATGTCTTGGTACCAGAACCATACTGCATAATGAAGTAGAATTTTTTCAATCAAAGAGCAACAAGTACATAAGTAAAATTCTTTGATCTTTTCCAAAGTGGATATTGGGAACACACCCTTCTGCATTTAGGTTGAGAATGTACTATAAAACAGAGAGGGTAGTCAAATAGCAGGTCACCAAGAAGATAGCATATTCTTTTGGGGGATAGAGAGGAGAGGAGGAGGAAGAGGCGCAAAGGGCCTCTCCAACCCTTCAGGATCCTGGCATCAAAAGACGATCCTTCTGGAATATAAGAGTAAGAACATAAGTCATATTCTATAATTTCCAATCTTTCCTAAGACAAAGAAATGGATTCACGCATAGTTAATACGAGAAAAAAGATATCCCATACACTCGCATTTAGTTGCTAAAAAGGTAGATCGATTTATAGATGATGTGCAGCAACTTGATTTCCATTCACAAATAAATAACATACGGCCTAGCCAAGGCTATGGCAAAGCCCCAAGACATGTATTAGATACAATGCCATCTCAATCCAGAAAGACAATAAAGTGACATATTGATGTTTTCTAACATGAGAAAAGGTGACGCATTTTTGACTCCAACAGGTGAGATATCCTTTGGGATGGCAGTCTCAGAAGATGAATCTTACTTCCAGTCTCCATAATCTGGTAGCACTGATGGTGATTCCATTGGACTGGTTAGAACTGCTTTTATCTTCCTCTCATCTATGTATTTACCACTTTCTTTATCTATCTGAAAATTTAAAAGAAAATTTCTCGAGTTACTTGACCTGAAAGATTATGGAACATATAGTAGCAAAACCTACCATGTCAGCTGTCACGCCCCGATCCTCCGAGCGCGTGCCCATCCCTCTGCGGTCGATTAAATAGCGACATTCCAGGACGCATCACCGGCCCATTTATTTTAATGCACATGCGAAAGCAATTAAATAATCCCCAAATAACAACAATATGAGATAGGAAAGTAGAGCCATAATTTTTGGAAAGCCAACAACACTCTTATATAAACATATCACAATCAGTTTTATACAATACAAACTTATATATATATATATATATATATATATATATATATATGTCGCGACCTAAATTTCGGGTGCATCACCTAAGTTTAGGCTAATGGATTACTAAGTCTTTAAACTTAGCTCGGGCTCTCCCAAGCCCATACCAATTCGCGACTTAAGGTTCAGTCATTTAGCATGTAAAAGATTATTAACTAGGAGTCGCCACTAATCAGTTTATGGTAGATCGATTAGATACTTAAGTAAAATAATGGGAGAATTATTTTACTCCTACAAACTAGAGACTGAGGGTACGGGGAGTTGATTACACTAGATTTCTCTAATGCCCTTTCGATACCATTTCTTTTTAATTTTTAAAAATATTGTTGAAGGTAGCTTGGATTTATTTCAAATCTACTTTCCTAACATGTGAGGTGATCATGCGAGTCAAAACCACCAATTTAACATCCAAGAAAGCAATGAATAAATTGCAAAACTTATCTCAAAGCAACAAAAGCATCCGCAATGTGAGATCGAATTCACATCGACAATCCTAGATATAATTTCTAATTAACATGCAATCACTCAATTTTTGTTTTCACTTATTTAATGAAAATCATGATTTATGCAATGCATGTCACTAATCTAATATGAAATGATATGACAACATGACCTAAACTATATGACATAAATAAGCATGCAATCTATCCTAAAGCATGAAATGAATTTATTCTAATTCTTTTATATTTTCCATGAAATTTGAAATTAAAGAAATGCAACAATTAAATATGCAATCTAAATTAATCAAATGACCTAATTCTAATGACGATCAATTTTTAACTAAATGAACCTAGCAACAATCACTAAGTTACATACATTTCATGAACCTAATTTTACTAACAAACTCAATTAAATGATCCTATTATGCAAACTAGTTAACATGCACCTAGTATTTTTGTATTTTTATTGAAATTCGGAATTAATGAAAATCCTAATTAAACTATCTAAAAAGAATAATTTTCTAATTCATTTTAGGGATTAATTTGACTTAAACCCTATCCTATCTTAGAAAACTATTTTTTTAAAGAAAAATGAGATTATCTGAATGTGCAAACATTATCTAAAATCAATCCTAATCTATTCCAAAAAATTATCTAAAAATGCAATCCTAAAATGCAATCCTGATTTACTAAACCAACAACTCCAATGCAAGATTTGATTTTTGATTTTTTGATGTTTTTCCAAGATAAGCTATTATTAGATAAACAATATATATAAACAATCAAGGTATTCATCAAATAAGAATTAAAATAATTGAAAAAATAATCCGTCGTCTCACGGATTAAATTAACAATTATCTTAACCCTAAACATCACAACATATAAAAAAGGTTCAAAATAATTAAAAATCTGATCCGAAGTCTTACGGATCAAATTAACAATTCTATTGATTTAACAATTAAAAATACCATCAACAAATCCCAAAAATTAATATAATTAAAAAAAATGATCCGACATCTTACATATCAAATTAGTAATTACAATAATTTTGGGGAAAACCGCTGCGGATAATGCCCACAAGATTTATGAAGTGAGTATTGATATCCAATGTTACAATTTAAATAACTAGAATAATAAATAAATAAAATAAATGAAAAGTAAAAAAAATAAACTACCTAAGGAATAATGACAAGTGCGATGGGGGTGGATGTGGCAATGTGGAGATCGGATGGAGAGTGGCCGGTGTCGGGGCTCCGGCGAGGGGACCGGTGGAGGTGCAGTGTCTGGTGCGGGCTGAGGGACGTGCGTTGACCGACACGGTGAACTGCCACAGCTGGTTCACGACTTGTGGGTCGTCAGGTGGAGAGGTCTTTGGCGCAGTGGCGAGCAGACTGCTGGCGTCGAGCAGCTATGGCTTCGGATTCTGGCTCGCGGGCAGAGGTGCAGCCGTGGAACTGCAGCGGGTTGCGTCGTGGACGGACGGAGACGCGGCAAGCGAAACGTCAGCGGAGGATGAGCGGCAACAGTTGAGGCGTCGGGGTTGCCGTGGGCGTCGGGGTGTTGCGAAAGGTAGGTGGACAGAGATGCTCGGGTGCTCGGCGACGGTAGGGGCGTGGAGGTCGCTGGGTCCCAAGTTGCAAAGGTGCAGTAGCGTCGGGCTCCGAGCGGAAGGGACAGGCGGAGGCGAGCGGGCCACAGGTGTCGGCAGCACGGCGTAGGGGTGGATGGCGTCGCAGATAGGCGAACTCGCGGGCCTCTACGGCGTTGGGTCAAAGGCAGGTTCAGATCTGCCGGCGTCGGGGTAGCTGAGCAGTGAGATCAGGATAGCAGCAGTGGAGGCGTCGTCGTGAGGGCTGGGGCACGGAGGAGTGGCGACCAGCGGAGGTGGTCTGGGCTGCTGGGTCGACGGTAGAGGCAGCGCAGCGGTCGTCAGCAAGTGGTCGCGGACGGATGCTGGCGGTGGGGAGAGCAACCGCACGAAGAAGATGAACCGTTCTTTTTCGATTCCTTTTTCTTTCCTTTCTGCCTCACGTCCCCTCACAATTTCTCTCACTATTCCTCTCTGCACTTACGTCTTTTGCTTTTCAGCAGAAACCCTCAGAATCTATTGACTTTTCTTCTCTCTAGAGCCCGAAAACTCTCTTTCCCCTTTGTGAATTTCTTCTTCGAAAACCGAGAAAAGCCCCAAGGAAAACCTTCTTCCTTCAGTGTATAAATTTTTTCTTCGACAATGAGAAGCCCCCCCCCTTTTTCTCAAAGCCTCCCTTTCTCAAAGCCTTGCACTCCCTTTTTATAGAGCAAAACAAATCAATCTGTTCTGCCAACGAAGATTTGCATATATTGACTCAATCACTGAAGATAATCTAAAATTTTTTTGTGAAGATTTTCCCGATAATTTACTCAACCATTAAAGATAAAGCTCCATTATCCTCCTTAATATTCCCAACGATTTTATAACCTAAATACTAAAGATAAGATTGCAATCCGATTTTTTTTAAAAATTCCAAAAACCACCGTAATATCGCATCAAATCTCAATTTCTCACAAGATAATTAATTAATTAAAAAAGCAACGGGCTTGGACTAATTTGCTTTTTTCGTGGGCTTAGCTCAGCTTATCGAACTAGAGCTCAAAAACATAAATTCGAACCCATCCACAACCGGTCCAATAAAATGTAAAAAAAATGTAAATTAAAATGAATGCACCTAAATCTATATGACATGCAATTAATATTTTTTTTAGGGATAAAATTAACCCTTAATTTTTTATGCAATAAATAAATGACCGGATCGCCAAAATTTAGGTGTCAACAATATATATATAAGTTCTATAAAACAAAAGGGGTTTCAAATAACTACAGGTCCTCGTCCTTCTCGTCATCTCCCGCCACACTCCAACTGGAGCTTTCAGCAGAATACACCAAACTTCCGGGATCTTCAAGATCCGGGTCTACCGCGTCTACAACCGAGCCTTGAGGAGGATCGATGTAACCTCCAGCACATATAGAGATGTCTCATATTCCGGTATAGGACCCTCTCTCTAGCCATCCTGAGCTTGGCGATACCATGATCTGTATCGATGGGGTACCTTTTTGGATAGGCCCGCATCAACCTAGACTATGGACCTTATCAGCTCATAGGTCCAACCCCTAGGGCTCCCATGCAACAGAATGTAAGATGTCTGTTCTGTGACCTTCTTAGGCTGTCCAAAATACTTTGGAGGAGCTGTCATCTATTGACTTGAAATGTTATCCCACAATGGGGTGAGACGACGTCTCAGCGAGTTCAACCCCCTAAGACCCGACTAGGAAAAAAATACGCCCTGAGGGTTGCCTAAGCACAAACACGAGTCAAAGGACTTATCTTGGCATCAGTTCCTTCCTGACAATCGATATCATTCAAATAACCATCCAACCATTTCAATCAATCAAAGCATCACAACCAATCGAATAATCGATCAATCAACTCAATTGATTACATGTCATCACGACCTTCCCATGGTCGGCCCATTCAATACTATCTATAAGGTCTTATCAAATCAGGACTACTTACCCTAAGCTAAAGATAGATAGTATAGCTCACCCAAAGCTGATAATAGAGTATATCACTTGCCCAAAGCTGATGATAAAATATATTGCTCGCCCAAAGTTGATAAATTATTGGGCAGAAGAACAGCCCAAGTGCCATAACTTGGCACGGTAGGACACTTAAGTGCCATAACTTCGAAAAGGTACATTTAAGTGCTAGTTTCGAAGTTAAATGGAACACTTAGGTGCCACTCCGGCGAAAATCCGGCCAAATGGGTGACGTGGCAATTTTCCGACGAGTTGGACACAAAATGACGCCATTTTGCATGCTGACGTGGCGAGAAAATGCAAAAACGACGTCGTTTTGTGTCTGATGTGTAAATAATTAATATAAAAATTAATTAAATTAAATTAAAACTTAATTTTATTTAAAATATTCTAAAAAAACTTAAAATTTAAAAAAAAAACTTAAAATTTAAAAAACTTAAAATTTAAAAAATTAACATTTAAAAAACTCAAATCAAAGTCATACATGGCTAGAACTAACAAATCTATTTTCCCCTCTCGCTCATCAATCGCTAACTTGCAACCAGAACAACCCAATGTAGACAATACCTTATCCTTCAACGGTGTAGATATGCTAACCACTGACTCTAATAATACGGGACTCAATCCTATCGGCTTAACATAATGCTCAACAATAAAAGAATGAGTTGCTCCAGGGTTGAATAAAGCATAAGTAGCATGGTCGTTTAGTGAAACCGTACTTGTAATCACATCATGCGCATCCTTTGCTTGACCTCGGGTGATGGCATAAACTATTCCCTGAGTTGGGGGTCTCATCTGTCCACCCTGCGATGCGTTCTATGGCACGTACCCTCTAATCTATCCCAACGGTGGCGGTGGCGGTTACTGCGGTTGTCCTCTTGGTTGCCTAGAACAATCTCTGACCATGTGACCCTGCTGGTCACACCCAAAACAAATGCCCGGCCTTCGAGGGCACGGGGCCGCACCATGTCGCCTTCCATAGAAGCGACACAAGCCATTCTGACTTGGCCCTGACTTTCCAATTCCACCCCTCCTGTTGGGCGGAACGTGAAATCTTCCTCCGGTCATGGGCTTCTTCCCATACCGATTTCCATCTCGATTCGATCCAAACCATGCGGCGACTCGATCATTTTGATCCCTCTCGATCATCTGGACCCGCTCATATAGGTCATTGTAGTTTCTCAGGTTGAGTAGTATCAATGGACTCCTTAACTCCAATCTGAGTCCATCTCTGAATCTCCTAACTCGGTTCATTGGATTCTCAACCAGTTCGGGGGCATACTGTGATAGTTCCGCAAACTTCGCTTCGTACTGATCTACGATCATTGTACCTTAGTGAAGGCACAGGAATTCGGTCATCTTCTATTCTCTGGCTGTCTCAGAGAAGTACTTACCATTGAAGACTTCAACAAAGGTGTTCCACTCCAAAACCATGCCTTCGGGAAACACTATTCCTTGGGTGGTTCTCCACCACGTACTTGCAATCCCCTACAGTTGGTACTTTGCAAGGACTACCTTCTCAACCTCAGTGCACATCAACAGTGCGAAGGCCTTCTCCAAGCCTTGGATCCAAAGAGCTGTAGCTTCGAGGTCTCCTGCCCTAGTAAACTTCGGTGGGTTCAATTTCAAGAACCATTCCATCAACTTATGCATTGACCTCCCAGCGGCCACGTTCCTTGGTGGAACCTTAGCAAGAGTGGCGACAAGTGCGGCGACAAGTGCGGCAACGGCTGCGGTAGTAACTGCAGCATTGGCAGCGGCTTGAGCGGCTGCAACGGCGACGATAAAGGCGGCAGCTTAGTTCTAGGCCTGTTGCCCCATCATCTCTCTCATCACATCCAACGCTTGCGTGATCCCAACGGTTCCCGGATCACCAAGGGATGCTACCCCAGCACCAATGGGAGATGGTGCCACTCCACTCACGCTAGCCTCAGTTAGCGCTCTACCTCGGCCTCCTCGGGTACCGATCCTCGTCGGTGTCCTACCCCAAGCTGTAGGCCTAATAGTACTCTTCCTAGGAGTTCTCTACTCCTGATCGCTCATCTTGCAGGCTTTCTACAAAAACCTACCTTCCAATTCCACACCGAATTAGAAGTCGAGCGATGACAATAAATGATACTACCAATCAACTATAATAAACATGCACCGGTCATGAATTAAAGGCCATTCCTACTGATTATCCCATAAACCATCGCGCTTTATCACTATAATCACTAACCACGCTCTGATACCACTTGAACGGGGATGTCACGCCCCGATCCTCCGAGCGCATGCCCATCCATCTGCGGTCGATTAAATAGCACATCCCAGGATGCATCGCCGACCCATTCATTTTAATGCACATGTGGAAGCAATTAAATAATCCCCAGACAAAAATAATATGGGATAGGAAAGTAGGGCCATAATTTTTGGAAAGCCAACAACACTCTTATATAAACATATCACAATCTGTTATATACAATACAAATTGATAGATATATATAATATTCTACAAAACAAGGGGTTTCATATATAAGTTCTACAAAACAGGGGGGTTTCAAATAACTACGGGTCCTCGTCCTCCTCGTCATCTCCCTCCACACTCCAACTAGAGCCTTTAGCAGAATACACCGGACTTCCGGGGTCTTTAAGATCCGGGTCTACCGCGTTTACGACCAAGCCTTAAGGAGGATCTGTTGTGCCTTTCCCAAAAACAACCTCTAGCACATACAGAGGTATCTCAGATTTTGGTATAGGACCCTCTCTCTGGCCATCCTGAGCCTGGTGGTACCATGATCTGTATCGGTGGGTACCTTTTTGGATAGGCCCGCATCAACATAGACTATGGACCTTATCAGCTCATAGGTCCAGCCTCTAGGGCTCCCATGAAACGGAATGTAAGATGTCTGTTTTGTGACCTTCTTAGGTTGTCCAAAATGCTTTAGAGGAGCTGTCATCTATGGACTTGAAATGTTATCTCACAACGGGGTGAGATGACATCTCAGTGAGTTCAACCCCCTAAGACCCGACTAAGAAGAAAATACGCCCTGAGAGATGCCTAAGCACAAACACGAGTCAGAAGACTTACCTTGGCCTCAGTTCCTTCCTAACAATCGATATCATTCAAATAACCATCCAATCATTTCAATCAATCAAAGCATCACAACCGATCGAATCATCAATCAATCGACTCAGTCAATTATATGTCATCACGACCTTCCCATGGTCGGCCCATTCAATACTATCTATAAGATCTTATCAAATTAGGACTACTCACCCTAAGCTAAAGATAGATAGTATAGTTCGCCCAAAACTGATAATAGAGTATATTGCTCGCCCAAAGCTGATGATAAAATACATTGCTCGCCCAAAGCTGATAAATTATTTGCTCACCCAAAACTGATAAAAAGAATAGATTCTATGTACCAAGATGGTCCCCTTGGTCAAAGTGGTCTGACAACACCACGGGACTGAAAAAGCAACCGGGGAAAGTGAAGACTCAATGAGACGATGATAACCCCACCTTTTTTTATTAAGATTTGTAAAGGTTTAAATTTCGAGGTTGAAATTTTTATAAGATGGGAAGAGTTGTGACATCATGAATTTCATGATTCTGTTTTCGATTGAATAAGTTGGGCTTTTTATCGACGCGCCTATAGTTCTTTTCTTTGAGGTGGCCACTCACGAGATAACTAACCTATCGAGTGAAGCGTTAAGGAATATAAACACAATAGACTTGAGAATTCGATCAGGAATCAACTGCTCGACCATGCTAGTCTACAAGGGTCATTACGGCATAGTTAAAAATCGATCAAAAATCAGAGATAAGTCGGTTCGACTAAAATAGGTGATCAAGTGTGGGTGAATCCACCTGATTGCAAAGTTCTCGTCGATCGGCACTAAACTGATTTTTCAATCGTTTTGGCGCCCTGTGTCCATATTTAAAACCTTGAGATTTTCACGACAACCGAGAATTGCCAATGCGTTGAAGATGTACATTATGACTCGAGATAAATCGATCATGGGTCAATTGCACCAAAAATTCCTGAAAGCTATCCGGTAGGCTAGGTCACGCTAAAATTGAAATTAACCGCAAATTTGAACCCGATTTCAGAAATTGAAAGTTTTGTCATGTCACGATTTATTTTAGGAACGTCGACTCATCTTTCAAGGAGTTTTCGGCGAGTTCAAGATTTTTACGGAAAATCGATTCGGACGATTCGGAAACGAAAAGAAATTCGGGGGGCCAAAGTAAGCAGATTTTTGGCCTTCAAAATGGACTAGTTGGTGAGGCCAAGTGTGGAAAAGGGTGTAGGCTTCCTCCATAGTAAAATTGGACATCAAATTGAAGATATTGAAGTCCAATTGAGTGAAATTCGTAGGCTAGAGGGGTTGTCACATTTTGGTCTTCATTTGGACTTCAATTGGGGCAAGTTTGTGTTAAAATTGGTCTTGGGTGACCAATTGATATTGTTGGTTGAGGGTGAGTTGATGATGAGGATGGTTAAATACTCATTCAAGACATTTTGTTGACTTCAAACTTTTCCCCAACCGCAACTCTCTCGACGCCAGCTGTGTTCCCCCTTTCTTCGGTCTCTCTCTCTCTCTCTTTATTCGCACATTTTCCCTTTCCCCCCCTCAGCCGACATCCCCTGCTCTCTTATCCTTTATTTTTCCCTTTCTTCGGTCTTCCGTTGGATCACGCCAGCTTCGTCGTCACCCCCCCTTGGCTGCTTCTCTTTCACTTTCATTTTCCCCCGCACATTCTTTGCCCCCACCAAACCCCACTGATTTTCCCCTTCAACTGCCACTGAATCAACGCTGCACCACCACTCCATTTCCTTATGTTTCAGCCTAGCCCAACGACGGAACCTTCCCCTCTCGCGAGCCCACGTTAGCCCAACTTCATCGAGTCCACCCCCCAGCAGCCACCAAAGCAGCCCCTTGCGTATTCCAACTCCACCGATTCGCAGCAAGTAGCTCACTTGAGGCCACGCTAGTCCAACCCTTTGTCCACCGCTCATGGCCCAACTCCGCACCAGCCCGCATCTCCACCGAGCTCCTTTTGCAGCCACCACCTCACCGCGGAACAGCCTAGTCGTTTGGCCGCATGACCAGCCCAAGTTTAGAACTAGAACCGGCAACCCAACCATGGGCTTTGTGGCCGATTTCGGCCTAGTCCGGATCCCGTTGGCGCCGCCGTTAGTTCAACTTTCGGCCGTCGTTGCATCGCCATCCCATGAACCGGTTTTCGCGTTAAACTAGTGAGTTTACTCACTAATCTCCGCTTAGGGAGTTAATTATGCTTAGGGGTTGATTAATTTAGGTTAAGCTTGAATTAGGTGGTTAATTAGAACAAATTAACGATTTAATTGTTCGATGTTGCATGTTAGATGGTTAGAGTAATGCAATTAGCAAGTAGATAGGTCGTATTATTTATCTAGATAGGTTCAGAAATTTTTTAGGTCCGTTTCGGTATTTAATTAGGGCTTTCCGGCCTAAGTTTGCATTTATGGCATTTATTTGTATTTATTTAATTATTTTTTGTAATTATTTAATTATTTAATATTTTCCAAAAATTATACCAAGATAGTCGCTTAGTCGGTGATCGAAATTTCGTGCTGATTGTAATGGTGTGATTGGTTTATTTAATTGAATGCTATTTTATGCTAATTGAGTGGAATTTGTAATTTTGGGAATTTATCCCAAAATTGAGTATTTTCGGTATTTAATCGGGAAACATCAGACGTCAGTTTATAACGCCAAAAATATTCTGGTGGACTACATTAAATGGTGGGATTTTTTAAAAGGAAAATATTGTATTTTGGTTAAGGCCGACCGTGTATCCACACACGATTATTTTTATCGGAAATGATAAAAATGATGAAATTCTTAGTTGGTAAGAACAATATACTATATCAGCCCATGGGTTTTGATATATCAACTTAGTGTGACCAGTATACTTTATCAACTTAGAGTGAGCATCATCGGTATACTATATTAGCCTACGGGCCTTGATATATCAGCTTAGTGTGAGCAGTATACCTTAGCAGCTTCTGGTGAGCATTATCGGTATATGATATCAGCCCACAAGCTTTGATATATTAGCTTAGCGTGAGCAATATACTTTATCAGCTTTTGGTGAGCTATATCTATTATCAGCTTTTGGCGAGTTATGCTATCTATCTTCAGCTTAGGATGAACAGTCTTTAATGTGATCGGACTTTATAGATAGTATTGAATGGGATGACTGAGAGATGGTGTTGATGGCATGGAGTCGATTGGATCGATTGATCGATGACTCGATTTGATTTGATGAAATGATCCGTTGAATATATGAATTGTACTCACTTGTAGGAATGAACTAAGGCAAAGGTAAGTCCTTTGTTTTGTGCTTGTGCATAGATAGCCTTTGGCGTATTTCCTTCCTAGTCAGGGTTTGTGGGGTAGACTTGCTAAGATGTTGTCTCACCCGTCGTGGGCTTAACTTTTCAAGTCCCTAGTGTGAAGAACCCGGAGCTTGAGGCGGAAGGGTCAGGAGCATGGGTGGCTCAAAAGTTCATTTTAGAGATAGACCTCATGTACATAAACCCTAGAGTTGGCCTCTATTCATAAACCATATTGTTTATAAAAGCTGGGTTGTTTGATTTGAAATTTGTTGTCCTGCTTTTCTATCCCACATTTATTGTGGTCAAGGGATTAGTAATTCGTTTCCGCATGTATATTAAAATGAATGGATCGGCGATGCGTCCTGGGACGTCACAAATTTATCAACCATCGATGGATGGGTACGCGCTCGAGGATCGGGGCGTGACATCAAATGCTTCGAAGGTGACATATCTAGCACACGCAATCTCAAGCACATAGCTCATTTCATCAAACACCAAATTGCACATGATCACCAAACACTAGGACAGGCAAAACTTAGATGGTTCACACTCACACGAACCATAATTCAGCACACTTATTACAAACACAATCCAAGAGAAGTTCAGGATTGAACAAGGAAACCAAAGCACAATGTCGATCTATTCCTAGAACCTGCATTGTCGGCTCAAAATGCAAGCATTGAGTCCATCACAGAGGAGTCATACTAGATTCCTGAAAGCTTTGATGTATTCATCTGTGGGATTCTGCTGAATTTGGATGTTCTATATAAGGGCAACAAGGATGGTGATGCCAGATTTCTATCCCTCGAGATTCTACTTGATGCGATGTTCGTTTTCCTAATCAAAACTCTAGAGTTAGAGCATAAGCTGCCAGGCTTGAAATCCATATCCTAGATGCAATTTCTCCCTCTTTGACCGACCTTGAATGAGGATGAGGACCTTGATACCAATGAGTGTGCAGAAGCTCCTCCTGATGCTCATAGAGTTCAACTTGACTAAAATTTCTGAGATTCTACAACCAAAGACAGTCAACCACTACTTCAGCTTTTCACTTGGTGATCTGTCCTGTGCAAATGTGAATGATGTTAAGCTGCGCGTGGCTCTAGCATCGGCTCCAGAAATGGATCCCGAGTTGCTTTCTCAACTGAAAGTAGTATGGCGGATTGGAATCCTTTTGGAGTTTGTACATGCGAAGAATATGGAAGAATGTCTCAAATTGACACTTGGCTTGTGTAAAGCTCTTCTTTTATGATCATTAGGTTCTACGAAAGGTTCTGTGTACATGGAAGAGCCACCACTACTTGATGAAAGTTCTTCTTAGGCGGCGAGTAGCATATGATGCATAACCGACTTTGGTGGTAATGCTAGTGTTTTCTTGGAATTGAGTAGTTCTCATGACAGAAACAATGCCGATATTGCTTCTGAATGCACAGTTCTATTATTGAAGGCGGCCTCGAGGGAAGGTGCTCTCTTTTTCTTACCGATCTTTTGTAAGTGAGTGCAATTCTCGAGTCTCGATGAGACAGCCTCCTTCTCTACTGGTACAGCAAATGTTGCATTCTCTCAGTTACAACCTTAGGCGATGTTTACTGCACATAATGATTTTTGTCAATGTGCCCGTCAAAGATTGCTATGATTGAAGGCATTGTTGCTAAGATAAGATATTCTGGTGCTGCTGCTTTAGCCAGTGCTACCACACTGGTAATCTCGGAATTGCGGTGGCTCCCTCACTTATGACTTCTCCATAACATTTGCAAATCCCACTAAGAAGCACACCTTTCATGAAAAATAAACTGAACTTAAGCATGGCAATACATAGTGTCTATCTATTTCAAAGTCGCAACAATGAGTTGATTGTGCTGTAAAGTCCCAGGATGAGAACCATAGTTGTATGACCTTCCAACACACATTCCATCTATTTGTTTATGGCATAACGAATTTATCTCCCATGCGAAGTGAGGTTATCAATTTCAAAATATGTGTGAAGCAGCAAATCAACAACAATCTCTAATAATTTGTTACATATCAAATAAAAATGATGCAATCGACATGCATACCTCTAGGAGAAACCATCCTAAGAAAATGTAGCTAAAAAAGCCAAACCAAACTAGGAAAAGAATACAAATACTTTTACATAATTAAGAGCCCTCTGGCTGTTCGGAGGCATCATAATTTAAATACCTTCATCAGATTTTCAGACAAGAATCCGCTAAAAGGTCATTAAAAAGTGCATGCAAAACTTCTCTGTTCATATCTGTGAAAGAATTTGATTGCCAAAAAAGGAAAACATTGGTACTTACCTCAATTTGTTTAAGGTTTGAACACAAGGGAACAATTTGTGGTCATGTATCAAAAAGCTTCCAAGTGCAGCGTGCACTTATTCATCGTCTTGCCCATCGTCCTCTTTCATATCTTAGTATTGTTGGCCAAATCGGTAATTTGTCTTCTTCATCTTCATCGTCTTCTCCCACAAATTTGATTGACTTCTCCAAGCAAAGCCGAGAAATTTCCTCCACCGCTAATTTTCCACAACGTCTTATTGTAACCTTTCTCAGTCCCTTCAAGCTTGATAGATCAGGCAACTTCTGTAAAGATTCACAGCATTGAATCCGCAATGTTTCCAAAGATTGGGGTAGTTTGCCTTGAATCTCAACTAGATTATGACAAGATTCTACTGTAAGAATTGTTAGTCTGTTCCAATTGCTTAGATCAAGGATCCGCATCTGTTTAAAGCCACAAAGCAACAACCGATGTCCACCTGTATATCCAAACACCTGATTGCGAATACACATATACACATCTGTCTTACCCATTAAGCTGAACAAATCGGGGAACTCTTGTAATGAATCGCAGGAATAAATTCTAAGTTCATCCATAAACCGCGGTAGTTCGCCTTGAATCTCAACTAGATTACCGCACCCCCATACTTCAATACGCCTTAGCTTGTTTAACTTGCTTAGATCAGGTAGCATCGCCAACTATCCAACGCAGTTAAGGTCCAAATCTCGTAGGTTCTCCAAACAACCAAGGCCTTCAATCTTTGCAACTGCAGAGTACACAATCGAGAGAGAAGATAGTTTCCTCAGATTCGATAGATCCATCGAGCAAAGTGAGTCGCAACCAGAGAGAAGTAAGGAGGATAAATTTGAGGGAAGCCTCGAGAGGCGACACAAATGAGGAGAGAGGCTGAGGTCTGTCAATGAGGCGATCTCCTTATAAAAGAGTAGTTCCAAAGATTCCAATTTGCTTAAGTTCCCAATCCATTGTGGTATCGGTTCTTCCAGAAGCCCATCAGATTTCCCATCACAATTATGTGGGCAAAAGCCCAAATGCAATACCTTTAAGTTAGCGAGATTTGAGAGATTCGGAAACGTGTCCACCCTCAACTCCTCCAGTTCTAATTCGATGAGACTTTTAGGAAGCCTTGGTAGGGTGTGTATTCTCACCCCTCTCAATCTCAAGATCCTCAAGGATTTATTCTCATAGATGCAATCACCAAATTCCACATGCTCGTAATAATCCCTGTAGTTCCTGCCATGAGTTTTATTATTTCAAGCTTCTCCATCGTCCAAAAGGCATCATGTATTTTGCTTATTTCATTATACTCCATATTCACTACTTTCAAATTCTTCAACTTTTCGATGGAATCGGGTAGTTCTTTGATGCTCATGTAACTTATGTTCAACTCAATCAGCGATTCCAAATTCCCGATTGTCTCTGGAAGCCTCTCCAAACTCAAGCATCCTTCTAGAGATAGGTATTTGAGGCTTGCAAGATCTCTACCCAACTCATTCGGCAGCCTTCGAAGACTCCAACAATCGCTTACATCTAAGAAAACCAAGCGTTTCAACTGACAAATTGATCTATCAATTTTGATTAATGATATACATCCTCATAAGATCAAATGTTCTAAATTTGAATGAGTTGAGAAGTTGGGGGTTCTCTTCAAGCGTCGGCAATGGGCCAGATTCAGAACTTTCAAATTCTTAGTCGCCTGTGAAAGAAAAATCATGCAAAGTTTACTTTTGAATCTAATAAGACGGAAGAATAAGTGTTGTCTAGCATATAACATACCTTCATGTGGCTCCACCCCTTCCAATCATGAGTAATTTCACTCCAAGATAGATCAAGGATAATCAAATTCTCTACGAAGAAATTTGCAATCTTAAATGTTGGGCGAATATTATGCCAAGAAAGCCATCGTAATCGTGGAAGGAGATCTGAATTCCTCTGGAAAAACTTAGTTGGAAGAGCATATGATGGCCATTTGAGCCAAAGAAGCATCTTTGAGTCGTCTACTTCAAGGAACGTTAGATTTGGCAGGCTCTTAAAGTCCTTATAGGTAAAAGGGCGTTGATCATCAAACCTGAGATGAAGAGCTTCAAGTTCTTTCTTTTCCTGCCCAAAGGAAAAATTTTAAAACAAAAAAGTTGAAAGGAAACATATTTCTTCAAGTTCACTATTTTAAGGGGTGGAGTTGACTACTATCATTCCTTTAAAATCTTAAAAGACCAAAAATATTGGTTGAGTAGGTCACGATGGTGCTAGAGAACACAAAAAGTAACTACTTTTTTTGGAAAAGAAAATGTCTATAAGTAATTTGGAGATGTATTACACAAAGCATTTTACCTCGTGTATCCTTAGCAGATTTAATCCATCCTCGGGATTCCACACCCAACGTTGCTTCTCTATATTCATCTCACTTTCTTGATGAACTATTTCTCTTCCAAGGTCTCTGAGTTGATCATGCATCCACAATATATTATCTTCTCCAATCTTTATTAAAGACATGTTCCGCAAAACTTCCACGGCTACTTCCGGAAAAAGTTTAGACGCATCCCAAAAATAAACCACAATGTCTTTGCAACATCCAATGAAATGACAAGCTATATCAAGGAATATACGCTGCTGTCGATTATCTAATGCATCATAACTTATTTTCAACTTATTTTGAACTTTATCATGAGGAACACTTTCTAGCATCTTCAATGTGTCATCCCACTTTTCCTTATTTTTGTCGGATAAAAGTGAACCTATGACCTCAATGGCTAATGGAAGACCTCCGGCAATGCATATCGCCCTCTTGGATTGGTTGATATAGTCGTCTACAGGAGACTCTCTTCTAAAAGCATGTTTGCTAAAAAGTTGAAGAGATAGATTCGGATCCAAGCACGTAAGCTCATACCTCCAGTCCACTTCCGAAACATAGAGAACATCTTTCCTTCTTGTAGTAACAATAAGTTTGCTCCCTTCGCCAAACCAATCACGCTTACCGACAAGTGCATCCATATGATCGTTTTCTTCCACATCATCAAGAAGAATGAGGACTTTTTTATTAGGCAACCTTTCTTTAATGGTCTTAATCCCTTCATCAATGTTTGTTATTTTCACCCATTTCGTCTTAAGAATGTCATGGATGAGCTGCTCCTGCAAGTACTCAATGCCCTTGAGCTTTGATGTTTCATGGATGTTGGAAAGGAAGCAACAATTGTCATACTTGTTGGAAAGCTCATTGTATATGATTTTGGCAATTGTTGTCTTTCCAATGCCACCCATCCCATGAATTCCTACGATCCGCGTTTCATTTATATGAGCACCTATCTCTTCCATGATTTTATCCACATGACTGTCCACACCGACCAAGTTGTTTGATACCACCAAATAAGCCTTTTTCAATTCATTGAAAACCTTTTGTGTAACTTGTTTTTGCCATCTCACCTTCTTTCCTAGTGTTTGTTGGAGGTCAAATGGCAATGAGTTAGAAAACTGTGTTGAACCAAGCTATGTTCTAACAAGACCAAAGTGAAAACTAGAGACCTATTCGAAATGCTTTCCGCAAGGATTTACTTAATTGTGAATTAATTAGCATTGGCACATATGATTAACGAATGACCTTAACTAAAAAAAAAAATGTTTGGAATGAAAAAGGACAAAATGGGGATTGTCCCATTATTTCGAGTGATTTTTGCGGTAAAGTTTCAATAGCATAAAATTCAATTTCAACAATGAAACACATCAAATTTTAATGGGACAAGGCACATCAAATGGAATGATAGAGGCAATTACCTATTGGCCATTTTTTGCAAGTCCCATCCATCTAGTTCTCCAACCATGGTGAGAGCAGCCTTCCACTTATGCATAGTCTCTTCGTCATATCGCTTCTTGTTTTCATGTGTAAGAAAGGCCTCTCCATAACCTCTAATTTGGTGTCGAACCTCTGAAGGTGCTACATCATAAAAAATGGGCATAATCTTTTGTCCCCTAGTTTTTTGGCACTCGACCATCTGGATTAGCTCCTTGAGACACCATACACTAGAGGCATAACCTTTCGAAAATATAGGTATTGAGATCTTTGATTGATTAATTGCTCGGAGAAGTTCCGGGCCAAAATTTTCCCCCATGGAGAGCTCTTCATCATCCTTATAGACACGGATTCTCACATCTATCATACTAGTGTAAAGGAAGTCGGTAAAACTTGTTCGAGTATCTTCTCCTCTGAAGCTCAAGAATACTTCATATTCATATCCTGATGAAATAGCCATTCCTTGACCTTCTGTCACAGCGTGAGTAAAAGAAGCGCTCCTTGCTATTCCATCAATTTTTACGGGTACGTTGTTTTTCTGCACGATTTCCCTCAACATGATCTTCAAGAAATACCAAACAGCATATCAACAAAAGCAATGGCAACCACAAATGGAAAATGTTTAGAAGCCTGACTCACAAATGGAAATTTCTATAGGTCATTAAACTTGGTAGCCTGAACTAGCTAAATATGCATAGAGTCATGGGCCAGTGTGCTACAATTATTTAATAAGAATGATTCATTGCAGCATCACTCTAGCTTGTCAAAGTTGACAATGCACGAGGTAAAGCTCTCATCTTTTGGAGGCGGTTGTATAATTTCTAAAATAATCATAGTTCCTGCTAATCTTCCCACAATCTGCAAACTTCTCAAAGCCTCCGAATGGGCCGCAAGTCATATCCTGTCACCGTCGCCGCGTCAATCATCAGTTCCAAACTAAAGTAGCTCAAATTCCGGAAAACACGTCGCAATGCACTAAGTCGCGTTCAACTCAAATTTAATCGCACTCGTGTCATCCCGCATCGGGGTTCCTCTATTTTCATTTTCTTTCTTTTTCGACAGCTCTCCCTACTTATCTCACTCAAGCCTAACCAAGATCTCAAACCACATCTCAAGCAAAATTCTCGCGGGGGGCGAGAGCACCGGAAGCGGAAGACGGAGGAGGGGGCACAACCTCTCGAGCCAAGAGAGCTCAGATTGCACGGAACCAACTGAAATCAGAGCAGCAACCAGAAAACGGAAACCAAACGCTTAAACGCCGACGACCCATCTCTTGCAACGCCGGCAGAATCCGACCCATCTCAAGCACGAAACTCGATCTCACCCGCGAGCCCACAAACAGCGAGACTCGCGTACACAAAAAGCAAGAACTCGCAACGCCCACCGAAAGAGAGAGGACCTGAGACGGAATCTCAGCAGACGTTGTAGAAGGTGGAGGATGAGCCTGAGCCGCTTGCATGATCAATCCAACGAATACAGCAGCAGCAGAAAGAGAGAGAGAGTGTGTGGAAACCAGTTGCTGGATTTTCGGATGGAACCCAGTTTTTATTCTAACGCCATCTCGTCCGATTTTCCTTTATTTATTTCATTTCCCCTACAATTTCTATAGCTCGTCCCGCGAAGTAGTTGAGAATACGAGAGAAGACCAAGACAGTAAGAGAGAAGTTTGTCCGAGGGTCCCTGTCACGTTGCGTCCCCATGCCGCAATCGCGTCTTCCCTTTTTTTTTCCTCCGGTCGGGTTGCCGTCCTCCGGCGATGCCCGACGGGCCAGTTTTCCCAAAAAAAAAAGGTCATTACTGAGAGGCCGCGCACCCCCATACCGGGCACGGTCGATGCCGAGGTCGGCCGGCAAAAGACCACCTGACGATCGTCATCGCGAAAAGGACACGCGCGGGCCGCCGGCGGATTGTTTTTTTTTTCCAGCACCCGTTGAAACGGCGACAATGCGGGTCTTAGTCGTAATTGCCAGGAAGGAGTGCGCAATGGGCCGCGAGGGGGTCGAAGGTCTTGGTCGTCGCGTATGATAAAAGCTCCCTACCCTACCCCTCATTCTCATCTCATCTCATCTCATCATGTCGCATCAGCACCATGGAGAAAAAAATAAAGGGTGTTTTACCCCTGCAACGAAGCTAACCCTTGCCAAACGCGCCACGTGCACGCTTCTCTCGGACTCTCGGTAACCTGACGTGGATGTCGGTTCGGGTTGGAAAGTCCATCACATTCCCAAAATTTATGAGATTTTTATATTGGGTCGTGCTGCGAATCCTGTGAAGCTTTTCACACCGTGATTTGTAAAGTTTATTGCACTCCCCACGGATTGAACCCTTACGGCATTCGCTTCCGTTTTTCTCCTACGAGTCCATCGTCTTCATTGATGGACCTAAATTTTGCCGAATACTCGCCCGATCAAGCGTCTATCTTAGAACTACTAGGGAAAGGTGGGGCTCAAATCCTCACTTTCTCAAGGGAGGTTGAAGTGAGGATAATTTAATTTCATATGTAAATTTCGACTCTCACGCCTTACAAGAAGACAGAACAAAAATTTGAAACTAAGTACTAAAATTAAAATAGAGTATGATTTATAAATAAATAAAAAAACATATATCTTAAAATTTTAACGCACAAAACACATGTATGTAAATGTTTGTTGCCCTTCTTCGTGAAAACCAAGAGCTTGATCGCAAAAGAGAGTGTCGGGTGGAGTTTGCAGTCGCCTCGATCGCATGGATGCCATGTGAGGTTCCAAAATCCAGCGGCTGAGATTTGTCAAGTTCATGGATAAATCTTAAATCTAAAATATTCATGCTCGTGCCAAAATCCTACTAGGTTTAAAACATAGAATTTGGATTTTATAATTGGTCTTACAACTGTCCTTGTGCTTTTGTATTATGTAGAAAAAGTTAAATGCTAGTGAATTACGTATACGCAATAATCTTTGACAATGTTTTGCTAAAAAGGAATTATTATTAGACCATAGTTTCCAAGTTTTCTCTATCAACCTTCTGATTGATGGGTTGCGATAATAGACATCACCTATATTTATATTTTATTTATTCTGCATGTCCACAATTTATAACTAAATATAGTTAGAGGAAAATGTAGCACTTAAAATATACACATAACTATCCGGTGTCAATTATTTTTGTTGGATTGTAATGTAAGTGTATAATGTAATTCTTTTTTATTCCAAAGATGATGCCGTTATTTAGGGGTGAGCATTTGTCCAAGGTCAACCCTAGACCGACCCTGGATCGGCCCAACCCTACCGGTTTGGTCCGGTTCCCAAGGAGACTGGGTCGGTCCTTGGTCCTAGAATTTCTGGATCAGCACCATGTGGGTTGGTCCTCAGTCCTGAGAGTTCTAGATCGGTCCATACCTGACTAACCTTGACTCTATATATATATTTATAATTTTTTTTATATAAAGAAAACCTTAAAATAAACGACGTCAACAATATTAAATAGCTCTTTAGTGAGGAGTTCAAATAATTTTACATTGTTCTTTAATAACTTAGGTTTTTAATGTCTTTTATAGCGTCAATAATCATAATTTACAAAGGAGGAAAATGTTTTTGTGAGGAGTCCTCGCGGCATCCAAAAAGGCACCTTATGACATCCTCCTCTAGTATTCGTTCTTTTCTGTCTTATTTGTCCTCTTAGTCTTCAATTTGCTAAAAAAAACTTCTTCGCTCGCCACTCAGCACTCGCCTCGCTCGCTTTGGGTCACTCATGTCGCTCGCCACTCGATGCTCAATTGGCTTGTTGCTCCTTGCTCGACATTCGATGCTCATTCTGTTTGATGCTCATCCCACTTGACCCTCACCACTTGCCTTTCTTAGCTGACCTTACTCATCATCGAACCCATTAGGTCGGTACGATTCTCGGTTGTCCTTTCAATGAGTATAAAAAATGAAATAAAAAATTATTGGTTAGTCTTGATTTGACCTTGAAATCAAACTAAACCCATTAGGTCAGTCCGATCCTCAATCGCTTTTTTAAAGAGTACAAAAAACGAAATAAAAAATTATCAGTTGGTCCTAAGTTAACCTTGAAACTGGACCGAACCCATTGGGTCGGTCCGGTCCTCAGTCCCAAACTCAATAGGGTCGATTCTCAGTCCCAAAAATTGAGAACCAGTACTGTGCGGGTTGATCCTAGGGTTAGGGGAGGATCCCATGCTCACCCCTATTGCTATTACTTGATATTTAGAGATTTAAGTGGTTTTACTTTTATCTACTTTGTTTACTGCATGATGATGCCTAACATAGCCTATTGATCCATGGGTAGAGGAAAAATATAGTATTACGCATTGTTATAGTCTATACATTTAAGCAAATATTCTAATCAGGTATTATATTTTCAATTAAGGTGTTCTTTATCTTAAAAAAAAACTTACTCCTTTAATCAAATGTTGCAACTTAAGAAATTACTTACAATATAGCTTCTTCATATATTTCATCCAAAGTTTTTTCTGTTTACAAGTATTTGAAGAGAGTAAAAAGAAAAAAAAAATCATAGAATAAATATTATCAAACGGACAAACATGTTTTTAAAAACCTTCAATGAAAACTCTGGCGACGAGCTTCTCTCCTTTAACCTCTCGATGTATTTTCTTTTCCTTTTTTTTTTGTCCTTATCTCATGTTAAATTTAACTTTCATAATTTAATGTGATGTCTTTACTTATCTAATTTAAAAATTAAATTTTATAATCTAAAGCGACGTCTTCCCTTATTTAATTCAATTAATTATCACACCGTGTTAATGGTAAAAGCAATCCACTGGACAAATCACCAATTACGCAAATTATGAAAGTTTAAGAGTACTTAATCGACCCAAATAAACTGTTCACGGGGCCAATTTGAAAATCTACCGAAATTCAGAGGACCGAAAATCAGAATTCAGAAAGTTCTCAAAACGCCCCCCCGATGGCTATATAAGCAGATCCTCCCGTTCGTCTCCTTTCCCCCGCCCGCCTCCTCTGCAACTTCAAACTTCATCTCTCTCTCTCTCCCTCTCTCTCTCTCTCTCTCTCTCTCTCTACAAGAAACCCAGAAAGACCCACGAAAGCTCTCTCTCGGAACCCAAGAATCCTGCAAGTCGTCGAAGAATTTTCGCGAAATCCATCGGTAATGGGTAAGCGCCGGCGAACGGAGATCGCCAAGATCGCCGACCCGGCCGCGCGGCTCGTGACTTACTCGAAGAGGCGCAAGGGCCTCTTCAAGAAGGCCTCCGAGCTCTGCCGCCTCTGCGGTGCTCGCGCCGCCGCCGTCGTCTTCTCCCCCGCCGGCAAGCCCTGTTCTTTCTTCAGCGACCCCTCCGTGGAAGATGACGTAATTGCCGACCACGTTGACGCGGTGCCGCCGATGGGTTTGGCCGAGTGGGCGGAGTGGATTGAGAAGGAGTGGGATTCTTGCGCGACGGAGGAGGACGTGGAGTCCCTGATCGCGAAGTACGACGCTGTTCATGATCTTGTGTGCAAGAAGTTGGAAGGTCTGGAGAAGGGTTCGTCCGTGGTGATCGGTTCTGGTGGCGATTCTGGAGACGGGTTTGGTTGTGATTCTGAAAATTTGGGCGACGGCGACGGCGACCCTTTATTGACTTCGCCGGAGAAGTCGGCCGCCGGCGGTGGAGGATTGGGAGTGGACTCCACCCCCACCTGCTCCCATCTTGAGGGGCGTGGATGTAATCCGGACAACTTCCTTAGTGTGTCCGGGGACTGCGTCGGTGACGGCCACCATGACAGTTTCTCAACTATACCGGAGACCTCGGCCATGGGGGGTGGAAGCTCGGGAGAGGAGCCGATGCTATAAGACCTTGAGGGGTGTGGATTTAATCCTGATGAATTTCTTAGTCCGTTCAAGGACTGCTTCGGCGATGGTGACCTTGACAGTTTCTTCACTTTTCCGAAGAACCCAGCCATCGGCGGAGGAAGCTTGGGAGAGGAGCCGATGCACTGTGACCTTGAGGGGTGTGGATTTGATCCCACCGAGTTTCGTATTCTCTTGGAGGACTGTTTTGGTGACGGTAACTGCGACCTCGAGGGCTATCAATATAATCCTGATCACTTTCTTACACTTGAAGATCTGGATGTCATTCTTTGATGCAAATGTGAACATAAGTGGTTTTTCTTGTTAAACTGCAGTGTACAGAATTCATTCTCTCTTTTTCCAGTTCACTGGTTTAATGGCATTGGCTCTCTCTGTTTCTTTCCTTTTCACTTTCTTGATCAGTGGAATTTTGTCATTTTTTTTTTCTAATTTTAGAGGGTACTTTAAGAACTACGGGAAGACATAATCTCAATCAAGCCAAAATCTGATATATCGTCAAGCCAACAAGATGACCAGACACATGACGCATTATGAGTTATGAACATTGAATCTACTAACTGAAGATCAAATGTCAACACAAGAAGTTTGTAAGGAAGCGAACCTGTTTGAGCAGTAATCCGCGTGGAAGTATGATCACAATTCTCAAGCGATGTTGCCAACACTAAAACCAGATAGTGTGCTGGCGCGGCTTCAGAAGCATATGCAAAAAACTTAGTCCCTTAATTTCTTTCTCCCCTGCAATGAATCTGGCTCAGAATGTTTAGACTCATAATTTGCATATCAAAAAGGACATTGTGCAATTTTAAAATTTGCCATAAGATTTTGAATGGCGTAATGGGAGGAAAGGAGACAGTGAAGGCCTGGTCCTTGTCAAAGTAGACTGAAAAATCACAAGACTAGATGAAGAAGTGAATTGAACGATGACGAATCTGGCAGAGCTGTTAGCTGATCTGCAGTCCAAGAGAGTGAAGGCCTGGTCCTTGTCAAAGTAGACTGAAAAATCACAAGACTAGATGAAGAAGTGAATTGAACGGTGACGAATCTGGCAGAGCTGTCAGCTGATCTGCAGTCCAAGAGGAAACATGCAGCGTTATGCTTAAAGACAAAAGGAGATGCAGGTAAGCTATACATAGTTCTTCTACAATTCTTGCATGCCTCCTAGTCAGAAGTTCCTAATTGCGACAACAAATCAATTTGATGCTGAGGCTGGATTTATTAACAGGAACTTATGCCAATGTTGTGAATGTTACGACAATGAGCCAGATAACAATCGCCTCCTCACACCCTTCAGAATGGTCCTCAATGCTCAGTAGTGTAATGTTGTATCCAATTTGATTCTATTCATGTTAATAATGGCTCCAATGAATCTTAACGGCAACTCCTCTGTTTATGCTGTATTTACAATGTAGAGACTACCAAGTATTTGTGAAATATCTCAATGGTATATGCAATGTGCAAGGTGAAAGTCCAAATTATTTGGGTAAATTACTGTGACAGTACTCTCGGAGTTGGCTGAATCCCCTGTATTCACTTGGACTGACCATGTTTGCGGTCATTGATCTGAAAAATAAGTTAAAAAATCCTGACTTGTCTGAGCCTACATTTTCAATTTGCATATTGCAATTTTGATGCAATTAGTTTCCATAAAAGGAGCACATGTTGACTTGTGGTCTCACACAATAAGGTAGAAAGCTTTTCTGAACTAGATGAAACCCAACCCTGTCGAAGCAGCAATATTGTCCTCTGTATTTGCATTTGTTGTGGCCATTGATATGCATAACTTACTTGTATGATGCTTTCTGATAAGTTTGTGTTCACTTATGGTTCAGTTGGCAGACCACAGTCTTTTTTCACTTTTTGGATTCGAGTTTAGAGGAAGAAGAAGTGGTACCAGGGGTTCAAGGACTGCAATGGGAAGAGGGCTTTGAGGCTATTAGTCCTTGGGCTTATTTCACTGCGAATAGTACCTCATAAGCATCCATTAAATACGATCATGATCGAGATCGTGAACAATAATATCTAATAAGAAAAGTAGAGGGTTCAATGAATGGAAGTATATCCAATAATATTTGCAGATGCTTAGCTTGATAGTGGCGGTTGAATTGCCGCTTTGTCCTTCCTGAGTTGCATTGGTGGATAATCCCACCAGTCTCATATGAGATCTGAATCTAGGATGCAGCTTATTGACAGGGACAAGAAAGTAGATGCCAGTCCCCAGAACTGCACCAACGTTGAAGTCCTCTTTTGTGCTCAGTAGAAGCTATGCAGGACTAATTTTAGACACCTTCACGTTCGGAATAGGCTAGTGTCACGGGCCGAACGTTAGCCGATCCGAGAGGTTCCCAAGGGGTGATCGCAACTCACCCGTGGACCTCCTACTCTCACTCGAATTCCCACCAAACCTTCTCCCCGAAGTTTCCAAGGGAGGGCGCCACCGTCATTAGCCTCTCTTTACTTAATGTCGGTAGTTGATAGCTTTCATTTATGTCGGTGGTTAGTAGCCGCCATTAGCGTCGGTAGTTGAGGCGGTGCGATCTCGTCCGCCGATAGAATTCTAGATCAATGGTTGTAAGCCGAGGCCCTCGACTATAAGAAGGGGTGTCCTCCTTCATTTGTAAGCATCCACTACTTCCGCAATATAAAGCTTAAGTCTTTCCAGAGCTCCTCTCTCTAGAAACTCTTTCTCTCTCTACGATTCAGGTAAGCGAGCGAGTGTGCGTTCGATCGAGCAAGGCTTGGCTTAGGTGCTTGGCGATCCAATTCGATCCAAAAGTGCCCGAGTCGCCGCGCGGTCGCGATCCAATCAATCGGCCCGTGACAAGTGGTATCAGAGCTAAGGAGAGATCTGTTTCCAAGAGATTGAGGTACGCCATCTGTTCGAGAGAATGTCAAGCCAAGAAGTGAATATAGTTGGAGAGGCCGGGCAAGTCAAAGAGACCCGCGGCCGATCAAAGAAGAGGGAGACCTCGATGGATGCTGCGGCCACGTTCGATGAGAAGATCGGGAAGGTCCGGAGTGCTGTGCTCGAACTCATGGAAGGTCTCGATGATGTGCGAGACCGGATCATGGAGGTTGAGGGCTCGCTCCGCGAAGACTTCACGACCGGCATCAACCAAGCCACGGCTCCATTGTTCGACAAGGACGAAGCTCTTGAAGCATCAATCGATGATTTGGACGAGCGCGTCCAAATAATCGAGGAGGTAAGCCCGTGTAGGGAAGAGGTTGAAGCCATGAAGGCGGAGATCCAAGAGCTCAAGACCGAGCTCGCCCTATGCAAGCTAAGCATCACGAATGGTGCGGTGCCTACTCAAGCGGTACCCAAACTTGAGGTGCCAAAGCCAAAGGAGTTCAAAGGCGAACGATCCGCTAAGGAGGTGGACAACTTCGTCTGGAGCATGGAGCAATACTTCGGCGCCGTCAACATCCAAGACAAGTCGATCAAAGTACGAACCGCTTCAATGTTCCTGTCTGATACGGCAATGCTTTGGTGGCGCAATAGGTGTGACGAGGTTAGACGCGGCGCTGATCCCGTGAGCACATGGGACGACTTTGTGAGAGAGTTCCAGGACTATTTCTTCCCCGAGTTCGCTCAGCAAGAAGCCCGTAGCAAACTCCACCGTCTCGAGCAAAGAGGTGCGATCCGAGAGTACGTGAAGGAGTTCACGGAGCTCAAACTCCAAATTCGCAACCTAAGCGAAGAGGAGGCTCTCGGGGCGTTTATGGATGGATTGAAGCCATGGGCACTGCTTGAGCTCAAACGAAGGGACGTGACGAGTCTCGCGAGAGCACTTAGCGTGGCCGAGTCACTCGTCAACCTCACTAAAGCTGAACCAAGGAGTCGACCAAGAGAGTGGAGGTCGGATCGATTCGAGGACGAAGGAAGGAACACTCCCCATGGCGCGCATGATCAAAGCGGCCGAGTCAAGACGTGGGGAGAAGGGCCTTCCAAGCCGGCCTACCAAAGGGGTTGACCACCAACGGACTACGCAAGTAAGTTCGATCAACCCCCGCCTTCTCCTTGTTTCATTTGCCAAGGTCCGCACTAGACCCAAAAGTGCCCGAAGAAGGGTCGAATCAACGCCCTCCTTGCCATCGAGGAAGAAAAGGAAGAGCCCAAAGAAGATAAGCGGCAAATCTGGATTGGAGCAGTGAGGATGATCAACTCGGTCCAAGCTCGATCGCCGTCCAAAGAAGAAGGGATTGCACTGAACACGAACATATTCTTCGTGGAGGTCGAAGTGGGCGGCCGAACGCTTTACGCTTTGGTCGACACTGGTGCATCGAACATGTTCATGTCGACCGAGGTAGCCAAACCCTTGGGACTTCACGTGGAACCATCCAGGAAGTCATACAAGCCCATCAATTCGGGCGACTTCCATGGCGTAGGAGCAACTCCCGACGTGGATGTCAAGATTGGCGGATGGAAAGGCAAAATGGCGTTCGAGGTAATCCCTCTTGACGATTATGATCTCATCCTTGGGATGCAATTTTTCCATAGTGTGGGAGTCATGATCGACATGAGGACAAAATGCATGATGATTCTCGACCAAAAATGCCCGTCGATGATCCCCATGATCAAAGGGGTGGTCGACACCAAGACCATCGCGTCGATCCGGCGCCTCGACAAGAGCTTGAAGGCCGTGATGCGCATCAACAAGCTGTCCGAGGTAAAGCCGAAGGGCGAGTTGGATCCTACGCCAACAAACGCCATGCCAATTCAAGTGCTCTTCCCCGAGGTTGAGTGCTTGTCGCATGCCACGCCTAAGCCAAAGGTGGAGCCTAATGCCAAGTCCGAGTTCATCATTGAAGGTTGTGGTCCTTCGTTCGTGAGCCTCCGAGCGAAGCGAAACAAGAACAAGAGAGTTCGTGCCAAGGCCCGTAAGGCTGCCCGCCAAGCTGAGAGCGACGAGGACGTCGCTCGATTGAGTGGGGGAGAATGTCACGGGCCGAACGTTAGCCGATCCGAGAGGTTCCCAAGGGGCGATCGCAACTCACCCGTGGACCTCCTGCTCTCACTCGGATTCCCACCAAACCTTCTCCCCGAAGTTTCCAAGGGAGGGCGCCACCGTCATTAGCCTCTCTTTACTTAATGTCGGTAGTTGATAGCTTTCATTTATGTCGGTGGTTAGTAGCCGCCATTAGTGTCGGTAGTTGAGGCGGTGCGATCTCGTCCGCCGATAGAATTCTAGATCAATGGTTGTAAGCCGAGGCCCTCGACTATAAGAAGGGGTGTCCTCCTTCATTTGTAAGCATCCACTACTTCCGCAATATAAAGCTTAAGTCTTTCCGAGCTCCTCTCTCTAGAAACTATTTCTCTCTCTACGATCCGGGTAAGCGAGCGAGTGTGCGTTCGATCGAGCAAGGCTTGGCTTAGGTGCTTGGCGATCCAATTCGATCCAAAAGTGCCCGAGTCGCCGCGCGGTCGCGATCCAATCGATCGGCCCGTGACACTAGTCCCTGGTGTTGCGACGCTTAGGGTGCTTGTTCAGCGTTCTATGGATTTGTGGTCAAAAGGGTTGCTTCTTCAGTGCTTTAATGACACTACCTCGGATAGTCATTCTATTTCACTGCAAAAAGGGATAAACGAAAAAGGGTAAGTGTGACTGGTGGATATTAGGTGGGCAAGATTTTACGAGATAAGATTAATCATGGAGTTGAATTGAGTCCCCAGCACTTGATCTTGCCAAGAGCTTCTCAATTTTACTAAGTTCAAGAATCTCCCACTTCCAACCAGGAGGTGTGTCCAGATTGATCAGAGGCTCATGACAGATGAGCTGTCACCTTCAACATAGACATGGACTCTGCTCGCTAGTTGCTGCGAAGTGCTCAATGAAATTTGCTGAGACTTGAGCAGTTCCGGGATTGTCGAGCTCGAATCTCCGTCCTAAACGTAGATCAGATCGAGCATCAAATTTCATCACCGAGCGGAAATACTCCCAGAAGAGCTTATGCATGCCGTGACCAGCTTTTGCCGTATCGGTTTCTCCCTTCGAAGGTCTGATTCCTAGCAATCCACAGCACGACATGCAGGAGAACCGCACGGGATGAAGTTCTTATGCTCCCCTTAAGAATAATAAAGCATTCGCCCTCGTTTACGCAACGAGAAAAGAAGACGAAAAGATTGCATCTTGATGCAACAAGCTGCGCTAAAAGTGGCCAAAGGCCCAATTCCCTGGACCCAACAGCTAAAAAAGCTTTCTTTAGAGGGGAAATGGTCGGGCTGCGTTGGCCGATGATGGGCCTCAATGGATCTCCTCTCTCCTCGTGAAGTTACCTTTTCCTTCTCCTCCTTCTTGGCGACCCTTCTTTCGTTTTCCCGTCTTCCAGCCGCTGCCGCGGAAAGCTTGAGCGGCAGCTTTCGATATGGCCGTGAAGTTTCTTGATTGGTATGCGAAGATCGCGGTCTTCTCGGCCCTCGTCGGAGGCTCCATGGAGTTGTTCATGATCAAGACCGGCTTCTGTGTGAGGACCCTCCATCTCTTTCTTGCTCCTCCTTCGCCGTTCCCGTAATTCTTTTCGTTTCGACTTTTTCCGCTTCTCTTTTGGGTAGCCCGTACCCCAAAAAAAAGGCGCGACATAACTTCGAAATGGATAGTTTTTAGGCACTATTAAGCAGTTGGAGTCAATTTTTATCTGATGAACCTTGCTTTAGAGCTCGCAAGCGATGCTAGTGCGGCAGCTATTGCGTTAGTCGAATGGGAGTGGATTTTACGGTGATGGGTCGTGTTCAAATTCGGGTGTGCTTAGTTTAGCATTTTGAAAGTCCATTAGAAAAATGTAAAGTAGTTTAGCCTAAAGGATTTTAGACAAATGCAAAGATCATTTGGTAAACTATGCTTTGAGAAGTAATTTTGACAGAAATGCCGTTTGGTTGAAAACACATTTGAAAAGCTTTTTGGGTAATTAATATTAGTTTTTTTTAATTTCATTGGTTTAAAATTGAAAAAAATAATGTATGCAACATTTTAAATATAAAATTTTTGAAAATAATAATAAAAAAATCAATTACATATATAATTTTTTTTAAAAGACCAAATCCTTCATCGGAATTTTTTAATTTTTATTTGCTTGAAATTGAAAAAAAAAAATAATGTATGCAACTTTTTTAATATAAATTTTGACAATAATGATAAAAAAATCAAATACATATATATAATTTTTTTGAAAGAAAAAGATCAAATCCTTCGTCAAAATTTTTTAATTTTTATTTGTTTAAAATTGAAAAAATAATGTATGCAACTTTTTAAATATACATTTGAAAATAATCCTAAAAAATAAAATACATATATAAATATATATATATATATATATATTTTTTTTTTAAAAAGACAACCCTTCATTGGAATTTTTTAATTTTCATTTGTTTAAAATTGAAAAAAAAATAATAATGTGTGCAACTTTTTAAATATAAATTTTGACAATAATGCTAAAAAAATCAAATATATATATATATATATATATATATATATATATATATATAATTTTTTTAAAAAAGACCAAATCCTTCGTCGAAATTTTTTTAATTTTTATTTGTTTAAAATTGAAAAAAATAATGTATGTAACTTTTTAAATATAAATTTGAAAATAATGCTAAAAAATCAAATACATATACATAATTTTTTTTAAAAAAAGACCAAACCCTTCGTAGGAATTTTTTAATTTTTATTTGTTTAAAATTGAAAAAAAATTATTGTATGCAACTTTTTAAATATAAATTTTGACAATAATGCTAAAAAAATCAAATATATAAATAATTTTTTTAAAAAGACCAAAATATATTTTATTTTTTTTAGCATTTATGTAAATTTGATTTTTTTTTACCATTATTTTGGCATTTAAAAAAATAATAACGACCGCAAAATAAGAAATTTGAAGAATGAGTGATGATAATTTTGGAAAAAATAATAATTTTCAGCATTTGACCAAATCTTTGAAAGCTCAAAAGCTAGTCCCGAGTAGCATTGGGCTTTCAGCCTTCTCAATGCTAAGAGGGTCTAGTGGGTGTTCTTGTGGGCATGAAGGCGTTGATAACAAGGCCGGGACTAGGAATAGCACGTCGAACGATAGTTTCATTGACTTTAAAGCCATTTCCTTTTCTTTTCCGCTTGATGTGAAAGGAGGACTCGTATGTGCTTATATAGAATTCGAGAGATTAAAATAATTTTTTAGGAGAATATTTAAAGCAATGTTCATAAAATGGATGAAATGCTTTAAGGAAAAACAAGAAAGGAGAAGATATTTGTGAATGAAAATGCTATTCAGAGTTGCACAATTTGCATGAATTGTTAGGGATATACCCTTTTCACCTCTAATGTTCAATGTCCTCTCTGACATTTTGCGATGAGATATACTTATCTAACGGTACTATCATTTTATTAAAGTAACGGTGCATTCTCAGCCACATATTGCTGACAGACTTATGGTGAGACTTTTAAAGCCAATTTAATCATTCTTTTCATTCCTTCTTGAATATTTTGGAAAGTCAGCCTGGAAGATCAGGCCAATGCGATTGAATATCTTTTCAATTTGTCAGTTGAATTGTTTTTGATCCAGATTTAGACCAATTCGAGCCTTAGTGATAATCAAACATGACTAAGGGCAAGTTCTTGATCGAACTGGCCAGACCAAATTTAAAACATTGGTTGTAATCAAGTGTAAAACTTCACAAAGAAATCTCTTATATTTTATGACGTTAAGACATTTCGTCTTTGTCAAATGCAAGATATTTTAAGATGCAATTCTTTCTACTTTTACAAATTCTAACTTTTTTAGTCTAACTAAAGGCAGAATGTTTTAAAATGTGACTTATGTTTTACGATGTCATGAAGTTTCATCGTAATGAAGTGTATGACATCATAATAAAAAAGTTTTATGGAACATGTACCATATTTCTACCAAAATCATAACAAATTGAATTTACACTTTGAATGATCAAATGTATCAAGAAGCAGTGTGGAAAGTGGTCATTTACTAGAAGGCCACATCTTTCATCCTTCTTCTCAAAAGAAAATATTTAGAGGAAATGAGAAAAATGATGAGACTAGCTTGAAAAGTCTCCCTGTAATTCAGGTAACAATTTGTAGTTAAGAATGCACCGTTATTTTAAAAGAATAACCTAACCGTTATATAATGCACCGTTATTTTTAAAGAATAACCTAACCGTTATATAAGCATTGCCCCTTTGCGATTCATTTCGATGCACTATATGTTGGGAGTACGCAATAGGAGTCCAATGCCTTCACTCGGTAAAATCGCCAAGGAAGAGCCCATGTCCGAACCTGTTAACATATTTAATTAAACTCACATTCACTCAAAAACTTAAGCTAATCAGTTATAAGGCAATTATGATATATTAACTATTTTGCATTACATTAATTCTTTAATGTGGGATTTCTCTCACACAACTCACTCGCAGTGCATCCTATCATTGTCTAGCATTAGCTCTAGCCAAACTCTCACCGGAAATTTTCGACCATACGTGTATTAATGTGATTGGGGTGAACTTATTGTGTAGCCCAGCAAACTTTGTAAGATTAATTTTCTCCCCATTATATATTTTAAGTTGTTGCAATATGGCCCTCATTGCTTGAAAAAAATCGGTACATGTGGGAGTCAATTAAAGGAGAAAATACATTATATTTGTTCAAAAAGTCTTAAATCTATCGTACGGCATTCAATTCAGTCCTATTTTTTTTTTTTTTTTTCACCAATTTAGTTCTAAACATTTTAACAAACCTTGGTATCCACAATGGTCACCATCCGGTCATGTGACAAGAAACAATATCAGAGTTTCGCTGATAATTCTGTTGGGGTCAACACCAAAAGACTCCCCGAAACAGATTTCAAAGCTACCGTGATGGACATTTGGGAAAATTCGAAATATCATAGGACAAATTGCTACATAATGAACTCGTAATGTACATGGAGCTAAGCTATTTCATGCCAATCGTGAATGGTTGAGATCAATTCCATATGCCGCCTCTTCAACAACTCCGTAGAGGCTAGGAAAAGCTCACAAGAGTTTCCAAAATGAAGCCTTGGCCTAAGTACATCTACAAGCGATTTGGTGAATTCCCGTGGATCTACGCAATTTGAAAGTACATTCTTAAGTTCTTCTCCAAAATATTATTGTATACGTGCCCCGTTATCCAATTCTCTACACCTCGCCATCTGCTCTTTGCAGCCACTTCGCATTGCTTATTTTATTTCCTCCTTTTTCCTCTATATCAATTGTTTGGGAAAATTACCTGACAAGAACTTTTAAATTGGACTCATTTAGTCCTGAATTTTTTTCACAATGGTACCGGCTGAATGCATCAGGCCAATTTATACCGAAAATTGCCAACATGGACGCCGATCGTTCTACGTGGTACAGTCGGCACTAATATCGACATTTTAAATAATATTTTGAATTTTTTTCTTTTTTTTTCTTTCCTTTTTATTTTTTGTCGGTGTCCAATCGTCAACCACAAGAAATGGTCACGAGTGAGGGTGAGTGTCAATGAGGCCCCCTTACCAAATCTGGCAAGGCTGATCCTCGCCTTAGCCTCAGTAAGGGTCGGCCTCTTCGAGACCAACTTGTCTTCGATCTCACTAGGTGAGGCGATGCAACCGTGGGCCAAAGGGCTGGATTTGGGTCGCTCAACCCTCGAACTTGATCTCGATCGATAGTAACTTAGGCCGATAGAAACTCAGGCGAAGACAACAGCTCTCGCGAAGGAAGCGACTTGACAGCACGAACAACCCTTGATCTAGACCTCGACCTTGACCTCAAAAACAAACCAACAAGCACAAGGATGAAGATGAACCAGTGACCACAGGTGAGGCCATTGCAACCCTCACCCAATGCCAACGAGGGTTAGCCGACAACCCTTGCCTACCCTCAACCAAAAAAAAAAAGAGGAGAAAAGAAAAAATAAAAACCAAAAAAAATTACAAAATTCAGAAAAGTTATTAAAATATCATTAAGAATGTCAACATCGGCGTCGGTTGTGCCATATAAGATGGTCAACGTCCACGTAATTGATATCCAACCAAAATTAGTCGGATGGACTCAAAATTGGTACCAATGCAAAAAATTTATAGCTAAATTAGTTCAATTAAAAAGTTTGAAACTGAATTGATACTAATGCAATAAATTTATGACTTTTTTAGTATTTTTCCTTCAATTGTTTGGATACTACATGCTATATCATTTAAAAAAGAAATGTGCCACACAATTTTTCAGTTTTTGATGTAACTTTTTCATATGAATCTACAAACGGGCTGGGTCAGAAAAGCCTAATACTTCACTTAAAATTTATATCAATCGTTATAAACCATATCAATCCTCTCCAATATGGTACTGGGACTTCGCTAATGCCCACACGTGACTTGCAAGCCTCTTGCCTTAGTAGGGCTGATTGGTTTCCGGTCCGGTCCAGTTCCGAAGTGGAACCGGGAACCGGATCGGGAGGACCGGTTCCCAAATTCCTGGATCGGGAACCAAACTGACCAGTCCTAGCACCTGACCGATCGACCGGTCCATTCCAGTCCAGTGAAACTAGTAAATTTACTGTTTTTGTCAAAAATAATGACAAAAACAAAATGAAAAATAAGAGAAATTTGGAGGAATTTGGATTTTTTCTTAAGAAATTTAAATATATATATAAAATTAATTGATCCGGTCTGGTTGGTCCGGTTCCCACCTTGGAACCGGGAACTGGATCAACTGGCCATCAGTTCCAAAAGCGTGAACCAAGAATCGGACTGCCCTTTTTGGGAACCGCCCAAACCGGCTGGTCCGGACGGTTCCCAATGCACACCCTTATGCCTTAGACCCTTTTTCCCTCTTAACCCATGTGCCGTTTTTGCACCAATATGCATATTAATTCGAATTTCTTCCTTTGTTGCACGGTGGATAAGAAAACACTATCATTCTCGAAACTGGTATTGCGATGTGGGGTATGTCAACGACCGCTTCTCCTTGGCTCACGGACTCTCACCAAACCAACCTAGTGGCAATCTTCGACCGCAACACCATTGATGAAGAGATTCCTTCCTCAGATATTCATCCAACAGTCGATCTGTATTGAGCTAATTATCAAACCATCGGGGCCGATACCAACTTGATTCCGTTTTATATAACTTGAATGGGTACGTAAATATGCCCCTACTACATAACTAAACTGGCCTAATGCAACGCCCAAAATGTGATGCATGATCCTTTAGAAGCGTTGCTCAAAAGAAGGGTTGCTTATGTGGTCGTTGCCTAATCACACAGGGCAACCCTCGTTTTAATTAGCAACAAATCTTGCTTGAAACAATTCTATCAATATTTTCTTCTTCTTTTTTTAATTAAAGACGGTGAAATTATATTTTTTTGTCGCTTGCCAAAAATCGTTAGAGAAGTATCGCTTCCAAGAAAAATGTCGCCTAAAATCAAAGTAGAAGCAACGTATCCAAATAGTGTTAATGTAAAATTTCCAAAAAACAAAGTATACTACGTTGTTTAAACTGAGTGAAATTCTAACGAGTGTAAGCAAGTGCTGTCTTGCACCATACTTAAGGCTATGGTCTTGATTATAGATGTCAAAATGGGTCTTGTGTTATATATGGATTACTTACATTTTGAAGTAGGTCATATGTGGGTCATTTGCATTTTGAAGAGACTAATTAAATGAGTCTTAAATGGTTGGACTTAAAAACCCATATTCAACCCAAGCCTCACGCTCTCTCTTTCTCTCTTTAACTTCATAAAAATGTACAAAATCAAAATTAGAATTATTTTTTTATTTCGTTTTTCTTTTCTTTTATTTCCTTCTTCTTCTTCTTTTTCTTTTTTCCTCTCTCCTTCCTTAGCCGGTGGTCGGCATGGCGACGATCGATGATCGACCAAGTGAGGCTCAAGCTCACCAGGGTCAGGCAAGCTAGAGCTCGCCGATCTGGCAAGGTGGAAGCCTCGTCGACATCTGGCAAGGCTCAAGCCTTGTCAACAACTAGCAAAGCTCAAGCCTCGTCGATCTAGCGAACCTCGAGCTCACTGGCGTGAGGCGAGCTCAAGCCGGCTTTGTGGCGGTTAACCGTCGTCGTGGTAAACAGCCGACTAAACAAGAAGAAAAAGAAAAGAGAAAAGAAATAAAAAATTATATTTAAAAAATAATAATTAAAAATTCTATATTTAAAAAAATAATTAAATATTGGATTTTTTAAAATATATATTTTTTTATAAACATTGTAAAAATTGTCCATTAAGTTTGTATCACATTAAAGTGTTTTAGCGATTCCATTTTTTTTTTAAAAAAATATCACAATAAATAAGCTTTCTTAGGTTTAGTTAAAGGTTTTTCAAATTTTTTTATTTATTTACTAATTTTTTTATTGTTTAATTTACTTTTTAAATTTGATATGAAGTTTTATTCAAGTAACATATATGTGAAGAGCTTAAAATGAACAAAATGGGTGGGAGTGGATTAACCTAAATTGAGTTAAATATTAATGTGTTTCGGTAATAAGGATTGAGTCAGCTGTAGCGGGTCATCAAATTTACATTGCATGAAAATGGATAAAAATGGGTTAAATGGATCAATATAGGTCAGACCATTTTTTATCCTACCTAAACCGACCCAACCCGACTCACCCATTTGACAACCCTGGTCTTGATTAGGCTACCTAATGATCGAGTCTAATGCAACATTTGCGCTCCCGATTGCCTTAGATTCCTCTTAGATAATGCATCCAAATAGCCTTCACATAAGTACTCTTGAACAAGCAAAAATTATCCAAAAAGTCTTAGATATATTATACTTTTGCCAATTCAATCATAAACTTTTAAATTTTGTTAATTGAGTCCTAAATTTTTTCACGTTTTTCCATTGAGTCCATCTAGCCAAATCTAATAGAAAATCATTGACATGAACATCGAGCATCTTACATGACATAATTGGTGCGACGTTGACAATTTTCAATAATATTTTTGAATTATCTTTTTTCTTTTACTTTTTTACTTTTTTTTTCCTTTCCTTTTTCCCCCTTCTTCCTATACCTAATCAGTGGGCCTATGGCCAACAATCGGCCAAAGGCGAGGGCCAATGAGATGGAACCCGCCAACCTTGGGCAAGCCTCAACCTCACCGGATTTGGCAAGGCTCACCATCGCTTGGGAAGGTCGGCCTTGCTAGTGGCTAGGCAAGGTAGACCTCTCTCAATGACGACAAGGTCAAGCCTTGCCAATGGCTAGTGGGGGAAAGCTTTGCCAAAGGCTGGTGCGGTCCACCTCATCAGCCCTCGCCTTTGCCTAGTCACTGGGACCTAGCAACAAGCTAGAGAAAGAATGCGAGGAAAAAAAAAAGGAAAGAGAAAAATATAGATAAATATTAAGATATTCCTTAAAATTGTCCATGTCAATATCACTCATGTCACGTAAGATAGTCGGCATTCACGTCAAAATTTTTTAAATAAAATTGATCGCATGGATTGAATTGGCAAAACAGAAAAGGATTTAGAAGTAAATTAGTAAAATAGTAACAAGTTTAGAACATTTTGGACAATTTTTTTCTTGAACAATGAAATATTTCATTGTTTGCATCAATAAAACGAGGTCAAACAAAATGCTTTTTGATACGTCTGTTACCAATTATCTTAACTTAAACAAACACCCTCTCCGTAACATAGAAGACGGAAGTGCGAGTGATTACAACCTTATGGTCTCTCTATTGTCAATTTGGCAGTGATATGCCCGGAAACCGAACCAGGTTTAGTGAACTATGTTTGCTAGTGCTTTCTGATTAGGCAGCCAAAACCTGAAGCCAAGTGTGAAATTAATCTACTTAACATTGAATTTGAAGGAAAGCAAGAAAAAAATGGTGCTTGGGCCTTCGGGTGTCATCATCACTTTGCCAAAACAAGGGGTGGACAAACTCATAATCTCGCATCCTCCCCAGCCGAAATGAATGATGACAGTGCGTAGACAATTCATGATCTTCCCCCATTCGAAATCCAAAAAGGCTTCGGGCGATGTTTCTTGATTCAAGTGTCGCCTGCATGAGCGAGGACACAATCCTCTCAAACAGGGCCCCACGTCTATCCTCTTGTCTGATGAGCGAACCCAACATCATGCTGATGCCACTCTCATATCACAGCTTTGATGTTCTGTCTGCGTGGGGTCCATTGCAAGGGACCCACGTTGTAGATGCGATGCGAGATGAGATCTTGACACGCGGCGGATCATGATGTGCAGGGGGCCTAGGGTATGCTTACCGGAGATTAGCCTGTCCGAGACTACATCTTGATTCTTTATGTTCATCTCATATTTTGAACACTGAGGATTGAGATGTTTTGACAATCTTGTATCAAAATATGAATTACAAATTACATTACATTATTAAGATCGTAATATCTCATGATTATTTGTTTGATCTTCACGATCTTGTCAATATACTTTCCTCTTAATCATTGGATAATCTATAAGTGGTGATCAGTACCTCGATTACATAATTAATCCATGAGATAGGTAAATTGCAAAATCACACACTCAATTAAGGATCTACCTACTTGTGTATGAATTCATATTTGCCTTAGTTAACCTATCTCGACGTACCCTAACAAGTCTTGAATAAGGCCAATGACATGTATTGAAACATTACCTTCTTTATTCATAAGGAAATAAATTTGGAACCTTTTTTACATGCGAAAACATCTCACAATTTCCCACTAAATCACATTGTAGATGCAATACAATATTAGATCTTGACACATGGCTTATCATGATGTATAAGGGACCCAGACTATATTCACCAGTAATAAGCCAGATCTTTCACACTCACTATAGATTAGCATATCCTAGAAGGCATCTTGTTTCTTTTTGCCCGTCTAATATTTTGAACTTGAATACCAAGGATAGAGATGTTTTGACAATCTCATAGCAAGATATGAATTACAAATCACATTATATTTTTAAGACCATTACCTCTCTCAATCATTTGTTTAATCTTCATGATCTTGCCTCTATTCTTCTTCCTTGATCACCGGGTAGTCGATGAGTCGTAGTACGCTTCTTGATCGCATGATTAATCCATGGGGTGGGTAGATTGCAAAATCAAGTACTCAACCAAGGATCTACTTATCTATGTAAATGTTTGTATTTGCCTTAACTAACTTATCTCAACATACCCTAACAGTCATGAATAAGGCCAATGACATAAATCGAAACATTACATTTTTTTTCATTCGTAGGCAAACTAACTTTGAACATTTTTATGTGTGAAAACATCTCGCAATTTTCCGCTAAACCACGATTGGTCGAGGTGCTTTTCATGCGGAATCAATGCTTGAAGAGTGGTCGAAGCAATCGTTCTAGGGAAAACGACAGAATATCAAGACTTTTTAACTGGCAGCGTTCACTAAATCTTCAATCTTTTCAATGGATTCTCGGATTCACATTAGGAAAGCGAAGTGTCTTTTTTCTTCTATATATTTTAAGGGTAAATTTTTCCATATTTTACTGTCTTCATTGTGTTGAGAGATGAATGAGGATGGGGATGGGGATGATGAGTGCGCCAGGCACAGCACGCCTTCCATCCTTTAACCCAAGAAGGGAATATCATTGATGACGATGATGATGATGATGATTCTCATTCGCACGCGTCTCTCTCTCTCTCTCTCATGCACATTTCTCAGAACAGGGGGAAAACCAGAATTTTCGGTAAATTGTCTCTCACCCTTCTTCAATCATCATCTTTTTTTCCTTTTTCTTATCATCTATTTTCTCTCCTAATGACTCCTCCCATTGCACACTACACAACAGAAGAACAGGGCACTCACTCCCCATCATCACCTCGTGCTCTCTCTCTCTCTCTTCAAGCTACATTGGCCAACGTGCAAAAAGAAATTCCTCAGTGTGATTTTCTACAGGGATATCCGGAAACCTGCCAAGCCCAAGACAGATACATGTCGTGGGTCTAGATCTTTGGCAGTCCAAAGTGCTTGGGATATACACACCTGTTCCTCTTCCTTGTCTTTTTGTGGTTTTGCACTGATCTGAAATGTATCTCCTTGCGTAGAATCCCGACTAACACATGTGACCTGAAACATTGGAGTAGTTTCTTTCATTGTACCTCACTCTAATCAAGGTCTATTCTTGCTATAATGGCCGGCAAAGGGCCTAATGCACCGATGGCCATTGATTTTCCAAAGTAAATTTGTGTGTTATTTTAGTCTTCTTAGGAGCTATGATAACGACGGATATTAAATTATAACGATGTATGGATTACGAGGGGGATTGATTCCCGAGGGACCAGCATGGGCAGGATCATTACACGAGAGAGGATTTTGCTTTGTGGCCTCCAATTGTCAAATGGCTAGAAAAACTCGTTGTCAAAAAAGAGAGATTGTGATGTGATCATGCGGGGCAAATCATCCTTAGAATTCGCCCGCACTGTCCCTGCGCACCCCCAAAAAGCACACCCATTTCGAAAGATTTTTCCATCTTATTCCCTGGGCCCGAACCTAATCATTGCCCTTTTTGGATTCTCCCATGCCGCCCGGCCCTTCTTATACCGAGCCCCCTCTCATGCAATCCTTCAACATCAACCCCTCTATCTCTCTCTCTCTCTCTCTCTCTCTCTCTCTCTGGTGTGAATTTGCTAGTGAAGTTATCTACTCGAGGCGCATACAGAATTAATGGGCGACATCTCTGTTTCTAATGGGATTAGCAATGGCAATGGTGTCAATGGCAAGAGCCATTCCCTCAATGGCTATAGGAAGAGCTGTTGGTATGAAGAAGAGATTGAAGAGAACTTGAGATGGTGCTTTGCCCTCAACAGGTAACACATGCATTCCTTGTTTGTTTTTTTTGTTAACTCATTGTTAATATGTTGGTTTGACTCAAGAGTATCTAAGTACTAGAATATAAGCCTAAACGTCTTGTTCAAGCTCTTCTTTCAAATGTCCCTTGCGATAACCCTTCGTCAATCCAACCATTGTGGCCGACATAGAGGGACAAAACTATCTGTCTTTTCTTGGAACGAAGCTCATTTTCATTTGACTTTTAGAACTTTGTGATAATTTGACAACGTGGTACGAGAAAAAAACGACCCTTTTCTTCTTATCCGGAGAAAAGAGGAGCTAATCTTCGGTGATAAAGTTTATGGTACTCTCTGATTCGAAAAAACAAAGATCATGGTCATGCTAAAGGCAGACAAGCGACGGTATCTTAATTGCCCCACTTCAGGACCGCTTTAATAGAAAACTAATATGTGTTGTCTGTCCTTTGCTCGTTTCATGATTGCAGCATATTGCATACGGGAGCTTCTCAGTTCCAGGATATTGCCCTGTTGGACACTAAACCATTTGGAAAGGTAAATCACTCGCAATGTTTCCTTTCATACTTCAGATGTTCTTCCTTAATGTAAATGTAGCTTCTTGATCTTCTTGTGGATGTTTATTAAGCGCATGCTGCATTTTTTTCACTAGGCTCTGGTGATTGATGGGAAGCTTCAAAGTGCAGAGACAGATGAGTTCATATATCATGAATCTCTGGTTCATCCCGCTCTTCTTTATCATCCAAAGTAAATTTAGTTTCTTTCCCCTTCCCTTTATTCTTTTATTATGATAGTCCCTCTATTGAGTTTTTACTAATTAAGGTCCTTATTTCGAACTTTCATGTTCAGCCCAAAGACTGTGTTCATCATGGGTGGTGGTGAAGGTTCCACAGCAAGAGAGATCCTGAGACACAAAGCTGTAGAGAAAGTTTCAATGTGCGACATTGACGAGGTAACCACTAAAACCAAGTAAAATCAAGTCCTGAGTATCATTCAGCGTTGCTCCTGTATCGATAAGAATCTCCTAACTAGACAAAAAGCACAGTAGCAATGTCACTTACTCATGATTCCCTTCCAAAATCACTGAATGGGATATATTATCGCGTGGATAATGAACGAGTTGAGTTGGATATGATGAAATTGCCAATTTACTCATCTTTCGCTGAAAACTTTTGAGCAGGAAGTGGTGGACTTCTGCAGGTCATACTTAGTAGTCAATAGGGAGGCATTCTGTGACCCTAGACTCGAGCTGATCATCAACGACGCAAGGTATGAATCTAGATTAATCACATCTTAATTGAACTAATAGCAGAACCGATCCTATTTACAGCTTGTTTCTAATCAGGGCCGAGCTAGAAAGCCGAAAAGAGTGCTTTGATGTGATCATAGGCGACCTTGCTGACCCCATAGAGGGAGGCCCTTGCTACAAGCTCTACACCAAATCGTTCTATGAGTACACGGTGAAACCCAGGCTCACTCACAACGGCATTTTCGTCACACAGGTTAGTGTGTGCACTTCTGTATGTGAGCTCACTCGCATTTGCACATCATAAGAGAGAAATAACCAGTTTGGTGCTATGAGAGCAGGCAGGGCCGGCCGGGATTTTCAGCCACACTGAAGTGTTCTCTTGCATCTACAACACTTTGAAGCAGGTCTTCAAATGTAAGAATATTAGAGAAACTAATCTCGTTCAGTTGTTCACTCTTCTTAAATGGTCTATTTCCTATGAGAAAAGCGTAGAGAAATGATCTGTTTTTTCTCTGATGCTAAATGCAGATGTTGTGCCCTATTCAGCTCACATTCCCTCGTATGCTGATACATGGGGTTGGGTCATGGTATGTCTCAACTAGACCCAAACCATTGACAAGAACTTTAAACTTTGTAAATCGAACTGCTTTAAGTTTAAGATTGTTCGAAATTACAGGCATCAGATGCACCGTTTTGTCTGAGTGCCGAAGAGTTCGACCTCAGAATGAAGCAGAGGATCAAAGGGGAAAACCGATACCTCGATGGGAGGACTTTCGCCTCAGCCTCGACCCTGAGCAAAGCCGTCCGAACTTCGTAAGTCGAGCAAAGACATACCCTCGAGATTGCGATGTGATTGCCCTTGTTTTATTAAAGGAACTAATCTTGAAATGTGCATTGATTGACTGGACAGATTGGAGAATGAGACCCATGTGTATACTGAAGGAGCAGCGAGGTTCATATATGGCCATGGCAGACAAAATCAAGATTGAAAGAAAGCGAAATGAAGGGAGCCCCCCAAGAACACAAGAACACAGAAAAAGCTCGCAAGTGGAAAATTACAGTTATTTTTAATTTTGTTTCTTTCCTTTTTTTATCTTTTTTGGGGTTCTTGGTTGTAGCTTCCGGTGTTGTATGTCTTTCTTATGCCATCTATGCTTTTGGCTCTCCCTATCGACTTTGGAGCTCTCGTATAATGGCAAAGGATGGATTATCCTAGAACTCTCTCTCTCTCTCCCTCTATCTCCATATGTGGAAAGTTCATCTGGCCCTGTCCAAAACTGAATCAAAGACATCACTTTTCTTTTCCTGGTATCCAGTCTATTAGACGTATCAGAAAGTGAGGATCAAATCTTTGATGGCATACCTTGATGATTTTCTAATATAATTCTTCCGACCAATTTAAGTGGAGTAATATTGACGTGAATGTCTAGTTAGTGCCTAAGAGCGAACATGAAAGAAATGAATCAAAACGAGGTCATTTGACATATCTTTTGAAATTTTCTGATTTCTTTTCTTTTCTTTTACACAAGACTATTCATCTTCTTCTTCATGACAAATTATTATTGCCTGTTCTTACTGTTTATTATAGCCTAAATGATGCTATTAGGGGTTGGATCATGTCGAAAAACTCCGAATTGCTACCATCCTTCTACTTCTAATTGATGCAGAACAACCAACTTTATCCAATTCTACTAATTTATTGTATGCCAATTGACTTGGTTGAAACTCTTTATCTCTGAGTATAGGGGGCAAATGGCTTGGCCTGTGGCATGGCTGATCTACGCATGGTACCAGTTAGAGATATTAAGAGATTTTACATATTTCCCTTGATGAAACATAATTTATTGTAATTGATATTTTGCTAGTTTAAATAGTCTTTGTAAAGCCCGTAAATAGACTATTGTACTCTACATTTGATCATGTACGGAATCTTACGTTTATCTCTTTTTCATCACCATTCTCAACTTGGTATTTGATTATATAAGACTTATCGTCAAGTGATGTTGGACAATATTTCAATACCCTTTCTTACGTGCAAACCGATCTATGAGCAATACTTGGAATTTGATTGAGGGGGTGAGGATAGCATTAACTCTAATATCACGTTAAATACCCAAAAAGGATGGACAATATCACGTTTCTCTCTTTTCCATCACAATTCTCAACTACCCTATAGTTATGTCATGGCCCATAATTGTCGGCACGCCTAGTAAAAGAACATGAAATTTGGGTTATACTGAGGGGTCGGACTTATCTATGCATGTATTCACATGAATCGAGTGAATTACAATCAATAATCATATGGATCCTACATAAGTCCTACACGAATCTCACTAAAGTCAATGTTGTTTTAATTGCGCGTGCTCCATTGACCGTGGTCCATACAAGTACTTTGGCCCACAAAAGACTCATTTCAAGGTCCTTACCTTGTCCAAACGGCTATTAAATTGTTAAGCGTACTTAAGTTTTTCCCCAGAACCATTTTACACCTTCAACTTAAAAAAAAAAAACAATAAAAAAGAAGAAAAGGCAATCCGTTTCGCACCTTGAATTTTCGATTTAGAAGCCAAGCGAGTTACCATTGTGACTTCACTTATAAAATCACCGCTTATGCGGGAGCATCCAATATAGCTCCATCAACCAACTCAGAACCATCGATGCTTATCCAAGCTAAGAAAGAAATTGGGTATCATGTGTTTCGATGGATCATTTTGAATGAATAATGTCAATTACTTACCAATACTTTGTGGTATGTTGATAACTATCGATGGGAGGCCATTTTAGACGTTTTGCATGACTAATTGATGAAGTTTCAAGAGGGTTATTTTCTGGTCAAGGGAGGAGCACGAATTTTAGAAGGCTAAAGGTTCAAGAATGCAAGTTCCCGTGCTAATAAATGCATTTCCTAAGTTCTTAGGTGTCTTTGTTGTTATGTAATTTTCAAGAGTCAAAGGTCTAAGTTCCTAGGTCATTAAAGTCTGTTTTTTATATTTCCTAAGTCTAAAATCCTTCTATAAACAGGGGAAAACTATCCAATGTAAAGACATACGAATTTGATGAATGAAAATTGTGAGAATTCCTCTGCTTGAGTGAACTTCTTTGGAGAGTGGATAACTCCTTTTGGTCTCTTTATCCTTGAAGCATAGATCACTCATTTGTGGTGAGCCAAAAAGCCCTTTATCCTTGACTGGTGGAATCTTTAGGCCTTGTGGTGAGCTTCTCCTATCCCAAAGTCCTTTATCATTGGCTGGTGGAAGCTTTAAGCCTTGGTGGTGAACTTCGTAAATCTCGATCCTCAACTTCGGTTGGTGGCGTGGCCTTTATACCTTGGAAGGAGATCGTTTTATCTTTTCTTATTCCCTTTTATTTCTTCCTCGTATACACTACTCCATACACTTAACCAGAAAAAATCCCAAAAAAAATAGAAAAATCGTTCTGGAAACATGTCACGCCCCGAACCTCGAGCACGCGCACATCCCACAGCGATCGATAGAAATGCGACTTCCCAGGACACGTCGCCGACCCATTCATTTAATTGCACATGCGGAAGCGGATAAATAATCCCAAGACAAAACTCAATTGGGATAGAAAAGCAGGATCACATTTTTCAAAACCAACCACATACTTTTTATACATATCAAACCAAATTCATTTACGGGACTAGGCTATTTACAAAAGATCTATAGAAGATCGGTCCTCAAAAACTAAGCTGTCCTAAGATCGCTAGACAGTCCATTCGCCGGCTCTTCGGTCGGGATCGGCGAAGTCAAAATCCTCTCAACGACCCTTACGGGTCTACCAAAAAGCTCCTGAGGATCCGCCATCTAGGGACCTGAAATATTTTCCCCAAACCGGGATGAGACTACGTCTCGAGTCCTACCCTCTAAAACTCGATTAGGAAGAAAATAAGCCCCGTGGCGCTCTAGTCACACAAAGAGAATTGAGGACTTACCTCGCCTCGTCCATTCCTCGCACGTCGGACAATTCAATTCTCAATCACATTTGATCATTCACAATGATTCAATTCAATCACATTATCTATCTTTCCATACCGTCTATCACACCGTTAATAAGACATATGCTTTCCAAAGTCAGAAATGATAGATAATATAATAGCTCGCCGTAAGCTGCCGAATATTTATATAGTATACTATAGCTCACCGTAAGTTCTGCCGAATATTTATATAGTATACTATAGCTCACCGTAGTTCAGCCGCAATATTTATATATATACTATATCATAACGCTCGCCAAAGTTATCAATTCAACAATAACCCAATCCATTCCTCAATCAAATCAATCAATAGATTTAAACTGGTCCTACCAACCAATTACGATGCCAATAACTGACACCGGGTATTTTCAAGTTAAATACCAAAACTTCTCCAATTTCACTTAATTCCACATTTTTGGAATTATTAACCACAATCATCATTTTTCACTCAATTTCGCAATTACGCATACAATTGATACAAACCGACCGCACCTTTGCGATCGCGAAAATTTAACGATCTAGGCCATCCTGGCAAAATTTTCGAAATTATTAAATAATTAAATTTAATTCCGAAAATTAAACAATTAAATATTATATTATAATAATATAATTTAATAAAATAATATTTATAAAATTCGAAATAATTAATTAATTAAAAATAATTAATTATGGCTTAAACTATATTACACTAATTTAAACATACAATTAGCCCTAATTAAACATCCCTTAAACTAATCATACAACTAATCTAATTTACATTAAAATAATATAATCTAACCACCTAAACCTAATTAGACTAATCTAAACACCCCTTAAGCATGATTAACTTACTAAGCAAGGTTTAGAGGATAAACTCACCGGTTTTGCACGCGGTGAGTTCACGGCGACCACGACACCAAGGTGGTCGATAAATCCTGAAGCGGCGACACCAACGGAGGCCGGAAGACACTGAAAACGGGCCTCGAAGTCTGGAACTTCTTGCTGTCTTCTGCTTCTGATCTGGGCTGAACTGCAGAGAAGAAACCAGCAACTTCAACGGCGAAAACGGGCCGATCGGAGCTCCGGCGAGCGGGTGGTTGGCAACCGGCGGCTCCCGGGGGTCAAGGAAATCTTATTGGAGGTTGGTATGGGTGGAGGTAGGGTAGAAATGGGGAGAAAATGGCTGAAAACCGCGAAACGGGCGAAACAGGCGGAACCAGGCGAGTCCAGACGGTCCGGCGAGCGGCGGCTTCGGGCGGCCGTACGGGACGTCCGGAGAATCGTTCCGGCGAGCGGCGAGGTGCTCCGGAACGGGCTGGATGTCGTCTTCGTGGCGATGGGTGGCTCGTTCGCTGATTCAACCGGGAAGTTAACTTTTTACTCGGATCTTTGACGAAAGGTCGGCTGGAGCAGAAACTGGAACGAGGGGAAAACAGAGGGGAAAACGGTCGACGGTTTGGACGACGACGGAGGCGCGGCTTCTGCTGGTCTTCCTCTGGTTCTTTGAAGCTCAAGATGGATAATAACAATGGAGAAAGCCTTGGATTATGGAGGAAGATGGGCTGCTGAAACAAAGGGGTCCCCAAGAGCTCTTCTAGCTTCAACACTTGTCCAATTCCCCTCTCTTGCCCCCACCATCCATGGCCCTCACCCTCTGCCCTTTGCAGCCACCAATCTTCCCCAACAAGCTTGGTTGAGTGTCCAAAATGTTGTGTGCCATGGGAGTTACGAATTTTGGACATTTTGTACATTGAATTCAACCAATTCTCATTCAATTCCATCCAATTGAAGTTCAATTAAATCCGTCCATGTGTCCTCAACCTTCTCATGGCTTTTCCCCATCAAATGATCCAACTTGCATCCCGAAGATTCGATCAAAAACGGCCCTCTGACAATCCCGAACAAAATTGGCCTTACTTTGCTTTTCCGCCAACAATCCCGGTTTGCAGAAAAATAATCTGAGGATGAGTCGACGTTCCTAAAATGAATTGTGACATGACGTAACTTTCAATTTCTGAATTCGGGTTTAAAATCACTTAATTTCAATCCGGCGCGATTTGTGCGCGTCCTAATCTACCGGGTAGCTTTTAGAAATTTTCAGTGCAATTGACCCGTGGTTGATTATTTTCAAGCCACGACATAATCTTTGACACATTGGCAACTCTCGGTTGTCGTGAAAATCTCGAGGTTTCAAATACGGACACAGGGTACCCAAAACGACAAAAGAATCGGTCTAGTGCCGGTCGACGAGGATATTGCGATCAGGTGGAATCACCCACACTCTAATCACATATCTCGCCGAATCGGCCTATGACTAATCTCTCGATCGATTCGGACGGTGTCGTAATGATCCTTGCGATTAATACGAGCGACGGCCGATTCATGGTCAGATTCTCAAGCCTATTGCATTTAAATTCCTTAACGGCTTCACCTGATAGACTAGTTATCTCGAGAGTGATCAGCTCGGAGAATTGAACTACAAACGCGTCGATGAAAAGTCCGTTTCATTTAATTGAAAACAGAATCAGAAATTTGGGATGTCACAAAACACTCGCCCCATCACGCGTAAAAAGCCCATGTCACAATCTAAAATCCAAACGACCAAAACTTGGACCAGCTACCACCGGTGACACACCTGCCGCCGCCGAGGAACTCGTTGCCTCCTCTCCTATGAGATTCCGTCACCAACGACAAGCAACAGCACCCGATGACTTGTCGCACGCCGCCTCTATTTACGTTTCCGCCTCTACGATGCCACTCTCTCCATCTCTCTTTAGGCCACCACTGCAACCTTGGATCAACGCCGCACCATTTGAGGTTGTGACGGCCATGGCAAGGTGGGGACAACCATGGCAACCTGAGTTTGAGGTCGTCGTGGCTGTCCGGGGGAGAGAGAGAGTTGTGCAAGGGGTTTGGCTCCATCGGAGAGCCAAACGGAATCTCAGTCCCTAATAAGGTCCGGTCAATGGCTTCAATGTGAAAGCACATTGACATAACCTGTTCAATCAACAATAAAAAGACTATTCTATGGTGTAACCAAAATTTAACACACATTAAGAGTGTTCAGTTCCAATTTATTGGATTTGTGACCTTATAAAGCTGGTTCCATTTGCCCAAAATTCCAGATGCACCCACCCAACAACCGTAAGCCCTCGTTTGATCATCAACACCTTAGGAGAATCACATTTTGCTGCCCAAGTTTTTGAGATTGTGGAAAATTGCCTCAAGTTTCAATTTTTGCAATTCTCTCCTCCCCCCCCCCCAAAAAAAAAAAAAAAAAAACAAGACTTTTTGAAATTGGTGGCAATGTGTCCCCTTGTGCTAACTCCAACCAAATTTTTGTCACATATATGACCATGTGACCACACATGATAAGTTAGAAAAGGCAAATTAGTCATATATAATCTGTATATGTGAGAAAAAATAATGACTACTTAAGAATATATTTCAGAACTATTTGTGGACATATATCTTGTAACATCCGAAATTTTCATATTAGTAATTATGTGACATTCAGAAATTTCTATATCTGATAATAATACTTAAATTATAAAGCTAAGTATTATTTATCTTAGAATTCGGATGGATACCTAGAAATTTTAGTTGAATCATAAATTTTGTGAGACATAGAGGATAATTTTTCCGTAAACGTAACTGTCCCGAATCAGACGTATCAAATCAAATTGATGAACGTTGATGTGTATGTTAATGGTAGAATGAATTAGTTAATTTACTGTCCACTTAGTTGTTAATGGGTAGTATTATTTTTTTTAAATCTAGTTATTTAGTATTAATGGTTAGTTAATTACACTAATGGCGCCAAGGAGAGAAAGATTATGTCCATTACCCTAATTGTCCGTAAGCTTCTCTCTTAAAGCCACTCATATGCCACATGTCCTTGCGATGTCTCATGCATGCCCAAGTGTCCTCTCAAGATGAGGTCTTCCACTCGCTCTAATTGGTTTGTCTTCGTGAGTGCAAGTTTTTGGTGTCGAATTTTTGCTGTATAGCTGTATAACTCTTTGGTTTAAAGTCAATATATCTCTTACCTTCTACCAAAAAAAAAAAAAAAAATCTAAGATGAGTCATCCTCTCTTATTTCCACTATGGGCACGCATGAGATGAAGTTTTGTCAACGAGACACCTACCATAACCATCACTACATTTTGGTTAGTCATCTCCTTTACAAGCAAACTCTATGACACTTGTTTATCTCTCAAGTTTAGGCAAGCCACATGTGAGAAGGGAGAACCAACGTACACTAGGACACTACTTTAAACAAAAACACTCTTCTAATCTTGGAGAAAATGTTAGACTCAAAGTCTACCTAGCTGTACATGCTATTCTCCACCTTTAGAAGCAAACTCTTCTTTTGATTTTGGTTCTCTCGAGCAAGGAGGTGATCACGGCTCTTGATTGCTCAAGTTTGTTCGAGGTAAGTGAAATTTCTAGGCATTACTTAGCACTTCTATCTTGGTGGATTGGTTGAAATGTATCATTTTGATGTGTTATAATATTGTGGTTATAGTGATGGTTAAATTTGTCTTAATGATCTTATGCATGTCAAAAAGGTACGCGATCAATTTGCTTATGGTGTGGTATCATTGGCAAGTAGGAATGATGGATCAAAGCTTGGTAGAATTATATTACTAGTTTTGACCCGATTGTTGCTAGTTATACACACCTTCATTCCGGCTGAAATTAATGAAGTTGATCTTGAAAATGTCATTTTAGAGTTCTAGTCTCAACCACCATTAGTATCATCCACCTCAAGTTCGTTCCTTCTACTAGAGTTTATTGAGCCAAAATATGTTCATTCGTTCTACCATAATTTATGAAGTCAAAATTTGCTTGTTCGTTCTTTCAAGTTTTACTAAGTTAGAATCTATTCATTCATTCTACCAGAATTATTGAATCTGAATCTGCTCATTCGTTCTATCAAATTATACTAAGTCAGAATCCATTCATTCGTTCCACTAGAATTTATTAATTCAGAATCTACTCATTCGTTCTATTAGATTTACTAAGTCAAAATCTATTTATTCGTTCTACCAGAATTTATTGAGTCAGAATCTGTTCATTCATTTTACTAGGTTTTTACTAAGTTCAAGTTTGTCAATTTATGAATCTATTCATTTGTTAAATCCGTTCTTTTGATCTATCGGTTTTACTGAATCTGAACGTACTCATTTGATGGCCTAGACTTTAACAACTAGAACATGAATGTTCCCATTTGAATGTACAGTCTTTAATGACTAGAATATAACTTTAGGTTATTTCTTACTCGGTTATTTAATGAACACTTTAAATTTGAGTTGAGAAATATGTGTTATGCTTATAAGTGTGACATGCATGAGAATAATGTGATTCCATCACTCATAAATTAATGGTGACAATGCCTATGAGGTCTAGGTGCCATGTAAATTAATGATGTCTTGAGATTCAGGATGCCCCGGAGTATATGCCAGGATGCCTTAGAGTGGACATGCCCCATAGGTTGGGATGTCTCGAAGTGTATCAGGATGCCTTTGGAGTTGAGATGCCCTGCAAGTTGGGATGCCCCAAGAGTATCTAGGAGGAGAACTAATAATAAATATGATGCATGATCATGTGATGTGTAGATTCACGTATTGTTTGATTGGTTTACTCATATTGGAATATGTTATACCCTATGCATGAGTCTAGATTGAACAATTGATTACTATGGTATATGATTATGGGAAAAGTAAAGTCTATTCATGTTCTCGTCACACCTTCTGTATTATTATGCATTCACTTTGCTCATACCAAGTGAAGTGGTGAGAGGATTCTTCTAACTTAAAATTATAGATTTCATTTACTAGATTTCGATTCATTCTTATATTTTTCAGACGTGTGGGATGGACACTCATTAACCTTTGCGCTACGGAGTCCCTATGCAGTACAAAGGTCTTTATGAAAGTGTATTTGAACCTGAGTTTAGCATAGTATATACCAAAGTGTAATTCTACTATGTTAGTCGATGTAGACGTTTCATGGAGTGGTTTCCCTATAGATTCGCTGCCCGGTACCAGAACCTTGATGGCAAGTTGGTTCGTCTGTTGAGCAGCTTCAACCTTGATGATGGTGGTGACGCAGCAAAGGGAGAATTATCGATCCATGACTTCAGTCTAGACCTTTGTACAAGCAAACTTTTGAAGTATAGTGTAGTAGGATATAGGTTTCCCCAACTCCTATCCTGACTTTGTATTTTGCTCATAACATAGTAAAGTTGTGAACTTAAAATATGGTATAAATAAAAGAAATATAAGTACGTTATTTATACTTGGACGAATTTCTTTGTAAAATGATTTGAAAACGTTTTATTATGCTTCACATACTAAAGGAGATAATATTATGAGAAAGATGTGTCACATGTGACTTCCTAGGACACATTTCCTGGGACAAATCCAGCATTAACTTTGGTAAAATATTCATTAGAACTATACTTATATAGGAAAAGCACCCAAAAAAAAAAAATCGATAACTATTGCACTTGTGCCAATACATCCTTAAACATTTCAATTATATCAATTTAATTCTAAATATTTTCACGTTTTACTAATTAAGTTCATCCGATCAATTCGGGCCCAAAAGTGTTGATGTGGATGTCCATCATTTTATGTGGCATAAACTGACACTGATGTAGATTTTTTTTTTTCCTTTCTTTTGTTTCACTTTCTCTTTTCTTTTTGCTTGTGACAATTAAATCTAACGAGGGCAAGGAGTGATCATCGAGGCCAAAAGGCTTGGACAAAGAGTGGCTCCTAGCAAACTTCTAGAATGATGAAGGGGGCGGGATTGAGCCAAATAGGGGGAGAACAATTCTAGAAGATATATGTAAAAAGTATAATTAACTTATGAAAGCGCCTTTTGACTAAGAGTGTGCAAAATAGACCCCTCAAATTGGAAACCGTCCGGACGGAATCAGATTAGCCGATGCAATCCAGTTCCCCAGAGTGTTAATCCAGTGGAACCTATGTTTGGGCGGTCCGATTCCCGATTCCAAGGGGGAACCGAACCGAACTAACTAAAGATACTTTTTTATTTTATTATTTCTTCAAAAAAAAAGTAAAATGTGAACTAAATACTATCTCGTCTTGATCCAAGTAGTGAGAAAAAAAGTTATTGGAAAAAAATAAGTGGTCAATTCCATTGAATCGAATTGGACTGATTCCAGATCCTAGAAACAATCGATTCTCTTGATCCAATTCTCGATTCTAACTTGGAATCAGACCAAATCGGGAACCGATAGTTTTGACATAACAGTAAATTTTGCTTTGGAACTCCAAAGTTGAGCAGCCCAATATTGATGACCCCTTAGGAAAATGTATGTATGTATACCAAAGGACAAAATCGTGGGATCTAGTATGGGACAGACCAAAACATACAATATTTCAAGTGAGTTAATCCAGATATATCACATTGCCAATGGCCAACAAGAGCTGGCCTTGCCGGGCGAGGCATAGGCAAAGGCAAGAGCCCCCTCGCAAAATCTATCTAGGTTAACCCTCACCTAGGCTAGGGCAACCTCACAGGAGCCGCCTAGGCAAGGGTTGGCCTCGCCGATGTTTGCTAGAGAGAAGAGAAAGAAAATGAAGGAAAAATAATTAAATTATTAAACAAATATCCACACTAGTGTCGGACGTGCCATATTAGACCGCTAGCAAACACGTCAGTGGGTTATTGCCTAAATTGGTCAAACTAACTTAATTGACAAATTGTGAAAAGATTTAGGAGACAATCAAAAGATTACAAATGCAATATGTTTAGAATTTCTTTTGGTATTTTCCTCTACTTATATGATGAATTTTCTCTTAGTTATTAGTGATGTTCATGTGCTGTCACGTGATTGGAGCTCCGAGTAAGAATTGTTCAGAGTCAACGCCAGGGGACAAATTACAGCCGATTTCTAAAATTTAGATGCTCAAATAGCCAAAAGTGAAACGTGGGGAGTACTTCCCAACACGCCGAGAATAAGATATTCAGGTGTCATCGTCTAATGCGTGTAATGGTAAATGATTTAAATCTACTTCAACCGCGTGAGTACTCTCGACTTTTAATTGTCCTGACCATTTTATATTCTGAAACGTGATGAAGCATGCTAATCTCTAGCGCGTGGGGCCCCCCCACGGTCTAACTCGGGTCGCAATAAGATGCCAAACTCGTTTTGATCGTGCCCGGAATTCGCACCCTTACCTTCCTTCCTTTCCTCTCTATAAATACTTTCCTCCACCTTATTCAGGAGTTCCCCTTCGTCTTCAGACACTGCTCTGTCCCCCGCCATCATCGCTCGCATTCAGAAAACTTCCTCAGCATCTCTCTCTCTCTCTCTCGGCATTTGCTCGGTCGCAAGCGTCCATGGAGTCCTGCAGCAAGTCAGTCCGCGAGTCGTCTTCCCCCTTCGACTCCCTCCTTTTCGGTAACGTCGACAACTTTCAGACCCCATTTTTACATCGTCAAACTCGCGATTCTTTTTATCATGAACTAGCGAGCAGCTTTCACCTTCTGAAACTCTGGCTCATGGGTCCGGTTCCGCTTCGCTGTTTTGCAGACTTGGACGACACTCTGTACTCTTCCAAGACCGGGATCGGCGAGTCTCTCAAGAAGAACATCGACGGTGCGAACAATGACACGCGAACGCTCTGCATGTTCGAACTCTTTGTGCTTTGCGAATATGTTCGCTGATCCTTTTTCTTTCTCTCCGTGTTTGCTGATCCTGCTGTGCAGATTTCCTCGTCGAGAGATGCGGGTTCCCGCTGGACAAGGCCGCGAGCCTACGGGTCGAGCTCTTCAAAAAGTACGGCAGCTCCCTCGCCGGCTTACGTGTAAGCAGCCCCTCCCTTCCTCTCCCTCTTTCTCGCGCGCCATTTCTGATTTCGCGGATTGTATGTGAAATTTAAAGTAGTTGACTGAACGGTTGATTCTCTGTTTCGTTCTGCGATGCTCGCAGGCATTAGGCTACGACGTCGACGCCGACGATTACCACAGGTGACCCCTCTCTCTCTCTCTTTCTCTCTCTCTCTACTCAACCATTTGGAAAAAACCAAGTTGAATGTTCTAAGCCAAACTTTTCGTCGATCGTCGAGCAGTGTCGTGCACGGAAGGTTGCCGTACCACTTGATCAAGCCCGACCCGCAGCTGCGCAATCTCTTACGCAGCACGGCTCAGAGGAAGATCGTAAGTTTCGAATGCTCGAAAAATTGGTCAATTTTTTTCATCGATCGGTTGAGAAAATTTTCGGGTTTCCTAAATCGGTGCGTTCTTCCCTTTCGGGGGGACCCAGATTTTCACGAATTCGGACAGGACGCACGCCATGAAGGCGCTGAAGAGGCTGGGAGTAGAGGACTGCTTCGACCAGATCGTGTGCTTCGAGACAATGAACCTGAACCTGTCCGAGGCCGCCCGCCCCGACGAGTTCCCTGTGGTCCTGAAGCCGTCGCCGGAGGCCATGCAGATCGCCCTCCGCGAGACCCGAGTCGATCCTCGTCGAACGGTAACTTCACGCTCTTGTCTTCCGATCAAATTCATCAAAATTTTTCGTTTAATTTTTGTTTCTGATCGAGGAATAGAATATTGGCTGAACCCGCGTGTGTTTTGGTTGTGAGCAGCTGTTTCTCGACGACAATGTACGGAACATAGCTGCGGGCAAAGCTGTGGGACTTCGTACCGCTCTGGTAAGCTCACCGTTCTGGCTTAGGACACTGTTTTTAGGATATCCATAGACTCAATTATAATTTTTTGAAAATTTTAGAACTCAATTACATTTTCATAATAAATTTTATGAATTTTAATATACTTATCTCTTATTATTATTACACCCGAATTATTGCACCTTTTACTGGGGTGGTTACAAAAATTGACTTTGCCAATTTGATTCAACAAACTTTAGTTAGGTAGTTAGTACTTCTGATCAAGAATAAGTTACGATATTTAGTGTACGGACTTAACAAACAGGTCTTTTTCTACAAGATGGATCCTTTCCATAATCCACGTTTGTCACGTGACAAATATAGTTCATGGTAACTTACTTATGTTGTTACATGTGCAAAAAGTTTTGGAGTGCTCGAATCACTTTAAAACTGGATAATGTTAAGCATAACAAGTGATATGATACACTAATATATTCGGTATTTAATGTGATTAGCTTAGTCAAATATATGCTCACAATTCATTAGTCAATTAGTATAATTAATTCGGATAACTAGGTTTAAAATATCCAGAAATGATCTCACGAAAATAATTGAGAATTTATTGATGGTCTTGAAGAGATTTTAGGACAAAAGCTTGCTTTTTTTACTTTGACAATTTGGTTTTGACTTTCGTTCTGCCGTGTAGGTTGGGAAAACCGTGAAAACCAAGGAGGCTGACTACGCGCTGGACACGGTCAACAACCTGCCGAAAGTCGTCCCGGAAGTCTGGGTCAACCCGGCCGACGGCGCCGGCGGCGACCAGATCGTCAACGCCGCCCGGAACAACGAGATCGACTCCATCCTCACTCCGGTCGGGGCATGAGCCCCGTCCCCGGCGGCACGTCGCCCCGTCCCTCCCCCGCCGGCGCCTCGCCCTGTACAAAACCACCACGCGTTCCCTGGAAATGTGAATACGTCATCTCTCAATAATGTGCACAGTCGGGTCCATAAATAAATGTGCACAAAAAAAAAAAAAAAGCAGGAGTTATCCTGTCCACGTCAGTTTAAATAATGCGAAACGCGAACGTCGCGACGGTGTCGTGATGCTCGTGGCGTGGTGGTTGTGGGGACGAAGGGTTCGTGGTTTTCACTGTAACGTCCGACCGACCGATTCGAGAAGTTTCGGATTGACCTGTAATTTCGCGTCTTTAAGCAGCAAATTACATTAATCAAATCGAAAGGATTCTGCTTTCTCCGAATTGGGGTACACGCCTGCCCATCTTATCTTCGGCCGTGATCCCAGCTCACCAAGGCACCGATTCCGTATGCACCGTTCCTTATTTAACTCCTTCTTTTAAGTTCTTTAAATTTTGGGTTTTGCGATTAAGTAATGTTTGCTCGCGACGGAGCGAGACCCAAGGAGGACACGCGTAAGCATGCTCGTGCGCCTCGGTGTCGACGGTCGGTCGTGCGTTGTCTGTCCCTTTCGTTCAAATTATGAAAATAACAAGAAAAGATAATGCTTCGAGAAATCGAGTGATGGGGATGTTCGCTTCCCCTAGAGGAGTCATCGTCGGTCCGGTCGCCATCGTTCGCAATCTGCAAAACTCATCGGCCAATCAGAGTTGCTCTCTTTTTTTTAGCTCTCGAGCCATACGCAAGACGCTCGATAATGACATCTTTTTGCGAGCGTGATCGCGTCGAAATCGACATACAATATGGTAAACGTCTGCATCGATGCCATCATTGTGCGCGCACGTCAACATCCTCGGTTGCATTATTGATGGTAGTCCGTTCGTTCTTGGACCCTCCTCCTGACGTTAGGGACACCGCGGTTCGTTCCGATTCGTTCCGTTCCCGGGATTGGATGGTGAGTCACGACGAAATAGATAATTGGATGCTCGTAAAGGTGAGGACAGATATTTCTTATTTTACATATGTGGATAAGGGACGAGAAGTAGAGGTTCCCATGCGCGTCCGGAAATGTTGGTGGGACAAATGTTCCGCGTCAGATAGCAAACGTGACAACGAGCACTCAATATAAATATCTGACTCGAATTTACAAATATAAGTTTTTTCTATGAGATTTGCCTAAGTAAATATGCCTCACGAGTTTGATATTGGACTCTTTCTTAATAATAATAGTAACAATGGCAGTGATAACAATAATAGTCTCTTTATGGGTAAATGTTGAATTTTTGCTGCTCTTCTCGAAAGGATTGTCTCGTTTTTTTTATTTATTTATAATAATTAGACATCTGCAATTAGAGTTCCTCACATATCATGGAAACTTCGAAAGATATGTGTGTGTGTGTTTAAATAAGGGGAGTTCAAATCAAGTATATATAATAATTATAAATAATATAAAAAAAAAAAAAAAAAAGGTAATCAATGAGTTCATCCTTACGGAATAGACCTGGCCGCCCCCAAGTTTTATACAATTGATTAGATAAAGTAGAGATTTGAAAACCAAATTGGAGAAAAGTGCACGTTCAAAGACCAATTATGCACTTTTTTTTTTTCATTAAAGTAAAAATCAGCATCGGTACCTTTCTTCTATTCTACATATTGTCCAAATGTGAGAGAATTACCAAAAAAATCCTAAATTTATTGTAATTGTGATATTTCAATCCTAAACTTTTTTTTATCAATTGAATACTAACGTTTTACATTTATGTCAATTCATTCCTTCCAAACCCAATTTTAGTTGATTGGCATTAATATGCATTAACACGACTGTCCTATATAGTATCGTTGATGCTGACATTGATATTTTTTAAATAATATTTTAATATTTTAATGTTTTTTTTTCTTTCTCTTTTTTCCTTCTTCCTCCTGCTAGCGCCAACCTTAAGGAAGTCTACCTCCATGGTTGGCCGAGGCTCGACCTCGCCAGTCAAGCCTCGGCTAGCCTCTAGCCTCGCCCAAGCCACCCGCTAGGCTAGCAAGGCTCAAGCCCTTGCTAGAGGCCATGAGGTCAAAGGTTGCGACCTCGAGCGACCTTTGGCGAGGTCAGACCTCACCCATGTCTAGCGAGGCTCAACCCTCACTAGATTCGGCAGAGGCAAGCCTCGCCCGCTTAGCTGTTGGCCTAGGTGAGGCCACCTATGCCGCCTCTAGCAAGGTCAAGCCTCACCTAGCCATGGCCAAGCTTCCTCGAGGCCTACAAGGTCCCTTGCTGACACTACCTCTAGCTGATCACCAGAGGAAGAAAGAAGTGATAAAAAAAAAAAATCTTTAAAATTATAAAATTATAAAATTATAAAAATAAATATTATAAAAATTGTTTACGTTAGCATGACTAACATTCATGTCAGCGCCGATTAGCATTTATGTCAACATCCATAAATCGCAACGAAATAGATAATTGGATGATCGGGTCGCATGGCTGTGAGGCCAGATATTTTTTTTATCTTACGTATACAAGTAAGGGACGAGGGGTAGAGATTCCCGTGCGCGTCCAGAAATGTTTAGTGGGACGAAAGTTCCACATCGGGCAGCCAACATCACTGGGAGCACTCCACATAAATATCCGACTCGAATTTTTAAGTTTTAAGTTTTTTTTTTCTATGAGATTTGCCTGACTAAGTTTGTCTTATGAGTTTGATATTGGACTCTTTGTTAATAACAATAGTAACGACAAATAACAATAACAGTCTCTTTATGGGTAAATATTGATTTTTTGCTGCTCATCTCGAAAGGATTGTCTCGTTTTTTTTTTAAATAAATAAATAAAAAAAGTCAGACATTCGCAATTAGAGTTCCTCACATATCATGGAAACTTCCTAAGGTATATATGTTTAAATAAGGGGAGTTCAAATCAAATATAATAAATAAATAAATAAATAAAGGCAATCAATGAGTTTATCCTTAAGGGGTCGACTTGGCCGCCCACAAGTTTTAAATAATTGATTAGACAAATTAGAGATTTGAGGACCAAATTGAAGAATAGCGCAAGTTCAAAGAGCAATCATGCTCTTTTTCTTCTTCTTTTTTCAATTAAAGTAAAGATCAGCATTGGTACCTTTCTTCTATTTTACATATTGCACAACCCTCCACCAAATCCATCTTGTTCTCGTTCTTTTTCACAAGGGTGCTAGAAGGGCAACTAAGAAAGCAAAAAGCCAACGCGTGTCGTTTCCGGTCTCTAAATCTACGTTTGTCAAATGTGAAGGTTGTCTAATCTAACATTTTCATAGCAGCTTCGGCTAAGGTTGCAACTTTTATAAGATGTTTGGCAAATACCTCACATGTGATGTCCTAGCGTTCACACATGTATCACAAAATATACATGTTAAGGCACTTTGCGGCACAATTATATCGAAGCATAGCTACTATTCAGCAACCAGCATAACAAATGAGTTCGTTATCTCGTCAAAAACATATAAGGTACGCAATCCAAGTATGGGCAAATCATGGATGTGGTGGTGGGCCGGGTTTATGTATAACTCGTATGGATGTTTCTAGGGCTGGGCCGACTTCAGCCTAAGGTCAAGGTTCCAATTTTATCTCTCATTGTCTCCAACACTCAAGAATCATACTCAAAACTAAAATAGTCCATTGGAGAAATTGGCACATGGGCACGCCTAGTCGGGCCGAGTCGGGCACACGAATGATCTTTTTGTCCAAACCGATCCAAGCTTCCAATTGACACCAAAAAATGTCCAAATGTTTAGTTGATAGTTTAGTCGGCAGAAGCCAATTAAGAGGGTGACGGAGCTAAAAAATCGGTTAAGTATTTGGAGCAATTAGTCAACAAAGGGACCGTTTGGTTTGGTATTGGAGAAATGACTTTAGAAAAATGCATATGCCTTTCAAATAAAAGGGTTTTCCGAAATGCTACACTGTTTGGTAAATTATAACCTCAAATAACATTAAGAAATAACTTTAGCATAAATATCGTTTTGATAAAACTCACATTTGTAAAGGACTTTTACTTCTTCTTTTTTTTTAGTTTATAACCTAGATCTGGTGTAGGTTGGCCACCAGCCAACCACCGAATGGCCAAATCTAGCTACCAGACCACCAGATTCGTTGTTGGATAGACAGATCTGGTGGCCTGAAGTCATAGAGGCCGGATTTGGCCGTTGGACAACCAAATCTACCCTCTAGACTGCCAGATTTAGTGGCCTAAAGTTGCGACCTCAGCCGAGGTCGCACAAACCAAGCGGTCTCGTCTGAGTTGTGCAACCCACCCCGAAGCGGTGGTCGCCAGGGACACACAACCCTCAGGCAACGGTGGTAGTCGCCGGAGAAAGCCCAACTCTTAGGCGACAAATCGAGGAAGATGAAGATGAACAGTGACGCGTATGAACAATAGACTTGCATTTCTAAAATAGCAAAGTTCAAAGTAGGTTCGGACTTACATTGGGCTTTCAGCATTCTCAATGTTAACATTTGGCCAATGGACTTCCGAAATGCTTGCCAAACGCCTAATATTTTCCCCGCCCCTTGATAAAGCTAAACCAGATGGGCCCAAAGTATGGTTAATATGAAAACCCAGTTTTAATCGACAGAGGTCTCAACACGTATTCGCACTTTGAAACACTTCCATTCGTACTGGGAGACGGTCGGGCTCCACCTATGGAAAGAGCTCGAGCCGTTTATATTATGGGTGGGCCAATTGACGTTAAGATTGAGTTTGAAACCTATGTTACGGTAATAGCCCGACAGTTGTAATTGGGCCTTAGTTTGACCAGCCCATATCTGGCATGGGAACTCAAGAGGATGCACAACCTAATTGTTTAGTAGGGAAAATTGCTGCCCCAAAAAGTTCTAAACATATTATATTTTTACAAATTCAATTTTAAACATTTTAACTATGTCACTTTCGCATTTTGTCAATTGAGTCCATCCGTATAATTTTGGCCGAAAATCACTAATATGAATGTCAACCATCCTGTTTGGCATGACCAACGATGCGCTTTGACAATTTTTAATAATATTATAATAACTTTTCAAATTTTTATTTTTTTTATTTTCTTTTTTTTTCTTTCCTTCTTCCTTTAGCCGATAGTCAAGCCTCAGCAGTGGCCAAGGGCCGGCAAGGGAGATCGATCTCGATAGCCTCGGAAGCATCGCTAAAAGTTCGACAAGGTCAATCTCGTTGGCCCTCACCTCTAGTTAGTTGCCTAGGCCCAGCAACTAGCTAGAGGGAGAAGGAAGGAAAAAAAAAAAGACAGAGAAAAAAAAAAAAGGAAAAGGAAAATGAATAAAAAAAATATAAAATATAAAAATATTATTAAAAATGATCAAATGTTAGCGTCATTACACGGCCGTCTTAGCTAATGTAGACGGCCGACGCGTTGCATAAGATAACTAAGCATTCACATTAGCAATTTTTGTCCAAAATTGTCTAGATAAACTTAATTGACAAAAAATGAAATTGTTTAGGAGTCAATTGGTACAATTAAAATGTTTATGACTAAATTAATAAAAAAAGTAATAAATTTAGGATTTTTTAAACAATTTTATGTGCTTAACGTGTACTTACAAGATGCCCTAATTTGAGTTCGATTTGACTTTTCTTATGAGTAAAACAATCGAATCGATCTACTTGAGTATTCATGAATCATCCAGCAAAGTCGAGCTCAATTCACATTTTGAGCCTCCTTTACCGAAGGCAAAGCGTGGCTCGAACAGAAAATGGTATGCCTTAACTCAACTCGGCTTGTTTAATCTGATCGACAACGTACGTCTAACTTGTTCAAAAGTTGTATAAGGAGGATGGGTAAAATTGATTACAAGAGTTTACACGTAATTTCTCAGGTAAAATTAACATAAAGTTTACAGCACATCACACGGAAAAGTTTCTTATATGCATGTGGCTCACAGATCGTACACTTGCTTCCCAGTGAACTTGACCTCAATGGGGCTAACATTTTTCCCGATGGACCTGAAGTTATGGCCCACTGCCTCACGACCCGGGTTCACCTTCTCCAGGTACATGCCATCCTTGGGGTGAAGGTATTGGACTTTCCCGTCAGGGAGCACCATGTAAAATTGGTACTTGATCTTGTATTTCGACCTGAGCCTTGTCCGGATAGCCAGACACTGCTCCTTCCTCGCCAGCTTCAGCAGGTTCGGGCCTTGCCGCACAATGGCGACGCCGCCCATCGGCATCTCGAAGATCCGCTCCTTCGGCGAGACCATGTGATCACGTAAAACTCCTCGACCTGAGCCGCAAGATCGTTAGTTAGCTATGCTCGTTACAACCGGCGTGACAAATTCGGTCAATCACATGTGATGAAAGACAATTCAAACACTAGGCTAGCTCAGTTAGGTGATGAAAGATTCCCACCTGTGCCTTGCGTAACAAGCTACCGGTGCTGCCACTGAAGATTGGAGATGGGGTGTTCTGGTCCAGCTCCGGCGGGGTAAACCCAATGGGCGCCTCCTCCTTAGCAGGGGCTTCGGCCTTTCCCTCCACTGCGGCAGCTCTTATGGTCGTTCTTGGAGAGAACTTGAGCTCCCTGGGGATTGGGAAGGACGGAGACAAGGCGGATTGTTTCCACGCAAGAGCAGTGCGCTTGCCGGATCTTGGGCCGGTGAGGGCTGGGGTGAAGAGGGAGGCTTGAGTTGCCATGGCCATGACTGGTGGAACACTTAGGCCTATGGATTATGTCATTGAAGAAGAAGCGAAGAAGAGCTGGGGATGTGAGAACAGATTTGGGTGAGCGAGAGAGGATGTGGGTATGGATAGGGTGGGAGATGAGTTGGAACAATTAGAATTTGTGACATTCCTTCTTCAGATTATTTGTCCTATTGCTTTGGTGACTTTTCTGGCTTTTTCGGGTCCACTAGATGTTGCAATACCTTGCTGTTTCTAAACGTGCTCGATGGAAGCTGAATTTTTTTAAGAAAACAAGCTATTTTCTGAGATTTTCCCATGTGAATCTTCGCAAGTAGTCCGTGAGGTTAGTGCCGTATTTCATAGACCCGTCGTTAAAAGAAAAAGCGCGAGTACATTGGACTAGATTTTCCTGGAAAACAAAAAATATGCACATTTATGCCTCTAGTTCTGATACAAAGGAGAAACTTTCATGTTACAGATAGCAGCCTAGCAACCGAGAAAAAAATAACAACAATAGTACGCTAGAACTCAAACTTCTCACGCTCACAAAATCTCAAATTGAAATACTATTTGGAATTCCCTTCCCTGTCAGCCCCCCGACGTTGGAGTCATCCGAGGCGTTCGGGTACAGCAGTGTATAAGGCACCTTAACCGGCCCAACTCTGTTCTTCCACCTCCCGTCCTTGTTCATACCCTCGATCCTGTCCTCGATCTCGATCAACTGGTTAGTAAATCTCTGGAATGCTTGTTTCGGTTCTTCGTCCGATGTCCAATCGGGATAGTCGTCTCTTTGGCCGAGGTAGATCTCGTCCGTCGAATGCCTCGATAGGATCTCAATCAGGGAAACTCCTAGGAGCGTCTGCAGCTGCGCCGTTATAGTTTTCAAGTATGCCACGTCAGGGTTTTTCTCGAGCTCTTCATATTCGGCCGTCCCTGGCTCGGGCATGAACCTTCGGCTAACAGTTGGGCGGTTCGGGAGGTACCCGGCGTAAGGGTACTGCCCAAAATTCACAGCTGCGTGAAGGGCAGAGGCCACCCAGATGATGATGGTGCATGACTGGATGAGGTCGGCACGTGTCTGCATTGCGGGCCACCAGGGCTCGTCTTTCATGTCGCCGTGGCCCTCGGTGCGGACCTCCTTCCACCAGGATTGAAGCTCCGAGTCGCCTCGGACCAGGTCATCATGAGTATAATAGTAAGAACAGTAATCTTTCACCCAAGTCTCTATGGCGGACCATATTTCTAGACCATCGACTGCATACGGGTAATCCTTGATTACAAGACTGAGACCATGGGGGCATCTTGAGTCCGGGATCGCCATTCCCCTGAAATGAAGCAAAAGAAATCAGAACACTTATGTTCTTGATGAAGATCAAGTACAGAATGAAGACAGTATTGGATAGTCTTAAACGTTGGTTAAATCACCTTTTCATGAGGTCAGCAGGTAGTGCCTGCTCTGTGAAAACCCAGTTCTTGTAAAGTACAGCAGACATTTCCATGGCGTATTTCCCAGGAAAGACGGTCCTTTCGAGCACTCCGCCGTCATTGATCAAAATCTGTCTCGCCAAAGCGTTTATGTTCATTGTGTCGCGGAAGTGGGGATGCAAGAGCTTGTATATCGGATGGATCACACTCAGCTGCCGGTTGGTCGCGATTATGAAGGGCTCTATCACGGCATGTGTGTTCAGCCTGGTGAAAATAGAAGATTTACAGCAGTCCGTAAATCACACATGAAGCAAAAATGTTTCAGTTCGCTGTAATTTGCTCGCACAATTATATGATGTTTTACCAGTGGCTGATGAGCTGGTGGTAGCCGGAGTCAGTTATAGCGACATAAGCCTTGGCAAGCTGCCAGACCGAGCCCTCAACTCCATTTTCTGCAGGAGTGAAGACCTTGCTGACGGCTCCATGATGATCTCCTTGCGAATGTGGTAAGCTCAACTCGATCACCAGCGGCTTCAGCATCCCATCGTCTTGCAGTAGCAACAGTGTTCTAGTCGCATACATCTTTGTGGCGGTTGAGTTTATACGCCTCAGGTACGGCATCAGCGCGTCGTGGTGGTCTAATATGAACATCCTGTTGCTTCGAATCGCCTTTTGCAGGGGGGAAAAGTGAACATGATGAATAATAATCACTTGCACTCTTTTTTGTTTGACAGAATTAAAATTGGAAAAATCAAAAAATCTGCCTAAGTTGTCATCCAATGTCAAAAACACACATGCATTTTCAAAACTACAGAATATTGGATGGTGTTGGCCAGGTGGTCAGAGTCGGTGGAGGTGGTGGCCGACGACGGGGGAGGTTGGCTGCTGAGAAGACTGAGAGTTTGAGCGTGCCAGTTGTGTGAGGTTAGTGTTTTTGAGATGTCTACACGAGGAAAGAGATGTGTAACCTGTAATTTTGAAAATACAGATATCCTCTGGGCCATGGATTGAAACTCAAGTATGTTTTCGTTTCACAAATGAAAATGCGAGTGTTAAGAGTTACCTCATCAACTGTGATTCCATTCATGTTCATTTCTATGTGTTCCTTCCTTATTGTACTGTGTTGGTTCCCATATTTTGCAGGATCAAGCTTGCTTCTTGGCGGAAATTCCTGCACATGGTTCATGATTGTTTAGGCACAAGAAAAAGAAACCAGTTCCCTTAATTTTTCACATGTTGCGCTTACTTGGAGACGGCTGATGATGACAGGGTTCACTCCGGCCAGCATTTCGCGCCCAAATTCTTCATCGGTTCTCCATGCAGATTTATCCTCTGCAGTCACTCAAATGGGAAAGTTAATTCGTCAACCAGTCATGAGATTATTAACTCGATTCTAAGGAACCAAGGAAGTGAAAGGTTATCCACCTTTGATGACATCGGGCATTGGGAATTTGAGGGGCCTCTCACCGTCATTCCGGACAAGTTCCTTGAGCAACTCCCACGGGATGCGGTCCTTGAGCTTACTGAACTTCGGCACGCTGGGCAGCTTGATGCCGCCTTCATAAAGTCTAAGCACGTCCTCGAACGAGTCAAACTCATTGAAAGTCTTGTTGCCTAGGGATTTGATCTCAGGGAGCACCACTTGACCCAGAGATTTCAGAGCATAAGCCAGAAAGTCGGAGAACTTTATGTGGGAGAACCGCTCGTCTCTTGGAACGTAAATGTTTAGACTTAGCAGAGGCAGTCTGCTCTCACAATTCGGATCTGTCAAGACAACATAAATCTGTCTAGTGCTGGAAAATTGAGGGGGAAAAAATGTTTTGGTACGCTTTGAACATAGACTGTACTAGAAATCTGACCTTTCTTTGTAGGTTTTCGACCAGTTCGCCCTCTCCTGGGATATGGAAAGTCCTCGCTTCCGCCAAGGACTTGGCGTGCATGGTCAGGACCTTTATCGGGACTTCCTAGGTCATTGTAATAAGCATAGTCATAAACTCTGTCCCATTCCTTGAGCTCACCAGAGCCACTTCCTCGCAGGTTGACAAGCTCTTCTTCCCTGTACTTGCGCAATGCCAACGGGGTTTGACACGGTAGGTAGGTCTGAATTTGAAAACAAACCCGTCATAAACATGTTAGTTCAATTTGCATATGTTAATATCAGCAGCAGCAGCATCAACTCGGAACTTTTAGAAATGAAATTTCAAAACCATTTTGTTCTTTGTTCCTCTTAACTGTACACTCGAAACTAATCAACGTTTGTCCTAGAGAGTTGATATTTCGAAAGCAAAATCTCTACTTGCAGCAGTGCGGAATCTATTCTGGAGCGCAAAGGCATGTTGATGTTCCATCAAAAAGGCGATGACTATAGTCCATAAGCTAACAATAATTGAGGACACGAGGTACAAAAATGTCCTTTGATGGTAACATCCATTTTAGGTGTGCTCAAACGTCACTTGACAGAAGAAGTGCCATCAACGGTCACGAGCAACAAGATTGTCCAGTCTAATCCATTCACGAGCATGATCTTAGCCTGATAAACGATAGGCCCCATGCTCATGACTGGTGAATGAGACATTACGACTTTTACATCGACGCTGAAATTAAACTCTAGCTCTAGGAGTTACGCAGACTAACAGCAGTTGTTCAGGCGCAGATACAGAAGTAAATGGGCACTGCATAAGCTGAATCCCTTGTGATAAATGAACGTTACCTTGTTTGAGAAGAATACTCTGTCGTACTTGTATCTATGCGATGGGTAAACCCACGAATTGCAGACGAATTTGACGGGGCCATGACCGGGGACGTCTTCTAAGGTGACCGTCTTGAGGTAGAACTGGCTGTGATGATGGTTCCTGATGATGAACGCCCCAGGAACGCCCATGGACTCGTCCCAGTCTAACGTAACGTCGAACTCTGCCTCTCCTGCCGTCAACGAAGTGATCTTTCTGATCCATTTCTCCAAGTACGCTACTTTTCCAAGCTTTCCTCTGGACCCGTTTGCTGAAATTGCATCAACGATGGCATAAACATCAATTTCAGTCAAAATCTTTCAGCAAATCATTTTGGTGCGAACAGGAAACTGGATAAGCAGTACTCCTATCTTCCAGTTTTCTTAAAATTCAAGAATTGTTCATTAGAAGGCATTGAAGAAGTGCAAAGTTCTGTACTTTTTAATTCTTTCGGTTTTCTTAAAATCAAGCTCGTGTTCTGAGCTACTGTCAAATGAGAAATTCAGGGGAATGCGAAACACAAGAAGCGAAAGAAGTTCAGCAAACATACAATGAGAGAAAACTCCAAAAGAAGAACAAAACCAAATGAGCACATTCAAGTAAACATCGGGTCACAAAAAAACAAAGAACGGGTCCCAGCTCTTCTGATAAGCATTAGAATTACAGCTAGAATACGAAACTCTCCTAAGAAACCACTGACGAAAATTGATTGCATTGTCAACGTCACTCGAACACGCAGACGTCGTAATAATTATGCAGAAACATCAACCACAAACCAGAAGAGAGCAAAAAAAAAGAGGACCCTTCTTTCAATTTGCTTTGCGCCGAAGCCACCCAATGCATCGCTTTCTCTGCATTTTCATGCTCTCTCTGTCATCAGGACGACACAGGAAACTTCGAGTTTGAAACAGAGAGAGAGAGAGAGAGAGAGAGAGAGAGAGAGACTGACAAGGGTCGGAATGGATGGCACTGACGAGTTGCAAGGACACTCCTTTGCCGAACAGCTCGTAAATCCGGTCGAGCAACGAGGCCTTCATGTCGTTCATGTCCAACACATTCTTCTTCATCAGCTTCACGGTCCCTCTGATCTTCTTGCTGCCGCCGCCACCGTTGCCGTTGCCGTGGTGGTTGTTGGCGGCGGCGGTGCCGTTGCCGTTGCCGTTGCCGTTGCCGTTGCCGTGATCCTCCTGGTCAATTGCTTTCCCGTTCACCGTCACGCAGCACATCCCCGTCAACCTCTGCATCGTCTCCGATCAAGAACAAGAACAAGAACAAGAAGAAGGAGAAGGAGAAAGAGAAGGAGGGCAAGCGAAAAGATTTGGAGTGGACAGAGGACTGAGAAGCAAGGGATGAATATGGAGATGTGTGCTCTCTTGGGTTGGCTTGACTTGGGAAGGACTTTGGGTCTTCGTCAGCATGTGTGTGCCTCCAGAATTATTTATAGAGAGTTTGAAAGTTTGGTGAGGTGGGGCACCTCGATGGTGGGGGCTGGGGCCTTCGATGGAACTTCCTTGTTCCCTTTATCAGCAAGATGAAAAGGACCAGATTCCACGGCTGTTATTCCATCCTTCAGGAACAGAATAAACATAGTGTTCGATTTTAAGATGTCGAATTTCGGCCATTCAAAACGAAGAACGTGTCGCGACGCACATCACCTTGCGTGTACCCAAATATGTTTCTCTGATTCGTATGATATGCAGGTCAATGAACCCATTCATTGATTTCTCGTGGAAAATGGAGACCCAATAATATCGCGACCCAAAAGAAATCTTCTTCCTGAAACGATTGATGACCGAATTAGTCGGCGCATTGAAAGCACAAAAATCAGATGCTTCATCTACCTCGGTCCCTGATAAAGTCCCTACACTTGCCTAGATGTGACTGCCTAAGTCCTTTCTCACTAGTACCTTGACCATAAGACAAGATGCAAAATGCCCATTTGATGGACGGTCCTTGTGGAACTATAAATATATAATATAAATAATATATATATATATATATATATATATATATATGTTTTATTTAAGGAGGGAGTTTGTTGCAGGTCTCGTACCACGGGTATGCATCTCGGTTTGGTTGTACTCTTTTGTTCCTTTCTTGGGTGTTGGCTCGTGCGGGAACAATTCATCGGATAATAAATTTTGCTTTTGTATGGCATCAAAAGAAGATCTCCAGCTACGATGGCACTCAAAACGCGATCGATTAATCAGTAAAAAAACCGATTAGGTGAATGGCAATCTGGGTGCTTTTGATCCAGGTCCAGCCGTGCTAGATGCAGTTAAAGTATAAAAAGGTGTTTGTAGATTCCGTAGCATTCCGTGTGTTTCATGTGTGGACAGCCAAACGGGTCAAAGCGATTTTAATTATCAGCCCCTTTTAAAATTAATTGCAACTACGCAGATTGAGTCCCCATTCCCCAAGGTGCTGTCAGCTTGACAAAAGAGTGGTCGCTTCAAATCCGTATACTAATGCCAACATAAATTTAATGCCAACCATACGATTCCCGCCTATGCCTTATGTTTTCTTTAATAGCAATTTCGAAGTTTTCTTTTAATGTCTACTGCGGTAGTTGGGCATTAGAATTTCATGCTTACCATGGTCTACTGTTAAGCAACTTTTTTTTCTTTTCAAGATCGTCATCGATGATTTTCTCTGTATAGACCTTATTTTAGAATGAAGTAATGGCTCACATGCATACAAAAGCGTGGTTGTCGAGCACATTAGTTGCTTTTAAGAAATGAGAGACAGGCCAAATCGAAAGCGATGGTCGAGATATAAAATTAGATGAGAAAGCAACATATAATTACTCTGGCAACGACAAAGACTTACGGATCAAATCAAAGCAAGTGGAAGGTGGGATCAATTTGTGTTTTTTTAACGAAGGAAAATATCAAAGACAACAATACTATAACGGACAAGTACCACAGTACCCTAAAATATTATCCGGTTTTTCTTTGCATTCCTCTCCTTTTAAAGCAGCTACTTGCACCCTATTGTTTTTATTAAACTTTAGGTTACAGTTCACATCAATGTGTATCGTAATTTTATTTATGAAATCAGTTTTTTTCTTTAAAAAATGTTTCTACCCCTCTTCCAACTCCATGAAAAAACCTTAATCCACAAGTCCTAACCCTAGCAACTTTCTTTCTCTGCCCTCACAATCTCCAACAACACGGCCCGTTACTACCCTCTACTTCTTTCCTTCGTCATGCCTGTGAGGTTTTGTGGTAGTATTATTAATTGTTCCAAAAATTTAAGTTATAAGATAAAAGCGCAATTTAATATTTAAATATTTCGACACTACCCATCATTAGAGTGAGCAAATGAACCGGACTGAATTAGGAACCGACTTATTAAATTTGGAACCAGTAAATATCGATTTAGTTTCCAATTCCAGGTATGAACCTACTCACTTAGACTAAATTGATTTTTTTTAATTGTTATCATTCCAAATTTTCAAAACCCTAATTTCCATTCTTTTCTCACTTAGACTTAGTCATGAACACTTGTCGCTCACACCTCTCTCGCAGCTCAACACCTCTTAGATTTGTTTCTCGATGATCATTATAGTTTTGTTCATGGAGATGATCATCATATCTAGCTTATCACAAGCTTGTTCTATTAACATCGCTCATGTAGTAGTTTAAACTATGCAATAACACTTGGAATATTGCGGGAAATAGGAAAAGAAAAAGGAGATATGGTCAATTCTTGGTCCCACCTGCGAACCGAACCAACACTAGACCAATCAATCCGACTTTCAAGTGGGTTTAAGATCAGGTGGACCAGTTTACAATTCCACAAACAAGGAACCAATTCTTCTAGTCCGGTTCCGTATCAAGGTGGGAAACAACCACCTTTACCCCTCACGAGTAAGCTGCACTTTGATCTAAGTCTAAAGTGTGAAAATTTGAGTTATTAAGAAGGTAAATAGGGATCTGAAAATATTTCAATCATGTAAGATTCCGTAGAACCACAATTAATTATGGTCCATTGAGGAATTATATGTTCAATTCAGCCTAAGGAATGGTCAAAATCAATGAGTTGTCAAACCACATGGTATGGGTCGGAGAGTGCACTGTTCATTGTGCTCTAATCATGGAAACCTCAAAACCAAAAAAATAAAAAATGGCTGACTAGAATATAATAGTTAATTTCATAGAAAGTGATACTTCTTTCACAATTCCAGGATCGAGGGTCTCCATTCCGCTTTTGTCTTTAATAATCGAATTTAATTTCGTAGTTTTGTGATTGTTTAAGGTTTAAGAGCCACGACGAGCGCCAACGTAGGAAATGAATGGCTATTTGACTGCCAAATGAGAATTTCCATCCAAATCATTTGACGGGCCAACATCGCATATATTGTAAAAATTCAAAGGATCAATTGCGCAAATATATATATATATACACACACACACAGACATATATATATACACATTGAGGAACGATGTTGCACGAATTGAAAAATTCAGGAACCTCACATGCTATTATTTCTTGGTCATTTCATTACTTTTAGGGACCTCTCTTTATTTACTATAGCTAAAAACTGTTGATTTTTATGCTGCCATTATTGAGATACTTTTACACAAATCATGTAAGAATTTACGGGAGTATATATGAATATGCTAAACAATGACTTCAAAAAGTTATGCATATTAAGGCACCTTAACATTTCATTTTGAAAACACTCCATAAAGATATTAAGTTTTGTTGATCTATAGTAAATAAATTTAACTGATATTTAATAATTTTTCTTATTTATAAAAATATTGTATTTTTTAATTATTTTTCATCTTTTTTAAAAATTTCAAATTCGGATATGCAATTGTGATTTTATCTTCCATATCTTTAAGAAGAGCTTTTTTTCAATCCAATGCTCTCATTATGTATAAAAAAGAGTTTTGAGGTGATATGTGATATGTGCAACAAAAACAGAAGTCTATAAGTATCTAACCTTCTTTTTGCCAACAAATATCTGACTTAGTTGAAACGTTGTTTATGTTTAATTTTTTGTACCTGACAATTAATACATAAATTTGATGGACAACGTGGAAAGCAACTAAGTTTCTTACAAATATCTCTTTTCAAGAAAGCTAATATGTACATAGGTAAAATGCTCTATTAAAAATTTGAAAAGAAAAACTTGTGATAGTCTTTCTTGTAACAACTAGATCGTACATGAAAGTAGAAAGAAAAAAGAAACAAGAACGCATAAATTGGGGATGCACTTTAAATATCAATTGAATGATGAAGGACGAATTTTATTTTTTCTAGTGGAAAGAGGTGAACTTAGTCTTAAAGGGAGCAAAAGTAGCCTTACCGTTTAATAAATGACATTATAACCTAATGCATGATTGGTCATGGAGAGAACCAGAAGGGATAAAGACGGTAACGCCAGACAAAAGTAACTTTGATAATGAGACGATGCATGGAAAATCATTTTTGCCAACCTTATCAGAAACTTTCGTGTGGATTGATCAGCTTAGTGACGTTTCAGTGACAATGAAACCCACCATAAATGACAAGCGTGATTCATGTTTCTTTTACTAACTTTGCAATCAACACTAGAAAAGGAAAAAAAAGTCAATCTAAAATTTTGGGGTCTATAGTCGTATCAAGAGGAATTATTACGTAGAAGCTAGCAACGGAGCAATCATTATTGGGTAATTCTAAAGTTTTTTTTAGAACTTCTTAATCGATCGTGTCCGTCAATTGCAGAAATGAATGAATATGGAACACATCCAAAAATCGAGAGATTGATGGCTCTGATCCATCTTGAATTACCGAAAAGGAATTTTACTTTAGGGCTAGCTAAATTAATTTCCTAGATACAGGCCGTTGGGTTTATAATATTTCCTTCTCCTAGTTTGTGGAGGCTGACGTGGCATTTTATTTATGCATGTCTCAGTGACATCAAGTCGAGATTTCTTATATGTCTGCAAATCAATATGAGCTCGTTGTCCACTCCCGTTAGTATTAGACGGGACGGAAATTATTCTATCGTGTGTTATAGATCATTTTTCTTAAATAATACGCAATAAGAATTTGGCATTTGCCGTAATACACGAGTTTATTAAATCAATTGTATTATCAACAGAAAATATGACATATTAATTGAGAACCAACATACATACAAAGTTCTTTATACATGTCACATCTAATAATTCAATTTCGTCACCAATTCGTCTTTTTAATAGGAATCTAATCACTATCATATTTATTTTTGTGAAGATGACGTCATATAATCATATTTTTGGTGTATGTGGGATAACTGAGATTTACATCGTCAATTTCACTGATTAAAGGATGGCATAAGAGTTGAAAAATGAAATATTTTTCCCAAGAATAATATGGCGTCTGTTCTATCCGTGTACCATACATTTCACTTCAAAGAACGAGTACTTTTTTGTAAATTTAGTAAAAGTGGAGGGAGACAAAAATTTTATCAAAATGACGTACATATGTGCATCAAATAATATGAAAATACGAGTATTTTATGAAGAGAGGTATCTAGAACTTTAAATATTTGGGAAAATTGGTCATCTCACAAGGCCTCAGAGCACATCTCGTTAGCTTGAATCCAGCCCTCCCTACTTTTGGAAGAGAGAAACCGTGTTGCAGCACCAACAAGAAGAATGTTGCCTTAAAGCGCGATCTCTTTCAAATCACCCCAATCGGGAACTTAAAAGAAAGCCACCAAAAAAATAGGAAAAAGAGTTTGCATACCTGTCTTGTGCACACACAAAAAAGGGTATAAAAGAGGAGGGAGAAAAGATATGTAAATGCATAACAATAGTAAAATAATTAAAAGCGACTCTCCCTTTTTCCTCCGACTTGTGGATGCCTTCCTTGGTAGTAATGGAAGGAATCAAAAAACGAGTGAATGGAAAGACGAACAGACAAAGATGCAAATTTTTCGGATTTTTTTTAAGAAAAGAGATCGTGGTTTTACTTAAAAAGATGTGTCCATTACCGAAAGAGATCATCCCCATCTTCTCTTCCCCGAAAGTGCATTGAAACTCCTCTTTGACAACAAAAAAGAAGGGTGACGGAAACCATAGAATAATATGGTAAACGAACCCAAAAGCAAATGAGAACTGCAAAAGTGGATGGGACCATAGTTTTTGGAGCTTTATTCGTTGCTTAAAGGAAGAGTCTGATTCTCATTTGCCAAAACACGAGATAAGGAACTTCTAATATCCATTGAAAGTGGAGGTGCGAACTTAGGATTAGGATACTCTCACTTTAGTGAGGATAAGCTGACTTAGTTTACCGGTATTTTTATGGGATAATATATACATATATAAGAGTGTTGTGAATTGAATATATAGATAAACGTATCGAATCATGTCAACTTGTATAATATCGTCAACCCAATGAAAATTAGCATATTTCAATTAGTGTCCAATCCAGATCCAAAGAGATTATTTTTTTCTTATGTTCCATTTATAAGGAAACGGCATGGTTTAGATTAGTTTTTATTTGGTCACGGAATGCCCACTGAAGCCCAAACCACAAATTGTTGTAGTGGTCTTTTTATTACAACATGAATCAAATATGTAAGTCTCATTCTTATGTAAGAATCGGTAAATCCAACAGCACAGTTAGCTTAGTCCATGATGGATTGCGTCCAGATAATGATTTTCCTTGGTCTAATCAAGTATTATTTGCATAGTGATAGAGAAACAAAACATGCATCGGATCCCAAAATCACATACATATTCATTCTTTAAATAATTTACTGATCGCATGGCGTGGTAGGATAACACTTGAATGGGCATGCAACCCCAAAAAGATTGTAGCAGCCGATAATGGGTGTTATAATGTGTACATTTAAACAATCGCTTTCTCTCTTTTCACAATGTTCAACTCCGCTCGATTGATTTGAAAAAATATTTTCGCCTTTTATTATAATGAAATTAAAAGAAAAACTAAATTATTTTCAGTTTTTGTTCTCTATTATATTTAAAAACGTTTGCGGTACGTGAAGAATGATAATTTTCTTTCTTTTTCTTCAGTTACAAATATTTTGCTGGAATTTCGTGTTTCAAATTAAAACAAGAAAAATGCCGGCACCGGCAGGGGCACTCAACATGGATATATGCCAGCCGGATCCTTAGGATAGCCCATTAAACAGAACTTTCCATATATAGATTATGTATACTTGTCTATTATCAGAATCCAGTTCTTTATCTTACATTAAACACCCACACAATGTTTAACACTTCTGCAAATGCCTTAAAATAGCACATACCCACATGGAAAAAAAAAACTGAACTTCAATTTGATCATCAATCTGTTTTCACAATGGAGCTCTAACACAGATTAAAAAAAGGAAAATGAATTAGAGAGCACTAAGTCTTAGATATCGGGAAGTGAATAGGGTTGTAATCTTGTCTTGTTCCTTTTCGTTGGGAGTCTTTTTGTGCTGCACGAAATTGTAAACTGATATTTCTCATTCATATTCATTGACGACCAAATGAAATTGATGGTCCAAAAGCTTTACTTTTCCTTTTTGAACTACGGAAAGATACTGAAAGAAATAGACCGACAGATTTGACAAGCACTCATGAAAAGATTATCAGCGGTACTTATTATTATAAGGTCGTCTCACGCGAATCACATTTGTAGCACGCCTGTCTCTGATCTGGATCCCAGAGGCAGCCTCCTGTTTTAGCATCTTTTGAGCTTAATGAGCTTAATGATGCGCCTGCCACATTTTTATTTGATTTTGAGATAATAAAAAAAAAGTGTTGGGAAATTTCTAGACAGGAAAAATGTATAATAATACCGTTTTGAGAGAGAATTCTAAAAAATTTCGCGCCACTATGCTATATGGCATTCTCGGCATGAAAAAACTCGATATCTTTAGAAATTTGTGTTTTTTTTTTTTTTTCTAAAAGAGGGGACAGAGCTCAAAATTTACATTGCTACTCTCCTAGTAAAAAAGAGGCAAACATATTGACAGCATATCTAATACATGGTCATCACTTGCATTATTGGGTTGGATAATTCAATTTGCTACTCAATCTGCACATACATGATAAATTTGAGTAAGTTTGTATGAATTTTTCATATGATAAAGCTAGATATATTGAAAATGATCATCCACAAAAATTACAAAATCGTGAAAGCCTCCATGGTGGAGGTTGACGATCTAAATGCCAGAATGAATGAGATTAAAGGAAGCATGAGGGACAAATTCACTAAGATTAAATGGTATGGTATGATGTTTTCCCAACCAACAAAGCATGCATCATGAGATTTACTGTTAACAAAACCTAAATGACCACTTGAAATCGGATACTTTATTTGAGAGAAAGGAGCATAACCTTTCTAAGAATTTCAAGTTTTAGATGACACTCTGGCAACACAACAAGCAAAAAAGTTCGGGAATATTTAAGGAAATGAGCTCAAATAAGCATCCAACTCTAGGGCTCATTCTTATTGCCTATCCCATTCATAAATCTTATGCATGACAACCATAAGAAAAGAAGTAAACATCAAAACCAAGTTCAGGTAATTGCCTTACCTAAAGCAAATTCGGTGAGAGTTTCGGAACCAAAAAGGTGTTAGGTAAGATAATATGGATGTTGAAATGTTTTTTATATGTCTAACTCTCATGTGCCAATTATTAGCTATGTAAATAGTAGGTGCTAGTGAAGTGGAGAATTTTGACTTAAAGAAATTTGAACTTGAAGTCATATAATTGCAGCAAACGAAGAAAAAAAATAAATTAGAAATACTTGAAGTGACAGACATATGACACGGTCCGTGATTCTCCCGTACTCGTGAACCCTTGGGAGTGAAGTTTGGGGTTATCGAGTGAAATGCGAGAGCGCAAAGAGGATGAACACAACTGGTCCGTGGGAGTAGCGTCAGGATGGTTAGTGCTAAGAGTTCTAAGATAGAAGGATAATATTACTTAAGAGCTCTGAAGGCGGGGTTGGTCTCCCATGCACAAACTGGTCGGGAGCTGATACCGCTCTTTTGATGAGGCTATGGCAAGCCGAAACCAGTTGTTGAGCCTAAAAAAGACTGCTGTCTCGCTTGATGGACTAGACGCTTGAGCCAAACTAGACGTGGTACGATCTTGTATGAAAAGAACTATTTGCCGTCTTATTCTTTGGAACAACTATAGAAGAAAGGCTAGCCTGATGGATTCCGTTCGCTAGGCGCCGCACGGGGTAATCCGCGGCCAAGGAAATTATCGACCCGTGACAAATGGTATCAGAGCGGGAATACCTCCAGTAGGTGGGTGATTCGGGGAAAAGCTTGTGGTCTTCTCGATCCTATGAGGGCGGAGAGTGATTGCTAGGGCCAAAGGGGCTCGAACAATGTGCGGCTCTCGTCTAGCTTCTAGGATGGCAATGGGGGCATAAGAAGGAACTGAATTACTCGCTGAATGGGGATAACGTTCCTGGATCAATGGGCGAATCTTAAGAAGAGATCTACAATCACGTTTCCACCAAGGGGGACCCTCTGTTGGCCTGTAGAGATCAAGAGGAGCTTAGTAGGCGAAAGAAGGTGCTGCCATAAGGGTGTAGTTGGCTAGGGGTGCCACACTTGTCAGGGAGTACAATTGACTGGAGATTTGCGAACAGCTTTGATCGAGGGAAGCAAGCAATGGAGTGGTGTGACTTGTTCTGTTGGGCGAGCGTTGCCATCTATGTAAGTCCCAGGAAATGGCATTGATGGTTAGGGAGACGCAGGGAAGCGACAAAACATAACAGCCCGCAACGAGGGCGTTGCCGAATTGGGTGGGGGAGTTTAACACGGTCCGTGATTCTCCCTTACTCGTGGACCCTTGAGAGTGAAGTTTGGGGCTATCGAGTGAAGAGCGAGAATGCAAAGAGGATGAACACAACTGATCTGTGGGAGTGGCGTCAGGACTATTGGTGCTAGGAGTTCTAAGATAGAATGATAATATTACTTAGAAGCTCTGAAGGCGGGGTTGGCCTCCCGTGCACAAACTGGTTGGAAGCTGATGCCACTCTCCTGATGAGGCCATGGCAGGCCGAAACCAGTTGTTGAGCCTAAAGAGGACTGTTATCTCGCTCGATGAACTAGACGCCTAAGCCAAGTTGGACGTGGTACAATCTCGTATGAAAAGAACTATTCGTCGTCATGTTCATTGGAACAACTATAGAAGGAAGGCTAGCCTGATGAATTATGTTCGCTAGGCGCCGCACGGGTTAATCCGCAGCCAAGGAAATTATCGACCCGTGACACATAGCAAAAGGGATACAGGAGCTAGAATTACCATATCCTCAAAGAATGGAATGAAGGTAGGGTGATAGACAATCTACTATGAGAGCCTCTATGGTAGTAGAGTGTGGTAGAAAGCAACATGCGAATTGAAGGACATGATTAGTTGTGGATTCTTACACCCACCATTTTTATTAGTTCATATATAAGTAGCAATATCTAATATAACATATACATGGGTTTCTTCCATATTATGAACCAATTATTGTATCTTAGAGTAAATCAGATTCTAGAATTCTTTTTGATTTTTGAAATTGAAACATCCAATAGTTGGATTCTAGCCATTACATTATGTATACCCAATTTGTATACACCCACATTAATCAATTCATATTTATGAATCGCATCAATTCTACTCTTCCTTTTGGATGAACTTGCATGCGGACTACAATTTTAGGGTCAATTATCTGGACCTTTAAGTTGCTTAGGTCATGATTGATGGCAATGGGGCATTGAACATCTAATTTATCCATTGTATGCATTTTACCAATTTAAACACAGCTGATTTGACAAGCAAAGTGAAGAATTAAGTTCCTAGAGAGTATATAGAGAAAATAAGCCGAAAATGGACTTAGCAAATTTAGGGTCCGTTTGGTAACATTTTTGTTACGGGAACAATTTCTTTTCGAAATAATATTTTTCTATTTCTATTCCCCGGAACAATTTTTCAATAAAAGAAAGTGTTTGATAACTAAATAAAAAATTTATTCTGGAAATGGAAAAAGAATAAGAATGCGTTTGGTACAATTCACAAAATTTTTTGTAATGTAGAATTTCTTTTAATTTTTTTTTATTCTTCCTTATAGTCAAGTTGGCGAACAATTTTTCAATAATAGAAAGTGTTTGATAACTAAATAAAATTTTTATTCGGAAATGGAAAAAGAATAAGAATTCGTTTGGTACAATTCACAAAATTTTTTGTAATGTAGAATTTCTTTTAATTTTTTTTTATTCTTCCTTATCGCTATTTGCTGCTGCCACCACCGCCCGCTGCCACCGACCATCGCGGTCAACTACCAATTGGTGGCAGCTAGAGGCCGGTGTCGGCTGTAGCAGTCAGGCTGGCGCCAACAGCGTTGGCCACAGCGGTTGGTGGCGGCAAGAGATGGGCGGCATCATCGGTGATCATCGGCGGCAAGAGTCAACAACGGGCAACGGCTGATGGTTGGTAGTGGTTGGTCGGCCAGCCAACAAGCGGCGACATCGGTGGTCATCGGCGATGGGTGGCAGTGGGCAACGGCAATTGCGATCAATGGCTACAATAGTCAGTCAGTAGCAAGCAGCAACAATCGACCTACGGCAAGCAGCAAAGAAGGGGTGGCAGCCAACAAATAAGAAGAGGAAAATAAAATTTTAAAAACTTATTTCTAGAGATGGTTCCCATGAGCAAGAAATTTTTTTTTTTCTATTCCAAATCTATTCCCTAACACTTTTCTATTCTAGGGAATAGAAAAATTAATTGACGTTATCAAATTGATTTCTATTTCTTTTTTGTTCCGGGAAACAAACGAACGAAAATTGGGAAAAACAAAAACATTATCAAACAAGGCCTTAAGAACCGATTGTAAACACCAAGAATCAGCCAAAAACAAGCTGAACAAGTAGAAAAATTGATTGAACCTATCTGGTCAACAAGGGTCAATGGGCGGTCAACAGTCAGAGGGGGACGTGGACTGATGACGTGGCAAGAGCTTATGTGGCCGATGCTAATGTGACAATGCTGACGTGGCAAATGAGATCAACAACGATGTCTCAGTAGCGTCGGCTCAAGCACGTAAGGGACACATGACAATGACATCATGGATGAACATCATCACACGAAAGAAGCATCTCATACATGGATTTGACACCGAAGCACGTTCGGCAATTTTTGGCAATGAAATTTTAGGGGCAGGCTCGTCAGAGGACAGCGAGTCTAGTGGTGGTGTTCGTGTTTCGAATAACCAACAAAAGGAGTTGAAAATAGCACTTACAAGCGATGACTTTGAGGGTTCGAAAGGTGGTGGCAAGTACAGCGGTGTTAGACGGTTGTCCGAGACCAAATTTCAAGATCTGATTGATCTAAGGGTAGTGAGTCTGATGATGATATTGATTTTTCAATACAAGCAATGAAAGGATTTGGAACGACAATTGAAGGCTATGGACTAGCAGAGAAACACAACCAATGCGACTTGCGTTGTTACAATCACAAGCAACAAACTTTGATATCAAGTTCAGATTTATGATGAAAGAGAGAGAATATAATGTTTTGTACGTCATTCAATGAAGAGTATATAAACCTATTTATGAGTTTTATATTATAATTATATAAAGTAGAAGAAAATTGCTTCCTTCCTTTTCGAAGTGTTCACATTGGTAGTTTGATTTCAAAGTTTTTTTCGCCTTCCATAATACAGAAATAAGGAAAATTAAATTACTTTCAGTTTATGTTCTCTGTTATATTTTAACAGGCTTCTGGGTCGTATAGAACGAAACTTTTCTTTGTTTATCCTAATCATAAATTTTTTCTCCTGGAATTTCGTGTTCCAAATTAAGACAAGAAAAATGCCGGGTGGGGCACTCAAGAAGGACATGGTGGCCTGGTGGGACACTCGGTAAAATTATTTTTTAACTTAAAATTTTATTTTTCCTTCATTTTTGTTCTTTCAGTCACATTTCATGGACAATTTTCATTCTTAAATAGAGAACAAATTAGGAACTTCAATTATTAAGAACAAGAAGGGTCTTGATTATCTATTAGTTAGAGCAGTATATTTTGTTTGATTAAGTCGATTATGTTCTGGGTTTTCTTCTTTTTAGCCTTTGATCTTTTACATTAATCGTCCACATTATGTTCGACATTTTTGTGAATCCCTCAAAATAGCACATACCCACATGAGAAAAGTGAACTTCAGTTTGATCATCGATCTACTTTCGCAATGGAGCTCTGACACGGGAAAGAAAACTTGGAGAGCACTAAACCCAGCGGGACATGAATAGGGTTGTAATCTTTTCTTGTTCCTTTTCATTGGGAATCTTTTTTGTGCTCCATGATGTTGTACAGTGTTTGTTCGCACTCACATGCATAATTTTCAAGCTGTCTTCCGTATTATGGAGCATCATAGAAAAGGCAAAGTCCCTCCCATTCGCTGAAGGACGACCAAATAAAATGATGGTCCAAATCTCTCTTTTTTTCCCCCACTTTTCGAAGTATATAAGGACAATGGAAGAAATAGACAGGGAGATCTGACGAGGACCCATAAAAAGATTATTATCGATGATTACTGATATAAAATCATCTCACGTGAATCACATCCGCAACATACCTGTTTCTGCTTTGGATCCTACTAGAGATGTCCTCCTGTTTGTGCATCTTTTGAGCTTAATAATGCATCTGCCACGTTTTTGTTTAATTTGGTGGGGCCACGTTGAAGTTTCAAAAGAGGCTTTCTTTTGACCTTAATTGCAAACATATCGGTCGTACATTGCGAGCTCTTGAGAACGTTCTCTAACTAGTTTTAATAAGGAGATGATCTCAACTATAATATTGTTCGGGCCATATGTTTTAAATCAAGAGTTTAATGTGAATCTCTCCATGTCTTCATTAATAGCTTAAGGAGGGGGGTGGGCAGGGCACCTAACAGGGAATTCGGTGGTTGGCCAGTGACAAGCAGGAGAGACGGCGAAGGAGAGAAAAATGTATGTTAGGATTTGTAGGTTTCCATTTGGGGAAGGGCAATGTCAGATGCATAACAACCATATAAATCAACCATCAGCCCATTTCACAATCGATGTAGGACAATCTCTACAAATAAAAGATAATCAAATGATGAAAGAGAAGTGGGATGAATCAAATTACAAAATGATAAGTGGCCGAAGGATAAGTTGGAGGAATTGAACTGTCCGAGATTTAGATTATGATATGATCTTAAACTAAGGACACAAACCCTATGAAAAAAGGTACTGTGGAAGTTCCTTTGGCGTCATGTGCACAATAATTAACGGTAAGACATCGATCGATGCATGAAGGTGTATAGGGAAACATCATTCCTTATGTGCATGCATGTCTTAGGTACTTCCTCTTTGGTTGCTATCAACGAACTCGTATCTGTGACAACGGGAATAGATTAGCTGGCCTCGAGAGAGAGAGAGGGACCACAAGATAAAGAGCCAGAGAGAGTAAAAAGAGGAGAGGAGACATTGGGGATCACGTCCATTGAAAGAAAATCATTGGATGGATTTTGGCCAAGGGAGCAAAAATTGTGTAGTAATCATGTCCACATCGATGGATGGTGAGGACATTCGTCGTGGGTGACGAGATGAAGTGCAGCCTTTTTGATTGCTTGGGAGCAACTGGGGTTTCCACAATGATTTTGTAAGGTTCTAAATGGCTCCCAAAATGTCTCTTTTATAACCAAAATGGGTAGGTTAAGGATGGGGACTTTGAGTCGTGATTCTTGTGAAGAGCAATCTCCATCTCCCACCAACCCTTTGTTGGGCCCAATTGGCATGGACCAAGAGGCCTTGTTTGGGCCCGACGATGAAGCCCGATTGTCTCGATTTGGTGCTTCCTAGATTGTCGTGGGTCAGATCTTATCTTTGTTCCGATGGAGCTCGTCCTTATCAAATCGAAGAAGCACTTGCAGGGTCGCTGTCTATGCTGCTTCCGCCGTGGGAAGCACTCCGGTCGTCGGTCGTCGGTGGTGGTTTGAGACTTTTCTTAGATCGCAATCTCGATTGGGGCCACAAAACGAGTTCTTTTGGGAAGCAACAGCTGGAAGGTTGATTTCGAAATTGGGGATGGATTCACCATTTTCCAGCAAGCATTGATGAACACGGATTTCGTTTTCAACCGTCTTTTCGACCATCGCCATCATAATCATTCAAAGAACATAAATAAGATTGTGAGTTTTGGCACTTAGGTAGGCTTTCACACTGGACTCTAATTTGGTTGGAGGTTGCTTGATATTTTCAGGGTTCCTTCAAACGAACTTAATGCTTGTCATTACAAGTTGATACGATTGTTATTTATGAGAATGCTTCATTGAAACGTCAAAGTCATTAGTCTCACTAACATCACGAATCAAATAAGACATATGTCCAAACCTAGATGGGTGGCCTAAATGCGAGATAGCTTGATATGTGTTGGTCACCTAGGGCATGGCATCCACATACGTTAAACCAACCCTGACCTGAAAGTCGGTGAGTTACGTAAATAAAAGTTGGAAAGTTATTACAAAGGTTCGTAATTTCAAATGAATCATAGAGATGTTGACAATTGATTCAAGTAAGAGTTGGAAACCAAAAAAAACTAATTAGTATCTTAAAAATTAAAAAATTAAAATCATTAAAATTAGGGTTTGTAATTTGATACAATAGCTAGTAATTGTAGCAAGTTGATAAGTTACACAAATAAAACTAAGCAATTCATTGAAACGGTTGGTAATTTTTTATAATTATCAAATAAACATTGGTAATTTGATGTAAGAATAGTAGCTCACTAGCAAATATACGCACAAGCTATTTTACCAAATATATTTTTTCTATCAATAATATTTAAATTCGAAGGGAAGAACATATATCAATATGTCAATTTTAATTCAAATATGAGTTTGATTCACATTCCATTTTCTTAAAAATATTCACAACCCGAAAAGAGAAAAAAACAAAATGCGTCAAGAAATGACAAGTGTATAGCACCTAAAAAGTTTTTTTTGTTTTTTTGGGTCTCAAACAGATGGCTAGAATTGTTCATCATGTGTTTCACGATCAACTCTCTATTGACAAGAGGATACGTTTTCTCCCTTCAGGTCAGCAGTCCTTTTGGACTCCCTTTAGTGAAGTCAAAGTTCAACCTTATGGATAAGGTCTTAAAAGTAATTTTGGTAGTAGTTGCTTAAAGCCGTATCAGAAGAATCTATTGAAAAACTGATGCTCTCCACCCATGAAAGAATACATAGAATTAATCCTCTTATAACATCATCTAAATTAATTTCTTACGTATAAAATTTCCCTATACTACTGAAAATCTCCTTCCATCGGTAGCTGCTCACCATAAAGTACAGAAATTGCAACCCTTTATAAAAAAAAAAACAACCCTTTTAAAAAAAAAAAAAAATCTTTATTGATTGATTGATTGAATGATCAAATACATAATTTGTGAATCGCGAATTTCACGTTTAGTCACATTATCATTTTAACGAAAAGCAATGCCTTGGGCTTGGACTCTACCTGGCAAAGTAAAGACAACCAAAACATTTTCCTGGTAAGAGAGATGGATCCATTGATTTCTGCAAGTTGGAGACCCGTGGAATATAGAGCAGCATATCTTTTTTCCTAAGACAGAATATTCTCTATCTATAGAAGAAACTTGGAAACCATTACATGCCCTCAGGAAAAAGTGGTGACGTTTGCCATGAATACTCCCCTCGATAATGAATACAAAAAGGTCTTTCCCGATTCCTCTGACGCAGCGCACCTCGCACGAAAAATCATTCTTTCTTTACAATTTTTTTTGTTAAAAAAATCTTCGCACTCTCAAATTTTATTTTTTTTTAAATTGCAAAATATTCAAGATAACATTTTCAAAGCACTAGTATTTTTCCGATTCTTTGAAAAATCTTACTGTAATAAGGATCATTTTATCTAATAAGAGGACACACGATATCCATACAAAGAAATAAAAACAAGTGAGACAATGACTTGAAAATATAAAATTATGAATAGAACCCTTTTTCAGTTCATGTACCAATCTCGTGATTATTATAAATGTTCAGTTAATCCGCTTCATTATAATAGATAACGCATGCCTAAACATTAGTGTTATTACTTTGCCAAACACAAAATATTAATAAAATTTGCTATGTACATCCCCAAAAAATAAATATAGGTCATGAAGAAGTAGGCCAGGCCAGCCCGTTTTAGTAGGTAGAGAGAGAGAGAGAAGGTCGAGGGTAGCTGATGTTCACGCAAACTCCTGGCTTCGTACCGTCCTAGAATCCGCCCCGATTTTGGGGTCCCCTGTCTCTTTCTCTCTCTACCTCCTGCGCGCGATCCCAGCGTCCGGGCGTGCGCGTTTCGTGACGAAGTAAAAACGCTGGAAAAGAACCCAAAAAAAAAGATGCAAACTTTCGCCATTTCTTAACGCCTCCGCATCATCGTCATCATCATCCGATTCGAACGCGTTCGAGGAGGACGACCCGAAAGAGGCCCCGCGAAGCCCCCGCTCCCGCCCCCGCCCGCGCCCGCGAGATGGACGCGTCGATCTCAGGCAAGTTCGAGCTCGCCTCCGTCTTCGTTTGCTGTTTCTTTCGATCGGTGTCGTCGGGGTCGTCGTTTGCGCGGTGAAGCGAGGGAATTGTTGATCTTGCTGAGCTTCTTCTGTTTTTTTTTTTTTTTTGGGGGGGGGGGTTGCACATCCCCTTCTTTTCTTTTCTTTTCTTTTTTTTTTTTAATGCGAATCGTATCTGGGTAGCGGTATGCGGATTTTAATTGACGAGGGGCTGAGGATTGGCTGATTGCCCAGATGGAAATTTGGAAACTTGACCATTAATGGGTTCTCTTTCAAGTTTGCTGATCAATATGGAATGAAAGAGGAAACAGAGAAATAAACCTTCTTCTAATTTTATTTGGAAATGGGTAAATTCTTTTTCTTTTTTTTTGGGGGGAAGAAATTAGAGGTGATGAGTATGAGGACATTCTGACTTTTATACCTTAGATGCCCAGAAGATGGGAATGGTTTTTTTTTTTTTTTTAATTATGGGCTTTGACTTATAATTCAGTTTCTACATGCTTTTGGTTGCTGAGTTAAATTCCGCTTCTTAAGTTTGGAATCCTTTGCCATTCTAAATTGTAAACCCCTGAATCTTCAGCCAGAAAAGGAAAGGGATTTTCTCCAGATTGATATCAGGAATATCTTTGCTCAAGCTTTCTGAGCAGTTGAGGCAATTAAAACATGTATACCCAATGGACGTTTTCTGTTACACACCCAAATAGCCATTTTGAGGGAATTTAATGGTGTGGTCTTAGTCATAAATGAAGGTTTTTCTTAATTACCGCCCATTGCTTCTGCTTTAGGCACGTACATTGCTATGAACTGGTTTTTTGGAAGATGAGAAGTGTACATGATAATGCACTTTTCATCTGTCTTGATGTGGGGAGGTCTATTCATTGTACATCACCAAGTTATCAATTTGACTTAAATAACATGTTGAGAAGAGCTTTTAGAACTTATCTGCGAGATTTTTAGAGCTAAGAAAGCCGTGCAGCTAAATCGAGTTGTTCCTCCTTCAGGACTGCAACAGAAGCATCGGCAGGATCTGGAGAATTTGACTCTGACCACACAGCCGTACAAGACCTTAAAGCTCTTTGTTTTGGCCACTTTTCAGAATTTCAAGCATTTGATATCTTATCCTATTGGGAAAAGGGGGATTGCTTCTGTTTCTAAGCATCATTACTGTGGCCCTCAGCTTTTTGGTGATTACAGTTGATGGGGCGCATGAAAAGGTTTGCTATTCACGTGGCATTGAAGTGTTTTCTGGGCACAATAGTTTATTGTCGAGCAAAGGCACCATGTTAATGTTAAACCTCTCATAAGTTGTGTGGATAGCTAGATTTTAAGAGTATCAAACTAGGACTTGTTACGTGAAATTGGCATCCATTCTGCCACTTACCTGCTCTGTAGCTCCTGTGGATAAGTGTTTAGAAGGATATTGGTTTGGCAGCGAGTGCTAAAAACTAGTATGCTTCTTTAAGTGTCTCCCTTTCTTAAATATTGGAATTATCTGTTTAAATATTTTTTGTGCTAAGAATATCTTAGCTCGTGGGTGTGAAGTTAATTACTTACGATAGTTTAATTTTTTTTCTTAAGAAACGATAAAGGTACTGATTTGGTGAGATTCCCTGATTTGTGTTACTTAAACTTTTGTTCCCATGAAGTCCTTGGCAGGAACTCTAAGTCAGCTTATGTCACTAGGCAGATTACTAGGCTTAGATTCTGTTAGTAACTTCATAAAAATATCTGAAATTTTGTTATTTTTGTGTTGAGGATATTAATTTACCTTTTCTGCCTGTTTTAGCATGTCGAGGAGTTCTACAAGTACATGCAATTTGGATTATGGTGGATAGCACTTGGAGTAGCTTCTTCAATTGGTCTAGGTAAGTAAAAGTTTGGCATATAAGCATACTAGACTAGCACTTATAGTTCTTTTATCTTTTCTTTGTTTTTCTGCTTTGTCTACTTTGTGGATTCCTTGTGTCTCTTAGCTTCATTCATGTGTTTGATATCATAATCACTAATAGATTTTTTCTTTTCTCCTTTTCATATGATATGTTCTTCCAGGATCAGGTTTACACACTTTTGTCCTTTATTTGGGTCCTCACATTGCACTGTTCACTATCAAAGCAATGCAGTGTGGAAGAGTTGATATAAAAACTGCTCCATATGACACGATTCAATTAAAGAAAGGTCCCTCATGGCTTGATAAGGATTGTTCTGAATTTGGACCTCCATTATTTGCACCTGTGCATGGTCTGCGGGTACCTCTTAGCCACATACTGCCTCAAGTTCAGATTGAAGCTGTTCTATGGGGCATTGGAACCGCACTTGGAGAGCTTCCTCCATATTTTATCTCCAGAGCAGGTTTGGGGCTACAAGCTAATTGCTTACTTTTGCACTTTATATCTTCAATGCATCATGTCTCTAAAAAAGCAAAGTGGCCTGATAAACATTAGCTACCTTCAGGACTTGTTTTTGACTTTGCTGTGAGTAATGAACTTCAACTAGCAAAAGCATGGAGTAGAAAAAGAAAAGTTGCAGAGTGTTTGTGTTGGTTTTGTCTCTCTTATTGTCCTCCAACTAAGATCTTTTGGCAAGCTGTAAATATTGATGTTTTGGGGCATAAAGAAAATTTTTTAGAACTGCATATTTAGTATTATTACTCCTTATAGGTGCTTCCATGAGTTCATAAGCCCCTGCATCCTGGATTCTATTTCTTGAGAAAAAATCAAATTTAGTAAAGAATTCGTAGTCTTTGATGGTTTGTTTCATTCTGTTTTACTTCCAGTAGCAACCTACTTTTTTCCTTTATGAGGAACTTATGATGGTTACCTGAGTAAATGTCTACGTAGTCTCCAAACTGGCGTACTGAACGTTATGGATGACAGATCTCGTGTTTTGAGGACTTGTGGAATGCTGCTAAACGATGCTTGACTGTATCATGGCTTGTTGGAATATCTCCACCTACTTGTTAAATGCTTCCTCCACTAGGCATGCTAGTGATAATTGTTAAATTTTGTCATAAAATTCATGCTGGTGAAATCATTCAGACATAGTGCTGCATATGTAAAATAGGTTTAAATCTGATAACCTGCCTGAGGAGAGAGTTCCAATGCATTTTACCTCATTATTATGTATTTAGCAGTTCCTTTTGTTCCTTGTGATCTATTGCAATCAAAAGTTACCGAGATAATTTGCAGCTCATCTTAATTTTTTTTTTCCCATTGTGTCTGCAGCACAGCTGTCAGGTAGCAAGTCAGATGCCATGGAAGAGTTGGGTGGTTCCTCAAACAAAGAGAACGGTGTCATTGCAAACCACCTCACACAAATTAAATACTGGCTCCTGTCACATGCTCAATATTTGAACTTCTTCACCATTTTGATGCTTGCTTCAGTGAGGATCTGTCCCTATTACCTCAGTATTTCAATTTTTCAAACCTGTTTATTGTGAATAAAATGTCTTTTTTTGGGTTCCCCCCACCCCCCAGGAAAAAAGGAAATCCACAACAATGTTGGCCAGAGAATCCATTAATCTGTTGTTTGAATGGGAATACACAAACATGAAGCAAAGTACTTTTTTAATCAGTAAATCGTAGCTTCTTCTGAATTCCTGACCATTTCATTTGCTGCAAATTCTTTTAGGTGCCAAATCCACTATTTGACCTTGCTGGAATCATGTGTGGGCAATTTGGGATTTCTTTCTGGAAGTTCTTTCTCGCGACAGTGATTGGAAAGGCGATCATCAAAACCCACATACAGGTAAAAAGTCATTAGTTTCTTTATGCCTCCCAAAAGAAATTGTATATTCTTTTAGGCAGGTGACAGTCTTTGTAAGGTTAAATTGGTTCAGAAGTGTTTTGGAAACTTGGTCTATCGTCAAGGGTTATGAGAAGTGTTTCTAACTTGTACCAGGAAAAATGGTATTTTAATTAGGGATGGGCCTCTGATTTTGTTTCTTACATTGCAGACGGTTTTCATAATATCTGTTTGCAACAATCAACTCCTTAACTGGATGGAGAATGAGTTAATTTGGGTTTTCAGCTTTGTTCCTGGTCTGGCTCCAATCTTGCTCGACGTCATTGCCAAACTCAATGCAGTGAGAGATAAATATCTGACAGCATCCCCTCCGGTGACTTCAAATGTAAAGGTACTTCTTCGATGCTCCGTTCACTGCACCATCCATCGTGCTTTTGCTTGGATTTTGCTCTATAATGATGCTGTGTTCAATAGCCTACCAGTTGCATCACTATTCTTTACTATTTTGTGTGATAATGGAATGAAATCTATTTTTTAGGTGAAGAAATGGGGTTTCTCATTTGCCTCGATATGGAATGGGGTCGTCTGGCTCATGATCATAAACTTCTTCGCAAAGATTGTGACTGAAACCGCCAAGAGACATCTCAAGAAACAGCAGGAGAAAGAGCTTGAATCCTTGGACAGATCATCCGCATCAAGCACGTCAAGTTAGCAACCCAACCTAGGGCATCGACAAAGCGGCCACTTCAACATGTCTGCTATGCAGCACTTTCACCTCCTCCGAGTGTGAGGTAAATGAAATTGAAGTGGCAAACTCTTACAAGCCCGAGGTGATGCCGAAAAGTCTGCAGTCTTAGCACTTAGAAGTTTGTGCATACATAGGACGATGGTAGGCCTAAGCAACAATTTGGAAATGGAATCTCGTAATTCTTTCTGAACACGGAAATCATTTGCTTGATTGTGCTGGAATTTGATTGGGAGAATTTTCTGTCTTTCCTAGATGATACTTTGTATATATCAATTATCAGTAATTGGATGCAGCATCAACCTTAAAGAAATTATTGATAAGCGGTATGTACTACGAATTGCATGTGCAGCTAGCGCATTTTACTTACTGTGGGAACATGATTAGCCGGCGCATTATTAGCAGCGTATCATGGTGTTATCAGATTACAAGCCCTAATGCTCTTTTTAAATGGCGAGTCTTCTCTCTGGTCCGGATGAGATGATGGTTCCAAATTAAGTAATGGGTTCGTTGTCAGCTCACTCAAGCAATATCCCTGGAGGGGATTTGCATCAAGATCTGTCTATGGAAGTGCAGGTCCACATGCATATTTTAGACCCTTTACTTTATTTTATCGTCATGCTTATCATTGATCTCAGCCGGGGCTATTCGATCCATGATGAGAAATTTTATAGTCTCGGGAAGGGCCTGGAGGCGTGCAATGCACCACTTTCTCACCACTCAGGTGCATTTGAGATTTTAATGGCATGGAGTTCGATTCAAGAGCATTGAAAAGTGCTGCATTGAATGAAAGCCTTGCAAGAATAACATGTTAGGATCTTGAAGGTACCTTTTGGGACCATTTTGTCTCGTAGTCGGTATATTTTATATATATAGAGAGAGAGAGAGAGAGAGAGAGAGAGTACAGATTTTTTTGGGAGTTTATAATATAATATTCCTAAGGAGTATAAAGTGTCATGTGGATGGACCACACATTTATAACTAAAGTAAGGATTTAAATATTGTCGCATTAGAAAGGAATTATTACTAAAAAGTGCCCTTAAGCTAAAGATTAAGCTATGACTGACCTATACAACCCAATTATCAATATTTTATTAAGCTATGACTTACAACCCAATTATCAATATTTTACATGCTTGAGTTTAGTGCAATTAATTATTCCATGATGTCAAAATACCCAACAGTTTTCTGCTGTCACCTCCCTTAATGATCAAAATTTACAATTTAATTTCTCTGTATTTTTTAAATTATTCCGATGATCCCTTTCTAGAGTTGACAACAAATATGGGACATTCTACATGATAGCGAGAATGAGTAGACATTATTTAAATGGATTGATAAAAATTAGTCTAATCAAAGCTTTAGGAGTCAAATTGAACCAAATTGAGTAAATAATTTCGAGCAAACCTCTAAAAGATGGAAATTTAAATAATAAAAAATCTATACTTTGTAAGCATGGACGGAAAAAAGAAAAAATCGAGATTTTCTCCCTAAATTACTTTATTCCATAAGGCTCGGTGAAAAAAGTCAAAATGTAGAACTTACCCCGGTAAACACGAGAAGTTTTGTAGGTCAAAAGCTGGTACTCAAAACCATTTTGGCTTCTAAATATATAATATATTCCATCTAGGGTTTCTTAGTTTATATATTGGACATGGGTTTGAACACATTTCTTATATATCAGATCAATCTGGACCGAATCTGTGACAAGGGAATCCATTCTTTCCCCCCAACCCTAAGAATAAAATATTGGGGTTTCATTAATCTAATCCTTAATATTATTTTATATTATCTTCTCGGAGTTTTCCTCGATCTAGAATATAAAAACACATATTCATATTCATATTCACCACAAATCTTGAGAACTAAGAAACATAAAGTATGCTAGCATTGTTAACAATGCTTACGAAAGTTAATATATTCTTAGGACGACATCGATCAACAAATGGATAATTAGCAATGGTTGATCTCGCCTTAAGGACACTTGTATTTTGCAAAAAATGAATGACTTAAAATATATTTTCCTAAAAATAATCACTTGTATAACTTATAAAAACAAAAAAACAAAAAATATTTTCATGAAATTTAGACATAAATCGTTATTGATAATAAAAATATTTTTCATTAACTAAATATTTGAAATGATATAAGCGACTCTCCTTTGAAAAATACTTTTCCCATCATTCGTTTTTTATAAATTTGTCATGATTGGTTCTATGAGATCTTTAGGGTCTAGATTTATGTAAGAGTACTGCGTGGAATGGTCGTGTTTGGGTTTTTGTATTCTTGATAGATAATGATGAATGTTGAATATTGGAACGTAGAGGTTACTTGCCCTTGTTTGCCTCGAGTTCGCCATCTCTTTGTAAGACTTTTCAACGGTACTTGCCCTCGTTTGCATTGAGTTCGCCATCTTTTTGTAAGACTTTTCAACGGAGGAATCTTCATTATAAAATATCGTGATAGCTTTGAATTTCAACTTTACTGTTAGTAGATAACAATATTAATTTCAGCAAAAAAAGTATAAAAATTTGAAGTATCCGGTAAAAAAATAAAAAAAATAAACTTTTATTCAGGTCCGAGTCAAATTTATTTTATGACAAACTTAATCCAAGCCCAAATGAGCTTTTAGTTTCATAATCGAAATAAAATGCAAAAACTCAAGAATCGTGAATATGAATAAAAGAGAAATTATAATTTATTTATAATCGCTCATGCATTATGCAGATAAAATGAAAAGTCATAATAGTTCAATCCAACTTAGGTCAATTTTTTACTTTAATTTTGAATCTGTCGTGATACTTATATTTATCAAATCAACCAATAGCGAACCTTTGATTCAATCGAAAAATCAGGTTTGGGTCTTTTCATTTCACCATCTTTTTCAGAAAGAATTTCCAAAATCATTTCATTTGGACACCAACTTCCAACACGGGGTCGATTTGTCCTCAGACACGGAGCCATTAGTCGAATCCAGTGGATTGTCTCCACCTCGCGCAAGCCATGTTAGAGCAAAAACATCACAATGTGATCGCTCAATCATTTGGGGTCACCCCCCTTCGTGACATTATCAGAGTTCCGCAACTCGAATCTAACGACTTTCCTTGAAAACGAAAGTGTTCCAGAGGACAAAATGTGGTCCATCGTCATATGCCGATCACTATCACGTAGCCAAAACAGACTCTCTCTATCTTTCTCTAAAAAATTTCAGATGAGATCTAAGATCGCTCGTTTGTTTTATTTTTCATGAAAATTATTTTCAGAGAAAATAACTAGTTTTCATTTATTTTAGTAATTTAGAAAAAAAACAATTTCTTTCTTGTCGAAAGGAGAAGTCATTTCTTGCTAATTTTAAGCATGTTGTTTTTATTCTATTGGAAAACATTTTTTTTCCATAAATTGATTAGTTTTACATCATCAAATCGAAAGCTAAATTTTTCGAAAACAGTTTCCTTCGAATAAATAGACCCTTTAAATCAAAAATCGATATGAAATCCGAGATCCACAAGGGGTGCCTCGACAGTCAATAAATAAGAGTGCCACCGCTCCTTGGGAAAACCTTAAAGATCTTAAAGAGGGAATTATTATAGTAAATCTGGACCGTTGAAAATGGCGGATCTGGCGGGAGTTTTCCCCCTAGAATCGGCGAGTCGGGTCCAATCCTAGTACGCGTAATAAAGAAAAATTTTCTGAAAGAGAGATGAGTGGGGAGAAAGGACGAAAATGGGGCAAGAGGTGGGCCCCCGACCGGACCGACATCAGAAAAAGCCCACTCAGACGTTGTCTTGTCCCCGCCCCGTGGGGACCACCCGTAAGACGGTGGGTCGGCGCTCCACTGGATCCGGGGCCCAGTCAAAATCCCACCCCCGCCCCCCCCAAAGATCTCCTGCGCCACGGCACCAGGAAATCTGGCCCGCTCATGGCGCACGTGCGCCGTTGGATGAGTCGTCCCGCCCGATCCAAGGGCGGAGGTCTGTCGGGCGGTCTGCTGTCGGAGCACGCGATCGCACCTCGGCATTCAAGTGGGACCCGCGCTTTTTGATTTTTCGTAACCCGTCTCTTTCCGTTGGCCTACAGCGGTTGAGCAACTTCCGATTCCGCGGGCCCCACACGCGCTTTCTCCCCCTCCCTGCCTTTGATATGATTGCTTTCTTTCTTTTTTTCTTTTTTTCTTTTTTTTTGCGGGAGATTTCGCGATGTAAAAAGATAAAAGGTCAAGATCACGGGCACCCGAGTCAACACCCTCATTCATTTGGGAAAAAAAATAGGGTATATTCGAGGTTTAGAGACGCAGGACATCGAATTTGGTCGTTAATTGAATTCGATGGCTCGTGTTGCTTGACCCTCCTTCGATGGATGGAGTAACCCCATCCCGGGCCGTCGAGGCTCCTCTAGAGTCAACCTTGAGAGCCACCAGTGGATTTCGACAGATAAGCAAAAGCTTGGCACGACCGTGATTGCTATGGTGTCGAAATCTTGTCTCGATTTTGCTATAATATTAATAGTATGATCTCACATTTAATTTAATATTGCCCACATTAATTTCATTGTCATTTTATTGTTCATGTTAAATTACGTAATAACTATGGTGATTGCCCAATTTTAAGATAAGTATTTTGATGGGAGACATTATTTGAAGGGATTTGAATGGGGATATAAATAGATTTAAGTCAAACCCATGATGCGAACCTCTGATATTTAAAAAATATACAGTCAACATTGAAAGGGCAATTGGCTAGAAACATCCATTTATCAATCATTCAAGACCTCATAATTTCACGCTTCAATTGGGCTTCATCAATGGCCGGGGATTAGTATAATATTTATCAAGTTTCCGCATTCGATCCTTATCATGTACGAGCTCTGCTTATCCACGAATGATCGGGATGTTTGAATCTTCCGCAAACCTCTAACAAGTTTTGTTGAGTACACGAGAGCCGTGCAATTTGATGGGACCCACGCGACATGCGCATCCAATGCTGACTAACAAGCAATTGGACCATCGTTTGCTAGGCTCCCCGTGGACAATACACGAAGATACCATTCGGGTCGTTGTCCGCGGCCGTCTTGCGAAGCGACATGCCAATGACGGTCTCCATCTCCAACTTGCGTGCATCATCCCAAACCTAGTAAAAAAACCAACTCTGTTACGTGTGAAACCTTTGCGAAGATAATATCCTAAGCCAGCGACCCAGATAGTTTGCAAGAATATTCTCGGTACCGAACTGTCTAATCAATTCTTGCCCGACAATCCACGGACCTTGATGATGCAATCCATCTTAGGTACAAATTCCATGCTTATCTGAGAAGGCGTGCGAGGGGATTGAGATGATTGGTCAGCCGATGGATCAAATGGAGAGCAAAGTCTTTCTTTAGGTAAGAGGCTTGAGACCGCCTGAAACGACCCTTTGTCACTGACCACGCCTTTCGAAAACAGACCCTGATACCGAAAACCTTTCTCTCGGATCTCGGCCACCACCGCTCGACTCGACGCCAGCTCCTGCGCGGCGCCGCCCCTTCCGCGACAAAGCTCGCCGTCCTTCAACTTACGGAGTATGATAGTGGAGGGTGTCTCTCTTCTTTCTTGAGTTTCCTCTCGCAGACACCCGCAAAAGCTTCTGCGCACGCACACATCTCTCTCTCTCTCTCTCTCTGTGACAATTGACGATGTTTTTACTAAGGTTGCCTGAGAGCGGGGGAGAGAGAGAGACAGAAAGAGAGTCGTCGCTGGTGATGATTGGGGCTGAGGCGAAAGCTTTGACATGGCTTGGCGAAGGTGGCAACATCGAGGGGTCACTAACTCTGCACAAGAAAGACGAAGAAAGGAATGAGAGGAAATAAAGGAAAGCATGCTTGAACGAATGAAATCGATACAGATGTGTCTTGACTAGCACATGTAGTTTTATGTTTGTGACTTTCCTAGAAAGTCAATAGCCTCGGGTCCATACCATTGGGATAAAACACACCACCAGTGTCGTCTTGCAATGTGGTCCTCTCGTAAAGATCGAACCAGATTTGCTGATGTAGGCCTCAGGACGTGAAAGTCGTCCTTTTTTTTGTTTTTGTTCAAACTCATTCTAGAACCATTACTTTCTCTCCGATGGTCTTGTTATGGTAGATGCAGAAACTATAACGAAATTGAAATTGAGAAGAATAAAAGAACATCAAATTTTACATGCAAACCCTTGCAGGAAAAATTATGGGAGAGGAGAAGCAAAATCCACTATATAAATCAAGGATTACGAAAGATGGCTCTGAAAAGCTTAAATTCTTTTTGTCTCAAATTCTTATATATAGGCAAGAATCAAATCCAAAGTAGGAAATCTCTTTTTTAGGAAACCTTCTCCAACTAGAAAACCATTCAATTTGGAAACTGATTCCAACTAGGAAACCTACTTAAATTAGGAAACTTTCCTTATAGGGCACAAACTTGAGGCATATCTAACAAGTCTTCGCTTTAGTGTGGTGAGGATCATCAAGTATTCTTCCAAATAAATCTCGATAACCCTTATCTAGAAACTAATACGATGCAACTCCTTCGTAAGAAATACATGCTACATTTGCCAAGGCGTTTGTATAAGCTTTCAATTGAGACGAATAATAAATACGGAAGATATGAATTGACCCTTTCGCCTGTTTATAATGCGGTTGGGCTCGTTTAGTTAAGCAATTTAATGTGTTCTTTGTGTTAACTCGACATATGTAGATACAGTTAGAAATACGTACAATATGGGAACACAAGTAATATTTTAATATAGAAATGTGCATAACTTATATGTTTTGTGTCGCGCAATTCATTCGATTTATGTGTTATGTTTGTATTTTAAAGTTATGACATAGTTAACAAGTATTTTGTGGTGGGATTAAAACTAGATTTGACATGGCCCAATTGAGAGAGAATAATAAATAGTTCATGAACTAAATTAAATGAATCAACAGAGTATGCAAATGTAATTGAATGAGAATAATGACAAGTCATGAACTATGGAATACGTTGATGATTTTTCGGGGAAAAGTACCAAAAAAGTCTTAAATAGATTGCCTAAGTACCAGTTCAGTAATAAACATTTTAATTGGGCTAATTTAGTACTGAGATGTTCACATTAGTGTCAATTCAATATATCCGGTCATCAATACAGGCTGGAAATTGCTTACGTGAACATCGATCATCCTAAGTGGCATGATCGATGCTAACGTAGATATTTTTAATTTTTTTTCCTTTTTTCTTTCCTTTTTCTTTTTGCCAGTCACCTGTGTCGTGGAGAGGGCTAGCCTTGCCTAACTAGACGAGTGAAGCCTCACTAGTGCTCACCCTCGCTTGGGCACGGCCTAGCGAGGCCAACCCTTGGCAAGGCGACACCAACCCTTGTTGGCCATCCTTGTTGGCCATGGCTATGGTCGACGACCAATGGCCAATGACTAACCATTGGCAGAAAGAGAAGGGAAAGGATAGGAAAGGAAAAAAAAATATTAATAATTTATAATTAAAAAATAGATTTATGTGTCAGTGTGGGTCATGCCACATAAAATTACTAGCATGCATATCAACGATTTTTTGACTTAAATTAGTCAAATTGATGCAATTAGTACTAATGTGAAAAGATTTAGAACCAAATTAGTAATAATATAATATGTTTATGATTTTTTTGGTACATTTTCCATTTTTACAAAAGGATCGCATTCGTGAAAGAAATCAAACAATATACATAATCAAAGGAAAAATAGCACAAATAATTTATAAATTTTGGTTCAACGCAGAACGTGATTTATGAATCGTGGTCTGTAACTTAAACTCGTCTGCAACATAATTCTTAAACTTTAAATTTGTTCAATATAATCTTTGAATTTTTAATATATATTCACAGATTACATAAATTAATACCCATGGAATAGGTTAAATATGTATTAAAATTTTATAAATTATATTACACATTAAGTCAAAATTTAAGCACCTGTCTCATTTTTTCAAGTTCAAAAGAATATAGGTACCATTATACCCATTTCAATATTCCCAGCAGAGAAAAAATGACACCAACGACAATATGTACACACACATTCACGCATGATTGGTGGTGCTGGGGCAATAGGGAGAGGCTTGTGTGGGCCCGGGAGGGAGGCATCATAACCTAATCTGCCCCCGCTCTTCCTCTCTTTCGAGTGCTAAATTTGTGATAACGTAATCTTTCCTTTGCCTTTTCTCTTGTCCTCGAGCTGGAAGGATGCAAAAAGGAAGGCACGGGTGGTGCTTCACATTACTTTTGGATTCCCCCTTGTGTGGTCCCACGCCCTTGGCCCTCCTAGCAATATATAGCCCCCCCCAACAAAAGCACAAACGCTGCTTAGCAAAATTCACGTGTTGCCCCCCCTCAAAATCTCGCAATAGGCAGAGAGACCGACCTCCACCAAGGTTTCCGTTCTCTTAAACGAGTTTCAGTCCCAACTTTTCTTATTCCTCCCACCCTATTCGGGATTCCAACGCCACAACCGCACGGAATTTTCTGATATTAGGTCTCGACGTCCCGCCAAGTCTGGAGGAACGGAAATGTGGACATCGTCAATCGATCTCTCTGGCGGACTTTGTGATTTGATCCGGAAAATAAAAGGAGCAGAGAGGGAAAGAAGTAGAATGGCGACTTTCTCAAATGGTGAAAAGGGAAGGAGGGGGGACGGAATAGACCGTAAGGAGGGATGATCTAAGGCAAAGATACGTGACTTTGCTACGCCCCCATTTATTCCGTGGATATAACCTCCAAAGTCGTACCCCCACTTCCCCCCTTCCCAAGTTCAGCATAGCGCAAGATCTCGTTCCTTTCCCCTTCTTCCCCTTTTGGCCGATTCGCTCGGCAGGGACCCCCCCTTTTTGCTCACACAACCTAAAAGAAAATTCCCACCCACTCCTCCCCCTATCTCTCCCTATCTTGCTCTGTCTTGTCTGCTCAATCAATGCGGTCCCACCGAAACCAGAGAGAGCTTAGATATCGCCGGATCTATTCCGCGAAGGAAAACACCACCGTTGAAAAAATGTAGACCGTATTAAGTAAAGTCTCTTCTATCCATCCATACATCTCATTGATGGCGATGGACCCCGCCCTGCCCCCGAAAGAGAAATTGAAGGGGGGGCAAATCAGGACATCGAAATGGAGGGAAACGATGGAAGCTGATTGAGGGGGAGGCGCGGCGGATATCGTATGCGACAAACATGGCAATAATTATCGCCCTCCCCAAGGAAAACGATAGAGACAGAGGAGGCCACGTGAGCGTCGGTGCTCCACTCCACCAGAATCTCCCGAAGGTGGTATCCGCACATCCGTTTTATCATCCTCGCATCTCCTCCTCAGCATAACATAAACCAAAGATGCTAGCCATCGAATTGGAAAAGGCCCTCTGCCCGGAGCAGCTGTACGACCAGTTAACGAAACGAGAAGGAAGAGGAAATTGAGTAAGGACAGCATTCGAAATGAAAAAATTCGGAAGGGTCCAATTTATATGTGCCAGGCATATACATATACACCCTTCACGGTGGTAGTAGTAGTAGTAGCATTATATCATGTCAGAAAAGATGTGTGCTGCTCCTTTTTCCTTTCTTTTTTTTCCCGGGAATATCAAAACCCCCGCCCCCCAAAGAAAGAGGAAAGAGAAAAGATCTAAAAAAGACAAAAGAAAGAAAAACCACCACAGTACAGACCCCTAAAAGAGGAGGTGGGTCTTTCCTCTTCCTCAACGCCTACCCCCTCTTTTCCTCTTTCCCTCCCTACAAAAAAACACTGATTCAATTGTTGCTTGCACTGTCCATTCTGTCTCTCTCTCTCTCTCTCTCGCTCGCTCGCAGCTAAATCTCTCACCACCATCAAAACCAATCAACATATCAGCAAGAATTCACAACCAACCCGGGTCAGCAGATTAAATACAAAGGTGAGGGGCGGGGAGATAATCCAAGACCAATAAACATTCGCGGGAACAGCCCCCACAGGGGGAAACCATCATCATCCCCCGTTTTGCTGGTTCAACCTTCCTCTCCAAAATTGTGGATGCCAGGTTGCACAATGTTCTTGTCTCCGGTCATGGTTGCTTCCCCCCAACAGAAGCCCATCTGATGACACTCACACTTCCTCTCGCGCTGCCAGAGGGGGGCATAAACGATCAATTTCCTGAGCGAAAATCAAATGTCAACTTTTCAAAAACTTATGCATCTCTAATCCAACTTTTCAAGAACTTTATCCATGCTCTGTATTTCGCAGTTTAGCTGTTCCTTATAAATAAGAGTGAAGTAACGCAAAAGCTGACGAGGCATGTCGCTACTCACCAGCAGGCTGCTTTTGTTCGGCTGGTTTCACCTGCACCGCATTTGGAACAGGATGCATATATGAGAACCCAGCTGGGACGAGCTGATGTTGACTGCCGGATGGCTGCGCAACAGTGAACTGAGCAGCATGGAGAATATTCTGTGAGGGCAATCCACCTCCTCCCTTAAGGTTACTCGCGGCAACAGCTTTTACAGGATCACAAGTACTAGCATTAGCAAGCGTGACGGAGGTACAAAGCGACAACATCCCCGATGAGGAAGTTGCTGCTGAGCCTTGCGGTTGCTGGGACTTGGACTGTTGGTCAGGTGGTCTTCTCTGATGATAATAGGCATTAGTGGCAGAGACCGTTGGGGATGTTGAATGAGGAGCTTGCATTTGCATAAAGGTTTGATGATTAGAAAAGAAAAGCTGTGCCTGCGGCAATTGCTGCTTCGGAAGCTGTTGCTGATGTTTGGTTCCTCCACTCGAGGAAGATGTCACCTGCGAGTTCCCCAAGATGGACGGTGCATTCCCCGTGCCAACAGGCGATGACTTGCGAGTAGGCACCGAGGAGGGGTTTTTCACTTGTGCTTGCAATGAGGAAGCTTGTGCAGATTTGTTACCCGTAGAGGATGAAGTGGCAGTCCTTGGGCTTCCACCAGCGCTTTTAGACATTGAAGAAGTGGTTGGTGATCCAACCACCACTGGAGAAGATGGAGATTGATTACTACTAGGAATTTGTTGACCCTGTAGAGCACTAGGGGATTTGGAGTTGGCTGCGAAGGAAATGTGTGTCTGGCCTTGTGGTGTTCGGCCCTGCTGTTGTGGAAGATTTTTAAGGGATGACGTGGAGGTGGTGGTGAGAGAAGATGGAACTTGAGATGTAGCAGGACGAATTGAACCCTTCCATTGCGTAGACTGACTTTGATTGGAACTTGTTTGAATCAGATTCTGGGGAAATGAAGCCAGAGAACTGGGAAATTTGGAGGCAGCCGCAGAAGATGGAGGAAGATGATCACCATACACACTTCCGTTGCTAGTGACAGGAGACTTGCTCCGAGCTGCTGCATTTACAGCATACTGCTGCTGCTTCTGGAGTTGAATCATCTGCTGCTGTTGATTCCGCTGAAGTTGCTGCTGGGAAGTGGGTCCACTAAGGGTACTCACGACAGTTGGTATTACTGAACCAGAAGTTCGAGAAGATGCAGAGCCAAGGTTTAGGGTTCGCGCAGAACTATCGACGACATTACTGCCAGGTAACGCGGAAACTGAAGTATCAGCCAGTTCAGGCCGAGAAAATGCAATAGATTGCGTCATTGTTGCCGAAGTCTTCCCAGCAGGTGGCTTTCTTTCATCTTCATTGGAAGCATCATTACCTCCTGTTTTACCTTCATCAGAGGCCCGGTGATTCTTCTTATGCTGTGCAGCAGCTTGTGCAGCTGCAGCAGCAGCCATGATCTGATAATTTTGCCTGTTGGCTTCAGGGAAGCTCTGGAGAATGGCATGATTATGCGCCATTATGTCAAGGCCATGTGGAGACGCTGAACTATTAATGGAGGAGAATGACATCGCAAAAGCCTGAGATGGCAATGACTCCATTCCAGATTTTGGACCCTGCTGTTGTGGAAGCAGCTGCTGCTGCTGCTTCTTGTCACCAGGAGTGCTGCCAGTGCCATTGGCTGCACCCAGCTGAGCAGGGGTCATCAGAGCAAAGTTCCCAGTAGTTATGGGCATAGTAAAATTCTGACCGTAGATGCTCATGTTAGCACGTGCAACTCGACTATCAGCTGTTGAAGGACTATCTTCACCACCCTCAGATTCCAGGGCACGAACTTGATGAGGCGCATGTTGATTGTGCTGCAGCTGCAGTTGCTGTGATTGCTGGGTGGTTTTAGCTGAAGGATAGCCGGGCAAGTTTCCATTACTGTTGTGCGGTCTCTGCTGCTGATTTTGCAAGTGCTTCTGGGTTGATGATGAACTACTGGAAATGCTAGTGTTATGATGACCTGGTTGCGACTGTGGTAATTGAACAGGCAATTGCTGCTGGAGCTGGGAAGGGTGGATCATTTGAGAAGGGTAGAATTGTCCATTGAAGAAGGACATCGCCTGACCATGGGACCCTCGGAAAGGTGGCGCAGCCCCAACATGAGTTGGCACAGAAAATGGATAATTATTCTGCAAAATCGCCAAGTACTGAGTATCACCTCCGGGCATATTTGCATAGTTGAAGCTCATTGCTGCAGCTGTAGTTGCAGCTGCAGCAGCGCTGCTACTTGAGGCGGATGTGGAGGCGCCAGCTGATGCCGTGCCACCTACATTTGGGGACTTTGCAGGTCCGGGTCGGACTGAAGCGGCAGCTGCTGCTGCATGTTGCTGGTGCGGCTGGTGGCCCAGAGGGATGATGAAAGCAGGGGCATGCTGTAACATCGAGAAAAGAAGAGAATGACTTACCCCCACCTAACTCTCAAAACCAGACCAAGATGAACATCAACACCAATCTAAAATAAAATACACACCAGCATATTGTTAGGTGCTCCAGGAGGCAGAGTTTGCTGGAGCAAAATTTGCTTTCTTTGAGGAGCATCAACACTACTTGCAGACTGAGATGCCTTCTCTTTACTGGGAAAGATGGCAAGATTTTGACCCTTGTCCGGATGCGCATTCATATTCATATTTCTAGCGGACGTTAAATTTCCATGCAACTCAGGAGTTGGAACCACATTGAGATTGCAGGGCTTGGCCCCATAAAGCGAAGCTGAACCAGCAGCTGCTGGCCAGAAGGAATGATTCATCCTTGTGAATTGCTGGTGCATAATAGTCCGAGCAATGTAGCAATGGGTGGCGCACCTTTTGGGACGGGGCTGACCAAAAAGCAACTGCGGTGGCTGCATGAGTAGAGAAGTCTATGAGCAACAAGAGAAGACCAACGACGTGAGCAGATGCTAAGGCAAATGCCAAGTTTTAAGTACCTGGATTGCAGCAGAAGCAACAGCACTCCCATCCATTGAGACAACCCCTCCTAATGGCCCCATGTATCTGCTGATGACAAACATCAATTTCCACCCACAAAAGAATCCAAGTGCAACTATAAAGCTGCTCTTAGCCACGGAAACATCAAAAAACACAATGATCAACTCGATCGTACCCCATGGGTGGAAGCCCGCCAGGCCATCCAGGTACGGACATTGAGAAAGGTAAAGAATTGGGGGTTTGAGCTGAAAAGAAAGAATAAAGAAGACCAAAATCAGCAAATCAGGAGGGCAAATTTAAGAAAGAATCGCGGCGAGACAAGAGCGCTCTCAAAAATTCACTTCTTTCCTCAAGAAAATTGGAAGAAGAGGAAGTAGAGACCGGATTAACCACATTTACCCCCTTCAAATCCCTCAGCCGAGAAAGCAAGCGAAACAGATCTAATTACCAGATTTCTCAGCGAGAGACTGCTGTTGCTGTTGCTGCTGCTTGTGGACAGGCTGATTGATCTTGTTAACACTCGCATTGCCCGCTCCTCCATCAGTCTTCTCCAAATCAAGCTGGAGATCGATATTCTTCACCTTATGAACAGCCGGCTTCTGCGATGCAGCATCTGTAGCAGCATCTGCAGCCATCGCTTTCGCTGCCTCCGCTTCCACATTTACCGCTTCTTCCTTTCCGACCCTGGTCGTAGTCTTCTCATCATCTTTCACCGAGGGCTTCATGTCCTGCACGAAGAATAATCGAAAGATCAAAACTTGTCGTATTTCATTTCCGTGCTAAAAAAAGGGAGGTCGTCAAAAAAGGTCAAAAACAGGCTGGCCTACTCACAGCTCTCATATTTGACACCACAGACTTCGGATCTACTGCTGGAAAATCAGTATCACCATCCCTTTCTGGAGATGATCTCGACGGAGGAGGAGCCTTTGCTCGCCATTAAAAGGAAAATCAGAGTCAGAAATAAAAGCACTGATATCTGACAGAAAAAAATAAAGAAAAGTAGCAACGTTTACCATCAGATCTATCTGAAACTTCTCTTCTCGCTGCTTCTTAATCTCAGGAATTCCGGAGTTCCTGATGAAACGGCCCAAAAAGAGGGTCAAACCGAAATCCCACGAATCAAACCCAGAAGAATAAAAGAGATGAAGGGAAAGAATATCTCGGGTGCTCACGATTTCGTTGCTGTCTTATCCACACGGTCATCATCCAATTGGAGGCCGGAAGATTCTTTTTTGGGCGACGGAGGCTCCTCCTTAGCCGCAGCTGCGTCTCTGCTCTCCGATTCTTCGGTCGGAAGCTTGGAATCCGGCGCCGGGAAGCCTTCCAGCTTCATCGGCTCCGATTGGTTCTCCAGCGACGCCGGAGCGGGTTGAGATTTGGCCAAATCAACGGAAGCGCCATTTTCTTCCGCTGCGAATCCGAGCGCTTTCTCCATATTTGGTGAGGCAGCTTCGATCTTTGCCTTCTGGTCGATTTCGGCCTTGGTTGAGGAGATGGGGCTACTCCTAACCGGAAACATGGGTGGCGTTTCATCCTCGTACTTCATCGGACGAGGCTTTTTCCTCTTGGGTGCTGCAGATTCGATAAAAAGCAAGGACCCCAATAAAGTCAGCAATCGCAAATTCAAGCGTTTTCTTCAGTGAAAGCTCAAGCAAAATGACTGGCGAAAACCAAGAAATCCTCCGACAGAAGCTCAGAATTGACTGCTGGAGAAGTCGGAACCCACCGCTAGCAGTCAAGGGAGGGGCAGATGAACCAGAGTTCTGGGGTAACGCCGATGACGATAGTGGAGCGCCCGATTGAGAGTTCGAGGTGGGAGATGAAATTCGGGACTTGGCATCTCCAGTGGAGTTATTCTCTTCCCTCGAATCGAACTTCGCCAAATCGCCTCCCAAGGCTTCAATCTTCGAAGGACCCTGAGGCTGCCTCATCATTCCGTACAAGACCTCCGCAATCTCGATCTCGATTTCATCTTGGGCTGAAGATGTCGACTTTGAGGACGACTTCGGTGGTTTCTGCTTTGGTCCGTTCGGCTTCTGTAATCAAAGAAACGGAGCATCCAGAGAAATAAGTGAATCATAGACACAAGAGAGTCAATTGAAGAGTCGGAAACTGAGCAAACTGAGGAGAAGAAAAAACCCACCAACTTCTTTCGGACCGGGGCATTCGAAGAAAAAGGCGAAAGTGGCCTCACTGGAGAGGCCGTCGTAGCTGCGAGACTCGGCCTCACAGGGGAGGTGGAAGGCTGCCGGAGGATTTGGTCGCCGCCAACCAAATGACCGCTGGCTGAAACCCACTCGGGGTCCTCTTCGTCGAAGCTGCAAATAAAGCAGAAAAAGGAAGACCCGGAATCAATACATCATCAGAACTCTTGAGGAAATCCATCAAAAACACCAAGAAAAAGCTTGAACAAATTCTGTGTCCGTTCCAAATCGAAAGTAGCCCACCGCTCTACCTGACCGAGCCTTCCTTGGCACCGAGACGCCGATCATCTCATCGGCCGCTTTCCACGGCGCCGTCCGGAAGACCTTCGCCGCCGGGGGGAAGCTCCGGCGGCTGTTGTGGTTGTTGTTCAGACCTGCGGCCGCGGAAGAGGACGAGAGCGAGTTCGCCTGGGTCGACGGCGGGAGCAGCCTCACGTGGTGCCCGCTCCCGCTCCCGTCCTCCTCGTCCTCCTCGTCCTCGTCGTTCACACTCTCCTCCGAGCTCTCCTCGCCCCCGTCCTCCCTGTTCAGCATCAGCCGGTCGCCCCTCCTCCGCTTCCCGCTCCGCGAGAACCGATCCCTCTCCCGTTCCCCGCGCTCCCGATCCCGATCCCGCTCCCGGTCCTTCTTCCCGCTGCTCCCTCGATCTCTCACCCTCGCCGTCTCCGCGAGCTCCGCCGGTCCGTCTTCCTCTGCAGAAACGACACACAGAGGAAAAGAAAAACCTCCGGTCAAATCAGAGATTGCTCCCTCCTCTCCCGAATCGGAACTCCGTAGAGAGAGAAAGAGAGGAAGACAGAGAGAGAGAGAGAGAGATCTAGTTACCTGGCGAGTCTCGGAGACCGGTCCTGTGCCTCCGCCTGGACAGGCCATTAGAAGCCGCCATAGTAGCTCTCCTGGCCTCCCTGCTCCTGTCCATGGATTCCGCGCTCCCTTCCTCGTCGAATCGGCCGATGTGCACCAGGAGATGAGAACCTTATCTCATCGCCGGCGCCGGAGCATAATTCGCCGGGGAACCGAACCGCCACCGCCGGAATCAGCAGATTCCGAGCAAAGTATCGCCGCCGGAGGACGACTGAATCGACGCCAGGGAGATCTTTCGCTGTGCAGAAGAAGAAGCTCGATTGAAAGATCTCACACCTCCTTCGCTTATCTTCTTCTTCTTCTTCTTCACTCTCTCTTTCTCTCTCTCTCTCTCTCTTTACTTTCTCTCTCTACCTCCTCTCTGCCCTTCTCTCTCCTCTTCTGCCTTCTCTCTCCTCTCTGCGGGAGTCCATTGTCCTTTTATTGTGCTCTCTCATCTCATCATCTTTTTGGCCATTTCGCTATCGGCGGAAACCCCACTCGGGAGCCCCGTGGACGGCCCCGATGGGGCGACCCCCGTGACATGGACGATCCTCGACCGTCGGATCGCTCGACACATCCGACGGCCCCGGGCTCCCCCCCCACGTTGCCAGCATGGCAAGATCCGGGCCGTCCGGAGGGCGTGGGAGAATCGTCGGTCGCGAATTCCTATCTCGATCACGCACCCCTTCCTGCCCGTCCTCTCGTGCGCGATGGGGACACGTTTTTCTTTTTTTCCTCCCGACCCAACCCCCTAATCCCTCATTTTGCGTCCGGTATTTTCCATTTATTGCTGCGGCCGTCCCGGGATTTTTAGATATTCCCTTTTTTGGCACCCCTGTCTAAGTAACTTTGCATATATTTCATCCAAAATTATTCAACACGACACGACATAACACGACAATCCCTAAATAGGAAATTGAAGACTTTATTCTAGGAAAGAATACTCCATGTCTTCTTTTTTATGCGGCACATAGTTATTGGAAAATATGCTTACTAGAAATGAAAACATGCTATTCATAAAATAATACATTAGATGATCTGATAGTTTATATCAGCTCATTGAATAATGAAACGAAATTTACTGGATGATCAAGGGTGAATTGATATTCATGTAATTGCATGATAAGAGTGTCGGTTTCATTATTTCAAGGGCCGTCCCATTACATTACATTCCATGCTTTCCATTTTCACTCGGAGCGTAGTTTTACTAATGTATTTTCACCTCCACAATTATAAATTCATCCAAACGAGGATGCTGGAATTTTAATTTAGACTTATATTTTGACCCCAAAAAATTAAATTTATGAAATAAATGCATTACCTTACAGGTCAAATTGCAAGAAATCCCAGATTTTAGAGAGAATCTTTAATTATCCAGCTATAATTATAGAGAATTCCCATGTGGATATCTTGCCGTATATATCAACGGGGAAGCATTTACGCATATTGATGTTTCTTCATTCGTGCATTAATATACATAAGTAGATCAGGCGCTTTCCAAATGAACGTAGGTGCAACGATTTTCAGATTCCGAGGATCCGAGCGTAATTTCGGGAAACCTCGGGCCGTCCACGTGTCCCGGCCTGCCCTCCCGGGCGGGGAGGATGGAGAGAGAGAGAGAGAGGGGAGGGCAAATTTCGTTCATTGAATGACTGGCTCGCCCCTCGCTGACACCGCCACGTGTCGGCTCTTCCTCGCCACTGCGGCCACGAGCTCCCATCATCTTCTCTTACTCGATTGCCCATTTAAAACCCTACCGAATAAAAAAAAATTAAAAAATTAAAATAAAAAGGAAAAGATCCCACCAATAATTTAATTATATTCTTTTCTCAATTAATTAATGAGAAGTTAAGTACTGACTGGGACCAAACACAGTGACCCCACGATCGCAAGGTGGGAATTAAAAAAAAAATGCAAGGAAAAAGAAAAAAGAGAAGAGGGGAAAAAAAAAAAGTGGGGCCATTGATTTTCCCCAAGCGATGTCCTGACTGGCTATCGCCGGTTGCCCTAGACCTTGGTAAAAGCAACATGACGAGATTATAAGGAATCTTGGTGACCGCAAAAAAGGAAAATAAAATATCTCTCCAACCGGTCAAATTCATTGGTTCGGTTTCCCCACTTTACGATTTTTTAATTAAATGCTTATTTTGATTTCTTTTTAAAAAGGAAAATTCCCCAAAATAATATTATCGGTATCGGTCCTGCTATTACTGGCTGAATAGATTAGATAGATAGATAGACGAGACCATAGTACTACTGGGCAATTTAAAAAAAAAAAAATCTCCTTTTTTTTTTTCTCAGGAATTGACTCATGGGGCCCGCCTCCCGGGGAAAAGAGACAAAGGAAATCCATGGTAGCCATCGGACGGCCCGCGCGCTCCCATCCCGGGGAAGAAACCTCGGCGGGCCGTCGGATGGGGTCACCGACGTGGCGGTGGCATCTTTTCCGAGTCGAGTCCGAGCTGGCACCGAAGAAAAAACATAGAGAGAGAGAGACTAGATCGCGCGTCCCCGCCCCCACGCCCCGGGGGGAGCGCGTGCGGGATCGGGGCCGTAGGAACCTCCCGATCCGACGGCCTACATCGGGCTGGGAGGGGAAGTCGCGGTCACGGAACTTCCGAGAGAAAAAGCGCGGGACCCACAGCATTACGGAAAGGGGGAGAAAATTAAAAAACTAATAAAAATAAAATAAAATAAAAAAAGGAGACCGGTTCGGGAAATCATTTTCCCCCCCTCTCTCTCTCGCGGCCTATTTGTCACGTTCTTCGCTAGATGTGGCTCCGGTGACGTGTACTGGGCCCCACGGAGGTCGGAGAATAAATAAAAATTTTCCCCTTTCATTTTTTTTAATCGAATTATTTCACATCGGGAAAAGGTAACCCACAAACAGGGCATCGCTCCCCGGGTCAAATTTTACAGCGCAGCTAATTAAATTAAAGGGCAGCAATAAGCAAAAAGATTAATTAGATGGGAACCTTTTCCCGAGAATTTCAGGTTTGAAATTAATTACAATACTTTAGATTTACACGCAGATATAAATTCCTTTTAATCTGCTCCGTGCATTTATTTATTTTTATTTATTGGCTGTCGTTTCACGCGCTTTCAGAGGGGCGTCGCGCCAAAACGAGGGAGCCCCGCATTCTCGAGGATTCTCCTGCCGGAGGAGAAAACGATGAATGAATGAAGGAGAAGAAAAGCGGAGTACAGCGTGGCGGTGTCGTCCGGCCGACGTGGCGGCGCACTCGAGCGGACACGTGGCGGCCTCCCTCCCCACCTCCGCCCTAATTCCTCGCCTTGGATCTTGGTATTGGCTATCCACCTCCGCCCCCCAACTTTTTCGTCCTCTAAAATATCTCTTTCCGCCCGAGGAATGGTAGCGCGACGGGGCTGTGACACACGGAGACGCCCGAGATCTTTCCGCCCCGATCCGTTTTTCACAGCTCCGACTATCCAGCCGTAAAAAAATTCAAAAAGAAAAGGAAAAGATCAAGAGTAAAATCCGCTCATTTATGATCTGTTGAAATCTGCAAGAATCTTGTTTACGAGAACTTTTCTTCTTTTTTTTTTAGCGGTTCTATTTTATTCTTGTTATAATTTTCACTTTCAATTTTTTATCTTCGCTTCTCCTTATAAAGTATGGGATTCAAAACCTACACTCAAACTAATCGCCTCCGTCCAATTCCCAAACCTAAAAATGTGATTCAAATCCCCCACCTTCCTCTTCCATGTTGGAAAAATGGCGAATTTTACCTCGGGATTTGTTTATGAGTACTTAAATGATCATATTTAATAAAAAAATATTTATTATTTTTTATAGTGGGAATGAAGTTAAATTGTCACCAAGTTGGTCAAGAATTGAACACTTGGGCACCAAGTTTAGCGGGGCCATCCCCGACCGCCATACGCCACCAAACCCCGCGTTTGTTTTTTAAGGGATTTTTGACCAGTCGGTGATGGGGCTGGGATGCGATTTTTCGCCACCGGGCGGGGGTGAAAAAGAAAAATAAAGATATTTATTATTACGGTCAAGGGGAGGAAGGCTGTGAGGCTAGCGTGGCTCGGTAAAAAGAACTAATATTCGGTGGACTTGTGTGGCCACGTCAGACGTGGGGCGTGGGGCCCACCCGAAATGGTTGACCCACCATGTTAGATCCACTAGTCTCTCTCTCTCTCCATTTTTTGTCGCTTGTGAGCTGGGGCCCAAAAGTAGCCAGGGGAGTTCCCTCGCTCTCAACCCCCCACTTATAAAAGAAAGTGTCCAAAAAAAATGAACCCATACTTTCTCCTTGAGTTCCAAGACAAAATTGCTAATGCGAACATGAGATTACTTATATTTATATTTATATTTATATTTTATATAATCTATCATAATCCCTAAATGAACCCATTATAGTGTCTTCATTCGATATGGTGCTGATCACGATAAATAGACATTTTTGAACTCGATAATGATCATTTCATGTTCTTTTTTTGTTAATTTGCTCAACGGTTCATACAATATGAATAAGTGTAAATGGATCTAAAATTTACCCTGTCACAGGTTTCGAGGTCGATTCAAAGGCTTAATAGGTTCTTCTTTCTGTTTCATTTTTAGTTAAGCAAGATGAAAATGAACGCAATAACAATAATAAAAGTTTTTCATTTGTCAATAGGAACAATTCATAAAAGACGAACATGTAAACTAAATATAAATAATAAAATGTTCAAAACATGTATCATAAAACATATATTATAAAACTTCGATCCTCAATCATCCATGAAAAATTGTTCCAAATTCCAATTATTCGAAATCAAAAGAAACACCAATTATTGTTAATCACTTAATAATAATTTAAAATTTAAAATTACTATTAACTAAATAAAATATTTATTAAAAGCCTATTATTCATTATGTTTCCATTAGCAAGCTCTATTTACCAATGATAATCTCCTCATTGAGACAACTTATATTTAAAAATAAAAACAATTAAATAAAACATTCACTTATTATATATATAAAAAGAAATTACACTCTAGGTTCCAGTTCAGGGAAAAATTATAGATTTTATTTTAGGTTCCTAGTCTAGTCTCAATTTGTGATTCTTAAAGTTCCTAGTTCCTAAATTAATTTGGGAACTATAGACTGGGAATTGGTGATTCCTATAAAAAGGGAAATGGGAATCGAGCCTTCTTTCCTTAAAATCTAGAATCGAACTAATTCTTACCAATCCAATTCTCCGATTTCCAATTCTACCATGAAATAATGCTCATTTTAAATACAAGCGTTACATGCACGAGCGCATGCGGAATGCCTCGAATTGCCGCCACGTGTTAAACCCCCCACTAAGTAACAACATCTAGAAGAGCCTCCGTGGATGCGCTTGCGACCGTAAGCGCAACCCTAGCCGTCAACACAACCGCATAAAAAAAACAGACCCGGATAGAGAGAGATCTCTCTCTCCCAAATTATATCCTCCCTCTCTTTTTTTGCCATCTTTAATTGGCCAGATCTCCTTCAATGGGTCGCTTTTTCTTTTTTTTATTTTGAGCGATTAGATGCACTACCCGAAATTGCCAATAAATAAATACCCCTCTTCTTTTTCTCTCTCTCCCTGATAAAAAAAAAATATATTGATAATTTAATAAAACCCTTTTTCTTTTCCTCCCCAAAATTGACGCAAAAAAACACTCTTTTTTTTTTTGCTAGAAAAGCTAACGTACGGAGGATTCCCTGGTGTGGCGCACGAGTGAAGCTGGGGTCCGTCCTTCGTTCCGCGTCTCGCTCGCGTGCATCGAACCGAGGTGCGCTCCAAACGACGTCGGAATGCGTTCGTGGGGGGGGCATCATGGCGAGCGAAGGGGCTTTACGTAAGGGGCTGCGAAAGAGAGAGAGATTGAGTGCGTCGAAAGTGGAATGCAAATTGCACAGTCGTGCGCACGAAATATACTGCGAGTCTGCGAGTACTTTTTGAGTTGTTATGGTACTAGTCGGGTCTTGTTAATAAGTACTTTCGGCCGTTTATTATACGCAATTTTATGACGAAAGTTTTGGATATGAAAAAATGGGCCATAAACAGCACAAAATCGATTGGTACACCGAACATCATAATGCTTCAAACAAGTATCTTGTTGAGAAATTTCATATCGGTCATGTCTTTATTATATAGAAAGTGGAATTGACAATGAATTTCTACCTCGAACTCGAGTTTTCATTATTCGTTACCATTGTTTGTTGAGGCATATTGCAATAACACGATACCGACAAAATGGACGGACTTGTAAATTTTTTACCTTTTTAATGTTGAACTTCAATCTCTCATCTTGCCACAAGTTTAATTTTATCGTTGACTAATTTGCTTTTCCAAACACTCTTCTTTTAATGTGCACATCTGTTCAATTCTTAAAGTAAAGACTATGAAAAAATCGATTTATTAATAGCTTAATTAGTGTCTCGATGGCACCTTCCTTGTAAACAAACTAATGTTGCATGCATATATATTATATTATTGATATTATCATATTCAACATATGGAAAATTTCGTTTTGAGAGTTTGTATTGTACGTGATACTTGCCTTATGGACCATGCGTTCCCTTGTTCCACGCTAAATCAAACTTTGAATGTCCCAATCTCTAATCACTTTCATATCTATAAAACCCCTCTCTCTATGTGGAAAGTCAAAATCAATGTCTCTCGAATTCTTAATTTTGTTACGCCCATGTCAATCATTGGACTAACAAAATGTTCATCGTCGCTTCTTTAAATTCAAATGGACCCCATTCCGGCTAGTCCGGTTCACGTAGTAAACCATCCTTTTGCTGGAGAATAGGTTCCGTCAACATATTTATAATATCATATTTTGACTTTAGAGTTGCCACCACGCATCTTGCTTACTAATATTAAAAAAGAAAAAGAAAAAGAAATCCCGCTCTTTCTTTTTTGTTTTGTTCCTCCGCCCCGAGCTTGCACCGGTAGGATTAGAAATTTGATGTTTACGTATGTTGGAATCACAAGAATCCAAAACAGTCAATTAAAATCCATCGAAAAAAAAGACACCTCGAATCATTTTCATAACAAAAAAAATCGGGGGAATTCCACGTCCTCCACACCCCCCCAAAGATCAATCGTGCAAAAGTACAAAAAGAAAATGGTCTTTTTACCTATGCCGATGGACCGTGAAAACTACAATTAATTAGATTGTATTATGCACTTGTCTGGGTTTGCGATGTGAAATCCGCTGATTAACGACAAAATTACAGTAGCGATCTCAGGTTAATACTTTTTTAATTATTTTTCCTTAATTAACTAATGTACGGACCGGTCGCGACGTAGCTTGGAGGAGTAGGGGGAGGGGGCCGAGACCTGATTACGACCGTAATGAGCATCTATGATAGTCGCCCTTAATTTAGTTAATCCTAGTTAGTCTCGCCCGTTAATTAATCGAATAGATTAATGGATAATGATAATTTATCCTATTCGATAAGTACGTGTGCAATTTAATAAAGGGACGTGTATGATACCATTATTTGCAAACAGCTAAGAAATATTATTTAAAATCGCCCCCTCCGATTATTTAATCTCGTAATATCAGGCGAACGATTATTATATTCCGCACGAAAATTATAATAAAAAAAATATCTCGCCACGAAAACGATTAAAAAAATCGGTGAGAAAATATTACTACTTTTCAGCATATTTTACCTAGTGCATTACAATGAGGTTTGACATGCTGCCAAGCAACATAGGTGGGCCCCAGCCAAGAACCCCTTATTATTTAATCATTATTTTATTCCCTTTTTTATTCCTTTTTTTCTTTCGTGTTTTCTTAGGTGTCTCCAAGAAAACTTTTCAGCCATTGGCTTGACCCTGTTCTCAGATTGCGTTGGCTTTCACTTAAAAAGGGAGAAAAGGACCCAAAAAAGAAAAAAGAAATTGGCGGTGAAAAATCTCATTAAAAAAACGCTAAAAAAAGCAATATAAAATATATATATAAAAGGGGAGAAAATTCGTTGAGAAAAGTCCACAAAAGTGGGGCAAAGCGTGTAGAATCATGCAGAGACTTTTTAACCCCACTTTGTAATTTAATGGAGGGGGACTATAGTTTTTATTTTTATGGTATGCTTTCTTTCTTCATGATCTTATCTATGGGTGTTGTAGCCCTAGAAAAGGGACCTGCCCTTTTTGCTTTTTTTCCCCCAGGCCAAATACACCAAAAAAATAAAATGATGATGACGATAATTCCACATAATTATTAAATAATTTTCCTCTTCTTTTTTTGGGCGGGGGCCACGGTAGGTTCTTCCTCTTTTTTCTTTAAAGTGTTTTATGGGAACTTGCATTATTTTTGACCTAACCCATCCTCGGATAATAATATTTAATTCGGCCCCGTCGAAAAAAAAAATTAGAATTTAAGAGAAGTAGTGGCAGACGGCAAGTTCTTTCATGCTCTCTCGCTCAGGATATTAAATAATAATACCAAGAATTTAATAATAATAAAAACATAATTATTATCTTATTAGTTAAAAATCGCAAGATCCAAGCTTATTCCGAGGAGCGTTGGGCAAAGACGGAATTTAAATAATATTATTATTATTATTATTTTTTTGGGGGAGTGAAGTAGAGTCAAGAAGCGCGTGTGGTCTAACCACGTGGACAGGACCCCACGTGCGACCCCACCAATAGTAAAGCAGGTGGCATTTGGGGGTTTCTTTTTTTATTGTTTATTAATATATTTTATTGTTATTTATTATTGATTGCGTAGATGACGTTTTAAGTGCTTTCACACAGTGCAGTCATAGTTCATTTAATTATGCTTTTGGGGAATTAAATTTTACATTTCTGTTCGATGAGTAAAAACCGGGTCTAGATGGAAGAAATGTCATTTTGCGTTACAATTCAATCATTTATATTGATATAATTCTTCAGATCGTCTGATGATTTTTTAGATATTGTTATGTGATAATCGTTTTTTGATAGGAATTACTAGCATAATACGTACTTTATTTTTTAATTATTTATTGCCATTAGATTGTATCTTAAGCTCCTTTCATCGATTGTGTTGAACCTTAAATCTAGATGTTTCGCAAATCACCTTCGTGTTGGGCAAAAAAAATATAAATTATTTTCTTTGGCTAGCGTTAAAAGTTACGTCATGATACTTTTCTAATGAAGTTCGCAAACCTAATGTCATGTGCCATAAATTTCGAATGAAAATTTTTACGGAGTCTCGAACTATATAACTGAAAAATTAAGGATCAATGGTCATAAAATCTAAAATCTAACGATAATTGGAAGATGTGTCAAGTGGCCATCGTAGTTTTAAAACGTTTTAGTTTACTAAATATTGTTCCTGGAGTTAGCAAAACTTTATAAGTAACACTCAAGCTTTTTTTAGACATTTTAATAAATCCCAAAAATCGTTCCAAACAATGCAGAGTTAATAATTTTTTGTATAGGATGGCATTTTTGTAGTTACTTAGTAGTTACACATATCGAGTAACTACAACAACCTTCGATTAGGGTAATTGGTGTTCGATCTAAGGTGATCTGGCTTTGACTCCAAAAAACTTTTGCATGCACTTGCACAAGAGAGAGAAAGAGATGTGATCGGATTAGATTTTATGAATCGTAATTCTCTTTTATTAAGTTCTTAGGTAAGCGACAGAAATAGTCGATAATGACGTCATCTTGATTAACATTGGAATTAACTTTGTCTGATAGCAACCTGCTCTAAATGTTTATAAATTTTTTGCTGTCATTAGTTTATATCGTTTTCATTAATTACATGTTTAAGATATTGACGTCCACGAATTACTTTATTTGGTCAAAAAATTGCTTAAATCAATAGGACATGGTGATCTCAGTTGTATGCATGCTATAGCTTTCACCATGTTTGCGCATTCAATTTCTATACTAATGTCCACACATTCCAAATTTTTAAATCTACTATATAGTCACGAGTTGCTTTTGCTTCGAATGAAAATAATGCCGAAAATGAATGAAAATTGGTCACCAAGAATGGCCCTTGGAATGATCCGACGGCCTCGAGAGAAAAATCAGATTGTGACTCCCAAGAGAAGTCACATATATATAATTATAGCACACTTCACCATATGTCGGGGAATATATAAATGTATTTAATAATCTATTTTTTGGCACCTACTTAAATGAAAGATACAAAAATAGAGAAATCCAAAGCGCAAGAAATATCAAAGGGAATCACCATCACCGTAGCTGCACTCCGAAGCAGGTATATTATAATATTCCTTGGGGATCTTGCCGTGAGGCCCAATTTGTTACCAAAACCCCTCTAGATTTGCAAAATCTAGCCCTACCCATAAAATTACCTGAAGCAAATTCCTAAAACCTTTCGCGATTTTTCGCCCGATGTCAAAGAAGGCGAAACGGCGCACGCGACCTATGCATTCCCCGGTCCGTTCCGAGGCCGGACGGGTTCAATCGAAAGGACAGGGACGACATTAGCGACGAGCCTTGGAGACGGAGAAGCCACGAGAGAGAGAGAGATGAAAGGTAAGGTCGTGCAATCCGAATGCTTTTCGATTTGTGTTCTATCTTCATGGGCTTGATGACGATTGGACTTGCATAAGGGCCTATTGCCCACCGGCCTGTAGGCCTTCTTAGACTTGAATTTTATGCCTAATGACTCCAATTTTTGATGTGGAATTGCATGTCTTTCTTCGATTTAGGAAGCCTAATGCCAAAAGTTTGCGTTGCAAGGTAGTTAGATGAGGTTGCTGCGCAGCTTATCTTAGGCGTGCATGAGCGAAACCAGATGGGCGAAAACTCACATCACTGCCATGTAAGGAAGATTGCTGAACTGACCCGATCTCCTCCCGTTTTGGGAGGTTTCTATCCCGATTTATTCTAGATTTGGAGTTTTTTTTTTGCCTGTTTAATTTCAGGATTTCACTTACTCTTATGTTTTGTTGATATACAAATCCAGTTTTGAAGGAGATCAGAGGAGTTTCGTGAATATTTCACTTTCGCAAGTACCCAACACTCCGAAAGGCAATGTTGCTGGGAATGCCAAACTTAGACGCATACTGCTAAAAGGCAAAGCCATAGCAACACATGGAGATGTCAATGTGTGCTCAATACTGAAGGACGCCAATTTTGATTTGAAGAATTTAGAGATCTGCTCTTTAGGCATATGACCTATAATCTTATTTAGATGATTTATTTTCTTATTTAGAGCTTTTTTTTTTTTTGGATTTATCTTAGTTTTCAGTTGGATGTGTTTCTCTATTGCATATCCATGAAAATGAATAAAATTTTCTTTGACCCAAAAAAAGAAGAAGAAAATAATTAGGGTTGAAATTGACTCAAGCTACTTGTATGTAGTTCGGGTTTGACTCGATGAATATTCAAGATTGACTCATTAAATTTTCAAGTCGACATCAACGTTAGGCAGAAATCTTTAATATTCGCCAAGCTCGAGTCAAGTTTTGAGCATAAAAAATGTGAGTCAAGTTGAGCTTCAACTTGGCTTGACTCGATTTCACTCATTGTTTGGATTTAGTCAAGCAAACCAAAACAATCGATCGAATGTGCTTCAGTTTTTAGAGTTCTTCCATACATTTCTTTTAAGCAAAGAGAAGCAATGAGAAACCTAGTAAAAAGTCCTTTCTATTTTCTCCCCTGGAAAATGTAGATAGTTGGAAGGAAGATGATAGTTATATGTGTATTGGTGAAGATCAATACGCACTAAAGTAATTCGCACTTCAAACAATTGGAGAGCGATTGAGATTGCTTTGGTGGTTTGGTCTGTTAGATCCGATTATGCAAAAGTTGTTGGAATCTTGTTCGGAATCCTACTCTGAATTCGCTCAAAGTGTTCTCATCTTTTATGGGAAAATCCAGAGTTCTTTGTTCGCCTTCCTTTTAAAAAGAATGTGCAACGTGCCCAAATTGGACTTGGATGGAGTAATGAATATCTACGTGCTCAATGAGGCAAAACTGAAAAATTGGAATTATGCTAAAAAGAGGAATACATAGAAATTGAAATGCATAACGTGTGCAAAAGTAGAAGGACATGTAGAAGATACATTTGCCAACAAAGGTGTTGTATATATTAGGCACGCATTTGAAATTTCGAAATGTACTTTTCTAATTGCCAATAAAGAGATTCGATGAAATCCTCACATTATGCATCTATTGTAGTATATATAGGGAACACGCATCAGATTTCGTGGCGCTTGAATTCATTTGGAGTCATTGCATTGCACATTATATTTTTCCCTTTCAAAAAAGAGAGAGAGAGAGATTAAATTATATGAAGTAGAAGAAATTAGAGAAATGAAAAATAAAAGTTGCTCGACAGAACGGGGTGACCTATGTGACAACGAGATCATTGTAAAAAGAAATATAGGGTAGGGTTGCAAAATTTCTAAAGGAACGCACCAACCAAATTTACTCAACGTGACAAGCCAATCAGAGCAGAGGCAGTCAAATCGTTTGACCAGATGAATGACACTGTGTCAGGAGCAGGGCATTCACATTTTACGCGCAGTCATTAAATTGGACTGCGCGGAGGCCTAAATTGATAGGCAAATTACTCATAAGAAAATTTGAAAAACACCACCTTCGAGCTCGAGATGGTTCCGATGGCATGCAGGGCAAGTTCAAGACTATAAACATTTGAAGCCACCACATTAAAGATTCGAGGATTGTACCCTAGAACTTAATAATGTGCATCAATCCGGATTCAATTTGAGAATTGAATCGGATGAAACCAAATTGAAATCCACCGTTCGAGGTGATTTTCATGAGGATTGGTTTGATTTTTTATTCTAAATTTTTTAAATGAGGAATATCTAGTCCAGCTCTTAATTCTACACAAGAAACTTGACCATATCAGTGAAATCGCCTTATAGTATATTTAGGAACTTTTGATAAAGAAAATAAAGTATTTAAAAAAATAACACCGTTTGCTCCCATATTTACCTAGGATCTAGATTGGGACTGACTAGTCTAATCCAATTCCGGGTGGACATGGTTAGTTTATGATTTCAGGATGAGAACCAATCTATTCTAAAATTGATTATCCCTACTAAAATTTACACACCTCTTAAGGTTTGGATTGCTACACAGGTCAGTGTATAGGCCAAGGTCTTATTAAACTTCATGCTCAAGTTGTCAAGGTGGACTTAAAATTGATCCCACAGGTTGTCAAGGAGGACTTGAAATCTATCCTACAAGGCCATTAGTCAAGCCCTCTCAAAACTCAAAAGCTCAAGAAACTTCTCGCTCAAAAACCCACCCTATAAAATCGATTACTATCGAGTTGGTCCGAATACCTAAAGAAAATCTACTCACATAAACACTTGAATTGTCTGGAGACACTTGAGTGATTGGGCCGAGTTCGATTCGGCATGTCGAGAAACCATGTCCAAGCCCACCCGAGCAACGAGCCGGCATCGTTAGGCCCATGACCAAGCTAACCAAATCCGACATAACGAAAGAAGAACTAGTATCATAATCCGATCCAGCAGAATCCGAGTCAGAGCAAAGCTCTGGGAGTCATCCTTTCGCCAAAGGTGCAAAAATCCGAATTGTTCCCGAGCTCTCTGGCGCTTAGCTTTCTCGTGGGAAAATTCAGATAAGCATGCCGACAGACTATCGATTTCCATGTCCCTCTTTTGTCATCTTTTTATCCACAACCATAAAGAACGAACGGAAAAGTCCGGAAGTTCACACGTTCCTGTCCTTTCCAATTTCCTCCCTCTATTTTAGGGTTTGCCCCCATCGTTTTAGAAGTCAAAGTTGGTGTCCCCCTTTTGCACATCACCTACTCTCTCTCTCTCTCTCTCTCTCCCCCACAACGGATAAGATGAAATAAAATAAAAAGATCCTGATTAGGAAATTATCCCGAACACGTGTTGGTTAGATACGAGTCCTCCCGGACGCTAATTAAGCATACCCTGATAAAGATATGATTTCATTTTTATGCGGAAATTGTTAATAACACGAGGTGAACGGTGCTTTTGAAGTTGTAAATATCTTTTTTTTTTGGTATTGTCGACGAAATTCATTTTAAAAAAATTAAAGGATATTAACTCTCTCTCTGGTGTAATCTGTGTGTCCCGTTGGAATACGTGGAATTGACTCAGAATCCGCAGAGCCGAGAGGGTCAAAGAGTGGAATTTCGAAAATTGGAAAATAATTATGGCAAGATAATGGAAGTCCATCTACCAAAATTTCAATTTTTAAATTCATAATATAATCTATAGGCATGCAAAATTTGCGCAAGTGCAGCCTTCGGGAATTGCGGGCAAAGCGGTCCCCATGATGACGTCATACAAATCAATGGACATAATCTACTTAAGTACTAATGACATTTTGTGGCCTAAAATAAGCGATTATAACATTTATTTGCCTTCTTTTTTATTCAATCATTTAGCACGATCAAAACATTGATGCCTCGATCACAACTGATCGAATGTTGTTGCATTGATACTAGAGGACTCGTGCTACAATCACTCCCATGTAATCCAATTCCAACAAGAAAATTGTAGCAGTAATGATGTTAAGATCAGATCATGTGCAGGTTTAAGTCGATTTCTAGGACCAGGTGGGATGTCAAATGTTGAAGTAACGAAATGTCTAGTCATCGCCATTGTAAAACAGATTTTTGGACCGATGGCACACCGAATGATTACTCTTCTTATGATAGGTTATGCGAAGTATGACCTAAACTAAAGGAGCTTCGGCTAATCAAAGGTCAGATTCGATGATTTCCTCGAGGGGGGAAGTTTTAATCAACGTAGAATATTAATTTCTTCATTAGCCTAACAAAACATGATTAGACCATGATGGGCCATGCGTTTGATTCGATGTCGTATGATATTGTTGGCGGAAAAAAGGGCGAGTAGTCGCATAACACGTGCTGAATCCCTAATGTGAAAGCATAAAGTCAAAATGCCAAATCAGTCGATGGCCACTCCTATGATTTTGACGCAAATTGGTACATAGAATAGAGAGAGGGAGGAAAAAAAACTAACAATGTGAACATCAATTGGTAGCGTGACATTATTTTTCACTGATATTTGAATTCAAATGCAGTTTACAAATTTAAGTAATGTGCATAATGTTTTCGTTTCTTGAACGTAACCATCGTCGAGGTATCTTCTGTCTCTTTCACTATTGTCACGCATGTGCTCCATTTTCTTGGTCAAATAACGTTGGGGAAGCGAATGAATCTTTTACTGTCAGAACTCAATCAATGCCGAATTGCATATATAATTATTCGATCTCCAAAATTAAGATAGTACCATGATATCGATCCAACGTTGTCTTTTTTTCACTTTCGATTCCTCCTACCATAAATGCAAAAGATCAAAACATTTCCATTAAACACATGATCTGCCTTTGTGATCATTAAACTATCCAATTAGGGGTTGGAGTCAATTAATGAGATTTGGATCAAAAGCTAGAAAAGGTGATGTTAAGGTTGAGGATTTCCTGATGCTTTTAGGCCCTTTTGTTTTGCCTTTGTGAAAAATTGGAGTAGCATCGGCAACAGCAACGGCAACGGCGGCGACTCCAGTGGATCCGTATTTTTGCTTGTCACCGGTCGATCAGGTCAAGTCGACTCCGGGATGTCCTCTGAATTCAAGTCCCTCTTAAAAAAAAAAAGTCCATGAAAAAAGGGGTCCGATTCACATGGGCATCGATGGCTTTTGAACTTTCCACCAAATGCCAATTTGGCTTTAAGACTGAATGACCTTTGGAATCGCTTGGATATGACCACTCAGGATTACATCACGAAATCAATCAACATCCCAAGAAGATTAACCCCATCATCTCACAAGAAAATTCTGAGCAATCGACCTTAAAGTTAAGAACAAGGAAGAAAAAAACGTGGGGCCGCCAACGTCTTCTATTCGGGTTTCTGTTACTGTGACAGGGGAAATATCCCACGTCTTGTTCACGTGACCTTATGAAAGAATCGGGTTAATGAGTAAATTCAACAATGAGATATTTTATTCTAAAATCATGGACTGAACATTGGTCCATTCATAAAGCCGAAACCCTAACAAAATTCAAATCTTTGCGGGAGAAGCGTTTTCATAAATAGCTGCATGTATTATTAATATTTTCTCGCACTTTTTGTGTGATCAATTAATTGTACGAAGCTACTTTTATTACCATCGCCAAGTTGTGTAATTAATTAATTCCTAACAACAAGACTATATAAATCAATAATAGGGAGAAGATGACTCATGAAAAAGGACTACGCAGACTATTTACCAATCCCTTTATTTTTTCCATATAAAAAGGAAAATCAAGGGAAATTAAAAAAAAAAAAAAAGAATCTCTCTCTCTTCGTTTTACATGCACGCAGCACGGTGGGGCGTAGCTCGAAAAGCAGCGCAGGCTCCAAGGCCATGGAAATCAAGAGCCGTTGGTTGACTAGCCAGCCGCCGTTGAGAAGAATCAACGGCACGTCAGCGTCGCCACGTGGCAAGATCCTGGAGGTGGCGCCCACCCGATCCCTCCGCTCCATTTTCCGCCTCTATATATACCGGTCCTTCCCTCCATTTTTTCAATCCACATCGCATTTCGTACGATCGAAATACGGAGAGAAGCTCTTCTTCTTCTTCTTCTTCAACTGCTCTCGAATCTCCGGAGTCGCAATGGCCGGGGGAGGACTCGCCGTCGCCTCGGCGGGGGGCCAGCAGTTCGAGGCCAAGATCACCCCGATCGTCGTCATCTCGTGCATAATGGCGGCCACCGGCGGCCTCATGTTCGGCTACGACGTCGGCGTCTCCGGTAAGGACGGACGCGATTTCTTCCTCCATTCCTCATATGCTCACGGCGTTTCTGTTTCTCTGCGTTGTCGTCGTCGTCGTCGTTCGAATGGTGCGTCCTGCATGAGCACGGCGGGGCTTAGAGTTTCTGTTCTCCGAGTCGGTTGCAACGCCTTCGGGCTCGAAATTCTAGCTCCTTTGATCTATCCCATGCGTCTGCTTCGTCTTTTGTGGAGTATAGATTAGGGAATTTCGTTTGATTCAGTGGAGATTGAAGCATCTTAACCTCGAGAGTCTGTAGGACAGAGTGCTATGCGAGCCGATGAGTAGTCTACTCGATATGCTAAGAAAGTGATGAGAGAGAATATATATTTTTTTCATTCCATTAAAAAACTGTTTTTTCTGCATGACGACTTCAACTACACGTGTTTGCATAAAGAAAAAAGGAGCATCTTCTTCCAGCCTAATTGTTGACAAGCGAGCTTTGACTAAAGGGGTAGCTTGTGGGATCCGTCGTAATCTGCCTTTCAGCTCTACGATTGCTTGTGTAAGCTTCAATTTGGTTGGTTGGTAATGGGGACCGGTCATCCCATGAAGTTGATGTGGGAAAAAACTTCCTATGTATGCTAAAGTGTAAAAAAGAAGAGAAGTTGTAATGAAAGCTCTCGAAACCTCTGCATTTTTGGAAGGCAATTGCGATTTCGTGGACCACTTTGAAGAAAAGAGGGGGCCTTCGAACGAAATGTGCAGTTGACATGCTTGTATTGAGCAATTTCAGGGTGAACACTACCAGACCAGAAACTAGAGGTGATTGCATAGACAATGAGAACAGAAACGGAGCAATAGTTTTGTGATAGGACACGCATTTCTTTTAAAATTTAGCAACTTAGCTTGAGTTAGACATACCTAAAAATAGTTGTTCTTATTCCACGGACTCCAGGCATAGACTAAACTGAAATTATTAATTGTTCATTTATGGCATGGTGAAATCTGATTACACATGTCGAAGAAACTAACTCAGATTGCTTCATCTTTAATTTTTCAAACAGGCGGCGTAACAGCAATGCCGGATTTCTTGGAAAAGTTTTTCCCAGTTGTTTACCGGAAGTCTACCGAAGCTGGGATCAACAGCAATTACTGCCAATACGATAATCAAGGCCTTCAACTGTTCACATCATCACTCTATCTAGCTGGGCTGATAGCAACTTTCGCTGCATCATACACCACCAGGAGTCTTGGCAGGAAGTTAACCATGCTCATCGCTGGGTTTTTCTTCATTGTTGGGGTTGTGCTCAACACTGCAGCTATAGACCTTCCCATGCTCATCATTGGAAGGATATTACTAGGTTGTGGCGTTGGTTTTGCTAATCAGGTTAGTTCATGTTTATTGTTCTGAGTTTCGCGTGTGTTGTTTAGGACATTGTTTTCCCCTTAAATCGAGAGTTGGTCTGTGAAATCTGTGGAAGTTGTAAAAGAGATCAAGTGAAAATTTCAGTGAGGTATGCGGTAGATCAAAATAGGATGAAGCATTTTTAATAAAAAGGAATGTGCAGATCTTGACGATGCGGAACACTTCTGGGGACTTATTTCTGTCCTTTGCATCAGTAATAGCATAAAAACTGAATTGTCAATAAAAATTAAAGCTTCATTTAGGTGCAGTGTATCACATAAATTAAACTTCCTAAATATTTTTACTGTAAAGTCTTCATGCAAATACATTGAGATATTGCCAGCATATTCAACAGCTATGTAAAAGTACGGAGATCGCTTATCTAAGTTATAAATCCATGATAAACTGAAAATAATTGTCATATATTGGTTTTTGTCTCCTACTTCTTATATTTGTGGCTATTCTCATCGTTCAAACTAGTCTAATGGAAGATTATATGATGGTGATTGTCCGCTTGGAATTATCTGGGAGAAGTCTTCACTGCCCCATTTCTTTGAATCTTCCACCTCACTGTTCGAATAAGTTTGCTTTTCAAAGTTCCTCTCTACCTGAAATAGATGCTGTGAGTCTTTTTTTTAAAATTCATTTGGACTCTGAGGTCAAACTTGCAAATGTCATTTAGAAGACTTGTAGGCTATAGCTTTCGTGGTCAAATTCAACATCTGGAGAGATGTCATCCCCTATGTATTACTGGGTGCTTTATCTGTATTTGCGTACCTCATTAGAAGTTTGATTCACAATTGAAAATGCAGGTTTTAGCAATTTGTTCAGAGTCATCTTGCATGTTGATGTTGGTTAAATATGAAATTATGAAAAGAATGCCAATATATTGCCCACTGCATCACGTGGCAACTGACAAAGCCTTTTCTCTCATATTTCATCGTAAGTCTTATGTCCAAGCCACTCGGGAAAAAAGAACAGAAGTCATACGTTACTCATTGGTCACGTCATCTGTTTTAGAATAAACTTAAAACTTCATGTAACTTTAAAAAAGTACACGTCTAGTGGTTTGATTACCATAATCACTTTATTTCAACGGCTAATGAGCATGTTGTGATGTCCTGTCGAATGCATTTTTGGTCATTCATCGTCTCAGAGATTAACTGCAAAATATATGCAGGCAGTACCGCTTTTCCTTTCAGAAATAGCACCAACAAGAATACGTGGAGGACTTAACATACTCTTCCAGCTTAACGTTACCATTGGCATCCTTTTTGCCAGCCTTGTCAACTACCGCACAGCGAAGTAAGTTCACTGCTTTCATTGGCTTATTTTCTTTTTCTGTAGTTTCATCTCAATTAAGGTTTATTAATCTAGCAACGATCCATGATTATCATACGAAGGAACATTTAGATTTTGGAACACTTACAATTGAAGTCAATGATAACCATTTTGAAAAGATTGTAAGTACAGCACCCTACAAAAAACAGAAAGAAGCATGTGTCCTAAAAGAGGCATAGCCGGACTACTATTTCTGCAATGAGTCAAAAGAATGAGAATGCTTCCTGAAAATGGAGCCATAATCATAACTTGTTGGAAAAGATTGTCTGAACTGTTTCATGAAACAAATAAATGATGATGCATGCCTGGTTCCACCGAATTGCCTTTGATAAAATCACTCGGCTCATGAACTGCTCTTCTCAACAAATAGCAAACATCAGAGTCTATATGACCGAAGTATACTTTTTATTCTACTTCTTTAACTAGTGCGACTTAACTGCTGCCTTTGCAATAATAGGATCGGAGCAGGGTGGGGTTGGAGGTTATCGTTGGGATTGGCCGGCATTCCTGCAGGTCTCCTAACTGTGGGAGCTATTTTTGTGTTAGACACTCCTAACAGTCTCATTGAGCGTGGTCGCATTGAAGAAGGAAAAGCTGTGCTCAGAAGGATAAGGGGAACTGACAACATCGAACCGGAGTTCCAGGAGCTTCTGGAGGCAAGTCGCATTGCTAAAGAAGTGAAGCATCCTTTCAGAAATCTCATGATGAGGAAGAATCGGCCTCAGTTGGTCATTGCAGTGGCCATGCAGGTCAGTGTTGTTTCTGGCACCGATCATCAAATCTCACCCTTCATTTCTCATCTCGTGAAACCTTTCTTGTTAAATATGTTCGTCTACCAGAATGTTCTTCTTGTCAGCTGAAAATGCCAGATTATATTCGTCAACTTTGAGTTGTCGAATTATTGAATGGTCAGCCTCAGACGCTTCAAATGCAGAGATAATCGTTCTAAAGGAAATAAGAGCGCTACCTAGTAGACAAACCATATATTCATAGTCTATAGGTTTGTTACATGGTTTTTTATATCATATTCAATCGCAAAAATGTGGTGATTAGGATAGAATGTATCATAGAACAGATTTAAAAAGATCATTTGAAATTGCACAATCATAGGGTCAGGTTACTGTTGCGCATGGTATTGAGTTTTCTCTTTCTCTAGGGAAGGTAGGAACTGTTTTCCTCTGGGCCCAAAAGAAAATGTTACATCTGGCTTTTGGATTAAATCAACCAAACGTGCTCAGTATATGGAACTTTTGAGTGTACTTGGCTACTGTTTTTGCTCTTCTAGATTTTAGCTTCAAGTTTATTCGTTTTAGTTAGACTCACATTTGTCAGCTATATTTATGTGAAAACAGGTCTTCCAGCAATTTACTGGCATCAATGCCATCATGTTTTACGCGCCAGTTCTCTTCAAAACCGTTGGATTCGGTGATGATGCATCTCTTTACTCTGCTGTCATCATTGGGGCTGTCAATGTTGTCTCCACCTTGGTGTCCATTTACACGGTTGACAAGATCGGCCGGCGTGTTCTTTTACTGGAGGCTGGGGTCCAAATGTTCCTTTCCCAAGTTATAATAGCAATTGTACTTGGCCTGAAGGTCAAGGACCACTCAGAGGACCTTGGCCACGGCTACTCGATCTTCGTGGTCATTATGGTGTGCACGTTTGTGTCTAGCTTTGCGTGGTCTTGGGGACCTCTTGGGTGGCTGATCCCCAGTGAGACGTTTCCGCTAGAGACTCGCTCAGCCGGCCAGAGTGTGACCGTCTGCACCAACTTTCTCTTCACCTTTGTGATTGGCCAGGCATTCCTCTCCATGCTGTGCCAATTCAAGTATGGCATCTTCCTGTTCTTCTCTGGTTGGGTCCTTATCATGTCCATCTTCACCCTGTTTCTTATTCCCGAGACCAAGAACATCCCGATTGAAGAGATGACCGAGAGGGTGTGGAAGCAGCATTGGTACTGGAAACGGTATATGGACAACGACGACCACGATGCTGAGGCTGCTGTTTCGAACAAGGTCAGGCCTGCCAATGGCAATGGGTTTGATCCTGCATCGCAGTTGTAATTGATTCAAGACGAATGGCTTTCGGGATTCAGATATACAAGAATTTCATACCTTAGACAAACACTAGATACAGAATTTACACTAGAACACAAAGAACAGCTACTATTCAACAGACCAAGAATTATTTCGATACCGTCATTATAGGTAGAGTACTGATTAATCCAGATATATAGTCTCCTCGTGTGATTTGTGGCGCGGGCTGCCGTGTAAATTGATACTGCAGGATATTTCCTTTGCAGAGAAGAGTGTGTTTTTGAAATCTTTTGCCTTATCTTCTTCACTTGACAGATAATTACATTTGTGAAATCCAGTTGCAGTAACATCGTTGTAAGATAAGAACAGGACATCTCATCAAAATGATGAGAATTGCACGCTCTAATTGAAAAAAAGACATTGATTATGTCGTGATTACGTTACGAGGAGAGATCAAATTTATCTGGTGAGCTGAAACTGTAGTCTACTTCTATAGATTTGATCCCCACAATACACATCTGGGGGCAAAAGTTGGCGTGTTAAGAGGTTGTGTAGAAAGCAAGGCGCCGTAATCTCTCTTTCTCCATACGCCAAGCAACATGTAGTCTTTTGACCCCATAAAGAGAATTAGTTGCCGTCTGATACTTCTCTGATTCATTCTAATTTCTGCTATTGTATCAAGTCAAGAGAACTTCCTGACTCTTAGGGGATCTCAAGCTTCTCTTAACCACTCATTTTTACATATATTGAATAACAAATGCGTAAGATAATAATTCTATGTAATCTCTCGTAAGGATGTTAGCATGAAAAGTACGTATTTATTCTGTTCAACATCAACCATCCTAAAGAAGATTCCGAGCCTTGAATGTATGCATCTCACCGCATATTATTATAAATATCCCTTGTGATTTATGTACTTTTGTCAATAATTTGTTTCCATAAACACTATGTGATGATATGGTTTTGCTTAATCCATCAAACGTCGAAAATGTCTGGGAGTTTTCTTCCATAGTCTTCTGTAGTCCCGTGACGAGAAAGTTCGATCCCACCAAGACCCCCGAAAGCAGTCTTTCCTTGTAAGATTCTCAACCGAGCTTCCAGCACCTACGAGCGGCGACCTCCCTAAGGCAAAAGCTAAAATCGGAACAAACGTCGGGTTCATGACAAGTTTATTTCACCTATTGTAAGTTCTATATCTGAACTAGAAATAAAACTAGACCTAATTAAAATTAGATGGGACGCGACATTCATCCATGGTGCTATGATTAATGCTATCGTCCTTTTGAATTGTGCAAGATCTTAAGACGGGTTACTATTTTTCACGAGTGCATCTTAAAAGTCTTGAATCGAGTCATCAAGCATTATAGCCATGTTCATACTTGCCAAGGCGGCTTTTTAATTATGGTTAATACCATTAAAAATTCTAAAGTGGTATACCTTTTACAAATTTACTCAAAATTATTTTTTTGATTAAAAAAAAACCAAATTGATATATTTGTGAAAAGTTTACCTCTATTAATTTTTTAATCACAAAAAATCATAAATTGAAACATTTGTGACAAATTTATAATTATTTAGTTTTTGTTAAATGGGACTAATATCACAAAAAACCACAAACCGAAGGGTAAAACTTAAAACTTGTACATTTATCAATTATTACGTGTCATTCAATTCAACAATTTGATAATAAAATTAAATCTAAACTAACTGAGATGTGCAATCAGAATTGGTTCAAAAATGAATTAATCATGAATTGCCAATCACGAGGAACTTTGAAACGATTCTAGAACATGACAATGCCATTCATCCAAAGCAATAATCACGGGTTAAGTTTAAGATAAGTAACCTGTGGTGATTGACTTTGATAGAAAAGAACGTTTTCGAAAAGAAAACATTAGAATCTGTTCGAAATTTGAAAAACACGTCCGTTTGTCGAGCTATCGAGACATCTTTGATGGACCTAGACAAACATGATTGCTGCTCTCCAGCTCAGTAAAAACTGCTCATTTTTATCCCGTCCCACTGTCTTCTTTTTATCATAGACCGATGCGCAAATGATTGCAGACACGACCAAGTGGCAACTGGTGGCTCCCTTTCTTGGACAGACAGAAAGAGAACCGAGGTGGGAACTCGCCACTTGAGCTTTTTCATCAAACGTGGGGTCGCCTCAACCACTGTCCAAGACCCAGCTCACGACTCTCCCGTCCTTTTCTCAACACCTAAAGCCGCGCACAGCACTGCCTTCTCTCTCTCTCTGAGAGCCGCAATTCAGTTCTCTCCCGCACAAACTTCCAGCCTCCATACGTCAGTCCTCTGTTTCTCCCTGTTCTTTAAATATACTGCCTGAGTTCCCCCCTCGAAGCCCAAGAAAGGACAGTCCGGTCTGTGATCTAGTCCCGGAGAGACAGAGATGGGCGTGTTAATGTTGATGATGATGATGGCGACGGCGATGGCGAAGCTGTGCGATGGAGCGGTGTACAAGGTCGGGGACTCGGCGGGTTGGACCACCATCGGCAATGTCGACTACAAGCAGTGGTCTGCCACCAAGACCTTCCAGCTCGGTGATACCATCCGGTGAGTTCGCTTCTATTTCCTTCCAGTTTCGTTATCGAAAAGAAACGAGCGAACTTTTTCTTTCTGGGTTTTCGGTTAATTTACACGATAAATAGAGGTTCTTGATTCATATAGGCTTCTGGGTTTTACAAGAACTGTGAAAATTTCAGATCTTTGTCTGGCAAACACAGCTCTCCCTCATGCCAGTCCAATACACATAAGATTTTCTGAGCAAGCTTTGTCCCCTTTTGATTCGCTTGTCTCTCCCCCACCTCTTTTGTTCCGTGGGTACACGTTGATCTTCAAGACTGACAAATGGCCGACACAGTTCTTGAATTCAGCAAAAACTCTCGGGATCTTTCAGAGCTCCTCATGACCAAATTGTCTTCATGCTTGTCAACTCAGTGTTTCGAATTTCATGTAGAACTTCATTGCTCTCTCCCCGAACTGACATTCTTCGCAAAACTTTTAGCTTTGTTTGCCTTTTAACTAAGAAGAATAAAAGAACACAGACAGACGAGCGTGAGGGAAGTAGATGTTTCACAAAGCATTGGACGATGGCGACAAAGTAGACTCCTGGGTGGGGGAATAACACCATCATGATGTCTCGATCCAGTGCTCCAACTACGTTACAAAGACACCGCACGCACTCACGCACGCCTTGACCTTTCCGACATTACTTTACCTTTTGCCCAAAACAAAAGCAATTGTCCCATAACGCCATTTCAACATCATGGCGATTGGCTAAGCGTTTGCAAACTTGAAGGATTCGATAATGATGTTTTGTTAACTATGAGCAAACACAGATCTCGCGAATCACCTTATTCCATGGATGAGTATCTCGAGTTGCTTTTTTACGAGTTCATATAGTATTTATGTATATGTGATTTCTCTCCATCTATAAATTCAAGTTATTTGCAACACACGCTGAAATAATTACAGCCTCGCTCTCGTGGTTTTGCGGTAGTTGTCGGTTGTGAGCTTTGCCATATTCACATTTAGTTGGTCATGATGATTGGAACGACATGCGCGATGATTGTCCAAGTACTGTATCAAAAATGCTAAAAAGTTGGTTTTGAGTGAGATTGGACAACTAGTTCTGCAAGTATAGTCCTCACTCTATTTCTCTAAAAATCTCGAGAACGCGAGGGGATAATTGTTGGATCAAATTCGATGTGTTCTGACGGCTACTGAAAGTTTAAAGTACAAACTGATTTCTATGAAAAGTTTAAAATTTGGTAGTGTCTTGATAAAATGATAACACGGAATTTGAGGAGGGGGCGTACCTTCAAGCAAAGCTTGGGGTATTAAGTGCAATTCCCTCATAGTTGAAGGGCCGAATTGCAATTTCTCTTAGAATGACATATTCTAAATTAGGAGAACAGAATGATGCTATGGTTACTAGGACTGATTTTGAGAGGAGGGACGTCACCTATGTACACTACTTGTTCATAAAGTCTGCTCTTTTTGAGCTTCATGCATCTGCTTGGTTATATTTTTCTTTGCATTTATAAGAATGAGATACTCACTCCTAACATTGTGGGTTCTTTTGTGCACCAGTTTTTCAGTACAGTGCTCAATTTCACAACGTGATGCACGTCACACATGCCGAGTTCAGGGCGTGCAACACGACGTCTCCCAAGGCGACCTACACGACCGGCAATGACTCGATCACCCTTACCAATCGCGGCCACCACTACTTCTTCTGTGGTGTCCCGGGTCATTGCCAAGCCGGTCAGAAGGTCGACATCAACGTGCTTCGTAAACCCGTCAGTGCACTGACCCCTTCGCCTTCGGCTGTTCCTACTCCAGGCAACCAGGGGCCTTCTCCGAATAACGGCCATCTGCCTCACACTTTGAAGGGCTCTTTTGCTAAGCTCGGATTGCTCACGGTGGTTCTTGCGGTTTGCTGTTAATGCTGTTCTTGCTTCTGAGTCACCTTGTATTTTGGTATATACGTTGAGCTCCAGCAGTCTTACACTGAATCCGGCTAGAAATTTCCAGATTTATACACAGATCCACTGTATAACTTTGTTATGTTCAGATTGCTTTCCTTTGTATTACACATCTCTTTTGTTTATGTCTGTCGTGCACTATGAGAACATGTCCTGTCAACCTTAGATCCAAACGAACTTTCCCGTAACAAGTTTCCCAACAAGAAGAGAATTGATGATGACTTAAAGCAGTTATTCAGTATCATCTTATAGTCTTGTCCCTGTCAATCTTGTTCGAGGGCTTCCAAGGATATGTTGATCTAAGAACAATTATTGTTGAAATAGTTTGTTATCATGAAAAAAAATTTGATTGTCGCACATCAAAAGAGGTATTGTTGAACATAAAAATAAGTGATTGTTCACATGAAGATAAGATGATTGATCATGAAAAGTGGTGATGGTTGATCATGAAAAACGGTGATGGTGGGGGTTAAGATGTTGGTTGATTGTTTGTAAATAGCACAAAATTATACAAAGTTTATCACAAATGTTCATAACAGTAACTTCTTTTCATAATTCTCTCTTCTTCTCTTTTCTAACTAAAGTTTTATAACACATTCGACGTGAAATTCCAAAAATAAAAAATAAAAGTTAAGTAATTATTGAACTCGTTTCTCTATGGTTTTGGTGTATAATTGAAGTTATATTTGTTTTAAACCTAGTAGCAACAATAGTTGAAGCAAATAATATCTTAAGGATAGTGATTATCATTACGCATCAAAACATCAAAGATCTATAACTACTGTTCTATTTTCATTAGCAAACAGATTGTCCCAACAATCTTGAGGTATTATCTTGATGGAGATGGAGACAGTGGTTGCTGAAAAGGGCTAGTACGAACACCAAGAGGGGGGGTGAATATGCGTTAAAATAAATTTTTGCAAGAACATTTGTAAAATACTTTTCTATTGAAACAGAGTCTAAAAGCCAACAAACTTGAGTGAGTTTTGTATCTCTAATGAATAAACAAAATTACGAATAAGTAAAGGAGTTTAGGGAAGAGAATAAAAACACAAGATTTATAGTGGTTCGGCTTAGATCAAGCCTACGTCCACTCTTCAGCACTGATAGCCTACTGGCTGAATTTCATTATGAATCAAAAGAGATTTTACAGTCACGCAATCTCAACTTCATAGTGCAGAGACTCTACTACACTCTTCCGAAGTCTCACAAATGTTTGCTCTCTCTTTTGAGTACAATTTAAGCTTTAGCAAATGAAATGGTAAAGAACTAGGAAGCTTCAGACTTTAAAATTTTTCTTTCACACACTTATTCGAACAACTAGAGAGTTCATCTTAAATACTCCTTCATGCCTTCACGACTGTTGGCATTTTCCAAAAGAGTTCTTCCAATCTACCCGTTGGACAGAATCAATCAAAGAGATCTCGAGTTGTTTTAAGAATGTGTTAAAAGCCCGTCAATCATGTTCGCGTATATAATCAGGATCTTGGTTTCAATAAGTAGAACCTTCCAAGTTTGTTTGTCTTCCAAAAGATTTGATTATCAGAATTGATTCTAATAAGGATAATCAATCATATAAGTGCTATATCCAACCATGAGGTCATCCATAAACCATACGAATCGAATCCTTGAAGATAATCTTGCATCTGAATAAATCTTCATTCTTCAATATCGTTCAGTCTGGAATCTGTCAGCGTGAGTAGACTTTGATCCTAAAGTCTGTTAGTCTTTAGACTTTGACCTTAAAGTCTTGGAGTCTTCAGACTAGACTGTGGAAATATTTTGTCAACTTCAAAATACATTGATCCTAAAGTCTGTCAGTCTTTAGACTTTGACCTTAAAGTCTTGGAGTCTTCAGACTAGACTGTGGAAATGTTTTGTCAACTTCAAAACAGTAAAGGAGTTTTCTCCAACAGTTGCATCGAGCGCTTGCAATCTCGATAGATAAGTATTAATTTTATATAGATATGGGAGAGGTACCCATACTCCATTCTCGCAAATTACTGCAATTATCTGAGTTAAAGCTTTTTGTGGGAGTATGGCAAGGGTTACTTCAGCAATTCCTATAGTGATGAATAAAAGCGCGACTAAAATTAGAGCAAGGCAAAACAATAAAAGAAAAAGAAACTTTTGTTTATGTTTATACGCTAGAGTCATCTTCCTTGTGGCATACTAGATAATCTCATGTTGCTACACTATATTGAAATTCACATATAAGAACAATATGATATCATGTGATAATCTGGATAAAGGATAGTGATATATGTTTAGAAGCAAAAATGACTAAGGCCCGTGTGGGAACTACTTTGCTTCAAAGCTCGTTAGGCATATACAAATCTGGATAAAGGATAGTGATATATCTATTCTAAATGTGATATCAATAACAATGGGGGCAAATAATAACCTAATGACAATGATCGCTATCGCGCACCAAACCATCAAAGATTTATAACTATTGTTCTATCTTTAGCAGTTATCAAATATCCCCCACAATTATTGTAGAAGACTAGGTTTAAGAGAAGCAAAGTTAACGGAGAAAGATTGATTAGAAGAATTCTTTGAATTGGCTGGAGTCCGTTTTTTGAAAATGTTAAATATTTGATGATACATCCCGACAAAAGTATCAACTTCATTCTATAAGTCTTATCAAAGAAGCAAAGTTTACCTTGACCATCCTTTATCCTTTGTTTGTTGGAGAAATCTTCCTATCTGTTTTGAAGTTGACAAAACGTTTCTTAGTCTGAAGACTTCTAGACTCTTCAGTCAAAGTCTGAAGACCGCCGGACTCAAAGATTTAAAGTCTGCCCTCATTGATAGTTTTTAGACCGACGAAGAAATCTTATCCAGATGCGAGTTTATTATTAAGGATTTGGTTTGTATGGTTGAAGATCATCTCACGGCTGGAGATAGCATCTCAAGATCTATTATTCGTATTGCAATTAATTCAAGTAATTTAGATCTGTTGATTGACGAAGTATACTTGGAAGGTTTTACTTATGAAAACCTAGATCTTGATTGTATGGGCGAGTAGGATTGGTGGTCTATCTTTATATTCCTTAAATAACTCGAGATCTCCCTAATTGATTTTGTCCAATGGGTAGATTGGAAGAACTCCTTTGGAAGGTGCCAACGGTTATGAAGGCATGGAGGAGTATATAAGGAAGACGCTCTAGTTATTCGAGTGTGTGCGAGATAGAAAAATTCCAAAGTCTGAAGCTCCTTACTCTTTGCTGGTTCAATTATTGAGCGAAAATTTGTACACAAAAGAGAGCTTAGATACTTGTGAGACCTTGAGGAAGTGTAACAGAGTCTCTACATTGTGGAATCAATGACGTAAGACTGTAACATCTCTTTTGATTCATAGTGAAATCCAGTTGGTGGGCTGTCAGTGCGGGAGAGTGGACGTAGGCTTGGTCTAAGCCGAACCACTATAAACCTTGTGTTTCAATTCTCTTTCTCTTATCTCTTTACTTAATTCGCAGTCTTATTTATTAGCTTGCAATCTTCTATATCTTAAGTCTATTGTTATTATAAGTTGAATTAAATCGTTAAGTTTTGTAAAATCTGTTTTTACACCTATTCACCCCTCTCTAGGTGTTCGTACTAGCACTTTCAATTGATATCAGAGCCTATGTACTCATTTAATTGAAGTGTTTTTACTTATGAGTTAAAGATCCATGGCTAGTATGTTGGCTCCAGGTTTGGTTGAAGAGCAAAGCAACACCAGACCACCTTATTTCGATGGAAAGGAATACAGTATATGGAAAAACAAGATGAAAGCATTTCTAAGATCGAAAGATCCTCTGGAATGGGATGTGGTAGACAAATGAATCATTCCTAAAGCTACAACAGCCTCAGAAAGGGGGAAAGAAGCTGCAGAGGCTAGCAAGATGACTCAAGAAGAGATAACCAAGAGACAAGCTCTTGATGCAAAAGCAATTTACTTCTTATATTGTGCATTATCTTCTACTGAATATAACAGAATATCTTCGTGTGAAACGGCTAAAGAAGTCTGGGATAGACTGCACATTACCTATGAAGGAACAGACTGAGTGAAAGAAACCAGAATCAATATTCTGTTCGGTCAATATGAAGCTTTCAAGATGAAGCCAGCAGAATCTATTACTGACATGTTTAGTCATTTTATAGAAATCGTAAATAGTCTTGAGTATCAGGGTCAACCAATCTCAGGACCCATGAAGGTTAACAAATTGCTGCGTGGACTTTCCAAAGAGTGGTAAACGTAAAGACTTCAATAAGGGAAACACAAAGGATCTTGCCTCTCTCTGTTGACGAATTGGTTGGCACACTTCAGTCCTATAAAGTGGAGCAAATCAATGAATAAGAAGATCCCAAAGGTAGGAAGTCTATTGCCTTAAACTCTAAAGACGATTATGATGTTACAGACTCTGAAGAAGATATGGACGATGAAGAACTTGCTCTCATGATAAGAAGGTTCAGGAAACTGAACAAAAGGGAAGAAGAATTAATTGGAAAAAACAAAGCTCTCAAAAGTTTCAAAACAAATCAACTGAGGATGATGAATCCAATAAAAATGTGATTTGTTTTGAATGCAAGAAAAATGGACACATCAGACCCAATTGTCCATTGCTGAAGAAAAAGAAAGGAAAAGCTGAGAAATATAAAAAGGCACTCAAAGCAGAAACTTGGAGTGATACTGAATGCGAAGAGAGTGATGATGATTATGCTAATATTTGTTTAATGGCAAAATCATAATCAAACTCAAACTTTGAGACAGAGTCTGACGACTCGGACTCGACAGTGAAATCGAGGTAAGTAATTTTAAAATTCCTACTAAAGTCTCAAAATATATTAATGAACTTTGTCTTAGTCTCAAAACTTCTCTTAAGAGGATTTCCGAGCTAAAAAAGGAGAATTCTACACTGAAGCAACAAGAAAACTCTTGGAAAGAAAAGTTTGAAAACTTAGACAAAAGATATGTTGCTTTAAAAGAAAATGCAGACTCTCTTTCCAAAGAAAATACACTTTTGAAAAATGATATTTCAAGTATTTCAAAGATGTTTTATATAGGATCTGAGAAATTGGAAAATATTCTTTCAGTACAAAGGCCTTACTTCAACAAATCAGGCTTGAGAATGACTTCTGAAACCATTCCTCTAATTGATTTTCCAAAAGTAAAGGAAAGAATCAAACAAAGACCTACAAAAGTCTTTTATAGAAATCATTTTCAAAAAGTCTTTGTTAAACCTGTTGGCCGAAGTGCTCTTAGATGTTTTAAGTGTAACAGCTCAAAACACTTTGAGAAAGATTGTCCTATGGTTTGGAGACTTGTTAAGAAGGATTGAGCAGAGACCGTATATTGCACTAACTCCACTGGACCCAAGAAAGTGTGGGTACCAAAGAAAGCTTGAGTTTCTTTTTTAATTGCAGATCACTATCAAGAAAAAAGATTAAATGGTATTTGGATAGTGGCTGTTCAAGGTATATGACTGGAGATTCAAAATGTTTTATTAAACTTACACAAGTAATTGGTGGAAAAGTCTCTTTTGGCGGAAACGGTAAGGGAAGAATTGTTGGATGTGAAACTGTAAAAATTGGAAGTCTCACAATCAACAATGTTTCCTTAGTAGAAGGACTCAATTACAACTTGCTCAGCATTAGCCAATTGTGCGACACTGGATTCAAGATCAATTTTCAAGAAGGAATATGTTTGGGAACTAGCAAAGATCTTTCACAATCTTTTACTGGGCGAAGACATGTAAATATCTATCTTTTGGAGATCAATCTAGAAAGATCTCAATGTCTAATTTCAATTCAAGATGAAGCAAATTTCTGGCATCGAAAGCTTGGCCATATCAACATGAATCAAATTGCCAAGATCTCCTCAAAGAAGCTTATTCGTGGACTACCCAACCTGAAGTACCAAAAATCTGACTTATGCACACCATGTGTGTTGGGAAAACATGTCAGAAGTTCTTTCAAACCAATAAATCAAGTTTCCACTAATCGTGTGCTGCAGCTCTTGCATATGGATCTCTTTGGACCAACTAGAACTTAAAGCATTGGTGGAAAGAGATATTGCTTAGTAATAGTGGATGATTATTCACGATTCACTTGGGTCTACTTTCTGGCAAGTAAGTCTGAAACCTTCTCTTATTTTTCAAAGTTTGCTAAGAAAGTACAGAATGAGAAATTGTATGTTATTTCAAGCATACGGACAGACCATGGAGGTGAGTTTGAAAATCAAGACTTTGCTAAATTTTGTGATGAATCTGGTCTTCAGCATAAGTTCTCCTCTCCATACACTCCTGAACAGAATGGGGTTGTGGAAAGGAAGAATAGATCGTTGCAAGAAATGGCTTGAACTCTTTTAATTGAAAGCAATATTTCTTCTCGTACAGTTTCTACAGCATGTTATATTATTAACAGAGTTTTCTTAAGGCCTATTCTGGAGAAAACTCTCTATGAGTTGTTCAAAGGAAAGAAGCCAATTGTTTCTTATTTTCATGTGTTTGGTTGCAAATGTTTTGTCTTGAAAAATGCAAATGATCGAATTGGTAAGTTTGAAGAAAAATCAGACGAAGGAATCTTCCTTGAATATTCAACTGCCAGCAAAGTTTACAGAGTATACAACAAGAAGACTTAGTCAGTGGAAGAGCCGATGAATGTCAAATTTCAAGACCCTATACAAAATCAATTGATCAAGACTCAATCTGAAGAATCTGTACCTGCTCTAGACTCTACAAAGTCTACCTCTCCTGAAGCAGCTTAGACTTCAAAAGAACAACAACGAACAAATGTCGAAGAATCAACTGAAGAAAAAGCTCAACAATTTGTCAGACCAATCAACAACTGGAAGCACAAGTCTAGTCATCCCGAAGAACTCATCATTGGTAAAATTGATGAAGGGATTCGTACAAGATCCAAAAGGCATGAAGAGTCTAGTGCTGTGGCTCTTATTTCTGAAATAGAACCCAAAAGCATAGAAAAAGCTTTATCTGATGAAAGCTGGATTGAAGCTATGCAAGAAGAGCTCAGGCAGTTCAGTGTTAAGAATGTTTGGGAATTAACTCCTAAACCAAAAGGTAAATCTGTTATTGGAGCTAAATGGGTTTTAAGGAACAAGATGGACGAAAAAGGAAAAATCATAAAGAACAAAGCAAGACTTGTGGCCAAAGGATATACGCAAGAAGAAGGGATAGACTATGATGAGACTTATGCACCAGCAGTAAGGTTAGAAGCAATTAGATTATTACTTGCTTTTACTTGTTATAAGAATTTCAGGTTATTCCAAATGGACGCCAAAGGTGCATTCCTGAATGGATTTATCCAAGAGGAAGTCTATGTGGAACAACCTCCCAGTTTTGAAGACCCAAGGAAACTAGACTCTGTATTCAGACTGAAAAAGGCTCTATATGGTTTAAAGCAAGCACCTCGAGCTTGGTACGACAAGTTAAGTAAGTTTTTAATTCAAAATGGTTTTGTCAAAGGTAATATAGATACTACTCTGTTTATTAAAAAGGAAGGTAAAATTTTTTTACTTGTTCAAATTTATGTTGATGATATAATATTTGAATCACCTAATGAAAATCTATGCAAGAAATTCTCCGAGTCTATGCAGGATGAATTTGAGATGAGCATGATGGGTGAATTATCTTTCTTTCTCGGACTACAAGTGAAGCAATTGAAAGAAGGGATTTTTATTCACCAAGAAAAATATGCGAAAGAACTTGTTAAAAAGTTCGAATTAGATAATTGCAAAAAGACTGAAATACCAATGTCTAGTTCTTCGAAGCTGGATAAAGATGAAGGAGGAAAGAAAGTTGACCAGAAACTTTACAAGAGTATTATTGGTTCACTTCTTTATCTTACTGCTTCTAGACCTGACATTTTGTTTAGTGTTTGCACGTGTGCCAGATTTCAATCAGATCCAAAAGAATCTCATCTAAGTGCTGCGAAACGCATCATCAAATACGTTGCAACAACTTCTAAGTTAGGTCTATGGTATCCCAAAGAAGGAGACTTTACTCTTCTTGGATATTCAGACGCAGATCTAGTAGGTTGCAGAGTTGAAAGAAAGAGCACTTTCGGTACTTGTCAATTGCTTGGTAACAGGACAGTATCTTGGTTTTCAATGAAGCAAAGTACTGTTGCTCTCTCAACAGCAGAAGCAGAGTATGTGGCTCTTGGAAGTTGCTGTTCTCAAATCTTATAGATAAAACAACAACTGAGAGACTTTCGAATCGAAGACTCATGCACTGAGATCAAATGTGACAACACCAGCGCGATTAATCTCACCAAGAATCCAATTCTTCATTCAAGAGCAAAGCACATAGAGATTCGACACCATTTTATTAGAGATCATGTTCAAAATGGAGAAGTAATGATTCAATTCATTGACTCGAAGAATCAACTGGCGGACATATTTACAAAGCCACTGAAGAAAAGTATATTTGAGTCTATTCGCACCAGACTAAACATCGTATCTCTTATTCGGTAGAGTCTTAATGTGCTCAAGACTTAAAGGTAAAAGTCTAAAGGTATTCAGACTCAGAAGACCAAAAGTTACGACTGTAAGTTGTTTCTATATTTAAAAAGGTAAGGTTATCTATTAGCTGCTAATTGATTGGAATTATCTTTCCAAGTTTTCTTTACTTTTTCAAAAAGGCAGTTATCGATTTTGAAAAATTAGTTATTTTCAAAAAGGGAAGTTATTTAGTTTAAAAAGGTATGTTTATTTTTCTTTTATGACGCTTCGTTTATCTCGCCCCACTTGCTTTATATACTGCCGAGACTCGTCTTCTTCTTTTTTACACTGAAACCCTAGAATACAAAATTCCTATTTGCTTTCACTTTCACTCTTGATCCGTCCAAAAGTTTTCACCTTTTTCGAGCAAGTTGGTGAATTCCTCCCTTGAAGCGACAATGTCTACAAGTAAATTTTCAAGGATTGCAAGCAGGGGACCACGACATATGCCCGAGGGTCCTACCCATTTTGACTTGACAGAGGAAGAAGATTCTTCTCCACCACTGCGTCCGAGTCAGCATCAACCTTCTCAGCAACGTCAATCTTCTCCACCGACTCAACCAGACGATGAGGTCATAGAGGAGGCTGAACCTATAAGAACTCTAATTCCCAAGGTTGCTTTCAAACTCTACTCTAATCTGAAGAAAGGAGGAACGCCGATGTCTTTAATTGATGAATTCTTAAAAGATAGAGGATACAAGAATGAAACCTTGTTTTTGTGGGAGTTGGAAAGGCTAGGAGTTGTAGAGAAAGGGTCGGCTGAAAGAACTTTTGCAAACATTCCGAGTGACCCATTCTATGGCACTGCAAATCAACCACAAGTTCTGGATGACAATGAAAGGATGTTTACTCATTTTCAGCCTAGATCTGGAATAGTTGCAAATATTACTGATGGTTCCAATCTGTTTAGATCGAAGAATCACAAAAAGGTTTATTCGAATCTTTTGAAGAGAAGGGTGATGAACCCTATAACTGTTGACTTTGATTTTCTTAATTCAATTAAGGTAAATTGGCGCGAGAAGTTTGCCTTACTGCAACTGGAAAGGTTCTGTTCTGAATCCACTGCTGCATTTCTAGAACTCACCATGTACTTTTACTCAAATCTATCTTTCTTGGATGCACACAGTTTTTCTTTCACTGTGAAGGACAAGGAATTTTTGGTGAATACAGACACCTTGGCTGACATAATTGGGGTGGAAAGAACGAGTTTCCAATCAATTAGCGTGTCTATTGCTCATGCTATTCTGTCGTTGGTGAGAGATAGGGATGTTGAAGGCAAGATATCCTATTCAAGGATGAGTGCCTCTAACATTCTGCTACACAAGATTGTGATTAACTGCATTCGTCCCAAATCGACATCCAAGACTGATGTTTCTCAATCTGAAGCTAAATTGATGTGTGCCATCAATATTGGATTTAAATTCTCTCTGCCTCACACCATAATGTTTCATATGTACCGAACTGTGGTGAAAGATAAGGGATAACTCCCTTATTCTGCTCTTATCACACGTCTCTTTAAACACTTTAAAATTCACATCTCTACACCATTATGCTTGAAAGCCATCTCTCCAATGGTGATTGGTTTCAAAATGGTGACAAAGATGCGTTTGAAAGAGCTGAATAAAGAGTTGGAGCGTATGAAGGAGAAATCTCCCATCAAAGCAAAATAAGACTCTGCTGTTGCTAAGAGAAAAGGTAAGGAGCCCATGGTTGCTCCAGTAAAGAAGAGAAGATTTCTCATCTTGCAAGATGAAGAAGATGAGGATGAACTGACTCTTTCTACCTTAAGAAATTTAAAGAGTTTTGTTAGCTTTTGTGAGAGAAGAGAAGAGCCAGAAGAAGGAGAAAAAGGAAGAGAAGACTCAGAGAAGGAAGAAGAATAGAGGAGGACAGAGGACAGAAGAAGAGAAGAGGAAGAAGCAGAGGAAGAAGAAGAAGAAGAAGAGGAAGAAGAAGAGAGAGAAGGAGAACAAGATCAGGGTCCAGAAGACTCTTTCAAGCCAACCTTGGCTATCTCCCTGTCTAGTGAATTTGAGATAAGAGGAGCTGGATCTGTTGCTGCTAATCTTTCTGAAGCTGAGGAAACCTTACCTACTCCACCTGAGGGCATCACAACAGGGGGAGTTGTTGGTCAAAAAGGTATTTCTTCACCTTTATTTGCTAGTAATGTAAGTCATTTTGTAGCAGACCTAGATGATGTGTATGCCTCGCACTACCCAGAAGACAGTCATGGTGGACCATCTACTGAAGCTCCATCCTTTCTCAAAATCCCTGAATTGAACTCGGCTGGTCCTAGTGATACAACGGCTCAAACAACAAACTTTTCAAGACTGCTGGAAATTCTATTGGACGTCAGGAATCAGCAATATGCTATGGGATTTGAGATGCAGGATCTCAAGAATGCTTTTAAGGCCACTTCAGTGTCTTTGCATGACCAGTTGAACGCCCTAAAGATTCAAGTACAGTCTAATGTGCAGGGTGACGCTTTTCAGTCACTGAAGCAGAGTTTTGAAAGGCTTGAGAAAACAGTGCATTCTATGGGAGAATTCGAGTTTGTTTGCCTTCCCAAACAGCCATGATTTCTACTCCATTTTCAATCTCTCTCTTTTTAGTTTGTTCTCCACTTTTTGCTATTGACAAAAAGAGGGAGAGGTTTTATGCAGATTTGGTTGACTTATCTTTGGTTGACTTATCTTTTTTGATGACTTTTTGATTTGGACTTTATCTTTTGTTTGGTGTGGTTATGATTCGGACTAGTTTGAACTGATAATACTTGCAAGTAACTTAAGCTATTATTGATTATGTTAAAGATAGTTGCGTTTATAGGACTAACACGTATGAGGGTTGCAGAATCGCCACTATCCTTATTCTAATCTCTAATTATCTTGTATGAGAAATCTTGGTTTGCTTAAGTGTTATTTTGCAGGTCAAAGTGTCCAAATCTGAGGGAAAGTTTTGTCACCATAAAAAATGGGGAGATCGTTGGAGAAATCTTCCTATCTGTTTTGAAGTTGACAAAACGATTCTTAGTCTGAAGACTTCCAGACTCTTCTGTCAAAGTCTGAAGACCGCCAGACCCAAAGATTTAAAGTTTGCCCTCATTGACAGTTTCTAGATCGACGAAGAAATCTTATCCAGATGCGAGTTTATCATTAAGGATTTGGTTCGTATGGTTGAAGATCATCTCACGGTTGGAGATAGCATCTTAAGATCTATTATTCGTATTGCAATTAATTCGAGTAATTTAGATCCGTTAATTGGCGAAGTATACTTGGAAGTTTCTACTTATGGAAACTTAGATCCTGATTGTATGGGCGAGCATGATTGGGGCTATCTTCATATTCCTTAAATAACTCGAGATCTCCCTAATTGATTCTGTCCAACGGGTAGATTGGAAGAACTCCTTTAGAAGGTGCCAACGGTTATGAAGGCATTGAGGAGTATATAAGGAAGGCGCTTTAGTTATTCGAGTGTGTGCGAGATAGAAAAATTCCAAAGTTTGAAGCTCCTTACTCTTTGCTGGTTCAATTGTTGAGCGAAAATTTGTACTCAAAAGAGAGCTTAGATACTTGTGAGACCTTGAGAAAGTGTAGCAGAGTCTCTACACTGTGGAATCAAGGACGTGAGACTGTAACATCTCTTTTGATTCATAGTGAAATCCAGCTGGTGGGCTATTAGTGCGGGAGAGTGGACGTAGGCTTGGTTTAAGCCGAACAACTATAAATCTTGTGTTTCAATTCTCTTTCCCTTATCTCTTTACTTAATTCGCAGTCTAATTTATTAGCTTGCAATCTTCTATATCTTAAGTCTACTGTTTTTATAAGTTGAATTAAATCGTTAAGCTTTGTAAAATCTGTTTTTACACCTATTCACCTCCCTCTAGATGTTCGTACTAGCACTTTCATTGTTGACATTGTCATCTGCTGGCTCGTCGTCATTGATCATGTATCGTTTCCAGAACCAATGCTGCTTCCACACTCTCTCGACCATCAAGTCCATAGGCACGCCCTTCGTCTCAGGCAAGAAGAAGAATGTAAAGAGCCCGAAGGCCACGATCCATGCGGCGAAGAAGAAGAAGGTGCCGGCCTTCATGTGGCACAGCATCGGCAGGAAGGCTTGTGCGAAAATGAAGGTCAAGAGCATGTTGAAGCTCACTGCACAGGCGAAACCAGCCGTCCTTGTCTCCAAAGGGAAGGTCTCGCTCGGAATCAGCCACCCGAGCGGACCCCATGACCATGCGAATCCCATCACGAACCCACTCACCAGCACCAACGTGACCATCGCCTCGGTAGGGTGAAGAGACCCTGTTGGTTTCAGGTGTAGTAGCAAGAGCAATCCTATCACAGTCTGCAACAAGAAAGAAAATTTTGTGGATAAGAAAGTATCAACGCAACAGATAAACCTCTCTTCCAATTGGACAGAATTCGCAAGTTTGATGTGATTGATCCCGATTGAGGAAACATGCGAAGACAATGTGAATTACCTGATTGATGAACATCTGGACACAGCCCTCAAGGAGCAACACCCTCCGGCCAGCCCTGTCCACCGCGTACATTGACACTAATGTGCTGAAAACGTTCACAAGCCCGGTGATGACTATCGAGAGCAGCGCCGCATTGTTCCCGAACCCAACCATCTGGAACAGGACCGGTGCATAGAACATGATAGCGTCGATACCAGTGAAATGCTGGAACACCGGCAGCAAAATGGCTATGACAAGAGGGGGTCTGCTCGACAGCGTCATGAGCTTGCGGAACGGGTGCTTCACTTGCCTTGCGGCCTTACTGGCGGCAACAATCGAATTGAACTCGGCAGCAACGTTATCGGTGCCGCGGATCCTCCTCAGGGTGGCCTTCCCTTGCTCAAATTGGTTGCGCTCGATGAGGCTGGTTGGAGTCTCGCAGATGGCAAATGAGGCCCCGAGAAGGATCGTGGCTGGGATGCCGGCCAAGCCAAAAGAGATCCGCCACCCATAAGGATGAATGTTGGATGTGAAGTAGTTGATAATGTTGAACATGAGGGTTCCGATTGTGATGAAGAGTTGGAAGCAAATGTTGAGAGCTCCTCTGATTCTGGCAGGAGCTAATTCAGATAGAAACAGAGGCACTGCCTGATAAACGAACCCAACACCACAACCGAGGATGATTCTGCCAAAGACTAGGATTGCAATGTTGATGCTGCCGGCTTGGAATGCAACCCCAGTGATGAAGAAGAGGGACGCGATCTGCATCGTCACCCTTCGGCCGAATTTGGAGCACACCTCTGAAGCTGCAAAGCTGGCTCCGAGAGCAGCTAGGTACAACGAAGATGTGAACAGCTGGAGGAACTGGTTGTGGTATTTGCAGTAGTTGTCCTCCTGGACACGCTTCTTTTTATCGTACACGGTCATGAAGAATTTGATCAAGAAGTCATCCATGGAAGTCATTCCGACTGAAATTCAATAAAATCCATACGAGCATTTGGAAAAGTGAGCAATTTTACAATGAATAATGAATTTTATACTTGAAAATATAAACTAGCCACTTACAAGTCAAATCACAATATAAATTAGCCTATTATGACTGATGCAAAAACTACAACGAAATTAGAAGTGAGAAAAAATAAATAACACATAGATTTACATGAAAGATCCTTACGGGAAAAATCATGGGGAGAGAAAAAGCAAAATCTACTATAGATTTTCAAGTATTACAAAAGGGGTTAAAAAACTCAGACTCTTGCTGTCTCAATTTCTTAACCTAATAACTTGAGAAAAATAGTATTTATATTGCTCTCAAGTCCTAATGTTAGCCAAACCCATAAAGAATTCAAGACATAAACCCATAAAGAATTCAAGACATACTCAACATAAATTACAACTGAGGCAAAAATGTGATATGATCTTTTCTCTTTTGAAAATAAAAGACAAACCAAACACTAGTGGGACTTTCCATCCTATCAATCTTACAAAAGTTATCCACGTCAGGTGTGTTCGTTTTACGAAAAATGAGTGATTTGGAAAATATTGTCCGAAAAATAATCGCTTATATCATTTAGAAAATAAATAAACAGAAATTTTTTTCATTGTCCACTAGAATAGTTAGGCATGAATGTTATCAATGATGAAAATGTTTTCCGATGACTAATTTTTCTAAACAATATAGGTAATTATTTTTTCAAAAATATATTTCAAATCACTCCTTTGCTACAAAAACAAATACATCCTTAAATAAAATAAGTTTCTCCTACTTGAAATTCCGATGTCGTATCCAAGCAGGAACCCTCCGAAGGCGGCGATGATCACGCACAAAAGGACGTATAAAGTTATCTTCCCCTCATGCTCGGGCGTTTGGCCATCGTGACTCGTGACAACAGCCAGCATTCTCTAGCTTTCTTCTGGACGTAAAAGAGGACAAAGGAGAGAAGCTTAATCAAGATGTATTTGGACAGAAGAAAGATGACCGGAGTGAAGAAGCATAGGGTAAAGATTGAGGAGCTTTAGATTTTGTCTGAACACGAAATTTTCACACGCATTGCGTGGGTATATATAACACGTCAAGAAGGCTGGATAAGACTAAATAAAAGATTAAATGGCAAGTAATTATGATTTGTCCTCGACAAATTGAACAGATTCTCCAGGTTAGCTTGACCCAGGAGAGAATTAATCATCGCGGGGAAGAGGATAAGTATATTCAATGAAAAGCTAAAAAGAGAAAGTAATCTTACATGTGAATTTAGTACAGACTAGACCAAAATTGACACAAATGTGCATTAATTTCTGCTAGAAGTTTTCCAGGAGATGAAAGATTTTATTATCTAATTAAGCGCATGTTCACACTTAATTTTTAGTCAATGCGTCGATAAAGGTAAGAAAATTGAGATATTATGGTTTTCAATCATGACGGAACCTGTTTCTTGAAAAAAAGTTTTTTAAAATTTTATTTCCTTTGGCCAATCATTTGTAGGTAATTTCTTATTCATTTTCATCAAAACCTCAAAAAAATCAAAATGTTGACTTTTGAGTTGACTTTAATCAATCTTTTAATCAAAAGTCAAACTTGGCTTAAAATTTGGCTTTTTGCATAAAGATTCCTTTTGATTTAATTTCACTTTGGCCACAAAATTTTCGAAAAATTCAAAGTTTTGATCATGAAATCAACATTGTAGTGAAAAGTCAACTAAAAGGTTGACCTGTGATTAAACCTTTGACAAAAAAATTGAAAAGCGTAAAAATTTCAAGTCACTTTTTTTAAGCTTCAATTTAACTTTAACATCGAAAACTTTGCAAAAATCGATTAATAACCTTATTTTTTGAATTTTTCAGTTTTAGCTTCGAAATCGACAAAAAAATAAAACTACTTTCATTCTATTCATGTTTTAGCTTAGCTCCTTTTATGATATTTGAATTAGAGTTTATTACCTGTTCACTTGTTCAACTAATTTTGAGATTTGAATTGTCATTTTTAACCCTAATCAAGGGTTCAAATCGATTCTACATGATTTGTGTATTAACACTTCCGTTTTGTTCATTTTCTTGAGTTAAATTTAAATCCAGGGTCAATTTTGATAAATTCACTCAAGAACTCACCAATTTGATGGATTTATCTTACTTGAACTTAAGAAATCCGAGCTAATGAACTCCAATTAGTGTAGTTCAAGTTGACTCGTTCTAGACTAAGGTTTAATTTGATAAATTGAGATATGATTTCAACAATTGACCCCCAGTTTATTTTTGATGCAAAGGTTGCACCTTTATTTTAGTGTCAATTTGGATGTGATAGGCCATCACGAACATGGGTAATTGAATTCATTGATGTCTCATTATGTCAATTGGGTTCAATTTTAATCAATTTGTGCTTCGAGGTAGGCAATTATGAAAATTTGCTTATATAAGGTCCATAATTGAACAAAGATTCTTTTCTATTTGCACAAAAAAAGAAAAAGAAAAAAGAGAACCAACTGAACTAGTCAGGCTAGTTCAGACTAGCTTGATCGGTCCAACCGGTCATTGGCTGGAATGGCCGGTTCGACCATTTCCCGACTGGTTGCCGGTGGCTGGTGACCACCATATAGTGGCCCGCCTAGTGGCCAACTCATTCCTACCTTTTTTTTTTGGTAAATGTAAGAATATATTGAGCTTTAACCAAACTATACAAGAGGGTTCGACGCCAAAAACTTACACTCATAATGACAACACGTCAGAACAAGTGGAAGGGAGCCAAAAGAAAACAAAGAAGACCGCAAGCAAGGCGGCATAGAGCTAAACAGAAACAAGAAGTAGCCTAAATAGCAGGCCCAAACAAAACAACAAAAAGATTGCCACCTAAGGTAGCACCAAGGTAGGAAGGGACCCACGAGCAAGCAACACCAAGCAGAGGGAGTCTACTAAGCAAGGTGAACCGCAACAACACCGCAGCCGCTAGCACAAGATCATGGGCCAGGCCCTTTTCCGAAAAGGAATAACAGTAGAATCTGGGCAACAATAGAACTAGCACGGCAGTAGACAAGCCACCGGCCATGAAACTGAAAACAGCTCGATCAATGAGGAGGTAGTTCAACCTCCCCGGAAGAGAAGATAATCGGATCAATACCTCAGCTGCGCTGGAGCCTCCTATTTCGTGTAGTATCCTCCACATTCCTGAAGGTGACAGCTTTGTCTCCGACTACTTTGATCAAATGGTTCTTCACGGTCGGAGTCGCAAGGGATTGCTCCCTAAAAAGAATGCTATTCATGTTCCTCTAGATAATATGGCAGAGAGCACTAAAGGAGAAACGAGCGATGCATTTATGAAAATCTTTGCCTGAGAGCAAGGTTACGGCCCAACGGAGATTCTCCCCCCAAGACCTATTGCGCCATGGAAGGTTGCATCTGGCAGCCCAAAAGAAGGCAATGCCAGAAGTGACGTGACATCCAAAAAATAGGTGATCGATGGAGTTCGGCATGGCATTGCAAAAAGCACACACACCACTATCAATTCTACCAAAAGATAATAATAGAGCTTAGGTTGGAAGTTTGCGCTTGGCAATAAGGCAAAGATTGAGTTGGTATCGAGGTGTAATCGACTTGTTCCAAATGAACGCATGCCAATGAACCCGACCCTTCCTCCGCCTAATGGTCTCCCAAGTCGAGGCTACCGTGAATAGGTTGGAAGAATTCTCCACCCAGCAAAATCAGTTCCGTTCCTGTGAAAGGACCAGAAGGGGGTGTTCCCATGAATCCAGGACAGTCTTGATGGCCTAGCCAGAAGTGGAGAAAAGATCAGCCACTATCGCTTGCCTAGGTAACTTGGAGCTGTAGATGAGAGAGTCCGAGAAAATTAGGTTCAAAGGACCCCTAGGGTGCCAATTGTCAAACTAGAAAGACACCAAAAGGTCGTCCCCTATTCGCCAAAAGAATGAGTTACGGAATTCCCTCCTGAATTGTAGGATTTTCTTTTAGGCCCACGAGCAAAAGGTAGGCTTCTTAGCGACTTAGAAGTTCTTCATTTTAAAAAAAGTCGAGTGGATCCACTTACACCACAAAGACTCCTTATCGGAGAACAGGAGCCAGATATGCTTAAGCATAGCTGCCTTGTTACAATCACGTAGCCTACGGATGCCAAGACCTCCCTCTTCCTTAGGGAGACAAACATTATCTCAGGAAACCTTCGCTCCACCTCTGCCTAGGTCCGGGCCTTTCCAGAGAAATTGCCTCAGGATTCGTTTAATCTGGTCTAAAACGGCTATGGGTAATACGAAAACACTAGCCCAATAGGCTTGAATCGCATGAAGGACTAACCTGATCAACTGAAGACGGCCGGCTAAGGACGATGGGTCCAAGATTGTACCCTTGTTGTAATACGGTTGACGAGGGCGTAGCAATCCGCCTTACGGAGCCTCGAAGTAATTATGGGCACCCCCAAATAGCGGACCGACAAGCTCCCTTCATGGAAGCCCAGGGCAAAAGTATTTGATTTCTTGTAGATGGCGAACCTCCTGCAAGGAAAATCTCACTTTTGTTTGAGTTCGGGTACAAATCACTCCAAGCCGAGAAGGTGTCCAAACCTTCCTTAAGGAGAGCTATCGAAGGCATATCGGCTTCACAGGATAGGAAGATGTCGTCTACAAAGAAGAGGTGCGATAAGTTTGTTGCTTTGTATCTCTAAAAAAACTTGAACTCCGGCTTCGTTGAGCGCAGAAATAGAATTCCGGAAAGCACCTCTGTAACTAGGGTAAACAAGTAGGGAGATATGGGGTCCCCCTACCTTAGGCCTTGCCCACTAGCAAAGAAACCATGTAATTCCCTATTTAAGGCAATGGAAAATTTAGGAGTTCGCACATAGGTCATGATGAGCCGAGTCAAATGCTCCGGAAAAACAAAATCTAGGAGGACAAGCTCAAGGAAGTCCCAGTCCACTGTGTCGTAAGCTTTCCAAAAGTCCATTTTAACTGCACACTTAGGTAAGTAAGGATCAAGGTGAAAACCAGAGAACAGTTTCTGAGCCAAGAGGATATTATCCTTGATTCGCCGGCCCTTAACAAAAGCATTTTGAAATGGGCTAATCACATCTTGAAAGATAGCAACCACCCGATTAGCCAACACTTTAGTAATGCATTTGTAAATCGTATTACAATAGGCAATGGGCCTGTAATCATCCACAGTAGTCGCATAAGGGGTTTTTGGTACCAACACCAAAATGGTATTGTTAATCTCCCTCAAGAGCCTACCCGTGATGAAGAAGTCCCTCACCGCCGCCGTAATCAACTGTCCTACCTATCTCAGTTGTGCTTGAAAAATTCAACCATAAAACCATCCGGACCAAGAGCCTTACCTCGAGCTAAAGAAAAAATAGTATTCCGAATCTCTAAATCAGAGACAGGACGAGCAAGAAAACTAACCTAGTCGTCATTTAAGGGAGACTAAATAGCCTCTTGAATCTCGTGAATCGAAGGCCCTCCATGCACAGCCTACGACGTCAAGAGGTCTTGGAAATGGTTGATGAAATGCTGCTGAACCAAGACTGGGTCAGTGATTTGATTACCAGAGGTATCCATGACCGAGAAAACTCTGTTTCTCATCTGTCTTTTGTTGACATAATGATGGAAGAAGTTAGTATTTCGGTCCTCATCCTTAAGCCACCTGATCTTGGACTTCTGTTTATAGAAAGACTCTTCCCGACACCGAAGGTCCGACGATGAGTTTTCTCCAAATCTGCAAGTTTAACATTGGTCGGGTCCTGCTGGAGGCCCACCTAGGTAATCCTTAAAGTCTCCCTCGCCTCTGAAGTCCTGGCAAAGATGTTAGAGAATGACTCTATTGAGCTGCTTGAGGTGAGCTTTAAGGGATTTCAATTTACAAACAAGTTTGTACATGAAAACACCATCACCCGGTTCCTCCCAAACTTGATTAATGATTGTGTTGAAATCCGAATGCTTTATTCAATAATCAAAAAACTTAAACAACTTCCTCTGAAGAACAGGGTTCAAGACTTTGACTACCATAGGGGAGTGATTAGAGATACCTGGGGCAAGGAATGAAGCTTTCAAATAGAAGAAGTCTTGGCTCCATTTGGTATTCACGAGGACCCTGTCAATCTTCCTAATCTTCTGAGAAGCTCTTGAAGTTGTCCAGATGAACCGAAAACCAACGTATCTCAAATCATTTAACTCTGATTAAGCTAAGCATTGATCGAATTCATCACAATACAGAATCCAAGCATCTGAACCACCTAATCTGTCCGACAGGTCTTTTATAGCGTTGAAGTCACCCGCTACCAACCAAGCCGAATTTTGCAAAGTGCTGTTTTTAAGAAAAAAGTCCTCCCAAAGCGGTCTCCTCGCCGGAAGGTGTGCTGGTCGTAGACAACAGACACACAATAGACCACATTCGACTCTAAAGACCTTAAGTCCCCATGGATCACCTGGTTAGTAATCGTGGAGGCTTCAAAATTAACAAGGAAGGGGTTCCAACCAACCCAAATCCTCCCTCTAGGGGAGTGCACATAATTTGCTACCCAGCTCCAATCCCTCAACAGCCGCCTAGAAATGGAGATGAAGAGAGACTCGGGAACCTTTGTTTCCAACAAGCCGACTAAACACAACTCATTTGAAGATACCAGGTTACGAACCTTCGCCTGCCTAATGTGGTTAACAAGGCCCCTAATGTTCCAAAAACCAAAAAACACGTGCAAAAAGAGGAGCAGAGAGGGACGGTTACCTCCTCTTGCTAGGCTTATACCAATTGGACGCCAAAGTAGGGAGGGTAGAAGGGGGTTGATCTGGGCAAAGATTCAACAATTTAACTTGCATGGTTTCCGGCTTCGTAACATCAGGAGGGGCTCTCGGAGATAAAGGATTAGGAGAGAGCAAGTCGTCCTCATTTGAGCTGTAGATTAACCTCGCCGAGTCATCCAAATCATCATTAGAGCTTGCCGGGGCTCGGGAGGTGTCGGTCGGGTTGGCCCTATCCACAACAGGGATGGAACGGCCATCATCTGACTTCGAGAGGTACTTTAAACCTCTATGGGCCTTCCGAGTTGAGGTAGAAGGCATACCTTTCCCAGAGGCGGTGTCCTTCATTTTTAAGATCCGCCCTTCTTTGCTGGGAGGTGCTAGAAGGGACAGACCACTTTCCTTAGTCAAGGAAGGCCTTTTCTTCTTTCCCCTTACTTGCTCCCAACCTGGCTCAGGCCCTGGAGGGAGATCTGCATTCGCCGGAGCAAGGATAGGGACCAAATCAGGAGCAGTAGGCTTGGCGATGGTCTGGACCTGCATTTGTCTATAGCATCAGAGCAACTAGGGACCAAATCAAGGACAGACGTTATCGAACTAAGGGAAAGGCCCTGTACTTGAGCAGCAGGGGAATCACTCGGCGGGATGGGAGGGGTAGGGTAAGTTGAAATTTGACATTTATGGCCAAACGTGCCACATTTTTGGCAGGACACCAGCCTCCATTGATACTCGATGGCCACCTTACGAGAGACTCCATTAAGAACTATATCAACTAAGCTACACTGAGGCAGATTCGTAGAGATCTCGACACACACCCTAGCATAGGAGATCATGTTCAACTGTTTAGTCCTTTGATCCACATAGAGAGGTTTCCCTACCATACTAGCAATAGCACTAATCGCTAGCGCAGACCAGAGATCATAGGGGAGGTTTTTCAACCTTATCCACACTAGAATGGTGGCATGATTATCCTTCTTCAAATCCATCAAAGGTTTCCATTGTTGAAGGACAAGAGGGACCCTGGCAATGGTAATCGAACCACCCTCTAAAATCTTCCTTCGAAAATCCGCATCCGAGATATGAAAGAAATAAAAACCCTGGTCGTTTACCATCACTGTAGCTAGGTTCGGACCCCAAGCATGATCGAGTGCAGACTCTGTGATCTTAAAGGGAAGTTTTTCCCCACAAAATACCCAACAAGGCATTGGTGCCACTTAGGATCAACAACCTCCAGAACATCCTCCGAAAGGTTGACAATAGCCTTGTTGTCTACAAAAGTTGGGGAATTGAATGTAAACTCATACCCCTTAGTCGTAGCTCTCGCGACATTGGCCCAAGAGCGGGCTAGAGGAATTTTGGAGCTCCTAGGCAGCTGGGCTCTCGGTTGGGGTCTTTTGGAGGAAGACTTGCCTCGGCTACGGCCCCGATTCCCAAAAGAGCCTTGCGGGCCTTCGCAAGGGACCCTCTGGTTTTCCACTCGAGTATTAGGAACAGGGGCCGAGCGACTCGTAACCACAGAAGTCGGGGGGTTTTGGGGCACGGCAACAGGGGACCGCTTACTCAGCCCAACCACACCCATATGGGCCTTACCCTGCTGGCCTACCCCTTTAGCAGATGAGGAAGCCATATATGCAGCAGCAACCCACTAGGAACCCACAAACCTTAGCTTTGAGAACACATAATAGAGTTTGTAGGACATATCAGGGCAAAAGCTATAGTGAGGGCAGAGAGGGATGCTAGACGAAGCAACCCACCAAGAATTAGCCCCAACGAACGGTTAGATGAAGAGCAGCAAAAAAAATCAGCTCTCGCAACTACAGTATACCGATCGCCCCTTTGAGAGCACTTGGTGAACAACTCATTCCTACCTTTATTTCTTGAATTTACAAATTTGCCCCAGTTTTTGCAAAATTACAAAAATGCCCCATCAACTAGGTTTTAATTGCATGATCGAGCATAATCGTTCGTCCTTGATATATCGTAGCTGTCCAAATTAGGCATGTGCATAATTAGTTATCATCTCATACAAACTTAAGGCTTAAGAAAAGGTTGTTAGGCTAGGAGATTAGTCCCCAGCCCTTGGATCCAAGGGCTGGGATGACTTCTCCCATGAACCTATATATTGGTTTTTCCCTCCAAAAGTGAGGGAGAGGGCTCCTTTCATTTTTTGTAGAAACCATATTTGATCTCTCATTTCTCTCTCAAGTCTTTTTCTTTCCTCCTCTCTCTCTCTCTCGATCGCCTCTCATCTGCTGCCACAACCATCGTCGTCGGAGCCCGATTAGCGGCGCACTTGCCCTCCAATGATCCTCACCTACTCCTTGAGCCGTTCGTTGCCATTGGACGTCCAGGTGTCCATAAGAGTAGCTTGTTCGGCCACTCCTTTTTGGCACAAGTGTTGTCTCTCACGCCGCCCATGTTGGCGACTATTTCCGCTGTGATCGATGACTAGCCGGTCTCCCCAACTCCTCTGATCGATCCAACAACATCTGTAGCCAAATTAAACGTTTTTCACTTTGTGCTGGATAGTACTAGAGCTAGACTTCCCATTTGGGCACATATAAACCCCAATGTATCATGTCACTGAGATAGTCCCATATACATTTTTTCGGGCATAGGCATCAAGTGGTAATCCCGATGAAACTGAGCTATGCGCCTTTCTTTTTTATCTTGTTCAAGCCAAGATCATATGTTGTTGTCATAGATTTCTCTTGATTTTGCAGGAATTAATGAGCAAGGAAAGAGGATAGGACAAGATGATGATGACAATAAACCTTGGAGCATATTGGATCAGGGAGAATCTCACGATAGATGCTTGATGGGGTCACCGTATTCTTTTTCGAATCTTGAGAAATCTTTGTACTGAATACGACATGAGAGATGATGAGATATGATATAGGCTTGGTTTCCCATGACTTTGGATTAGATAAAATCATAATTATCCTTTCAAGAAACTTAATAGGAAAGATGATCTAGCTAATGAAATTGTTCGATACAGACCAATCCGTATGGGGAACCTCATCCATCATTCACCACTTAAAAATATCATTTGCGAGTTTGAATTTATAAATCATTCTATGCCCAAAAAAGAAAGATCAAATTCGTGCTTATTTTTTTTTAGTGAAAGAAGATATCATCTTTGATAGTACGATCTATATTCTAGCCATGAAAAATTTGCGATGATCTATGTCTTAATCACCCTCCTTAATTTTACCAATTTGGTAATGATCCTAAGGATCTTACTCCATAAAGCGTATGGATTGAGGGAATCCAGATCTAATATTCGTTGGCATCTGTCTCGTTCTGTCCTTAATCCAGTTCCTGTCTTGCTACAAGATAAGGGGTTATTGCATGCGTTAAAGCGTGCACTTTGTAGCAGCCCAAAAGGGGAATTCTTGAGGAAGAATCTCACATGAAGATCATCCTGAGCAGTTGGTGGTCGGAGATCTACAAAATAGCCACCGGATAGCCTTCTTGCTGCAAATTTCCTCACCGGAATCCCTCCTCGAGCCCGATCCTCCATCGGCAGCTGATCAGAGCCATTCCAGCGCCATTTGGTGCTCCTTCGGCGATATTGACCTCCACTAGACATGCCTCGATGTCTCTTCAAGATCGTGGTGCCTTAGTTGTGGCTCATTTGAGCTAGATTACGCAAAAATGTCAAAAGGTGGGTTCCTATATCGTGAGGAAGCGAGGTGGCGATAGGCAACCGGGGCTAGAGCTCAATCTAGGATGCAATCTAATGTCATAATAGATGATTGGTGGTACTTAGGATGCCTATGGATGAATGTAGATAGGTTATGATGGCTCGTATGTGGATGATTGCTTGGATTTTTGCCGATATGCAATTCGGATGCCTTGCTTGACTTGTTTGTATGTTTCTCTTAAAACAAGCTAGATAACGGCCTTTTTAGGGTTTCGTGTCTTCATAAAAATCAAAGTATATTCCATGGGCTTTTTAACAGTATAAAGATTGCACCGATCGGCCTCTGTTTGCAAGAGCAATTGCTTGCTCAAATTCTGATTTTTAATCTATCATATCGTTGCAATTTGGAGTGTTGGACAACCTACTCTGCTTCTCTATTTTGTTTGGCTTTTTGTGGTTAGAATTAGGTTTGAAGGTCCGCATGAGTTTTAACTCTAACATCGAGGCCTATCCACATAAAAAATTGTGGAATTTTCTCATGTCATTTGGATAGGAATAAGCATGCTTGTTTCTGCTGTTCTCTGCTGGTTTTGTCACTAACCTGACTTCCTAGAGGAATATCTTTGATTGAGCTTGTTAATGTATTCAATTACCTTTGGTGCCTTCTAGACATTCATAAATGACATCTAAAGCTTTGAAACGACGTATGACACGCATTAATTGAGTATCGTTGGCTATGTCAAAACCCTTTCTGAAGTCAGTGCATCTGTTCTGCAATTTTGATCATGTATTGTTATGAATAGGTTAGCCGACCTACTTAGATTCATGAATTTTTATGATTTTTTATGCATTGATCTAGGACTAAGTGTCTTATCACATTTTCTCTTACATCTAGCCTTAAAACATACCAAAATTTCATAAAATTTATGCATCATTCAAGTAGGATAATGGCCGAAAATTTGTATGTCATGTTCTGTTTGCTTTGGCCTGATCTGTCCATCTATGTGAACGTCTTTGTTTGAGCTTGAAAAAGATCTTAATTAGACTTGTCTTCTTCTAGACATTTGTAAAGGATTTCTCAAGCTTTAAAACGACATATTATATGTCCCAGTTGGACATCATTTGATATGTTGAACATTTTTCCAAAATCGGGTTCAAATCTGGAACTTTACTGAACAAATATGCTTGTTATTGTTAGAGAAAACTCATTTATTGTTTTGAAGCTGACAAAACCTTTTCAAAAGTTTAGTTTGAAGACTTGCAAACTTAAGTGTTATAGTCTGAAGAACTCCAGACTCTATTGTCAAAGTCTGAAGACCGCTAGACTTTGATCTCAAAGTCTGACCTCACTGATAGGTTCCAGACCGAAGAGTAAAGACTTATCCAGATGCGGATTTATCTTCAAGGATTCGGTTCGTATGGCTTATAGAAGATCTTATGGCTGGATATAGCATCTACTTGATTGATTATTCTTATTGGAATCAAGTTCGATATAAAGATCTTTTGAAAGGCGAAGTATACTTGGAATATTCTACTTATGGAAACTAAGATCCTGATTGTATGGGCGAGCATGATTGATGGGCTCTCATCACATTCCTAAAACGACTCGAGATCTCCTTAATTGATTTTGTCCAACGGGTAGATTGGAAGAACTCATTTGGAAAGTGCCAACAGTAATGAAGGCATGAAGGAATATTTAAGGTAGACTCTCAAGTTGTTCGAAGAAGTGCGTGAAAGAAAATTTTCATTTTTTGAAGCTTCCTAGTTCTTTGCTATTTCAATTGTCGAGCTTAATTTGTACTCAAAAGAGAGAGCAAACACTTGTGAGACTTTAGAAGAGTGTAGTAGAGTTTCTACATTGTGAAGTCAAGGACATGAGATTGTAAAAACTCTTTTGATTCATAGTGAAATTTAGCCAGTGGGCTGTTAGTGCGGGAGAGTAGACGTAGGCTTGATCTAAGCCGAATCACTATAAATTTTGTGTTTCTATTCTCTTCCCTGAACTCTTTTATTCATTTGTAAATTTATCTAATTACTGAACTTGCTCTAGTCCATTACTTTGTAGATTCCAGTTTGAAAGAAAAAGTATTTATAAACGTTTCCGCAAAAATTTCTTTTAACACCTATTCACCCCCTTTAGGTGTTCTTACTAGTCCTTTCAGTTATGTCTCTGTGGATCCAACTGTTTGTCAATTTTGTGTGATTTTGTGTGCGCTGATTTTGAGATATAGTCATTGATGAAATTGTTTAAAATATTCAAAGATTCGGTTCGTATGATTTATAGAAGATTTTATGGCTGGATTTATCATCTACTTGATTGATTATTCTTATTGGAATCAAGTTTGATATAAAGATCTTTTGAAAGGCGAAGTATATTTGGAAAATTCTACTTATGGAAACCAAGATCCTGATTGTATGGGTAAGCAGGATTGATGGACTCTCATCACATTCCTAAAACAACTCGAGATCTCATCGATTGATTTTGTCCAACGGGTAGATTGGAAGAACTCATTTGGAAAGTGCCAACGGTAATGAAGGCATGAAGGAGCATTTAAGGCAAACCCTCAAGTTGTTCGAAGAAGTGCGTGAAAGAAAATTTTCATTTTCTGAAGCTTCCTAGTTCTTTGCTATTTCAATTGTCGAGCTTAATTTGTACTCAAAAGAGAGAGCAAACACTTGTGAGACTTTGGAAGAGTGTAGTAGAGTTTCTACACTATAAAGTCAAGGACGTGAGATTGTAAAAACTCTTTTGATTCATAGTGAAATTCAGCCAGTGGGCTATTAGTGCGGGAGAGTGGACGTAGGCTTGATTTAAGTCGAACCACTATAAACTTTGTTTTTCTATTCTCTTCCTTGAACTCTTTTATTTATTTGTAAATTTATCTAATTGCTGAACTTGTTCTAGTCCATTACTTTGTAGATTCCAGTTCGAAAGACAAAGTATTTATAAACATTTCCGCAAAAATCTCTTTTAACACCTATTCACCCCCCTCTAGGTGTTCTTACTAGCCATTTTGGTCATGTCTTTGTGGATCCGACTGTTTGTTAATTTTGTGTGATTTTGTGCACACTGATTTTGAGGTATAGTCATTGATGAAATTGTTTAAAATAACTACCGCCTGCGGTGGCGTCGCTAGCTCGGGCTCTCTCCCTCTCATGAAAGGGAGGAGTTTGAATCCAAGAGGCGTCGCTAGGGATTTTTATACGTGACGTAAGGGTGGTGGGTCCTCCGTTAGCGTCACCCCAGGATTTGCTCAGCGGCAGTCGGCTGTACGGAGTTCCTTGGGTTACCAAAAAAAAAAATTTATTTAAAATATTCAAGGATTCGGTTCGTATGATTTATAGAAGATCTTATGGCTGGATATAGTATCTACTTGATTGATTATTCTTATTGGAATCAAGTTCGATATAAAGAACTTTTGAAAGACGAAGTATACTTGGAAGATTCTATTTATGGAAACCAAGATTCTGATTGTATGGGCGAGCAGGATTGATGGGCTCTCATCACATTCCTAAAACGACTCGAGATCTCCTTGATTGATTCTGTCCAACGGGTAGATTGGAAGAACTCATTTGGAAAGTGCCAACGGTAATGAAGGCATGAAGAAGTATTTAAGGCAGACCCTTAAGTTGTTCGAAGAAGTGCGTGAAAGAAAATTTTCATTTTCTGAAGCTTCCTAGTTTTTTGCTATTTCAATTGTCGAGCTTAATTTATACTCAAAAGAGAGAGCAAACACTTGTGAGACTTTGGAAGAGTGTAATAGAGTTCCTACACTGTGAAGTCAAGAACGTGAGATTATAAAAACTCTTTTGATTCATAGTGAAATTCAGCCAGTGGGTTGTCAGTGCGGGAGAGTGGACGTAGGCTTGATCTAAGCCGAACCACTATAAACTTTGTGTTTCTATTCTCTTCTCTAAACTCTCTTATTCATTTGTAAATTTATCTAATTGTTGAACTTGCTCTAGTCCATTACTTTGTAGATTCCTGTTCGAAAGAAAAAGTATTTATAAACGTTTCTGCAAAAATTTCTTTTAACACCTATTCATCCCCCTCTAGGTGTTCTTACTAGCCCTTTTAGTTATGTCTCTGTGGATCCGACTGTTTGTCAATTTTGTGTGATTTTGTGCACGCTGATTTTGAGGTATAGTCATTGATGAAATTGTTTAAAATATTCAGGTCTATCACATAAGAAAATTTGAGAATTTTTAAACATCATTTGATAGGGTCGAAATGCCATGCATTCCACGTTTTTCTGCTGTCATATTCTGTTCCTAATTGACCTATCTGTGTTCTAGGATTTTTTATAAAATCATGTGTTAGGAATTTTAAGATATTTCCTCATGAAAGTTGCTCTTTACATGTTGATTTACCTATTATAAGAATTCTAGTATTGGATAATCATTGATGGTACCTTTATTGATTTCACATTGAGTGCCCTGTTTCTGTGATTGCCATTTTGGCTGATTGACTTACCTCTATTCTTGGATTTTTTTAGAAAATCATGCGTGTGGAACTAGACTTCGTTATCTTCTTGAAAATTGATTGTGATATGTTGAACTTTGCTGTCGTAAAATTTCACAAAATAAAAACGTGATGTCATATTTTTACCGTCCATCTGAAAATTGCAAGACATTCTGAAATTTTAATTTCTCAACATAGTTTTTAACTTATTTAAAGCTTTAGTAGTTCATGTGATACCCATGCGAAGAGTCATTTGGCATTTCTCGAATTGTGATTTGACGTGATCTTTGTTAAAGCATTGGTTCGGGTTTGGGACGTTTGTGAGGCTTGATCAGTTGTGCCCTTGATGCACCCAAGCTCACCTTGACATTTAGACACAATCCATGATTTGATAAAATTATGTCCATTATTCAACATTTATCTTTAAACCATGATTTAACATGACCTTCATCAAAGTAATGGTTCATGTTTGGAATGTCAATGATGCTTGATTAGTGCGCCCATGATGCACTCAAGCTCGCCTTGATGGCTATACACCTTGGAGTTATGTCCTTTTTTTTTTTTTATCAAATTCTTTTAAAATGACTTACTTCTTTGTCAATTGCTGGCAAATTTTTTTTGGGTATCACGTGAATTGCATACTGATTGTCTCGTTTGTCATGAATATATGAATTGCATAAGCATATCCAATGGTGCATGTGCTTGAACAAATGATCCCTTGCAAGTTCACTAATTTGTTTGCATTGATTGAGAGACAGGGTCATATGACCTGCATGCATGTTTTCTTAGACACTTTGTATGCGATTTTTAGATGTATGATTTAGGCACGATGCATAATCACATGGGTTACTTTGGGATGACACTTAGAACCTGACTTAGAGACTTTTAGCATTAGTCATCAATACATGAATACAAATGATGGCTAATATCTATAAGTCACATTAAAATAAATTGGGTAGATATCCTAGGCAGGCCATTGCATGAAATTAAAAGGCCGACCTTGACGGCATTCATGATTGTTTGATTACTTCCCTTGGATGTTTTGATGTGAAATATCATATTGGTTGTTTGCCACAAATTGTTTGTTCGTATATTTTTCGTATTTGTTTTAGCAATAGACTAGGTTTAGGATAGTTCTTGAAAGTGATCCTTGGAGGTGGCGATCCTGAAGACATGAAGATGATGAATGGTTGATGTCCACTATGACCTTTCATTTGTACTATTCATTTCCTGACATATATCTCGGGTTGTCTTTGGCATTGTATAAACACCCGATGAGTTGCGGGTTTTTTCCTTTATTGCACTTAGAGTTGCATGTCTAGATTTATTTTGCCCTTTTAATTGCTTTGGTTGTTTACTTTTACACATTATCTTTCAATTAATTGTTTGTTACGTTCTTGTTCTTACTTGAATAGAGCAGAATAGGACAACCTAACCATCCATGCCTGATCACCTTAGTGATAAATGCATGAAAATGTAAAAGACATGCATAATCATGTTAGGTAACAGTACACGCCAATTATGTACTAAAAGGACACTAATAGCAACATTAGCGTAATCCAAATTCCTGAAATTTAGATCTTTGGTTGTGTAGGTATAAAGGGATCACTCACAATTCTCAATTAGGCACTCTAGCTTGCCCCAAAAAATGAGGCTAGTGGCGACTCCTAAATGTCACATAGATTGTCTAAAACAACTTAGAAAATAATGAATATATCGTGAGGGGTTCTTAATTGTGATTTAACATACTCAATATGTAGCCAAAAGATGAACAGATGAAGTGATGCCATCTTTGACCAATGTACCTTTGAGAGGGCTATCATGATTATATACCCTTAAACCCATTCTTTCGAGATTGGGTCATGACAAATCCCATTGTCACACGAGGTGAGCTTGGGAGAGCTCACAATCATGACCGATTGAACTCATATGGTTGATCCCAAAGGATGAGGTGATGACATTCTTGGAGTTACACACCGTGAGGGAGCTCTCATGGTCAAGCACTTCTAAACCCTAACTTTTATGCCAAGGTCAAGTCGCGACCGTGTAGACTTATTAAACCCCATTTGTTGCTTTGAAGATAAATAATTTGGCTAAAAACAATAACTTATATTACTTATGAAAATAAATGAATGAAATGTACTTTTACTATTTACAAAAATGTTTAAATATAAATTGTTGTTGATAAATATATTTTTCATAAACTAATTAATTTAAGTGATACAAGCAATCAATTATTTGTAAATATTTTTTAAATTATTCATTTTTCACAAAACAATCGAACTTGCAATGAAAATGAAGTAATGATGGTGGTAATAGTTTTCGAATGGATTTAAGTCCAAGGATAGATATTGCATGTTGCCATAACTGAGGTAATTAGTGCATATAAGTTGGTAAGTTCATTTAAAAGTTGCACTTCAAAATGACCAGAGATAAGTCTATAAGTGACTTAAATAATAGTTGATAACTAGGGACAAGTGCTGGAATTATGTTTGGCTATTTGATATACAAGTTAATAACTTCAAAATGTCATTGAAATAATAGTTGTAAGTTGTTACAAAATCTTGTAATTTTAGACATGCACCAATAAACCCAAAAATGGTGAATAACTTAAATTGGGAATAAAGTTAGTAAGCAACTTGAGTTAGGTTGATAATTTTACATACAAGTTGATGACTTTAAAACGTCAATAAGCTATTAAGCGAAGATTGGTAAGTTGTCACAAAAGTTAATAACTCTATAACAATAAAATAGACATTTCTATGTGCATCAAATAAGAATTGATAAGTTAAATCTAATAATTAACTCAATCATAAGTTGGTAAGCAACTTAAATAAGGTTGGTAATTTTAAAATGTCCAGCATGTATGTAAACTTTTAGAAAAGCCGTTCATTTTAAACGACAAAGTAAATGTTGTTAAGTGATTCAAATAAGAGCCGATAACCTAAAATTATTGATTAATTCAATCGAGAAAATATCATTAGATAACTCAAATAAGGTCAGTAATTTGATATAAGTGTTGGTAATGTAAAACATCAATAAGCCATGAAAATAAAAGTTGGTAAGTTCTCACAAGATTGGTGATTTCAAAATAACTAAAAAATTATTAAATAACCAAATAGGAGTTGACAATTTAGCATTAGTTTATCACTATATGGGAAAAAAAATTTGTAAGTAACTCAAATTAAGGTTAGTAATTTGATATATAAGTTGCTAACTTTAATTGGTTTGCTATGAGAAAATCAAATAAATGTGTATTTGTTTCTCGCTTTTTCCTACTAAAATGGAAAATCTTGTATTTTACATTTGAACTAATTAAAATAAGAGTTGGTAAAGTTAAAATCAGTTGGTAAGTTAATCGAGAAAAAGTTGACAAGAAACTCAAATAAGGTTGGTTTAAATGTAAGAGTTGATAATTTAAAACATTTAGTAAGATAAAAAATGATAAGTCATTATAAAAGTTACTAGGTTTGAAACGGTCAAATGAAATGTTGTTTAATGACTTAAATAAGAGTTTGTGAGTTAAAGCTCGTTGGTAACTTAATTATAAATTTTGATAGATAATTTAAATAAAACTCGGTATAGATTGAAACATTAATTCACGGCAAATAAAAGTTGGTAAAGTTACAAAAGCTTATAGTTAGGGACAATGACGTGGATGGTCCTTGTACTTTTTTTCAATCTTTAATGTGGTCTTTGAAATCTTAATTCAATCTAGTCTTTGTGTGACACAATTAAGTATGCGAAAGCATAAAACCGTAATGTACAATAAATGTAATTCACAAGTGCTAATAATTTACACATACCGTTTTCTTCTCATTATTAATCCTTTTTCGAGTACTTATGTAAATACTAGAACTAACATAATACAAAGCATTAACTCTTGGAAAAAAAAAGGTTGGTTTTTGTTAATACTACCCCATACTATTGCATCCAAAAACTTGCCTGTACAAAATCACATACTAGACAACGAATCAACAACTTCACCCATTGACATGCCATCATTGCCTTCGAGACCAAGGGAACCATATTAAGCGACAAATCAATGGTGAATCCATTCTTGAAGCCCCACGTCAACTCATACAATGGAACTACATTTACTATTTCCTCTATCTCTAAACTCTTATTTGCTATTTTTGATAGACTTTTGTTGACAGCTAAATTTTGGACAATCCATTTAGTCATTTATTGCATAAAAAATTAGGGATTAATTTTTAACCTCTAAGCAAAAATATTAAAATTAAGTTGCATAGCACATAGTTTTAGGAGCATCTTTTTATTTGCATTGGACTGATGACATATGGGTTTGAATTGGTGGTTCTAAGCTTTAAATTGACAGGCCGGACTAAGCCTATGAAGAGAGCAAATCGGCCCAAGCCTGTATCATCGAAGAGATTTTTACGGATTCATCTTTGCGAGATTTCAAATTTGAGAAAAATCATTTTGCAATCCTGAATTGTATCAAAAACAAATATTGCGTTCGGAAAAGAAATCTCCGTGGATGTTGATTTGGAAAAAATTAAAACCCTAATCCTTGGCCTATAAATAGGTGGTTCGCGTAGGGTTTCGAGGGGGCCACACATTGAATACACGGCCGCACAAGAGGGGCTGCTTTTTACTTCGTAGGGGAAGAATTTCTTTTAGGATTTTTCTAGGTTTTTTTCGTGGTTTATTTTGGGGGGCTTTTTCTCAATTGCTAGGTCAAAAAAAAGAAATCGACACAAAGAAAGAGAATAAGAGTTTTCCCTTAGGCTTTTCGTTCGTCCCTTTGAAAAAAGAAAAGGAAAAAGCTTGAGGAAAAGCAAAAAAAAGAAAAGGAAAGGAGAGGGGGAAACATGAAGAAGGGAAAAAAAGCAAAAGTGGTAGGGGTGATTGGACATTTAGGCTGCGTATGACAACGCTTCTTGGTTGGGGAAGAGTTTTTTTTTTTTTAGAAATAGTTCTTTTCTATTTCTATTTCGGGGAACAATTTCTGAGTAAAAGAACCCGTTTGGTAACTACACAAAATTTCTACTCTTGGAATAGAAAAAGAATAGAAATGCGTTTGGTAATGTAACAATTTCTTTTTTGTATTTATTCATTTTTAATTCTTGCTCACGGATCGCTAACTGCCAACTGCCGCTCGTCGCCACCGCTGCACGACCGCCGATCGTCACCGTCGACCGCCACCGCACAGCCCATTGGCTGCCAATGACTGATGGGCTGTGCGGCGGTGGTCGGCGGTGACGGTCGGTGGTTGGCAGTCGTGCAGCGGCGGCGACGGCGACCGGCCGGTGGCGGCAATCGACAACTGGCGGCGGTGGCGACGGTGACCGGCGACCAGAGGCGGCAGTGGTAGTCAGCGGTTGGCGGTGGCTCCGAGCGGTTGAAGGTGGCCGTGGCAAGAGAGAAATAAAAGAAAAATAAAAAAGAAAATTGACTTATTTCCATAAATTGCTCCCGGGAACAGGAAACAACTTTTTTTTACTTCTCGTTTCTGCTCCAAATCTATTCCCGGGCTAACTTTCTATTCCGAGGAATAGAAAAACAATTTGGCCTTACCAAACGGATTTTTGTTCCTTTTTTTTGTTCCGGGGAACAAAAGAATAGAAATTCAAAGGAATAGAAATGTTACCATGCGCTGCCTTACTGTTCATCGTCTTCCTCCATACTTGCCGCCTGATCTGTCGCACCCTTGCTACTCCTCGTCGGCATACCAGCAACCAGGCTTCCGTTTTACCGGCCACCGCGCGTGCACCGCTGCTCGTCGCTCCACCCAACTCTGACGCCCCTGCAGTTTCGCCATCTGCGCAGCCCGAGCGACGACGAAGCTGCTGCCTGTGACGCCACTTCTGCCTTGCAGCGACCCACACCTCAGCAGATCTCAAGCCAGCTCATCCCTGCCTTGTCCGTGAGCTGCCCGAGTCACCTAGCTCCGCCACTGCTCTGATGCATTGCCGCTCTGCTGCCTCGCCGGACGCTGCGTTACCGCCCTGCCAGCCTCAGTTACCTCTTATCCCAACACCGCACTTGCTCCAAGCTTCCTCGAGCGACTGCCCTGCAGCCCCCACGACGCCGGACTCCCCTGTTTCGCTGCTGGTCCGCCTTCGCCGGATTTTGCCGGACTTCGCCGGAGCTCCGATCACCGAGACCTCCGACCGACAGTGACCAACGACACCACAACTGCTACCCTTGCACCGTTCTTAGCCGCGCCGAGCCTCCTTCGTGGTCCAATCTATCGGATATTGGGAAAAAAGTTCAAATTTAGGTAGAGATTTATTTTATTTTATTAGGTAGATTTATTTTACTAGGTTGATTTATTTTATTAGGTAGATTTATTTTATCTTATTTTAGCTTTTGTTATTTTGTCTCTTTGTTTGAAATATTTCTCGAAGCATGGTTGAAATTCCCGATGTATAGCTTCGATTCGCAACCGCACATGAATTTTTATTCCATCTATAAGGCTTTAGATGGAATAATTAATCGTGCGGGAGTAAAATTGATCTCTTGATCTTTAAGGCTTAAGATCAATTTATCGATTTTATTAGCGAAATAATCAAGTTTGAATTTCAATTCGAATATGGATAACATTTCAGATGACCATGGATGATTTAGTGTTTATCTCTTAATTGTTCTATTTATCTCGAAAATACAAAAAAAAAAAAATTGCATTTGCATTCCATGTAGATTAGAATAGATTGCATCTTAGGTTAGAAATTGCTAAGTTAAGATAATATCTTAGTTTAAATTAGGATTCGGCTTGACCTAATTTCTAATACAAATTGAATAGAATCTTAATCTAGTTAGACAATTTTCACATTTTTCCTAATTTCGAATTTCATGAAAAAATACAAAAAATGACTTAGGATAAATTAGTTTCAATCCCTAGGATAGATTGTATTCTTTTTTTAAAAAATAAAAATAAAAAATGTCATGTGCATGTCATATAGAATTAGATTCATGAAATGCGCGTCATTTAGTGATTGTTGCTAAGTCCATTTAATTAGAAATTGCATGTCATTAGAATTAGGTCATTTAGTTATATTGCATTGCATAAAGCATGATTCTCATTAATTAAATGAAAAAAAAAGAAATTGCGTGTTAATTAGAAATCATATCTAGGGTTGTTGATGTGAATTCTGATCTAACAACGCAGATGCTTTCGTTGCCACAAGGTAAGTCTTGAAATTTAGTCATTGCTTTCTTAGGTGTTAAATTGGTGATTTGCGCACCTGCATGATCACATCACATGTTAGGGAAATAGATTTAAAATCAATTCAAGCTGCCTGCAAAACTTTTTTTTTTTTCAAAATAAAAGAGAAAGATACCGAAAGGCGTTAGAGAAATCTTGTATAATCAAGTCCCCGAACTCATAATCTCTGGTTCGCGGGAGTAAAGTAAATCTCCCGTTACTTTACTTGGGTTTCTAATCAATCCACCAAAAATAGATTAGTGGCGATTTTTGATTAAAAATTAATGCAGAACTTCAACCTAAGTTGCAAATTGGTATGGGCTTGGGAGAACTCGAGCTAAGTTTATGTTTAGTAATTCATTAGCCAAACCTTAGGTGATGCACCCAAAAATTTGGCCGCGACAACTTTTGCACACCGGTAAATATCATCATATTACTATTGATATTCGGATTCGGATTTTACTTGAGTTCGATAATATTCAACTCAACTATTTTTATTTCCGCATTTAATTGTCAAGTATTTTCAAAATCACGTATTCACCCTTTCTAGGTGGTACTACTAGCTCCAATAGTAGGTAGATTCCACTAAATGCAAATGATTATCTCAATTGCCTTTAAAGTCAATTAGGCATACTCACAACATATTCTCCAATGTCCTTATGATTCTTTTTTGTTGACCATTAGTTTGGGATGGAAAGCAGTACTATGTTGAAGTTTAGTTCCAAATGCAATTTGGAAACTCCGCCAAAAACTCGCTATAAATCTTGTGTCTCAATTCGATTTGATAGTGACAAGCAAACTATTATGGTTATGCATAATTTTCTAGCATGCAAACTATTTGCCATGTGAATCGGTGATTAGCCACCGATTCTTTCGCTTCAATCTAGTTACAAATTTGTTCTTGAAGGACGAGCTTGTGATGATCTCTACTGATCATGCTCTAATGAAATGACTTGATTTTTTATTTTTTGTTTATTTTGGAGATCTATGGTTTGTTTAGTTACTATACTTTTGAGATTCCCTTTCATGTATCAGTTTGGTAATGAATGTAAATTTCTTTTTAACCAAAAAAAAAATCTACTCACACAACCAGAAAGTGAGGTTAGTTAAACAATTTACTATTATCCAAATGAAATTATGACTTTTTGGTGTCTTAGGTAACCCTTGGACAAAATCCATCGTTACGTGACTCCACTTCCATTCAAGTATTTCCAACGGTTTCAATATCCCTCCAGGTTTACGATGTTCTGCGTTCACTTATTGACACGTCAAATATCTCGATACATGTTTGGTAATATCCACTTTCTTACCATTCCCCAAATAGTTTTGATGCAGATCTTGATACATTTTAATGTCATTACTATGATAGTTTTGAAGTAGTTTTGATGCAAATGAATATTATAATTACTATGATGAGCTTCTGAAAAAATTTCATTTCTCATATTGATGTCATTAAGTATGCAAAGACGTCCATGAAGTCTCAAAATCCCATCTTCTAACACCTGAAAGTCTAGCATTGGCCTTTTTTCCTTCTAAATCCTCTCTTAAGGTTTTTTAAGTATCAAGATCAATTTGTTGCAAAGTCTTGATTATTTGCACAATCTCTGACTCAATTCTAAGAGTAGCCATCGCACTCAAAAAACTACTTGTATCAAACCTAGACTCAAAATCTTGAGCTTCTTTAAGTAAGGTCCATTCTTTGACCATGATATATGCAACAACTTGTGTAGACTTCCCACTGAGAGCATCCATAACTTTATTCTCTTTTTCAGGATAGTACAAAATCTCACAATCATTGTCTTTCAATAATTCCATCCACCTCTACCTCGCAGTCAATTCTTTGTGGGAAAACAAGTATTTCAAGCTCTCATGGTCTATGTAGATTTCAAACTTTTCTCTATATAGATAGTGCATCCATATTTTCAATGCAAACACAATTGCGACGAGCTCTTGATTATGGGTAGTCATACAACTTTAACAATCTGAAATAAGCAATAGTCTTTCCATGTTGCATTAAAACACAATTCGATCCCTTATAAGATGCATCACTACAAATTATGAAACTTGCATATCTTGATGGTATCATCAAGATCAGAGCAGTAGTCAATCTCCTTTTGAATTATTGAAAACTTTGTTATCAAACTACTTGAACTTCACATTCTTCCTCATCAATTGAGTAAACAGAGCGGCAAGATACAAAAATCCTTCTAAAATCTCCAATAATATCCAACTAAACCAAAGAAACTCCGAATTTCCATCACCATTGTTAGTCTTAGCCAATTTATCACTAACTCAAGTTTTTATGGGTCAACAAATATCCCTTCAGTGGTTACTACATAGCCTAAAAGTACTACACAATCTAACCAGAAGTCGCACTTACTGAACTTATCATACAATTTATGCTCACAAAGTGTTTTGAGTACATACCTTAAATGTTGCTTATGATCATCCAAGCTTTTTGAGTATACTAGAATATCATCAATGAACATTTTCACAAATTGATCCAAAAACAACTTAGACACCCTATTCATCAAATCTATAAAAGCTGTTGATGCATTAGTCAAACCAAAATGCATGACTAAGGACTCATAGTGATCATATCAAGTTTGGAAAGCCATTTAACGAATGTCTCCTATTTTGATCCGCAATTAATGGTACCCCGATCTTAAATCGATCTTGTAAAATACCGACGCCTCTTGAAGTTGATCAAATAAATCATCGATCCTAGACAATGAGTACTTATTCTTAATCGTAACTTAATGTAACTATCGATAATCAATGCAAGAACATATCGACCTTACTTTCTTTTTCACAGACAACATTGGTGCATCTCAAAGTGATGCACTAGGTTCAATAAAATCTTTACTAAGTAATTCCCATAGTTGCACCTTTAACTTTTTCAACTTTGTTACAATCATCCAATAGAGAGCTTCGGAAATAGGTTTTATTCTAGGAGCTTATTCAATGAAAACTTCAACTTTATGCTTCGACGGTAATTCTGGTAATTCCTCTAGAAATACATCAGGATTTCTAGGATTACTTCAAACTTTGCTTCTTCTTTTGACTTGCCACAAATGCCAAATATCCTAGGTAACCGACATTAAAAAGACGATGTGTATATGCAGAGATATGTGGCATTAAAAGATTTGCCCCAATTGCAAAGAATCCAAAACTAGGACAATTAAGTGGATTGAACTGGATTATTTTTCGACAATAATCTATATTGGCTCATTGCTTATTAAGTTAATCCATTCCTAATATAACATCAAAGTCATACATCGTCAATATGATCAACTCTGCAATTTGATCTCGTCCATTTGTGGTGACCTTATAATCCTTACATATCAGCGTAGACATTGCATCTTTTAGCTACGTAGAAACACTAAGGGATATTTCAACTGGCCTAGGGTTTACTTTAATCAATTGTATGAACTGCACATAAATGAATGAATGAGTCGTACCCGCGTATAAGCACTATTGTCACATATAAAGATAATACCCGCTATCATGGTCTCGGAAGCCTCGGCTTCCTTTTGTATGACTACATAAACCCGGCCTTGAGCTGGTAATCTTCAAAAAATTCACTTGCTGCAAGGCTTTGTTTTGTTGTGGTTGTTGCATGGTACCATACATTGGTGTTGCACAGCCATAGGACACCCCCTCATCTTGTGATCTTGTTGTTCACATCCGAAACGAACTCCTTTTAAAGCCCAGCATCGTGCATTCCCATGTAGCCTCCCTCAAGTACAACAAACATCACTTTGATATTGCATCCACATTGCTAGCTAGCATTATTTCTCTTATTCAGAACAACATTCATTTTCCAACTTGCATGGGCCTCTAGTCACAATGAAAGTTAGCTCGAAAGGCTGGATGATTAGGCCATGCCTGGAAAGTTGTTGTCGTTGTTAACTCTGCCAAGTCTTTTTCCACAAGTTGAGCACACTTGTACAAATAATTATAATCCTTAAGGTTCAATGGTACTAATTTGCTCCTAATATCAGATCTCAAGCCATCCCAAAACTTTTTAGCCTTGTCCTCAACCAACCTAGGGGCAAATCTTGAAAAATTCTGCAAATTTCACTTCGTACTGATCCATCGTCAGATCATTCTGTTGCAATTGCAAGAATTCCATCAATTACTCTTATCTCCAACATAGTCCAAAAAATACTTCCCGAAAAATGTATTGACAAAGCCACCCCAAGTGACAATAGTACCAGCCGGGAACACCGTTTCTTTAGATTCCTCCATCAGTGTGTGGCATTTTCTTAGACTAGGCACTTAGTTAGGGCTACCTTGTCAATATCATTGGAATCTAATGTGCAAATATCTTCTCCATCCCATCGATTCACAATTCTGCCTCTTTAGGATTTTCTACTCCAACAAACATGGGTGGTTTTAATTTCAAGAATTGTTTAATTAGACCTTGCAAATGATGTTCACCATTCCCCGAACTAGAGGTAGCTTGCTGTAGTACTTGCTTCTCCATCAAACTTCCGACATTTACAAGCATAAGGGGGATTCCTTCCATCCAAGGATCTTCCTCCGAATTGCCACTAGAGCTCATCTTGTCTTATAAGGCCTACACATATTACTTAACTTAGTGGCTAACTATTTAGGAATGGATGTTCCTCATACCTCACAATCAATCAAGGGCAAACATGTGCACTTAGTATACTGCACTCACTCAATCCACTCCACTATTCCAACCACTAAGTGCACCTAATCACTACAAGGGTTATCCTACTTTAATACCAAATACGCTGTGACGTCCCAAAAAGTCACCATGACACGTCTTTCGTTAAAAATATTATTGTTAAGCATGTGGAAGCACAAAATCATAACGCATGAAAAACGTAATTGGCAAACTTTCATAATTTACAGATACGAATTTTTCCCATTATCAACCCCTCTTCCAAGTATCAATACAAGTACCAAAAGCATTAATTGTAGGAAGGTCTGGTTTTGTCAATATTGCCCTATAGTCTTGCATAAAAAAACTTGCCTATACAAAGTCACACACTAGACTATAGATCAAGAACTTCACCCGTTGCCGTGCCATCATTGCCGTCGAAACCAGGGGAACCATTGAAACTCCTAAGTGGTCCGATCAACTCCCCTTTGATATTCTAGCACTAAGCAACAAATTGATGGGGAATCCATTCTTGAAGCTCCACATTGACCAATACAATGGAACTGCATTAAATGTATACTACTAGCGATTCTGGGACAAGCATATCTTCATATGCACAATCAAAATACATAGGAGTTCTGAAAAGCAATGGCGGCAGGGGATCCATCCTACACATCTAAAAAATAAAAAAATAAAATAAAAGAGTAAGTCAAGGCCCAATAAATGAAATCTCTAATTCTAAGATAAGAGATCCTCTTATCACTTAACTCGATAACAATAAATATGATCACTGCTAAAGTGTAAAACATAACTAAAAGGTGGTACGATGTAAGAGACACAAATTAAATTTCAATTATAACAATATATGCATAAAAGAGAAACAAAGACATGGATTTATCAGCGTGTAGTGACGGTATGTTTATTTCCACATATGAAACAAGCAGCTTTAAAAATATTCCACCCGAGGCTGTTGCACCTTCTTGGAGTCGGAACGAAAAAAAATTGATAGATGCAAAGCAAAATGCTTTATCAGAAAGGTCTACAAATGATCGGGTAATTTTCCTGAGCAAATAAAGATATTGCGAATCGCGTTATGTTTCGTCATTTGATGAGATTGGATGTGATGGTTACTTGAGATAGAAAATTTCAAGTAATGGCAGCCCCACTCTTGTGGTTTCACCATGGGCTGTCGGTTGTGGACTCCATCGAATTCACGTTTAGTTGGTCATCGTATGTTGTGTTAGATTATGATTGAAACGACATGCATAATGATTTATGCTAAAAGTTGATTTTGAGTGAGATTGGACAGCTAGCTCTACAAGTACCGTAACTCTATTTCTCCAAAAAAACTAAAAAACGCAAGAATAATTTTCGAATCAAATTCCATGTGTTCTAATGGCTACTGAAATTTAAAACTACAAACTGATTTCTGTATAAAAAATTAAAAATTCTGTAGTGTCGTGACAAGGCGTGCCATGACTTTTTCAAGCCAAGTTTTAGGGTACTAGGTGTAATTCCCCCAAGTTGAAGGGCTGAATTGTTATTTTACCTAGATATGGAAGGAATTGAACCTAACTGTCATTATAAACTGAAATTTGTGGTTCGATTTGATTCAGATTACCGGTCTTCAAATCTAAATTAGAAGAGCTGAATGATACTATGGATACAAAGATGATTCATAAGAATGAGATATTCTTTAACTCGTGTTATGATGCGAAAATTCTTAAAATTGTAGGTTTCTTTCTGCACCAGTACTTCAATACAATGCCCAATTTCACAACGTGATGCCCGTGATGCACCCCGAGTTTCGGGCCTGCGACACGTCTCCCAAGGTGATATCGCAGCCACCACTGCTTCTTCCGCAGTGTCCCACGTCATTGCCAAGCTGGTCAGAAAGTCGACATCAATGTGCCTCGCAACCTGGTGAGCGTACAGACCCCCTCGCCGTCGGCCATCCCTGCATCAGCAGAGATCAGGCAACCAGGGGCCTTCTCCGCATAATGGCCATCTGCCTTGCGCTTTGGAGGGCTCTTTTGCAAAGCTCAGATTGCTTACGGTGGTTCTTGTGGTTTGCCGTTAATTCTGTTCTTGCTTCGGAGTCATCTTGTGTTTTGGTATGTACATTGAGCTTGAGCGGTCAGAAAATGAATATCGGCTAGGAACTTCCAGGTTATAGTGTGGAATGTGATTCCACTTCATACTCTACATGTAAGCTCATCAATGCACTGTATAATTCTGTTTAATTTTGGTTACTTTCCTTTGTGTTGCACGTCTCTTTTAAATTTAGTTTCGTCGTGCACTTTAAGCACATGTCCTGTCAATTTTAGATCCAAACGAATTTCTCTGTTGAATTGACAGAACTAGTTCCCTGACGAGAAGAGAATTGATGATGACTCAAAGCAGTTAATTTCAGTTGAGTATTTTCTGATACTCTTGTCGCTGTCAATCTTGTCCTAGGATTTCCAAGGAAATACTGATCTAACGAATATTATTGCAGAAGATTAGGTTTCAGAGAAGCAAATACTGAGAAAGATTGATCAGAAGGTCTTTTCAATTCGCCAGATTCCGTTACTTGGAGACACATCTAGTAGAATTTAATTGAATGATTGATGACACATTTTATGCCCGAGGCATTACATCACAGGGCCCAAGATCCCAAATTCGTGATCTTGTGTCTTTTTTTTTTACTGCTCATATGTATTTACATTTCCCGCAAGACAAATGAGAAGTGTTATGAGCCATTTGGCATCAGTGTATGTTGAGACGAGCTGCCGCGACCATCATTTATCCTTTGATGACCTTGTCATCGTCCTCGTCATCATCAATCATGTACCGCTTCCAGAACCAATGCTGCTTCCACACTCTCTCGACCATCGAGTCCACAGGCACGCCCTTCGTCTCGGGCAATAAGAACAATGCAAAGAGCCCCATGACCAGGATCCAAGCGGCAAAGAAGAAGAAGATGCCGGCCTTCATGTGGCACAGCATCGACAGGAAGGCCTGCGCGATAATGAAGGTGAAGAGCATGTTGGAGCTCACGGCGAAGGAGAAACCAACCGTCCTTGTCTCCAGAGGGAAGGTCTCGCTCGGAATCAGCCACCCGAGCGGACCCCACGACCATGCGAATCCCATCACGTAAACGCACACCAGTACCACCACGACTATCGCCTCGTTGGCGTTGAGAGACCCCGTTGGCTTCAGGTGTAGTAGCAAGAGCACTCCTATAACAATCTGCAACGAGGAGGAAAATTATATGGATTAGAAAGTATCAACGCATCGGATCAACCACTCTCCTTCTAATCGAACAGAATTATGCAAGTTTGATGTGATTTTCAGTCGATTGGGATAGAAGAAACATGCGAAGACAATGTGAATTACCTGAGTGATGAACATCTGGACACAAGCCTCGAGGAGCAACACCCTCCGGCCAGCCTTGTCCACCGTGTAGATCGACACTAACGTGCTGAAAACGTTCACGAGCCCGGTGATGACCGTAGAGAGCAGCGCAGCATTGTTCCCAAACCCAACTGTCTGGAACAGGACGGGTGCGTAGAACATGATGGCGTTGATCCCGGTGAACTGCTGGAACACCTGCAGCAACATGGCTATGACGAGAGGGGGCCTGCTCGACGGCCTCATGAGCTTGCGGAACGGATGCTTCACTCGCCTTGCGGCCTCACTCGCGGCAACAAGTGAATTGAACTCTGCATCGACATTATCAATGCCACGGATCCTCCTCAGGGTGGCCTTCCCTAGGTCGACCTGGTTGCGCTCGATGAGGCTGGTCGGGGTCTCACAGATGATAAATGAGCCCACGAGGAGAATCACGGCTGGGACGCCGGCCAAGCCGAGAGAGATCCGCCACCCGTGAGGGTGAATGTTGGATGTGAAGTAGTTGATAATGCCCGCGAAGAGGATTCCAATTGTAATGAAGAGTTGGAAGCAAATGTTGAGAGCTCCTCTGATTCTGGCAGGAGCTAATTCGGATAGAAACAGAGGCACCGCCTGATTGCCGAACCCGACACCACAACCGAGGATGATTCTGCCGAAGACAACCATCGTAAGGTTGACGCCGCCGGCTTGGAATCCGATCCCCACGATGAACAAGAAGGACCCGATCTGCAACGTCGTCCTTCGGCCAAATTTGGAGCACACCTTTGAGGCTACAAAGCTGGCTACGAGAGCAGCTATGTACAGCGAAGAGGTGAACAACTGGAGGTACTCGTTGTCGTATTTACAGTAGTTGTCCTCGTGCACGCGCTTCTTTTTCTCGTACACGGTCATGAAGAATTTCATCAAGAAGTCATCCATGGCAGTCACTCCACCTGAAATTCCAATAAAATCCACATAAGCATTTGGAAAAGTGGGTAATTTTACAATGACTAATACATTTTGTACTTGGAATTCATAAACTAGCCGCTCACAAGTCGAAATGCACTAATATACTATCCTATACCAGAGGCAAAAATGTGATATGATCTTTTCTCTCCTGGAACAAAAAAAAATTCTATCTGGGCTCTTTCCATCGTATCAACCTTATAAAAAATTTCCATTTCTCCTACCTGAAATTCCAATGTCGTATCCGAACAACATCCCTCCGAAGGCCGCGAGGATGACGCACACAATGACGTAGAAAGTTATCTTCCCATCATGCTCGGGCATTTGGCCTCCATGGCTCACGACAACAGCCGGCATTTTCTCTAGCCTTCTTTTTGGGTGAAAAAGAAGGCAAAAGGGAGAAGCTTAATGAAAACGTATCTGGACAGAACAAAGATGACCAGAGTGAAGAAGCAGAGGGTGAAGATTGAAGAGCTTCAGATTTTGTCGGAATACGAAATTCTCGTGTGCATTGCATGGGGTATTTATAACACGTCAAGAAGGCTGGGAAAGGCTAAATCAAGATTAAATGACAACTAAAGGCTATCTGATAGTGACGTGGTTTTGCTCTTGATTAGATGATCATCCCTTAAATGTCGGCCTTTTGCAAGTTAGTTTGAACCAGGGGAGACCTAATCATCGCGGAAGAGGTTGGGGACGTTCAATGAGAATGCTAAAAAGAGAAATTAACATTCATGGGAATGGAACGTTTTATCGCTTCGACCAGACTAAATCAAGATTGACACCGAAGTGCACATTCATTTTTGGTTTGAGTTTTCCAGGGGATGAAAGAGTTCATTGTCTAATTTAAGTGCAGACTCAGATTTAACCCTTGAATGCATAAACAGAAATAAGTTGAAGAGTTATTGAAAACCTGAATTAAACACTTATCTAGATCAAAAGTTTCAGCGTAGGATGCGTTTGTTTGGGGAACATTTCATGAAGAAGGAAAATATTTTCCCAAAAACCATTTTTCAGGAATATTATTAGTTTTTCTTTGTTTGGAGATATATGACCAAACATGTTTTTAGGTGTTTGGATCTCATTTAGAAAATGATTTCAATATTATAACTTTATCTCAGAAAAAAAAATATGTAAAAAATATTTTTTTGTTTTTTTTCTTCTTTCTTTTTCCTTCTTCCTCCTCCACTGATCACCAGGCTTTGACGATGGCTATGACAGGCCACTAGTGCCATCGCCGAGGCTTGGCAAGGGCAAACCTAGTTGGCCTCGGATGAGGTCAAGCTTACCGCGATGAGGCTAGCAAGCTTGACCTCGCCGACTCACACTGGCTCGCACCTGTGGCTAGTCATTGAGCATAGGAGGAAGAAGGAAAAGAAAAGAAAAAAAAGAAAAAAGAAAAATATTTTAAAATTTGATTTTTAAATAAAACAAAAAATGAAATCTTAAAAAATACATGATGAGCAATTTTGGAAAATTTCACTTTCTTAGGTTTAGGAATTCACTTTTTTAATTTTATGCATGAATATTTTTTTTAATTGAAAAGTGTTTTTAGTTGACTAATCATTTCGGTGAACCGAATGAAGGAAAGTTTGGAAAACGAATTCCAAGAAATCAGTTTCCCTCAAATAAATGCACCCTTAGACTATTACTTTAGTGAAAAATGAATGAAATAAAAAATATTCTCCTAAAAATGATAACTTGAATCGTTTATAAAATTGAATAAATGAAATATATTTTCACCGTCCATAAAAATGTTTGGACATAAATTGTTGTTGGAAATAAAAATATTTTTCATTAACTAATTTTTTAGAGCAATACAAGCGATCATTTTTAGGAATTTTTTTTTTCAAATTATTCATTTTCTACGAAACAAATGGACCTTGCAATTAAGGTGAAGTAATGATGGTGTAAGAGTTTTCAAATAGGTTTAAGTTGAGGGATGGATATTGCATGTTGCCATAAAAGAGCCCGATAATAAAAAAAGTTGGCAAGTTGGTTTGAATAAACAATAACATCAAAATGACTGGATATAAGTCCATAAGTGACTTAAGTAATAGTTCATAACTTGGGACAAATCCTGAAACTCAAATTATATTTGGGTATTCATTTATTACCATGAAAAACTCCAAACACGTACACTTGTGACAAATTTACCAAAAATTAACTTTAGTATCACAAAAAATTCCAGACTAGTACATTTGTGACAAATTCATTCTCCGTTAATTTTCATTAAATTGGATTGATACAAACTAGTATATTTGTGACATACGGAAGGTAAAAAGCCAAATTGATATACCCATCAATTGCCATTGTCATCCAATTCAGTATTGACAGTAATATTTAATGGAAAATAACCTAAGGTAAATTTATTACAGGTGTACCAGTTTAGAGTTTTTGATAGTTAAAATATTAGTTTAGGGTAAATTTTTTGCAGCTATATTAATTTGGAGTTTTTTCATGATATTAACCCTTGGGTATTTGATATACAAGTTGATAACTTCAAAATGTCAATAAGCTGGATATATAAAAGTTGTAAGTTGTTACAAAAGCTAGTAATTTCCGAAGTGCACCAATAAGGCTGATGACCAAAAAATGGTCAATAGCTTAATCGGCAAAAAGGTTAGTAGGCAACTTGCACAAGGTTGATAATTTTACTTAACAGTTGGTGACTTTAAAACGTCATTAAGCTACAAAACAAAGATCGGTAAGTTCTTACAAAAGTTAATAAGTTCATAATGACAAAATAGACATATATGTGTGCATCAAATAAGAATCAAAAAGTCTGTAAGCAAGTTAAATAAGGTTGGTAACTTTATATAAGAGCTAGTAATTTGAAAATGTCAATAAAGTCTTGCAAACTTTTACAAAAGCTGTTAATTTTAAAAACAACAAAATATATGTTGATAAGTGATTCAAATAAGAGTTGATGACATAAAGCAACTGAGTAATTTACCTGAGAAAGTATCATTAGATAACTCAAATAAGATTGATACTTTGATAGAAGAGTTTTTTTTTTTTTTTTTTGGGGTGACCGAGGAACCGCCGGAGACTCCTTCGGGGTCACCTGCCCTCCGATGCCCGGTGACACCGTCGGAACGTCGTCATAAGCCACTATTTAGACATAAACCTCGAGGAAGATTGGCCCAGCAATCCACCGCCGGGGCCCCCCACTTAAATCATGGAATATAAGAGTTTTTTTTTTTTTATGACCGAGGGACCGCCGGAGATCACCCTTCGAGGATCACACGACCCTTCGGTACTCGGTAGCACCGATGGGGCCTCGCCGCAAGTCGCTATTTAGACGTAAACCCTCAGGAGGGCTGGCCCAATAAACCACCCCTGGAACTCCCACTTAAGTCGCGAGCATCTAGAGATTCGAACTCGTTCCTTCGGCAATGAGGTAGTAAAGCCCAACCATCATGGCTACCTACGGGCGGGTCACGGAATAGAAGAGTTGGTATTGTAAAACATCAATAATTCATGAAAATAAAAGTTGGTGAGCATAAAAATGGCAATTTCAAAATGACCAATATAACCCAAATAGGAGTTGATAATCTAAAATTATTTTGTTACTTTATGGGAAAAAATTCCATAAGTAACTCAAATTAAGCTTAGTAATTTGATATATAAGTTGCTAACTTTAATTAGTTAGCCATGAAAGACAATCAAATAAATGAGTACTTGTTTCTCACTCTTTCCCGCTAAGATGAAATTTGGTAAGTACTTATAATAAGTATTGATGACTTAACATTAATCGGTAGCTTAATTGAGAAAAGTTGACAAGTAACTCAAATAAGGTTGGTTTTCACGTAACAGTTGGTAACGGAACATTTAGTAAGCTATGCAAATAAAAACCGGTAAGTCATTATAAAACCTAAATAGTCAAATGAACGTTAGTCAGTGACTCAAATTAGAATTTGTGAGTTAAAGGTTGCTGGTAACTTAATTAGAAGATTTGTTTCATCTCTCTCTCTCTCTCTCTCTCTCTCTCTCTCTCTCTCTCTCTCTCTCTCTCTCTCTCTAAATTTTAATCTTTTTTCCTCTCTTCAACTTCTTGGGGGAGAGATTTGACCTGGATCTCTCCCTCCCCCTACTTTTCCTTTTATCTCCTCTTATTTTCTTGTTTTACTCTCCCGATCTAATTTTAGATCTGGGAGTTTTGCTCCTCCGATTTTATATTTGGGAGTTTTTCTTTCCAATCTAATTCTAGATTTAGGAGATTAAATGAATAAGTGTTCTACTTCCAATTTAAATAGTATTCACAGTAGCTTTAGTATGCTCGTTCAACGTGTTTTCGTTAGAAACTTCGGCAGCTCACACTTGCTAAAGGACTTGCTCTCACAAGTAATATATCTGAGCTTGTTCAACATATTTATGTTTATAATGTCTCCACACAGTGATGGTGTTGGGGACATTGAATCTAGGCGGACATCGCCAAAATGCAAAGCTGTAATTATAGTTGGAGATACCGACGTGTGCTCATCACCAATAATGATATATAATTCGGTGATTGGCAATCGAACTTTTTACTTAGATGCAGTCATAGATCTGTTCATGAAGGACGAGCATATGATAATCTCTATCAATTATGCTATGATATTGTACTTTCATTTTTGGTTTTTGGTTTGTTTTAGAGCTCTACGAGTTTGCTTGTTATGGTAACTTTTGAGATTTCCTATGAATTTTGTTATGTATTATTTTAGTAATGAATTGAAATTTATGTTGACCCAAAAAAATTAGAAAATTTGATAAGCAATTCAAATAAAATTCAGTATAAATTGAGACATCATTAAGTCACGCCAATTGGTAAGTTACTGAAGTTTATAATTTGGGACAGCGACTTATATGGTCCTTAAACTTTTCTTCGATATTGAATATGGTCATGAGATTTTTGTTCAATTTAGTACTTGAATTATAAAGAAATACACTAAATGTAGTCATTAGGTTGAAAATATTAACACCGTAAGCTAACGTTAATTTGGATGTGCCATGCAGAGTCCACGTGGCCTACATGTAAGTTCAACGTCCTCTCTCTCTCTCTCTCTCTCTCTCTCTCTCTCTCTCTCTCTCATATTTTCGCCCAAAAAGAAAAAAGAGGGAACGGAGTAATATTTATTAAGATGACAAAGCAACGTAGCAGTCCACAATCCCAATAACCACTGACGTGATAATTCCAACTAGAAATATACAAATGAGATGGCTTTACATTTAATGGAATGACTACAAAAGTTGAGGGATTCTATTAAGCCTCAAAGACAACATTAGACATTAAACAAAAGTTTGGGGGCAACAAATTCAATATCCTAGAACTAATTTGTAACTTCCGATAAATAAAGTGGCGTGTAGCTTAAATAAGACTCGTAATTTTAAAGAAGAACACATATGTAATCATGTAGACAGATTTATACACCTGATTTGGACCACCATTCTTAATGCAGAATAGCGACGATCCAAACTTAAGAACTGTGGTCCAAATCAGGTATGTAAATCTGTCTATATGATTACATATGTATTTTTGTTTCTAGTTATGGAGATCTTGGGTTGCACTTTTGCGTCTTACATGTGGTATCAGAGTAGCCATAATCTCGAACTTGAACGCATAGATTTTTCATGATTTTTCATGATTTTCGTGATTTTTTATTCAATAAAAATCAACTTTAATTACAAATTCAGAATGGGCTCGTTGGGACGAGCAAAACTGTGGCTAGGGCATCAAGCACACACCCCACGATCGCTCATGTGTCCTCACACACTCTCACGCGTGAGGCGTTGCTTGTTCATGCATTGCACACACGAGGGCTGATGTCAGCGACACACAAGGCCTGACTCGACCCGACTCGTTGACTTGACCCGATTAACGGTTGACTAACCCGTTGATCCGACTCAGTCCGACCTGTTAACTGCTCGACCCGGTTCACTTTTGACTAGACCAGTGGTCAGACCGGTCCAGGTGGTCAGCATGTGCGCAGCACACTCTGAACGCGCGTATGGGCGCATTTAGACTCCGATTGGGGCATTTTTGGAGTCTATGTGCTCGTTTGGAAATACTCTACACTGTGATATATTTATATTTATTTTTAATAATTTTATGAATGTAAAAATATATACGGAATCCAAAATATGTGTGTTTTTTGGGTTATTTTAAGGTATTTTTGCATATTTTCTTGTATTTTTTTTTTTATGATTTTGGAAATACAAGTGCGGTTTATAGGTATGCCATCACATAGATATTGTGTAGAGTGTGATTCATTTATAATATATAAATTTTAATTTATATTAATGAATAAAGTAATATAATTGGTATGATATGTGATTTTAGTGATAAATTGCCCTTGTCACTAAAGTTAAAAATCACATGTATATAGTGTATGTGAGAAATAAAATTTATATTCTCGGTATAAGAGAGTTTCAAGAATTTAATTGAGTTGTGACCGTCAAAGTGGCACACTTGATTGTGTTTTAGAAATATCGATCTCATATAATGATGGGATGTCTCATGTTCTAATGCGTTGTCATACTTCCAAATGAGGTGATTGTATATTAGTTCATGAAGAGATAAATGACATGATAGTGGATGAGTGATCGATCTAGTGGTTCATATACCCAAATGTGATGAATTCACGAAAGTTGGAATATACTCTCATTGCCGCTATCATGTGGGGAGTGTAAAAACCGCATATCATGTATTATACCCAAATGTGATTGTGTGATAATGCATGTAGTTCTCTAGATGTGTGTTTGTGTATCTCCAAGTTACACAATAGTCACATGATGCTAATTACATACATTATTTGTTATTTTCGTCACATTATCTGTAATTAATAACTCAATTATTATTGGGGTTTTTACTAGTTCAAACTTTAAGTAGTGGAAATAGGATTTTCTGTTTGGGAAAAGAGCAGTTGGATTTGCTTGTTTTCCATAAAGCGTTTTATTCAGGAACGCATGAAAAATAATTTACTAACTAACTGCACTGCTAAAAAATGATGGAAACCTTGGTAGCTTGAAATTATGTCTTTTCTAATATCGAAATTATGACACATATGCAAGAACTCTTTAACACAAGGTATGATTGTTTGGTGAAGCTAGGTATTACGTTCCAAGAATGGTAGATTTGAGGTTTAAAAATCATACTCATAAAAGAACTTATGAAACCATCAGTCATTCTACAGTCTAGATCCTATGATAGAATCCTTCAAGAAGAATTAGTTGCTGTTACTTCTATTTAAAAGAAATGTCACATAAAGATGGACTACAGTAAGTATACAAAATTTGGTTGTCTTGAGTGTAAGCTTGTAATCAATAATTATTTGGTATTGTTTATGAATCAATTACCTATTATAAGCCTATTCAATTCATAGTGGCTAGATAGTGGGGCAACACGTTTGTTGTGTTTATCAAACGGGAATTCATAAATCTAAAGAAACCAAATCAAGATGAATCATACCTCACCGTGAAAAATAACGGTAAAGTCAACGTTGAAAATATCATTTTAATTCTAGATTCTATTTTTAATATGATATTAAGAAATACATTTTATGTACTTTCCTTGACACGAGACTTAGTTTTCGTATCTTATTTAAACATGTGTGGCTACTCTTTTGAAAAAAAAAATTATTTTTGTGTTCTTTAATTCAAATAAGGTTAAGTACTACATTATATCAAATGAATTATATAGATTGTGTTTAACTCTCAATGATATATACGTCTCGTATACAGTTGAAAAATGTCGTTTCCCAAAGTTTTCTGCCTAAGGAATAATCTCGCACATGTTTGAAGAAATAGTAAAAAAGTTGATAAAGTTGATATTCTGTCTATTCTTAACAGTTAGCTAAAGACTTCTGTAGATTATTATGGAAGTAAGATGACTGAGATAAAGTCTGAACCTCTAAATAAATTCAAAAATTTTTCGGACTAAAATTGAAAAACAATTATAATAAGTCTTAAAGGTTGTTAGACCTAACTGTGATGGTGAATATTTTGGCAAGTATGATAATACTAAATAGCTTAAAGACTCATTTATCAAATACTTGGTAGATTCTGGGGTGATAACTTAATTTACTATGCTTGAAAATCCTAAACAAAATTATTTGGCTAAAAGGCATAATCGCACCATAATGAACATGGTGATGAGTATTATTAGTAAGATTAATTTATCTGATCTTCTGTGGGCTGATATTCTGAAAGCAACCTTTTTACATACAAAAATGTGTTTCAAATTAAAGTTATTCAATTAACTTCTTTTGAGTTATGGACTAAATGTAAATCTAACTTGAATCATATTAAAATTTAGGGGGGTGTCCAGCAGAAGTGAGGCTATATAATTCAATACTAAGTGTGTTGAAATTCAGATCCACTTAGAATTATTTCGTATTTTACCCAGATTGTTCAAAGGGATATCGATTTTATGACCCTAATAAAAGTACAAGAATTATGGAATCACTAACGGTAAAATTTCTAGAGTTCGACGTAACTACAAAGAATAACTACTCTTAGACTATTGAGGATAATAGTATGCTGGAGATTAATGTGTCTTTGTCTTTACTTATACAAACAATTGTGGAATCTCTTACACCACAGACTACCCTTGAGACAATTTCTGATGAAGTTTTTCAAGCCTCTTGGGTGCAGAATGAAGTGGTTGTAGCTCTGCTCAGGAGATGTGTTAGGGAAAGACGATCGGTTATACCACCAGACTATATAATCTATTTGTGAGAGCATGATTACAATATTTACTGCATGGTTGATCTAGCGACTTATACAAATGTTATTTCTTGTCCTCAATTAGGTATGTGGTTAGGTGCCATAAAAAATGAGATGCAATTTGTAAAATATTATAGTGTTTGAGAATTTATTGACTTGCCTAAAAATCATGAGCTCATTAGTTGCAAATAGATGTACAAAACCAAAAGGCATTTCAAAGAAATATTATGGAGTTTAAAGCTAAACTGGTAGCCAAAGTTTTCATTCTAAAAAATGGGTGGATAGTGAAGAAATATTTTTTCTAGTTTCTTCTAAATGTTCTTCCAGAGTGAATATGGCATTAATAACTCAGTTTGATATGGAGTTATGCCAAATAGAAAATATCTTTCCAAATGGACACATTGATAACAAAATCTATATAGTGCAACCGGAAGTTTTTGCAGCAAATGATTCAGGTAAACAAGTTTTCAGACAATATTATTAAAGTTTTAAAGTATTGTCACTTCGTTCAATTGAGAACAAAGAAATTCAGTATATATATATACTGTAAGGTCAATGGGAGGAAATTTATTTTTCTCATACTCTATATACATGATATTTTGCTCGCAAGCAATGATCTTGAATTATTGTATGAGATAAAGTAAATATTATCAAAAAAAAATTGAAATGAAGGACATTGAGGCATCTTTTGTCCTTTGCAAAATCTGCAAGGATCGTTCTCGCCATATATTGGATTTATCTTAGAGGACATTTGCTGATCGTATTTTGAAAATATTCAATATACATTACTACAAGCCAGGAATTGCTCATGTCATTAAGGGTGATGAACTAAATTTATTACATTGTCTTTATTTAGATATTGAGAAAATCCAATCAAATGGTGTACCTTATGTCAATGCACTTGAAAGTATCATATATGCTTAAATTTGCATTAGACTAAACATCACTTTTACGACATGACTTGTAGGCAAATATTAGTTAAATGCAGGACACGATCATCGAGTACTTACCAATAATTTTTTTGAGGTATTTTTTAAAAAAAAAAGACAAAAGACTATTTGCTGATTTACAAACATGTTCAAGTCATGTAGCTAGTAGGGTATTTGAATGTAAACTTTGTTAGTGAAATCGACAACGGAATATGTATTTATGTTAGCAAGAAGTGTAGTAAATAGAAATATATGTCATCTTCTATCATGTAAACGGGATTTGTGGCATGTTTTTAGGTTGTTACTCAGGCTATTAGGTTGCGGAACCTCATTAGGAAATTGATCGTATTTAATTTTATGGATAGATCCATACGGTTATATTGAAACAATAACTCTATAGTGTTATTTATTAACAACAGAAGTCTGAAGGGGTTTAAATATATGGTGGTAAAAATTTTTACCATAAAAAAACGGTACAAAATGGTGACATTATAATAGAGCATATTTTCACAAATAATATGGTTGTAGATCCACTAACTAAAAGAATTCACTATTCTGTTCTTGAATGAAATGCCATTAATATAGGCATAGGAACATCATGAGATACTGTTGTTTAGTGGGAACTATTTCGATTTTGCTTTAATAAAATTTACATATGTGTTTGTCACACTTAGTAAATGTTTGATATGTATCAACGTTTGCATTCAATAAAATATTTTTGAATATGTTATCATTATGTTGAATACATATTTATAAAAGTCTTAGGATATTATATAAATCTTGAGTGAATGCTAGGGGAATTCAATTATTAGCATTGGGCATATATCTAGTTACACATAAAGAAAAATTAACCATAAATACATTCTCTAATGGCACTGGTTTTTCTGACACTCAAGATAAGATAATGATGACTGACAAATGAAATCTCTCTATGAGAGTTGTTATCTATTTGTCACACTATCATATTGAATCAACATCAATAAAGTCAAAATTACTCGTGACCATGAAAAGCTCTGTGTGTATACATACAGTTATCGCCATGATTCAGTGTTTGAGACTTTATGAGATAGAATTGACTATTAAGAATTATCTCTAGATCAAGGTGTGCACATACAATACAATTTCAATTAATATAGCTTAAGTGAGAGAATGTAAGAGTTTTTCTAGTATGGGCTATATTAATTGATATTATAATTTACCGTTTTACGAGATTGGTTTAAGATGAGATAGAAGATTTCTTAATTAGTCTAATATAAGGCTGGCTAGTGTGAACCGAGTTGAATCTCACCCATAATGAGAGCGCCTGGTTAGGAACTCTATAAATAATGCTCAATGAGATGGCCCCTTTCACCCTTTAATCTTAGGTAAATGCTCATTTGTGATGATAATTGTGAAAATTAGGATTAAATGAGAGACTTGAGCATTATTTATAAAATTTCTAACTAGGCTATCTCATTACGGGTTAGGTTCAACTCGGCCCACGCTAGTCAGCCCCAATTAGACTAATTAAGAAATCTTCTATCTCACCTTAAACTAACCCCGTAAAACGATAAATTACAATATCCACACTAGGAAAACTCTTACGCAACACCCTTTGGCCAGCCTTGTCCACCAAGTAGATTGACAGTAACGTGCTGAAAACGTTCACAAGCTCGGTGATGACTGTCAAGAGCAGCGCGACATTGTTAAACCCGACTGTCTGGAATAGGACGGGTGCTTAGAACATGATGGCATTGATCCCGGTGAACTGCTGGAACACCTGCAACAACATGGCTATGACAAGAGGGGGCCTGCTCGACAGCCTCATGAGCTTGCGGAACGGATGCTTCACTCATCTTGCGGCTTCACTCGCGGCAACAATTGAATTGAACTCAGCGTTGACGTTATCGGTGCCGCGGATCCTCCTTATGGTGGCCTTCCCTTGGTCGACCCAGTTGCGCTTGATGAGGATGGTTGGGATCTCACATATAATGAATGAGCCCATGAGGAGGATCACAGCCAGGATGCCGGCCAAGCCGACTGAGATCCGCCACCCATGAAGGTGAATGTTGGATGTGAAGTAGTTGATAATGCCCGCGAGGAGGATTCCGATTGTAATGAAGAGTTGGAAGCAGATGTTGAGAGCTCCTGTGATTCTGGCAGGAGCTAATTCGGATAGAAACAGAGGCACAGCCTGATTAGCGAACCCGACACCGCAACCGAGGATGATTCTGCCGAAGACGACCATCGCAAGGTTGACGCTACCGGCTTAGAATCCGATCCCCGCAATGAATAAGAAGGACCCGATCTGCAACGTCGTCCTTCGGCCGAATTTGGGGCACACCTTCGAGGCTACAAAGCTGGCTACGAGAGCAGCAATGTACAGCGAAGATGTGAACAACTGGAAGGACTCGTTGTCGTATTTACAGTAGTCCTCGTGCGCACGCTTCTTTTTCTCGTACACGGTCATGAAGAATTTCATCAAGAAGTCATTTATGGCACTCACTCCACCTGAAATTCAATAAAATCCACATAAGCATTTGGAAAAGTGGGTAATTTAACATTGACTAATATATTTTGTACTTGAAATTTATAAACTAGCCACTCACAATTCGAAATTGACTAATATACTATCCTATACCAGAGGCAAAAATGTGATATGATCTTTTCTCTCCTGGAACAAAAAAAAAAAAATTCTATCTGGGCTCTTTCCATCGCATCAATCTTACGAAAAATTTCCATTTCTCCTACCTGAAATTCTATTGTCGTATCCGAACAACATCCCTCCGAAGGCCGCGAGGTTCACGCACACGATGACGTAGAAAATTACTTTCCCGTCATGCTTGGGCATTTGGCCGCCATGGCTCACGACAACAGCCGGCATTCTCTCTAGCCTTTATTTTTTGGGTGAAAAATAAAACAAAGGGGAGAGAAGAAGCTTAATCAAAACGTATTTGGACAGAAAAAAGATGACCAAAGTAAAGAAGAGCCTCAGATTTTGTCGGAATACGAAATCTTTGCGTGCATTGCATGGGGTATTTATAACACGTCAAGAAGGCTGGGAAAGGCTAAGTGAAGATTAAATGACAGCTAATGGCGATCTGATAATGACGTGGTTTTGCTCTTGATTAGACAATCATCCCTTAAGTGTCGGGCTTTTTGATTCGGCCTCGACAAATTGAACAGATTCTGCTGGTTAGTATGACCCAGGAGAGACTTTAAGCCCTGTTTTGTAAAAAATGTTTCTGTTTCCGGAACAAATTTTTTTTTTTTTTTTTTTTTGGTAAAAGGTAAGAATATATATAAGCTTCGATAAATATACAACAAAAAATTCGGCGCCAAAACTCACACTCTAGCTGTAGAAACAGGAAGAGTGAGAGGAAGCCGAATCGAAAGATACAGGGCAATAATAACACTAAGCTATACTACCCAGAACAAGGAAACAACCAAATTACAAAACCACCGACCCTCAAGGTCCAATCCAAAGAAAGGCGAAGAACGGAGAGGATGTTAGGAAGATGTAGCCGAAGCAAACACGGAGGGATCAAAGCCCCAGCTTCTTTGGAGTCTTATGTTTCTTGGAGTAGGCGGAGCGCTTGTAAACGCCAGCACTTTGTCCTTCACAACCTTGATAAGGTGATTTTTAAGAGCCGAAATCACTAAGGTTTCGCCCCGAAAAATGATGCTATTCATCTTCTTCCAAATAAGATGGCACATGGCTCCAAATGAGAATCGAGCGATACTATGAAAGAAACTTTTTCCATTTAGGAATTTTAATGCCCAAGAGAGGTTGTCCTTCCACGATCTTTTCCTCCAAGGAAGGTTACACCTTGAAGACCAAAAATATGCAAGAGTTGCGGAAGCATCACACTCAAAGAACAAATGATCTATGGAATCGGGTACGGTATTGCATAAAGCACACAAAGTATACTCAATTCTTCCATACGAGAGAAGGAGAGTCTGAGTTGGAAGCCGATTCTTAGTAATGAGCCACAAATTAAATTGAAACCGAGGGGCAATCGCATTGTCCCAAATAAAAGCAGCCCAAGGCACATAATCTTTTTTAATACTAATAGCATTCCAGGCGGAAGCAACCGAGAACAAACCTGAAGGATCATTACTCCAAGTGAAACGGTTAAGAGTCGGGGATAGGTTGGGAATAAGGACGCTGTAGCTTTCAAGGAAGACTTTGAGCGAAAGACCTGCAGGGGAGAAGAGATCCGCGACCACCGCATAGGTAGGAAGGTTGAAACTCTCCACATTAGCCAGTGGTACGAACAAGTGTAACGGGCCACAGCTTAGCCAATGATCATACCATAAGGAGACTGAGTAGCCGTGCCCAATTCGCCAAGAAAAAGCCGATCTAAAGAATCTACGAAGCTGTAGGATTTTTTTCCATGCCCAAGAGCACACGGCAGGTTGGGGCGAAATCCAGAAATTGTGCTTCTTTAAAAAATAAGAATGGATCCAACAACACCAAAGAGATTCCTTATCGGTGAAGAGGAACCAAATATATTTAAGCATGGAAGCCGAATTGCAATCTTTCAACTTATGAATGCCTAAACCACCTTCGTCCTTAGGAAGACAAATATCATCCCATGACACTTTGGCTCCGCAACGACCAAGAGAAGTGCCTTTCCACAAAAATTGCCTTAAAATTTGCTCAATCCTATCAAGGACAGAAACAAGCAGAGAGAAAACACTAGCCCAAAAAGCCTGGATAGAATGCAACACCGACCTTATAAGTTGGAGCCTTCCTGCAAAGGATAAAAATCGATGAACCCAAGATTGAATCCTGGCGGTGATTCGATCGATCAGTGTAATACAGTCTACTTTCCCAAGTCTAGAAGTGATAATAGGGACCCCCAGGTAGCAAACCGGAAGTCTACCTTCCTGAAAACCAAAGGCAAGCCGAATATTATCTCGAATCGCAACAGGGCCTCCCGAGAGAAATACTTCGCTCTTGTTCTTGTTTGGAATTAGGCCACTCCAAGATGAAAAAATGTCCAAGCTTCTCTTAAGGATAGTAGCCGAAGTCCAGTCGGCATTACAAAATAGAAACACGTCATCAGCGAAGAAAAGGTGAGAAATATTCACCTTCTTGCATCTCCAAAAGTACTTGAAATCCTTAACCGAAGTTCGAGCATTTAAAATTCCAGAGAAGACTTCCATAACAAGAGTGAATAGATATGGTGACAAGGGGTCGCCTTGGCGAATACCACGACCGCTAGAGAAAAAACCATGAAGCTCACCATTTATAGATACAGAAAATCTCGGCGTTCTGACACATATCATAATCAAACGGATGGTCCATCCAGGAAAACCGAAAGCCGAAAGCGTAAGTTCGAGGAAATCCCAATCAATAGTATCATACGCCTTTTGGAAATCCACTTTCACTGCACATTTCGGCAGAAAAGGTTCTAAGTGAAAACCAGTGAACAATTCCTGAGCTAGAAGGATATTATCTCTGATTCCTCGACCTTTGACAAAGGCATTTTGGGACGAGTTAATCACATCATTCAAAATAGGCGCCACTCGATTAGCCAAAATTTTTGTAATGACCTTGTAGATGGTATTACAACAAGCGATAGGCCTATACTCCATGACAGTAGAGGCATTTGGGACTTTAGGAATCAATGCAAGGATAGTAGTATTTATCTCCTTTAGAAGAAAACCCGATGAGAAGAAGTCCACAACAGCTTCAATAACAAGGGATCCGACCGTTTGCCAATTGTTCTTGAAGAATTCAACAGAGAATCCATCAGGGCCGGGTGCTTTTCCTTTTGTGAGGGAGAAAAGCGTATCCTTAATCTCCGATTTAGTAACCAACGAAGCAATGGAGCATTTTTGTGCATCCGAGAGGGGGCAACGAATGACTTTCTTTAACTCATGAAGAGTGGGCTTAACAAGACCCACCCGAGCTGATAATAGGTTAGAGAAATAAGAAACAAACACCTGAGGCACCAAAACCGGGTTTGTGATGATGGCACCCGATTGATCCTTCACCGAAAGGATGCGATTAATGAGCTGTCTACTCTCGACAGAGTGGTGAAAAAACTTGGTGTTCCGATCACCTTCTTTTAACCATTTCACTCGAGACTTCTGACGAAAGAAGGATTCCTCTTGGCCACGCAATTCGACAAACAAACGCCGCTGAGAATTCTCAAGCTCTGCAAGAAAAGAATTATTAGGATCAGCTTGAAGACCAACCTGAGTGATGTGTAGGGCTTCTCTAGCTTCCTCCGTTCTCATGGAGATATTGGAGAATGATTCTTTGTTAAGGGTTTTAAGGCTTGCTTTCAAGATCTTTAGCTTGGACACAAGGCGATACATCGGCACACCCCATACCAGGCTATTCCAAGCTTGATCAACAATAGTCGGAAAATCCGGGTGCTCTGCCCAGAATCCAAAGTATTTAAAGGGCTTTCTTCTTAACACCGGGTCCAGAACTCTGACCACCATAGGAGAATGATTCGAGATTCTGGAATTCAGAAAGGAAGCTTCAGAGTAGGGGAATTGTTGATTCCATTTAGAGTTAATAAGAACCCGATCGATCTTATGCAATTTCCTTGTAGCTCCGGAGGAAGTAGACCAGGTATACCGGAGACCAACATAATGGAGATCCACCAATTCAGTCTGGTCTAAGCATAATCAGAACTCATCAAAAAGAGAAATCCAAGAATTTGAACTCCCAATCCTATCCAAAGGGTCCTTAATGGCGTTGAAATCTCCCACTACAAGCCAAGCATAATCTTGCAAGACTTCATTGTAATGGATGAGATCTTCCCAAAGGGGTCTACGCCGAACAAACGTATGCTCACCATATACAGCTGAAATGCAGCAACCGATGCTAGAGAAGTTGCATCTAAGATAGCCATGGATAGCTTGGGCATTAGAAGAGATGGGCTCAAACGTAACAACATTAGGGTCCCACCCGACCCATATCCTTCCTCGGGGAGAGAAGTCATAGTTTGACATCCAATTCCATCCTCTTAGCATAGTCGAGGATATGGAATCAAATAAGGCTTCGGGAACTTTCGTCTCAATAATGCCAATCAAGGAAAGCTTGTTCGAATAGACGAACTTCCTGATTTCAGCTCGTCTAGTAGGATTCATAATACCTCTAATATTCCAAAAACCAATCAACATAATTACAAAAAAGAGAGGCGAAGAGTTACCTCTTCTTAGGGGTCTTACGACGAGTGAAGGTCGTCTTAATGTTCTCTAAAGGAGGCGGGTCCGGTTGCAGAATCAGTTCTTGGATGCAATCTGTCCCAACAATTGGGATCTGGACAGGAGGAGAAGAGTTGATAGATAATAAATCCTCATTGTCCGAGCCAGCATGAATACTGGAACTAGCAATCTCATCCGAGCACTAAGTAGGGTCTGAAAAGGGAGTCGGGTCCTTCATTTTCACTAGAGCCGAAGTCTTCGAGGGAGCCTTCAACAGGCCTTTCGAAATCCTCAAAGGTGGAATAAGCGGAGGCTTCACCGGTGCAGATAGCTTTATCTTTAACTGCTGCACCTCTTCAGCAGGTAGAGCCAAACCAAAAGAAGCAGCAACTTTGGTCGCATGAACCTTTTTTTTCTTCCCCTTTACTTGCTGCCAACCTTTATCAACTGAAGATGAAGCTGTCCCAAGAGGAGTTGAAGCAAGAGCAAAGGTCACCTCTCGAGCATCAGATTCCGGATTCACTTCTTTGGTAGAGATTGTTTCAGTAGGCTTGTTTGTGATTAGAGGATCAACTACATCAGTTTCTGTACCCCTATGCAGAACAGAAGAGTTTCCCCCTGTTGGAGAGCTTCCAGAGTCACGCCTTGTAATAAACAAAGGATTGTTAAGCATCTCCGTAGCATCACAGGTTGGGAACTTGATTGGCCTTGGGGTCGAGAAGCAGGGGAATCAGACGCATTCTGAGGGACAACAGGTGTATCAGACACCGATTTGGCAGTAGCAAGCCGAGCTTTGATCGCACTGCATGGCCAAAAATGCCACATCCTGCACACGCTATAGGTTTCCATTCGTATTCTACTTCAACCATGCATGATTCACCATGATGTATTATCTCAACCGAATCATAAGAAGGTTGTTTTGCCGTGATTTCTACGCATACCCTGGCATACGCCAGCATATTCATCCTTTCAGTTCTCAAATCAACATACAACGGCCTCCCAACAACGCTTGCAACCTTACTAATGGCTTGTGAAGACTAGAAAGCAAGTGGTAAGTTTTTGAGTCTTACCCATACCGGAATAGCTAGATGAGCATCCTTTCTCAGCTTGAGGTCCGGCCTCCATTGCTGCAGCACAAAAGGTACTCTAGAAACGGTTATAGGCCCTCCTTCAAGTATCTTCCTTCTGAATTCCAAATCTGGAATATGGAAGAAGAAGAAACCTTTACCATTAGCCATTACTTCAGCTAAATTAGGACCCCACGCTTTTTTAAACGCTGCCTCTGTCACTTTGAAAGGAATTCTCCGGCCTATTTAATAACCGACCAAGCACTCCTGGAGTTTCGGATCAGCTGCTTGAATATCATCATTTGTCATATCTACAACTGGTTTGCTATCAACATACGAAGGGGGACAGAAATCCAGATCATATCCCTTAGAAGCGACCTTAGCTACAGCAACGCTCACCCATGTACGCAGGTTATCACTTCTCGAAGCTGCTCTCTAAGGTCGTTTAGACTCGGACCTGCCTCTACTCCTACCTCAGCTACTATGCGCACGGGTGAAGTGCGGATGAACTGACGCTTCTTTCGTAACAGGGGCAGCACCATCCGCATCATTAGCAACACCAAAAGGTGAGGGGGGTCTATGTTCGGAGGATAGAGGGCCTCGAACAAGGGGTTCTAACCCCGCAATTTGGGCCATTGAAGATTCGGGCTCCATTACAGCAACAGGTGCGCGAAATCGCAGAAACAAGAATTCAAAACCCTAACCGAGCTCGTCCATCGCAACCCACGCGACGGCTTCAGGTTGCAGCTCTGAAGCAGCAGAACGGGCAGTGGCGGAGGGGGAGGCACGGGCGTCGGTTCGTCGCGAGGAGTCAAGCGCCGGTGCTCGCAGCTCTCGGCGTGGTGGTCGGTTGAGGCGCGGGTAGAGCTGGAGCAGAGGCGACGACGCGGGCAAATGCGTCGGAATGTCGCGAGTGAGGAGGAGCCGGCGGCTGGCGGAACGGCAGCCGACTCGGGTGAAGCGGCGGTGCGACAAGGCGGCCGGCGCAGCGGTGGCCTAGCTGTTGGTGCGCCGGCGAGGGGATCAGGCAGCAAGGAAAATTTTTTATTCTTTTATTCTAGAGAACAAAAGAAGAACAAAAACGTGTTTAATAATACATTTGTTCCCGAGAACAAAAAAATAGGCCCTATTTGGTAAAAAATGTTTATGTTCCCCGAAACAAAAATTTTTATTCTTTTGTTCTAGGGAACAAAAAATTAACAAAAACGTGTTTGGTAAAACTTTTGTTCCCGAGAACAAAAAATCAATTTTTTTATTTCCGGGAATAGATTTGGAACAAAAATAAGAAGTAGAAAAAAGTTATTTCTTATTCCTAGGAACAATTTCGAGAAATGCTTCTTTTTTCTTATTATTTTTTCTTTTCTTCTTTTTCCTTTTGGCCAGTCGCCGGCCTTGGCCATGGCTGACGACTGGCCGACGAGGGCCGACGACCTTGCTAGAGCGTCGCTGGTCGGCGCAAGGCTCGACCTCTCCTTGGCTTGGCGAGATCGAGCATCACGCCAGCCGGTGAGGTCACCGGCCATGACCGAGGCCGCGATTGGCCAAAAGGAAGAAAGAAGAAAAAAAGGAAAAATATAATAAAAATATTGAAAATTTAAAAGAAATAACAAAATTATACAAGTTTACCAAACGCATTCCTATTCATGTAATATAAATTGTTTACATTACCAAGCGCATTCTTATGCTAAAAAATTGTTCCCGGGAACAAAAATAAAAAAATTTATCTTTGTTCAAAAATTGTTCCCCAGAACAGAAACGTTACCAAATGCGCCATTAACCATCGCGGAAGAGGTTGGGGACATTCAATGAAAATGCTAAAAAGAGAAATTAATTGTTCATGGGAATGGAAGGTTTTATCGCTTCAAACTAAATCAAGATTGACACTGAAGTGCACATTCGTTTTTGGTTAGAATTTTCCAGGAGATGAAAGAGTTCATTGTCTAATTTAAGTGCAGACTTGACGTGGAAATACAAACAGAAGACCAAATACCATAAAGAAACAATTATGTCTTCTATGATATGACTACCCCAAACTTTTTTTAAGTCACAAAAAACCCTAAACTTGTTCATTGTACATAATTACCCCAAACTTTTTTTATACCATGAAGAAACTCAAACTTATACATATATGACATACATGCCCTCTATTTTAGTTCTATTTGGGACATTTTTGTCATATCAATATAAGTTTGGAGTTTTGTATAACACCAAAAAAAAAAAAAAAGGATTCAGTATATTTATGTCATAATGAGCAAGTTTAGGGTCTTCAGTGACAAAAAGAAATTGATATGAAAGTTACTATAACAACAGCAAAACAAAGACCGGTAAATTGTTACAAAAGTTAATAACTTCACATTTATATGTGCATCAAATAAAAATAAATAAGTTAAATATAGTCAATAACACAAAAAGTTGGTAAGCAACTTAAATAAGGTTGGTGATTTGATATGAAAGTTGGTAATTTAAAAATGTCAATCGGGTAGGCAAACTTTTACAAAAAGCTATTCATTTTAAAAAGACAAAATAAATGTTGGTAAATTATTCAAATAAGAGTTGATAACCTAAAACTATTAAGTAATTAAATCAAGAAAATATCATTAGATAACTCAACTAAGGTTGGTAATTTGATATAAGAGTTGGTAATGTAAAACATCAATATGCCACGAAAATAAAAGTTCGTGAGTTTTCACAACAATGGCAAATTGAAAATGACCAAATAAATATTATTAAATAATCCAAATAGGAGTTGATAATTTAGAATTAGTTTATTTCTTTATGGGACAAAAGTTTGTAAATAACTCAAGTTAAGTTTAGTAATTTAATATATTAATTGCTAGCTTTAATCGGTCAGCTCTCAAAAACAATCACCTACCCAAAAACTAATTGCTAACTTAGCCGAAATAAAGTTGGTGTGTAAGTTAAATAAGACGTGATTTCATAGAAGAATTAGAAATTTTAATAGTTGTCAAGCTACGCAAATAAAAGTCGCTAATTAATTTGTATAAATAATAATTTCGAGACAACCGAACTAACAGTGATAATTTTATAAGAGAGTCAGTAACTTACAAGTCACCAGACAATACAACTTTTTAACCAAAGGTATAGCTTTTATAAATTTACCAGCACAAAGAAAAATTACCTTATTTTTTCCACCAAAACGCCATTAGGGTCCGGTAGATGGTAAGTAGGAAATCCTAAGTTTAAACGTCTCCCCGCTTTTGACCTAAAATTAGAGCTTATCCGAATAGTGGACAAGCATCCTCGTTTCAGCGGTTAATTAAGTACAGTGCACAAAGGGACTCGCGTTTCTCTCAACATCATTTAAGCATTGCATACGCCAATAGCTTTGTTCCGAAATGACATTACGCATGAAGACGAGAGTAAGCATCCTCTAAACTCAACGAACATCTCGTGAAAATTAACGACTTTTTGCCACAACGCACCACCTTCTCTCGATCAAATTTTGGCAAAGAGAACGATCCAGCCCGTTTTGCAGCATGATATCGTGAATCAGTCGAAACTACCATGTATTAAACGTAGCGCAATCTCCAAACATCTCACCGCAATCAATAATCTCTTTCGAGTGCAAAGATAACCACTTAACTCTACGAATTTCGCATGCCAATAAAGAATCTGGAATCGTTTCAAATGATGCCAAACATGGGTTGGAATCCAGACAGGTCTCTACTCTTTCTTTGTTTTATTTCTGATCTACCTTTCCCAGAATTACATTTTCATTTACAAAAAATATATGAATAATCCTAATTCTATCGGGCAGCATGACTTTATCCCTTCAGTTACCAGATGTCATTTCCTTTCCCTCTCTTTCTTTGGATTGAACTCTTATAATCTAGCTCATGATACATTAGGAAAGAACAGCTATCTGACCAGACGTGGAATTAGATTCCACTGCTGGAAGCATCTAGCCAAATGCTTATAGAAAGACGGAGCCGATGATCCTCCTCAATAGAAAGCCAATAACCGACGAGCCAAAATTGGAGCGGCTGACCTTTAATGTCATGAAGATGCAGGTTATACTAACTACTTTTCAGGGCCAGAAGCAGAAAGAATTCTGCTTCGCTTCAGTGGAGATACATCATTCCTGTTAGCTTGATGTACGATTTTGGACCAGGAGATCATTCAGAAGTGGATCCTCCATATCCGCAGTCCCATTGACTCTTCTATCAGGGCGTCGACCTCTGCAGAGACATCCAAAACAAAGAAATCAATTAGTATAATAAATGCAGAATTTTCTGAGCTTGGAATATAGAGGGTAGATGAAGAAATTAACTTTTTGAAGCACTTGCAGCGAAGACATGCTTGACATGATGTACAACAATAGCACTCTGTTGCGCTAAGACTACTCCAAGAAAATAACTGCTAAGATAAGTATAACGAAACCCAAACCAAAAAGATACTTTTCTTACAAAAGAAAATCAGAGTACCATGATGCAATTTAAACAGAGATGATGAAGAATATAGCCCAAATCTTGAGGGGAGGCCCCATTTGCTTAGAACAAAACTCTTTAGCTTAAGATTTTTCCAGGATTGATTTTGCTCTTGCATACAAGAAACTGTCAATACACATTTTTCCATCTGAAACAGATTTTCTCCAAAAATTCCCTGGTCATTATATAGTAGCAAGATAGAGCCATTATTAGTGTAGTTAGTCTCACATTTGATCCAGCACTCCACCTTTATAATGGAGGAGTACCATGTAGCGAAAGATCTGGCTCTTATTTCTGTACCAAGTGATGATACATTTGGATACTTTCTATCAAGGAAAAAAGTGAGTTCTGATTACCCGGTTGATCGATGCTGTGGTTTTCTGATCAGGATAGTACCATAGATTGTGTGGTCAGGTCATCGTAGCCTATGAAAACCATTAACTTGTAGTATCACAAAGGTAAATAGGCAGCAGTGGACCCGAGCACTTCCAGAAAAATGACATTCTTATTAAAAAAACGAAAACCCATATTGACTTACTGATGCAAGTAAGGCAAAATTTCGACAAAAGTGTTCTTAACCCATTTTTCCATTAAACAAACAAAGACTGAAAAGCCTAAGAAAATCTTGCAAAAAGTTTTGTGGGTAACATGGTCCTGAGTATACAGTATTGTTTCCCGTCTCCTTATTGCAAGTGCCAATGTAATGCAATCAAGATTGTATAGTTTTCAATAAAGCTAACTTAAAGTGCAGTTGTTTTCATAAAAGCCAAGCAGAAGAAGAGATCCCAACGAAACCACTCATAAGAACGTGAAGATGTCACAAGCCTCTGTTTAGCGGAAAATTCTACCTAGCAAAACCAGTGGTGCCTCCCCCCCACCCCACCACAAAATCCAAAAAAAAAAAAAAAAAATCCTTTTTCATGCAAATCAGGGGAGCCAATTCTCTCCCTCCTCCCTCTTTTCTCAGTTGAACGCATAAATATACATACATCATGTTAAATGAGTAAAGCAACAAAGAGACCTTACACTGGTCGATTGAAGCTCCACTGTATCCAAATCCTCATTTTCCTGCAATACAAATACATGTTCATCTGTTGAAGTGCCAAGCAAAATTTGCCCACTTGAAAACATGAAGTGGCTATTAACTACATTACCTCTTCAATCAGCAAATCCTTTCTTGTGATCAAACCAATAACACGAGATGCACGAGGCACCACAAATATATGTCTCAAACCCAGCTGGCGGAAAAGGTTGTAAACCTACACAGTCAGCAAGAAGCGACATTTATCAACTCACAGGCCCAATGCTCAAGGATCATAATCTCCAAAATGCAAAAGAAACCTTCACCTTTGTCAGAGACATGTCTTCAGGGACTACATAAGGAGAGGGATTTAAAAATGGTGCTAGATCTATATACATTTCCAAGTCATCAGAGCTTAAATGTATATCATCAATAGACAATCCTCTACTGGTAGCAGGTTTGACAAACTCATTGAAATTGTGCCTGAAATTCACAATTGAAAATAACATTGTTCAAAATTTTCATATAATTGGAGCACTAGAGGGAAGAACATTTGTCAATTTTTGGCTTACCTAATAATCCCAGATCCCTCACAGGGCAATGGACTGTGCTGGAAATCTACTTTAGAGTGCAGAAGCACCAATAAATGACTGTACCAAGAATTCCAATTCCAATTAACCAACACTCTCTTATTATGAAGGAACAGAATTTACAGACTCATAAGCACACTACCTGCGCAGCATTAACCCTATGACGAGTGTTTCTCCATTTCTTGTATGATCTATTACCTGAGAGAAATTGTCAGTTGAAACATCAGGGAGAACCATCAAACTAAATGGAATGAAGCAGCATAAGCAAAAAAAAAGCACTTCCATACAGGAAAACCATTGTGTTTGTTGCTCCGCAAGATAGATGCTACATCAGAGACCTTGACAACACGCGGCAAGGAAATCACCTTCAGCAACAAAGAAAAAAGGAAACAGCGTTGAGTATTGGAAAATGATATAGGATAAAAAATACAAAGCTACAAATATCGCGTGCACCATGCAGCTCAAGTTCTTGGTCGTAGAGCAATTTTAATAACTGCGCCATAATCAGAACCACGAACCATTATCAAATGCCAGAGGCAGTAAAACTAGTTTTTAATTTATGCTGATCTATTGCTGACCAGAAAGGCAAAATTGACATCTGATTACCTCACAAGCTTTAACTGTTGATGGAATGCCATAATTATCTTGAAACTTTTGTTTCTTACAAGATATAGGAAACAAAATAAATCATCCATATCATGTGATTCCTTCTTTTCATTTACTTGCAAAAACAATATAAAGCAACAAGGCATTAACTTAAATAGTTGGCAAATACTACAAAACCTACTTGTACAGTACGATGAACGACAGTTTTATCTCATATCAATAACTGTGACCAAAATACCAGTTTAAGATAGAGTTCTTCCTCAGGATAATTGGAGGAGAAGCCAGCTAGGGGAATGGGCAGTTAATGGTTGGTATAATAATATTCAATTTCTTGAGCCAAACAGCAATGACAAAGATTTACACTCTTGAGAATATACACCAGATTGAAAAGCTCAAGTGGGCCAGTAAAAAATTTGAAAAGTACGAGCAGGATGCACATGTGCACATTCCTAACATTAGAGTAATTATGAATTAGACTTTTTTCTAAATCTTATTGGAACTACAATTGTGTGGCCATATGCATTGGAACCAGATGCTGCACGTATTAAAATAATTGTGAGTCTTATTGATCACTAGAAGGATGTCCACCTTTTGGCTTCCACAACCCTCTTTTGCTGTCATTTTGCGCATCCGGTATTTAGGTCTTGATTCTAACAATGGAATACCCCTCAACCGGGCCTGCTCTTCATAGAGACCTTCATTAAAAGCATCACCAACAGCCTGCAGCGGAACAGACTTTAGCATCCTTGCAAAGACACAAACGCAAGTCTTTGCGGTACGATGTTGATGTAAGCATACCTTCGATATAAGAAGAACAAGCATGATAAGGGGCAAAAGTTTCAAATTGTTTGTTATTTCAACCATAATGACACAAAGCGACACAGTCATCCGCATTGAACCGCCAAGGAAGGAAGCAGCACCCAATAATGCATACCTAGAGAAACAGAGAGTAAGTACATGAAAATCAATGAAAACAACAATATACAAATTTGATCTATGTATAAGGACAACAAAATGCTTTCTAATAAGAACACGGTCAGGTATGACTAGAAAGACATGAGAAAATGAAAGTCACATTATAATGGAGGAAGCCCAGCGAATTGTGCCTTTTATGGCATGTGCACTCAATCAGAAGGAAAAAGTTGAGGTTAGGCCTCTCATTTGGAGGCTTGTGCATGCTACCCCTGCACTTGGTTGTGGACAGACATAAAATAGCTAAAAGGAAGGGGAAAGGGAGGAGTGGTCTGAGAGCACAACTTTGCAGAGAAGTCCACAAGCAGTCAGCAGATACCGAAAAGAAAGAAGAAGGCCTCCAGTTTTAATGGAAACAAAACATAGCAAGTTGGAATAAGATGGTATCTCTCCAAAATAGGAGTGCATCTCCGAAAATTATCACTTCTTTAACCATTAATGGCATTCAACTTGAATCAAATGAAATTTTGTGGACAGCATCTTAGTAGATTAAATCCTGACACATATTTCACTGCTAAAGGAGGAGAAAACTGAAAAATCAGTTGTAAGATGGATAGCCTATATGAAAATGCAAACTCTATTTCCCAGCATCATCTCACAAATTTCCTAAATCTGTGAAGTCAAATCATCGTTTTTATTCAGCAAATATGTCACTAAAGTACGTTCCGCAAATAGGATACTTCCCTGAACTGTTGCATTAATATCAAATTCACTTGAAGGTGTAGTGAATAAATGCATATCAGGGTCTGTGTCAGTATGTTAATATAAGCGTGTTGCAAAACATGTTGCCTAACGCCCTTAACAGTTCAGCCACAGCACAGGCCAGCACCACCACAACATAAAAAGCCACAACAATGTCAAACAGGCTCTTAAACAGTTTTTTAAGACCACACGGGTGAGTGAACCAGTCAAGTCACCAGATCATGGTGTGACCCATTCGACCACTTTGTTATTTTATTTGTGTAAAATATGGGCAAGATGATAAAACAATATTCGGACGTGGCTTATTGGTCTATTGTGTGCATACCATGCACTGAAATCATGCTCCATCCAAGGTTCAAGCTTTTTCTTTACACTGGTTGCATCTTTTATTTATAACATCAATTGATTGCAAAGTTCACAAGATTGGAAGGTGAACATGCCTGGATGAGTGATTCTCACATGGCTTTTTCACATAGGAGACACAGAAATATATGCTTCTCTCGGCAGAGCCAGTTCAACCCGGCTCTCTACACGGTTTTCCACAATTAAAGCCAGTCGCCAATGCAACCAGTTGAACCAGCCCGGCCCGTCCGCTCCGATTTACAAAACATTGATTAAACAACAAAAGTGACATTTGTAATTTGAGGAAAACAGCAGTTATTACTATCATTAAATACATTAGTATGCAGGCTTAGTCTAAACATGCCTCGGAATCATTAATTACTTCGAGCTCAAAGTATCATTCAACAACTGCTGCAGCAGATTTACTTCTTTAACAGCACATCAGAAACATTGATGGCCTTATGCATGTGGAAGTGGTAATCCTCAAATGAAATCAAAAGTACAACTAAACAAGTGAATAGGCTTACGTTCCCTCCTCAATGTTAAGCTTCTTGTAAAAGTTGACAACAAACATGCCAACCAGGCGTCCGTATGTCGATCCTATCATTATTCCAGGAACAAACTGACCAGCAGGAACAGCAGAACCAAATGTGATCACTGCTAACGTGTAAAACATAACCTGAAGGTGGCAGGATGTAAAAGAGACAAGTTACTTTGCATGTATTATACCAAAATATGCACAAAATAGAAACAAAGGCATGGATTTATCAGTGTGTAGTGACAGCATGTTTAATTCCAAATTCTATGAAACAAGCAGCTTAAAAAATATTCCACCCAAAGGTGTAACGCCTTCTTGTAGTTGGAACGAAAAAAATGATAGATGCAAAGCAAAATGCTTTACCAGAAAGGTCAACAAACTTTGGGCACTGTACTCATGAATTGTCTTTGCACTAAACAAGTTCCTGATGGCATCATCCTGTAACAATAAAGTCGATTTCGTTGATTGGAATCAGTTAAAACATAGGAGATTCCATCAGCAGCAAATCTATTCACTATTTTGCCAACAACAATTATTCTACCAAATTTGCAAAATATAGTAGCCTGAAGGATGCACAATTCTGCAAAAGAACATAAAGGCATCAATTAATTTAGATTACCTGAGTGTTAAAGAAAATAGTAGCAAGATCATTATACTCGGTTTTTCTTCCACAGTAAAACTGCAAACAAATTAAACCCCAAGATTCAGCAAAACCAAAACAATGAGTATACAAAGAGTATATTCCTTGCAAGGGTAGAAACACCATCTATGAGAGGAAGTGTTATCACAGTCAGTAACAAATTCGTTAAGGTGAAATCAGGCAAGCGTTCCTACTTGATTAAGGCAGGATAGCTTAGCCTACAGATGTCAAAAATATGATTCAATAATAAATCTCGCCCAATAACAGAGATGTAATTAAACACACTGTAACACAAATGAATCTACCTTGAAACATGTTTTGTGTAATAGTTTAGTAAACTAAAAGTTCAGCATTGTAACTTATATTAAAAGGAAGTTACTCATTCAATAAACCATGCTTAGTCATTTCACAAAGCTACAGTGCAGATAGTAACTAGTTATAAGAGGAAAGCACCCTGCCTGGGGATAGAGACAGACGAAAATAGTGGAGTAAGGCCAGTAGGGAACAGGGGGAAGCCCCGGCAACTCATGCTGAGACTCGATGAAACCTAACCAAATGTTTTTCCTCTTGCAAGTCATCGATTCAATCATACTTGTCAAAAAAACTGTCTAGATATAAACAATTAACTAATGATCAGACGAATTATCACAAAGACAACCACCACAGTGATCAAAGAGTTCCTGACCTTACATCTGAATTAACTACTCAAAGCTAACTTGTAGCGCAGAAAGAAAGTCTACCCCATTAACTGCCACAATACAGTTAAGTAATATCATAAAAATTTACTGGCTCAATATGAGAATTTAGATAGAAAAAATATTATAATCCAATAGATTGGCTTTCACAATTTTTCCAGAAAATGGGGCCAAAAAGATAATTTGCGAATGAAATTTTTCTCAAAAACTAACAACGAGAATGAACTACAACTATGAAACTTTTATATCCGTGGTAGCAGTAATGATTTTCGTGATTCACTCCTCCCCTTCCACTAATGCCTCCCATATAATGAAAGTGATGGCAAAAACAAATTTACCTCCACATAATTTCCATACATTCCTGGAGACCTTGGGCATTCTATACCAGAAGAGGGATCTGTTTCAGGACACGGAGTGCATTTTCGCAGTAATGGTAGACCGAAGGATATCACTGATGTTAGCAGAGATATGAGGCATGCTTCAATTATCTGCTCCAAATTTTTTTATGAGATGACGTAAAATGAATATAAGAGGAAAAAGGTCCTGGGCAAGTAGACACTTGGAAAAATGCACATCATCTCAAATTGAATGTTTACCTTGACACGATTTCCTTTCTTGTGCAGATAATTTCGACGCCAGTGAGTTATATATAGAGTAAGCTGGTTAAATAATGCCCCTGAAAAAAAACATCAGCCAGATCAGAGGGCAAAAAGAGGGCATTAACATGAGATCCAACTAGCAAAACACCAACCAAGGAGACCCCCAATAACTCCGATGACAGCCATTGGCAGTAACTCCTGAAATGAGTAATCCTCTTGAGCACTGCAACGGGACATCATTAAAAGTCTATTAGCTAGAAAAACCCGAAAACAATTCTAAGGCTTCACCAGATTAAACAATAAGAACCGACCCTGATATGTCCCATATTATGAATCCACCTGCGCCAAAATGTCCACACTTTCCGCTTTTACACCAACCCATTGCAGTTCGTACGACAACAGCAACAATTGCAGAAGTGAAGAAAACACGCCACATAAGTTGACTCCTCCACCTTAGAAAACGCAAAGAGCATAACTCTGGAATGATACTTTGTTCTTGATAGTTCAAAAAATTCATGCATGTAATCCTATCAAGGAAACACAACTTAACCAAGTAAAAGCAGGTGGGCCATTTTACCATGACGTAACTTCTTCCAACGCAAATAGAACGCCACCAACTGGGGCTCTGAAGGCAGCAGCAACTCCAGCAGCACATCCACAGGTAACCTTGGTAAAGTATTGAAAATTTGACAATAAGACCATAGCATTTCAGAGGCAGAACATTGCTACTATAACAGATTGGGCATTTGAGCTTTGACATGCACTTTCTTATTTTGATAAGAAAGGAAAATAATTACACAAGAAAAAGGAAAATCCTGCTCAGCATATAGACAGTGGTAAGTAGTGGATGCCGACACTTCCAATCAGACCAGGCATTCACCATGATTAAACTGATAAAAGAAGGCCCTGATCTTTAGTATGGACTATGGAGTACAAACATCCAAACTTTAACAGAAAAAGGAATAGGGGATGAAGCAGTCAACAGTTTCAAATTTAATGGTTTCCATTGTCAATCACACATAAACAATGAAATTTTAGATGTTGCCATAAGAGGTTACTAGCAGAAGCAGGATATCATTAAATATTTTTCTAGTATAAAATGGTGTTTGGGGCAACTAAACTTTGTGTGAGTGTATGTAGCTTCCCTTCAAAATTTAATTTTTATAAATCATGAAAAAGCCCCACAAGAAATCTTGGGTGAGATAAATAAATGAGTCCACATGCCAATAGAAGGAAGGAAAAAACTATATGCTGTCGAAGAGGTGCCTCTCATCAATCTAAGAGGCCTTAGTAACTTACAAGATCACGGCGATCCCGATCACTCTTGAAGACTTGAAGCCACCTCGAACTCACATGATATTTTGTGGATCCCCCCTGAACTCGGAATCACATTAAAGAAAAAAACAGTGTTCATGACCTTCAGCAAAAACACAACCATGCTTGATCACTTGATCCTTTGTGATTACCAGATAAAATGTAAGATTGCATATAAAGGAGTATCATGGAAAACAGAAAGGACAATATGAGAAATATATCTGAAACACCATCCAACAGATCAGTCTCTGCTTCGGACAATCAATAAGATTTGCACAAGAACCACCGCTTTAGCAAAACACCAGCTGAGGTTTATTTGGGGCACAAGATATAAAACAACTAGTGATCACACACAGATTCCAGGCCACCAATTATGTTCTTATTTCTAAGAAACAAGACAACCATATCACTAAATTTATAGAAAAGCTGGTTCCTTTTCCTCCAACTATTTGCAGGAAACCATCTGTTATCTACCACATGGTTAATGCAGGTGTGGATGCATAAAGCAGCATAACATGTATTGCTAAACCTACAACCATAAAATAATTATCTCTCTCTATCAACTTCTTCGATTTCCTCACTTACAGCCCATTACATAAGGGGGGATCTCACAAAAACTCTGGTTTAATTAATGTCAAACTCTTTAAGTTGCTGAACTTGCTCATTAAAGAATAAAGCATCTAAAGAAGTTGTCTATGAAACATGCAGTCAAGGACCATGCAGTCAAGGACCATTGCCTTTAATCATATGAAGATACAAAAACCATTCCCAATACAAGTACATGAAAGCATAAAGTGATGATCTAGCCCAATCCTAAGATCGTAAAAGATCACAAAATGAATGAAAAAGTGAAAAATTAAGCAGCGCCCTTTGAACAAACAATAAGGTGCTTATTAAGAAAGTGTTGGATGTGGTGTGTGCACTAACTTGTCCAAGCAATGAAGCAATACAAGCACCCGTATGAACAAGAGGACCCTCCTTTCCAAGAGCTAGGCCACCCCCAACAGAGCCAATGCTCCCGAATATCTGTGGAAATTAGAGATTAAGTGATCATTGCAGCCCGTTAGAGAAAGTCATAATGTAATTAAACAGCAAACAATTGACAAGTGATCACCTTTCCAATCAAAGTTCTAAAGAAAAGAATGCCATGTATATCAACTCCTGATAATTGAGTTCAAAACAATGAGTATTCTTGGATAAATGATGCCAAAACATTGTGGAACAACAAAGATACAGAATGCCAATCAAGCATACCATTTAGATAACCCTTAATTTCAGGAATGCCAGAACCAGCAGCTGCTGGTGCGAAATTTGTAACTATATATACAGAAGACAGCACTAGAGCCAAGTTGAATAATACATATATCAGAAAACCAGCAAAATAGGATTTTTGAATTATATGAAACGTCAATTGGAACTTCCATCCAGCAAAGTTCTCGACTGATATATTGATGAAAACAGCAGCTAATCCAGTACCTGAAAGCAAACAACCGAATAAGAATCAAAATATTTTCACGAAAGTAAACATAAAAAAAAAAAAATACAGAACGCCGCATAGAGAATACCCATAATAACTCAGAAGCTTTCAGATAGTACGACATCAACTACGTTTACATAGTGAGTAACCATAAAACAGAAATTATTTGAAGTTTCTGTTCAAACCAGTGCAACAACAGCTACAACCATCCGATGCGGAGGCACCCCAAAAACTTCTACAAGTAGTTCTTTTTCTTGTAATTATTGGCAAATTGAACATGTAACAATAAACAGCAAGGAGTTCCATTGAAATTCCAACTGCCTCTTCACTCCAAAAAGGAAAAAGAAAGACTTAACTCTGCAATTAATCCGATCGCCCACATCATCGGTCTAATTTACACACCTGAGGAATTCGAGAGGCACTTCACCTACCACCGAAAGCATAGTTCATAGACGTTTTTCAGTTGGCCTAAGAATTAGGTTCAATTCAAGCGCAACATCATGAAAAAGCATCCCTAATCTCCGGCCTACCAATAAGAGTCGCAAAACGCACAGATCAGCTTACCAATTCCAATGAGCAAAGCAAAGAACCACTTCACCGCCACTTGATACACAAAATACACCTTCCCTCTTTGCGCCTGCGCTCAAAAAAAAAAAAAAAAAAATCAAACTTTCAGACTCACGTCGAGAACCACACCACCGCGATCCGCCCTCGAGCCGAAAATTCCCCTCCCAAACACCAAAAAAAAAAAAAAAAAAAAAAAAAAGAACGCAACCTGCTCTTCTCGGTAGGCATAGTTCTCGATGACCTCGTAGTCGAGGCTCTCGACGCTGCTGCCGTCGCTCTTCTTCGAGATGCCGACCGCGTCGAACTCGCCATCCTCCGTGTTCGGGAGCCGGGACCAGACGAGCCTGGCCGTCTCCATACCGTTCTGCAGGTGATTCGACAGCATGACCAAAATCAAATTTCACTCCAGAACCCTAAAATCTCTCCCCCCTCAGGCGCCGGCCCCCTCCCCCGGCACGGATCGCGAGCGCGCGGCGGAAGGAAGGCGGGGGGGGAGGATCACGCCCCGGCGCGCGACCCGGGATCGGCGGCGATGAGCTCTCCGACCGGCCGGCCGAATCGGGGCGGAGATGGAGTGATGGAGTGATGGAGAGGCGTAGAATCGCGCGCGACTTCTTCTCTTCTCTTCTCTTCTCTTCTCTCTTTGGCTCCGACCGCGGGGAGTGCAATGACGGGGAGCGCACGTCCGAGTCTGCGGCTGTCTTTTTGACCTGCTGTACCTGCAGGCGTGTCTGCAGCGCTAGTATTTGACTCCGAATCGGAATTCCATTTGAGCTCTTTTTCTCGCGACGAACGGGAGACCGACACCCCAACTTCCTCAACTCCACGATGATTTCCCCGATGATTCCCCGATGACGCGATGTTCCACCGAGAATAATGTCTTCGCGAGTTCAAGCTTCCGACATCGTTTTTTCTTTTCTTAATTTTGTTTTTTGGGGAAATGTTCGAATATTTTGCATTTAGGATGGTATGCAATTTCGGTACGGAAGATAGCATTTTTGGAGTACAATTTCATCCGCGGTGTGCCTAAAAGTCAGAACAAACGCTCTTTCCACTACGATTCATAAATACTTTCTGTGAATAAAAGCGAAACATAAGCGAAATAGTACAAGTTGTTCATTTCATTTTAATTTAGACATGATAAATCTGTCATACTAAATTTATATGTTATCTCATTGGTGTTATGCCGGTAATTATTTTTTCGAAATAATTTCATATTGTGAATTATGTTTATTTTGTGAAATGTACCGATTTTCTTGAAAAAGAAGTTTATATGACCTCATTTAACATGAGAAGCCTAATCTATTTTTCCGTTTTGTTTGTGAGTGTTAATTTGGACACAAGATTCTAGTCGTTACCCTCTATTAGCTATGATCCGTTACATATTATGGACAATTCTAGTAGCTCATTTTTCTTATCTAGTATTGCTTATCATGAAAATTAAATAACAGCCATTTTTGTAGGATCATGAATTAAAGAAAATGACAAAATTGTTGGAAAAGAAATAGGAAAATCCGCCATTCGAGGTGGGCCTAAAATCTTCGATAGTAGGCCTGGTGATTTATTTAGTTTTTCTTTAGCACAAAAAAAGAGACTTATTTAGCAATTTTTTATATATCTAGGCACATGCAAAAACTCCAATTAAATAATTACATTCGATCATCATCTATAACGACAAATGCGACATGATGCAATCAATAAGAGCCCTCGCGTCGTGGGATGTCCATTCTTTTGAAAGTTAGATTTCGTCGCGAGTTGTTGGCTCTGTTTGTCCGGTTTGATCGAAACCGACATTCCTCATGCCCACAATATATTGCAATGGCGCTAAATTTAGTCACGCAACACCGGCAGCCACGGCGACGACTACAATCGTTAGTCACCGAAGACTAAGAACAACGGATGTTGCGATCGCGAGATGTGCTTACTAGCCCATGCGTGCTGTCGGGGCCTGAGTGCAACTCAAGGATTGCGGGATTTCGTACGAGGATTTCGTACAAACGACATTTGATGTGTTTGGTTCAACTTTTCTGATGGGTTTTCGGCCTCAAAAGTCTGCAGAAAAAATGCTGGAGTATTTGGCAGTCTTCTTAAAAGGTAATTGAGAAATGCTGAAATTAGGATTAAATAATTTTTTTTCTAAAATCACTTTCATCAATTCTTTAGAATTCCAAATTCCAATTTTGTCTCTTGTTGTTATTGTACATCTTCTTTACGTGAAGGCGACCGATGAGGGTTGATGAGGCCGGATCAGGCTGGCGAAGGGTTAACGAGAGGCCGACAAGGTTGTGCGACCTAGGCAACCATCGCCGAAGGTTGCTCAACCTAGGCAACCACCCAAGCAACCGCCTAAGCGATTGTTCTTGCAAGGTTGTCTGGGGGCGCTTGACCCTCACGAGATGCAAACAATAGTCGCTTGGTTACCACGACCCAAGTGGCGGTCACCTAAGGTTGTGAGACCCTATGTGGCTATCGCCTGGCTGCACGACCATTGCTAGGGGTCACCCAAGGTTAGGCGACGTCAGCCGAAGGTTGTCGACACCAAATCTAGCTCACCGGTAGCTTGAGCCCTTCACTAATTTCGGCAAATGGTTAGAGTGTTTTTCAATATAAAATGTAAACAAAATGCAGCCAAAGCCCTCTTTTTTTGCCAAATACTACTTGAATCGAAAATTGTTTTGCAAAATATTTTCACCAAACACAATTTGTATTTCCTCAGATGGCTTTAACTTTCAATATTTGCATTACACTAAAGCTCATTTCTAAAGTTAAACCAAGCCCATCCTCAGTACTTGCATGCGAAAATGGAAAAAGCTCGTGCTTATTTTTCCTCAGATCTTGGTGATTTTTGCAATTCTCAAAGAGCATACTAGTAGTATAATGGCAAAACTTTCGACGTCGGTGCAAAACTTTATTACTATCTAAACCGGTCAAAATTGATCATAAACCTATTTATCAACTCATATATGATGTTGTTTAGCTTTTCCTTCCCCTTTTATTATATCTCTTACCCTTACCAAAAAAAACTCATATATGATGGTTTGACCAAAAAAAAGAAAAACCCATATGTGATGGATTAAGTATATTGGATAAATGGGGCATATATGGGTTTACAACTTATTAAGACCTAGCCCATCTTTATGATTCTCGCTTCATTCTCACTCGATCTCACGCTCGTGTACTTCACAATCGCCTACTTACTTTACACGCGATCTCATGCTCGCTTCCTTCACACTCTTATTCCAGTTTGGATATAAGTTCTCACATTGAGTTAAATATGGGAATGTTCTAGTAATATGAGATAGATATAAGTAAATAGATTTACATTACAAATAAATGGGTTATAAATGGATTAATGGGTTAATTTGAGTCAGATCATTTATAACTCGAATCCAAACCTAACCCGACTCACTCGTTTAACAAATCTATTACACTACATTTGGTTGTACGGATTTTTAACCATAAGGGGACTAGCTAAGATAAGATATGAAATTTAAGGATTTTATTATATTCTATCCACCTTTAGTGATTGCAATAGTAAAGTTGGATATATCCATTTCATATCATATACATTATTTGTTATAAAATGAATATTAGTATAAATGAACAAAAAACTTACGGACGGAGATAGTAAAATTTTTCGCGACCCTCTTGCCTACTTTATTTTTATTTGCTTTTTTTATTTTATTTTCCTCTCTTCTTTTAATTAATTTCTTTTTTATTTCTTTCTTCATTTTCCATCACTCTCTAATAAAAATTTATTAAATAATAAATTGTACCAATATACCTAAAATGCAAAAATACCTAAAATATGTAATTAATATATATTTATATTTACTTATTGAATTTATATTTTAAAATAGAATTAAAGTCGAAAATATAAATATAAATAAGATTAAATTAAAATAACTAAATTATTATTTTTTGTTACTTTGAATTTCTTATATAAGAATTTAAGTATTATTTATATTGAAATATAATATTAATTTTTTTAATTTAAGAAGTATGTCATTCGAAAAAATAATTTTCCTATTATGGATGGGATAATTTTATCTGGTATGTATCACTTTTATATTCAATTTTATCATGTCTTAAATAAGCATTAAACGTAAAATAAGATAAATTTTTATTATATCTTGAATATTATTCCGATTGTTAAACGTAACCTTAGTGTCATGAAATGATCGGACAAGGAATTTGATTTAGCGTATAAATTACAAGCAATGACATCGAAGTTCGTATCAAAAAGTGTCAGAACGTGTGGAGTACGCTCTCCACCAATGTGCGTACATCAATTTATCTCTACATGAACGAAGTAATCTGAGTCGTTCGAGGATTTCCAATTTACCATGGATCTCAACCAATTTTCTCCAGTCTCATATATTTCTTCATTGCTTATTTTACAAATTCTGAATCCATGGACAAATGTGTAAGTTAAGTGTTTACTATTTTATATATTCTCTCTCTCTCTCTCACTTATTGTGATATTAACCTTCAGATTTTTTATATCCAAAATAAATTTGGGAAAATTATCAAAAAAAATCTAAAATGATTGAATATATGTCATTTTAGTCGTAGACCTTTCAATTTGGCGACGATATGATAATTTAGTCTTTCCAACTTATTTCGATAGGAAATCTTTGCTATGAAAGCTAACCATCCTATGAGACATAATTGATGCTAATATGGACAATTTTCATAATTTTAAAAAATTCTAAATTTATTTTAATTTTTTTATTTTCCTTTTCTTTCAAATCTTGACTGACCCTCATTGACCACCCTTGCTAGCCACTAGATGACGGCTGCGAAGCCTCACCGGCCTTGGGCGAGGGTCGCAGACCTCCCTTAAATTTGGTGAGGGGTTCACGGTCCTCACCTATGATCGGCGAGGGTCAGTAGGTGACCTTCACCAGACTAGATAAGGAAAAGAAAGAAAGAAAGAAAAATTATAAAATTGTCCATATCAGCATCAATTATCTTAGCGATGCCGTCGACATCCATATCAATGATTTCTAGCGAACATTAGTCATAATGACTATATTGGCAAATCATCAAAAGATTTAGACTTGAATTAGTATAAGACTAATACGCTTATGACTTTTTTGGTAATTTTACCAAATAAACTTCTTTAAAAGAGTCAAATATTTTCCACATATATTTTCTTATTCATTCATGTGTCATTATTGATGTTTTTCCATTATTTAATCATCACAGCCGTGGTTTGTTTAATCTCTCGAATGTTCGAATTTTTTTATTACTAATCGTTGGTGATGGTGGACAAGTGGAAGTGCCGGCCTTATTGCGGTGATAGTGGAGCTCACGATAATGCTGCTGATGTAGTGGCGAAGTCAAGAGGATGGCGACCGTAGCTAGACGGTGGAGGTCAATGGCATAGGGGCGGTAATTCCGATCGTTGGTCGTGTTCATCTTGTGTTAATATAAATTTAATTCACGAAATCTAGGATCGGTTCATTGTAAATCAACTAATGTGATATGAATACGATCCGAAAAAAATAATGGATGGACACAACACGACATACGTAACATGATTAAATAACAGGTCGATAGGTTGATGCAGTTGCATGACCTCTTAAGACACGAAATCAATCTGTCAACGCAAACCCGACATGAAATATCCTTAGTTTTTTTTGTATTAACGAATCACGATAATCCCTCGACAAGATATCATCAAATTAAATTACGTAGCATTTTTATGGTCAATATGATATCACTAATTTAAAAACTGTTTAATTAATCGTATCTAAACCAATCGAAGTACAGGTTGTGTCAACACTTACGTATGATCTTAAATGTGTTCTCCGAATAAATTTTTTATCCTGACGTATTGGATATTATTAATCATGTCTCATTAGTTAACATGATATTGACCCAACACGATTACCCTCAAAACACACCTGTTAATTCCGGATCATGTTTAAGTCATGTGATTATGCTGTGTCAGAAATCGCCCTCCCTCGCGTGGTGGTGTCAATGAAAAAGTTGGAGCACTGAAATGGTGGTAGGTATCTGCGACGTGGCAATGGTGGTGGTGCCGATAAAGGTGGCAATGAAGTGGGAGAGATGTTGACAATGATGACCGTGGTGATGAACTCTTACACGCAAAATCACTTACAAAACAAGGAACAAGCAATCATCACAAACAACATGGAAATACTACTGTTGTTCGGTTTCCATTCGAAATACCAATTTAGCTCTCGGTTATGTGTGATCAGAGAGAATAGAAAACACATCTGAGAATAAATTCGCAATCTAAAGTCTCACCAGCCCGATTCGATCGCTGCTCTATTGATTCTGAGAATAACATCCACACGGTCGCAATTACACAAAAAGCACCAGTCTACGAGCAGTTCCCCAGCCACCCGATTCATCCATCCCCTTCCGACGTATCCAAGAAAGATGGCGGGACACTAGGCTCTCTCGAAGATTATTGTAGGTGGGAAAAGAATTGTTGAACTCGATTATCACGGAATATTTCCCCCACTCATGATACAAGCTTATTTGGAGAGAATAAGGATACAACCGAGATAGAATGCCACATTTGGGTTCTTATAAAAGCCGCACTGTTGTCCCGTCAATCGATGTAGAATAGTCGATTTTGATTCATGTTCTGCATCATAACATCTTTTGAGAGGGATCCAAAGAAGAAAGTTCCGCGTACATGTTACTTATGGCCTGCGCAAAATACTCCTTTGCCTGAGGCCTCTTTATCTGTCAACCAAGAAAAGAAATTATGAGAGATTTTAACATGATGGAGGATTCTTCTGAGTATTGATCTGTCTTTGAAATCTAACAAGAATCTCAGCTTTCCATGTCTAATGACTTGCCTTAAAAGTTGGCGTAAGAAGCCCGTTCTCTAGTGTAAATGGTTCCGGCACCAATGTCACCGCTTTTGCAAACTCGAAGCCTCTTAGCTGAAATATGGAGTAAAATTCAAGTCATAAAATCAGTTCCTTGTTCAAGTTGCCATAATATTCAAACCTGATTCGAGCTGTGAGAATGGAAAAAAGGATATCAGTAAATCTGGTACACTTTAGAGAGTACTTGCCTGTGCTTCTCTACCAACAGCATCAAAGTCAGCAAGAACAGCGGATCTTGCTCTTGGATCATTGCACAGTTCTCCTAAATCTGCATACTGCAGTTTGGCAATTACGGAAGCATAAGTCTGTATGCAGTTTTCTACCCACAGCCCACTGTACATCGTCCAAGCAGACAAAAATACAGAGGCAAAATACATGTAGCAAGTTCTAGCAAAATAATGAATCCTTTCATGTCAGTCCATTCTTTCACTTTCATGCCTGTGTTTTCCTCTTGGGGTGTTTATATATTATGCGAGATATTTTAACATAGCAAAACAAAAACATGCACTCATTCTCCACCAAAAATCAATTGTTTAACAAATCTGTCATCCTACATAAATGTAGACATTGTTCTTTTTTTTTTTTCTTTTTCTTTTTTTTTTTTTTTTTTTTTGGGGGGGGGGGGGGGGGGGTGTTGTTGGGGGTTCGCTCAATCTTTCGGCAAAACACACCAGTAAAAAATTGCAAACATTTGGAATTCCTTTAGTTAAAACCAAACAAAAAATTGGACAAATCACCTTGATTCCCTCAGAAGCAGCCCATGCTTTCAATGCATCTGGGTCAACAGAGACAATTGCTACCAAAGAAGAGTTCAGGCTGTCACCTATCACAAGCAAACAGATAGGTTTCTCAGTGATCCTTGAAGAAGAAGGAAGTGCTGAGAGAGGAGAGGGGCTGGGGTTCTCATTCATATTATACCATCTTACCATAAATAAAACACTGTGCGACGAACTGGCACTTCGCATAAACATTCTCGATTTTCTCAGGAGCAATGTACTCTCCCTGCGCTAATTTGAAGATGTTCTTCTTCCTGTAAAAGCAAAAATTACTTGGAGAAACTTCTTCCCCATAATCCATCTTCAACACAGCATTCTTAGGTCCTAAACACTACAAATGGAACTCTAAAACCCTTTCTGTGCTCATTGTATAGTGGGTTTGGTTTGGTCTAAAACCAAACCAAAGCTCTTCTTGAATATGTAAGGCGATAGTAAACACTATTATTTCTCTCTTTATACTGAAAGAGTGAGATGCTCAACTATACACCGTTTACTTCAGAACGAGCTGGTTGATTTGTCAAATGAGAAAGTTACAATATTATATGATCCCACCTGTCGATGATCTTGAGACGGCCTCCAGGCAACCACAATCCTATGTCTCCGGTATGAAGCCATCCATCTTCATCAATTACCTCTCTCCTACAAAATTCAGCGTATACAACACTTTCTTGAAAAAGTAACTAAACTTAGAATATCGAAACAAAGTAGATAACATACGTCTGCACTTCATCTTTAAGATAGCCTTGGAAAATGATGGGACCCCTGACACAGATTTCACCACGCGGATATGGCTGATCCTCAGAAGTGTAATTCATCTCTGGAACGTCCACAAGTTTAATTTCTGAAACAGAGAAACTTCGTCATCTTGACCCAAAAAAAGAATAGGGAGGGGATAGAAAAATTAAGATTCATAAAGAAACCCAATCTAAGACACTGTTTCTACTCCATGAATTAATTCGTGCTAGCTATATGGCCCAAAATCTCGGGAAATTAACTATCAGTAACAAACAAGAAACACATTGAGATAATCACTAGTCCTACAAAGGTAATAGTGTGGTGAACTCATGCGAAATTTCACAATAAACCATTTGTTTTCAATTTGACACAGGAAATCGCCAAAACTCTCGACAAACACGTTAATTGCCAGAATTTAATGTCTTCACTCTTTAATACCACAACAGTACAACAATTAATAACTCTAGACTCGACAACCAAGAATACAACCTGAATAAATGCAATATATCTGTCTCACAATTCAACTAAAACAGGACCAACCAAGCAGAAACATTGTTTTGGGGGGCTAAAAAGCAGAAATAAGACAATTGCATAGCATTTGAGAACATTTTCTGGGATACAGTCGATAAGAAGTAAAAGTAATGCAAGTAGAAGCCACAGCGTCATAATGCTAATTATGTGATGTAAGCAATGTCAAGTGCAATAACAAATGTTCAATGACAGTAATGTCACCGATTCTCCACATACCGCAGGCTGGATTAGGAGAACCAACATGACCAGTTAGGTTGTCACCCTCATCCATAGCACTTATAACACAAGAAGTCTCTGTCATTCCATATCCTTCAGATACCCGACCACCAAAGCAACTGGGGAGAAATCCAACATGCCCGTCAAAACAACAGCAGAATGATCTATAAATCTATAATTGTACAAGATCACTCCTCTAATTACTGAGGTGTACGATGACAAATTGTCTTCTTGAAATTCTTAAAAAGACAAAGAAAACAAAAATGTTTTTTAAATGATATGAAACCTGGATTTGTCTATCATCACAAAGAAATGAAGAGGAAGTTCAGAAAATGCTGGCAAAGATAGATTCATCGAAACAATTTGGCAAAAAAAAATTCATCAACATGGTGTGAAGCCATCCATCAATAACTCACCTTTCATCCAATGACCAAAAAAATAAATTCATCGAATCATTTAGGCAAAAATACCAATGAAACATGCCTCACCTTTCACCCAATGACCACTCACATACCAAAATAAAATTCACATTTATCGGTCTTCAATGATGTTGGCAATAATGAAAGAAGTGAAGAAATTGCTTTCTGCTTCAAATGTTTTCATTATCATCAATTAAGTATATGATCCACATGAAGTGAACAAGCTAATTAGCTAGTATACTAATATAAGAAGTGTAGCACTTCTGTCAGCAGAAGGCAAACGACAATTCCCAGAAAAGAAGCTGACTTACATCTTTAAGAACTCCATCACATCAGGAGACAAGGGAGAAGCGCCCGATGTCATAAAACGTACCCTTCCACCAAGCCTTTCCCTAATCTTGTTGAAAACCAATCTATCCCACATGGGAGATGGGTTCTTGCCTGAAATTATTTTGCAGAAACTAATAAGCTTTTCAGTTGATAAGTACACAAGAATCTCCTTGTGAGGGAACCAGGGGTCGCAAACTTCACAAAGAGAATTGACAAAGCTCCACAAAAATCAAGAGCAAATCTAAGAAATCTACAAGGCAGATAAATCAAGTATACAGTTTCTCAGTAATGGAAACTAATTGCATATGTCAGGTTTTTAAAAATTACAAAGAAAAGGGGCAGTAAACATCCAATAACAGGTATCAAAACAAATTCCAGCTCATGCCTTGTAGCAAATTGCCAGGTGGAACAATGAAACGCATTGAAATCCTCTGGGGGTGCTGACTACTTATTTTTTTAGTAAATTTTAGGCCTCTAAACTTTGTTGGGGTGTTCAAATAGTTGAACGAGCAATATCCTTCATGGACCTGAAAGTTATATCTCTTTAGCTGTCCTCCACATAGGTAAAAGATGGTTTTTCCATTTCCCTTCCTTTCTTGGCTTTTCATTCTTTAGCTAAAAAAGTTTATCTTTAGAATTCAGAAACAGTTCACAAAAAAGCCTTCAAGGTGAAACCTTAAGAGATAAACACAATAAAGTTAGGAAAATTTATTCAAACTAGATGACTTTTTTACCATTCAACATCGCCTGCTTCTTGGCATTGTATGCAGCATTAAATAGCCTCTCCCTCAGTCCACCAGACGTTTTCACAGCATTCATAATACTGCACAGTTGAGGCACTGATTAAATTGACTGCTGGACTATGCATCTGACATTAATTAAGGTACTTCCCATCTTACCCAGCATATATCCTATTGTACAAGCGAGGTACACTGCTAAATACGGTGGGTCTTAGGGCAGCCATATCATCCATTAATTTCAGATTGTCCTGTACAGAAAAAGATGGAAGCATATATGGCCACTCTTAAATCTCTTAAATGAAGGATGCACAGAATAAAATGTCAAGCCACTAAAAGCAAAAAATGGAAGTGTAATACAAAAATGTTAGTTTTTTTACAATTGCTGATGGCTATAAAAAATAACTTCACAAAACAAATGGTCTATCCTACAATGAACCGTGAAGCTCAATGACATGTCTCTGCTTTCTTAAAAAGTTATCTAATACCAACATGAAAATGGTACATAATATGCGAGTGCAGAAATATATCACATCTTAACCATTAACTTTACGACGGCACTCCATGTATTCGGATATGTTTCCACACCATGTGAATGTATATATGAATTATCACATTCACAAAAAAATAGATGTATGGTGAAGCAAGTTCCTTATTCTGAGAAAGTATTAGCTCATCAAACTGACAGCTTCCCTCTCAAATTGAGATCATATCTCAACTTAGAAACGATTGAGTCAAGGAGAATAAGGAGTACAAAAAAGGGCAAAAAAAGAGGAAAAAATGAGTAAACTGTTAAATTTGACTACTCGTCCCTCTGTAATAGGTGCTTCAGAAATGTATGCAGTCAAGTTGATAGCTCTACAAACTAATGGATTGGATCAAATCAAAATTTGTGGCAACAACCAGGCAAAGATGAACTGTCTTCATACGATATGCAATTTCAATGATTTCTATGAAAGACAGACCGATATTGACTATTGATTCTCTGTGTGTCTGCAGCAGTGTCTCCTACATTGGCAGAGAAAATCTCAGTAACCTAAGAAAATCTGCAACATGGCTCTCCCATGTGCCTAATGAACTACTTCCAAGTTAAATTCTTACACAACCCTGTACTCAAGCAGGTGGTTCCAAAGGGAACCTTCCCAATGAAAATGCCAATACATTGGATCCAAATAAGCATTCAAGGCCTTTAGTTAAATTCATCAATTACCCCCACTGACTAACAATCTGTTCTTGAACAGCAAATACTGACTTTGTTCCCTTACAACTCACACTTTTGTTTCTTCTCCTATAATCACCTCATCAATAGTATGGAACTTCTAATATCACAAATATCAAAACAAACATGTTGACATGTATCATTCACTAGAAGTAATAGAAAAATTAACTAATTAGTAATGTCTCAATAAGCGTACCCCCTGGTAGAATCCAACGGCAACTCCGAAATAAGCTGTCATGACTTGGTTCGCTCTTTCATAGATATGTGCCAGCGGAAGATATGATATGTAGCTGCACAAATAAAAGGTCATGAGAGCAAAAAACAGAACAGGTAATTAAAAGGTGGCGAACAAGATGACCATATGCCACATACTAAACAGAAAGCCCACTACTTACACATCAGAAGGATAGAATTTGATACCACAAGTGGCGCCAGCAACATTTGCTATGAAATTGCCATGGGTCAGTACAGCTCCCTAAGCAGTTAGCACAAGAAACAAGGAGTCACCTTAAGTATTTTACTATTACAAGGATCAAAGCTTGAACATAAGGACCAGAAATTCACTGAAAGCAGTATTTACCTTAGGTGTTCCAGTTGTACCACTTGTGTAACAAATTGTAGCAACATCATCTGGTTTCGGTGGGCAGAATGGCTGGATGCTACTATGACCCTAACAATTATACATAATTAAGAGAAATGGCTTTCTCAGGAAAACATATATTAATCATAGTACAAGATTGGGAGTCACAGTGACAGATAAAGTAAATAAAAGTGCAAATATAATGATGAACTCTTTCTCGAGATACTGGAAACAGGCAAATTCCATGTGATCATAGATGATTTCCTGAGTTATCAAAAATGCTTATGCGTGGACGAAGAAATCCCCAGTCTTCTACATGGCCATTAGGAACAAATCACTGTCAACATGGAGCTTACTAAAGTCAAGAATCATGGCTTCAAGTACACTCACTATCCTCTGTCAAGAAATTATTTACAGCATGGCATTTGTTCTCATTGTTTTTCCATAAACTATTATTCCCCCAGCAAAGGCTTGACTGTTCTATAGTTTTCAACTTTCAGATAGACAATCCTAAATGTAGTAAGTATTATTTGGAACCACTCCTAAGGATGTCAGAGAGCTTTATAATTATGGTGAGTTCACTAACGAAGGTAAGAGCAACTTGATGGATTATCTTCAGGATTGACACAAATAATTATAGATCAGCTTAACTCTCATTTTACAAAAGAAATTTATTGTTTCAAATTATGTCATACCTGACTAAGTAGTTTGGAATATGTTAAGACTTTTACTCCAGTTGTAGATGGAAGTGACGGAATCTGCTCATCTATGCCTCCAACAATCTACGAGATAAACAAGCATAGGGTTAGAAGAAGATAAAACAGTTTAAATATCTGGATGCATATTACCATCTCTTGCAGGTTAAATAGAAGAGTAGGCTCCGTTAATTACCACTATAAGGCGTACAGTGGGAATCTCAGAAAGGAAGCTCAACAACTGCAAATTCAGCGTTAACACAAAGGAAAGTGAGGACAACAGAACTCACCAACTAAATACAAATGAAGCAGAATTCAGAGAGAGCAATCAGAACATATGAGGCAATATGACCACTAGCAAGAAGAGGGCACACTCCCCTATTTCCTCCTCAAACCATCCGGCACCAATGAGACCAATTTATAATACTAGTCAATTCCAGTTTTAAGACCAATTCAAATAAACAGTGATCACCCAGACGGAAGAGGGATGGACTAACCACATTGAGTGTTTGGGGAACACAAAATATGGCTTGTACTGCAGCATGGTTCACAATATACTTGACAGCATCCGGTCCTGCAAAGATAGAAACGAAGATATGTTCAGTAGAGAAGATAAATATGGAGTAATCAGGCTTCAAACAGAGCTGGTGACAAGCAAGTGTATACCTAGAGTGTCATATAGAGGAACAGAAATGTAAGAGTATGCTGAGCACGCATGATCAGTAATCAGCCACTCTGGTCTGTTAATAAAGTACAATCCTATTGAAGATCCCTGAAAAGAAACATATATATATTGATTTCAGAGTTAACGTTGCAAGAGAAAGGTCGAGTACACGCTTCCAAGTTGAGGTAGAATAGAAATAACCAAGATTGGAGCTAATAGTGCACCTTTGGAATACCATGGTACATTAGCCCGGAACCTAAAGCTGCTCGAGCAGTGCCTGCCTCTCCATATGTCATCCATTTGTACCTTTCAGCATATATTTGAATAATGTCACTAAAGAATATTAACGCCAAACAGCAACCTATTCATAGACATAAGGAAAGCAAAGGCTATGCTTACTCTCCAACAGTTCCATCTACCCGCACTCGAGTACCCAGATATTTGTAATCTCGAAAAGTTTCTACGGAATGCCTGTATGATCATTACCAGAGAGAACATGTTAGATTATTTTCTCAACAAAATGAATGCAGAGAAGGATCATACAGTACCCGAGTCACAAGAGAAAAAAGAAAAGATAGCAGTCTGAAAACATTTCAAGCTAACAACATGGAAGAATGAAAAGCTCTAATCCAGCAAATGGGGAATGCTTACACAAAATTATCATGCAATGTACCAATTTCGGGATGATCAGGGAATCTGCTCACAAGCTTCAAAGGAGAACGAACAGATCTGTCATCAGTCAATCAAACTTTAGCTTAGTGGGACAAAGCAATACAGCAAAGAGTTGAAGACATATATAACAACATACCGGTACACATTCCACTTTCCAGTCTGCAATTTCTCTGGAAGCACAACGCTATACCCTTGCTCTGCTGAGAGTACAATATGAGCAACTGATATGATTAATGGCGATATGAGACAATATTAACTAAAACTCTCATTTTATATAAGCTGGCAACTAGCAAGGATAAAATAGCAAATATTTCAGCACATGACAATGAATGAACAAGCCATTACACTATTTTGAAATAGACATGCTGGATTATTAACTTGAAAAACAGGCAGGAATTGGTCACCTCAAAAATATAGAACTTCAAAAAAGTAACGCACACATCACGTGATTCAACAATACAGAGGTCACCCCATAGGCTATCGATTTGTCAGACTTTCTAGTACGGCACATATGTACTAGCCCTACGCAACATGATAAGGCTTGATACACCTTGTTTCCACAGCAATAAGCCAGAGGAGAAAAAGTATTAAATGATTCTGAAATTATCCCCCAAATACCAACTAATTGATAGGCTATACCGGATCAGTTGTGTATGTGCATCTCTTATCAACGTACGTCCTAACCAACCAATTAATGCAGCAGTGATTGCATGTGTGTGTCGTTTTATAAAAGCTAAAGATCCTACACAACACTTGTAGACACTTCCAGCCTGTGAGAACTGAAAAACCATTCAATGGCCGCTTCAAAATCCTCCAGGTAACCGGCAAGTCAACTAAATTGCGGCACTCCATGTAGCCTCTCTCATGAAGATAAGATGCAGGTCAGGAAGCAACATTCGGGACTATTCTGAAAGGATACTGACATTAACACACGACATGAAAAACTCCATACAGAGAGCCAGTCTTGCCGCGTGTGTCAATGCTTCACTAGAAACCCTTCTCACGTCATTACATGGACAGTGAAATAACCACAACTCACCTCCTAAAATATGACATCAAAATGAAATGCAGCTCACATTTCTTGTCCCGATGTCCTCCCCTATTTATATCCATCTTGTTCTTTCAAGAGGGCTCCAGGGAAAAAGGTCACCAGCGCAAAAAAAAAATTGCACCCTACATTGCCCTTTTGTTCACCAGAGGTGCAACCAATAATTATGAACACAAAGGCACTTCACGTTCGGGAAAGCAAACCTCTTCCCAGGGAGGATATCATTAGACGTGAATTCAAGTAAAGATACCCCGTATAACAACAACCCCACACAAGTTGTAATCCAGAACCTGAACTAACTCCACGGTTTTAACGATGCAAAAAGCCCAGTTACAAACAAAAATCCACGACACTTCAATTATTCAAGCCAATCCCCCCCCAAAAAAAAGAGCCAGTCGGGTCGTTCAGAAACCAATGTAAGTGGGATGATCAACCTCGATGCCTTCCAATAACCAATAAGTAAAGCTTTTCCACGACTCGAACGACTCCACAGATCCCACTTAAAAAGCAATTCGCGTCATACCGAAAGTGGAGGCAGCGAACCGTACCCGTCTACACACGACAGATCAATGCCTAAAGCAAATCCAAACCAACGAAAGAACAAGAAGCGCCAATCATCAATCCGCCGAGGTACCGAGAATCCAAAAAGAGCGAGTCACATTCGCGGCCTCCTCTCGAGCAGCAATAAAAAAAAAAAAAAAAAAGACCACGACATGAAACAAAATCGAATCTTCAACAACACCGCCTCTAAATCGTGCCGAACCAGATCGAAAGCGACCTCATTCAACGCCAGCTCGCTCATCTCCGAGAGAGAGAGACCGCGACCGCAGCAGCGCCGAGAAGCCGCCGCCGCTTCACGTCTGCTCGGACGCAACAAAACTCAATGGGGAGAGCTTCAACAGCCCGACGCAGCTCACCTGAGAAGAACTCGCCGGCCGTGGGGCCCGCGGCGAGCCTCGAGCCATCGGAGCCACCGTCGGCGGCGGCGGAGGTGGCGAGGTGGCGGCGAACGGCGCTGAGGCGCCGCTGAGCTGGCGACGAAGCGTCCATCGAAGAGATATTTTGCTGATCCGAACGTCGCGGGGGCGAAAATGGAGATTTTCTCCTCGGTCGCTGTTCCTTCGTCCCTCTCTCGATATATTTTTCCCGGTGACGTGCCCCGGTTTCTGTCAGTTTCCAGGGAAAATTATCGGGAGCGAGAAAATCCGGTACGGCACGCGTTTCGAAGCAGGAAAAATGAAATAAATAAATAAATGCGAGAGAACGAGGATGGGATGGTGAAAACGACGAGGACTACTACGTACGTGGTCGTGGCGATTAATCAGGACGTCGCTTTTATCTTTAGCATTATTTTCGGAATTTTTTAATTTTGGTTTTTGCATACCGGAAGAAATGCATTTTCCACGTCCATATAGCACGTTGCCTTTTTTTAGATGGAAAACATATGATCTTTTTCTAATGTTTCGCTGTTTTAGACCCACGAAAAAAGCCGATAAATTGATAGACACGCTTTTATCATCGCATTTTTTCTGGAATATTTTAATTATGATTTTTGCATGCCGTAAAAAAAATGCATTTTTCATGTCTATTCTGTACATTCCTTTTCTTAATTGAAAATATATGATCGTTTCTAATTTTTCACAATTTTAGAATTATCTCAATAAACTCACGAAAAAAGCCGATACATCGATAGATGTACAAACTCGCGTTACAAGGTTTCGAGCCCATCCCTCATTTTGCAAGAGCAATTCCATTACCTTATTGCAATTGATGTAATGCTCACTTGAAGTGCTCTGTACCCCTGCTCATTCGGAAGTGATTTAGGCCTGTTTGGTAAAAATAATTTATGTTCCCGAGGATAATTATTTTTTTTTTGTTTTAGAGAACGAAAAAAAAATAGAAACGTGTTTAGTAAAATTTTTATTCTCAAGAACAAAAAATCTATTTTTTTATTCTCGAAAATAAATTTGGAATAGAAATAAGAAATAGAAAAAAGTAATTTCTTATTCCCGATAACTATTTTTTATTTTCTCTTCTCTTTTCTTCTCTTTTCTCTTATTTTCTTTTCTTTCTTTCTTCTTCCTTTTGGCCGGTCGCCGACCTCAGCCTTGGTCGACGACCTCACCGAAGCGTTGCTGGCCCCTAGCAACCTCGCCGAAGCGTCGCCAACCCCCGACGACGTTAAGCCATGGCAAGGCTCGACCTCGCTAGATCTAGGTGAGATCTAGCCTTACCGGTGGCCTGGTGAGGCTCCTGCGAGATCGCCGAACCTCACCCAACTGATCACCAACCGCCGCCATGGCCAGCGATTGGCCACAAAGGAGGAAGAAGGAGAAAAAATAAAAAAGAAAGAAGAAAAAAGGAAAAATATATAATTCTACCAAACGCATTTCTATTCGGAGAATAAAAAGTTTGTACAGTTATCAAACGTATTTTTATACTCGAAATTGTTTTTAAATGTAATAAAAAAATTCATTTCGATTAAAAATTATTCCTAATAGAATCGTAACCAAACGCGTCATTACTCTCACTAGAGGCCTACTTTCCTCGACCGGAAACTTAAAATAGTAGATCCGTGAATATTTCGGCCCCAATGAGAACAACCGATGTTCGACGAGAGATGCGATTGGGTATGGATTTTATAATGAGATCGCGTACCTTTATTCTTTATGGGAGTGTTCATCCAATTATGAAAAGGGGACATGCCAAAAAGAGGGATTTTGGGGGTAAAGATATGGATGATGTGACGATGTAACACCTTTTCCTGGGGCGGGTCCCGAGGAAAAGCTGCCGGCGCTTTTGGGGGATTCCGTCCGACCGGTATAGCCAATAGGAAGCCTAATTTCAATACATCCATTGAAAAATTCAACGAGAGACGAAATGACAATTCTACCCCTCTCTCTTTTTCTTTTTCTTTCTTTTTCCTTTTTTCGGTTGTGTGGAAATTTTCCAATGGTGGAAAGTAAGGTCGATTAATTCTTTTTTCATGATTCTTTGCCTGGAGGGCCAAATTTATTGATTAGTAAAGTAGGTGCCAAAGTTCTTCCTCCGCTTATGGAGGGCCAGCCCTTGGAAATTACGTCTTCCAACCGTAAAGATTTATCGGCTTGGCATTATTACTCATCGTCACATATAGCTGATTTTTGTTCTTAAAATAGTTCCGTTAAGATGATTATGTAACGTGACTTTCTATGCCATTTCTCTCTCAGACATGCATAGGGGTTGTTGTTCATTTGACATGCTCGTGTTCGCTATCCGTGCCCTTTTGTGTTGTTACACAAAACATTTCGACGCGATTTTCATGGTATTTTTGCTTCGAATTAAATAAGAATGTGTCAATCCGAACGAATCAATTTCCGAGTTAAAATCTTGGGTATTATACTGAGTTCGGGATTCATCTCAATAAAAAAATTGGGTGTTGTGTTCGAGGGGTGTATCTTCTCGTGTTGTATCTAGAATTATCACGCTTTATGCATCCACACCCACGCAGAAGATTGCTACCAATGCTTTACACCAAGCGTGCGCATGCACGGCGTGTCTCGCATACTAAATCCGCATCGGCATATCATGATCACATCTTCTATTCATGTCAAATTGTATTGGTCTAAAACATCTGGATTTCAATTTGACATACTAGAAAATAAATCAAATTATAATGAAACATACAAATTCAAATGCATCATATGATGTCATATTTCGGTTTTTTTATTGTGCTCAGCTTAATACTCCCTTCTCTGTTCGTGTCATATGAACGGATCACATCGCGCACTACAAGCCCTAACTTATGTGCTGAAAAATAAAAATTATTTTCAATATTTTGGGAAACAATAAACTTCTTTTACTTATTTATGCTCGAAATGTAATTCGTTACCCGAGATTCGAAAGTTATACAATAATATTTAAATCTATATGTCGACATCCCGAGTAGTGACTGGTTCAAGGGCTCTCTAATAGAACGGTCAAAAGACCAAACGTTGTCAACCGCACCGGTTAAGAATAATAATATAAAAAAAGATACCGTAGGTCATTCCAAATGGTCGGTCCAAGGCTGGCGAACTATTGATTACACCACAATTCTCTTGATAGGTACGGGCATGTCCTTTTTGGGATAAAACTAAAGCCAGACGAGGTCATTCCCAGCATCATCTTTTGCATTATTAGTCTTTAATTAAGGTATTTGGGAAGAATCATTCTGTGCAAAAAAAAAAATTCGCTTTAAGAATATGCAACGACCCGTATTTCGTTTATTTTTTTAAATTATCTAGTCGGTTCTTTTTTGTAATTTCGTGAACTTTCTGATCACGTTCATGTGATACCAAGTCTAACCAAATCCAAATGACATGGTCGTCGAATGATACTGAAATATAATACGCATAATATATGCTGGTGGTCACATGGATGTGGGTGAAAAGGTTTAGCCAATATAGAATGGCATTGGAATTATGTTGATAAATTACAGCAAGATTTGATGTCAGTGGATGCTTGATTGGAAAAAAAAAAATTACCCACATCACGCTATGATATTGTTTGATGGCCACATTAGCTAGATCTTAGAAAGACCGACTTCTTGAATCATGGTATCAAATGGATTTAATTAGAAAATTTATTGAAGTAGATGAACTTGATTCGACAAATCACAAGGCGACTTTATTAGAAAAAAGCGTTAAGTATAAAGACGAAAAGTATAATTTCAAATAAAAAAATGGCCCTGTTTAGCATAACAAAATTCTTGCACATAGTTTTTTTTTTTTAATACAAATGAACCGAAAATCTTAAAACCATATAAAAATACAATTGAGTCATTAAACTTACAGAAAATACAATCAAACCTTACAAATTATCAAATTAGTACAAAAATTGAGTCATTCTCGTTAACTTCATTAAACTTGACTAATGGAAAATGCTGACGTGATTTTTTAATTATTTTATCTATATTACGTGACAATAACATGATTAAAATAACGTTGTTTTGAGCCAAATATAATATTTAATACAAATTTTATTTGAATTAAATTTAAAAAAGAAAAAACAAAATTAAGAGGTGTGTGAGAAACAAGGTTGCACTGTGCCACCGCCCCACCAAGACCCAATGATCCCTCACCCTTGCCAGCCCTTCTCGAGGATGGCGGGGCCCCAGCGGCAACGGAGGGAGGCCCCCTCGCTACTTGGTTTCTCACTCACACCTTTTTCTATTTTTAATTTAGATTATTCTCTAATTTAATTTAAATAAAATTTGTATTAAAAATCGGATTTTAGACCAAAACGATACCATTTTAACCTTATATTTCACGTTTTAGCTATGTTATTATCACATAAGAGAGCGAATTTTCAAAAAAATGTCAAGTCATTATTTTTCAACGAAATGAACGGAAAAAATTCGATCGCACAAATTCGACAGCTCTCGAGATTTGATTATACTTTTTTTAAATTTTATAATTTAATTATACTTTCATAATAAATTCTCGAACAGTTACTTAACTTTCTTTTTATTTTCTACGGTAGAAATCGAATAGCAGTACTGAAACGACAACTATAAAATATAATAAAGGTGAGGGAGGCTCTTTAGCACGACGCGACGGCCGTGTACATCGTGCTCACGTTACATACAAAAACATGGTTTTGATCATCACGACAGTCGCATAAAGCGATTCTAAAATCCCTTCCGTAAATGGAAATTCAACACGTGCAATGCAATTTTCTTTGCGACATCATGTTTTTTTTTTTCCAACGGAGTGCCCTCTTTTGACCAATGAAGGGCACCCTTTATGCCGACGCCATGTCTTGTTTGACATTTCCTTCGAACTTAATGGTGATAACGAGGGGCTGCATGCCGCCTCACGCACACCTTCCTTTCGGATGATCTTCAAACCCACGATTCAATTCAAACGGGGAAATTGTTGGATAAATTTTAAAATATACTTTGTTTTTATCAATTCAATTATAAAATTTTTTAATTATTCAAATTGAATCTTAAATATTTTAACGATTTGTCAATTTAATTATTTCGATCAATTTTGATAGGAAATCACCGATGACTGTTCTAGAAGGTATCATCGGTATTTATATGGATAATTTTTATAATTTATTTATGATTTTATGAATCTTTTTTTTCTTTTTTTTGGCTTTGCTTGTTTGTTTCGTTTCTTTTCTCTTTCTTTTTTCCCCTCCCTAGGTCATTTTCGAGCCTCAGGCAAGGAACACGCGGGCCTAAGCTGGCGAGGTGGTCCGCTGGCTCTCGACAAGGCGATGGCCGGCGAAGGGAAAAGGAGAAAAGAAAAAAGAAATGAAAAGAAAATAATATAAAAATTCAGGAAAATTGGAAAAAATAAAATTAGAAAAACTGTTCACGTTGGCACGGCCGAGCCACTTAGAATGGGCCCACATACACCTCAGCGATTTCCAATCAAAACCATCTAAACGGACTAAATTGGCAAAATATAAGATGATTCATAACTCAATAATACAATTAAAATGTTTAAGATTAAATTGACAAAAGCACAAAGAATTTAAGGCTTTTCGTACAACTTTCCCGGACCAAACCAGGGGTAAAATTCTATCTCAATAAGAAAACAAAGGGAAAGCACGCTGCTTTTTGGACGGTGCCGTGGCGATTTGGGGTCGACGTGTTCGACTTGGCATAGGCAACGTCGATCGATTTATCAAACATGTTTTGGGGATTCCAAGCCCCCGAGAAGTTGAAGCCTTTTTGAAATTCAAGCGATTGAATTTTTCAGGACGTGGGGGCGGTCCCAATAAAGGATTCAATTCGAGTAGACTGATGGGATTACGGGCGTCAAATGTGTCGACCCCGTGATGAGACTTTCCTTCATCAATGATCCGTGGACTAGATCTACGTAATTAACTTCTCGCCGGTTCCCCGACGGCGTCATTGCTTGCGTGGAAGCGTCTGGCGCAGCCCTACATTATTATGGCTACGAAAGCTCAAAGACACGTACGTCGATTGCGATGGATGTCGTGGACAATAAAAATCCAAAATCGCATGCGACCACAATGGGCCCGATACGATGCTTGCGGTCCGATTCAAGCGTGCATCGCAATTACAGGGTACGTTTATTTTGTTGGAAGTCAACAATTTCAAAAGAAAAGAAATCTGAGTACTATCTTGCGTATTGTATAGTTAAATGATTAATAAAGAATTATTTTCACTTAGTACAGTACATGCCTAAGCATTTTTATGAACAATGGTATTACTTTTTATTAACTGAATTTCGTAAGTCACATAATTGATATAGGTTAGGAAAATTTCTAATTGTTGCTTTACCATGAAATGAACTCACCATAGCCCACGTTCGGGTGTTGCTTTAGGAATCAGGAGACTTCGGGAAAGCAACACCGCAGCAATGCTCAAGCACTTGTGGTTATTATTTACAGATAAAGAATTTCTTTGGTGCAGGTGGGTTCACTCCGTATTCTTAAAAAAATGTCAATTTTTAGTTGGCCTCAAAGCCCACGTTCTACTCATGGTCATGGAAGAAGATCTTTGACCTTAGCGGCGAATTCCGTAGATCTTTTTGCTGGCAAGTGGGGTATGGCACCTCCATCTCCTAGTTCGACAATTGGCATCCCAAAGGGCCGCTTAATTTGTTGTTCTCTAATACTGACATCTACCGTTCTCAGCTCCCCAAGGGAGTTTCTGTGGCTGACTTTATGTCATTTCCGGACCGAACTTCGGGTGTTTTGAATGAGATTACGGCTGGGATGACCCCTTCCCTGAGCTTAAAAACGAACCTGATCGTTTCATATGGTTGGGGAACTCGTCTGATACATTTTCTGCTGCTTCTACTTGGGAAGCTATTAAGCCAAGAGGGCAGACTTTGCAATAGGCTCCTTTTATTTGGAACAAAGCGATGGTCCCCCGCTATCAATTCCTGCCAGAGTTGATCACTAGGAACAGGCTGCCAACTCAGGTGATGCTTCTTTCTTATGGCAAAATCCCAGTTGTGAATTGTGACTTTTGTTCTTGTCGTCCGGACTCGGTCGACCATCTCTTTTTTGGTCGTTTCATTCCGGCCGCACTTGTCACTTTCTGGGCTTCTAGATTTAATTTTGCTTGGACGAATAAATCTTGGATGATGGATAACTTGCAATGGGTGATCAAGTATTTATCCGGAACTTCCTTTCATTCCACCCTTGCTCAGTTCGCTTTTGCTACTTTATACAACATCATTTGAAAGGAGTGGAATAATATTCTCTTTGAGGGTAGACCGCCCTCCCTTTCTGCCATGAAGATACGGTTGGAGAAGATTGTCAGGGACAAGGCTTTGTCTTTTCACTGGATTCCTCCCAGCACCACAAATCGTAGATTGTTGCATTGCTAGTCAGTAAACCCTTCTTTTTGGCGGAATGATCCACCTATTGGTCAGTAGACCTTTTCGAGTAGGGGGTTCTCTCATTTCCTGTTCTAGTCGGAGGTCCTCCTCGGTTCGTGCAACTGGAGAAGGTGCTGGTTCAAATTTTTGGAAGCTTCTCTAGTGCAGTTGGCGAGCTGTCCTACCATTCCTTGTATTCATCTCCCTGCACATGTGTAGGTTTTTGCTTTGCCACTGTTCGACTTTCCTCTGCTCCTCGCGGTTGGTTTTCTTTTACCTTGGCACCCTTCCACTCACTCTGACTGTTGTCCTTGTGAGTGCAAGTTCTTAGTGCCGTGCCGAGTTTTTGCTGTATAACGTTCTTGTTGCTTTTGGCTTAAGTTAATATATCTCTTCCCTTTCCCAAAAAAAAAAAAACTCACCGTAGCCCAAACAGACATTCATTCAGCCTATTACGATTTCATAAATCTTTGATATTTGATAAATTCTTAAGTCGAGAAAACACTCCTACATTAGGCCCTCCACATCTTATCTTCAACCCTGTCTGGACAAATTCAAATTCATGCTTTCATGCTTATGGAGGCATCTCTTGTACTTCTTGCAAGACCTCGATCAACTCGAAACATAACCAGTTTCTCCCAATTAAGTCGACACTTAAAACCTTCGACGATATAATCTCTGGCTTCCAGCAGTGCCCTTAGCCTTCCAGCAAGCGTCAGAAGTTCAAGAACATGAACCGAAGCAGCTGTGATAAAATGTACCGGCCAACGGTATGAAGAAACAAAGTAGCAAGTGGAAACGGGGTATAGGGAAAGCAGAGTACTCAAGGCTCATTTGCATTTGCTAAGTATAGTCCACAATGTCGTACCACATTTTCCCCGGACTGCATGACTCAACTAGAAACCTTCTTTCAGTGACTGCATCTTTCATTGCTCTTTGCTCACTGTACAAACCCATCTACTCAAACTCAAGACACAATTACAGTAACAATGCCGTCGAGAAGACATGTGTCATGACTTGTGACATTAAAAGGGCTCTCTATCTTTCAAAGATTAGAAGGAGCAACCACAATATCGCCAAGCGACAGCAGCTTTTGATTTCCTAAAACAGCTCCATCAATTGTTGGGCCACATCTGCATAAAAAAAATAACGGAAGCAACCAGGCTACGGTTAGTCGCAAAAGATCGAAAACAATTACAAGTAATCAAAACAAGTTGACTGCTCAATTCTCACCGGCAAAAGACTCTACATGTTAAGCTACAAGTGTAACCTCCAAAACTTACAAGGGAAAGTTAGGGAGATTATTAGCCTCAGCTCTTGCCATGTAATTTTCTTGGCAAGGGCATATGCGTGTGTAAAGGATAGCATCTTATCTAAATCTACAAGCAGCTGCCATAATTCACATGATGAAAGAAACTTGGATACCATTTCACTACCTTGGAGAATAGATGGTGTTACTTGGAATTCCTGCCAGATACTATGGTAAGATGCAAGATCCATATTGAGGAATTTAGCAGCAAGGTAGGCAGCTCCAGCTGCGATCTGATGGGGTTTAAATTGAAGCCAAAGTGAGCTCCGAAGCCTAAAAACCAATGCACATTAGATTGACATAGTCAAAGGGAAGAAATATAAACAAGGCAGAGAAGTTGCAATGACAATCATGAGATAAGAATACCCTCGCCATATAAATGTCATACACAATTAGCATTAGGCATTATCTTCATAATCAGATTATCTCCTTAACTAGTCCCACGACAGCAAGATTCACATCAGCTTTGCATGAACATGCATATTCGACATGTTTCCAACTGGTCCTGAGAAAACAAGAGCAACTATATGCGAGAAAATAAGTGCGCGTCAAGTTTATACCCTTACCAATTGTATAGCAGCAACCCTGGTGGATTATGTTCCAACATTCTTGGATGAGGTGATGATAACAGTACCAACTATGCAAACATCTAATTCCATACAGATGACATATCAACTCCAAATTCAGCAGCAGGGGCTCTCTTTGGACTCCACGGACACATTGAATTTAAATGAGAAAGTAAATAGGACAGCAGCACAATTCACAGCAATGCTAGACTGCTCAGTGCAAATGCCAGAATCTTCCGCTCAGCAATCCTCAAGATTGACATGCCTATCCTCGTGTCACGTGGCATGCATAAGCCTGACTAAGGGATTATGAAGCAAGACCCGATCCAACATTGGTAGGGTAGAATGCAGCACGAGGCATTTCCATGGGCTGAATTTCTGTCGTACTTGTTCAAGGTGCTTTTGAATGCAACTTCGTAAAGTCATATAGCCAGGTAAAACATTGGCACAAAGCCAATGACATAAGAAAATCTCCTCAAAGAAGATTTCTAACAAGATGTCAGAGTGATTTTCTCGTAAATTTCAGCTAAAAAGTCAAAAGAAAATATAAAGAACGAGAACCTTTCCTTTTTGTATTTCCACTCATCCACCATTCTTTTGTTTTTTCCTCCTTTCCCCCATTCATTTTTCCCATCAACCTCTTTTTTTCTTTTTTTTAAGGGATAACACATGCAGTGAGCCAAAGTTACTCCCATGATACAAGAATTCAAATATTCTGAAAATCATAGGGAATCGTCAAATAAGAATGCTGAGATTTCATCTTGAGAAAAATATAATATATTGGTGAAAGTGCCCGACCATGTGTAAAGGGGAGATCAATTGTTTTCTCAGTAGATGATATATTAATAGTAAAAGGTGGAAATGTATGCAGTGAGAGAAAATAAAGTGATGGAAACTATGGATACAATAATATAATTATATCTTGTACCATATACATAATATTTAAAAAAATTAGACATACTGTCAGGGTGCACAGAGAGAGAGAGAGAGAGAGAGAGAGGGAGAGACAAAGGGAGAGAGAGATTTCTCTTAATCACGGGAAAAGAGAATCCCACATCACAGCTCAAGAATAGGATCTAATTTTAAAGCTCACAAGTTAACTTAGTTAGTTGCCGCATGACAATAAAGTCAGCAGCAAGGAGCAGCAACAAGAAGAAAATTCCATGGCATGGCTCATGATTATTTTTACTAATATAGACAATCTTCCAACTGTTTTTTTCTTTTGCCACAAGAAGTGTCCGACTGTTGGATTCATCACCTTCTAAAAAAAAATTTTGAACTTTTTAGTTGATGGCAATACTAAGTATCTTTGACGGATATATAGGTCATTTGCAGTTAAATAAAGGAGCCACACAACCTACATTGACAACCACAATAAATTATAAAAAAATTGATACAGTAAGGATGCATGGAGGACCCCAGATAAAGCTTTCGCAAAAATCATTTTTCCAACTAGAGAGGAAAATTTTGAACCAAAAAATAAAAAAGAAAAAAAGAAAAAGAAAGGAAAAGGATTTTGAGAGGTACATCCTGCAGCCTTGTCCCCTCACCTTTGATGGACGGTATACACCAAAAACAGTCAGCTATAACAGCAGTCCTGCTCGTAGTAAGCAATCATAGCACACCCTAGACATCTTACGCATGTGAACCCAACAACCAACTTCATTGCATCCCATCCAATTGGAAAAAAAGAAACTGATTATGAGATATTTTACATGGCATAGCCACCGGCCAACATAAAATGGTTCCAGATGGTCCCCAAAAGATGACTAGGTTAGATAACCACCTCTATTTTCGGGCAAAAAAACTGACCTACTACTTATAGACCAGACTCACTCGATCTTAGCTCGAGTAGACTTGGTAAACTACGGCTTCAGTATGTGAAGCCAACTTTTCCTCTTGAAATTATTCTAAAAGGCCGAAGGCAAGATGGATATCAATATATAAAGAGAAAAGTTAAGTTCCCTCCAACAGGAAAATGGGTTTTCACATGAGAATACATCATCTTCTTTGAAAAGGTAAAGAAACGAAGAAAAAGTAAGAGTATTGAGTTGACATGAAAGTCTATTGCAAAAAAATCGGACACCGACACAAGTACGATATGAGAGCGAGTTTATTGCCAGTAGTCGTCAATGAGCAAAGATGCTACATTATAACCTTTCACAACCTTGCTAGACGACTACTATAAACTCTATATTCGCATTTAAAAACTGGTTTTGGAAAGTGATTAATTCAAAGATAAGCTGAAGCATAATGGAACATGAAGGAAAAACATCGATGGGAACTTATATTATCAAAAGTCTGAAAACACGAAAATAGGCATGGTTTATGCATTAAAATATATGGATATTTACAGCTGGTGCAGGTGAGCTCCACTAAAGATCAGCTCGATCCTAAATTTTCTAAAATAGTAGCCAAATTGCTAATTAATTGAACAAAGTATGCTTATTATGCATTAGGAAGCCAGGCATTTAAGACGAGATAAAACAATTAGTAAATCTCCAGGAAAAGGCCTTTTACTTGATGCATGTCAATGTCGATTACCCTACTCCTTTGGATGACTGGATTGCAAGTACCTTCCCGCGAGCAACACTAAAACCAAGGCCAACCTACCTCACAACCAATATTCTCCACATAGATGAGTCACATCAACCACGAAGGTCAAGGGGAGAGGCAAGTGCTTAAACATGGAAAAAGTTCCTAAATGCCTCTCCTCAAAATTAGGAGGGAAAAAGCAGCAGCAGTGGGAACTTAATGAAAAGACTGCAGCAATAATGCTGCAAAGTTGCTAATTTGTTCCAGAAGCAGGGATAACCAACAAAAGCTGGAAACTCCTATTCAGAACGGAAGATAGCTACCATCTTAAATCATGTCTTATGATAGTCATGCACTCCAGGTTAGCAGAAAAGTCAGTAGACGAAGTCCAACACTATGCACTACTTGAAGAATTGTTCTGAGGCAGCTTGCAAATTGATGGCAAAAAGCAACCCAAAAAGTGGGAAGTTGTTTGGATAGACAACTTGCTCTATACATGATGGGGTGATCCTTGACAAGGAGGGACGAATGTGAAGGAATGTGTTCAAGATAAAGCCAGTCAATATAAACCAGCACTCCAGTGGAAAATAAAACTTTCCATGAACAGCACATCAATCCGCCAGCATAGTATATCATTAAGAACGAGCACTCTAATCTGGTATAGACCCTGCAATTATATGCCATTCCAAACAAATCAATACCCCATTGCTCAAAAGAGGGAAATCAAACAGATAGCGCAGTGAATCATATAAAGAAGCATGAAGAATTTGTCTCCGAAGAAACCCATACCTCAATTCGCACACTGACAAAAAGATTCCTCCAACCTATATAAACCTGTCATTTGGCTAAGGTTCTAATGCCCATACCGAACATTGAGAACCCCACCCTCAATTTTCTAATTTATGTCGAATTGCAGTTTACTAAAGCAAAATGTAGCACCACAAGACGGGAGTCCTAAATCCTAATATACACGACCAAGGTACAGTAAATATCATAATTGGTTCAAAGTGCACTCGAGCTTCTAAGATTCCCATTGACAAGGTAGCAGCAAATAAAGCACTAAAATTATCAGCTTACCCTTCACTGATCAGGTTCAGAGCCAGATTCAACAGAACACCTTGCGAAAGACCCAGCTTGTCAAGAGTCGAGGTAAGTGGAGTGTATGGATGTTGCACATTGAGCTCAAAGTTCAGTGTTGTCAAAATCAATTGCTCAGCCTCAGTTACTCGCTCCCGATATCGTTCGAACCAATCCTGCTCAACATAATCAAGAGTTAATACGGCCAGATGCCACAACATATACATTGACAGAAACCAAAAATAAGAATTGCTAGATAGAGTGAAAAATTGTTGATCTGGCTCAATGAAAAACCAGTATCTATGCAAACTGAACTGTCCATGACATTTATGCATCTCCATAGTTTCTGCACCAACATTTCCAATAGAGAGAAGGACTGCGATACTTACAACAGGGAGTAGATAGGACAAAAAAGAAATGTCCTGTTTGTGAAAGATTTCGCAGGATGCCCGCAAGACAGTGTTCAGAGGGCGTGGTGTCTCCTCAGACTTAGCAGCTAGAAACAGAGCAGCAGTGGCAATTAACTGGAACAAAGATATCAGTTAAAAAATAGATAATCAAATGCGCGCTTACCAGCAAAAAATAACAATAATAAAGAAGAGATTAGACTTAAAGTGAACCATTTAAACACATCCCAAGGCTGAATTGAACATGACTATGGAGCATATCAAGAAAAAATTTGTTCGATAACATCAAAAGAATTATAAAAAAAAATAGTTCCACGTCCCCTCATGAAAAATCTGATGGAAAAAACTTCACTTCACAAAAACAAAAAACTGTTTTCCACCAGAGTAGATAATTCAATTTATCAAATCAGAGACATGAATTTCGATCAAAAAAAAAAAAAAAAATCAGAGACATGAAAATAGCTTCAAGATGACTCGCCAAAGCACATATATGGCTGAATCGTACACAACTTCAGAGCAAATCACAGAAGAGGTTCGAATGCCTTTAAATTCTCCCAGAGAGAGAGACAGAGAGACAGAGAGATCCATCAAGACATATGTAATAAGAAAGCTCCATGTTGCTCATAGAAGTATCTTTTACAACTAGATCACTTACTATAATTCAAGAACATTAAATTCATTAGGCTTAAAATATTCTTAGGATATTAAAGATATTGGGAAACTCACAAATCTATCGTGGCAAGCATGAGACCTTCGGACAAAAAACCGGTGGCAAAGAACCATGGCAGTTCCGGTGGTGGTCTGGGGCCTGCATTCAATAACCAATTCTCTTAGCATAATATAGAGTAACTGATTTCAGGAAGCATTGGTACTAATCATAAAACAGAAACATTCAATATGAAGCCACCTGCATCTACTTATCTGCAGCATAACAAGGAAGTATAGTGCAAAACAAAAAGGACTTACAAGTCGAGACGCAATCCAAGATCTTGAAGAAATGCACAATACGAGTATCGCAATTGGGTTTCTCGTAACGCATCGATGCCATCCTTTCTAGATGGAGAAAGTCTCTCGATCTCATCCCTTGACATAAATACCACCTCATCATCCTCTAGTCGAGACCTCTCACGCTTCCCACTGCTGGAAATAGATGCATCTGCGTTTATCCTCGCAGGAAGAGGTATTCTATTCTTCCAAGCAGATGCATTATCATAAGCTCCCCACGAGGACGATGAATATTTTCTTCTTTTCATGGAAGGCACATCACTGGACCTCATACGTTCAAAGTTGAATTTGTCAACAGGTTCCCTGATTTCCCTGGAGTTCCCATGGAAACTGTCATAATTTCCATAATAACCGTTGTTTCTGTTTCTGGTTCGGTAATTATTATTGCTGAAGCCGCTTATACTGGAGGGCCAACAACTGTCATGGTAGGTACCTCCTTTCATGTCATAATTCCTAGCGAAGGACATCATTCCTGCAAGTTCCATCCATATCAAGGAAAATTTCAGAGGAAGAATAGCGGCCATGTGATCATTGCATCAGCTTCATGGATAGCCAAAATCGCCTTAAACCTCGCCTAAATCCAGTAACAACTATGGTACCATTAAAATCCAGGATATAACGGACTTAACTGCTAAATCGAGACTTGATGTTTCTCACGCGTCAATCAACAGACTTTAATTTATTTTTCCCCACAAAACTAAATTAAGACAAGGGGATTAAAGCAATTGCAAACAAAACCTACTATCCTTAAGAAAAAGGATAGTTTCGTTTACAGTCATCAATTACTATTGACTAGAAAAAGGTGATCTGAACAATTTACAAAATCTACAACCCGCAGAAAGAAGCTGGTCAATAATCCCTCACCAACTATTAAACCCACTCCCCTCTATTACTTCAAGATTCCAAATTGACCACAGCAATCAACCAAAAAGACGGTTAATCAGCTCAGCAACAACATATCACGCATCGCCACACGACAAATCTCCCCAAAAAAAAATCAAGACGCCGGTCGCGGAAGGAGCGACTCCCGCGTCCGCATAGAAATCAAAAACCCCTCGGATCTACCCAGCACCTACCCACTCGCCGAAACCGCAAATCGAACACGAAAACATCCTCAAAATCCCATGTTTGACCGATCTTCCCACGGAGCGAAGCAGATCGGAGGCGCAAGATCATGCCCGATCAAGACGACCGGCCTCGAAATCAAAGAACGCCTCGAAAACCACCGAATTCCGCAAGCCCCAGGAACAAAAATCCACCGCAAATTCAACGCCCCCGCGCCCCCCCCCCCCCCCCCAAAAAAAAAAAAAAAACCGAAAGGGGAACCGATTTACCTGGTCAAACGGGGCCTTTCCAAAGCTTCCCACGCGGAATCGAGATCTCGATTCGAAGGCAGCAACAGGCGAGATTGCAAACGCTGGTTACGAAGGAGAAGGAGAAGGAGAAGGAGATGGAGATGGTGAGGGAGAAGGTGAATTGGGGGAAGAGAGATTTCTTGATATTTATGGGAAGGAGGAGGAGGGCGGTGACCTAATTCCCGAAACGCCAATTGATTCTTTGCATTTAATTTTTCTTTCTCACGTTTTCCGCTCTCCCCCCATCCGCGTTCGGCAAAAGCCTCATCCACTTTGCTTGCTCCTTCGTCTCCTTCTCGGTTGGTGTAGCGCGTGGGGTTGATTACGCTCACGCGCGCGACGCGCCCACGCGCGCCACGCGCTACTCGCGTGAGCCGAAGTCGCTGGGCTCGCGACGATCTTGGGCTGTCCTTGGGTGCCGGTCTTAGCCCAGTTTCGGAACTCACCGAAGTGGAAAACGATACATATGATCCCTTATGGTTAGGGGTGTAAACGGGTCGGGTTGGGTCAGGTATTGATGTTACCCGACCCGACCCGAAACACAGTAAACTCACATAGGAAATTCGGGTCGGGTCGGGTTTCCGGGTTCTCTTTTTTTTTTTTCGGGTGAGAGTCGAACGGGGGCATTCATTTTCATTGTTGTTCGTAACTTCTCACAACTGTTATAGGTTATTACGAAACATTCCAAGCCTCGACTTGGCTCTTTAGTTTTTAGCATTGGATTGATTTTTGTCTCTTTTTTTCTTTTGGCTGGCCTCAAATGAATGTATCTTCTACAAATGAGCACAAGCATGTGCATGTGGGGAAAAGAAAGAAGTTAAAATGGGGTCAGAGAGAAGTAAATGTTTAAGAAATACATTCGTACAATTGGAAAAGAAGATGCTAGAGAATCGGAAATAAGAAAAGCTGCACTTCTTGCCAATGCCCATGAATTCATAAGGTATGGTGAGCTTGGTAAATATGCTGAAAAGGGTTTTATTTTCTAGAGTAAAATATGCAATCTTCTCCTTTCTTCAGAATCTGCTAGGATGATTAAAAACTTGATAGGCAACAAGCTATTATTCAACTAGGAAGATTTTATGACTTTGTATCATTGACAGCAGCAGATGTTCCTTTTGGCTGATATAGCAACAGATAGAGGTTCCTCCTTGTGGCGGTGCCTACTACTCTCTGATCAAATTATAGAGCAGTAGCTCCCCCTATCACTAAAAGTAGAACACAAACAGAATGATATCTTGAATCACATCTTGTTCTTCTAAAAGATGAGCTTCGTAGTAAGACTATGCCAGTTTTTGTTTCTCATGTAGTATACCCAAGGAAAATGATGTAATTATTTTGCACACATGGAGAATCGAGCTGTCTAATTTTGTAGTAACTTCTTGTGCAGCAAGAATCTCATGCTATTGCCAGAACTTCTTTAGACAAAAATGAAATCATGCATCATGCAAGATTGGCCATTATCTGTCCTATAATTGATCCGACACACACCAAAGATACACAAAAATTAACAAAACCAGATTCTCCTCCCAATGCAATCTTTCACGCGAGAATTTTAAGAAGGCAAACAAAATTCACTATGTTTGCAAAGACCAGGAATCTAAACAACCCCAAAGAACTCAATGTAATGAAGGATAAGGACTACATATCATAAGAACCAAACACCATGATTCATTCAAATCTTCATTCAACGAAACCATCCCAAAACAATGATTTTTTCCCTCTTCCATTAAATAAATCATTTCTAATCCAAACGCTAACCAGCACTCATTTCTAATGCAAACACTAACCAGCACTGCCCACTATCCAGGAATACCAGAAAATTAATCTCATTCTCAATCTTCCTCACACAAGGGAGAGTCCAACTTAGCCCTTAGTCAAGCAAAATCAAAGCTAAAGCAACAACAGAAGTCCCCACCTGCCAAAAGCAACAACCCCCTAAATTCTTACCCACCCCAGACTTTAGTTTAACATCCTTGTTCTTCTTGCCGGTGTTCTTAGCAGCCTGATCATTGAGAGTCACATTAGCACCCACTATTACCTTATACCTCTTGGTCTTCCAAACCATGATCTTGAACCTCACTGCAGTGGCCAAATCCACCTTAAAGACCAAAGACTCGTTCTTGGCCACATGGGATCTTCAAGTGAAAAGATAACCTTTTATGTCCAAAGCTTTCAATAATAAATTCAGGAAGGACAGCATTGTTAGGAGTGCAAAAAGAGAAGTAGGACTTACACAAGTTGCATATTATAAAATACTAACCTCTAATACGTCAATCATCGAGAGAAGTCAACATCGAGCTTGACTCCGTGGTCGTATTTGGCAATTCTACAATAAATTCGCGACGAAAATGAGAACAATAACATATAGATTAAAATAAAGAAAGGTATAAATATTCTACAATCATATTTTCTCACCCGACTCAAAGATTTCAAGATCTTCTAAGTCCTCCTCAATTGAACATAAAAGTGGCGCGGATCGTAACCAATCTTGAGCACATATAAGAGCTTCCGCCATGGTTGGGGTCAAGGAACTACGAAACACATCGAGCACACGACCTCCCGTGCTAAATGCCGCCTCCGATGCTACAATCGAGATGGGCACGGCCAAAATATCTCGAGCAACAGTAGAAAGTATAGGATATCTCGATGAATTTCCTTTCCACTAACTTAATATATCAAATTCAGAGTTATAACGTTCACATGCCTCCTCCAAGTACTTATCCAGTTCTGATTTTTCATCCAAATATTGTTGTCCAGTTTGACTAAAATACATTTCAGTCATAATATCAGCACCAACCATTGGGGATTTTGACATGCTTACCATCATTGTGCTCTTTAGCCTCAAGTTGCTTTGAGGGCATATACCTGTGCGATATTGTTCAAACAATAATGTCAAAGATGTTATCACTTTCTCTTGTAAAGTTTATGCCTCCCTGCTTTCATAAACATGACCAATCATCCACTTCACATAGTCCCACTTATGTCGTGGGTCAAGTATGCAAGCAATGAATAAAGTGAGATTTATGTTGTTTACATTGCCAAAATAATTATGGAATTTCGTTTTCATTCTTTGAGCCATTTGTTGCAAGCTTTGGTCCTCATTTCCACAATATTTCTCAATCATCATATAAATCCCATACACATCCTTCGCCATATTATTGCTAGTGACATAAGAAGAACCTGAAACTTTTATAGTTGTACCAAAGAACAACTTCAGAAAAGGAAGAAAGCGACGTGCATAATTCCAATCTTCACAAGTGGGCAACCATTTCCCCTTCAAAAGCTCTTGAGCATATTTGCTATCCCGAAATTCCATATTGCTAAAAGCTCTTTCAAACTTTAAAGCTGATTCCAACATCAAATATGTTAAATTCCAACGAGTTTCCACATCCAAACATACAAGACTCTTCGACTCAATATTCTCTAACTCAACACAAGCCTTGAACTTTCTTAGCCTGCTAGGGGAAGATCTCACGTAACGTACGGCTGAGCGTATTCTAGCAATTGAATCGTTTATGTCTTTTAACCCATCTCTAACAATCAAACTTAATATATGGGCATAACACCTCATATGGAGTAACTCACCTCTTAACAACAGAGAGTTCCAAGAGTTAAGTATCTTTTTCAGGTATTGAACTCCCAAGTCATTCGAGCTAGCATTATCTACAGTGATAGAAAAAACACTGTAGATGCCCCAATCAGTCAAACATTTCTCAATTGCTTTTCCTATTATCTCAGCAGAATGACCTGAGATCTAACATAAATTTAATATCTTCTTCTGCAATTTCCAATCAACATCAACAAAATGAGCAGTCAGACACATGTAACTTAAGTTTTAACAAGATGTCCATGTGTTAGTTGTTAGACATACTCTAGGAGATGTCTCGGAGAAATATTTCTTCAATTTGCTTCTTTCCTCCATGTATAAGTCATAACAATCATGCCTCAATGTATTGCGTGACGGGATTAAGAATTTTGGCTGAATTCTATTCACAAATCGATGAAATCCTTCATGCTCTACCAACTTAAAAGGCAATTCACTAAGAATAAACATGATCGCTAGTTCTTTTCTGCTAGCATCCTAATCAAATTTCCAAGGACCTGATGAACTACCACCCCCAACAACTTGACTCGAGGCACTTCTTTGCCTTTTTCCGACGTCTGCATATGGATACTCCTTACATCTAGCTAGATGATGATGCATTGAGCTAGTCCCTTGCCCACTAGCACAACCAATAAGAGCGCTACAATATAAACACTAAGCCTTTTCTTGACCAGGAATCTCTTTAAAATACTCCCACATTGTAGATCTCCTCCTTCTATTTGTGACATTAGATTCCCCTGCTGAAGACATCTAGCAATCCTAGAAGATGATATTTAAGGGCTGAACCTAGTAGAAGAAACCCACCTTCACAAGAAAAACGAAACAAATGGAGAAAGAACAATTTGAGAGAACCAGATAAAAAGTGCACTATCAATAAAAGACACACCAATAACTTGACATAATAATCAAAGCAATAGACAATTTCTTCACATTAACATAAGTAGAATAACTTCCCCTGGACGAAACTCAGAGAAAGAGAGAGAGAGACTAAAGACATATACAATCCAAGAGTTGATCCATTTATCTAAGACCATCGATTGCTCAAAAGACGGGACCAAATGGCAAGTGAACCTATTGAAATGGAATATAATTACATGGCAAGCATAAAAATATATTGTCTTCCAACAATTCTTCCAAACTCAAGGATGTTGACGCCTAAAATTTCCTTTTAATTAATTAGGTTTTACTTTATTTTTTTCGGATAAAAATATATATAATGAATGAAAAAAACGAAAAGAAAACAAGAAAAGCGAGAAAAAACACAAAAGAGAAAAAGAAGCGTATAGCCCTCACATGGGCCCGAGAGGCCCATTTACGCCTCGGCCGCCCCCGGCCGGGTCATCTTCTTCCTCCGTCTGCCTCTGCAACGCACGCGCAGAGGGCGCGACGCCAGATGAGCGGACGGACGGTGACGCGCGTGGGGGGCAGCTGGCGGACAGGTGGCGGATGGGACGCCGGTTCGGCCGGCGGAGGCCATTCGGCTTGCAAAGATCGGCGGTCGAAGCTCCGTCGATCGCTCGCCCCCTCGCCTATAAATAGGCCCCCGTTTCCGTCGTCGAGGAAGCACGCCAGAGGATCGAAAGCTTGGAAATCTCCTCCTGAGAGACTTCGGAGGAGGTTGAAGAGCGAGCGAGACAGAGGCAGAGGGAGAGAGAGGCCGGCCGAAGCTCGAGGTCCCCTGAGAGACTTCGGGGAGTTCGAGTGCAGGGCGAGCCGTGGTGTGGTGAGCTCGGAGGGGTCCCCGAGAGACTTCGAGGAGCTCAATGGGCGAACCCGAGGGAGAGAGAGAGTGTTCCGGCCAGATTTGACCGGGCCCAGGTCTCGCCGTCACCGTCGTTGTTCGCCGTGGTCTTCGCCGTCGCGGATCGAGCCCTCCAGCTTCGTCGTTGCTCGCCGTGGCCCGCCGCCGTCGTAAATCGACCCTTGCCATCGCCGTCATCGCCCGCGTTCAAATAAAGGTAACAAAAGCCCGTCGCCATCGTCCCTGCCGTTCATCGCAACCCCGTTCCGTCGCCGTCGCCGTCGTCCTTGCTGCCGCCGCCGTAGCCATCGTCGCCTCCATAATGCCTAGGCTTCCATCCCCGGCGCCGCGGATTCGCAAACCCTAGGGTTTGCGATTTTCCGGGTCGCGAGGCGGATCCGGACCCGGAAAATCGGGTAGGGTTCGCGGTCTGCGGGCGGCGGGAGTTGGGAGTCGGGTCGGGTAGGGTTTCACCAGGGGGAGCGGGTTGTCAGGCCGGGTCATCGAGTCGGGCTGGGCATCCCTAAACGCCCGGCCACGGCGTCGTTTTGCTTAATAAAAAATAATAATAAAAAGTCGGGCCCGCGTAGCGAGCCTGCGTTCGCTTTGGCCGGGCCGTCGGACCCAACCCGTGGATCCGACCCGGTCGGTTTTATTTTGTTTTATTATTTTAATATAAAATAATATTCTAATAAATAAAAAATAAATATTTTATTTTCAAAAAATATTTTAAAAAAGGTTTTATTTTCCAAAAAAATCGAGAAAAATCAAAAATAATTTATTTTCCAAAAATATTGAAAAAAATATTAAAAAATATTTTATTTTCCAAAAAATCAAAAATATCAAAAATATTCCATATTTTCCAAAAAAATGCCAAAAATCCAAAAAAGGTCAAAAATTCATAAAAAAGCCAAAAAAATTCAGAAAAATCCAAAAAGACTTGTATTTTTCCAAAATACCAAAAAATCCAAAAAAAATCCCTTTTATGTCAAAAAAATTAGAAAAAGACTCAAAAAATGTTTTTCCTCCCAAAAATGCATGGAAAATCCCTCGAACATCCAAAAAACCTCAAGATTTAAATAAGATTAGGTACCGAAATGGCATTAATGATTAACTAGTGTAATCAAGTCCCCGATCCTAATTTCTCTAGTTGCGCAGGAGTGAGTATTTCTCCCAATATTTTGCTTGGGTTTCTAATCAACCCACCCCAAATCGATTAGTGGCGACTCCATTTTAAAAATTGATTTACAGGTTAAAAACTTGAACCATTAAGTCGTGAATTGGTGGACTTGGGAGAGTCCGGGCTTAATAATTTCAGTCGAGCCATTAGCCTCCTTAGGCGCTCGTACCCGATCGCGAGCGCCGAAAAAAGAGGTCGCGACAAAGGATAGTGGAAAAAACATATTGCAAAGCAAAACAAAAAAAAAAAAAACAGTAGGCAAGCAGGTATGAAAGAGAAGACTTTCAGCTCAATTAAGAAATATTGGCATTCAAGACACCAGAAGCCAGGGGAAAATGTTGTTTTAACCTTCCAAAATAGTTGGCATTGCCCTCCTCTTTTGCATGAAGTTCTCGTACTTATGAGTCATTCTTAAGTACCTAGAGCACAGTGCTAGAGCTAGGAAAATCTCAAGAACGTAACCGGTCAAGGTGAATTATGGATTTTCCAAATGAATGGACACACTCAGAACTTCTGTGAAGCACAAAGTTGAAAACTCAATAGGTAGTTTTGTATTTTTGGTGAAGCTTTTATCTATTATGAAACAAAATCTGACCTGTTACCCTTGATATTCCGGCATCTAATATACTCAACTTTGCCCCATTCTGATGCATCTGGCCATTTTTTTTCCTTCTGAAAGAGTACTGATGAATACATGTTTCAGGGCATCACAAACAGAATTGGGTAGATCATGCAAAACATGAAGAGAAGGGAATCATGCTCCTCAACAGAAAAGAAAGAGATAACATGGATAACAATGATGATTTTCAATTGTCGACTCTCTTTATCTAATCAATGAAGAAAGTATTAACTTCAAATGAAAACAACGAATTGATTCATGGCATCTACAAGTTCAAGGCCTTGCGGAAATCATCCCACATCTCATGAACATCCCTTGGACTTGCATCCTTAAAGCTCCGAATCACAATGTGTTTTCAATGTTAACACGAAAGACATAAATCATTCATATTCTCTGGCTTTTTCAGTGCCAGACCAAATAGTAAAGAAGCAACAAAATTCGGACATCGACATTGACGAATGCACATTTTTATTGAAATTGGACAGAGACTATGTACAACAGCTGACATGAACTCCACATCAGTCCAGCTAATTGTAGTATTGACAGAAGGCAAATCCCATAGATATTCCTCGTACTCAGTACCAGTTGCAGCCGCTAAGGAATAGCTAACATACAGAGAAATACATATTAATAAACAAGTTACAGCCGCTATTCTGCTTTCAATGCACCGGTCCCTTATTTCCAATCAAGCATGTCTAGGAGCCAGAGTACCTCTTCCTTGGAGTTTGCAAATATCTTGATAACTCAAAAATATAAACCTTTTTAGTAGGGATCTGAACCTAGTAGAAGAAAGAAAGACCCCGTTGAAGAATTTAACCATAGTACAAACAGTTAAGAGTCTTCTTCAAAATAGCATGAGGCAGGGCATCAGCATCTTAATCCTTCAGGCAAACAATCCAGCAAAGCAAAAACCATGACTCCGCACATAGAATGCTAAAGAAGCAAGATATCAAATTAATAACAGCAGCAGCACAAAACCAGCAATAGCAAGTTAGCAACAACGACAACAAGAATTGCACCAAAAAAAAAAGAAAGAAAAAAGAACCCACCAACTTCGACAACCGCAAATTCCTTTTGGTGTTCTTCTTCGCCAGCAAATGCTGCTTCCCAGCTCTCCTCAGCACAATCTTCCCTCTCCCCGTCACCCTGAACCGCTTTGCCGAAGCCTATCCACAGAATTCCCCATTCACACTCCAACCAACCATTCATTTTAACAAGATAAGCTCGAACAAGAAAGACCCATCAACAGAGAGACCCACCAAGAACCAGAGCACCAGACGAGACACCGCAAAACCATGATATACCCAAAAGAAAGAAAGAAACACCAATTACACAAGACCGGAATCGAAACCAACATGGGACACACAACGACGAGCAGGTTCTAAAATCGCAGCTCAATGAAGTGAGTAAACACGCAGAGGTCTCCGAAGAAACGGCGGGGGGAAAGAAAAAACTCACGACTCTGGTGACCGAGGAGGTAGTGCGTAGTGATGGTGAACTTGTGGTCGCTCCGGTAGTCCTTGTAGAGAAGATCTGCACCACAAACAACCACAACAAACAATAGCGCGCGTGCGCTTGAGATCAAAAAATCTCAAAAACGATTCGACCGAACGAGGAAAAAAAAATCCAAATCGAGGACGGAAAGGGAGGGAGGGACCGACCTTTGGTTCCGGCGTTGAGACGAGGGGTGGCGACGGGGAGGCGGAGGCGCGTCAACCGAAGGGCGGCAGCGAAACGGAATCCACGAGAAGCGTAGTCATCGGAGAAGAAGCCAAAGGGGAGGGGTAACAGGGTTTTCGAAAACAAGTCTGTTTAGTGTTTAGTGTTTGTGTTTGGTGACTTGTTTGGAACAAGGGTGTTAACTTGTTTTGGGTCGAACAATGTTCCGACCCTGAACCCGACCCGAAACATGTATTCCGCTTGTTTCATGTTTGTTACTCGAACACGACCCGAACACGAAACATGTATTATATTTGTTTCGTGTTCGGGTTGGGTTTTTTTGATACCCCTACTTTATAGTCTCTTAACTTTTAATTTATTTAATGTAATTTATGAAATTTTATTATATATTCAATTTAATCTCTAAATTGTGTGAAAATCTTTAATGTTATCCCGATCTTGAATTAATTGAATGATTATACCGAACATTTTCATACAATTCAATAATGAAAGCCAAAGTTATTTTGAGAAATACAAATTGTGCTTGGTAAAAACTCTTTGCAAATAAACTATAGTTCAAGTTACATTTGGTAAAAAAAAAAAATTGTATTTTTATTTAAAAAGACCCAAACCCTTCATCAATCGATGAAAGGTTATGGCCATCGGTGAGCTAGATCTGGTGTCGACAACCTTGGGTTGAGGTTGTCAAAGGTTGTGTGATCTCGGGCAACCCTCGGCCTATGTAACATCGACATAGATATGCGACACGTAACACGACACGTTAACATGTCATTTTGCAAAAAATAGCTATACCAAATGCACCTAAAGATTATATTGAATATGTACTAAAAGTTTATGAACTATAAAATTAAAAGTTTATGGATCATATTAAGTATTGAGATAAAGTTCATGTACCACATTGAACAAATTAAAAGTCGATGAACTATATTGAACATTTTATTAAAGTTCAATGACCATTTATGTCATTATCCCGATCGAAATCTATGGTTTTCTTTCTCTCTTCATTTCTAGAAAAAATCTCTCTCTCCTCTAACCTTAGCCATTTTTCTTCTTCTGCTTGGTAATTTTGCACCTAATAATCGGGCAAATTATCTCGTCTAGGTTCAGGTCCATACAGAGCGAATCAACCACATATGTGGATGGGTACATTTTGCGCCGATCTTGTATGAATTACATTGAGTCCGACCATTGTGATTGCACCCAATCTATGGGCTCAAGTCCACACGGGAATTTTCCAAGGCTGATGCTACTTTTGGATATTTGATCCCTCGCATTCAAGTAATTCCAACACCTATTGTTGATTCTTGTATCATAGGCAAGCCTATAATCCAATTTGGTTCTTTTTCTCGGTGGCGGGTGGGGGGATGTTGCACTCGCGTGCGCACGCTCTACTCGCGTGAGCCGGAGCCCGCGGCCTCGCGACGATGGCCATGATGTTGGGCCGTCCTCGGGTGCCGTGATGGGCCCTTGAAATCTGGGCTTTCTTAGCCCAGTTGGGGAAATGGCCGAAATCTGTGGTTTTTCATTCTATTTTTGGAAAAAAAAAATCTCCCCCGTCTAACATTTGCCATTTTTCTTCTCCTGCTTGGTAATTTTGCACCCGACAATCGGGAAAATTAGATTCAGGTCAATGCAGAGTGGATCAATTAGATCAGAATCATTCTCAACGAGTCCATAAGAAGTGATCTCATTTTCTTCAATGGGTCCGGGTAGAGACCAAAGGTTTTGAGCGATCGATCCGGCAAAACAACTCAAAAGATAAAGAAGTATAGTTAATTTCTTCATGCTCGTTCCAAGTTCGAAGTACCATTTGTACAAATAAGAATCCCCTTCGTTACTCCTGGATAATAAATTGCGAAGGCTTGGTTCGATCAAGTTATCGGCCCTCTACAAGTCTAAATTCCTATTACATAACAACTTGATGAAGCAATGGACACGAATCTGAATTTTTTATGAAATCGTGGACACAGTGCAGCAGATTTTCTGCGTAATGGACACTGTGTTAATTTAATCAGATCATATTTACATGGAAGAATGCCCATTTTGGTTTCATGAATATATGCTAAGGATTACAGATTTATCAGGTGGAGCAAAGCATGTAAGATGAATCTTCCGCTATTTATGTCTCGATGCTTAAGTTAATGATCCATCGTTGACAACTACTGCTGCTGCACTGTGCTTATCAGCTTTATAGTTTGTTTTTCATTCATTCTCGTGGAACATGCGGAATTGTGGAGGCACGGCCAAATGGTTTTGCGACGGAGGACTTCCAAGCGGAGCACAGTTGGACGTTAAACTTAGGGATGATTTTGATCTGGGGCTGCCGTCGACAGGTGGAACCTCCGCCTGAGCATAAGAGGATTCATCTGTCTTCCACAGAGGGAAACACAGAATGAGACAGTACCTCCTGGTGGCGGTGGCCGGTTTGGTGCCGCAATCGTCCAATGCCAATCAGTTTGGGAGGGATACACGAAGTTGGGAGAAGAGATTTAGGACAATCAGGTGTGCAACTTGGCGCAGTGGCGAGTGAAGCCGGCGAAACTTTGGTTCCTGCAGCGACGGGGCATGTTACAGAGATGATGGGTGTTGTTTGCAGCAGCGAATTGCACATGTTTGCAACGAAGCTGGCAAAAGGATTGCAGCGAGATGTTCATGTCAGTTGCCGAGCATCCTGAGCTGCAGTATAAGTAACTGGAAAAACAGATGGCCTCCTGGAAAGCTGCATAAGCAAAGTGAAGTTAGCACATTTGCGGGTTAGGTAGGGTTGTTTCGAGGTTGATGATGCCTTTTAATCTGTCCTTTTTCTTTTTCTTTCGGATGCTCCTGTAACATTTCCCTCCGCGTTTTAGTTCTATCATGGATGCGAATGCAACCAGTTCAGCTCTCAATCACCTTCAGCTGCATTCGACGATTGGTTGCTTCCAATTTTTGGCGAAGAAATGGATGCTCAAACTTGATAGCAGACTCGTGCTCTTAAACAATCAACCAAGTAGGTCTGCTCTCAAAGATCAGCCAAGGCTTGATAAATGTGATCTACATGGAGCATCGATTGATCGATTCTGTTACCATCCATAATTGCATGACCTGATTATCAGAATTTACTCTGATCAGATGCACGTTAAGTTGTTGCATTTGGCATATTTACCGATCCCGTGTAAAGGGTCAAGACTATTTGATTCGCAAAGATACCTTAAGTAAACGAAATAATCAAGTATCAGCATTACTCTGATATCAAACCGATTATGAACCGAAAACAAAGGAATATCATGCAAGCGTAACAATGCTGCATAGCAGAATCAAGGAAAGAAACTATTCCATTTAAACGAACAGCACCAGAAATAAGAAAAGAAACCACTGCATATAAACAAACAATTAGCAAATAATCATGCAGGAACGCGATAAATCATTGCTGATGTCACCTGGTAGCCGAAATAAACGAACAGCAAATTCACGAACAGCAGCAACTTACTGTGATATGCAGAATGCCATAAACGAAATCTTCATAATGCAGTAACAGGATTGGGCAAACCCGAGTCATGCAAATCAAACGGACGAATGACACTATTTAGACGAGAAGTGGTGGGAATCGGAATAAAAAAACCAGTGATCTAGCTGACTTGGAGAGAATAAAGCGTTCAAGTAATGCGGAGCCGATGTCTAGCTAACTCGGAGAGAAAATTTGTTCATGATTAGGAGGCTGCAATGCAGTCGAACAATTCGTTTTCCTTTCCAAGCCTAAAGACCATATCAGCATCAAATAGTGTTTGTTGGAAGATTATAGAAGAAATAACGTATTGAAGAAAAATATGTAACAGTATTTGTTGCAACCAAAAAATGATAATTCGGAGAAGACAATAACAATCTTGATAATGATCGAGTCATTGAGTAAACTTAATGAATGAATTTTCTTTGCAAGTGAAGAATATCCTGATGTTACAATCAAAGTAGACTAGTGAAGACCACTATAAAACTGTAACAAAAATAAACGGAAGGTGAAGTATGGCTAACTGAATCTCGTTAAGATGATTAGTTCTCGTCAATGGTGCTAAGCAACTCTACGAACTATGTGTCCAAAAACACAACACCTCGAACCCATTTGAACTAGCATTAGGCGAACTAGATTTTGTCGAACATTTCTTGAAACTGATACACTTAGAGAAAAATTGAAACGGATGAGTTGCAATCGTTCAGGTCATGCTTGGAATGACGAATTTCAAATCTATTGATGGAGTTTGAGAATTCATGTATGATAGAGATAAATGAATACATGAACTAAAGAGATACATGAATGAAGTAGAGATATGAACTCGAGCAATACATAAATTAATGAGATATATGAGTTAAAGAGATGTATCCCGTTTTGGTCACTTCTTTTTATTCATTAACCCATCATAATTACAACAATATTTAGTGCGTGGAGAAATCTTAAGATAGAAATGCTGAACAAGAATACAATAGAATGACGGAATCTAGAGAATGATGGAGACTAGTTCAAGTCTGCCACTGCCCCAACTCCTCCTTAAAACTTTGGTCAGTCCAGGCCTTACGGTCACTCTCTGCGAACCCGGTCGAGGTCGAAGGACGACACGGATGCATCACAGGCAATGTCCAAGCAAACATTTTAGATATGTTTGTGCAGCGTCTGCTTGAGGGCGGTGGCAATCGGTGCGCTGCTACCGGACTGCAGTTCGATACCGCGAAAAAGATCCCAAGAAAAGGAGAGAAAATGTACGGAAAGGAAAAGCTGAGGCTAACTTTCCCGGGCGCTTGTTTTCGAGGTTCATATTTGCGTCCTCCCCTGGCACCGATCGATTTAAGCTTTCGGGTCGATTCCTAGCAATAGACACTTGGCGATTCGGGAGTCGGGCGAATCGAGGAGACAACTGTCGAGATACCACCCACTGCCCGATTCTAAAATGTTTTCGTGGTCAGAAAGATAATGATTCATCGTCTGTTCCGAGAGAGGAGACAGCAAAGAAGCGAAAGGAGGTGGCATCTTCATTCTCCTCCTCCCCCCCTCTTGTAAAACATTATTATTTTTCCGTACCTTGTTGTGCTACGAAGCTTCAATCCTTCGAAACCTTCTCGAATCTCTAGCAATAAACAATTGCAATGTATCTTATGGATGAGTTCATGATAGCTTATCATGCACCTTTCCTTCTGGATACCATTATTATTGAAGATGTACTTGCACTTAAAAATGATCCCAATCAATTTTAGAAACCAATCTCGTCGATAGTACGTAGTTCAAGAGTCCAAATTAAAAACTTACATCATGGGTAGAGAGAAAAAGCGTTTGCACATGCGAAAACAAATGAGGGTAGAAGCTAACTCAAATACCATGTCGGAATGTTCCACCCAAAATCTTAAATCCATAAATGGAGGAAAATCACATATATAAGCGATAACATATATCACATCAGACTTGTATCTACCTCTCCATGAATCACTATACATCTCATATGAGATATCGTTTCTGAAGGCATTCGCTATGAAAATCCAAAATTTACGCTCATCATCATCATCATCATCTCATGAAGAACCGTAATCTCTGTACTAAAGCTGGCTTAATTCGATCTACAGTCTGCTGATAAAAGAGTGTTTTGGAGAACTTAATTGTCATTTAATTTTTTGCGTGTAGGTGCTGCTGCTGCTGACACTGCATGTGCTGACCATTAATAAAACTCGTCAAGATCGAGATTGTAATGTTGCTTCAAGAAACTAAACCGCCAGTCAAAGATCCATCCCCATTATAATAAAGATAAAAACCCTAAATTTCTGGCAGATCTCCCAACCAAAGGGTAGTTTTAGATTAATGCCACCTCTGAAGTTAATCTGATTTCGAATAAATTATCAGGATTCTAGCACTGGATGATGGTGATGATTGATTATGGTTACTTTTATACAACGCAAGTGAGTTTTCTCCTATCGTTGTTTTGTAATTCTCGATGCAATGCTACACATGTAATCATGGCATACAGTTTTAAATGTTCGGATAGGAGAGATGAAACAGCTGGGATTCTGGTCCCGGAACCATGCCAACATGGTAAAGATCGAAAGCTTTTGCATAAAGAAATTCAGGGCAATGAGGCAGCTCTCGCCTTTCTGATGGATCCATCGCATCTTTGCTAATTAGGGCAACGCTGCTGTAATTATAGCTTCTCTGATCTTTTTTTGCCTCTCCCAAAAAAATAAAAAAACTCCCCGGCCCTCTACGGAACAAAAAGTTATTTCTCGCCTCAACTATCGTTAGTGTTGAGGCACGCACTGCGCTCATGCGTGATCGAAAATGAATAACATATAACAAGATAGGAATTGTTTTTTAGATGAAATTGAGCAAATGTGGAGTGCGAACCAATTACACACGTGTGTAATTTGGTGAGTACTTGATAAGGGGAGGGTGGGTAATTTTAACGTTTGAAGAGAGGGCAATTTTGGAAAAAAAGAGAGCAACAAAATGATGTTTTGACGAAAACAAAGAGCTCGAAGTACCATGAAATTCGCACCCAAACCATGAGCGATAAAGATCGAATGGCGATGGACTCATTTCCCCATTTGGAGATAAACCTACCGGTCAAATGGGTGTGTCAAGTCGATTTTGAGATGTGTAAAAAATGTTCCAACTCAAATAAACCTGTTTAATTCCATGTACATGCAATACAAATTGAGCGTCTCATATCTCGCCCGTCTCGTATTACGAAAAATACTTCAATTTTTAACAAAATCTAGAAAACCAAACCGAGTTGAGTACGGAATGAGCGAATCCGAGTTTGATTAAGCGCAAGATAGAATAAAGAAAAAATCATAAAGGTGGATTTGATTTAAAGGAGTTGTAAATTCATTTAAAACCCTGTTAATGACTCATTTATTAAATACAGCTCATTAGTATAATGACTCCACTCACCATATTCAGGGTTAAGAAATAGATTTAGGATGTGTTTTGACAGGCCGAGATCTTCGAGGCGGATAAAAAGACAAAAAAACACGCCCGGATCGGATCCGGACTTCAGCACCCTTTTCGCAGCGCCAATCGTAACATGCAAACGGCCCTTTTCTCGCCCGACCCACGATCCGTCCCCCATATTTCTCGTCCGAGGCACGTGACTCGCAGGTGCGCAGACAGAGAGAGAGAGAGAGAGATTCGAAAGCTTCGGTTTTCCATGTGAGCCCTGGCCCTGGAACGCCCAAATCCGCCAGCTTAAACGCTGGGAGTTTCAACATAAAAACGACGTACTGAGCACGAACTGTTCGACTTCGGCAGTATTTGCAGAGGGGAACGTCGTTTCACTCTTCCACCATTTTTCTCGAATATGGTTAAAGGCCAAATCGAATATTTCTGACAAGGCAAATCCCCATTTTTTTCCCCTCTCTCTCCCCTTTTTTTCTGGTTTCCCATTACGTTTTTTATTCTCCGCTTGGGATTCTATGCAGAACGAAATTTCCTTTCTTTATTGCTAATTAAATGGAAGAGATCTTCTGAAGGGAAAGCCCGTCAAATTAGAACCGTGTATATCCGGAATCCGGGCGCCCTTCTCTGTCTTCATTTTCAGTTGTTGGCAGTAAAATCATTTTCAATAGCGGAGAAATCTCGATTTTTGCTCCGGACGGATTAGGCATCTTGTATGAATTCATATCATGCAAGTAACGTAAAAATGCGTTGGCCACTCATGTTTTATCTAATGTTAGAAAGTTATTTCATGATTTTTTCCGAAATTGGGTTTTCGTCCAATAAATTATAAGACCAGATCAATACAATTTATGCAAAATCCTTTTTTTTTTTTTTTGGTCGGACAAATTTACGGAGAGTTTGACTGCCGAAATAATTCAACCGAATTACAGCTCAGAGCGTGCGGAAAACGCGCCTGGCTCGAGCGCGTGAGGTCAAAACTTCGCCACCCCCTCGCCTCAGTTCCCCACAGCAAAATTCATAAAACTCGCACCTTTCGTCTTCTCTCTCTCTCGAAATCCTCTCTGTGAAAAGCGCTTTCGCCACCTCCATTCCGCTCTGAAAATGTAAAGCCGAACCCACCGCCGGCAGCAGCAGCAGCAGCAGCTCATCGTCTCTCCGTCGAGCGTCGGCCGCCATGGGGAAGAGAAGAGGCAAAACCCTAATCTCCCACACCCTCCCCTCCTCCCCTTCCCGCTCCTTCTCCTCCTCCTCCTCGTCCGACTTCGAGTTCACCATCTCCCTCTCCCCGCTCAGCAAGTCCCCCTCCGCCCTCTGCGTCGCCGACGACCTCTTCTACAAGGGCCAGCTCCTCCCCCTCCAGCTCTCCCCGCGCCTCTCCATGGTCCGCACCCTCCTCGCCTCCTCCTCCGACTCCGCCTCCGCCACCGACTCCTCCCGCGACTCCTCCGGCAGCTCCACCGACTCCCAGTACTCCTCTTACTCCTCCGCAGCCGCCCCTGCCGCCGGGGGCGGCGGCGGCGGTGGAGGCTCGGGGGAGTGCGACTCCTCCCGCCCCAGCTCCGTCACCGAGGACGACGAGTTCCGCCGCCTCCACTGCGGCCCGGGCCACGCCGGCGGCAACCCGGCGGCCCAGATCAGGAGGGGCAAGTACTTCCTCGCGAGGTTCTCGTCGGTGTTCAGGAAGGAGCCCGGCAAGGGCCGCGAGGCTCACTACAACCTGTCCGGATCGTCGTCGTCCTCCTCCTCGTCCACGTCGGTGAAGAAGCGGGTGAGCGCGACGGCGAAGGAGGTGATACGGAAGTACTTGAAGAAGGTGAAGCCGCTGTACGAGAAGCTCTCGCAGAAGCAGCAGCAACAGCAGCACCAGCAGAAATCGACCGAGATCTCCCCGCCCCCGGCGAAGACGAGCCCGAGGAGCAGCTTCTCTCAGCCGCTGAGGACGGAGCGGACGGTGCGGGAGATCATGGTCTCCTCGGGGAAGAGCGCGAGGAAGGACGGCGGCGGCGCGTTCTCCAACTCCTTCTCCGGCAACCTGAGGTACCCGAGGAAGAGGAGCTGCGCGTCGAGCTGCCCCTCGTCGATGCGGTCGTCGCCGAGCCACTCCGGCGTGCTCAGCCGGAGCGGGTTCGGCGTAGGAGTAGCCCGGACGCTAGGAGGTTGCAGCTCGGAGGCATCGTCGATGGAGGAGCTGCAGAGCGCGATTCAAGGCGCCATCGCTCACTGCAAGAACTCCATGTCCCAGAACAACTACAAGGTCATGGTGAGCAACGAAATCTGAAACCTTCAAGAACCGGGAAAACGAAGAAGATGAGTCATTTTCTTGAATGGTTTCTTACATCATGTTCATGTGGGTGCGCTCCTTTTTCCCTCTCTTTCTCTCTCTCTTTTTCCTTCTCTTTCTAGGTGATGATGACACGGAAGTTGTTAACGGAAAGTGGCGAAACTTTTTCACTTTTCTTTTTTGGGTTTTCCTTCCCTTTTAGCACGAGAGAGGCGAGAGAGAGCTGTGGCATGTTGACGATGATGAGCGCTGCGAGACCGAAAAGAAAATTCATTACTTTATTTTCTCGGGAAAATCTTGCAGCAGGCAGGCAAGGTCTCGGGAATGGGGAAAACCCCGAAAGAATCAATGTAGGAGTGATGAGGCTTCGGGAAATCCGAGATTTTTCCCAGGCCCTTTTGATTCTCTTTCTCCTTTTCTTCTTTCTTTTCTGACCGTCCTCGTTTCTATCTATCCGATTCACCACAACCTTTAACGGTCGGTTGATTTGATTTCGTCCCCTGTTTCGGAATCTTTCACAGGAGGAAAAAGTCGTTTTCCTTTCTGTATCATGAGAATTGTCGAATGGGAAAATCGATTCTCGCGGAATCACGTAGACATCAGAAGCAACCTTGATGGCGGTCCTTGTTTTTCCTTTTTTTCCCTAGTCAACCCTTGAATTACGTAGTAACTCTGTCGAAGTCAACCTATTACATCAACTGGGTTCACTTCGAAGCTCTTGTATTCCATCAAAAACACGCAACAGCAGATCTCGAGCTCTTGTGACGAGCCCCGTTAATGATAATGTGCAAAGTGCAATGTTTAGAATCGTTAGATGTGTTGGTTCTAGACATTGTGCGAAGCACGTGCCTAACTAGTAAAAAGCAAGCATCCAATAGAGGCTTTCAACGTTAGTTCGGTAACCTAGCACCCAACTTTGATGTATTCCTTATTTTAACGTGTTAGTGTCCGCATACCCCACACCCTCCAATCGAAAAGAGTTTTTCTTTCCTACTCTTGAAAATATTTTCAAATTTTACGTCTTAAAGTTCAAACGAAGCATATTTAAGACATACTCACTTTCCAAATTCTTGTATTCCATCGAGAACATACGCAACAGATCTCGGCTCTCCCGATGAACGCTGAATGTCGATCGGTGAATTGAGCTTGTTGGAGAGCCCGCGTAGCTTTTCCTTTTACCCAATTCATATCCATTACTATGGATTCAAGCGAAATCCAGCAAATTGTGCATCTATATGTGGATTTCGAATTTTGTTTTTTGAATCTTACCGGGGCCAAGAAACGGAGAAAGAGAGAGGAAGTTGAAAACGATAGGCGGTCAAGATCTCAGAAGAGATGACGAAATGGGGGGAGGAATAGATAAACGCGAATCTGGTCTGGCCACATGAGGCAGCCATGTGCGGGGAATTAATGGAGGATTCAGCTTTTCCCCATTGCTTTAGATAACGACGACGGTGGGCGTGAACGCTTCCAAAGATTGTCATTCAATGGCCCGTATAATTCTTTTACGAATTGTTTTTCTTATCTTATTATTATTTTTATTTTTATTGAAATATCGTGGAGCTTGATGGCGGCCCCTCCTGGGGTTAGGTGATGGGTTCCTGTCGCGAACCGATTCCATCGTGTGCTCCTGGCCTTGTAGCCTCCGCAGATGTTTTTCTAATCACCGACATTATAATGCACAGAATGATCCAGATAATCGATGCCAGTCACTCTAGCGTCAAGGACTCCTCCAGCACTCGGTTAATCTCACTGAAAGAACAAGTTCGACCAATTGTCAAAAATCAATACTAATTACCAATTTACTCTTTTATGTCATGCATACATCTTTCTTACTTACGTAGAGCAATTGGATTAGGAACGACACCGCCGCATCTAATGATATAACCCATGATGGCTACCTAGATAGAGTGTATCTTGAAAAATTTTGTACTACCGGTCGAAGTAGTACATGAACTAGCAATTATTCGATTTTGAATGCATTAATTATGTATCGTATAAATACACGTATGACATGCAAATTGTTGATACCTTAAAATGCTGAAATTTTCATGTTTAGTTGCCCAATAAGCGGATGCAATTTTGGACGAGATTTTAGATACGAGCATACTGTCTTTTATTCCGGGATGGGAAAAGCCTAAATTTACGTAAAGTCTAATTAAGTGTAATAAAGCACATCACTAACTTTTCGGCGATCGGCGCTGCAATTTGGTACTAGGTCGACCGCGGAGGACGATATAATTAAGACGATTATTGAATTTTCTTTTCCTTTAATGTTTTTGCCAGACGGTGCACGATATAAATGCACGAATATTTGAAAAAAAAATGGGGTCAGACCATCATTAAATTTGGGCTCGCAAAGTACCCGACATTGCATCATCACTTTGGAAAAGTCGGAGGTGGTATGATCCAGTACGGAATTCGGTCCCCGTCCGACTCTTTATGATTGGGCAGAAAAGTTTGAAGGAATTTTGACTGCGTCCGCCCGAATTTAAAATAATTAGATATTTCTCTCTCTCTCTCTCTTTTTTTTTGCTGTTGCTATAACTGTTTATTTTCCTCCAGTTATCAATAGTCGTCGGTCCACTTATTTTGGAGAAGATCTCAGTCACAAATCCGTACTCGTAATTCTCTTAGAATGAAAATCGCGATACTAGACCCATCTTATTTAAGTACTCGAATATCCATCATGTTTCACTAAATTTTAAGTAAAATGACATAAACAATCTATGAATTTTAATTCAATATATAATATAATTCTTAAATTTTTAATTTATCCAATGTATATTTGAACTTTTCGTACATATTCAATAGTCTGTGAACTACATAATAATGAAATTCAATAATCATATTCTAAAGACCAAATTAAACAAATTAAAAATTTATGAACTATATTGTACATTGAGCTAAAATTCATAAATATTAAAAAAATTAAAAATTGAGGTATTATATTACACATTGAATTAAAATTTAAGGATTATTTATATCATTATTCCTTAATTTTTAATGATCGTATGTTTCTTTTTGTTTCGTTTGCTTATATGATTGTCTCAAAAGATTATCCGACATGAAAAGGGAAATGATGCATCACGGATGGTTCCAATATCGACCGATCCAAGTTGTGAGAGGCTACGTGGTTCGAAGGTTGTTACCAATTTTCTTGATTAAAACGATGTTGGAAACGCTAAGCCATACATTTTGCGTCCAATTTAAAGGAAGGGACCGATGGAAAATCCCCCGTTAAGTCAAAGCATAGGAATCGCACAATCGAATAATCCAGCCCAAAATGATGCAAATTCAAGTAGGCCAGCACCATGCAAAAAAAAAAAAAAAGACCATGTGAACTCAAGTGCAACTAGGACCGTACACCTGTCGCTGGCGATCGTAGGGCCCGTTTCGCTCCTTGTCGGTCCGGGGAAATCAGGACGCGTCCAGATACAGCAGTCGCACGTGATTTTCCGAATCTAACGGAGCAAATCACCAGGAAAAACCAAAAAAAAAACAAAAAACAAAAAGAAGAATTGCGAAATCCAACGGGAGAAGGCAAGACTACGGAACGAATCTGAGCCGTCCAATGCGTAACGTCATTTGAGTACGGCGAGTACTTAGCCGCGAACGTGTTCTGAAGAGATTATTTTGAACGGGGAATTCGGGCCCCACCTTCCTTCGTGGACCATCCGATCCAGATAACGGGTCCGACCTTTGTTTTGAATGAACTTGTCCCCGAAGATTATGCATTTCGTGCTTATCCTCGTTTTCTGGTTCCACTTTTTTTCGAAAATTAAATTATTTCAAAAATATATATTTTTAAATGATCACTTATATAACTTGAAATAATTAATTAATAATAATTTTTTATTATCAACAATAATTCATATCTATATAATTGCATGAACGATCAAAATTTTTTGTTCATCCACTATTGTAAGCAATATGTGAGAGAACAAAACGAGTATAAATTTGAATGTTCTCCCCCTATCTATTTAGAGAAACATAACTTGGCTTTTGAAAATATTTTATTCTCACTGAACTTCTAAAATTAAGCACATCACATGTTTTCTTAAGATAAAATTTGAGCATAAGAATTCGAGCCATTTTGCATGTTCATGTGGCGGGGAAATATTTAACATTTCATGAATAACTAGAAATGTGAACATAACAATTTGCTAATGAATGAATTTTCCATCGATGATACATAAGCGATGTGCATTGATACTTCGACATTTTATTCTTTATACCTTCTTCATAAGGAAAAGAACACGGTCAAAAGCAAAGGTTTTGTAAAATTCAACTCAGTGACCACCTAACTCTCGCTAATCATATCATTATTTTGTTATTGCAAAAAGTTGTGACATCACTACGTCGATCCTTATTAAGAATGGATTAAGACGCGTTTATCGTGTCAATTTCAAATTAGGGAGATCATATAGGGTTATGTCCGGATTCCCTCGGCGAGATCACCGGCACATTCGCAAGAGTTGTCATCTCCGATTCTAAATAAAAAAACACGGTGTCGGCACTTCGAATCTGGCTCAAAAACGGTCCCCGGGTGTCCTTTGCCAAATTGATTTATGATGTCAGCAGCTCCTGCTTCGTCTGTCATGTTGTGGCAGGCGATGGAGACGAGAGAGAGAGTTTGTGTAAAAAAATTAGCGAGAGAAAAGGATTTGAATGGCTAATTGGGGAAACTCCACGTGTCGGAAAATGGGAGGCTCCACGTAGACCAGCGACCAAGGAGAGGACAGATCACATGCGTTCACGCCCCCATCATCCCCGTCAGTTGCGTCGGTCACGTGATGATGACTGCATGATGAAGACACGTCAGTGGTCTCGCCTTTTCCCTTCGTTGACATGATATGATTGGAAAGCCGAGAGATTCCCGACTAAAAATCGTAAATTATTCATTCATAAATCACTAATCAAGTGCAAATTACTCTCGATTAAAATTTGCATAACCCTATAATTTGGACGTAACTGATTCACGAGACTTATAAAGCATTAGAAGAGTTTTTACATATGTAGTATGTACTGATAAATTGTAATTAAAGAAAAATACAATAGGGTCTAGTTTTAATCAACAATTTGTTGTGATGTGACTATTGTGTCATGACCACGTGATCTATGGTCACATCCACGACTTCATGTCCAGGTGAAGCAAAAGAGAAAGAACAAAAAAAAAACGGAGGGCAACAATGAAAAATTCGGCATAAATTCTTCTATGATTTGGATTTGATTGGCTTTTACTACTATGTTAATCTATACATATCCTTTGCACATTTTTGGTAGAGCGTATGCATGGCTTGTCTGTCCCGTTTCTAGATATCATTCTTTGTTTTTTTTTCTCGAGGACGTAGCTAATGATTCGATGCTCAATGTTCTGTCGTCCGCCTTTCGGCCACAAAAATTATCAAACAAACCTAACTCCATTATTCAAGTGGAGCGAGTTCCGTGAGATTATCGTTCGGCGCAGGGACTGAAAATCAATCTGCAGGACAAGAGATGTCGGCAAAGAACGTGTAGCGCCCCACTGGTTCGACTTCGGATGATTTCATGAGCGAGCAGGCGAGATCGCTACGAGCACAAAAAATATGCGAATCGGCTCAGATGGAGTTATGAATTGTAAGAAATCTGAATGCGGTTGGTCGTAAATGCAGAGGGGTCGAAATACATGAAACTAAAATGACATGGGAGGAAATAAAAAGGAGTTGAGATGTGCAAGAAGGAAAAGCACAAAGAAATGCAAGGGGAAAATGACATAAAGCTAATGGTCTTTAACTCGACGTGCAGCGTTCCTCTTTAAACTTTAAATATATTCAATGTGCTCTCTAAACTATTGTAAATGTTTAACGTAGTCATTTTGTTTGCTCCAATGACATAAGACGTTATTTTGATGGCACGTATTATTATATGTTGAGTTAGATTTTTAAAAATGATAAGTCAACACGTCCATCATTTTGTCTATGTACTTTGGACATGAAAAGAAAATTAGGCGTTAACATGTCCATTCTTATTCGATAACATGGATTATTATATTTTGATCTGAAATGAAAATCTTATGAGAATAATCCACCCGTACCTTATTTTCTTTTTGTCCACCATTCAAACTTGATAGATTGGAAGCCACATCGGTATATTTCGTTAACTCGAATTAATGGAATGATGACATTAAACATTGTTATATAGTTTATGAACTAAATTAAATATTTACCAATAGTTCAGCAATCGCATTAAATAAATTAAAAGTTTATGGGCCATATATTATTAAAATCCATAGATCATTCGTGACAGAAGTTTGACCAGAAAGCTTTCTAGAGAGTGCAGAAAGCTTCCTAAATAGTGCCTCCCCTCATGCCAGGATCTCGTCACTTCCCTCATTTCTTGCTCTTAATTTTTTGATAACTACTCCTATCTTCAAGGGGATGAAAACTTCCTTTCCCGTAGATATTGCTCCACCTGTCTTATTCACTTCACGTGCGACATAACTTCAAGCTTTGATCAAAGCCTAATAAGCCCAGCTTACAACAATTCAACTCCTTTTTCCTTCAATAATTCAACTTAACCTACTTCACAGCGCAATTTTGATTTCCTCGATCTTTGATTCATTTCTTTTCAGTTTAAAATCGGGATTTTATAAGATATATAGGTTAAATGTTACTCATAATTTGTCAAGCGCTCAATGACTATATTGAAGGCTAAATAAAGATTGAAACTGGTTGAATATAAGCATCGACATGTATATTTTGCGTGTCTTAGAATGAGATGTTGAAAATCTAGGTCCTAAAATTATGCACGTATCAAATGGTTAAACGGGTTAGATCGAACTCCATCTCTCATAAGTGAATCTTGTCTTAACACGACGTGGTGAAAATGGGTACCAACAAACTGTAAGCAATTTGGTGGAGAAAGAGATTACGTGCATATTAACATAATGAAAGATGGCGTCTTGACTTAAAAGAGATGCATGTACCATATAAACTTTAAGGGAGCATTGAAAATGCATATCTAGATTATAAAACTACGTTAGAAATTAAAAAGTTCATCCAAGAAACTTGTGAGCAATTAGATAGAGGGAACCCGTACATGCACCGACACCGATAGAATTATTAAATCAAGTCAACCAATGGTTTAAAATCTTTACATAATCGGATAATTACTTGTCCCCTAATATGCAAATCGCCTCGTCATTTAGGCTTATCTCATTGTCAAAAGTCAAGGTTTGGTGGTCAATTATTTTCTGCATGTAAGCTTTGGAGCAGTTTGGCAACAATTGTGGAAGCCAAGTAATTGAGTTGATTTGGTTCAATGAAATTACCAAAAAAGCAATAAACTAATTTACTCCTAAATCCTTAAATTTTAGCAAAGAGAGGACAGGTCACATGCGTTCACGCCCCTATCATCCCCTTCGGTTGCGCCGGTCATGTGATGATGACTGCATGATGAAGAAACATCAGTAGTCTTGCCCTTTTCCCTCGTCGACATGATATGATTTTTTTTTGTCGTTAGACATGATATGATTGGAAAGCCGAGAGATTTCGGATTAAAAAATCAAAAATTATTCATTCAAAAATCACTAGTCGCATGCAAATTGCTCTCAATTAGGATTCTAGACATATTCGATTCGCGAGACTTATAAAGCATTAGATGGGTATTTAAGTCTATGCTTGTAAAGTGTAAATTAAAAATAAATACAATAGAATCTTGTCTTAGTCTCTTCGTTTTGCATAAAATGTGGCATTTTCTAAAAAAACAACCATACTTTTCAATATTCGATTGAAATTTGAAAATGAACTAAAAAATATTTATCGCCAGCGATAAATATTTTTTTCCTGCATGCACTCATTTTCAATAAAAAATTTATTATTTTTGGTAAAAATTTATTATTTTATAGGGTTAATACCCTAAAAACCCCAAACCTAGATACCCGTGACAAATTTATCCCAAACTATTTTTTTGACCACCAAAACCCCAACCTGGTACATATGTGACAAATCTACCCTCCATTAGCTTCCGTTCGATTTTGCCGTTAACCTTGCTGACGTGGCAAGCCATGTGGAAATTCATAAGTTCAATACCATCAAAAACCTCAAATTAGTATATTTATGACTAATTTACCCTAAACTTGGTATATTTATGACAAATTTACCCTAAACTAGTATATTTATGACAAATTTACCCCAAGCTGGTATATTTATGACAAATTTACTCTAAATTAATTTTTTCGATCATAAAAAATCTAAATTGGTACACGTGCGGCACATTTACTCTCTTTCAATTTTCCCAAATTTGACCGAGTTGTGATGTTCAATCAATTTTATTTTCCGGATTACTCTAACATTGCCTCCATATCATTAATACATTTGATTTTTTTTTCTTTTTATTGGAATCATTATTAGAAAGCTATTCAAAGACTACCAAATATGCACTTCATTCTTGTGCCGAGAGGATGCCCATTAACTAAAAGATGGACAGATCGCTTGCGCACCCCGGTGGTTCGACTTCAGATGATTTCATGAGCGAGCAGGCGAGATCGCTATAAGGATCCACGCTCGAGCACAAAAAATATGCGAATCGGCTCGGATGGAGTTATGAATTGTAAGAAATCTAAATGCGGTTGGTCATAAATGCACAGGGGTCGAAATACACGAAACTAAAATGATATGGGAGGAAATAAAAAAAGGAATTGAGATGTGCAAGAAGGAAAAGCACATAGAAATGAAAGGGGAAAATGACATAAATGGCTAATGATCTTTAACTCAACATGCAATGTTCCTTTCTAAACTTTTAATATATTAAATGTGCTCTCTAAACTATTGTAAATGTTTAACGTAGTCATTTTGTTTGCTCCAATGACATAAGACGTTATTTTGATGGCGCGTATTATTATATGTTGAGTTAGATTTTTAAAAATGATAAGTCAACATGTCCATCATTTTGTCCATGTACTTTGGACATGAAAAGAAAATTAGGCATTAACATGTCCATTCTTATTCGATAACATGAATTATTATATTTTGATTTGAAATGAATATCTTACGAGAATAATCCACCCGTACCTTCTTTTCTTTTATGAACTAAATTAAAGATTTACCGATAATTTAGTAATCACATTGAACATATTAAAAGTTTTTGGGTCACTTCAAGTATTAGATTAAAATTTAGAGATCATTTGTGACAGAAGTTTGACTAGAAAGCTTTCTAGAGAGTGCCTCCCCTTGTGCCAGGATCTCGTCACTTCCCTCATTTCTTGCTCTTAATTTTTTGATAACTACTCCTATCTTCAAGGGGATGAAAACTTCCTTTCCCATAAAATTGCTCCACCTCTCTTATTCACTTCACGTGCGACATAACTTCAAGCTTTGGTCAAAGCCTCATAAGCCCAGCTTACAACAAGTCAACTCCTTTTTCCTTCAATAATTCAACTTAACCTACTTCACAGCAAAATTTTGCTTTCCTCGATCTTTGATTCATTTCTTTTCAATTTAAAATCGGGATTTTATATGATATATAGGTTAAATGTTACTCATAATTATGTCAAGCGAGCTTAGTGACTATGTCAAAGGCTAAATAAAGATTGAAACCGGTTGAATATAAGCACCGAAATGCATATTTCGCACGTCTTAAAATGAGATGTTGAAAATCTAGGTCTAAAATTATACACCTATCAAATGGTTAAACGGGGTAGATCGAACTCCCTCTCTCATAAGTGAATCTTGTCTTAACACGACGTAGTGAAAATGGGTTCCAACAAACTGTAAGCAATTTGGTGGAGAAAGAGATAACGTGCGTATTAACATAATGAAAGATGGCGTCTTGACATAAAAGAGATGCATGTACGATATAAACTTTAAGGGAGCATTAAAAATGCATATCTAGATTATATAACTATGTTAGAAATTAAAAAGTTCATCCAAGAAACTTGTGAGCCATTAGATAAAGGGAACACGTACATGCACCGACACCAATAGAATTATTAAATCAAGTCAACCAATGGTTTACAATCTTTACATAATCGGATAATTACTTGTCCCCTAATATGCAAATCGCCTCGTCATTTAGGCTTATCTCATTGTCAAAAGTCAAGGTTTGGTGGTCAATTATTTTCTGCATGTAAGCTTTGGAGCATTTTGGCAACAATTGTGGAAACCAAGTAATTGAGTTGATTTGGTTCAATGAAATTACCAAAAAAGTAATAAACTAATTTACTCCTAAATCCTTAAATTTTGGCTATTTAATCATAAATTTTTTGATGATTTATCAATGTAGTCTTCAAGCTAATTTTCGTCGAAAAACGATAACGTGGACAACGACTATCCTCTATAATACATTCGGTGTTGACGTTGATAATTTTTATAATTTATAAAAAAATCTTTTGAATCTTTTAAATTTATTTTCTTTTCTATTTTTTTTTTCCAAGTTTGCGTCAGTGAGGGCCAGTGACCCTTGGCTAGTCTACGTGAGGGCCGTAGACCCTTGCATAAATCTTAGCGAGGCCCACAGCACCCTCGCCCATTCCAAGTGAGGGTCGTTGGCCCTCATGGCTCAGAGTTTAAAATAAAAAATAAAACAAAAAAATAAAAATTCATAAAAACTCCCTAAGGTAAGCTAAGCTAGATGTGGGACAGAAGGCCTTAACTTACTAAGAGAGTCGAGTGTTGCACATTAAAAAAAATTCTAAGCTAGTATTAGTTGTATCATACAAGATAATTAGTGTTAACGTTAGTAATTTCTAGCAAATATTCACTAAAAAACTACATTGATTAATTGTAAAAAAGTTTATGATCAAATTGGTTGTTGTAAGATAAGATTTAATTTTTTTTTGGTAATTTTCTTGATTAGTGACCTACAGCTATTTAGGCGCGCCTCCTGAATCTCTTATCATGCCAATGGACGTACGACCATTCAATTTTGTCACTTCTGTCAGCCCAAAGGGAAGAAAGGGAGAATGTAATACCATGTTGCTGTGAGGATTCCACCTCGATTTGATAAGGAAACTCCACGTGTCAGCAAAAGGTAGGCTCCACGTGGACGAGCGAGCAAGGAGAGGACAGGTCACATGCGTTCACGCCCCCATCATCCCCTTCGGTTGCGCCGGTCATGTGATGATGATTGCATGATGAAGAAACGTCAGTAGTCTTGCCCTTTTCCCTCGTCGACATGATATGATTTTTATTTTTTTTGGTCGTTAGGCATGATATGATTGGAAAGCCGAGAGATTTCCGATTAAAAAATCAAAGATTATTCATTCAAAAATCACTACTCGCATGCGCATGCAAATTGCTTTCGATTAGGATTCTAGACATGATCGATTCACGAGACTTAAAAGCATTAGATGGATCTTTAAGTCTATGCTCGTAAATTGTAAATTAAAAATAAATACAATAGAATCTCGTTTTAGCCTCTTCATTTTGCATAAAATGTAGCATTTCTAAGGAGTCATTTTCTAAAAAAATAACCATATTTTTCAATTTCGATTGAAATTTAAAAATGAATTAAAAAATATTTTTCGCCATTTGGCAAATAAAAATTTTTCCTACATGCACTCATTTTCAATATTTTTTTATTATTTTGTTTTTAAAAAATTGATTTTCAATTTTTAATTCTTTTCATTTCCTTTTCTTTTTTTCTTCTTCTTCCTTGGTCTTGGCTAATTGTCGACTATGGCGATGGCCGGCAACCGGCCATTGGGGAGCACCGCCTCGCCTCAAGCCAACGAGACTTGAGCTGGCTTGTAGTCGGTCGTTGACTATCGTCGTGGCCAACGACCGGCCAAGGAGGAAGAAAAAGAAAAAGAATTAAAAAAATCAATTTAAAAAAAAAATTTAAAAAAAATCAATTTAAAAAAAAAAGAAAAAAGAAAATGAAGAAAAAGAAGACATAAAAATAAAAGAAAATGTGTTTTGTGAAAGAAAATGAGGTTGAAAAAGTTATGAAAAGTGTTTTTGACATTTTAAAAAATGAAGAACATTTTCCCCACCTTTAAAGGTATTTTTTCCAATAGCGAAAAATATTTTCTTTAACTAGTTTATTTTCCTTGAAAGTAACACCAGAAAATTTGAAAAACATTTTGTTTAATGTTAATTTTTGTAAAGCGAACGAAGCTTTAATTAACGATTTGTCGTGACATCATATTTGTGTTGTGAATATGTGGTCAATGGTCACATCCACGACTTCACTTGCGTGGAATAATCCAGAAAAGAAATCGAAATAGAAAAGAAAAAAGAGAGTTTTGGGATGATTTTGAAATCTTTTCTACTAGGGAATTCAGTATCCTTATTCACGAACATAATAAATTCAGTCATTATGGTCGGACTCAATAAAGTAAAAGAGATGAGAGAGAGAGAGAGAGAGAGCACAAAAACGAACAAATTCAGCATAAATTCTTCTTTGATCTGAATTTGATTGGCTTTTAGCCTTTTACTACCATTTTAATCTTTACATATCTGTTGCAAATTTTTGGGAGAGCGTATGTATGGCTTGACCCGATGATTCGATGCTCGATGTTCTGTCGTTCGCTTTTCGACTACTAGAATTATCCAACAAACGTAACTCAATTATCCAAGCGGAGCGAGTTCCAGCGAGATTATCGTTCAGAGTAGGGAGTGATAATCGATTTGTGCGCGGTCGAAAGAGATGTCGGCGAAGAACATGTGGCGTGCCCCGGCGGTTCGACTTTGGATGATTTCATGAACGAGCAGGCAATATCACTCTGCGGATCCACGCTCGAGCACAAACAGCTCCCTTCAGCCTTTCCCATTCCCATTGATATTGCTCCACCTCCTCTAATTCACTTTTTTTTGGTAAAAAAAAATTGTATCCATGACTCAAAAGAATATATAAAAAGTACATAAAGTTTCATGGTAAAGCAAATCGAAGTAGAGCAAAGACCAGATTACTACAAAACAAAGCAAAATCCATAATACAATGAAAAATAACAAAGCACCGGTAGAGTTAAGCACACTCGTTCCAAAGAAATGGATCTGTCAAACAAAATAATCGGCAGCCAATCACTGGATCTTATATATTCGTCAATGATGAGCACACGCCAAAAATTCATTTGTACAATAACTACACCATTGCCAATTGGCGGTGCGCTCCTAGGTTCAACTTCGTCTACACTGTTATTATACGGAGACAACCAAAATAGGTTGAATAAACACAGATCTAACCTTTGGAAGAGCAAACTTTCATAATTTGACAAGATGCCAGAGCTCCTACGATGATCATTGAAATTGAGGCAAAGAACTTGTACATGTGCGACATAACTTCAAGCTTTAATCAAAGCCTAATAAGGCCCATCTTGCAACAATTTAATTCCTTTCCGTTCAATAACTCTACTTAACCTACTCCACAGCGCAATTTTGCTTTCCTTTGATTTATATATTTTTAATTTAAAATCACGAGTTTTATATGATACATAGATTAAATGTTACTGTTGTCAAGCGTTGAATTGCTAAGTCAAATTGAAATTGGTTGAATATAAGCACTAGCATTTATATTTCACGCATCTTAGAATGAGATGTTGAAAATCTAGATGCTAAAATCATGCACGTATTAAAAGGTTAAATGGTTTAGTTGGACTCCCTGTCTCTTAAATGAACTCGTCGTAAAACGTGGTGAAAATGGGTGCCGACAAACTATAAGCAATTTGGTGGGGAGAGATTATATGCATATTAATATCACGAAAGATGATGTTTTGACTTAAAGAGATGCATGTACACACAAAATAAGCATGAAAGATGTATTATCTTGATTATAATACCATGTTAGAAATTGAAAAGTTCATTCGAAAAACTTGTAACCCATTAGATAGAGGGAGACCATATGCGCACCGAAACTCTATAAAATAATCGTCGATCAGAGCATTTTATCATTAATAAAGTCTTCAACCGGTGATTTACAATCTTTACATAATTGGATAATTACTTGCGCCCCAATATGCAAATCGCCTCATGATTTAAGCTTATCTCGTTGGCAAAAGTCATTGTTTGGTGGCCAATTATTTTCTACATGTAAGGTTTGGAGCATTTTGGCAACAATTGTGGAAGCCAAGTAATTTAGTTGATTCGGTTCAATAAAATTACTGAAAAAAGTACTGAATCAATTGTACATCGGCCAATTCATTTCTAAACCTTTCAATTTTGCTAAAGTCTTAAATTTTGTGATGATCTATCAATATAGTATTTCAAGTTAATTTTTTGCCAAAAACCATTGACGTGAATACTAGCTGTCTTACATGGTACAATCGATGCTGACATTAACAGTTTTTGGAATTTTAAAAAAATCTTTTGAATCTTTTGAATTTATTTTATTTTCTTTCCTTTTCTTTTCCAACTCTAAGCCAACAAGGGCCAATGACCTTTGCCTAGTTTGGGTGGAGGCGCATGCCCTTGCTTGGATCTTGGCGAGGGTTGCTAGCCCTCATGACCAAGAGTAAAAGAGGATAAAATATTCATAAAATGCCCTAAGGGAAGCTAAGCTAGGCGTGGGGGCAAAAGGCCTTACTAAGAGGGTGTCACACATTAAAAAAAAAATTATCACCCATATCAGCATTGATTACGCCATGTAAGATAGTCAGTGTTTACATTAGTGATTTTCTGCAAAAATTGGCTAGAAAAACTATATTAACAAATTGTCAAAAAGTTTAAGGCTAAATTAGCTAATGTAAAATAAATTTAAGATTTTTTTGGGGTAACTTTTCCAGTCTGTGCCCTTGCCCTCCGGTATCTAGATTACTCATCCTAACATCATTTATCGTGTGAGTGGACGTATGACCATTCAAATTTGTCAATATCTGTCAACCCAAAAGGAAGAAAGAGAGAATGTAATACTATGTTGTTGTAAGGACTTCAACTTTGTTTGATAAAGTTGATACATCAAATTCAAAGCACTAACCTTTAGCCAAATTATGTTCCAAGTTTGAATTAAAGCAATGAGATCCTCTAAAATCAACATTGCCATTGTGTGATCTGAGATTGAGATCCAAAAAGGGAGAGAGAAAGGGAAGGGAGATCAAAATCAAATCATTTAAGATTTTTTTGGTAATATTTCCAATTAGTACCCTAACCCTCCTGTATCTAGATTACTCATCCTAATATCATTTATCATGCAAGTGGACGTATGACTATTCAAATTTGTTACATCTATCGGCCCAAAAGGAAAAAAAGGAAGAAAGGGAGAATGTAATACCATGTTACTGTAAGGACTCCACCTCTGTTTGATAAAGTTGATACATCAAATTCAAAACACTAATCTTTAGCCAAATAATGTTCCAAGTTCGAATTAAAGCAATGAGATCCTCTAAAATCAACATCGTCATCTTGCAATTTGAGATTGAGATTGAGAGAGGAAGAGAGAGAAAGGGGAGCGAGATCCAAATCAAATCATTTTCCCTCCCCCCTCCTTTTGCTTCTCATTTTTAACCTGGGAAAGAAAGTTTTTGCCCCTTGCTCTCCCAATTGAGCTCCACTCATTCAAGGAAGAAGGCCCGGTCCAAATCTGCTTGTTTTCTTGCCCATTTGTGGTCAGACAAATGCCAAGACCTGCTTTCTGCATTAATCAGATGCAGACAATGCCAGGACCTGCTAAGGCTTATAGACCTTTCTCTGTCTCCAGGATTCTTGATGTTATCTCATGAGATTTTTTGCCCACGTTCAGCCCAATATTAGGACTTGGGCCCCATCGAAATTGTTGGATCTCAATCCAGTTTTTTTCTTTTTTGGGGATGGTTTTAGTCTTGGCCGACATTTTTGATAAGTCTGAATTATCAATTTCATCAGTACACTGTAGAAAAATGTGCCGGGCTTTTCATTTACTAATTCTCTAGAGAAGGTTAAATAAAGGGAAAATCCTCCACCCCAAAAAAAAAAGAAACCAAACAAAAAAACACATCGAACTTTTGTCCAAGAGATAAAATATCTTGATTAAGTAATCTATAAACTTTCACCCACTGGACAGTAATGCGTGCCATTAGATTTTCCATTCAAGCAAACTGATATGTTCATTGACACGATTACGATGATGTTCTAGAGCAACATGTTAGTAGATAAAAGACCTGTAGCGATCTCTTACAACATGTCTGAAGCGGCTTAATCACAATTAAGAAGAAATCGGAAATAACGGTTGTTTTTTCAGGAGAAAAAAAAAACAACAACATCGTTTGGCTTTCACCTGGCTTTTGTTGAATTATTCATGACTATCTTTTTCACCCAAGCCAATGATGTCCTTTAATAGATGTGGATACCATTACCCATGCTGTGCATGACACCAGCACATATGGACGAAAAGCTTAATAGTGGACTCCTATCTATCAGGATAAAAGTTTGTGACATTTCTTGTTCGGTTTGCAAAGCCACGACATTTTCGTCCATTGATTCGTGGGTTTTTTTTTTTTTGCCCCTGATTTCCGATAATCACGCAACTACACCTGTAGAGATGGTTCGGAAGTGCGTGAGAATTACCCTAAACTCCATATCTGGTTCACGACTCCTCATTACATTACGGGACTATTCCAAGTTTATCAGGCCCCAAATTTTTATCATGCCAGAAACTTGTGCATGTCAACAGGCCACGTTCAATTCCCCTTGTTCTAAGGGCGAGGAATTCAAAAAGAAAGGATGAGAAATTGAATTCATCTCATCCGCCAGGTGAGCTCAACGTTCGGATACGCAATCCAAAGGGGAGGACAGCGACCTTCCCCTACACCTTCCAGCCTCCATTCAAAGCTCCCAATCCAACACCTCCTGTCATGGTCAAAAGTCAACCGTCTCTCTCTCTCTCTCTCTCTCTCTCTCTCTCTCTGTGTAACAGCGACTGTCTGTACTGCACATAATCTATAGAAAATCTCAGGGCTGCACGTTAACAGCTAGCCACCGCAGGGAAGCAGGCAGGCCGAGCTTTTATTCTATGGAAACGGAGGGAGATGGTCCCCCCCACGAACCGAACCGACACTCGCTCGGCCTCGGAGTCTTTCACAAGTCAATACTAGACCGGAGCATCTCTCTCTGTCTCTGTCTCTGTCTCTCTCTCTCCCCTTGAGGTGCACGGGTTCTTCCGGACCGCAGCCTCGTTGTCGATTGCAGCTGAAGTGGGTCCGATGTAGAATCCACCACGTTACGGAATTTATGTTGGTCTTCTACGTGCTCTCGCACGAGTTCTCGCTGTACAGTATGGTTGGCCTAACTTTCTTAATTAAGACTCCGTTTTGTAATTGTCGGAATCAATCAAAATTCGCCAAATGTTACTTATCTATTTGGTGGTATGTCAAAAGAATCTACCAAGTTGTTATCGATCATACGTATTGTTAACATTATAGTGATTCAATCGATCATAACGTGTGGTATCTTTAACTATCAAGCGCTTTGGTTCGATAACTAAAGTGGCACATCAAATTTTATAATTCTTCTTAAATGTAATTCATGGGTTGTTAAATAATATGTCATGCTATCTTCTTATGCCTTGAAATCATTGAATGAACTTGTAGTTGAAGATATTTTGCCCTATAGGTCATGAATCATGCTCAAAATCTTACCAACTCAAACTATTATTTGGCACTTTTTAGTTTGCATGTATATTCATGCACGACTGATATTGATTTTAGGTACTTCACTGAATTTTATGCCTCGATAGAATTCTCGATTCATGATAAATTTGTGGGTGTCAATTTTAGGGGTGAGCACACCGGGTCTCAATAATCGCCACAAGTTTCTTTAAGATTATCAACATTATGAGATTGTTGTTATTTCATAAGAAGCTGAAAGTGTTGATGTAGATACGTGTTCTGATAATGAACCTCTTACTAGCCATACTGTTGATAATTCTAAAGAAAACAGTGTCGACTTTTTGATGCATGGACTGTGACTAGAATGAAAGTTAGGATATTTTCAGCCACAGAAAAAGTCACGTTTGGAATGGAACCTGAAGTAGGGTAGTTATAGGGCAATTAGGCTCTCTTACGAACAAGCCAAGACCCTAGCAGGGTTTATTGGGTCCACACGCTCGGACCACTAGGATGTTTCTATCCATTTTCACAAATTAGTTACTGCGTTGATTAGGCGTTCCAGTGCGATGTGTCTACATCTTTCGGCTCGGACTGATTCTCGGACTTATCCGGAACCCCTTGGCTTCATCCTTAAGCAAGTTGGCGACTGTGATCCTAAGATCACTTGAAGAAAGTTATGCAGTGAATTGAGTACGAGATCTGTCGCATCCGAAATCAAACAGTCTTCGCGTGCTTAGCTTTTGCTTTTACAAAGTTCTCACGTCGCCTGCTTTGATTCGAGAGATTTTGGCGTCTGCGTACCCTGTCGAGACGTGCGCTGTTCACCCGGCTTGTCATCTTCCTTCCTTCCATTATCTTCTTGCCAAAGGCCAGCATCAAGAACACTGTACCCGTACGCCCCACCAGGCCCCAACATCGAATGGTGGGTTTGTGCAGAATTAGAAGAGTCCACTCACGACTCAAAGGAAAGGTTCCATTATCTTGTCTCTAGATTCATTACGCTGGTCTCCCAGATTTTATGGTAATCTAGTAGCCCTTGTGTTCCACGTTGAATGCCGCAGATAATCGTTCCAATATGCACGCGAGTGAATGAAATATAACTCAATGTGTTGCTAGATATGGAAGTTTATGCACAGATGTCTTGTGTGCTTGGAGTATTTGTGTTAGGAGTGATCGATTTCGTGGTGAATCTGGCAACCAGGAACTTGTCGATTTTTAAAAATAAATTTATTTTGCAGCGTAATTTTCAATTATCAAACTTGTGTTGTGAATCACATATTCTTTGCTTGTAAGATATCAAAAGTGGAGCGAGAGGCATAGAGAGATTGGCACAGGAGGGGTGAGATTGATTTCATCAGATGTTGAGAAAGAATAAGGGCCGAGTTGGCCGAGGGAGGCAACGAGCATGGCATGAGAGAGAGAGACTGAGATCAGAGAATCGAGAAACAAAGAGGGGCGGTTTGTAACAATCTTGAGTTAACCTAAGTTTGCTTTGTCTTGTATATATTTTATACATACACATATTGTATATATCTTTGACAATGTTACGCATAGTAAATACTCTTGGTAGTTCGACCAAAAAAAATACTCTTGGTAGATTGTTTGATATGGTCTAGTCTCCTTGAGCGGCCCTAAATCAAATCTACTACTCAACAAAATACACATACTTTCTTTAAGGTGATGCAAGTTGATCCAGATCGGTATCAATCAAGGACTTAAAATTATCTTGGTCGGTTCCCAAGTTTCTTACCTATGGGTGAACCAATCATGAATCGATTGATCCAATCTGGTTCGGTTTAGTTCCATATTAACTGATACCCTCCACTAATGTGTGATGGTATTTGTTAGTGTACACTCTTGTGGGCCTCATTAGGGTAGCTTGAACTTGAGAGTAACTAGATCTAGCTGCATATCAGAAACTAAAGGGAGGTACATATTTACATGGATTGGTGATGTTCTATGAGTGAGATATCGTGCGCGTTTTGAACGCTCTCACACAAATGAAAATTTTCTCATTCTCTCCCTCTCTCCTATTTCTTGCAACCTTATCTTAGACACACCATGACCTAGAATTCAATGTGTCTTCATCTTGAGTCTTGACGTGCTGGAAAGTACACGGAGCTATGGACCCCGTCCTCAAAAGGAAAAATCAACTCCGTATACTCATGTATAAGGCATGTTATTTTCATAGATATTTATGTACATATACGTATATAGCTAGTGTAGAGCGATATGCGTGACAATAACCGATCAGTTGAGATGTATTAAATTATGTAACTGACAATTAACAATAACATATACCCAATCTTCCAACAAAATTCATGTTGCAAGAACTTCCCAAAAAAAAAGCCAAAAAGTTTGAAACCTGTTGTTTGACATCCAATTCAATCCCAAAATTTTTAAGTTTTCCAATTTAATCGTAAACTTTTTTGATAATTTTCCAATACAGTCCTTTTAAGCACTTTTGGCCGAAAATCGCTAACTTCGCGATTGACATTAGTGCCTACCACCATGCTACATAGGACGGTCGACATCCACGTTAATAATTTACGGCAAAAATTTGCCAAAATGACTATATTAACAAATCTTCAAATCGTTTAGCACTAAATTTGGTGAAATTGAAAATTTTAGGACTTAATTGGTCACCATATAACTAGTTTAGAATTTTTTGAACAATTTTTCATAATAATTTAAATCGAACGTGTTATATCAGTGGTGGTTCGACACTGTTTGTAAATTTACAGGGACAGATGTGAACCTTGCATGTGAGTAGCCTACAACCAATTCAAACTCACAATGAAAACTTCTAGACAGTGTAGGGTGATGCATGGTCCATGAGACCGTCCATTTGTGTCACATGTCTAGTTCACTAGTTTAATCAGTGCGTTAAAGTTAATCTCAGCTTTATTGTCCCCTCAATCATAGACCAGAGGGACAGAGAGAGAGCCCAAGAAAGGTTCCTGTTAACTGCAACATGATCAAGTCACAGTCCACTTCAAAATGATCATGAGAAAAAAGCTCTCATCAAATTTCCCCCCTTGTTTATTAGTTGTCTGGATCTACATAGAGCCGGCCAAATCCCTTCTTCAAGCCATCCGAGGAGCGGAACATGATGATATCCAACCACTTTGCAAAACAAAGAGGACCTCAAAAAAAATCAAAGAAGGTCATGTCCCAGATGGGCAGAAGGACCAAATTGGCCCAGGTTTAATGCAGTTCTGACAAGGGGTAACTTGGTAAATGTGGGTGTGTTTGTCTATTAAAAAGCTATTCTTACAAGTTTTGGACTGGCCTTCACATGGCAAGGAAGTACCCTCATGTGGGCACATGCATGGGGACTCCTATCATTCATGTTGTACTCACACCAAGCAAAAGAGGCTCATAAAACTTCAAAAGGGAAATCTTCATTGACTGATTCTTTGCTTAATTAACAATTGTTTGTCTAGTTTATAGTGCACAGACATATATAGTTATTTATGACTCTCTCCTAATCAAAAATTTCTTTCCCTTTTTCTTTTCAACGTAAATTGGTAAAACCCGATGCCATCTTTAATATTTCGACCAAAGTGGCTAACAAATTGGAATTTTCTATTAATGATATATTCCTCTGAGCACATTTAAATGAGATTGCGTTTTTCAAGAGTGGAATAAATCGGAAGCTAACGAACCGTTGCACCCGTGGATTTCGCATATAAATGAGGAAGAGAAATTGGGGGAAACTATATTTCATTTGGAGATACATTTCTAGATCAAGCAAAAGAAAGGGGTCCTAAAAGAGCCAATTCACTTCAATGGCTTGATATGGCAACGGAACTTGTGCGAGTCCTTTTGTTTTTTTAAAAGCACTCATGAGGTCCATGTGCTGTTCCAGCATTCTAACACAATCATAGCTCACTTGTCTAATGAGAAAAGAAGGTTGCCCCTCAGTTTCTCACCATCCAAAACATGCATCTGCCAAACAAAAACAAGACAAAAGATAAACAGTGAGAACAGAAAGAGAAAGCATCATCTCCAGCCTTCCCCTTATATATCTCCTGTACTCTGCTGTGCACCTGGTCTCTAAAAACATCATCATCGCTTGCCAATCTCTCTCTCTCTCTCTCTCTCTCTCTCTCTCTCCAACAGCTATGGTGTCCGTAGAAAATGGTCATCCAACTCCCAGAGCCAGCGATGCAACCTCGAGTCCCAGGATCTCATTTTCCGCTGAATTCCTGGACGACAAGAACTTCATCTCCATCAGCCCCAAAGCACGCCACGAGAAAGAGCACGACATGGAGATCGACAAAGCCGACTTCGAGTTCCTCTCCACCAACGTGAGCATCGACTCCATGCCCTCTGCTGATGAGCTCTTCTGCGAGGGAAAGCTGCTGCCCTTCTGGCAAATGCAGCAGTCCGAGAGGCTGAACAAGATCAGCCTCGGTTCCAAGGACGACGGCGACGAGGATGGCCGCGAAGAGGCCAAGGATAACAAGGAACAAAGCAAGGCGAATTGGTTCTTGGACGACGACCCGTCCCCGAGGCCCCCCAAGTGCACCGTCTTGTGGAAGGAGCTGCTGAGGTTGAAGAAGCAGCGCTCTAATTCCTCGCTGTCGCCGTCGTCCTCCTCCTCGTCGACGTCGTCCTCTTCGAACTCGATGGCCGACGCGGCCGCGAAGGACGAGAAGAAACAGGCGGCCGCCCGGAGCGGGGAGAAGCAGGTGAAGAGGATAAAGAAAGGGCTGGAGAGGACGAGGTCGGCGAGCATCCGGATCAGGCCGATGATCAACGTGCCGATATGCACGCCGGCGAAGAGCAGCGCATTGCCGCCTTTGTTTCCCGTAAAGAAAGGGAGATTAGATAGGTGAAGAGACGGCGAAGATGACGATGAGGAACTCGGAAATGTCCAGTGTAGAGAAGATTAATATCAATAAGTTTACCATTCAACCTTTTTTTTTTTTTTTTGTCCTATCCTTTCTGGAGCCGTTTGTTATAAGTCTTTTTCTGTGTTGTTTTTCTTCGGATCCCATTATTTTGAGTGTAGAGATGCTGACTTTCAGCTCAACGAACCGGTTGCGTCCTCTCCCTTTCGTCCTGTGACGAGATATATCAGTGCATAACAGTGGTTTCTCAATGGAAAAAGGCTGAAATCTTGGCCCAAAATATACATGGAAATACTGAAAATACAACGTTCACGGATTGTAGCATGTAGCTTTAGGGTCATAAGATGGAAATTTTTCATAATGCAGATGAAAATGATTTATGCAAATCATGTAAGTCCACAGTTGCCTGGTACAGTAGAAAGGTATTGCACTTGCCTTGACCAGTACCATGTGGACCAAGCTAGCACATATAATTAAATCAGGTGAACGTTCCCATGTCCCCTGGGTCCGCTCGATCTGAACGTTACTGTGCAGCGAGCCCACCAGGCGGGGACAACTCAGCGGAGAAGAATTTGCGGGTCGAAATCTGCAGAATCCTATTTGGAAAAACTTTAAAAACACATGATTAGTCACCAGATTCTACTAAGAACAAGGGCCTGCTGTAATACCTGGACTGATCGATAAACTCGAGTTCAGATTCCTCTTTAGCAAAGCAGGGAAATAGAAGGGGAGATCGCAAAATATGCGCAACCTAAGAAGTCGTCACCATGTTCTGGGTTAGAAAAGAGAGAAGAGCACATTAGCATGTAGAGAGTAAACGAACCTGAAGATGAATTTGAAGGGTGGGACGTAAAAGTGAGGAGGAATATGCAGAAGTCCTTTGAAGGAAGACGCTTCAAGACTTCAGATAAGTACCGCGACCAAAAAGGAAAAAAAAGAAGAAGAAAGTTACCCACTATGCAATGGACTTCCTCAAACGAGTTTTCTTTTTCGGGAGTGACAAGATTAGATGCGAAGATTCCTAAACCGGAAGTTAGGTAAAAGCAGATGTCAAGCTGTAGCGTAACGCCACACAAACCAGGAGCTCAAGATCGAATCTGGTTTGAAATTCTTATGTGTTTAGCTATGACTCTTTTATCTTTCGTAGGATGGTAGCTTCCGATTTGGCCCTTCTGCTAGTTGATTTAAAACGGGTGTAATGGCTATGCAGCATAACAGAATGAGCAATGGCACAATCCAATTAGTAAGCTATCCCTGAAGCAAGGGCAAATGTTGAGACCAAATTCAATTTTGAAACGAGCAGGAAGTTCCCTCCCAGGATGCCGAGTTCATACTAAAGACAGAAATTCAATTGATCTCAGAAATGGCAGTGAACTACTAAAGCATCATTTAGTGAAAAACAATAAGACACAAGTTTTGCTGCCTTGTAAAGGTAGAATTTTATCAAACGTACTTAGCTTAACTGCAATTATGTCATCCGGCAAGATCGAGATTGTTGTAGCAAGGTTTGAATTAGACATTAATGCTCATAATACAGACACATGAAAGAAAAGCAAAAGAATATATCATTTTCAAAATAGTTGCCTGTACATAACATACAGTATGAGAGCCTTACACAACCAGACCAAGTGAATAAAAGAATACACCGAGTATGAACGAACTATGTTCAGTTTACAAAGAGAGTGGCACTTCAATCGCTAGAAGAGTGCATACAGCTCTATACCCAAATGATGCAACTTTTACATTCTGCGACTCATAGCTGAACTGGCAAAACTTCAAGTAAGGATCCGATGAATTACGTGATTGACTTATCCAATAATTCTGACCATCTTGCTTCCACTCTAGGGTATTCAGCTACTACTTCTCATTATTGTGGGGGTTGTGCAGACGACAAATGATTGCCATTAACCCTAAAAAGAAACAGAACATTAGGCCTCATAGGACATCAAATTATAGTACAACAAACATTCGAATAGAATGACCACTTACTTGAGATTCAAACCAGGCTTATTAAGGAGACTGCTTGGAACCTGACCAGTCAAGTTATTGTTTTGCAAGAAACTGAAAGACAACAAACACAAGGTATAAGAATCGTACCCTGCAAGTCATCAATAATTCAGTAGAAGAGGATACATATGTGATTAATCAAAACAATTCCATTATGTCTCCAAGTGTTTTTTCACTTAATGGCTTTGCCTGGGTCCTCGGAAAAGTCTTTGAAATTTTATGAGAACAGTACTCTAGATGAATTACTATCAGGAAACTCATAACATAGAAGTAGGTAATTGCAGATTCCACTAGATTACTGAAAATGGGATTGAGAATTCAAGAATCCAGCAAGAATAGGTTAGACAGATATCTGCTATATATCCAGAAATTGTTGTTCTGATGTCGGGGGAACATCTTTCTCGCACCATATGCTTGTGAGAAGAAAGAGAGGAATCATCTACATGAATCACCATCGTTCCTTCAGCAACAATCAAATACCAATCTTGTCCTAAAGATTGTCTAAGTACTAATACAAGAGACTTATTGAAGAGCTCTGGGTGGCATTATATTGGCTTCGAAGAAGATCTTTTCAACCAGTAATTCAATCAACCAAAAAGGCAATAGCCTAGATTTTCAATGGGCATGGCTGAGCATGAAAAGTACAATAACCTCCAATGAAGTAGGGCTTGGGTGATTAGTTGTTCTAAAACAGAATGCTAAGAATTATGATAGTGAAAGGAAAAAAGAAAACAGAGCAAAATTTCAAAATAAAAGAGGAGGGGATTGACCAGAAATGCATGCATTTAGTTAATAGTTGATAGGACACAGAACTTACAGTTCTTGCAAGCCACTTATGGCTCCAAGTGATGAGGGAATTGACCCATCCAACTGATTGTCATTTAAATGCCTACAAGTAAAAGTTATTAGATTAGACAGAGGTAGAAGACCATCAAATGTGTCTGGCATAGCTAAAAAATAGGAGAGAATAATAGAAGGAGAATCAAATATAATGGGTCAATATGCCATCGAAGAGTTGCAACTAGCAGGAAAAACTCCATAACTTACAATATTTCAAGGTGCTTCAGTGAACTGAGATTAGGGATAGGCCCATATAAGTGATTGTTTCCAAGCCAGCTGGTATCAGGGTAAGGTTGTCAGTCAAAGCATTCTCTATTAGCTGACTGAAAGTTCAAATAAAAAAGTGGATCGCATCACACTGCATTACATACATGCCACTTAATGCAGTCATATTAGCAAGATAAGGTGACAGTGTTCCGGAGAGACCCATACTAGTCAGGTTTCTGCAACCAAAGTATAATCAGACATAAGTACAAAGTAATAAAGGCAGTTTTAGAAAACATAAAAAAACCATGACTTCACAATAGAGTTAGACTCACAAAGAGACCACACGAATCCGGCTGCCTTGAGAGCATGTAACTCCAGTCCAGGAGTACTGCTGAGGAAAACAAGGATCACCGCTCCAATCAATAGGATAACTGTGCAAGCTGAGTTTCAATCTTTCCAAAGCAATCACTGAAACAAGAAAGACACTTTTCAGATGGTGTCAAAAGAATCGTATCACTGAATATATGACATTTCTATCTATGAAAGGCCTAATAACAAAGTAGAAATGCTTGCCTATGCAACAAGACTGTCATAAACCTATCAAGGACTCAGTGAAAATGGTCATGCTCATTATGTAGTAGCATCCTTAGAGAGAAGCACAGAATATGACCCAGTTGCTAAAGTAAACTGGACATTTTTCCCATTGCATGATGCCTAACCCATTAGTTGCTCTGGATTCTTCATTTTAACAGAAAAAGGTGGCTTTGACATGAGAGGTTATCAAGGATGCAGTTGAGGATTTGTCGCTGGCCAAAAAGGCAAGCAAAAAATTGGTATGAAAGTTACACCCAACAAATGGGAAAGAATCTAAAAACTATACCATCTCTTGTGTGAGTAGTCCTTCCAAGAGGCAGCTCCTGAAAAGCTTCCCCAGCGTTGATCAAAGGACCTAAAGTTGAATTGCTAGTAGGAACCAGATTTATCATTGTAAGGCCACTGAGAGGCCACTTAGAAGTAAAGACGGCAACACCATCAGAAGTAACATTCAAGTTGCTGTAATATGGAACGCCATTTACTGTTATATTCTGGATTCTCGAGCCCCCAGCTACCGAATCATGACCATTTGCAAAATATAGAGCAATATAGTACGATGCATTTTGTAGAGGACCCGGAGGCCACTGCAAGTCCAGCGGCTGTGATGCGGCCACAGTCAACTCTGTTTCGAATACTTTCAGTGGAGGAAGATTCCAAAATCCAGAAATAGTTAAACTGTTGCTTGCGTTCAAAGAACCTTCTTCTCCAAATGGCTCCCAGAAACGGTCAAATTGATCATCAGGAAACCTGGCAGTTCAAAAATCGACACATTAGGCAAAAGTCAAGGCAAGCAGAAGTATATACAAGAGCATTGACTCCGTCTCTCAAATCGAGGACAAAACATGAGCTCATAACATGCTGTTGCATTTATTTAGGGATCCATTGATGATCTTTTAGTTTCCAAGAGTTCTCTTGATGACAGGAATTCAGAGTAAAGTAAGTCGCCAAAACCATATCCGACCGTATCATGCAAAGCATAAGGGAGTGAATATATCAGCTTAGCTCTGTAGACATGTGCAGAACGAATTGACTCATTGCGCACATGATTAATTTGGCCAACAATCATGCAAATACCAAGACCGAGACCGAGACCGAGACCCTATTTGCACCGCTAAATACTCCATCTAAGCCAGCCATTTTTCGCGACTACATCAGCAATTTTTCCCCGCACGCCACGAACTCAATGAACAACATCAATCTCGGAAGTGTCATCAAATAGCCAGGGCATTTGACTTTCGAATAGACTTTGACCTCTAGGGAATTAAGAGCCAAGCACCGCACGTACCTAATGGGAGCTCCGCTGTACCCGAAGCTGTTCCTCGCGACCAATCTGAGCGCCGAACTCCCGAAATCCGTCGAGTTGTACACCGAATCGCCCAACTGAATGAACTCCAGAGCCGAGATGAAGGGGTCCGAATCCGTATAAGTATTAGCCCCGACGCAGAAGCTCATGGTCTTGCCCTGAGCCAGGAACACCCCTTCGTAGTAAGTCGCGCTGCCCCGGCGATAATCTGCCGTGGTGTTGACCACGGCCCAGAGAGTCCCGTCCACCATCTGGTCGAACACCGGCGGGTCGGGGCGGCCGTTGACCCCGCCGTAGAAGTAGGTGCTCCTCACCGCGTACCTGGACCCCCGGGCGACGCCGACCACGTAGCAGAACTTGCGGCCGGGGAGGTTGGGGAACGACCGGACGGTGGCGAGGGTGGGGTCCAGGGTGGGCCCGGCGACGTTCCTCGGGGCGCCGGCGGAGACGAACGACGGCGCGTCGGGCAGCCACCGGAGGCCGTTGGCGGCGGCGGTCGGCGCGGCGGCGCCGCAGTCGATCCGGGTCCCGGAGGGCGGCGGAGGCTGGGGCTGGGAGAGGGAGGGGGAGAGGAAGAGGAGGAGGAGAGAGAGGGCGAGGAGGAGAGACGTCAGAGACATGGCGAAGGATCAAGGCGCAGAGATTCGAGAGGAGAGAGAGAGAGAGAGAGAGAGAGGTAGAGAGAGAAACTGCTTCTTCTTCTTCTTCTTCTTCTTCTGGTTCTGGTATGATGGTGGTGGTGGTGGAGGTGGTGTTGATCGAGTAGTGGAGTTGAACTGGTCATTTTTTGTTTGTTGGTGAGACGCGCACGAAAGGAATGCGACAGTAGAGATAGAGAGAGAAACTTTCAGAGAGAGAGAGAGGGGAGGGGGCGTGGAGTTGGGGAAGGGGAAAGAATAAGGGGATTTAATTAATTAATTATTTAATTGATTGATCGATTAATAGTTTTTAAAATGGATTTTGTTTGACGCGGGAAAACAAGAGGCCAGGTCAGCGGGCGGCGGTTGGGGGTTTGGTTTGTTGGGGATGCACTCACTGGCGGCGATGCGTGAGGGAGTGCGCCTCGAAATCGAATTTGACTCGATTAACGAGACGACCAGGATCGTAAAAATCTTTTCAATTTTATCAATTAAATCATGAATTTTTAATGATTTATTTATGTGATCTTTCGATCGATTTTATTTATTAATTGAATCGTGAACCTTTAATGATTTATTAATGTGATCTTCCGAGTAATTATTGACGGATACTATATAGATGTCAACAATTCTTACGAATTTTTAAAATTTTTCTTTTGTTTTTTTTTTCCTTTCGTCCCTTTTTCCGTTTTACTAAATCTAGTGACAAGTATCACCTTCTTTTCTTTCTTTCTTATTTATTTTTTTTCACTAAGTCCAATCTGACCTTGCCTGTGATTGACAATGGTCGATTGGCCCTCATTGGTCTTTGAAAAAGAAATCAAAATATTTTTAAAAAATTCAGAAAATTTTAAAAATTATAAAAATTATCTACGCGACACCGATCAATCTTACCGTGTAGAATTATTGGTGTTTATGTTATTGATTACTTATCAAAATTGACTAAAATTATTATATTGACAAATAGTCAAAATAATTACAACAAAATTAATCGAATTGAATTTGACATATATACAATAAGTTTATGACTTTTTTTTTTTATAATTTTCCTAAAGAACGAGCATTCATTCTCATGTTTACTTATGAATTAATATCAATGTGGCAATTTTTCTATACTACATTGATTACCTATGTAATGAGTTGATAGATACGTTGACTTTCCATGTTCTACTCATGGTTTGCAACATTTATAGTCTTTAATACTTAACATGGAGTCCTAGAATTTTCGGTAATAAAATTATCAGCAAAATTCGATTTGCAAACTTGCCAAAAGAGACATCGGCGAAAATCGATTTGTGCCAAGACGATATGAAATTTAGACGATTTGAGCAAAATCAACATTAGTCATATAGAGGTTGTGGCGATGACTACTGTGGTCAAGGCGATGCAATAATGACGGTGTTGACACCTTAATTTTATTTAGGTTTTATTAATTAAGTTTTCGAATAATAAAAAAAGCAACAAAAGAGGTCGCGACAGACGGTGCACGAGGTGGCGCGCGGCGGACAGGAGTTGATATGGCAGCTATGACAAGGCGGCATTGGGTCAAACCTAGGTTGCGTGGTGTCTTGAGCAAGAGAATAAAGAGAGGTTGATCATGTCGGCATTGTTGGCTGCGACAAAAGGATGAAATGACGAGGGAATAATTATCCAAAAAAGAAGAAACCTTAAACCTATCATACGGAGATATTAATTTAATTATAAATATTTTAATCATAGCAATTAAATCTTAAATTTTATAATGATTTATTAATGTAAGATTTCAAACTAATTTTTGCCAGTAGTTGTTGACGTGGACACTGTACAATCAGCGTTGGTATGGACATTTCACAATATTTTTAATATTTCTTATATTTTTAATTATTTTCATTTTTTTTCGTGTGTTTATTTGTTTATGCAAAATTTGGTGAGGATTTCCTTCTTTCTTTTCATTGTTTACTACTAGGCCTGACAAGGGCTATCGGCCAACCCTTGCCTGTGGTTCTCGCCTGTGGTTGGTGAGGGTCAATCAGCCCTCATCGTCTTAGAATGAAAAAGAAAATGAAAAGAAAAAAATCACAATCTTTATTAAAAAATCATAAAATTTAAGTATAAAAATTGTCTATGTAGAGTTGATCATCTGTGTAAGGGTTGGTGATTACTTATCAAAATTGGCCGGAATGATTATATTGGCAACTTATCAAAAGTTTTATGCCTCATTTTGCTAACTTGAAGATTTATAAATGAATTGACATCTGTTTAATAAGTTTATAACTTTCCTAAAAAATGAGCATACATTATTGTGTTTACTTGTGAATTAATGTGAATACGAGGCAATTTTGCAATACTACATTGATTACCTATGCGATGACATGAGTCGATAAACATGTTAACTATAAAACACATCCCGTGTTCTACTCATGATTTGCAACAGCTGTAGCCTTTAATGCTTAACATCGGAGTGCTAGAATTTTCAGTAATTAAAACCGTCGGCAAAATTCGATTTGCAAGCGTGCCAAAAGAGATGCCGGCGAAAATCGACGTGGGCCGAGGCGATCTGAAATCCAACATAACGGGCCGAACGGGGCTTTGGATGGCCCAAGACCAGAACCAAGTCAACGGATCTGGCCCAGTTCTTTACTGTCGGACTCCCGCAAACTTGGGAATCATCCTCGGATTCCCTGTCCTCTCGTCATCCTTTGACCATTTACACCAGTTAACCGCGTCGTCCTGTGTTTGACTGTCCAAGCGATCGTGGTGTCAATATTAATATTTTTACGTTTTCTAATCGACTTTCCATACTTCTAATTTGTTCATATCTAGTTTTCTCTACTTTCACAGATTTTATTTTTCACAGTTTCATTGATCAAATCCCGTCAATATCAATTCGGGTTAATATTATGAAAAAACACAAAATTAGTACACCTATATCGAATTTACTTTTTATTAGTTTCAATTTAGTATTAATGTCAAATTATTAATTTAGATGATACATGATAATTAACGAGTATACTGCTTGTGGGTTCTACACTCCATTTGTTATGGATATACTGCTTCGTGGGTTTTTGCAATATTATTCTAATTTAGTGAAAATCAACGAAATGCAAATTTATCGCAAATGTATTAATTTGAGATATTTGAAGGTAAAAAAATCTACTCAAAGCCCCGTTCGGCCCGTTATGTTGGATTTCGGATTGCCTCGGCCCACGTCGATTTTCGCCGGCATCTCTTTTGGCACGCTTGCAAATCAAATTTTGCGGACGGTTTTGATTACTGAAAATTCTAGGACTCCGATGTTAAGCATTAAAGGCTACAGCTGTAGCCTTTAATTTGGCCGGTCCTGTTTTGTTTTCTTTTGTAGCTGTTGTCCAGGCTTCACTGCCTTGTTGGCTTTGCGGTTGCCTTGTTCGGCGGCTTGTTTTTTATTGGCACCTTTCCACACGTGCCGACTAGGTTGTCTTTATGAGTGTAAGTTTTTGATGTCAATCTGCTTGTACAATGTTGGTTATAGCCCAATATTATTTATTATATTCATGGATTGATATGTCACAGATGTACCAGTTTGAGATTTATAATGGGTAAAAAAAGTATATCAATTTAAGATTTTTCATGATATTAACCTTATCAAATTTGGCAAAATCCAACCGATGCGATCATTGGATAATGCTGTAGCATGATGTGGATGAAATTTCTCTAGTCATATCCACATCATGCTTCGATATCATTTGCGACGATTAAATTTTTCCATCCACATGCGAGTAGGCAATTGTGTATTTCATTGGTGTCGTCCGATGACCATGTCGACTGAATCTGGTCAAATTTGCTATTGGAGGGATCCGATTGAAAAATTCGTGAAAAGTATAAGGACTTGATTAGATAAAAACAAAAAATACAAAAAGCTCAATTAGGAAAGAAGCACGAAAGTGTAATAATCGAGTGGCGGAATGAGAACACCGCGCATGTGCAAAAGCCCCCCCTCCGAATTCATTTCGCTTCACTGTTACTCCAGCCAATCCCCCCTCTTTTTCCCCTTCCTTTCCTCGCTTGCTAAGGAAATCCTCGCCGACCCTACACGCCTTCCCCGATTCACGCCTTTTGCGCTCCCTTTGTCCACCTTAAAAACTACAATAATTTTTCTATTCCCATCTCATTTTATTCTTTTGGAAAAACCATTTCGTTTGAATCAAATTATGAAACACAGTTGAGTTCGCAGCGAACCATGCAATTTCGAGCAACTCGTCTTGCTCGACATGCTTGTGTTGCAACTCACTAAGCAAGAAGGTGGTTAGGCGATGCCACCTGAGTTTTGGCAATTTCAGGTGTCGCACGACTTTAGGCATGGCTCGTTACTAGATTTGGCTTTTCCAACAACCTGAACTCCTGTAGGTAAAGTTTATTTTGGGCTAACAGCCTTTAAAACTTTTAGAAGTATAATTGCACTGTCCAAAACTCTAAAAAAGAAATTGTTAAATGATATTGCTTAGAGACTTTGAAACTCAGAACTCCTTGGCGAAATAATTTCTAAACGCACCCTATTTCGTACAAGTCAAATTGTAAAAAAAAAGGTCACTCGCGTGCGAACTTCATTAACCCATCATCGAACATCGGAGAGAAAGTTCGGTCCGATCTAAAGACAGGTTTTATGTCGGCACAGTGGCGCCTGATGGTATTTTTGGTATATAAAAAGTTGACGCCACAGAGCCACCCGCGAAAAGGGACTCCTCGCCGAAACGGCGTCGTTCCGCAGACACGCGGGGACCCCTGGCGAGGAGGGCCCCACCGCACTCCATTTCCTCTCACCTTCCTTTCTTTCTTTTCACCCCGGGTTTTTTCTTCTCTCCCGCCTTTTCTAATTAGTTCCCGCCTAATACATCTTCCCAACGCCGTAAGGTGCCAACCCCAGAAATACAGCAAAATATCAGGAAATAAAATTCCCCAACATAAACGAAAAAAATTATTAATTATTTAAGATCTTAAAAATATTGGCTCTGAAAATATTCGGAAAAACCACGGTATTGACAAGAGAAAAAAGAAGAAGAGTATTTCATACCCAAAGAAAAAAAAAAAGAAAGAATATAAAATAGTATTACGCGGTCGGGAAAACGACGTCGGTTCCTCGCGGTTAAATACCGACGACGCCCTTCCGCCCTCTTTGTCTGAACTCCGGAGACGAAACTGAAAAGCGGAAGGCTCAGCCGCTCCGGGACGCCTCCCCGGTCAAAATCCCCAAACTACCCCCTCCACCACCATCGCGTTCAAAAATCCGATTCCCCCATTTCTCATCTTCTCTTTCTCTCTCTCTCGCACTCTCTCTCTCTGAGAATTCCTCCCTCATCGATGGACTGCGACCGCAACGACGATCTGCAGGACATCCAGGAGAAGAAGGGCCAGAAGAGGAAGCTGGAGGACGAGGCCACCGCCGCCGACAGCGAGATCTCCGCCTCCGCCGGCGGCGGCGACGGCGGCCGGCAGTCGCTGCTCAGCGAGGTGGCCGCGCAGGTCAAGGTCCTCGAGTCCGCCTTCTCCTGGGCCGAGGCCGATCGAGCCGCCGCCAAGCGCGCCACGCACGTCCTCGCCGAGCTCGCCAAAAACGGTGCGGCTCCCGGGGGAAGGGTGGGGGGAGGGGGAAGAAAATTAAGATTCCGCGATCTCCGCTTAGTAACTTGTCCGGAGTTGATTTCTCGCTGCTGATTCGCGTGTTTGTGGTTGGATGCAGAGGAGCTGGGGAGCCTGCTTGTGGAAGGCGGCGTGGTTCCGGCCCTGGTGAAGCATCTGCGGGCGCCGCCGTCGGCGGAGGGCGACCGGGGTGTGAGGCCGTACGAGCATGAAGTGGAGAAGGGATGCGCTTTTGCGCTGGGTCATCTGGCTGTTAAGGCGAGTTGATTGTGATTCTGATTGCTCTAAAAGCTCGGTGTATTGGCTATGTAGCTAGCGATTGGTGTTGTGAAGTTGATTATCTTTGAAGATATGATCGAAGTCCTGATTATCCTCATTCCAGTATGCATATCTATGAGGCACACTGTAGTTAGGTCATTGATAGGTTAGATTGTGTGGTTTGAATGCTCAAGAGTCGTTTGTTATGGCGAGTAGAATGACCACGAAGGTATTTGGAGGAGGAGGTTGAAGATATCTTAGGATGTAAATTACTTTCTGGTTGCGCAAAAAAGAGTGAAAAGGAAAGTGTTACAATTTTAGTCATCGAATTGTCTTGTTTAGCTTTCTCAGCAGGCTTTGCATTTACACCTTAATTTAGTTTTCACCCTCATATCCTGAGGTTATATGTAGCTTGGTGTTTAACGTATTGGCTCTACTTGATTTAATGAAATGCAGATTCTGCTTGAGTGAAAAGAAATTGTTACGGTTTTATTCGTCGAATTGTCTCGTTTAGCTTTCTCAGCAGGCTTTGCATGTACACCTCAATTTAGTTTTCACTGTTATATCGTTAGGTTATATAAGTAGGTCGGGGTTCAACATATTGACTCTGCATGATTTAATGAAATGCAGAATCTACTCGAGCGTGTCAATGCTATACTTCCATTTGTGTCGTGTCACCTCTTTTAATGTGGTATCGTCTGTTGACAAGGGGATAACTTTGTTTGGATGAGTCATTGAAGCTCATCGTGTTGAAAGATGACGCCTTGAGTATTAATTGTGGCGAATTACATGTGCTTTACAAAAGAAAACGGGATAGGAAAAAATCAGCAGTGATTGCAGCCTTTTGCATGCTTGCCAGACATTTTGGCATTTGACATGCTGATGAGATATCTAAGCCGATGTCATTGAGTGTCATTGTAAATCTTAGAAGAATGTTGTCAAGCCATCATACTGTGGGCTTCTGTTATATTTGTCATTATCTATTGACGGCACTTTTCAATATTATCTGTTCTACTACTTTTTTCTTTTAAGCCTAGGTGGTACTGGTACTACAGAAAATTCTAACCTTTTCCCTTGTTATCTCCTCTCGGAACAGCCTGAGCTTCAACAACTTATAGTCGACTGTGGTGCCTTACCACATCTAATAGATCTGCTGAAGAGGCATAAAGATGGTTCAACCACACGAGCTGTCAACAGTTTAATTAGGAGAGCGGCCGATGCTATCACTAACCTTGCTCATGAGAATAGCAGCATCAAGATTCGTGTCAGGTGTGCTTTTGTAAATAATAGAATCAAACGATGCCTTAGCTCCATTTTCCTTAATAGTATTGAGACTGATGTGCAGGATGGAAGGTGGGATTCAACCTCTAGTAGAATTGCTAGATTTTATGGATACCAAAGTGCAAAGAGCTGCTGCTGGAGCATTGCGTACCCTGGCTTTCAAAAACGATGAAAACAAGAATCAGGTGATGATTTTTCTTAAGAAGATGTTTTCTTGTTTTTTATATCAAGAGTAGGAATTATGTTAACTCATTGCCTTTTCAGATTGTGGAGTGTAATGCTCTTCCAACGCTCATTTTGATGCTCCGTTCAGAGGATGCTGCAATACATTATGAGGCTGTAAGGCCATGGGGATAGTATAATTGATCAGAATGAGAGTTGATGTTTTGTGTGATTCCTCAAATTACTTTGTTAATTGCATTCTGTTTGTGGCTTTCAGGTCGGTGTCATTGGCAATCTGGTACACTCATCTCCGAACATAAAAAAAGAAGTTCTTTCTGCCGGGGCTTTGCAGCCTGTTATTGGACTGCTAAGGTATGTTGGGAATCTAGGAGTTATGTGGAGCTTGTGCCGCTTACAGTCTGCAAACGGTCTGATGAACTTCTTTCTCTTTCATGATTGTTTGTACTGCTCAAGTTTCAATTGACCGCTTTCTTCTTCAAACATGTTGGTTTACAGTTCTTGCTGTCCTGAGAGCCAAAGGGAGGCAGCTTTGCTCCTAGGGCAGTTTGCTGCTGCTGATTCAGACTGTAAGGTAAATGATGGCAGTTTTTTTGTTTGTATCCTGTTCTGCAAGATTTGTATAATTTCTCTCTCTCTCTCTCTCTCTCTCTCATATGATTCAAAATTGATGGAACAAAGCAACCTTAATCTTTGCTTTTTTGGGTCAGTCAATGTCCTTAAGTGGTTTTAGTTTTTTTCCTATCCTTCTAGTAGATAAGTGGTGCATTCTTGTTGTCTTCTCTGTCAAGTGAGGCTGGTCAACTTCTCAACCTTACCTCTCGCCTTTTTATCTTGGAAAGTGTACTGTTGACTTTCTTGACCTATTTTCTCATTTCCACTGCAATGGGGATGCAAAAATGCAGGTTCACATTGTCCAGAGGGGAGCTGTTCGTCCTTTAATCGACATGCTTCAGTCCGACGACTTTCAGCTGAGGGAAATGTCAGCATTTGCATTAGGGAGATTGGCCCAGGTTTCTCTCTCTCTCTCTCTCCCCGCCCAGGTTTCTCTCTCTCTCTCTCTCCCCGCCTTCCCCTCCCCGCGCCTACTTGATTACCAAAAAGCTGGCTTGATGGATGGTTTGCAGATAGGTAGCTTATTCCCGTTTTCCCTTAAACCTTGGCACTTGTCTATGGTGTGGCCCTTCAGAAAGGTCCACTGAAAATAAAGGACAAAAGAGTGTCTTTTGCTTTTCTAAAGATACGGAAATCAAGCACCCACTCACCAACACTCAAACACAGCTTAACAAGTACTCTATAGGCATATTGAAATTAACTTATTTAAAAAATTTGCTTCACACAATTTTTGCCAGATGCAATAATATGGTGAACCACATGTTCTTTTCGGCACCTAATGTGTATTTAATGAACTATTCTTTCCAGTGAACTTCAGTTTAGAAGTTTAGATTGGAGACATTCTGAACATTTCTTTTTATCATTTCAGGATGCTCACAATCAAGCTGGCATATCTTATAATGGTGGCTTGATTCCATTATTGAAGCTTCTTGATTCAAAAAATGGGTCCTTGCAGCATAATGCTGCCTTTGCGCTTTATGGACTTGCAGACAATGAGGTAAAACCTGTGAATTTTAATCAAGCCAAAATTTAACAATGCTTCCCACCCAAACTCCAAAAAATATGGCAATGTTGAAGTTTTCTTGATCAGTAGGATGTTGTTCAAGCTAGTTGTCGTAACCGCTATCCATCTTCTCTGTAGGACAATGTCTCTGATTTTATTAGAGTAGGAGGTGTTCAAAAGCTGCAAGACGGAGAATTTATTGTCCAGGTGGGCAGGAGAAGTGTTAAATCACATAGTATTTAGAATTATATTTCACACAAAGAATAATATGAGTGAAGTGGACATCATCTTTGCAGGCTACAAAAGATTGTGTTGCCAAAACTTTGAAAAGATTAGAGGAGAAGATTCACGGCCGAGTGAGTATCTTAATTTTGTAGTCTCATACTTTGAACTGAACTCTGTATTGTTGTCAATGATTTTATGTCTCTTTTTGTTGGGTACATAAATGAAAGGAGTTCTTTCTTTCCTTTCTTGACCTGTTGGGCTTTAATATGTTGGTTTCTTTGTGCAGGTTTTGAATCATTTACTATATTTGATGCGCGTAGCAGAGAAGACTGTTCAAAGACGTGTTGCTTTGGCTCTTGCTCATCTCTGTTCTCCAGATGACCAGCAAACAATTTTTGTTGATAACAATGGTGTGTGATGCTCTCTCTCTCTCTCTCTCTCAATATTTCTATCATTAAGACTGCTTTATTCTCTTTGTACTTTTAAGCTGTCAGTGTCTGATTAGTCTGTATTCTCTGAAGGGTTGGAGCTGCTTGTTGGCCTGCTTATTTGTTCGAGCGCTCGGCAGCAACTCGATGGTGCTGTGGCATTGTTCAAGTTAGCTAACAAAGCAATGTCTCTTTCTCCTGTTGATGCAGCTCCTCCCTCTCCAACACCACAGGTCACTGGCCATCTAATGGGTGCTTGATTTTCTTTTATCATTTGAACTGTCAATTCTGGTCAGATATTGTGGTCCAGAAGAATATAAGGTTATGTGTGTGCAAAAGATCTTTGTCAGCAGTGTTTTTTGATTATTAGCTTGCCAATTTCTCATAAATTGCCTTTTGTTTCATTACATGGTCCGGGAGAATTTGCCTGTTTAACTGGTTTTTCTTTTTCAAAGTTTTCAAATATATATTATTTGCCCAGGAAGGAGTCTCTTGTGCATATGAGTATTTTAGATCTGTTCTGGGAAATAAAATTTGATCCATTGTTAAAAGAACTTTCTTATTGCAGGTTTACCTAGGGGAACAGTATGTGAACAACCCTACGCTGTCCGATGTAACATTTCTAGTTGAAGGTTCCTGAAAATTGTCGTGCTCTGTTTCGTTAGTGACTATCTCATACATGGATCATTCATGTACAAGTTATGATCGATTTTAAAGAATGCTTGCCTTGTATATGTTTTGCAGGAAGACGGTTCTATGCGCACAGAATTTGCTTGCTTGCTTCTTCTGACGCATTTCGTGCAATGTTTGATGGTGGATATCGGGTGAGTGTCCTTTAATTCTTGGTTTCAGGTTTTCGTTTATGTTACCATATTTGTGTCAACATGAAATTGGACTCTGCTGAGCTTTGTGATGTTATGTTTAAAAGCCGAGTGCAGCACCTTATGCTCTGTGATCTCTTGATTAGGAAGTGAAATCTTTGCTCTGACTTGGTTTATGAAATAAAGTTTGCGTGACATTTATTACAGGAGAAAGATGCTAGGGACATAGAAATTCCAAATATCAGATGGGAGGTTTTTGAGTTGATGATGAGGTTAGTTATAACTTTTAAGTCTAAATCCACATAATATGGTTTGTGTGATATTCTTCAAATGACTTTCTTCAATGACACTATAGATTTATATACACTGGATCAATTGATGTTACGCTGGAAATTGCTCAAGATCTCCTCAGAGCTTCTGATCAGTATCTCTTAGAGGGACTCAAGCGACTTTGTGAATATTCCATTGCACAGGTTAGCTGATGAATGATTGAATGAGTTTACCTATTGATGTTTGGTATATACCTTGACAATGAGTGTACCTTAATTATTGCAGGATATTTCGTTGGAAAATGTCTCCAGCATGTATGAACTTTCAGAAGCCTTCAATGCTATTTCCTTGAGGCACTCATGCATCTTGTTCATTCTGGAGCATTTTGACAAATTGAGACCTGGGTAAACACTTCCAGCTAAGCTCCTCTTGTTTGGCAAAACTCTGTTTGAATTCTATTTATCAATCCCTTCTTCTAAGTATACTTCACTAATATATGGAGGAAATGGTGGGAATTGTCATTGGGATTATGTCAACTCTAGAAATCTTCTCTTCCAAGGGCAGTATAAATTTGTCTTTTTGTGGGTGGAAAGTGGAGGCAAAGATTGCAGGAGATTGATCTCATTCTCCCCTGCTTGGTTACTAGAATGAAAGTGAGGGACAGCTTATTACATCTTGGAAATTATTTCCTTCGGCCCATAAGTTGCATGCTCCCCAGGTTTTGGGAGAATGTGGAGGAATTTGATTAAACAACCAGTTGTCTTCTGGAAGTTGAAGTGCATCTCTATCATTTTCTCTCATGGAGAACAATTTTCATCCCCTTCATTTCCTTAATCCAAATATCTGAAAATAATAAAATTTTCTTGTCTATGACTTCCATATTCCTGCCTCTCATTTCCCCTCTATATTTTTTTGCCCATTCAAGCAAAAGGTAAACACACCTAGATTTATACAAACTTTCAGCCTTTTTAATAAGTAATAAAAGCCATAAACATTATTCATCAGACAAAAGGAATGATACTTGTGACGTTTTGAAGTCAATATCTTCAGTTTTGGCTCCCTTTATATATCTAGGAAATAGACCAAAAATGCACTTCACCAAAATTCCTTTTTCATACTTCTGTTTCTGTAAATATCACTTTACTACCTTTAGACAAAACTCATTCATGGAAAAGATCAAATTGCCCCCCTTACAGATCCCCAAGCCTCCAAACTCTCCCACAGCTCTAGCCTACATCACCCACAAGCCACAAACCTCATGTCCCCTCCACCATAGACCATCGTCCACCTTCCACCGTCAACTCTTCCCCACTGCCATCATCATCCCTTCCCCTTGCCAATTGATCTAGATCTGGTAGCAATGGGTGCAAGCTCGAACTTTGAGCTCCAGTGGCCATGGGCCACGAGCCCATAGCTTCAGGCGGTGAGCTTGAGAGATGGAGAGAAGGGTGTTGTGTGGGAGAGGGGAGGGTGTAAGTGTTTTTGGAAAGAGAAATGACAAATGTAGATAGCTGGGCAATGACAACTTCTGTTTAAGTGAGGGTGCAAACATGTATTTTAAAATATAAAGTTATGCAAGTGGTAACTAGGTAATAAGCAAAGTATTTATCGGTATTTTTCTTAAGCTACTAGGGCCTCTGTTTTGTTTTGTTGAACTTCTCCTGATCTCTTTGCAACTGTTCTGCTCTGAACTTTTGCAGGAATTTCCCTCTCATTCACCGTATAATACCAGAAATCCAACAGTACTTTGTGAAAGCACTTACTAAGTCTAACCAGCGTAGCACCTTGAGGCCTTAAGACCCTGTGGTTTCGCTCTCCCTACTCTAACCGATTGTTGTACAGGAAGTGGTAGATTTATGAGCAGTTGGTAGCAGGTGGATGGCTCTGACTGTTTGGTAATTGGAACTCACATTCTTTTCCAGACGCAAGATGTGGACTCCCTGTAAGTCTCCACCCATTTTTGTTGTAAGATGTAACTGGGATGGTGATCTTCCCATTATTGTCGAAATCCAAGCATGTAGCCATGGATTGTAGTGTTCCGAGTTAGCTTTGCCGATGTGCGTTCCATGAATTGAAATGGGATGTTTAAGTAGACGTAAGAAAAAGGGGAATTGGTTGGACTCTGTTGACTGTTTCCTCAAAACGAGTATGAAGATGATGAATATCGTGTCATCTTCAGAGGCTCTTGTTGAGGGAACAGATATTGGTTCCGATATTCATTTTGACATATTTGCCTGTGGTTCAATGTCTCGGGACTTCTGGATTGTTGGGCGTGGTTGTGAAAGAGTGTCGTTTTCTACTGGGAAACGCTGTAATTCATGGAATGAAAGGATGGCTTTTGCTTGTGTGGCATGTTCTTCGACGAAGAGTGATTTTTAAATGGAGCTAGCTCTACTATTCTTCGGAAGCTCGTGGCTAAAGATTGTTTGGCCTGAACGGTGAGATCTCGCTTCGCACGAGTTGGGAATGTTTTGTATTCGTAGGACCACCAATACATTTCTGTTAAGCCAAGACCGGTCGATCCTTTTGACCAAAGCACGTTTTGGCGTGGGAGGGAGAGTTTTAGAACGACAATTTGAAAAACAGTCGCAGGTTAGTCTTACCATATCTCAAGTTCCGGTGAATTTTGAATGCCTTCTGAAGATTGGATTCCCAGGCATAGGATGGTTCCAGATGGGCACAATTCAGAAAAATTTGAAAGAATTTGAAAAAGTTAATTCACCTCAATGATTTTAAATCAAAATTAGCCAGAAAAATTATATTGATAATTTGTTAAAATATTTAAGAATAAATTGGTAAGTAAAAAATATTTTAAATTAAATTGACATAATTAAAAGGTTTAGGATTGTAATAGTAAATTGTCGAAATTATTAAATATTGAATTCATTGCTGAATGTTGCTTGACCTTGAGCCTAGAAGAGATCGTCCTAAAGATCTCGGGCTCAAACATCAGCAAGGTTTGGCAAATGAGGAAGCTCTTTGGGCCGTGAATGGTAGAACCCACTGGGATTCTCGGCGGGGAGGGCAATGCCAGATTTAATCCTGCCCGCCACTGCAAAGAGCTCCGCTCTAAAAGATGTCATGGGAAATTGGGTGTTTGATGAGAGGGCTATAGCTGATATGGTTGTTCCAGAAGATTGTTCTGTAGTGGAAAGAACTCGTTGTCTTAATGAATCTGGGCTTCCCGTGGTGCTGACTAATGTTTTATCTGAAGAGGATACACAGCATCTGGCGGAAGAGATAAGAATGCGCTTTGAAATCTCAATCCCTGCCAAACGCCTGGACCGGACGGGTCCATGCTGTTTTCCGGAAGTTCTCAATCGCTTTAGACCTTTTCTCTTTTGTCACTCATCTTACGTAATTATAGAGGTGTCAAAATGGGTCATAACCCATTTATAGACCCATTTAATGAATGGATCTTAAATGGGTCTGAGAGTAGACCCATTTATTAACTCATTAAAAGTCAGCCCATTTACTTTTCCTCTTCGTTTTCTCGCTTAACGAGAGCTCGCCGACGACTGTCTTTATCCGAGCATTTCGACTTCGACATTTCTTCTCCTTCTCCTTCCGCCGTCAGCCGCCGCCGTCATCGTCCATCTCTGAATATATTCTCCTCCTCTTCCCCCTCTCTTCTCTTCTGTTCACTCCATCCTCCACTCGCTTCGCTCTCGCCCCCCCGAGTAGAGCAGAGGAGGCCCCGCCGTGCTCTCGGAGATGGACGATGAGTACGCTAAGCTCATCAGGAGAATGAACCCCCCCAGGTACTCGAAACCCCTTCTTTCTGGGTTCCTCTGTTTTGGGCGGGCTTTTGCGCGCCTGGGGTCCGTGGGTTTTGGACAAGGGTCTTTGCCCACTTTTCTTTGGTGGCGGTGGGGAAAAGGGTCGTGGCGATTTTCTTCGTTCCCATCGGTTTTAGGGTTCTTCTCTGGGTGCTTTGGTGTTTTGTGGGTGTGGGAAGTTCTTTGCGGGGTTGCGCTGGTTCCGTTTTCTTTTGGAACTTGAAACAGAAAAAAGCCGGTGCCTGTTAAGGGGCTGTTAAGGGGCTGTTGGATTTTTCGACTTAATTGTGGTGCTTTGGCTGAGTTGGCACTTGTGAGCGGATGTAAGTTCGCTTCGGGCGATGTTTTTGATCTCATGTAGGAGCCATCGGTCGAAAGCCGAGCCAAGATTGCTGTTTGATGTTTGATTTAGTCTTTGGTCAAGTTTGATTTGCGATGTGGTTCTGTAAATTAGTACTTATTTCTCGGTCTTAGATGAGCAATTGTTATGGTAACTGTTGAAGGAGGTCGTGAATTATGCTTGCTGCGTGTTCTAACTTTTGTACGTCTTCAACCTGACCGCTAGGACATCCTACATGTGATTTTACTTCTCCTTGGTTCTGTGTCTGTTTCATCTAATTGCTGCTCTCGTAATGTAGAGTGGTTATCGACAACAAGTCTTGAGAGGAAGCCGCAGTGATACAGGTGCAGCCGGGTAAGTGATCGTGTTGCGGGCGCGCCCTTCTCGCTTGTCTCGTTTATGGGTTCGGCCTATTCTTTGGTGGCAAGTTGATGGGGGCGTGGGGCTTGCTGGGTTTTTCGATTGGATTGAGTTGCGATGTGGGCGCTTGCTTTCGTGGCGGTTTCGTTTCGTTTTCTTGTCTTGCTCTTGCTCCTGTTGATTTGGTCTCCTCTCGAGTTGCGGTCGGTTGGGATGATGCTTGATATGGTTAGGAACGGTGTGGGGGTATTGCTTGAGCTGGTGCGTAGGATCTTTTCGGTGATCCGGTTTGGTTCCTCTGTTCTTGCCTTCCGGATTGATCTGTTTATGTGGGTCATTCCATTTCGGGCTGGTGAATTAAGTTATGTATTGGAAAGTTTGTAAATGTTCGACAGTTTTCTGTTATCTTTTGTTTTTTAAGCGTAGTAATGTATTATGGACTTCTGAGCACAATTATAGTGACCTGTGCTTGCTTCTATTGATGCTTTCCTGCATTCCTGTTACTGATATATATATATCCAGCTTGTTACCTTTCAGACCTGGTTTATGGTTTTACTACTTGATTTTTGGAATCTGTAATTAGCGAAATCCTGTGTACATCGAATATGGAAATCTTGAACCTGAAGTTGCTTGTCTTTACTAAAGATTGCTGTCATGATGTAAATGATCTACCGGTTATTTCTCTGGCTATTAACCGTCATGTTTTTATATGTTCTAGGACAAGTCATCTACATCAAATTTGAAAACTGAGGCTTTGATCTTTACAAGATTGGTGTTGACTTCACATTCGCTTTCTGTTTTCCATCCTTACATAAAGGTATAATTCCTACCTTTGCTGTGTATATAAACTGTTTATGCTACCTGCTTCCTCAAGAGTTGGGTTTATACGAAATTAGCTACAGCTGGTGGTGTTTACTTTCTCTGTTTTTATTATGATGTTTTAGGCGCTTTCCTCCCCTGTTTTATCTGCTGTTGGTGAGAGATATAACAAAGTCACAGCAGAAGCATTACGAGTTTGTGGGGAGCTTGTTTGTGTTGTTCGCTAGGGGTGAGCGGTTCCAGGTTCCGGTTCGGTTCCGTCTGGAACCTGGAACCTACCCTCGGGTACAGGTTCCTCAAAATGAGGAACCTGGAACCTACCCGTCAGAATCGAGAACCCGGAACCTACCCTGTCACAGGTTCCAGGGTCGGTTCCAGGTTCCAACAGGTTCTTTCTTTTTTTTTTTGTTATTTTCATATTTGAACTATAACCGTATAACGTACACGCATGTTACCAAAAAAAACTATAACGTACGCACACGTTACAAAAAAAAACTATACGTACGCGCACGTTACCAAAAAAAACTATAACGTACGCGCACGTTACAAAAAAAAACTATAACGTACGCGCACGTTACAAAAAAAAACTATACGTGCGCGCACGTTACCAAAAAAAACTATAACGTACGCGCACGTTACAAAAAAACTATAACGTACACGCACGTTACAAAAAAAGAAAAAAACTATAACGTACGGGCATGTTACAAAAAAAACTATAACGTACGCACACGTTACAAAAAAAACTATAACGTACGCGCACGTTACCAAAAATTCTTTGACAACATAGTTCAAAAATTCAATGTACATAAGAGGAGCCTGCATTAAGATTACGACAAACAAAGTTGTTCATCAATCAACTTCTACACAGTTAAAGCAACACAAAGCCAACAAAAACCTTGATTGACTTCTCAACCGTTGGACCCATTACAGATGCGGCACCACCAACTCTATTTATCAACGATAATCTCCGCATTAAGACCAACCATATCTGAAAAAAGAAGAAGAAGAGGAGGTTAAATAAAATATTCACTTATCAGATATAAAAAAAATTACAATATATAAAGATATAAACATTACTTACCCAATTCAAATTGTTCCGCGTTCTCGATACACTCTTCAACATCAAGCGGTACACGAACGGCTCTCAACCAATCTTGAGTGCAAATCAAAGCTTCCACTACTTTGGGAGTTAAAGAACTCCGAAAGCCATCAAGCACACGACCCGATGTACTAAAAGTTGACTCTGAAGCAACAGTAGTTACAGGAATGGACAAAATATCTCGAGCCATCAAAGAAAGGATCTTATATTTTGAACCATTAGCCTTCCACCAAATCAAAATGTCAAGACCAAGATCCTTTTCATTTTTTTCTTGAAGATACTCATCAAGCTCGGACTTGTTATCATCGCGCCCTTGTTCATTCGAGTATAAAAACATTTTCTTCCAATCTTGGGCGTCATACATCTTTAGTTCTTCACTACCACCCGTATCGGGTTGGGAATTGGAACTACTACTACTTGCACCCAAATTATGGCCACCAAAATCTTGATCACTTGAAATAAGAGAAGATTGCTCATAAAATTCATACAAATGCTCCAATGTATCCTTCACCTTGCAATGCATCTCTTCAATCTTCAATTCATCATCATAAATTTGTCCATACAGGAATCTCACATAATTTAACTTGGCTCTAGGATCTAACACAACCGCAATTAACACCATCATATTCACTTTATCCAAGCTTCCATAATATTTGTCAAATTTTTCTTTCATTTTCAGACCCATAGCTTGAAGCTTAGGATCCGAAGCATTGACCGCATCTTTCAAATATCTATACAAAAGAGCTATCCCTTCAAAATAATCATTTGAAGTAACATATGAAGTCCCAGACATCTTCTTGGTGGCATCATAAAATGCTTTTAGAAAATTCGAAAGAATAATAGCATTTTCCCAATCATTATCCCTAGGAGTTTCATGATCTAGCTCACTTACAAAAGATGGATCGTGATCTTCCATCCTTTCGAAAGCTTTTCTGAACTTTATGGCGGTGTTTAACATGAGGTAAGTGGAGTTCCATCTAGTGGCGACGTCAAGAACTACCGAACCCTTATAAGTGATCTTTTCTCTCTCAATGCAAGATTGAAATCCTTGGGCTCTTGTGGGAGAACTCCTTACATACCTAACCACATTTCGGATACGTGCAATGGAGTCACGTACCATAGTCAAGCCATCTCTCACAATCAAATTTAATATATGAGCTGTACATCTCATGTGCAAAACACTACCATCTAATATCAACGACCTTTGTTTGGAAAGTTTATCCCTCAAATAGCCAATTGCAACATCATTCGAGCTAGCATTATCCACGGTAATTGTTGACACCTTTTTTCTATTCCCCACTCCTCAATGCATGTCTCGACCATTTTCCCAATCTCCCTACCCTTGTGACTATGCATCACCACAAAGTTGATGATTCTTTTATGCAACTTCCAATTTTCATCAATAAAATGTGCAGTGAGACACAAATAATTCAGATTTTGATTGGAACTCCATGTATCAGTCGTGAGTGCGATCCTAGAATTAATCTTTCCAAAATAATTCTTCAAAGAAGTTCTTTCACATAAAAATAACTTCATGCAATCTTTTGCCACTGTGAAACGTGATATATGTTTGAAGAGAGGTTGTAACTCAGTAACATATTCACGAAATCCAACACGCTCAACCAAAGAAAAAGGTTGCTCATCAAGGATGATAAACCGAGCAAGCATGTGCCTAGCTCGTTCTTGATTAAATGACCATGTCGATAAGACGCTACCAGCACTAGAATCTCCTCCTACCTTGCCAGCCATGTTGACATTACGTGGTACAAAGAATTTCTGCCTCTTATCTAGATTACGGGGAAACCTCTTGCATGTGTTCAAGTGCTTCCTCATTGCAGAAGTACCATTAGCAACACGGTACTTAAGCATGGACCCACAATGAATGCATTTCACTTGATATATTTTTCCATCCTTATCACTGATTTTCGAATAATGATTCCAGCATTCGGATATATATTTCTTATCATGAGAATGATGAGAATCGGATACCTTATTTGTGGCACTCAAGGTAGGGGTGCATCTTCTTCAATTTCATTGCCGTAAAACTCAAATTCCGTACCCGAGTCATCTCCTCACGTCCCTCCACCTCCATTGACGTGTTATCTTGATACATTAACTTCGCACTACACAACAATAATAGAATATAATTAGAAAATTCAAAACAGAATGTGAATTGAGTTATAGAATGTGCAAGCAGTTGCTAAAAACCAAATCAATACACAACTTTAGGACTATATCAACACAAATGCAAAAGATTTATACTTTTTTGGCACTTTGCCCAAACCCATTACTAGCAAGACAAGATGCATGGAATTATGGAGATTCTCCTTATCCTGTAAGCCCACAGCAAAGCTTCTAAAAGTTTTCTCATCAATAGATGTTGTAGCTGCACTAAATGATAGAAATTGAACAGCTTTGGAAAGGGAAATATATGCATCAGTAGTTTGTTTGGCGGAACAATTCCAAAACAGCTGTTGCAGTAGCAAGGAACAATTCCAAAACAAATGCAACCAGAGAATAAGTTGTCACGTAAGTCAGTTATGGAAGCTAAGATGGTGATTCTAGCAAATGAATTCTCGTCATTGTCATTTGTCAGCATTATTTCTTATCCTTGACATTGTAAATGAATTATTGACATTGCCAGCATTACATTACCTAGTCATCAACAAGTGGGAGAAAAACTCGTAATCGAAACAAACACAACAAAAATAGTTTATATATGCATTAGTCAAAGATAGGACAACAACAGAAGTTTCACTTGCGCTAAACTTCTTGTAAGTCAGGTCAAACAAATGAATACCCTATGTACAATCTAATGAACAATCTAATGAGATAAATTAATTTCTATCACATATCTGGCAAACCGTTTTCTCACCAGACATCAAACAATTCAAACCATCGAACCGAGCGAGTCTTTCTTGGCCAAAACAGAGACAGAGTATAGCGTTTGGAGCGAGATTTTGCACCTGGTTTGTTTGGCGGATCGAGGTCTCGATTGATGATGATGAAGAGCGTCTGGTTAGAGCTTTTCCTCCGCTTGCGTAAGAAATCTCGATTCGTCCGATCGAAGCTCAAAAATCCTTGACCGAAGCTCAAAATCCACGGCGAGCTCGCGATGTGGTTTTCCGTCGCTTTGAAACGGCCGTCGCGACCGCGGCGTCGGGTCGTCGGAGCAGAGGCGGAGACAGCAGAACGGCGTCGTGGGTCGAATCGAAGACCCAAGATCAGCAGCCTACGATCGGACGGCTCGAGGACGGAATCGCGGCCGGAACAATGGCTTCGGCGTCCGGTTGCGCAGCTGTGGAGCAGAGGAGGACCCAAAGCAGCGGGGTGTCGGGGCTTCTAGCGCGAGCGGCGTGGGTCGCGAGCGGAGACGAGCTCGGCTCGGGACCTGTCTGCGCGGGGACGGGCGTCGAGGCAGAGCACGGCTGCCGATAGGGCGTCGAGCGGGCGTCCGGCGACGGTGGTCGGCGCCGAGCAAGGGAGTGTGGACGCTCTGGCCGTGGTCTTCCGGAATCCGAATGCGGGGGACTCGTGACGGAGGTTGGAGGCTTGGAGCGCCGAGCGGGGGGCGGTTCCTTTTGGAACCCTAAGTTAACCGGTTCCGAAACCGGTTCCGCGACCGTTCCGGCTCCGGTTCCGTTCCGCGACCGGTTCCCGGTTCCGGTTCCGGTTCCGGTTCCGCGACGGTTCCGGTTCCGTTCCGCGACCGGTTCCGTTCCGTTCCTTGGTTCCGGTTCCGCTTGGAACCGAACCGAACTGGATCGCCGGTTCCCGGAAAATGGAACCGGGAACCGGAACCGGTCCTTTAAGAACCGGGAACCGAACCGAACCTCCGGTTCCGGTTCTCCGGTTCCCGGTTCTACCCGGGACCCGTGCTCGCCCCTATTGTTCGCCCAAATATTGAGGTGGGGTACACTCATCTTATGATTTAAGATTTCTTAGTTGACATGTCAAGACATAACGAGGATCAAGGAGAATATTCAACTACCGAACGATCCAAGAGATGTAGAGTTACATCCTTAGTTCATGAGGACGAGGAAGATAACTCTACTTGCTCTAAGCATTCAAGAAAACACACTTCGATTGTATGGTCTGAATTCGAAAAATGCACAGATGGTGATGGCATGAGTAAGGCTAAATGTAAGTGGTGTGAGGTAACTTACATGGCTAGCCATGGGACAAAAAACTTGTTGCGTCATTTAAATACTTGTCCCGACCGAGAGGTTAATGTTGATGGTCCTGTGGTACAATTTGACCAAGGTGTGTTTAGAGATATGCTTGCAAGAGCGATAATTAAACACAATTATACATACTCTTTTGTAAAGCATGAGGCAACAAGAGAATTGTTTAGTTACCTCAACCCTAATGTGAAGCACATATCAAGGAATACAACAAGAAGCGATGTGGTAAAAGTTTATGAGAAAGAGAAGGGAATTTTGAAATCCAAATTATTGTCTCTTTCAAGCCGAATATGTTTGACTTCTGACCTATGGACTTCTATTACTACGGATCATTATATGACTGTCACTGCCCATTATATTGATGAGGATTGGGAATTGCAATCAAAAGTCTTGTGTTTCTCCTATGTGCCACCTCCATATAGTGGCGTCATACTTTTAGAAAAATTGCTGTCTTTGTTGAGAGAATGGGGCATTGAGAGAAAGATCTTCAGTATCACTTTAGATAATGCATCATACAATGACAGTATGATTGATATTTGGAGAAATACACATTCTCTGAGATCTTCTTTGTTATGTGATGGACAATTTTTTCATGTGCGTTGTGGCGCACATGTTTTAAATCTAATTGTACAGGAAGGTTTAAAGGTTATTGATGGATCCTTACATAATATTAGAGAAGCTGTCAAGTATGTGAGGGCTACACAAGAGAGGAGAATAAAATTTGCCGAATGTATATCGTAGTCGTGCTTAAAGACCAGTAAAAAGGTACGTCAAGATGTGGCCACCAGATGGAATTCTACGTACCTAATGCTTGAGGGTGCCCTTTTCTTTGAATGTGCATTTTCACATTTGAAGTTAATTGACCGTAACTTTGTCACATGTTCATCTTCTGAAGATTGGGTTAGGGGAAAGAAAATTGCTTTCTTGTTAAAACCCTTTTATGATATTTCTACTATGTTCTCTAGAGTTAGATATCCCACGGCAAATTTATATTTTTATGGAGTATGGCAGATTCAGCTTCGTTTAATACAGGCAAGGGATACTGAGGATGAGGCTATTAGTTCTATGGCTAGGGCAATGCTCAAAAAGTTTGAAAAATATTGGAAGTGTTATAGTGTTGTCTTATCATTTGCTGTTATATTGGATCCTCGCTATAAGTTACACTTCTTGGAGTTTTGCTACTCAAAGTTGGATATGGATGATCATGTAGAATTTGTACGGGGCATTCGAGAAAAACTCTATACACTTTTTGATGAATATGTAACCTCCATGTCTAGAGATGATCGCTTTACTTCTTCAACTAGTCGAGGTAACATTTCAGTTGAGGGCATCGATGAGAACATTGGGGATGACATTGATGAGTATGATGCATTTGAGAGTGAACACTTTGGATCGCAATCTACTAAGTCACAATTGGATTTGTATTTGGAGGAGAATAGACTTGATAGAAAGAAGTTCCCGGATCTCAATGTCCTTGATTATTGGAAGACTCATTCTCATCGATATCCTGAGTTATCCCTCATGGCACGTGATATATTGAGCATTCCTATCACTACCGTTGCCTCGAATAAGCCTTCAGCATTGGAGGACGTATTTTAAATAAATATTGTAGTTCCCTTTCCCTTGAAAGCGTAGAGGCTGAGCTGTGCACTAGAAATTGGTTATTTGGAGTTCCGCCTGAGGAAGATTTGGATGAAGAGTCTCTCATCATTGACTTTCAAGACTATTTACATTAGGTACTTTTTTTCATTTCATTCTTTTCGTTTGCTCATATGATTTCATACACTTGTCTTCATAATGATGTATTCTTTTCAGGTTCTAGACTAGTTGTTGGGTCTTAATTTGAAATTCCTTTTCCTCAGGTATCAAGTTGATACTGATGCCTTTTTGTCAGTGCTGGCGCTTCAACCTATTCTGAAGATGGAATCAGTGCCTACCATTGTTGTGGGGCTTCCTTTTTTTTTTCCTCTTTTACCCCCAAATTGACGGTCAGAGACGATTGGATTGGAGGATTTTTTGTTCTGTGAGTGATGTTCATGGGGCGGTTTGTGGTGATTGCGAGTTGGGCTTTGATTCTTGTTTCTTTCTTTTTGCATTTTCGTTAGCTGATTGGTGGGCTTTTCTGTTTTGCAGATACTAAGTAGACAACCGTATGGACGAAGAAATTTACAATCAGCTAGTTCGGAAGGCTGAAGAAGAAGGATATGACGTGAGCAAGCTGCACAAGACTCCACATAGCGACAGTCCACCGGAAGAAGAAGGACCCAAGGACACCAAAGGCGTTTGGTGGATTAAGTCCATTCTAGGAAGATAGGGGGAACTCGATTTCACAGCCAGCTTGATGAAGATGATGCAGCAGAGGCTTCATGGAGTTTTGAGTACATATGAGTTTTCATAAATAATCAGCATATGATGTACCCCTGTTTTAAGTCAGATTGAAATCTTTTAGTCTCGAGACTACCATGCGTTTGTTTTGTTTGATGTATATTTTGCTTCTGCTATGTGCGGATATTGTATCAATGATGAGAGATTGGCAATGAATAGGAGCTGTTCAATTATGAGATCCTTCTGGGATTCCTTTCCGCTTGACGGAGTGTGGGTTAGTGGCAAATTTCAATACTTGTGACCTCTTAAAATCAGTCTAGGCATAAAGGTGGCACCTGTAGAGAATGTTGCATCAAAGTTATTTGTTCAATGCTCTCAGCAAAAGGGGTTCATGAAGATCTATAGACACTTGCTCAACTATCAAAGTATTGCACTAATATTCCTTAAATTCTTACATCCATTGAGACACATTCCATCTATAAAAAAAATTTCTTTAGAAAAATCAGTCACTTGGCCAATTGGAAAAATGATACTAGAGAAGGATAGATTGGTTTCTCTTTTTTCCATTGGTTTATTTTGGCCTCATAGTAAAATGAACAAATGCTTGTAAAGTAGAAAGAAAGCAACTTAGCTGTTCTCTTAACGTTAACGTTGGAACCCTTGTTCTCCTAATGTTGGAACCCTTGTGAGAATACTTACATAATTTGCTCGATCATATTGAAGAAAAAAAAAAATATATATATATATATATATATATATATATATATATATATATATATATATATATATATACATATATATCCTCTAGAGCTCGTCGAGCGAGCTCAAGGCTCGCTTGTGGCCGATTGCCGGTCGTTGTCGTGGCTGGCGGCCGGCCAAAGAAGAAAAAAAGAAATATATATATATATATATACATATATATCCTCTAGAGCTCGTCGAGCGAGCTCAACGCTCGCTTGTGGCCGATTGCCGGTCGTTGTCGTGGCTGGCGGCCGGCCAAAGAAAAAAAAAAGAAAAAGAAAAAAGAAAAAGAAAAGTTATATTTAAAAAATAAAAATAATTAATTTTTTTTTAAAAAATAAAAAATAATTAAAATTCGATTTTTTAAAATAATTATTTTAAAAATTATAAAAATTTTCCATTAAATTTGTGTTGTATAAAATTATTTTAGCAATACCATTTTTTAAAATATATATATAATAAATTAAGTTTAGTTAAATGGGTCGGGTATGGGTCGGGTATGGGTCGGGTCGGGTATGGGTCAAAATTTTTGCATTGCAATAAACGGGTCATAAACGGGTTAAATGGGTCGATTTGGGTCGGACCATTTATGACCCGATCCAAACCCGACCCGACCCACCCGTTTAACGGGTCTATGTAATTGTGAAAAGATCCTCATTCAAGGACCGAGACCTATACTTGATGTATAAGTCCTTCTAGGGCCGAATGGAATGGGAGGAAGACTAAGAGTGAAAGGAATCTTGTGGCAATAAAGGTCGATAGAGCAAAAGCTTATTATAGAATGGAAGGGGACATTGCTACCAGGAACAAGACCACGACTGTTTTAGATGAAGCTCGTGTTCCAAGAAGCCAATAGGCACGCGCCGCGTGGATGCCATGACAAAGCTGGGTTTACATCGACAATGATGAACATAGTTTTCTAACAATAATTTCCCCATTAAAACTATAGACTTTTAGGTAACCACCTCCGAAGGAGTTTGGACTCCTCTTACCGCAAAAGGGGATGGGAGACCGGACATTGGCCTAAGTCGCGGTTGTGATGGAAATATTAAGGGTGTGCATGACAAAATTTCTGTTCCAGAAATTGATTTCTCAATTTCTATTCTCCGGACAAGTTTCTGAGCAAAGAAACCCGTTTGATAATGACTCAAAATTTCTATTTCTAGGAATAGAAATTGATTAGATAATAACATAGGAAATCCTCAAATACAAAATAATAGTCGAAATAATACTAATACATTACAAAAGTTGAATGTGGCATCCTAAAATTTCATGACAACTCCTGGATATACCATGAACTATGAATAGGTGATGGAAGCGCCATCGGATTATATTATAGCCATTAGACCGATGAATTACAATAGATTAAGGCCGAGCATTTTAATGGACAATTATTTGGTTGGAAATATATCCTATGTCCATGAGTGATTAAGGATTTGTATTAAAGGATAAATTGATAGGAAAAATTTTATTCTTGGCCATGTACTGGATTTTTCTTGATTTATATTACAAAATTTTATGGCCATGTGAGTATTTGAGATTATGAAATTAAGTGGGGATTAAAGTAAATTGTTGAGAGCAATTATGGGCTTATTTAGTATTATCTTTGGGCCATTTAAAAGTTGGACTTTAGACCCAAAAGTGTTGGGCCCAAAGTGGGCCAAGAAGCCTGGCCCACGAAGCCCAAAGGAGCTGCCGTCGACCGAAGGAAGGAGGGAGAGGCCCGGCCCATTGAACCCCATTAGCCTTGCATGAAGATCACCAAGTGGTGTGAGGGGTGCTACAAGTGGCAAGAGGGACTTACCAAGTGTCCATTGCCATGCAAACCTCATGATTACTTGCTAATCATGAGGGTGAAAGGAATAAAAGGAGGAGAGAGAGGAGTGTCGCCGAGAGGGAGAGAGAGAGAGAGTGATCGAGCGGGCGAGTGACCGAGAGAGAGAGGAAGCCGGGAGGAAGAGAGAGCTCCGGCGAAGGAGAAGAAGACCGGCCGCCGTGCGTCCGCCTAGCCTCGCCGTTGTGCTTGCTGTGAATTTCTTTGGATTAGAGACAAGTAGAGTCCATTGATCTAACCTTTGCTTGCTGTGATTGTGTGTGATGAATGGTGAATTTCGGATGTGGTAGAGGTGAGAAATTTCGGAGTTATAGAAGTTGTATCCTAGCCTAGTATTCTGTTTTCTGGAAAAACAGTCCGACCTTTGGTGATTTTGTGTGTTGCATGCGATGTTTGAGTTGGAATCTCACTTCGACTTCTTGATGAAAGTTGTAGAGGACATCTTGGAGAACAACATATCAAAATTTCAGAGAAAACGAACAAGTATTAATGGGTGAAACTATTTTTCTTCAAAGATACTAGATCTGGAAAATATAATGTCGACCTATTGTGATTTTGCGAATTTTGTGCAAGTATCAAGTCCAAATTTGATCTTATGTTCTTAATGAAAGTTGTAGATAAAATTTTTATGAGAAACATACTAAAATTTTAAAATAAACGGACAAGTATAGGTTAGTAAAACGAAATTTCTTTGAAACGGTTAGATCTGGAAATTGCTACCGAGAGAGAGAGACGGTTTTGGTGATTTTAGCTTTGATCTATCACGAATTTGACTTCGAGCCCTTCACTAGAATTTTACTTCTATGTCTTATATATAACATATAAAAATTTCAGAATTTTTCGAGTTGATTTAGGATTTTTACCAAGTTTGTGAATAAAACTGTGCAATGATATTGTTCCGAAAATTTGAGTTGTGATGCATGGACAGTAGTAACCGGTATGAAGTTTCTTTTGATGAGGTGTTCTTCATGAAATATCTTTCTCTAGATCTTGTTTATATCATGTTAAATTCTCAGAATTTATTGAGATTGTTTACTAATTTTCCAAGGATTTTTACTAAAGGTGTGCATTCTGTTTTACCCGAAAATTCGTTCTATTTTCAAAAACCAATGAACTGCTTTATGAAATGTGATATAGTGGGTGTTATGTGTACTGCATATATGGTGACATTTGGCATATTACATGACATCAAAAGGCTGGTTTAGATCCTTGATATCGTTGCATCAAATGCCATGATGAAAATGAGACATATATGTGATTATAAATTGTGATAATAATGATACTGTCGGAGGTGTGAGCCGACGATGCCCCGGGAGTGTCGGGATGCCCGGAGGTGTGTGCCGGATGTCCTCAGGAGTTTCGAGATGCCCGGTGGTATACGGTACGTAATTCCATGGGGAATGCCTGGTGGTATGTCGGTACGTAATCCCGGAAGCCCTGGAGGTGTGTGCCGGGGGATTCCTCGTGATGGCAGTTGGGGTGCGAGATGCCCGGAGGTGTGTGCCGGATGCTCGGAGGTGTGTGCCGGAGGTTCCTCGCGATGCCAGGTTGGGTGCGAGCGATATATGAGGGATGCAAACATTGGTCCCTGTAAGAAAAATGATGAGACCCTTTTGAAAGATAAAACTGGAAATTGAATCATGCGCATGGGTGTGTGCATATGGCATGATGCATGATCTGCTTATGAAAATAAATTGATGCTATTTGACATTGAGAATGCAATCGTGAAGGCTTGAATGGATCTCATGGGGATGTATATATGAGTGTATGGATGATATGAATCATGCGTATGTATGTGCATATGGTATAGGATGAACCTCATGGAAATACAAGCATGACTGCATGGTGGTATATGCATGATGGCATGGTGAGATATGCATGACTGCATGGCGATATATGCACGACCGCATGGTGATGTATGCTCGATAGCATGAATGATATGTGCTTTACTCGTGATATCTTGATTGTTTTGCTTGTTGCATTGTGTAGTTTGATGGATCTTTACTGCTGAGTGGTTGTACTCACCCCGTTTGGGGACTAACATTTCAGACTAGATAAGATACCTCTGCTGCCATTGCCACCGGTAGATGGATCGAGTGGTTGGATATGACCGCGAGGAGGAGAATAGCAAAGGAAGGAACTTTTGGACGCCGACACTGAACGATGGACTTTAAGTATACGACTGTTGGAGGAGATGTCGGTCATCTTTTGAAGTATAGCCGAGTATAGAAGACTACGGCTTTTTGATGTACCGATGAATGATGTCCATTTGGTTTAAGTAAATAAAAGTGTTCGGCTTTTACCTATAAATGTTTAGTTGGTGTGCATTGTTTTTTGAATATAGGGAAGGGAGTTGATGGATGTGCTTCCGCCATATAAATTGCGCAGGGACCGATCTAAAAGATGTAAACCCCCAGGATTTATAAATTAACATGAAATTCCTTGGTATCAAAGTATTATATTATCAGGTCAAGTAAAAGGTAAGCGCACTGTGGTGACCCCAACGGTTCGGGGGCCGTGTCAAGGGTGCCATATTGAAAATACAATTTCATGGAATTTCCTATTACATGTGCTTACGTTTCCTATTACGTAATATTTTCTTTCGAAAAATAAACAACATGGCAAAAAAAAAAAAAAATCAATTGAAATTCAATTGTAGTGAATATGTTGTTATGTTTTTGCCGAAATTGATTTCACATTAATCAAATAAGTCTAATGATAGCCATGATTATAATAGTCTAATCTCCTAAAAAAAAATCCTAACTTCAAGTCTAATTCCAGTTTCTTTCCAAATTTTGTTAAAAAAATCCTCACCATGTTCAAAAATCGTCACCAGTTTTTTTCAAAATTATCAACACTAGGATTATTTAAAAATTTATTATCAAAATCTATATTTTCATTAACACTCTTACAAGAACAACAGATTCCTTATTAGATCTCTTTTTACCCACGTCTTGATAAGTGAGGACACTATATAAAAGAAAAATCGGATGAAACCCTAATGATTTGACCCCTTTTTACCGCCTCAATATGAAGTTTATGATTAAAAAAATAGTTAGCCAGATAGAGCCGGTGTTTGGCGTACTACGAAAGAGTAGGTGAAGAAAGACTCGTTAGATATGAATATGGCAAGTTGACTATTACCATGCGTGAAATCTCTTGCATGCAACAAATGAAGCCTTGTTCATTCAATTCCCACCATTTGGCCCAATGGTTAAGATTTTCAATCAATATTGATTGAAATGATTACATTAAAAAATTATTAATCAATATTGATTGAAATGATTATATTAAAAAATCATTAAAATATTTTGGACTAAATTAACTAAATTGAAAAGTTGAGAAAAAAAATTTCTATTTCTATTTCAGAAACTGAGAAGTTAAAAATTTTAGCTTCTGATTTCTTCGATTTCTCTATTTCTGGAATAGAAATCTGTTTCAGAAATAGAGAAATCAAATTGCATTATCAAACGGATTTCTATTCCAAACCTGTTCCGGGGAACAGAGAAATAGAGAAATCGAGAAACAGAAATTTTATCATGCGCGCCGCGCCCTAAAGAGCTGGACAAAGCCCTACTTTTGGCAAAGCATCTCTTTTTTGGGTCCTCTTCTTCTGAAATGCATCTCTCTTTGGTCTTTTGGCCAAGACGGGCTGGTGCACTCAAGCACGTCATAATGGAAGCCGTCCCCTTTTCCCCTCGAATTTTCGTCGGTGGAATGTCATTTTCGTCTCATTGCAAAGGAGGGAAAATGACGCTGCATTTGCTCGAAGACGTAGACCTTCGTGGGCCTTGGATCTTACATACTTTCCAAAGCAAACAGCTGCGCCTATCTGTCCTTTAGCTTAATTTCTTATACACCAAGCTATCTCTTGATCTTTTCCTTGTGTTTTCCAAGGATTTTGTCAATACGTTTCTTTTCCTTAAACAATGAGATTAAGAGGGGAGTGCTGGCACCTGAACTCTTGATCCGTACTTTGGTATCTTTTTAACAAGGTAAATGCAACGAGAAATGGATCAACGACATATTTATAATATTTCATGATCATTGATCACCTAATAATCAGCATAAAAAATCTCATATGTATTGGATTTTATTAGGTTTCTCACGCTTCCTAACAAACTATCAATGTAAACCGTCTCGGCTTTTCTTGCCACGTAGGAGGATTAAAAGAAAGGTCGGTATCTCCGGCCAGAATTCAAATGCTGACAAATACAAGACCGGAAGATGAAGACTTTCTTTAAGTATCGCTCATCCCTCAAAGTATGTGTCACGGCCCGAAGGAATGACGATTCAAGAGGTTCCTCTAGGTTGAGCGTGACACGACTATGGATCAAGCGACCCTCAGCTTTCATCCCCGAGACTTAGAGTATTCTCGAGTATACTCCTGGGGCGGGTAAATACGGTATTTGTACGCATACGATATAAATGCGAGTAGCTAGTAGTTAGCAATAAATACGGGTAGTTGGGAGATGCAATCTCCACCGTTAGATCCAGGAGAGATCTATGGATACGGTTTGCCTTGTATTTGTATATAAGGGGGACTCCTCCCTTCATTTGCATCATCTCATTTTCAAGTGAATACAATCCAGAGCTTCTCTCTCTAAGAGTTTTTTTCTCTAAGATCCTTGTGAGTGAGTGTGAGAAAGGCTGACTTGGGAGAAATTCCTAAGGCTGCACAGGCAAGGGAACGCTAGATCGATCAGCCCATGACAAGTGGTATCAGAGCTGTGTTTTATTACAAGCGCAAGTACAATGGCTGATCCACGATCTGATGAGGCGCTCGCTATGGGTGGTGACTGCGCTGATCGTGGGCGGAACGCCGAGAAGACCAGGGGTAAGAAGAATCGTGGTGCTTTGAGTGACCCGATGGGGGATCTTGCACAGAGGATGACGAAGCTGGAGTTGTTCGTCTCCGATGTCCAAGGATCGGTCGATGACCTGACCTAGACCGTGGACAGAGTAAATGCTGGAAGGGAGGAGCTGGTTGCCGAGGTGCAAGAGCTCAAGACCGGTATGGGAGAACTCTGACACGAGTTGTTGGGGACCCTAAGGTAAGAGCTAGCACAACGGTACGAACCCTTGGAGGTGGCGATAATGGCCATGCGCGCGGAGATAGTTGAGCTTACGAGTAAGCTTGCTGAATCAGAAGCAACAAGCGTGAACGGGGTGATCACGGTGTAAACTCCACGAGTGGACACGCCGAAGCCGAAGGAATTCCGGGGCTCGCGGGTGGCCAAGGACGTGGACAACTTCCTATGGTATATGGAGAGGTACTTCCAAGCCATGGGGATCAACGACGAGCAATCACGGGTAAACACTGCATCCATGTACTTGGTAGATAATGCACTGTTGTGGTGGCGTCGTCGGTCGGATGATAGGTGTGGGAATCCTATCATAACTTGGGGTGGTTTTGTCGAGGAGTTCCGACAGAACTACTTTCCCGATTATGCGGAGGAGGAAGCTCGTGACGAATTGACGCGTCTAGAGCAAAATGGTGGTGTGCGCGACTACATTAAATGATTTTCGGAGTTGCTACTCCAGATCCCTTCGATGAATGAGGTAGAAGCGTATCACCAGTTTATGAGTGGTCTCAAGCCATGGGCCAAGCAAGAGCTGAAGCGATGCAACGTGGGAGATCTCACGACGGCCATGACCGTAACTGAATCGCTTGTGGAGTACAAAGCGCTTTCGACATCCCGATCGGATTCTCGTCCGAGGGAGAAAGCCACTGGTGGGGGAGATCGGGGGAGATACAACTGCCCGACCGGAGGTAGACCACCGGCTAATCCTCACAAGGTCCATGCTGAGTCAAGCAGAGGAGGACAAAGGAAGGTACGTTCATACAAGTGCTTTTTCTGCGATGGTTCGCACATGGCGAGAGACTGCCCGAACAAAGCAAAGCTGGCTGCGCTTTGCAAAGAAGATGAGACGAAGGAGGAATCGCGGTTGGGTTCGCTGCGCCTCCTTAGCACGATCAAGTCAAAGAAGGTGAAGGAGCCTAAGGGCTTGATGTTCGCAGACTTGAAGATTGGAGCAACCACGATGAGTGCGCTCGTGGACACGGGAGCATCTGATCTGTTCATCTCGGAGCAAGCTGCGAAGAGACTTAACCTACGGGTTGAGAAGGGAGCTGGGTGGCTTAAGACCGTGAACTCCAAGGAAGTCCCTGCAATTGGTGTCGCGAGGGACGTGGAGCTACAGCTCGGGCCATGGAAAAGCAAGGAGACTCTAGAGGTAATTCCCCTTGACGACTACGATTTTGTCATTGAGATAAAATTCCTAGATAAGATCCATCGGTTATCTTGCCATTCGCCGAGTGTATGTGCGTGTTGGATAAGAGTTGTCAATGCGTGATCCCGATCCACAGTGAATCGGATCGTGAACGACGGATTATCTTGGCCATGCAACTTAATAAAGGAGTAAGGAAGGGTGAGATGACTATCCTAGCTGCCTTGAAGATCGAGGACGACAAGGGGGAAGGGAAGGAAGTCCCGATGGAGGTAACCCGAATCCTCGGATCGTTCAAGGATGTGATGCCTTCGGAACTACCGAAGAAGCTGCCACCCAAGAGAGAGGTGGATCATTAGATCGAGCTAGTGCCTGATGCTTGACCGCCTGCTATGGCGCCGTATCACATGGCGCCTCCCGAACTGGAAGAGTTGAGGAGGCAACTCAAGGAGCTGCTCGACGCGGGGTATATTCGGTTGTCTAAGGCCCCGTTCAGTGCGCCGGTCCTGTTCCAAAAGAAACACGATGGGTCACTCCGGATGTGCATCGACTACCGGGCGTTGAACAAACTGACCGTGAAGAACAAGTACCCGATCCCGCTCATTGTGGATCTCTTTGACCAACTTGGTGGAGCTTAGTGGTTTACCAAGCTGGATCTCTGATCGGGCTACTATCAAGTTCGGATCGTCGAAGGGGACGAGCCGAAGACAGCCTGCATGACGCGGTATGGATCCTACGAGTTCCTAGTGATGCCATTCGGCCTGACCAACGCTCCGGCTACTTTTTGTACACTCATGAATAAGGTACTCCACCCTTTCCTAGATAGGTTTGTTGTGGTTTACCTAGATGATATTGTAGTCTATAGTCGGACGCTAGAGGAGCATGTCGAGCATCTAAGGCAGGTCTTCCAAGTTCTGCGCGAGAATGAATTGTACGTTAAGCGCGAGAAGTGTGCTTTCGCACAAGAAGAAGTTCCATTCCTGGGGCACATCGTTAGGGGTGGACGTGTGCGGATGGACAAAGCCAAGATCTAATCGATCGTCGAATGGGAGCCGCCGACAAAGGTGACGGGGTTGAGGTCGTTCTTGGGCCTCACCAACTATTACCGGCGCTTCATCCGGAGCTACTCGAGCATCACCGCGCCGCTCATAGACATGCTGAAGAAGGAGAGGTCGTGGGAGTGGACGGATCGATGCCAGAAGGCGTTCGATCGATTGAAGAAGGCTATGACCGAGGAGCCGGTGTTGGCGCTGCCTGACCACATTAAGCCTTATGAGGTAGAGACTGACACATCAGATTTTGCTATCGGTGGTGTACTTATGCAGGATGGCCATCAGGTGGCGTTCGAGTCTCGGAAGTTGAACGATACCGAGCGATGGTATACCGTTCAAGAAAAGGAGATGACTGCGGTGGTCCACTGCCTTCGGACGTGGAGGCACTATCTCTTGGGATCGAAGTTCGTCGTGAGGACAGACAACGTGGCCACGAGCTACTTCCAGACCCAAAAGAAGTTGAGTTCGAAGCAAGCTCGTTGGCAAGACTTCTTGGCGGAGTTCGACTATGCGTTGGAGTACAAGCCGGGGAAGGCCAACTCCGTGGCGGACGCATTGAGTCGGAAGATGGAGTTGATGAACCACACGGTGAGTCGACCAAGTTGTCCTTGGGTCGACCGGATTAAAGAGGGGTTGGCGCATGATCCAAGAGCCCAAGCCCTCATCGGGTACGCGAAGGAAGGCAAGACCCGACAGTTCTGGTGTGAGGACGAGCTCCTATACACCAAAGGAAGGCGCCTGTACGTGCCCTTCCATAGGAAGCTGAGGAAGGAGATCTTGTGCGAGTGCCACGACTCAAAGTGGGCGGGTCATGCAGGGATCCTCCGCATGCTGGCCCTCGTCGAAGATCATTATTACTGGCCGCAAATGTGGGACGATGTGGAGGCGTATGTGAAGACTTGTTTGGTTTGCCAACAAGACAAGCTGGAACAACGTTCGTCGCCGGGTTTGCTGGAGCTACTTCCCATTCCAACTCGTCCATGGGAGAGTGTCTCCATGGACTTCATAGTCAACCTGCCGAAGTCCGAAGGGTGTCGGACTCTCATGGTCGTGGTGGATAGGTTTTCCAAGTACGCGACCTTTGTGCCTGCAATGAAGGATTGCCCAGCCGAAGAGGCGGCCAAGCTGTTCATGAAGCACGTGGTCAAGTGCTGGGGTGTGCCACAAACGATCGTGAGTGATCGTGATCCTCGTTTCACGGGGCGTTTTTGGTCTGAGTTGTTCAAGCTGCTGGGGTCGGAGCTGAATATGTCGACGAGTTTGCATCCTCAAACCGACGGTCAGACGGAGCGAGTTAATGCACTCTTGGAGATCTACCTCCGGCACTACGTGAGTACAACGCAAGTGAATTGGGCGAAGCTGATCGACGTAGCCTAGTTCTCCTATAATCTGCAGCGGAGCGAGTTGACCGGTCAGAGCTTGTTCGAGATTGCGACTGGACAACAGCCGAACACCCCGAGTGTGATCGCATCGGGTTATCGGAGGAGTAGTCCGCCCGCATACAAATTTGCCAAAGATTGGCAAGAGCAAGCCGATTTGGCAAGGGCGTGTCTACACAAAGCATCAAAAATGCATGAAGAAATGGGCGGATAAGAAGCGTCGGCACGTGGAGTTCCAAGTGGGAGACCAAGTGCTGGCCAAGCTGCACGTGGTCGTTCGATACAAGGACGTGCACAAGGGGTTGATTCGATGCTACGAAGGGCCATTTCGTGTGCTGCAACGGGTCGGGAAGGTTGCATACAAGCTGAAGTTACCACCTAAACTCAAGGTATATCCGGTTTTCCATGTAAGTATGCTCAAACCTTTCCAGGTTGATGAGGAAGATCCAGATCGAGGAGAGTCATCACGGGCGCCACTCGGAGCAAAAACCTCGTATGATCGAGAGGTCGAGAGCATTATAGCAGATCGAGTCATACGGAAGCGGTACTGTGCCCCGAAGCGCGAATACATGATCTGATGGAAAGGTCTTCCGGAGAGTGAAACAAGTTGGGAGCCCGCTGAAGCTCTTTGGCAGTTCAAGAAGGAGATTGAAGCCTTCCATGCCGAAGATGCGACGAGAGCGTCGCCTGATTAGGTGGGGGAGAATGTCACGGCCCGAAGGAATGACGATTCAAGAGGTTCCTCTAGGTCGGGCGTGACACGACTATGGATCAAGCGACCCTCGGCTTTCATCCCCGAGACTTAGAGTATTCTCGAGTATACTCCTGGGGCGGGTAAATATGGTATTTGTATGCATACGATATAAATGCGAGTAGCTGGTAGTTGGCAATAAATACGGGTAGTTGGGAGATGCAATCTCCACCGTTAGATCCAGAAGAGATCTACGGATACGGTTTGCCTTGTACTTGTATATAAGGGGGACTCCTCCCTTCATTTGTATCATCTCATTTTCAAGTGAATACAATCCAGAGCTTCTCTCTCTAAGAGTTTCTCTCTCTAAGATCCTTGTGAGTGAGTGTGAGAAAGGCTGACTTGGGAGAAATTCCTAAGGCCGCATGGGCAAGGGAACGCTAGATTGATCGGCCCGTGACATATGCCTCTGTAGCCACTCCCTCCAAGCCTCTCTCCTCTTTTCCATTCAACACCCTTTCTTTTCGCTTGTCAAAAAGCAAAACTCACATATCATATCGCCCACATAAAGAAAATTATGGGCAGCATCTGCACTTCCAAAGAGGTCGAAATAGAGCTCCCCACACTTCTTAGGGTTTACAAGGACGGCACGGTCGAGCGCCTCGCCGGTAATGTCTGGTTCTGCTTAATCTTATTACTGAAATTTCGTGTTTCGATGGTGGATGAACCCTTTTCTAGAAACAATAAGGTTTCATCGTAACACTCCATCGTGAAAAGGAAGGCATTTTTCCCCCTAATATGGCGATATGAGCGAATTAAGTCATATTTTTTAGCTTGGTACAAGAAATTTCAGTAGACTTTGTCTGCATGATATGGTTCAAGTCGTGTGAGTCGTCAAACTTTGCTTCATTTTCAGGCACTCCATATGTCCCGCCTTGCTTGGAGGACCCCAAGACCGGCGCCGCATCCAAAGACATCACCATTCGCGAGGACCCTCTCATCCAAGCAAGACTCCATCTCCCGAAACTCGAACCTGTTAACGAGCAGCCTGAGAAGCTCCCCATCTTGGTCTACTACCACGGTGGTGCCTTCTGCATCGAATCTGCCTTCTCTCTGGTCGAGCATCAGTATCTCACCACCCTTGTCACAGAAGCCAAGATACTCGCCGTCTCCATCGAGTACAGGTTTGTTGTAATTTATACACAGAGAAACTTCAAGAGGACTTTAGTCCTCCAAGGTCCTCGTCTGGAGAAAAACCAGTAACTTTTTCTACTCAATTGTTTTATAGAGAAGGGATTATGTAGTTACATTTATCACTTTTAATGCTAAGAAGACGACATGTATGCGTATATATAAAGTTTAGTTTTTGACAATCTCATTTTATGTTAAGCCTATATTGTTAGCACCCTTTTTTTTTTTGGTCGGTATATTGTTAGCACCCTTGCAAAACTGAAAATATTATCTTATGTCCATTGTCACGTCGTACCGACTATGGTGAACATAAGATGTGTACATGAGAATTAGGTAAAAAGCTCTCACCTATTCAACACTGTTCATGTGAATTTTCTTTGTTTCCTATATTCCACCTCTACAATAAGGCCGATTGATGAGTTTCCCCAAAAACTAGTTAAGTTAGGTAAGAATGATAATTGGGGTTCATCCATGTGATAAAAATAGTAATGGTGGTTGCTTATTTTCTCACAGGTTATTTCCTGAATGCCCTGTACCCACCATTTTCGACGATTGCTGGGAAGGCCTCCAGTGGGTGGCTTCACACTCGATTGACGACGGTGGACCTGCCGTGAAAGAGCCGTGGCTGGCTGACCACGGCGACTTCTACCGCGTCTTCGTTGCCGGTGACAGCTCTGGAGCCACCATTGCCCACAACGTCCTCATGAGGGCCGGCCGCGACCCTATAGTTGGTGGCATAAAGATATCCGGCGCTTACCTGACCCACCCCTATTTCTGGGGCTCTGAACCTATCGGGTCAGAGCCTAAGACGGATCCCGACGAAGACCCTCCGCGCATAATCTGGACTTCCTTGTACCCGACGGCAAAGGGCGGGATCGATAGCCCGATGATCAACCCGTTCGTGATCGGGGCCCCAAGCCTGGCGGGCCTCGGATGCGGGAGGTTGTTGGTGAGCGTGGCGGAGCAGGACCAACTGAGAAACAGAGGGTTGAAGTACTGCGAGGCAGTCAAGGAAAGTGGGTTCAAAGGAGAAGTGGAGTTGGTGGAGACTGAAGGAGAAGACCACGCTTTCCATATCGTGGCTTACGAGAAGGAGAGTGCGCAGGTCATGATCAAACGGTTGGCTGCTTTTCTTAACAAAACTTGCTAGCTTGTTTGCTTCCTTTTCGTCTGACTTTTTACAAGGTTGTTATCGTGTGCTTTGTGAACGTAAGCAGTAATGTCGCTTTTCTATGTATTATATTGTCGTGATATTTGTTACATTTTCAAAGACCAAGTGGCATCCCGAGTTACGAGAAGGAGAGTGCGCAGGTCATGATCAAACGGTTGGCTGCTTTTCTTAACAAAACTAGCTAGCTTGTTTGCTTCCTTTTCGTCTGACTTTTTACAAGGTTGGTCTTGTGTGCTTTGTGAACGTAAGCAGTGATGTCGCTTGTGTGCTTTGTGAACGTAAGCAGTGATGTCGCTTTTCTATGTATTATATAGACTGTTGTGATATTTGTTACATTTTCAAAGACCAAGTGGCATCCCGAGATAACTTATGGATCAGAATCATCTCGGCTCGGAAGGTGGTGAATCTGTATGCTTAATCCACCCATGGAAAAAGAGTCACATCGCCTTTGGAAGAATTCAAAAAGGTCCTGGCCATCGAAAGCAATGTTCAAATAATATAAAATTAATTGTTGAATTTGAGCATGTTGGTTGCTGGTTCCTAGATTTGGTTGTTGATGTTTTTCAAAGAAAGCCTTAATTCATGGTAGGCGCCTCTCGAAAAATTAAGGAAACAAAATGCAAGCATTTAATGTAAAGAGCTAATGAAGCATGAGGAAAGAAAGTAATCAATGGATTAGGGCTCGGGCATGGAGAAATTGAGCACGGGCATCAAGCACCCTAGCATGGGTACCTGGGTCCCGCACTCAGCCTTTGTGAACCCGAGCCCAAGTGCCAGGGCATCAGGTACAGGCATGAGCACCAAGGCCTCAAACTAGCCTCGATGGATCCGAGCACTTATGCTAATGACTTAGGCACCAGCATTAGGGTCCCAGTCACGGGCGCTAGGATCTAGAAATGAGTGTTAGGGTTTCCATGCTCAAGCACAAAGTTTCTTGTTCAAACATCGATATTTAGTAGTAGTTTGGAAAATAATTTTCAATTTTTTTATAGAGGAATCATTGTCTTGAATTTAAATAAGTTTTCCATTATCTCATGTCCTAAGTGATGCAAAATGTCTTTTGCGAAACAAACGAAGAATAAATTGATTAAAGGTTAGGATTAAATTGACATAATAAAAAGGTTTAGGAATCTGTGGACAATCGTTCCCACCTCAAGAAGCCATATAAAAGCTCATTTCATAATTACTAGGGATCTTCGGAGCCACAAGTCTCCTCTTCTCCAAGGATTCGGTTATAATAGAGAATTAGTAACGACAATTCTCGTTTCAATCTTTTCGAAAGCTAGACGCTACCAAACTTTCAAGGACCAAAGTGGGGACACGATCCCAATCTGTGTAACCTCTAGTCGTGGACATAATTGATAAATTATTTTATACAAGATCCTGTAAGAGGCTAGGCATCATTATCAAATCAATATGTGACACATACTTCACTTTGGAGGCTACATGATAAAGGAACGAAAGCTATCGCAAAGGCTGCCCTCATGTGCATCAAGGTCATGCGTACTTATCACTTCCGATAATGATTATGGCGAAAAGTTGGTTCGATCAAAAGAACTCTAAGAAAGGTTTGACCAGGTAGCGAGGTAATTGAGGATGACGAGGGAGCGATGGAGACGTGATCGGGATTAAAAAAATGTCGCCGGCGCCATCGCTCCCTCGTCATCCTCAATTACCTCACTTCCTGGTCAAACCTTTCTCAGAGTTCTTTTGATCGAACCAACTTTTCGCCATAATCAGTATTGGAAGTGATAAGTACGCATGACCTTGATGCACATGAGGGCAGCCTTTGCGATAGCTTTCGTTCCTTTATCATGTAGCCTCCAAAGTGAAGTATGTGTCACATATTGATTTGATAATGATGCCTAGCCTCTTACAGGATCTTGTATAAAATAATTTATCAATTATGTCCACGACTAGAGGTTACACAGATTGGGATCGTGTCCCCACTTTGGTCCTTGAAAGTTTGGTAGCGTCTAGCTTTCGAAAAGATTGAAACGAGAATTGTAGTTACTAATTCTCTATTATAACCGAATCCTTGGAGAAGAGGAGACTTGTGGCTCCGAAGATCCCTAGTACTTATGAAATGAGCTTCTATATGGCTTCTTGAGGTGGGACCGATTGTCCACAGATTCCTAAACCTTTTTATTATGTCAATTTAATCCTAACCTTTAATCAATTTATTCTTCGTTTGTTTCGCAAAAGACATTTTGCATCATTTAGGACATGAGTTAATGGAAAACTTATTTAAATTCAAGAAAATGATTCCTCTATAAAAAATTGAAAATTATTTTCCAAACTACTACTAAATATCGACGTTTGAACAAGAAACTTTATGCTTGAGCATGGAAACCCTAACACTCATTTCTAGATCCTAGCGCCCGTGACTGGGACCTTAGTGCTGGTGCCTAAGTCATTAGCATAAGTGCTTGGATCCATCGAGGCCAGTTTGAGGCCTTGGTGCTCATGCCTGTACCTGATGCCCTGGCACTTGGGCTCGGGTTCACAAAGGCTGAGTGCGGGACCTTGGTACCCATGTTGGGGTGCTTGATGCCCGTGCTCAATTTCTCCATGCCCGAGCCCTAATCCATCGAGGCTAAGGCGACCCAATGCCGCGCCTAGATCCATTAAGTTCAGACACAAGAACTCGGGGGTCAAGCTCAGGTCCTTGGTGCCAAAGCTCTAATCCATCGAGGCTAAGCTTGAGACCCTATTCTTGTGCTCGGGTCCCCGATGCTTGAGCCATGTCCACCAAGGTTAGGCTCAGTACCTCAATGCTTGTCCTCGAATCCCTTGTGCTCAAGCCCAAGTCTATTGAGGTCTTGACTCTTGGCCTTGGTCCTAGGTTAGTCGCTGTTTGAGCACTAGTAACTTGTGCATAGGCACTAAGATCCCAGTTCTAGCCTTGATGGACCCCATCCCAAGCATAGGGGCCCCGGTCACTGTTGCTTAGGTCTTGAGCAAGAGCACAAACACCAATTCAAAGGCCACAGAAGCTAAGCCCAAGGCCTCGATGCCTCGTGTTTGAATCCCTGGCCCACGAAGACAAGGTGGGGTACCTCGATGTTTGGGTGCATAGAGGTTGGGCTAAGGACCTAGGGCTCCGGCTTGGGTCCAACTCGAGTCTTTGACACTTAAGCACCAGTCTATTGAGGCATATATCCTCATGTGCTATTTTGTGCATGGAAAAACTACTAAAGCCTCTTCCCATGAGTCTTATATCAGTTTCGATTATTTTACTCCTTCACAGGTGATATAATTGAGACTAGACCATCGATTGAGTAAGAACAGCCCATTGAACTAGTTGAGCCAATTGAGCAAGAATAGCTGGTCCTACTTCAAGTCAAAAGATCCGAAAGAGAATGTTGACCTTTACAAAGATATCAACTGCACTAGTTACTCACTGATGCAAAAGGATCTAAAACTTATGAAGAGACTATGGCCCTGTTTGGTTGGGCATTTGGAAAGGGCTTTTGGACTCTAAGTTCCTTGGCCAAATGCAAACACGTTTGGTTTGATTTTTTGGGTGACTTTAGCAAGATGCAATTGCATCTCCAAGTGGCTCTAAGGGCCTTTAGCCAAATGGAGGTCCGAAGGTGCTTTGGGAAGTTGTATTTTGAGAATGCAAGTTTGGGTACTGTTCATCTTCGAGGGTACTGTTCATCAGGCGAGGAAAACCATCGCACGGAGGCTGACGACTGCAGGCTGAGGGGTCCCGCGCGCTGGTGACCGCCGCCTGAGGGTCGCCCGACCCCGGCGACCGTCACCGGACCTCAGGTGATGCCTGGGTCGCGCAACCCCAGCGACTGATGGCCTGAATTGCGCGACCCAGGCGGCCGCCGAAGGTCGGGCGACCCCAGGCGACGGTCGTCGAGGTCGGGCGACCCCAGGCGACGGCCGCCTGGGTTGCGAGTTGCCGAGGTCGCACGACCCCAGGCGGCCGTCGCCTGGGTTGTGCGACCCCAGGCGGCTGTCGCCGGGGTCGCGTGACTCAGGCGACAACCGCCTGGGGTCGCCCGACCTTTGGCGGCCCTTGCTTGGGGTCACCTGACCTCCGGTGGCAGTCCGAAGGCCAGATTTGGCCTTTCGGCCGCTAGATTCGGTGGTCCGGCCGCCGGATCCGACGGTCTGGTGGCCGGACTTAAAAAAAAATACAAATATGTTTTTGTTTTTTTAATTTAGTAAAAGTCATTTACAAATGCAAATTTTACCAAACGGTATTTTGGCCAAAGTTGTATCTCGATGCAAATTTACCAAACAATATTTGCATTTCGGAAAACCCCATTCACCCAAAGGTATTTGCATTTTTGCAAATGCATTCCCCAAAAGCCGAACCAAACGGGCCCTATGTCATGTGATTAAAAGAATGAGTAGCATGAAACTATGCAAGAGGAGTTCAAATCCTTTTATGAAAATCACACATTTAAATTAGTGAATTTGCACTCACAAATAAGTAGATGTACATGATGAAGATGGAAGAAAATAGTTTACAATCATGATACAATGCTAAGTTTGTTGTGAAAAGCTTTAGTGAAAAAAAAAGAATTAACTTTGAAGAGATTTTTCACTGCTTGATAAAAATATTTCATCATAACTCAAATTTCCAAATGCCTGAGCTTAAACGGTGGATTCAATCCGACCCCCTTTTCTCGTTAGAGGGTTTTTCCGTGAGATATAGGAATCTCCGCATATGCTCCTGTTTCGATGTCGTATGCTCTGATCTTATGCAAGCGGACAACGCTAGGAAGCGGTTGAAAAGCGAGACAAAATTGCTGTGGAGTCGTCGTGGGGGGGGGGGGAATAGGAGATGGGGCCCCACGATCAGCTCCACCGTCTCGGGAACCAAGGGCCGAGATTTCTCAACTCCACCATCTCAGGTGCGGACAGTCCGTACGGCCGATAATCAAGCTGGTATAGCTGAAAATGGTGGTTGTTTGATTCCATTGTTTTTTTTTTTTTGGTAAAAGGTAAAAAATATATTGACTTTTGAACTAAGAAGCTATTAAAGCTGTACAACAAGGGGACCCGGCACCAAAAAGCTTACACTCATTAAGACAAAATAATCAAAACGAGTGGAAGAGTGTCGGGGAAAAAAGCTCAAAAGAAGATACCGAGCAACCAAAAACAGCAGCAGAGAAAGAGCCAAAACAGCATAATACTGTTTTGATTCCATTGTTGAAGCTTCTTGATTCCAAAAAATGGGTCTTTACAGCGTAATGCTGCTTTTGCCCCTTATGGACTCTCAGACAATGAGGTAACACTTGCGAAGTTTAAGCAAAGCCGAAATTTGACAATGCTTCGCACTCAATCTCCAAAAAAGATGGCAATGTTGAAGTTTTCTTGTTCAAAAGGATGTCGTTCAAGCTAGTTGTTTTAACCTAGGAAGCATCGACACTCTTCTAGAGTTTTCGTGTCGTGTTGCAATCCGACACTTTCAAACACTCTCGGACACTCTCCGACCGAGTGTTTGTGAAAAACTCTTCCCATGTCTCTCTAAATATCTTTTCTTCTCTAGCCTGGTACAATCCTCTAAGAAATGCAGCTTGGCTAGTTAGAAAAGTTACCGTTCTGGCATGCTTGAGTGTTTATGCTTTGAACTAAATCTCTGGGTAGTTTGCCGCTAAAGGTTGTCTCTAAAGGGCTTGAGCAAAGGTTCGCCCACTATGGAAATGCATACTTACATTAACTTACTAAGTTTTCCCTGGTTCACCGACCAAAAAAAAAAGTTTTCCCTGGTTCTAGGTATAAATCATTTCATTGGTACTTGAGCATAAGTGAGTTTTCGACACCTGGCTAACACGTATCGAAAAATCCGACACCTGATCAACTTTTCTGACATTTTTTGATACTTGAGTTGGAATTTTGATATGTGAGTTTTCGACATATGATTCCAACACATGAGATCAATTTAAAAAATTTCAATAAATAAGTGGCTAAGAAATGTGTGTGTGTGTGTGTGTGTGTGTGTGTAAAGAACAATAATAAAAATAAAAAATGGGAAAAGAAGAAAATCTAATCTTTTTTTTCTCTTCTAACTCTTACTTCCTATAATATACAATTCACCCCCAAGTTTTTTTTTTCTCTCCTCTTCCAACAAGTCTGACATGCGAGTCCAAAATATGGATTGCTTGTTTTTTCTCCAAATTTTATGAATTATTGAAATAGAGTTGAATTTGTCAAATTGAAACAATGAATGATATTAATAAATGGTGTATTAATGTTTTTAGTGTAAATTCATTTTAGGTTTTTATTATTATTTATTTATTTGTGAATTTGAATCAAATTAATTTGATTGAAATAATTATAAAAATGATAATTTATTATGTGTATATAAAAATATATATTTAATATATAATATGTCCCAATGTGTTGGAATTCTTTATTTTTTGAGCAACAAAGTGTTGGCATGTCGTGTCTATATTGCGTGTCAGAATCGGTGTTACTTATGTTATAACCGCTATGCATCTTCTCTGCCGGACAATGTTTCTGATTTTGTTTGGGTAGGAGGTGTTCAAAAGCTGCAAGATGGAGAATTTATCGTCCAGGTGGGTAGGAGAAGGGTTAAACGCATTGTATTTAGAATTACTTTTCACACAAAGCATAATATGAGTGCAATCGACAACATCTTTGCAAGCTACAGAGGTTTGTGTTGCCAAAACTTTGAAAAGATTAGAGAAGAAGATTCATGGCCGAGTGAGTATCTTAATTTCGTAGTCTCATACTCCTTTGAACTGGACTCGGTATTGTTCTCAATGATTTTATCTTTCTCTTTTTGTTGGGTACATAAATGGAAGGAGTTCTTTCTGTTTTTTTCTTGCCCTGATGGGCTTTTTTTTTTTTGATCGAAAGTAGGATTGTTATTCATATACTAAGTCAAGTTCTGAGTAAGTACATCAGAAGCATCAGTGCATAATAAGTCTAGTAAAGTGGGCGGGGGATTGGACAACCAATTAAAGTGGAGAAAATTTAAGCGACAAGCTTTAGCTAGCCAATCTGCGGGCCGGTTTGCATTTCTGTTGCAATGGGCCAGGGATATATTTTGGAACTCCTGCAATTTCGCTTGGGCCCGGTCCAGAAGAGGGTGTATCTCCCAGTTCAGTTCAGTCGAAGACATTACCCCCTGCACGAGTGGAAGACAATCTGAGTGTACTTGCAGAGAGAGTTCCGCCCGGTTAGAGAGTAGATCTAGGGTTTCAAGCAGCGCCATAGCTTCCGCCTGTATTGCCGAAGAAGCCTCCACAATTTTCGCAAAGCCATCAACAAGACAACCTCTGTGATCCTTGCATATACCCGCGATTGCAGCTCTGTTTTTGCCCGGGCGTGTTTCTTCCTCGTCATCTCCTTCCGCGTCGCTGTGTTGGGCGAAGGAAGCATCAATATTAATTTTCAACGTATCAGGAGGCGGAGGTTGCCAACGATCAGGTACGTTTTCTGTCTTTTTTCCAATTTCTTGTTGCCTGTTCAAAGTTCTGAGGTTATCACAGAGAGCTGTCGCCTGGAGTAACGTTTGCTGCGGGTTCAGGGGATGGTGACCGAATAGATGCTGATTCCGGCTCTTCCATATGCTCCAGAGGATGGCTGCGACCTGGTCGAACTTTTTGGTATGTATGGGGTTGGTTGTGAGTTTGTATAACCAGTCATCGAGCCTTGTTAACCCAGATCTGGATATTTTAATTTGCAGGGGTTCGGCATTCCAAATCTGGGTTGTCCATGAACAGAGCAGTAGAATATGTTCGGTAGTTTCAGCTTCCTTGTTGCAGATGGAACATAAGGGATCAGGTACTAACTTCCTCCTGAATAGATTTTCCCTTGTAGGTAGGGCGTTGTGACATGCTTGCTAGAGGAAAAATATGATTTTAGGAAGGGTTTGAGAATGCCAAATGTGTTTCCAGAGAGCTGGATTTGTGTGATGCGATGAGGTTGCTGTTACTGTTGTAGTATGTGTGCTTGTGGGATTATCTCTAGCTGTGAAGTAGCCACTTTTCACCGAATAGGTGCCAGAAGTAGTTTTCATCCAGACCAGTTTATCTTTTGAATTTGGCGAACCTATAGGGGTAGCGAGTATTTCCTTCACAATACTGTCATCAAACATCGACTCCACTCTCTGTACACTCCACTGTCCAGTCTCTTGTTCTATTAGATCTGCTACAAGTGCTGGTTCATTTCTTTCTGCTGGGCCGCCGATTGTACCACTTTTTAGCCATCTGTCTGCTCTTATCGAAATTTTATTTCCATTCCCAACTGAGTACATAATATTTGGAAGTATAGAATCTCTACCCCGAGTTATACTTTGCCAACCCCATGAAGGTCGAGAGCCTTTTCCAGCTTTCCAGAAATCACCTTGTGGAAAGTATAATCCCTTCATCACTTTGCTCAATAGGGACTGAGAATTTTGTGAAATGCGCCACGCTTGTTTCCCTAGCATAGCTGTGTTGAAGGCGATTAGATCTTTAAAGCCTAGGCCCCCCTCATCCTTACTAGTTTTCAGGACTTCCCATTTCTTCCAGTGAATTCCAGCATTTCTACTATTCCTTTTCCACCAGAAATTGGCAATCCTCCTCTCAATAGCTTTGCAGATAGAAACAGGGATCTTGAAGATGGACATAGCATATTGAGGGATAGCCTGAACCACTGATTTTATTAAAATCTCCTTCCCCGCTTTTGATAACAGATTTTCCTTCCAACTTTCTAGCTTCCTGTTAACTCTTGCTAGGATCCAGGCGAACATGTCTTTCTTCGAGGAACCCCAATCCGAAGGAATCCCTAAATATTTTCCTGTTTTCTCAATTTCTGAAACTCTCAATTCAGTGGCCATGTTTCTTCTCAAAGTAGTAGGACAGCATTTGCTAAAGTATATGCCAGATTTATTGAGATTAATGGCCTGACCAGAAGCGAAGCAATATGCATGTAGGATAGCCGCCAGGTTTTGACACTCTAAGATTGTGCCATTAAGGAAAAATATAGAATCATCCGCAAATAACAAATGTGAGAGAGTGGGGCAGCTGTTCATCTTAATTCCTCTAATTGTACCATCTTCTACTGCTTTTCTCATAATGGAGGATAGAACATTAGCCACTAATATAAAAAGATATGGGGATAGAGGATCACCTTGTCGTATTCCTCGTGTTGGCTTGAAAAATGGTAGAGACTCCCCATTAAAATTTACACTGAAAGTTACTGTTGAAACACATTGCATCACCCAATGGACCCATTGTTCGCAGAATCCCATTTTTGTTAAGCATGCTCTAAGGAAATCCCATTCAATTCGATCATACGCCTTCTGCATATCTAACTTTAAGACCGCTTGAAACCTCTTTTTTCTCTCCCGAGTGCGCAGTCTGTGAAGAACTTCCTGTACAATCAATATATTGTCTTGTATTTGCCTTCCCCCCACGAAAGCACTCTGTTCTTCAGCAATGAGAAGTGGTAGCAGAGGTTTTAATCTGTTTGTCAGCACTTTAGAGATGATTTTATAGATAAAATTACAAAGGCTGATGGGGCGGAATTGTTCCAACTTTTCTGGATTCGGAACTTTGGGAATAAGAGTTATAAGTGTCCTGTTCATGTCGGGATTAAGGTAACCCGTGTTGAAAAAATTCTGTATCTCTGTGAAGATATCTTGACAAATATCTGGCCAATGCTTCCTGAAAAAAAGTCCATGCATGCCATCTGGTCCGGGAGCTTTGTTTGCTCCTAATTGTTGCATGGCTTTCGTGATCTCCTCCATAGTAACAGCTCCCACCAGGCTTTGGTTCATTCTCTCGTCCACAGAAGTTGGAATTTGTTGTAGAAGGGGCTGAAAATCTCGAGGCTCCACTGACTCGTAGAGTTTTTTGAAAAAAGTGCCCGTCATCTCTTTCAATTGCTGTTCCTCACGAACCCAGATGTCTTCTGGATTTTTCAATAAAGAAATTTGATTTCTGATTCTCCTCTGAATGGTTGTGGCATGGAAGAACTTTGTATTTTTATCCCCCCATTTTAACCAATTAATTCTGGATCGCATTCCCCAATACATTTCTTCTTGTCGCCACAATTGTTCAATTTCTTTTGTCAGTTCCTTGGCTGCCTTGCTTTCTTGAGAAACTCCTGTGCTGTTCATTAAGTGTTGCAGTTCACTATTCAGCCAAGAAATCCTCTTTTTAGCATTGGTGAATCTGTTCTGACTCCATTTTATCAACTTTTCTGACACAACCTGCAGTTTCTCTACTACATGTAGCTGCTGGAAATCAGGTTCAGCCCAGGTATCCTTGACAAGCTTAACACATTCGTCATCCTCTGCCCAAAAGGCTTCATATTTAAAGCTTTTCCCCTTCCTCTTTTTTGGAGGGCTAGTTGAAAGAATGATCGGGGTATGGTCAGAACCAATGGCTGGTAAGGCTATACATTCTGCTATGGGATAATTAATACGCCATTATGAACTGCATAATGCTCTATCGAGACGCTTTTTGACTAGATTTTCGCCTTCTCTTTTATTTGTCCAGGTGTAAGCGCACCCCTTACATTCCAAGTCCAACAAAGAACATTGATGAAGGAAATCTCTGAAAGCAGCAAGCCGGTAGTTTTCTGCTCTTTTCTTTCCCACTTTTTCCCAGTGATATAGGATTTCATTAAAATCGCCCATACACAACCAAGGCAAATGATAGCATTGACTCTCTCTGTGAAGAAGGTCCCATAACAAAATTCTCTCCTTAAATTCATTCGGAGCATGTATAAATGAGATGTGCATGCGCTGGTTGTTTGCTTGTAGTTGGCATTGGGTGAAAATAACATGTTCCGTAGAAGAATCAATTGATAGGCGTACCTGGTCATCCCAAAAAAGTGCTAAACCCCCTGCTGTACCTTCCAGATTCACCAAGAAACAGTGCTGATAGTTAAGTCTCCACCGTAATCTTAACACCTTTTGCTCCTGATTTTTAGTTTCCATAATAAAGATAATATTGGGCCTCTCTTGAGTCACTAAGACTCTTAAAGCTTGAATTGTCAAGGGGGTGCCCAGCCCTTGACAATTCTAGCTTAAAATTCTCATGGATGAGTCGGTGGCTTATTAGGGCTAGCCACCAAAGCCCACTGAGCTGACTTGTTTGCCACACGGATAGGGGTCTCCACTAGCTGAGTAGTGTCAACCATTGCTGTTTTTGATGTTTGTGCACCATAAGGACAGAATCTTTTTCCTTTTTTTGAGGAAGAGAGTTTGGCACCTTTGGTTTTATCCCTTGTGGATCCTTTCTCCCCTGCTAGATTATCAGTCATTTCAACTTCATCTTCCTTCATCTGTTCCTGATATATCACCATTACAGATTCATCATCAAGGCAGCTACTATTTCGTTTCTGGGGGCCCTTCTCTTCAAAGAGTACTAGTGCTTGAGAAGTAAGGGTATGGTTGCACTCCTTTGAGTGTGAGTTTTCTGCATTACTCGGCTCGCCAAGTTGTTGGGTTTGTTGCATAAGCTGGTCAATTTGCTGCTTTTCTGTTTCAGGGGCCAGCGGAACAGGGGTTTCAGGCACACTCTCCTCTTCTTCTAACTGAAATTCTTGCTTTCCATAAAATATTTTTCCATAAGGACTAAGCTCCCGCGCTTCCGCTCTTAGCCAATGTCCAAATTGACCTGGTAAATTCTTTGCTAGCCCTGTCTCCTCATATGGTATTTCTTTACAGTAAGTAGCGTAGTGTCCGATTCGACCACATGAATAACAATAGTGCGGGAGCCTTTCGTATTTAAATTCTATCCACAGACTTTTGCTATCCAGATTCACAAGAACACCAGTTTTGAGGGGGTTCTCTAAATTCAACTTAACTCTGGCCCTGCCCATCTTGTAATTGCTATTCCCTTTCGCTTCTAATTTTACCTCTACTACATCTCCGATTTTTGAGGCAATTTCCCTGACAACTTCATAAGATACTCTCCCGAAGGGTAGGCCAAAGAAATTCACCCAGAAATCACAGTGGTTAAACTCATAGCATATGTCAGGGATATCAGGATCTCACTATTTTAGCACCAACAAATTACTCGCAAATGACCACGGCCCAGAATCTAACACTCTCTGTTTTTCAGCCTCCGACTGGAAGGAAAAGGAAAAGTATCCGGGCTCTATAACAGCACAGGTAAAGGTTTCATTTCGCCAGGCTTTTTTCATTGTGGAGATAAACGCATTGAAATTCACATTAGGCTTGTTAAAAAACTTCCCAAACAGTGTTTTCCGGCTTGCTTGCAAATTTTCTTCGGGAATTTCACCTGGGATGTCGACCACATCTTCCTCAGACCACAGATTGCCCAAACTCTTACAGAGAGCCGCCAGCCTTCTTTCTTCTTCATACTGATCTGCCATCTTCTTTTCTACAGGACCAGGAACGAAACAGTGGAAGCTGGCTTGAATATTTTGGAGCCAACTGATGTGGGATGAGGAACTTCAAGGCGATTGAAGGGAGCTCTAGAACTATAGGTGAAGACGGGAGGAGGTCTGCACCCGAGAGAAGTGGTTTTCGTTGAGGATCTGGGTAATACACTCGCAATGGGAACGATGGTGGGAATTAGGGCTCTGATTTAGTCGAGAGAGAGACAGGAGTGGGGTTGGGGATTTTCACCCATCCTTTAACCCTAAATCGATGAAAGAGGAGGAAAGATGGAATAAAAGGTGATGGAAGATGAGATTTCAGATCTGCAAAAGCAAGACCTACCCGAAAGGTAGGAGGGAGCTACTCAGGCGGTAGAGAGGATTCTCCATTGTCGGAGAGGCTGGAGATACTCATAAACTTATGCCCTGATGGGCTTTAATATGTTGCTTTCTTTGTGCAGCTTTTGAATCATTTACTACATTTGATGCGCGTAGCAGCGAAGAGTGTTCAAAGACGTGTTGCTTTGGCTCTTGCTCATCTCGATTCTCCAGATGACCAGCAGACAATTTTTGTAGATACAATGGTCTGTGATGCTCTCTCTCTCTCTCTCTCTCTCTCTCTCTCTCTCTCAATACTTCTATAATTAAGACTCTAAATACTTCTATAATTAGGACTGGCTTATTGTCTTTTTACTTTTACTGTCATAGTATCTGATTACTCTGTATTCTCTGAAGGGTTGGAGCTGCTTGTTGGCCTGCTTATTTGTTCGAGCCCTCTGCAGCAACTCGATGGTGCTGTGGCATTGTTCAAGTTAGCTAACAAAGTAATGTCTCTTTCTCCCGTTGATGCAGCGCCTCCCTCTCCAACGCCACAGGTCACTGGCCATCCAATGTGTGCTTGATTTTCTGTTATCATTTTAACTGTCAATTCTGGTCAGATAATATGATCCAGATAAAAAGGTAGGGTTTTGTGTGTGCAAAAGATCTTTGTCAGCAGCATTGTTTCATTACATGGTCCGGGAGCAGCATGTGAACAACCCTACCCTGTCCGATGTAACATTTCTAGTTGGAGGTTCCCGAAAATTGTCATGCTCTGCAGTAAGTGCAAAAGATCTATGTCAGCAGCATCTAATGTGTGCTTGATTTTCTCATAAATTGCCTTTTGTTTCATTACATAGTCCGGGAGGATTGACCCGTTCTATTTATTTTTCTCTTTCAAAGTTTTCAAATATGTGTGTGTGTGTGTGTGTGTGTGTGATTGTGTGTGTGTTTGTGTTATTATTTGCCTAGAAAGGAGTCTTTTGTGCATATGAGTATTTTTAGATCTGATCTGGAAAATAAAATTTGATCCAGTGCTTAAAAACTTTCTCACTGCAGGTTTATCTAGGGGAGCAATATGTGAACAACCCTACCCTGTCCGATGTAACATTTCTAGTTGGAGGTTCCTGAAAATTGTCGTGCTCTGTTTCGTTAGTGACTGTCTCGTACATTGATCATTCATAAATAAATTGTGCATGATGATTGCCTTCTGAAGATGGGATTCCCAGGTATAGGATGGTTTTGGATGGGCACGATTCGGACAAATTTTAATTTTAATTTGTTAAATTATCTATGTCAATAATTTCAAGCTAAAATTAGTTGGAAATATTACATTGATAATTCAATGAAAAGTTTATGATTAAATTATCAAATTTCTCAAAAAGTGTAGAGTTAAATTGGCATAATTGAAAGGTTTAGGATTAAATTAGTAAATTGTCAAAAGATTTAATATTTAATTGATCAAAGTCCTATGTTGCTTGACCTTAAGCCTAGAAGAGATCGTCCCAAAGATCTCGGGTTTTAACACCAACAAAGTTTGGCAAATGAGGAAACTCTTTGGGCCATGAAAGCTAGAACCAATTAAGGATTCTTGAGGGGGAAGGCAATGCTAGATTTTATCATGCCTGCACCATTGCTAACAGTTCCGCTCTGAAAGATGCCATGGGGAATTGGGTAGGGCTATAGTTGATGTGGTTACTATTCATTTCAGAAAATTGTTCTGTACTGGAGAGAACTCGTTGTCTTTGTGAACCCGAGCTTCTCGTGATGCAAAGTAATGTTTTATCTGAACAGGATACAAGCATCTCGATGTTCTCGTGGCAAAAGAGGAAATTAAGGATGCGCTTTGAAATCTCAAACTGCACAAAGCACCTGCACCGGACGGGCTCCATGATTTTTTTTTTTTTTTGGAAGCGCCGCGTTTGGCGAGGGATTCTTTTTGGGAGATCGTTAGAGCGATTCTTCAAGTGGCGTTGTCCCTGATGGCATTAACGTATAGTTTACTTACTCTTATTCCTAAGAAACAAGATCCTGAAGATCTCAATCACTTTAGACCTTTTCTCTTATGTTACGCATCTTGCGTAATAGTGAAAGGGTTCTAGTTCAAAGACCGAGACCTATTCTGGATGAGTAAATCCTTACAGGGCAGAATAAAATGGCAGGAAGACTAAAGAGTAAAAAGAGTCTCGTGTCAATAAAGATTCATATGACAAAACCTTATAATAGAATGGAATGAAACATTGTTACAAGGGCTGCAGCAGCTCTGGCTGAAGCACACGTTTCGAGAAGCCAATAGGCGCGCGGACTCTATGCCAAAGCTAGGTCGACATCGATAGAGACGAATGCAGTTTTCTAACGGTGTCCCCCCATTTAAATTATGCACTTTTAGGTAACCACCTCTAAAGTTGTTTGGACTCCTCTTAACGCGGAAGTGGATGGGAGCCGGGACACTGTCTAGTGGTCGGGATGTTTTTCTTTGTTCTACCTAAAAAAAGAAGAAAATACAAAAAGCCCGCGTTTGTAATTGTTAAAAAGTTGGAAAAAGCCTTACTTTTATAAAGCATATTTCTTTGGTCCTCTTCTTTTGATAAGTATCTCTACTTGGTCCTATTCTTCTGAAAAGCATCTCTCTTTGGTCTTTCGGCAAAGAGAGGCTGATGCACTCGAGCCCGCCTGAATGGAAACCATCACTTTCCCCTTCTGTGTCATTTTCGTCTCGTTGCAGAGGATAAAGACGTGGGAAAATGATGCTGCATCTGCCCAAAGACCTAGACTTTCGTTGGCCTTAGACCTTGCAATTTTTCCAGTGCAAACAGCTCCCCCTATCTGTCTTTTAGGTTATTTTCTCATACACCAACTTATCTCTTGATAATTTCCGTGTGTTTTCTAAGGATTTTGACCACAATAAAAATCAATTTTCCTTCTCGAAGAAGATATTAGTCAGTAAGCTAATGCGCTTCTCCAATCCGGGCCAACTGTTATGTTGTTCTTTTGCCATTTCAGCCGAACGCTCGTGCCAATCCTTCCTGTAGTTTTGTTGAAAATTGGTCAGAATGTTTGACTTAAAAGTTTTTTGCCGTTAGGAAACATGGCAATGATTCATTCATAAGGATATCTAATCAAATGTAAGAGTATGGTTATTGGGTGAGTCGGACCTTACTGACAAACCGAATGTATACCACATCGCGCATTTTGACAAAAGCATTGAAGAGACAGATCGAGACCGAAAAGTCGACACGTTTCTCTTCCTCAAACTATGAGATTGAGAGGGGAGTGTGGGCATCTGAACCCTTGATCCGTGCTTTGGTATCGTGTCAAAATGCCCAACTTAATGGCTTTAATCTGTTGAGGAATGGCCCATCGATATATTTACATTACTTCACGATCACATGATAATCAGCCTAAAAATCTCCATTTGTTTTGGATTTTATTAGGGTTCATCACGCTTTCTAACAAACAATCAATGTAAACCGCTCCAGCCAGAATTCAATTGCCAACAAAGACAAGACCGGAAGATGAAGACTTTCTATAAGTATTACTCATCTAGTCTCCTCAGAGCATGCCTTTATAGCCACTCCCTCCAATCCTCTCTTTTCTTGTCCATTCAATACCCCTTTCTTTTCTCTTGTCTAAAAGCAAAACTCACTTACTATATTGTTGGAGGTAATATGTTTGAGAGAGAAGAAGTAGTTGCTTGAAGTATTACATCAAGAGACGTCAAGTTTGGAACGCTCAACAGTGTTATCTCAAGCGTAGGGAAATCCTAGAGTTTTTATATGTAAGTTATTGGGCTCCGGCCCATATGGACCCAAATAACCATGCTTTCACCTATTGAGCTTGTATGTGAACATAGGAGGAGATTGTTGGATATATTGTTAATATAGTCCAAAATAATATGTTCACATACAAGCCCAATAGGTGAAAGCATGGTTATTTGGGTCCATATGGGCCGGAGTCCAATAACTTGCATATAAAAACTTTAGGGTTTTCCTACGCTGGAGGTAACACTGTTGAGCGTTTCAAACTTGACGTTTCTTGGTGTAATACTTCAAGCAACTACTTCTTCTCTTTCAAACCTATTACCTCCAACAATCTTGAAGTATTAGGTTCGTGTGTCGGATTTGAGTGAGTAAAAAGTCTTCTTGAAGATTTCATCAAGATGAACTCGCGGCAGTAATTTACTTTCGATTTCGACGGTGGTATTGGCCGGGATCTGAGTTTGAAGATTCGGGTGACCAAAATCTTTGATTCAAAAATCCAAAAATTATAGCCAATTTTAGAGGGTGAAACCACTTGAGCTTTGATCTACTCGTCGATACAAATGTTTTGAGTGGTCACTCGCGTCAATCGGAGGTCGGACGGAGAAGTTACGGCACCCGGAAGTTTCAATCTGAATTTCTAGCGAATTTCGGGGACAAAATTTCTAGCGAATTTCGGGAGCGGAAATTTCCAGCGAGTTTCAGCGACAAGGGCAGTCCATCTTAAGGTTTTTGGGCGCTCTAGATCCGTTTTTGGGGTTTGTCTTGGCAAATTCCATCACTACAGAGCAGTTTGATCAAGGTTGTGGCTCCGAGGACTCCAAGGTGCTCTTTCTAATACTTTGCTCTGATTAAAATGGTTGTCACGCCCCGATCCTTGGTCACGTGCCTATTCTTCATCTTTAGTTGATTTTAAAATGCAATATCCCATGACTACGTATCGCTGACCCTTTCTTTTTCAGTAGCGCATGCGGAAGCAGTTATAAATCCTCAGACAATAAAACAATGAGATAAAAAAGTAGGGCCATAACTTTCATACTGAAATTCACAACCACACTTTTATACAAGCACCTCATAGTATATAATGCAATACTATTCATAGGGGTCTGATCTAACACTTATCCACATATAATCAAGGTCTGACAAAACATGATGGGATATCAGTCCTCATCAAGGGTCATACTCAGGATCCTCCTCGTGGTCATCTTCATCTCCAAAATCTTCCCCCTCATTTGGTTCCACATCAGGGTTCTCCTCTTCAGATTCCTCCTCCTCAGGCTCCTCATCAGGGTCCTGAAATGATTATTCAATAACCATTGAGACCACGTCTCAGCAAGTTCTACCCCCTAAGACTCGATTAGTAAATCAATATATCTTAGGGTTGCCTATGCACAACACGAGTCGGAGAACTTACCTTGGCTTCAGATTCCACTTGCATGTTAGCATAGACCAAATAGGCATCCAAGCAATCACATCACTGATCGAAGCATCGATCAAATCGACCTAGTCGATTGCATCTCAATCAAATCATTCAACGGTCAATTCCATTCACAACATTATGTCAAAGTAATGATCAATCGACTTAGTCGATTACATAGCAACGAGACCACTTCCGGTCATTTCAACTATTCCCACTCAATTCCCAATTATGAATCACGGTCCTTAGGACACAACTTATTAATAGGTGGTAATCACGGCCCCACCGAGCAATTTTCTTAGATTGAGTGGCATCACGGCCCCACTCGGCAATCTTAAACTTAGTGGCATCACGGCCCCACTCGGCAAATTTAGACTTTAGTGGCATCACGGCCCCACCTGGCAATTTTCTTAACTTGGTGGCATCATGGCCCCACTTGGCAATTTTCTTAACTTTGGTGGCATCACGGCCCCACCTGGCAATTTTCTATCCAACTCACAACCTCACACGGTTATTTTCCCTTAAAATAATGACATTTCCAATTTTAGGATAAATCCCCACAACCATCAATCACACTCAATTTTCACAAATCGGTACTCAATTAAACAAACAGAGAGTACCACAATAATCAGCACGAAATTCCGGTCACCGACCATCCCGGTTGAATTTCCGGAAAAATAAATAATTAAATAAATAATTTCGAAAAATAAATAAATAAATATTAAAAATCCAATTTAGGCCCATAATGCCTGATTGGAAGCCGAGACGAGCCCAGAATATTATCAAGACTTGTTCAATAAATAACATGGCATGTCTACTTGCTAATGTCTATTTCTAACCACTTAACATGCATCATTAAGTCTCTAATTTAATTATCTAAATTAATCTAACCACCTAATTGCATTTAATTAAATCTAACCAACCCCTAAGCATCATTAGCCGACTAAAAAAACATCAGTGAGTAAAACTCACTTAATAAACGCGAAGACCGAGACACTACGACGGCGACGCTGGCGGATACTCGGGCCGGGCCAAGAAACCTTGCAAGCCCACAGAAATATCTGGGTTCAGACTGAACTTGGGCCGACTTGCTTCGCGGCTGAACTGCTAAAACTTCTTGGGCTTCAAGTTGTGGGCTTACTTTGGACCGGGCTGCTTCTAACCAACTTGGGCTTCAAATTAATTGAAAATGGGCTGCCGACTCAAGAGCTGCTGGATTGGGCTGAGCTGACTTCAAGATGGGCTGCTTTCTCATGGGCTGAAATAATCTAAATTTAACTTGGGCTGCACGGGCTTGGAACTTCAAATGGGCTTCGGTGAGCTAGGCTTCTTCGAGGAGACTTGTTGGAGTCACGAACGAGCTGGGCTGCTGACGGGCCGAAGGTGCTGAAATTCACGGCTGGTTTCGCTGGCGTCACGCGCGGGAGGCACGAGCTGAGGAAGACGCAGGCGAAGAATGGAGTGGCTTCCGGTTTTGCTCGGTTGAAGACACGTGCATGGAGGAGCTTCGCTCGGTGGGTCTGCTAGGTCAGCAAACCGTTTGAAGAGATGCAAGATGGACCGAAGTTTCGGTGGATTGGGATTCGGTGGAGTGGCTTCGTTGTTGGGGTCAACCGGACTTTGCTGGTTGACCGTCGAAGACGCGTGGGCGACCAAAATCACTGAAGCCGAAGTGAAGCAGCTGCTGGGTTTGCTGGCCGAAGATGGAGCCGTGAAGACAGGTGCGTGGACAGCAGAATTCCAGTGGATGGCAGAGTCAACAAACCGTTGCATGGTTGACTCGATGAGGGTTGTTGATGCGTGGAATTGTGGCAATCAACGGAAGGGATGGAGGGACTGAATTCGGTGGCAGGGAGAGATGGTGCGGTGGATCTTCGAGGCTGCCGTAGAGAAGAAATAAAAGAAGAATGGATGGGTTTTTGTTTTTCTTATTCGCTGGTGGGGGTAGAGAGAGACGTGGGGAATGGGCAGAGGAATAATAAATTGAGGAGAAATCGGGGTGAGGCTTGCGACCGATAAAACTCACAAAAAAAGAACATGAAGAATTGAAAAGAGAGGGAGGTCGGCCGCGAAGGGGATGGCTCACACGATCGGAAAGGAGGAGGAGAGAGAGAGGCAAGAAAGTCAAGGGAAATATCTTCAAATTTCATCATGAATTGGTCTAAAAAGTCTTCAATCTTATCTCTACCATTAAACTCTTGTCCCCTCTAATAGTTTCTTGCTCTAATTTCCCACAAAATTATCCAAATTAATACCAATGTTGAACACCCCATCTTAAGATCCGAATTTCATTGATTTGGGCTTCAATTCCTCACCAAAATTCCCAATTTAATGTCCAACTTCATCAAAGAAATTGCCCATACCATTTCTGCAATTCCCTAATGCCAAATAGTTTAGTTTGGAAGTCAAACTCTCCTCAATTCGGCCAATCCGAATTTCCGATAATTTCCGCGACGTCCGATTCAATTTTCCGTAAAAATCCCGAACTCGATGGAATTTCTCCAAAAGACAAGACGACGTCCGATAAATGAACCGTGACAGGCTCGAACGTTCGATTTCCGAAACTGAATTTAATTTTGTGGTTAAAATCGACCGAACGCGATTTTAGTCCGATCCGACTTATTGAGTAGCTTTTTAGGGATTTTACTGTGGTTATATCCCTTAACGGCTTCACCCAATAGATTGGTTAACTCGTGAGTGATTAGCTCAGAGAAAAAGGACCATCGGCGCGTCGACGAGATGCCCATTTCATATATTCGGAACGGGGTCGAAATTCGGGATGTCACAATGGCAAAGCGGAGTTCCTATGATATTATAAAGCTGCAATCATTTGATGTTACTAAATTTCATGGCTGAAAATTACATGTTCAATTTGGCATGAAAGAACGTGACATATTCTATACTGTGTTAAGTGATTTTGCATCTACTACTGAAGATGTGGATGAATATCAATGGAACAAAGATGAGGATTTTTGTAGAGATTACTTGTTGAACTCTCTAAATCTTAATCTGGCTATGACTTATAGTGAGTATAAGACGGCAAAAGAGATATGAGATCACTTGAACGCTTAGTTCCAAAAACAAGAGGGGCTCTCTAAAACTCTCCTACTGGAGAAATTTTTTGACTTTAAATTCACTATGAATTCAAGCATCACCTCTTAGTTAGTTGAATTTGAGAACATGAGGAACAAGCTGAAAGATGATAACTCTGATATGTCCGATAATCTCTTTGTCGATCTTGTGTTGAGCAAACTACCAATTGAATGGAGTTCTTTCAAGACTGAAATGCACAGACTGAAGGTACAGATGAGACTGGATGAATTAAAGAGGTATATTCACATTGATGATCAAAATATTACTAGGAAGAGTTTGGAACAAGTGGAACAACAAAAGTCAGTTGCCAACTTAGTTTCACACTCCAATAAACCTCAGAAAAAGTCCAAGTCACTAAAATGTGAATCCTCTTTACAGTTAGAGGCCAAAAAGACTATCTTCAAAAAGAAGAAGAATGGCAAGTGCCATAACTGTGGAAAGTGGGGTCACAAGGCAGCATAGTGTAAGTTGCTGAAGAAGCCAAAGAATGACACATCACAAAATGAGGCCAATATGCTAATTAGAGGATCTGAGCCTCGAATCTTCATTGGAATGATGAAGAATGGAAATGCCAGTGTCTCTTCTGAGTGGTGATTGGATAGTGGTGCTACTTGTCACGCTACAAATGACAAGAACTTATTCACTAAGGTCACAGAAGTGAAAGACACTGAGGAAAATTGCAATGGTGGTGAGGTAAATGTGACTCATGCTGGAACTGCAAATTTGATGCTTTCTTCAGGTAAATTACTAACTCTGAAACATGTTAGAGTAGTACCTTTACTTAAGAAGAATTTGATATCTATGAGTTTACTTGATAAAGCTGGTATGTTTTTTTCAACTATGAATGGTAGAGTAACTTTATCTGTTAACTCATATTATTTTGGTTGTGTATTCATGGTTAATGGTATGTATAGGTTGAGTTTAAATGCTGATAGCATAAACCATATAAATTCTACTTTGATTGATCCAAAGTTGCTACACAATAGATTTGGACATGTGAATTACAGGAAAATGCAACATCTAGCTAAAACTCACAACATTCCCTTAGATATTTGTATTCGATTTGATAAGTGTGAAGTGTGTGCATAGGCTAAAATCACTAGAAAACCCTTTAAGTTGGTTTCTAAAAGCACACAACTTCTTGAGCTAATATATTCTGACATTTGTGATTTTAGAAATTACATTACTAAAGGTGGTCGGGAGTATCTAATAACATTCATAGACAATTTTTCTAGATATTGTCATGTTTATTTGTTGAAATCAAAAGATGAGGCTTTTGAAAAATTAAGACCCCGTGGTTTCGCTCTCCCTACTCTAACCGATTGTTGTACAGGAAGTGGTAGATTTATGAGCAGTTGGTAGCGGGTGGATGGCTCTGACTGTTTGGTAATTGGAACTCACATTCTTTTCCAGACTTAAGATGTGGACTCCCTGTAAGTCTCCACCCATTTTTGTTGTAAGATGTAACTGGGATGGTGACATTATTGTCGAAATCCAAGCATGTAGCCATGGATTGTAGTGTTTCGAGTTAGCTTTGCCGACGTGCGTTCCATGAATTGAAATGGGATGTTTAAGTAGACGTAAGAAAAAGGGGAATTGGTTGGACTCTGTTGACTGTTTCCTCAAAACGAGTATGAAGATGATGAATATCGTGTCATCTTCAGAGGCTCTTGTTGAGGGAACAGATATTGGTTCCGATATTCATTTTGACATATTTGCCTGTGGTTCAATGTCTCGGGACTTCTGGATTGTTGGGCGTGGTTGTGAAAGAGTGTCGTTTTCTACTGGGAAACGCTGTAATTCATGGAATGAAAGGATGGCTTTTGCTTGTGTGGCATGTTCTTCGACGAAGAGTGATTTTTAAACGGAGCTAGCTCTACTATTCTTCGGAAGCTCGTGGCTAAAGATTGTTTGGCCTGAACGGTGAGATCTCGCTTCGCACGAGTTGGGAATGTTTTGTATTCGTAGGACCACCAATACATTTCTGTTAAGCCAAGACCGGTCGATCCTTTTGACCAAAGCACGTTTTGGCGTGGGAGGGAGAGTTTTAGAACGACAATTTGAAAAACAGTCGCAGGTTAGTCTTACCATATCTCAAGTTCCGGTGAATTTTGAATGCCTTATGAAGATGGGATTCCCAGGCATAGGATGGTTTCAGATGGGCACAATTCAGAAAAATTTAAAAAAAGTTGAAAAAGTTAATACACCTCAACAATTTTAAATCAAAATTAGCTAGAAAAATTATATTGATAATTTGTAAATTGATAAATAAAAAAATATTTTAAATTAAATTGACATAATTAAAAGGTTTAGGACTGTAATAGTAAATTGTCGAAATTATTAATTATTGAATTCATTGCTGAATGTTGCTTGACCTTGAGCCTAGAAGAGATCGTCCTAAAGATCTCGGGCTCAAACATCAGCAAGGTTTGGCAAATGAGGAAGCTCTTTGGGCCGTGAATGGTAGAACCCACTGGGATTCTCGGCGGGGAGGGCAATGCCAGATTTTATCCTGCCCGCCACTGCTAAGAGCTCCGCTCTAAAAGATGTCATGGGAAATTGGGTGTTTGATGAGAGGGCTATAGCTGATATGGTTGTTCCAGAAGATTGTTCTGTAGTGGAAAGAACTCGTTGTCTTAATGAATCTGGGCTTCCCGTGGTGCTGACTAATGTTTTATCTGAAGAGGATACACGGCATCAACCTGTGGCGGAAGAGATAAGAATGCGCTTTGAAATCTCAATCCCTGCCAAACGCCTGGACCGGACGGGCTCCATGCTGTTTTCCGAAAGTTCTCAATCGCTTTAGACCTTTTCTCTTTTGTCACTCATCTTACGTAATTGTGAAAAGATCCTCGTTCAAGGACCGAGACCTATACTTGATGTATAAGTCATTCTAGGGCCGAATGGAATGGGAGGAAGACTAAGAGGAAAAGGAATCTCGTGGCAATAAAGGTCGATAGAGCAAAGGCTTATTATAAAATAGAAGGGGACATTGCTACAAGGAACAAGACCACAACTGTTTTAGATGAAGCTCGTGTTCCAAGAAGCCAATAGGCACGCGCCGCGTGGATGCCATGACAAAGCTGGGTTTACATCGACAATGATGAACATTAGTTTCCTAACAATATTTTCCCCATTAAAACTAAAGACTTTTAGGTAACCACCTTGAAGGAGTTTGGACTCCTCTTACCGCGAAAGGGGATGGGAGACCAGAAATTGGCTTAAGTCGCGGTCGTGATGGAAATATTAAAGAGCTGGATAAAGGCCCACTTTTGGCAAAGCATCTCTTTTTTGGGTCCTCTTCTTCTGAAATGCATCTCTCTTCGGTCTTTTGGCAAAGACGGGCTGGTGCACTCAAGCACGCCAGAATGGAAGCCGTCCCCTTTTCCCCCTCGAATTTTCGTCGGTGAAACGTCATTTTCGTCTCGTTGCAAAGGAGGGAAAATGACGCTGCATCTGCCCGAAGACGTAGACTTTCGTTGGCCTTGGACCTTACATCTTTCCAAAGCAAACAGCGCCGCCTATCTGTCCTTTAGCTTAATTTCTTATACACCAAGCTATCTCTTGATCTTTTCCTTGTGTTTTCCAAGGATTTTGTCAATACGTTTCTTTTCCTTAAACAATGAGATTAAGAGGGGAGTGCTGGCACCTTAACTCTTGATCCAAACTTTGGTATCTTTTTAAAAAGGTAAATGCAACGAGAAATGGATCAACGACATATTTATAATATTTCATGATCACATAATAATCAGCATAAAAATCTCATCTGTATTGGATTTTATTAGGTTTATCACGCTTCCTAACAAACAATCAATGTAAACCGTCCCGGCTTTTCTTGCCACGTAGGAGGATTAAAAGAAGGTCGGTAGCTCCGGCCAGAATTCAAATGCCCACAAAGATAAGACCGGAAGATGAAGACTTTCTTTCAGTAACGCTCATCCCTCAAAGTATGCCTCTGTAGCCACTCCCTCCAAGCCTCTCTCCTCTTTTCCATTCAACACCCTTTCTTTTCGCTTGTCAAAAAGCAAAACTCACATATCATATCACCCACAAAAAGAAAATTATGGGCAGCATCTGCACTTCCAAAGAGGTCGAAATAGAGCTCCCCACACTTCTTAGGGTTTACAAGGACGGCACGGTCGAGCGCCTCTCCGGTAATGTCTGGTTCTGCTTAATCTTATTACTGAAGTTTCGTGTTTCGATGGTGGATGAACCCTTTTCTAGAAAAAATAAGGTTTCATCGTAACACTCCATCGTGAAAAGGAAGGCATTTTTCCCCCTAATATGGCGATATGAGCGAATTAAGTCATTTTTTTTAGCTTGGTACAAGAAATTTCAGTAGACTTTGTCTGCATGATATGGTTCAAGTCGTGTGAGTCGTCAAACTTTGCTTCATTTACAGGCACTCCATATGTCCCGCCTTGCTTGGAGGACCCCAAGACCGGCGCCGCATCCAAAGACATCACCATTCGCGAGGACCCTCTCATCCAAGCAAGACTCCATCTCCCGAAACTCGAACCTGTTAACGAGCAGCCTGAGAAGCTCCCCATCTTGGTCTACTACCACGGTGGTGGCTTCTGCATCGAATCTGCCTTCTCTCTGGTCGAGCATCAGTATCTCACCACCCTTGTCGCAGAAGCCAAGATACTCGCCGTCTCCATTGAGTACAGGTATGTTCTAATTTATACACAGAGAAACTTCAAGAGGACTTTTGTCCTCCAAGGTCCTTGTCTGGAGAAAAACCAGTAACTTTTTCTACTCAATTGTTTTATGGAGAAGGGATTATGTAGTTACATTTATCACTTTTAATGCTAAGAAGACGACATGTATGCGTATATATAAAGTTTAGTTTATGACGATCTCATTTTATGTTAAGCCTATATTGTTAGCACCCTTGCAAAAGTGAAAATATTATCTTATGTCCATTGTCACGTCGTACCGACTATGGTGAACATAAGATGTGTACATGAGAATAAGGTAAAAAGCTCTCACCTATTCAACATTGTTCATGTAAATTTTCTTTGTTTCCTATACTCTACCTCTACAATGAGTCCGATTGATGAGTTTCCCCAAAAACTAGTTAAGTTAGGTAAAAATGATAATGGGGTTTATCCATGTGATAAAAATAATAATGGTGGTTGCTTATTTTCTCACAGGTTAGCTCCTGAATGCCCTGTACCCACCATTTTCGACGATTGCTGGGAAGGCCTCCAGTGGGTGGCTTCACACTCGATCGACAACGGTGGACCTGCCGTGAAAGAGCCGTGGCTGGCTGACCACGGCGACTTCCACCGTGTCTTCGTTGCCGGTGACAGCGCTGGAGCCACCATTGCCCACAACGTCCTCATGAGGGCCGGCCGCGACCCTATAGTTGGTGGCATAAAGATATCCGGCGCTTACCTGACCCACCCCTATTTCTGGGGCTCTGAACCTATCGGGTCAGAGCCTAAGACGGATCACGACGAAGAGCTTCCGCACATAGTCTGGACTTCCTTGTACCCAACGGCAAAGGGCGGGATCGATAGCCCGATGATCAACCCGTTCGTGACCGGGGCCCCGAGCCTGGCGGGCCTCGGATGCGGGAGGTTGTTGGTGAGCGTGGCGGAGAAGGACCTACTGAGAAACAGAGGGTTGAAGTACTGCGAGGCAGTGAAGGAAAGTGGGTTCAAAGGAGAAGTGGAGTTGGTGGAGGCTGAAGGAGAAGACCACGCTTTCCATATCGTGACTTACGAGAAGGAGAGTGCGCAGGTCATGATCAAACGGTTGGCTGCTTTTCTTAACAAAACTTGCTAGCTTGTTTGCTTTCTTTTCGTCTGACTTTTTACAAGGCTGTTCTTGTCTGCTTTGTGAACGTAAGCAGTGCTGTCGCTTTTCTATGTATTATATAGACTGTTGTTGTGATATTTGTTACATTTTCAAAGATCAAGTGGCATCCCGAGTTACGAGAAGGAGAGTGCGCAGGTCATGATCAAACGGTTGGCTGCTTTTCTTAACAAAACTAGCTAGCTTGTTTGCTTCCTTTTCGTCTGACTTTTTACAAGGTTGTTCTTGTGTGCTTTGTGAACGTAAGCAGTGCTGTCGCTTTTCTATGTATTATATAGACTGTTGTGATATTTGTTACATTTTCAAAGATCAAGTGGCATCCCGAGATAACTTAGGGATCAGAATCATCTCAGCTCGTAAGGTGGTGAATGTGTATGCTTAATACACCCATGGAAAAACAGTCACATCGCCTTTGGAAGAATTCAATAAGGTCCTCGCCATCGAAAGCAATGTTCAAATAATATAAAATTGATTGTTGAATTTGAGCAAGTTGGTTGCGGGTTCCTAGATTTGGTTGTTGATGTTTTACAAAGAAAGCCTTAATTCATGGTAGGCGCCTCAAGAAAAATGAAGGAAACAAAATGCAAGCATTTAATGAAAAAAGAGCTAATGAAGCATCAGGAAAGAAAGAAATCAATAGGTGATATTTATGGTGAGTCACGTGAACTTAAGAATGAAAGTCTCATTAAATGCTAGCAGGGGCATATAAAGGAAGAGATTATGGGCACCTAGAAAACTTTCTTCTTTATTAAATCACACGCTTATCTTGGAGCAAAGAGTCAAGGGTACAAACAGTTTTTCGAATAGAGAACTTCATCTATAAATAAAGCACTCGTGAAGCATTGTAAGAAAGCCGCAAAACCAGAGTGAGCTCCATAAATAGAGTTAGAGCACGAGCATTTGCATTTCAATAAAAAGTTCTCCATCTAGTCTTCGTTTGTGCTTTTGTTCCAAATTTTCACAGTTAACATTATTCTTTCGGCTCCAACAAGTCACTGCAAAAGCCTTGTCGGAAGACGACGCTGGTTCTGATCCCGATCACGTCTCCATCGCTCCCTCGTCCACCTCAATTACCTTGCTACCTGGTCGAACCGTTCTCATAGTTCTTTTGATCGAACAAACTTTTCGCCATAATCATTATTGGATGTGAAAAGTACGCATGACCTTGATGCACATGAGGGCAGCCTTTGCGATAGCTTTCGTTCCTTTATCATGTAGCCTCCAAAGTGAAGTATGTATCACATATTGATTTGATAATGATGCCTCGCCTCTTACAGGATCTTGTATAAAACAATTCATTAATTATGTCCACGACTAGAGGTTACACAGATTGGGATCGTGTCCCCACTTTGGTCCTTGAAAGTTTGGTAGCGTCTAGCTTTCGAAAAGATTGAAACGAGAATTGTCGTTACTAATTCTCTATTATAACCGAATCCTTGGAGAAGAGGAGACTTGTGGCTCCGAAGATCCCTAGTACTTATGAAATGAGCTTCTATATGGCTCCTTGAGGTGGGAACGATTGTCCACAGATTCCTAGACTTTTCTATTATGTCAATTTAATCCTAACCTTTAATCAATTTATTCTTTGTTTGTTTTGCAAAAGACATTTTGCATCATTCAGGACATGAGTTAATGGAAAAATTATATTTAAATTCAAGAAAATGATTTCCTTTATAAAAAATTGAAAATTATTTTCCAAACTACTACTAAATATCGACGTTTGAACAAGAAACTTTGTGTTTGAGCATGGAAACCCTAACACTCATTTCTAGATCCTAGCGCCTGTGACTGGGACCCTAGTGTTGGTGCCTAAGTCATTAGCATAAGTGCTCGGATCCATCGAGGCCAGTTTGAGGCCTTGGTGCTCATGCCTATACCTGATGCCTTGGCACTTGGGCTCAAGTTCACAAAGGCTGAGTGTGGGAACCTGGTACCCATGTTGGGGTGCTTGATGCCCGTGCTCAATTTCTCCATGCCCGAGCCCTAATCCATCAAGGCTAAGGCGACCCAATGCCCATGCCCAGATACATTAAGTTCAAACACAAGAACTCGGGGGTCAGGCTCAGGTCCTTGGTGCCCAAGCTCTAATCCATCGAGGCTAAGCTTGAGACCCTGTTCTTGTGCTCGGGTCCCCGATGTTCGAGCCCATATCCACCAAGGTTAGGCTCAGTACCTCAATGCTTGTGCTCGAATCCCTTGTGCTCAAGCCCGAGTCTATTGAGGTCCTGACTCTTGGCCTTGGTCCTAGGTTAGTCGCTGTTTAAGCATTAGTAACTTGTGCATAGGTAGTAAGATCCCAGTTCTAGCCTTGCTGGACCCCATCCCAAGCATAGGGGCCCCGGTCACTGTTATTTAGGTCTTGAGCAAGAGCACAAACACCAATTCAAAGGCCACAGAAGCTAAGCCCAAGGCCCCGATGCCTCGTGTTCGAATCCCTGGCCCACAAAGACAAGGTGTGGTACCTCGATGTTTGGGTGCATAGAGGTTGGGCTAAGGACCTAGGGCTCCGGCTTGGGTCCAACTCGAGTCTTTGACACTTAAGCACCGGTCTATTGAGGCATATATCCTAATGTGCTATTTTTTTTCTCTTCTCTTCTAACAAGTCTGACATGCGAGTCTAAAATATGGATTGCTTGTTTTTTCTCCAAATTTTATGAATTATTGAAATAGAGTTGAATTTGTCAAATTGAAACAATGAATGATATTAATAAATGGTGTATTAATGTTTTTAGTGTAAATTCATTTTAGGCTTTTTTATTATTTATTTATTTGTGAATTTGAATCAAATTAATTTGATTGAAATAATCATAAAAATGATAATTTATTATGTGTATATGAAAATATATATTTAATATATAACGTATCCCAACGTGTTGGAATTCTCTATTTTTTGAGCTACAAAGTGTTGGTGTGTTGTGTCATATATTGCGTGTCAGTATTGGTGCTACTCATGTTATAACCACTATGCATTTTCTCTGCAGGACAATATTTCTGATTTTGTTAGGGTAGGAGGTGTTCAAAAGCTGCAAGACGGAGAACTTATCGTCCAGGTGGGTAGGAGAAGGGTTAAACGCATTGTATTTAGAATTACTTTTCACACAAAGCATCTTAATATGAGTGCAATCGACAACATCTTTGCAAGCTACAGAGGTTTGCGTTGCCAAAACTTTGAAAAGATTAGAGAAGAAGATTCATGGCCGAGTGAGTATCTTAATTTCGTAGTCTCATACTCCTTTGAACTGGACTCGGTATTGTTCTCAATGATTTTATGTTTCTCTTTTTGTTGGGTACATAAATGGAAGGAGTTCTTTCTGTTTTTTTCTTGCCCTGATGGGCTTTAATATGTTGCTTTCTTTGTGCAGCTTTTGAATCATTTACTACATTTGATGCGCGTAGCAGAGAAGACTGTTCAAAGACGTGTTGCTTTGGCTCTTGCTCATCTCTGTTCTCCAGATGACCAGCAAACAATTTTTGTAGATAACAATGGTCTGTGATGCTCTCTCTCTCTCTTTCAATACTTCTATAATTAAGACTTTAAATACTTCTATAATTAGGACTGGCTTATTGCCTTTTTACTTTTAAGCTGTCATACTCATAGTATCTGATTACTCTGTATTCTCTGAAGGGTTGGAGCTGCTTGTTGGCCTGCTTATTTGTTCGAGCCCTCGGCAGCAACTCGATGGTGCTGTGGCATTGTTCAAGTTAGCTTACAAAGCAATGTCTCTTTCTCCCGTTGATGCAGCGCCTCCCTCTCCAACGCCACAGGTCACTGGCCATCCAATGTGTGCTTGATTTTCTTTTATCATTTCAACTGTCAATTCTGGTCAGATAATATGGTCCAGAAGAATGTAAGGTTTTGTGCGTGCAAAAGATCTTCGTCAGCAGCATTGTTTCATTTCATAGTCCGGGAGCAGCATGTGAACAACTCTACCCTGTCCGATGTAACATTTCTAGTTGGAGGTTCAAAAGATCTATGTCAGCAGCATCTAATGTGTGCTTGATTTTCTCATAAATTGCCTTTTGTTTCATTACATAGTCCGGGAGGATTGACCCGTTCTATTTATTTTTCTCTTTCAAAGTTTTCAAATATATATATATATACATATATGTGTGTGTGTTATTATTTGGCTAGAAAGGAGTCTTTTGTGCATACGAGTATTTTTAGATCTGATCTGGAAAATAAAATTTGATCCAGTGCTTAAAAACTTTCTCACTGCAGGTTTATCTAGGGGAGCAGTATGTGAACAACCCTACCCTGTCCGATGTAACATTTCTAGTTGGAGGTTCCTGAAAATTGTCGTGCTCTGTTTTGTTAGTGACTGTCTCGTACATTGATCATTCATAAATAAATTGTGCATGATGATTGCCTTCTGAAGATGGGATTCCTAGGTATAGGATGGTTTCGGATGGGCATGATTCGGAAAAATTTTAATTTTTAATTTTTTAAATTATCTATGTCAATAATTTCAAGCTAAAATTAGTTGGAAATATTACATTGATAATTCGATGAAAAGTTTATGATTAAATTATCAAATTTCTCAAAAAGTGTAGAATTAAATTGACATAACTAAAAAGTTTAGGATTGAATTAGTAAATTATCAAAAGATTATATTTAATTGATCAAAGCCTATGTTGCTTGACCTTAAGCCTAGAAGAGATCGTCCCAAAGATCTCGGGTTTTAACATCAACAAAGTTTGGCAAATGAGGAAACTCTTTGGGCCATGAAAGCTAGAACCAATTTAGGATTCTTGACGGGCTATAGTTGATGTGGTTACTATTCAAATAAGAAAATTGTTCTGTACTGGAGAGAACTCGTTGTCTTTGTGTACCTGAGCTTCTCGTGATGCAAAGTAATGTTTTATCTGAACAGGGTACAAGCATCTCGATGTTCTCGGGGCAAAAGAGGAAATTAAGAATGCGCTTTGAAATCTCAAACTGCACAAAGCACCTCCACCGGACGGGCTCCTTGATGTTTTTTCTTTTGGAAGCGCCGCGTTTGGCGAGGGATTCTTTTTGGGAGATCGTTAGAGCGATTTTTCGAAGTGGCGTTGTCCCTGATGGCATTAACGTATAGTTTGCTTACTCTTATTCCTAAGAAACAAGATCCTGAAGATCTCAATCACTTTAGACCTTTTCTCTTATGTTACGCATCTTGCGTAATAGTGAAATGGTTCTTGTTCAAAGACCGAGACCTATTCTGGATGAGTAAGTCCTTACAGGGCAGAATAAAATGGCAGGAAGACTAAAGAGAGAAAGAGTCTCGTGTCAATAAAGATTAATATGACAAAACCTTATAATAGAATGGAATGAAACATTGTTACAAGGGCTGCAGCAGCTCTGGCTGAAGCACATGTTTCGAGAAGCCAATAGGCGCGCGGACTCTATGCCAAAGCTAGGTCGACATCGATGTTAAAGAACAAAGATCAAAACACAGAATACAAATGCAGATGGAAGTAGAAAAGCTGAAGCAGAAGTAGCTGAACAAGTCATTAAAGAAAAGCTGAGCTGGCAATCTATGAAGAGTTCGAGCAACAGAAGCTGAGCTGGTAATCCGTGAAGAAGATGAGTTGGCAATCCACAAAAGCTGGCTATATAGAAGTTCAAAAACAGAAACAGAAGTCAACTGAGCTGCACGTGTGTCAATGTAACAGTGTAGTCATTCTGTTATTCAATCTTGTAACTGAAGTTGTTAAGTCAGTTTTGGAAGATAGTTAAATTGTTAACTCACTATAAAAGCTTCATATAGTGAAGGTGAGAAAGTAAGATGAACTATTGATTTCTCTCTGTTTTTCTTTGGTATTTTCTGAGAAATAGAACTTCGTAAAGATTGTACAAAGTGATAGGAGAAGAGGAATGTTCTTGACTGATGTATTGATCACTGAGTAAGTACAATATACAGAGTTCTTTCTTCATATACATTCTATCTTCTTCTGTCCTCTGTTTCTTCACATGGTATTAGAGCTTTCCTAGGAGATCTAAATCTTCTTTTGCATTACTGGAAGATTGTACAAAGATTGCATGAGCAAGACGACATCAAGATCTTGTTGATCTTCAGAAAGCTGGTCTTCGAAGGTTACTTGATTGTTCTGTCATATCTTCAAAATTTCTAGATACACAAGATGACAAACAGGTTGCAGAAGTATCCATTTCCGATTCATGTGAATATAGCTAATTTTGTTACAATCAAGTTGACAGAAGATAATTTTCTACTATGGCAAGCTCAATTTCACAGGTTTCTGAAGAGTCAAGATCTGATTGGTTTTATTAATGGTGAAACATCACCACCAACTCAAATGATACAAGCTGAGATTGAGGGGAGTCAAACACAAGTGATGAATCCTGATCATCTAGATTGGATAAAAAATGATCAGTTAATCTCATCCTGGATAAGTGGAGCAGTATCTGAGAATATTCTAAGTCTGATAATTGGCTTAGAGACTTCATTCGAGGTATGGCAGACTCTTATAAATCGTTTTACACAGAGATCTATAGCAAAGGAATTCGAGTTAAGAGGAAAATTACAAGCTTGCAGGAAAAGAGATAGACCATTGAGCGAATATCTTTGAGAATTTAAATCTATTTGTGATCAACTAAATGCTATTGGAAAACCTGTTGATGATATAACCAGAATGTTTGGCATTCTTGAAGGGTTAGGATCAGAGTATGAAAGTTTTAGAACAACCATGTACTGTCTCAAACCTCAGCCAGAATATGATGAGGTTATTTCTCAACTTGAAAGATTCGAGACTAGACTACAAACATACTCTGTGAATCAATTCAATACTAGCCTAGCATATTATGGACAAAGAACAACTGGAATAGGTCTGCAAAAGTCTAATTTCAGGAACCAAAGAGAAAGTATTCGAGGAAGGTATAGCTATGGCAGAGGACAGTCCATTAATAGAAGAGATAGTGGAAATGACTTTACTGGAGCAGGAAGGAATCAACAATATCGAGTAAATAACCTAGATCCACCATAGCAAGATGAGGCTACTAAGGATAACTGGTCTAACTATGGGCAGGGGTTTAGACCATACACAAATCCTTCTCAGAAGTATCAAGGTGTTAGGTCATATCCACCACAAAACTCGAATGGTAATAAGCATGTGCAGAACACAAAGCCAGTGAATAATAGTCCTCTGGAATGCCAAATTTGTAAAAGACCAGGACATACAGCACTTCGATGTTGGTATCGCTTTGACAATTCATATCAAGCAGATGAAATACCAACTGCATTGGCAGCCATGCGTATTGAAGAACCTTATGGTACAGAATGGTACCCAGACACAGGAGCTACATCCCACATTACTGCAGAACCTGGTATGCTTCGTAACTACTCTGCATATAGTGGTACTGATACTGTTATGATAGGAGATGGATCCTGTTTATCAATATCATGTGTTGGTAATGGAATACTTCATACAAAAACAAGTATACTACCACTAAACGATGTTTTAATAGTTCCGAAATCAAGAAGAATCTCCTTTACGTATCAAAGTTAACAGAGATGACTATCCCCGTTCTCTTATTTTTGACAAATATGGGGTATATATGAAGGATAATTACAGCCATACAACAATGAAGCTAGGAAGGAAAATCAAGGGGATGCATCAAGTGGATCCTAAAGCCACAGAAGTTTACTTCACTCAAATTCAACAAAAAGTAGGAGAAGATGTTTGGCATCAAAGGCTTGCTCACACCAGTTTAAAAATAATAAAGCTTATGCAAAGCCAACATCTAATTCAGTATAGTTCAAAGGCTCAAAACATGTGTAGCAATTGTCAGATTGCTAAGAGCTCGGCTTTACCTTTTCCATTCTCAGACTACACGACTAATGTTCCCCTAGAAAAGATACATTGTGATGTTTGGGGACCATCACCAGTTCAATCTGTTCAGAAATTTCGATACTATATCATTTTGTGGATGATTTTTCTCGATATAGTTGGATATATCCAATGAGGCAGAAATCAGAAGTTTATGATGTGTTTGTCCTGTTTCAAAAGTTAGTGGAAAATCAACTTGATCACAAGATCAAAATACTCCAGAGTGATGGAGGAGGTGAGTTTATTAGCGCCAAATTTCAGAACCACTTACAACAGTGTGGTATTAAGCAGAATATTTCTTGCCCTTATACGCTAGAACAAAATGGCCTTTCTGAGAGAAAGCATTGACATGTGATTGAATTGGGCATAGCAATGCTATATCATGCAAGAGTACCATTGAAATATTGGGTAGATGCCTTTATGACAGCAGTTTATATAATCAATCGTCTTCCTACAATAAAGCTAAACATGAACTCTCCTCACCATACATTGTATAAACAGAAACCAGATTATGCTCATCTACGAGTTTTTGGGTCTGCCTGTTATCCTTGTCTCAGGCCCTATACAAAGCATAAGCTTGATCCAAGATCTCTCACGTGTATATTTCTGGGATATAGTGAGAGACATAAAGGTTATAGATGTCTCTTACCTACTAATGGACATGTCTATATCAGTAGACATGTAGTGTTTGATGAGACAATATTCCCTTTCACTCGCATAACAACAGCTGAGTATCAACAAGGATCTGAACTGTACAAACAATGGATAAGAGGAATAGTATTTCCTGGATCTGATACTACAGAACAGGTCCAATTAAAAGTCGATAAGTCTATTGGACACTTGCAGAATACTGGATCAATTCAAACAGTTCCTGGTGTACAGAACAGTGGGGTCAGTACAATCGATCCTACGATTATACCACAAATGAATATAGTACCTGATAATGAGATGCAGACTGCCCTTGATAATGCATCAAGTGACATTGAACCTCCACAGATATCTACAAGTATTGAAGAACAAGGATCTTCGAGCCAAGAATCTATCTTGATACCACAAAGTACTACAGATCAAGCACAAGTTAGTTCTGTATCAGCAAATACACAAGGTACACTTCCTATTCATCCTATGCAAACTAGACTAAGATCTGGAATTACTAAACCTAATCCGAAATATGCATGCCTGGCTAAGTATCACGTTCCTCTTGAACCAAAGTCAGTGAAATCTGCTTTGGCAGACAAAGGATGGTATCGTGCAATGCAAGATGAAATGGATGCTCTGTACCAGAATAAAACTTGGGAATTAGTTCCTAGAACTGAACAAATAAATGTAATTGGATGTAAATGGGTGTTTAAAACAAAACTTGCACCTGATGGAAGCCTTGATAGGTTGAAAGCTCGACTTGTAGCAAAAGGTTTTCATCAACAAGAAGGTATTGATTTCATAGAAACCTTCAGCCCTGTGGTGAAGCATGCTACAATTCGAATAGTGCTCTCTATAGCAATGATGAAACAATGGCAAATTCATCAACTTGATGTTAAAAATGCCTTCTTACATGGTACACTAAGTGAAACAGTTTATATGAATCAACCTCTTGGGTTTCAAGAATCACAGAAACCTCATCATGTATGTCTTCTCAAAAAGTCTCTCTATGGACTTCGACAAGCCCCTCGAGCCTGGTTTGATAAATTCAGCAATTTCTTACTAGAGTATGGCTTCTTCTGTAGCTCAACTGATCCATCATTATTCATCCTACATACTGGTTTAGAGACAATCCTCCTATTACTGTATGTTGATGATATTGTTTTAACTGGAAGTTCATCTCAAATGCTCTCTAACCTCATTAATTCTCTAAGTCTCCAGTTCCATATGAAAGACCTGGGTCCACTTCACTATTTTCTTGGCATTGAAGTTAAGCGTACTCCTGACCATTTGTTTCTTTGCCAAACTAAGTACGCTCTTGATCTTCTAACTCGAGCACATATGTTGGAGTGTAAACCAATTTCCACTCCTCTCTCATTAAGACCAAATACTTTGATCACTGATCCTATACCTCTATCCAATCCCACTGAGTATCGTAGTCTAGTTGGGGGTCTTCAATACCTCACTTTAACTCGTCTAGACATTGCTTATGCTACAAATTTGCTATGCCAGAAAATGCAGAATCCTACTATTGCAGACCTTCATAAAGTAAAAAGGGTTCTGAGATATGTTAAAGGTACTGTTAGTCTTGGAATATTCATCCATTCTCGAAGCACTATGCATCTTTATGGTTTTTTAGATGCAGACTGGGCTGGATGTACTGAAACTAGAAGATCGACCACTGGATTCTGCACATACCTTGGTTCCAATATTATCTCCTGGGCAGCAAAGAAACAACCGACAATAAGTCGATCTTCTACAGAAGCTGAGTATCGTGCCCTTGCATCCACTACAGCTGACCTCACTTGGATCAGTTTTGTACTACGAGACATAGGTTGCTCTCTTACTCCTCCTATTCATCTATACTGTGACAATAAATCAGCCATATCTCTCACTGCTAATCCTGTTTTACATGCTCGAACAAAACATATTGAAGTAGACTTCCATTTCGTTCGAGAAAAAGTGTCTTCCGGATCATTACATGTGAGATATATACCGAGTCATTGTCAACTTGCTGATATTTTCACGAAACCTCTATCACGACTAGCACATTTTCATTTGCGAGTCAAATTGGGAATTTGTTCTCTATCCATTCCCAATTTGAGGGGGGATGTTAAAGAACAAAGATCAAAACACATAATACAAATGCAGATGGAAGTAGAAAAGCTGAAGCAGAAGCAGCTGAACAAGTCATTAAAGAAAAGCTGAGCTGGCAATCTATGAAGAGTTCGAGCAACAGAAGCTGAGCTGGTAATCCGTGAAGAAGATGAGTTGGCAATCCACAAAAGCTGGCTATATAGAAGTTCAAAAACAGAAACATAAGTCAACTGAGCTGCACGTGTGTCAATGTAACAGTGTAGTCATTCTGTTATTCAATCTTGTAACTGAAGTTGTTAAGTCAGTTTTGGAAGATAGTTAAATTGTTAACTCACTATAAAAGCTTCATATAATGAAGGTGAGAAAGTAAGATGAACTATTGATTTCTCTCTGTTTTTCTTTGGCATTTTCCGAGAAATAGAACTTCGTAAAGATTGTACAGAGTGATAGGAGAAGAGGAATGTTCTTGACTGATGTATTGATCACTGAGTAAGTACAATATACATAGTTCTTTCTTCATATACATTCTATCTTCTTCTGTCCTCTGTTTCTTCACAATCGATAGGGACGAATGCAGTGCGATGTCCCCCCATCCAAATTATGCACTTTTAGGTAACCACCTCTAAAGTTGTTTGGACTCCTCTTAACGTGGGAAGTGGATGGGAGCCGGGACACTGTCTAAGTAGTGGTCGTGATGTTTTTCTTTGTTCTACCTAAAAAAAGAAGAAAATACAAAAAGCCCGCGTTTGTAATTGTTAAAAAGTTGGAAAAAGCCTTACTTTTATAAAGCATATTTCTTTGGTCCTCTTCTTTTGATAAGTATCTCTCCTTGGTCCTATTCTTCTGAAAGGCATCTCTCTTTGGTCTTTTGCAAAGAGAGGCTGATGCACTCGAGCCCGCCTGAATGGAAACCATCACTTTCCCCTTCTGTGTCATTTTCGTCTCGTTGCAGAGGATAAAGACGTGGGAAAATGATGCTGCATCTGCCCAAAGACCTAGACTTTCGTTGGCCTTAGACCTTGCAATTTTTCCAGCGCAAACAGCTCCCCCTATCTGTCCTTTGGGTTATTTTCTCATACACCAACTTATCTCTTGATAATTTCCGTGTGTTTTCTAAGGATTTTGACCACAATAAAAATCAATTTTCCTTCTCGAAGAAGATATTAGTCAGCAAGCTAATGCGCTTCTCCAATCCGAGCCTACGGTTATGTTGTTCTTTTGCCATTTCAGCCGAACGCTCGTGCCAATCCTTCCTGTAGTTTTGTTGAAAATCGGTCAGAATGTTTGACTTAAAAGTTTTTTGCCGTTAGGAAACATGGCAATGATTCATTCATAAGGATATCTAATCAAATGTAAGACCATGGTTATTGGGTGAGTTGGACCTTACTGACAAACCGAATGTATACCACATCGCGCATTTTGACAAAAGCATTGAAGAGACAGATCGAGACCGAAAAATCGACACGTTTCTCTTCCTCAAACTATGAGATTGAGAGGGGAGTGTGGGCATCTGAACTCTTGATCCGTGCTTTGGTATCGTGTCAAAATGCCCAACTTAATGGCTTTAATCTGTTGAGGATTGGCCCATCGATATATTTACATTACTTCACGATCACATGATAATCAGCCTAAAAATCTCCATTTGTTTTGGATTTTATTAGGGTTCATCACGCTTTCTAACAAACAATCAATGTAAACCGCTCCGGCCAGAATTCAATTGCCAACAAAGACAAGACCGGAAGATGAAGACTTTCTATAAGTATTACTCATCTAGTCTCCTCAGAGCATGCCTTTATAGCCACTCCCTCCAACCCTCTCTTTTCTTGTCCATTCAATACCCCTTTCTTTTCTCTTGTCTAAAAGCAAAACTCACGTACTATATCATCCACAAAAAGAAAATTATGTGCAGCAAAGAGGTTGAAAGAGAGCTCCCCGCATTTCTTAGGGTTTACAAGGACGGCACGGTCGAGCGCCTCGCCGGTAATGTCTGGTTCTGCTTCATCTTATTACTGAAGTTTTGTGTTTCGATGGTGGATGAATCCTTTTGTAGAAACAGTAAGGTTTCATTGTAACACCCCGTCGTGAAAAGGAAGGCCATTTTCCCCCTAATATGGCGATTTGCACGAATTAAGTCTCTTTTTAAGCTTGGTACTCGTAATTTCAGTAGACTTTGTCTGCATGACATGGTTCAAGTCGTGTGAATCGTCGAACTTTGCTTCATTTCCAGGCACTCCGTATGTCCCCCCTTGCTTGGAGGACCCCAAGACCGGCGTCGCATCCAAAGACATCACCATTCGCGAGGACCCTCTCATCCAAGCAAGACTCCATCTCCCAAAACTCGAACCTGTTAACGAACAGCCTGAGAAGCTCCCCGTCTTGGTCTACTACCACGGTGGTGGCTTCTGCATCGAATCTGCCTTCTCTCTGGTCGAGCATCAGTATCTCACCACCCTTGTCGCGGAAGCCAAGATACTTGCCGTCTCTGTTGAGTACAGGTATGTTCTAATTTATACACAGAGAAACTTCGAGAAAAGGACTTTTTTCCTCCAAGGTCCTCATCTGGAGAAAAAACCAGCAACTTTTTCTACTCCATTATTCTATAGAGTTGAAGGGATTACGTTGTTATATTTATCACTTTCAATGCTAAGAAGACATCGATACGTTTGTGGGCGAGTGATTCCAGAATAGTGGAATTTTCTGGTTAAGTGTATAGGGATGGTTGTCGATGGATGAAATGTAGAATGCAAGAGAGAATATGATCACCACCAAGGTCTAAAGGACGCATCACCTACCAAGAATGAAGATTGGGATTGACGAAGTTGACAACCAAGGCTTAAAGGACAAGCCACTTGCCAAGCATACAGGACTTTGAGATAGAAGAAACTCACCATTAGGGCTTAAAGAAAAATCACCGGTCGAGGATAAAGCACTTAATGGCTCACCACCAAGGAGTAATCTACTATCCAAATATAAAGAAATCAATTTAGAAGTTATCCATTTCCAAAGATATTTGTTTATATAGAGAAAAATCTCACGAATTTTCTTTCATAAAAATCATCTGCCTACAAATAAGAATTCTCCTCAATTTATAGGAGAACTTCCAACATAGGAAATAGACAAACAGTAAATAGACTTGGGAAATATAAAGGAAATAATGACTCGGGAATTTAGAACTCTGACTCTTCAAACTTGCACAATAATAAAGACTCCTAGCAACTTAGAGATGTAATTAAATGACGTGGGACCTTGCATTCTTGATTTTTGTCAGCCTTGTGCTTTATCTTCAAAATTCGTTCACCCACCTTGACCAGCAAACAACCACATTAAAAGTTCATCAAATATCCATGGAAATTGCCTAGAATAGCCTCCCATCATATGTTGTTGTTTGGCCTTGCAACCAGCAATTAACATGGTGAATTGACTACTCCCTAATCAGTTTCTTGATCGATAGTTTCCCCATTGATAATTTTATTTCTAGACACATCAAATTATATTATGCTTAAATTTTGCCTCGAATTGAATTATCATTCTTGGTGCTGAGTTTGTCGATGCAGTTTATTCAGATGCTACTCCATCGGACATGTATGCGTATATATAATCTTCAGTTTTTGATAATCTCATTTTACGTTAAGCCTTTAATGTTTTTTTTTTGGTAAAAGTACGAATTAAGCCTTTAATGTTAGCACCCTTTCAAAAATAAAAATATTATCTTATGGCTATTGCCACGTCGGACCGAGTATGATTGAACATGAGATGTGTACATGAGAATTAGGTAAAAAAGTCTCACCCATTCAACATTGTTCATGTAAAATTCTTTGTTTTCCTATACTCTGCCTCAGCAATGAGTCCGATTAATTTCCCCAAAAATTTGTCAAGTTTGATAAAGAATGATTATTGTGTTTATCCAAGTGTGGTTAAAAATAGTAATCGTGCTTACTTATTTTCTCACAGGTTAGCTCCCGAATGCCCCATACCCGCCATTTACGACGATTGCTGGGAAGCCCTCCAGTGGGTGGCTTCACACTCGGTCAACTGTGGAGCCGCCGTGAAAGAGCCGTGGCTGGCTGATCATGGCGACTTCCACCGTGTCTTTGTCGGCGGCGACAGCGCTGGAGCCAATATCGCCCACAACGTCCTCATGAGGGCGGGCCGCAACACTGTACTTGGTGGCATAAAGATAGCCGGCGCTTACCTGACCCACCCCTATTTCTGGGGCTCTGAACCTATTGGGTCAGAGTCCAAGACCGATCGCGACAAGGGCCTTGCGCATGTAATGTGGACTTTCTTGTACCCGACGGCCAAGGACAGGATCGATAGCCCGATGATCAACCCGTTTGCGACTGGAGCCCCGAGCCTGGCGGGCCTCGGGTGCAGGAGGTTGTTGGTGAGTGTGGCGGAGAAGGACCGGCTGAGAGACAGAGGGCTGAAGTACTGTGAGGCAGTGAAGGAGAGTGGGTTCAAAGGAGAAGTGGAGTTGGTGGAGGTTGAAGGAGAAGATCACGCTTTCCATATCGTGACTCACGAGAAGAAGAGTGCGCAGGTCCTGATCAAACGGTTGGCTGCTTTTCTTAACAAAACTTGCTAGCTTGTTTGCTTCATTTTCGTTTGGCTTTTGACAAGGTTGTTCTCTTGTGCTTTGTGAACATCAGTTCTTGAAAATGGAAACGAAAAGCGTTGATTTCGCTTTTCTATGTATTATATAGACTGTTGTTGCGATATTTGTTACATTTTCAGAGACCAAGTTGCATCCCGAGATAACTTTGGGATCAGAATCATCTCAGCTCGTAAGGTGGTGAATCTGCATGCTTAATACATCCATGTAAAAACAGTCAAATAGCCAATTCAAAAAGGTCCTGGTCATCGAAAGCCATGTTCGAATAATATAAAATTGGTTGTTGGATTTGAGTATGTCGGTTGCTGGTTCCTAGATTTGGTTGTTGGTGCTCTTCAAAGAAAGCCTATCAAGGCGTCTAAAAAAGAATGAAGGAAAAAAAAATGTAAGCATATGAAGCATGAAGAAAGAAAGAAATCGACAAGGGAGATTTATGGTGGGCCGCACGAACTCAAAAATGAAAACCTCATTTAATCCTAGCAGGTGCATTAAAAGTAAAAGATTGTGGGCACTTAGGAAAAATTCTTTCTTTATTAAATGCTACGTTTGTCTTGGAGCGAAGAGTCAAAGTTTCAACCGTTTTTGAATAGAGAACTTTAGCCATTAATAAAGCACTTGCGAAGCATTGTAAGCTAGCTACAAAACCAGAGTGAGCTCCAGAAATAGAGAGTTGGAGCACGGGCATTTGCATTTCAATAAAAAGTTCTCCATCCAGTCTTCATTTGTCCTTTTACTCTAAATTTTCACAGTTATTATTCTTTCGGTTCTAACAAGTCACTCCAAAAGCCTCGTCAGAGGGCAACGCCAGATCGGATCCCGGTCATGTCTCTACCGTTCCCTCCTCTACCTCAATTCCCTCGCCACTTAGTCGAACCGTTCTCAGAGTTATTTTGATCGAACCAACTATTCACAATAGTCATTATTGGATGAGATAAGTATGCATGAGCTCGATGCATATGAGGGCGGCCTTTGCGATAGCTTTTGTCCCCTCTCCATGTGGCCTCTAAAGTGAAGTACATGTCACATATTGATCGTGTCCCCACTTTGGTCCTTGAAAGTTTGGTAGCGTCTACCTTTTGAAGAGATTGAAATGAGAGTGGTCGTCGCTAATTCTCTATTATAACCGACTCCTTGGAGAAGGGGACACGTGTGTGGCTCTCAAGATACCTGAAACGAATTTCTATATGATTCCTTGAAGTGGGGCAATTGTTCAAAAAGTCCTAAACCTTTCAATTTTAGTCTCCATTTGTTTTGTGAAAGATATTTTCCTCATTTTCTGTTGTTTGTTGGGTTCCCGATGTTTGGTCAGGGTCCATTGAGGCTGAACCCAAGACGTTGGTGCCTGTGCTTTGTTCCTCGGCTGCCAATGTACAAGTTACTAGTACCCAAATAGTGTATGTGAATTTTAAAAAATTATATCAGATTTTCTTTTCCAAATGATGAAAAATATTTTATAGTTCTTTTAAAAATTGCAGTGAAACACAAGAAAATATTATCATTTTCATAGAAAATGTCTTCCTAGAAAACATTTTCTAAAAAAGGTAACATTTTATGCGAAACAAACAAAGCCTTGGTTTTAAGCTTTTCAATTGTGTCAATTTAGTTATAAACCTTATGAGAATTTGCCAATTTAGTCCCAACCTTTTGATGATTTGTCAAGTTTCGCGACTATCGACTATCCTATGTGGTGTGACCAGTACTAATACGGACAATTTTTTGCATTTTTTTTTTTAAATTTTCTATTTTTTCCTTTTCTTTTCCTTTTACCTGTGGCTAGTTGCCAGTCATGGTCGAGTACTCGCCATAGTGAAAGGAAAAAAAAGAAAAAAAAAAAAGGAAAAATGAAAAAAGGAAAATTTTAAAAAAAAAAATTATTCATGTCAGTGCCAATCATGCCACGTATGATGATTAGTATTTATGTTAATGATTTCCAATGAAAATTGGTCATAATAAATAAATTGACAAATTATCAAGGGGTTTAGGATTAAATTGGTAAATTTTCAAAAGGTTTAGGACTAAGTTAACATAAGTAAAATGTTTAGGATCGAATTGGCAAATTATCTACATGCTTAGAATTAAATTAGCATGGTTGAAAGCTTTAAAACTAAATTGGCTACTGAACATAAGACTTTTGGCCAATTTTCCTCCTCCAAGTGTAAAAGAAGCCTCTTGCTATGACTATTTAATAGATTCTCCAAATTAAAAGAGAACAAACCTTACTTTGAAGGTGCGGAAGTAGACTTAATCAATGCATAGGCGTCCCAACAGACCTTATCACCAAACATAAAAATCATTATCGAGGGAAAATGATGATTTGAAAGTATTATTCGCACTTATTGATCAAGTATGAATTAATCGATGTGGACCGATTGACCTCAAAAAATAAACATTTGTTTTCTCAGATCTACTCATTTTTGTCACACCAATTAGGTTTCCGAACTATGATCGCCTATACCATGAAGGTGACAATAATGAGACCCTTGTAATCGCTAAAAGGGCGTCTCTAATGTTAGTTATTTTAGAACAGGAAATTGGATCTGCAGTAAATATTGAACACTATAAGACTTTGTTTCAATTACTGATGTCGCTTTTTATAATCGATAGGTACATTTGTCGGAAAATATTAGTTAGGAAAGATATTTTCGACCATGCCCGATTTGACTTGTTATGCTAGTGTATATACACACATGGATATAAGCTAATTCATCGAGAGGCGAAGAGAGAATTTATTTCTAAAACAGCGATTTCCTCCAATAACATTTTCGGTCATTGTGCAATTTCTTTTCTTTTTTTATTGGCTTGGCTGGTCACAAAAAATTGCAAATCCAAATGCCAAAGTGTTATAAATCCAATTTTTTCAAGTTTTCCGTCACCGGAGGAAAGGGGCCGACCGGCTAACCATCTTCTTCGTGGCCAAAGATAGCCACGTCAAAGGAACTTATTGATTATCAATCTTAAGAAATATCTATGCCGAAGACACTAATTACACGTGATATCTTCATTGATTGACAATCATCCTGAAGACAGATCACTTTCCATAATTCGAGCTACTTTGTTTTTGGAAATCGGAAGATTTGATTGTATTAGCGACCAAATCTTGCGAAACTCAAATCGATTGACTTCAACGGCTAATTTGACCTGCTATTGTCCAATGGATAACTAGGAGATTGATCCTCTTGAAGATTGTCCAATTGAAGGATTGGATACTGAAGAGTATAAAAGGAGATTAACAGATGGGGAAGAAGTTAAGAGATCAAGAATGACGAGTAATCCATCTTACAGAGAAAGCTTTATTCATTTACTGTTTTTAGAGTGTATTAGAAAGTGTAATCTCTTGAGAAGTGTATTGGAGTTATAACTTGTGCTTAGGTGTGAGATTGTAGGATCTATTCGCTAGACTATAAGCAGCACCAGTTTCGAGAAGAAGTGCTTGAGTATTGTGGCATATGCTATTGTAATTACTCAAAGATTGCAAGCAGAATCTAGTCACTAGGCTGTTAGTCAAGGAAAGTGAACCACTATAAAACTTTAAATGCATCGTTCTATATCTCTTATACTCACATTTATTATTGTTTGATAGAAGAAGCATTGCACTAGATAATATTACCTACTCCCGCTTAGATTAACTTGTTACTGTTCTTTCGCCTATGTCAAACTGGGCTTTTACAATTTTGCAAAGTTTAGCCAAGCTTCTTAAAATCACCTATTCAATCCCCTCCAGATGGGAAGAAGTACACTCCAATTAAAACTTGGCACGAGTGGACACATAAGTGTCAAAACTTCCAAAAGATATACTTAAGTGCTACTTTTTTTTAGGCTTACTGGAAATCCGACGTGGCATTATTTTATTAATAAAACTAGTCTACTTGGCTATCGGAAATCTGACGTGGCTCGCTAGAAATTTGACGTGGCGTGCTGGAAATTCGACATGGCTTGTTGTTGGCACTTAAGTGTTCATTATTTTTTTGATTTTGGCACTTATGTATACATTTTGAAAGTTTTGGCACTTATTATGCACCTATGCTAAGTTTTAACACTTGGGGTGTTTGTACCTCCCTCTAGATGATATATTAGTCACCACAGCTCTATCATTTGGTATTGGCCAACTACAAGCGTTAAGCTCCTTGGTTGCAGAAACAATGATTGGGTAGATTTAGTTGACAATAGAAAAAGCACAGTCAGCTATGTATTCACGCTGGATTCTGGAATATTCTCATAGATAGAGGTATGTAAAAGAATCGGGAACCACTTAAAACTAGATTGAACTGACCGGTTCTCGGTTCCAAATATGAAACCGCCCACCCGGATTGGATATATATATGCATATTTCTCTTTCACGAATCCTCTCAAGCCTCAACTATCTTGCTCTCAGTCGCCCTCACCTTTAGTTCCTATCGATCACTCTAGCTTTCGGTCACTTCCTAAGGTGATTGTGTGACTCAACTTACTATGCTCTCTCTCATTTCTAATTCTAACCCTAATTTCTCTCAACCTTTTCCTCTCGCAGTCTCTCACGAGCCATGATGCTCTCTCTTGCAGCGCCGAGTTCACTCTCTCTCACACTCGTTGCTCGTTCTTGGCCAGTGCTCACCGGTGATCTATTAACATGTCAATGGAAGTGGAGAAATACTATGATGCAACCACTTTGACAATGAAATCACCAGAACATGGAGGTGAAAACGATTTTGAAGAGGCATTTGACGCAAACAAGGTATCTTAGCTCTTGTCCAACTGGTAAGTGAAAATAAGAAATCTTGGAAGGCATGGCCAGTTTCATGGACCCATCGGGGAACCAAATCGGATTGGTGGTTTGGTTCCTGGTTCCTAATTTGTGGAACCAGCCCTTTGTGGGTGATTCCCGATTTTAGGGTGTGAACCAGCTCACCCTGGAACTGATTATCCCTACTCACGGACATCGAAAAAATTAGACTTAGTGACACAATCTATTGCGGAAGCCAAGTACATCATAGCCACTACTGCCACTAGTCAAGCATTATGGCTTTGATGAGTATTAGATAACACTGAAGAAGTGTAGACAGAACCTACCCCAATATTTGGTGAAAACAAATTTGGGATCTCAAAAAATTCGATCTTTCACTGAAAACTGAAACATATGGCCATCAAATATCACTTCATATGAGGAATGCAAAATGATGGAGAGAATTGCAAAACCAAGGATCAAGTTGCAGACATGTTTACTAAAACTCTACCGTTAGATTAGTTCGAGACACGACGAAGCATGCTCGGAGCATTGCGAAAATGGATGAAGGATGAGTGTTGATTTATTAACTTATTTTCTAGAATGTCCTAGATTTTTGTAAACTACAGTCTAGAAACTCCCGGTATGCTAGAAGCAAATATCTCTAAATAAGTTAGAGATATTTGATCGAGGATGGTGGTGGACATTTCTAAAGCAAAAGAAGATCTCTGACAGAAGTAGAGATCTTTGCCTAGTCTGCGGAAGGAGCCTATATATATTATAGGTCCTCATGTGATATTTTGTGCGTCGAAAAACTACTGAAGCCTCTTCCCATGAGTCTTGTAATTCAGTTTTGAGTATCTTACTCCCTCGACTCCTTCCCAACTATCCCACCGAGTTGTCCTTTTAAGAAATCATCCTTATTTATCCAAACTCCACATATTAATTATTAAGAATATGTCTCGAGTTTGAACTCGAAAAAGAAAATTTCATAATTGAACCTAAAAAAGAAAATTACACCTTGAGAGCTTTTAGTATTATTATAAGCAATGAAAAGACCATGGTTTATATTGATCTTGGTAAATACAATTGTTTGTTTTTCATGTAATATCCGCGTTAAAATGACCTTTGATATGATTAGTGAAAAGAGTCTAATTGACTAGAAGAACTTATGGGGAGTTCTTATAAACTTGGAAGTACCAAGGTGTTAAGTCTATAGGATTTACAACACTACAATACTTGTAGTGTCTCAAGAAGAACAGTTGAATATAATTGGAAAGCTAGATAATGCAGAGTTGGATATCAGCAGAAGCCTACATAAGCTGGACATCAATGGAGTGTTTCGTAAGTTGAATATCAACAGAGTACCGTGATAGCTGAATATAAGTAGAAGCCTAGCAAAACTCAGATATCATCACATAATTGGAAAGTTGGGTATAAGTAGTGATTGTGGATATAAGTGGAATACTTATTTTACCCACGACGTAAGTCTTGTCACGAACTTCAAGATTATTATTTTTTATTGCAACCGTTAACAGCTTGTGATCTAATATAAATTATTGTTTAGAAGAAATTGATTGAACATTAATCTTAAAGATTATCTATGCAAAATATTCAATCTTGCGAGATATCTTAATTGATTGACAATCATCCCGCAGGCAAAATACTTTCCATAGCTAAAGGACTCCACTTTTGAAACCAAGATTTGATTGTATGGGTCACCGAATGTATGAGAATTCTGATTGACTGATCTCAATGGCTATCTTAATCTTCTCAACAATTGTCCAACAGCTAGTTTGGGAATTGATCCTCCAGAAGATTGTCCAGCGGGAAGTTTGGATATTGAGGAATATAAAAAAGACCAAGGTGCCGAAGAGAAGGAGAGATCAAGTCCATAATTCCAAAACTTCGAGAGAGCTTGACATTCTTTTTATTTGTCTTTTGTGAGATTTAATATTGTAATCTTTGAAAAGTGTTGATAGTGTGAAAGTCTGTGCTTGGATGTGAGATACTGAGAACTATCAGCTTGGATATAGGCAACACTAGTTTTAAGGAGAAGTGCTTGATTATAAGCATCACTTTCCACTGTAACTTCTCAACGATTGACGAATGGAATCTAGCTAGTAGGCGGTTAGTCTAGGAGAGTGGACATAAGCTTATGCCAAACCAAACTACTATAAACTCTAAGGGCGCGCATGACAAAATTTCTAGCCAAAAATTAACTTCTTAATTTCTATTCCATGGACAAGTTTCTGAATAAAGAAAAACGTTTGATAACAATTCAAAATTTATATTTTTGAAATAAAAATTCATTTGATAATAGAATAAAATTTCTATTTCAAGGAACGGCAATGACCGGCGTCCGGTGGCCGGAGTCCGACGTTTGGCGATCAGCGTTTGGCGTTCGGTGACTGGCGGCGGGTGGCCGGAGTTTGACGTTTGGCTTCTGGCGCCAAGTCCAATGACCGGTGGTGGGCGGCCAAAGTCTGGAGTCTGACACTGGAGTCCAGCGATTGGCAACCGGCATCCAACATCTGGAGTTCAATGTCTGACGTCTGACATCTGGAGTCCGACAACAAGAGGCCAACGGTGGGTGGCCAGTGGCCAGAGTCCGACGGCGGGTGGCGGCGGCCGACATCTAGCAGCCGGTGGCGAGTGACGAACGGTCTCCAACGAACATCCGGTGGTTGGTGATGAGCCTTCGGTATCCAATGATTGGTGATGAGCAGCCAACGACCGGTGGGCGTCTAGCATTTGGTGATTGGCGGCCGGAGTGCAGTGGCCGGCAGCCAACGTTCAGTGGCTGGCGGTTGGCGGTTGTTGGCTAGGGCGGTGGCCCGTGACTGGCAACTAGCAGCGGGCGTCCAGCATCCCACAAGCGGCAAGTGGGCAACGGCTGGTGACGAGAGTGAATGATGAGAAAAATTTTGATTTCTCATTTCTGTTCCATAAATAGAAAAGTTAAAAATTTTAACTTATGATTTATGCTCCAAATCTATTTCTAGAATAGAAATCTGTTTCAGAAATAGAAAAATAAAATTGTGTTATCAAACGGATTTCTGTTCCAAACCTGTTCCGAGGAACAGGGGAACAGAAAATAAAGTAATAGAGAAACAAAAATTTTGTTATGCGCGACCTAAGTGTACAGTTCTCTATTTCTTTGCTTGTATTCATTTTCTGTCTGATAGAAACATAGCATTGCATGACTTGATAGGGAAAATTGTCCAAAAAGTCCTAAACCTATTGCAATTTTGCCAATTCAGTCCTAAACTTTTTAATTTTGCCGATTGAGTCCTAAACCTTTTCACTTCTTGCCGATTCAGTCCATTCGGCCAATTTTGGCCGGAAAATGCTGACGTGGATGTCGGCAGTGCCACATAGGACTGCTAGCGCGACGTGGACAATTTTTAATAATATTTTAATATTTCTAAAAAATTTTGAATTTTTTGAATTTTTGAATTTTCTGTTTTTTCCTTCTTCTTTTTTTTTTTTTTTTTTTGGCTTTTTCTGGTGGCTGGCCATCGCTGGCCACCGGCCACCGGCCACCGGCGGCTAGCCACCGGAAAAAGCCAAAAAGAAAAAAAAAGGAAAAAACAGAAAATAAAAAATTCAAAAATTCAAAAAAATTCAAAATTTTTTTTAAAAATATTAAAATATTATTAAAAATTGTCCACGTTAGCCGGCAGTCCTACGTGGCACCGCCAGCATCCACGTCAGCTTTTTCAGGCCAATTTTGGCTGGATGGATTGAATCGGCAAAAAATGAAAATGTTTAGGACTCAATTGACAAAGTTAAAAAGTTTAGGACTGAATTGGCAAAACTGCAATAAGTTTAGGACTTTTTGGACAATTTTCCCTGACTTGATATATCGAGAACTTGCTTATATCAACACTATTTTACCCGATCACGCTTCTATCAATCTTGGCACCTTTATTTCCGCAATATTTGGTCAAGCTTTTTTGATATCACCTATTCACCTCCTGGTGATATTGTTAGCCAACGTTAGACTTTCGTTTGCCTTGGACCTTACATAGTTTCCAGCGCAAACAGCTTCCCCTCTCTGTCCCTTAGATTAGTTTTCTTTTACACCAAGCTATATCTTGATACTTTCCGTGTGTTTTCTAAGGATTTTGTCCGCAATAAAAATAAATTTTCTTTCTCGAAGAATATGTTAGCCAGCGAGCTAATGCGCTTCTCCAATCCGGGCCAACTTTACCATCATTCTTTCGCCTTTTCAGCTAAACGCTCGTGATAATCCTCCCTCTAATTTCGTTGGAAATCGCAGTTAGAATCTATGACTTAAAAAGGAAACACGTCACTGATCCACTCGAATGTAGACGATGATTATTTTATGAGTCAGTCCTTACACGACAAACCGAATGTGATCCACATCAATGCTGAATTTGATAGAAGTGTTGAAGAGACAGATCGAGATCGAAAAGCCGATGTGTTTCTCTTCTTCAAACTATGAGATTTAGAGGGGAGTGCTGACATCTGAACTCTTGATCTGTGCTTTGATATCGTGTTAAAATGTCCAAATTATCAGCTTAATCAGTTGAGGAATGAGCCACCGATATACTTATATTGCTTCACAATCACATAATAATCAGTCTAAAAGGCTCTTCATCCTGGTTTTTCTTGCCACATGGGAGGATCAAAAGAATGGTAGGTAGCTTCGGCCAAAATTCAAATGCCAACAAAGACGAGACCGGGAGAGAAGAGTTTCTATAAGTATTGCTCATCTATTCTCCTCACATTATGCCTCCGTAACCACTCAGTCGAACTCTCTCTCCTCTTGTCCATTCAACACCCTTTATTTTCTCTTCTCAAGAAGCAAAACTCACATACTATATCACACACAAAAAGAAAGTTATGGGTAGCACCCGCACTTCCAAAGAGGTTGAAAGAGAGCTCCCCACATTTGTTAGGGTTTACAAGGACGGCACAGTCGAGCGCCTCTGCGGTAATGTCTGGTTCTGCTTCATCTTATTACTGAAGTTTCATGTTTCGACAATGGATGAACCCTTTTCCGGCTACAACAAGGTTTCATCGTAACACACTGTTGTGAAAAGGGAGTAAAATTTTCCCCCTAACACGGATTGCGCGAATTAAGTCTTCTTATTAGCTTGTTACTCGTAATTTCTGGAGATTTTGTCTGCATGACATGATTCGAGTCATGTGAATCGTCAAAGTTTGATTCATTTTCAGGCACTCCATATGTCCCGCCTTGCTTGGAGGACCCCAAGACCGGCGTTGCATCCAAAGACATCACCATTTGCGAGGACCCTCTCATCCGTGCAAGACTCTTTCTCCCGAAACACGAACCTGTTACTGAGCAGCCTGAGAAGCTGCCTATCTTGGTCTACTACCATGGTGGCTCCTGCATCAGCTCCGCCTTCTCTCTGGTCGAGCATCAGTATCTCACCACCCTTGTCGCGGAAGCCAAGATACTCGCCATCTCGGTTGAGCACAGGTTCATAGAGAAACTTCAAGAAACGGAATTTTTTACTCATTTGGAGAAAATGTAGTGACTTAATCTACTCCATTATTTTATAGAGTTGAAGAGATTATGTAGTTATAGTATCACTTTCGATGCTAAAAAGATGATGTGTATGCATATATATAAAGTTTAGTTTTCGAAAATCTCATTTTGAATTGAGCATTTCAATATATGTCCATCATCATGTCATACCGCGTATGGTTGACCACGAGATGTGGACATGAGAACCAAAAAGTTCTCACCTATTCAACATTGTTCATGTAAATTTCTTTGTTTTCGTATACTCTACCTCAACAATAAGTCCGATTGATGAGTTTCTTCAAAAACTAGTCAAGTTTGGGGTCATAATGATAATGGTGTTTATCCAAGTGTGATAAAAATAGTAATGGTGCTTGCTTATTTTTCACAGGTTAGCTCCCGAATGCCCTGTACCCACCATTTACGACGATTGCTGGGAAGCCCTCCAGTGGGTGGCTTCACACTCGGTTGACGGTGGAGCTGCCTCAAAAGAGCCATGGCTGGCTGACCACGGCGACTTCCACCGTTTCTTCATCGGCGGTGACAGCTCTGGAGCCAACATCACCCACAACGTCCTCATGAGGGCCGGCCACGGCACTATACTTGGTGGCATAAAGATATCTAGCGCTTACCTGACACATCCCTACTTCTGGGGCTCTGAACCTATTGGGTCGGAGCCTAAGACGGATCACGACAAGGTGATTCCGCACTTATTCTGGACTTTCTTGTACCCGACGGCGAAGGACGGGATCGATAACCCAATGGTCAACCCGTTCGCGACCGGGGCCCCGAGCCTGGCAGGCCTTGGGTGTGAGAGGTTGTTGGTGAGCGTGGCGGAGAAGGACCTGATGAGAGATAGAGGCTTGAAATACTTCGAGGCAGTGAAGGAGAGTGGGTTTAAAGGAGAAGTGGAGCTGGTGGATGTTGAAGGAGAAGATCACGCTTTCCATATCTTGACTTACGAGAAGGAGAGTGCGCTGGTCCTGATCAAACGGTTGGCTGCTTTTCTTAAGAAAAGTTGCTAGATTGTTTGCTTCAATTTCGTTTGATCTGTCAAAAGGTTGTGCTTCGTGATTCAGTTCTTGAAAGTGGAAACTCGCAGGCGTTGATTTTGCTTTTCTATGTATTATATAGATTTTTTTTTTGGTCGAATATGAATTATATAGAATGATCTCCTAGTTTTGATTGTTTGCCTATACCGTTGCGATATTTGTTACATTTTCGAAGACCAAATTGCATCCCGACATAGGGATCAGAATCACCTCAGCTCGTAAGGTAGTGAATTCTTAATACATCCATGGGAAAATTGTTATGTTGTCCTTCGAAGAATTCAAATAGGTCCTGGTCATCGGAAGTCACTCCGTAGGCCTCGACGGAGGACAATGCCATGCCGGGATCTGATCTGAATCGTGTCTCCACCACTCCCTCCTCCACCTCAATTCCCTTGCTACCCGGTCGAACCGTTTCTCAGAGTTCTTCTGATCGATCCAACTTTTCACTAAAGTCATTATTGGACGCAATAAGTACGAATGAACTAGATGCACACGAGGGCGGCCTTTGTGATTGCTTACAGTCCCTTCTCCGTGTCGCCTCTAAAGTATAAGTATATGTCACATATTGATTTGGATAATGACGCTGCGCCTCTTACAAAACCTTGTACGGAACAATTCATCAATTATGTCCATGACTAGAGGTTACACGGATTGGGACGTGTCCGCACTTTAGTCTTTGAAAGTATGGCAGCTTCTAGCTTTAGAGAGATTGAAATGAGGATGGTCGTTACTAATTCTCCATTAGAACGGAATCCCTGTAGAACAGGTAACATGTGTGGCTCCGAAGATATCCTCGAAGTGTAAAAGGAACTTCTTTCTATGACCATTCAATGGAGGCCCCACGTGAAAAGAGGACTATTTTTGCTTTGAACGCATGAAATAGACTTGATTAATGGACAGGCTTCCCAACGGGTCTTGTCACTAGACTTGAAAACCATTATTGAGGGTGAACGATGATTTATAAGTATTTTTCGCAGTTATTGATCAAGTATGAATTAATTGATATGGATCGATTAAACTCAAAAAAGAAAAAAATTGTTTTCTCAGATCTACTCATTTTTATCACACCAATTAGGTCACCGAACCATGATCACCTGTACCATAAAGGTGACAACAATGGTACCTTCGTAATCGCTGAAAGGACCTCTCCAACATTAGTGGTTTTATAATTGGAAATTTGATCTGCAATCGATATTTGTCAGAAAATCATAGTTAGGAAAAGATATTTGCGACCAGACCCAATTTGATTTGTTATTGTTAGTATATATACACTGAATATAAGCTAATTCGTTCATATGCGAAGAGATAATTTTATTTCTAATATAGTGATTTCCTCTAAAAACGTTTTTGGTCATTGTGCAATTTCTTCCTTTCTTTTTTTTTTTTTATATATATTCGCTGGACTAGTCGCAAATAAAAAAGAAGAAAAAAAGATAAAAAAGAGTTACCATAACATCCCAAATTGCAATTCCAAATGCCAAAATCTTAAAAATCCAATTTTTGGGTTCTTTAAATTTTCTTTCACCGGAGGGAAGAGCCCAAGCGAGTCACCCTCTTCTTCGCAGCACATGAAGCACGTGGTCTTCTCCTTCGGCTTCGCGCACCTCCAACTGTCCTCTCCGCCCGCTCTCTCTCACCATCTCGCTGTACCAAACCCCTCTCTCCAATAAAAGAAACTATTCTGGGTCCGTCCAGTCACCGGCACAGTCCTCCATGTGCCGTGCTTGGGCCGGCAACACCCTGTCGGCCATTCTTGGGACATGCAGATTTGATGAAGTGTTTTCATATCCATTGATGCATTCCCCAGTGAAGGAAACTGGCTTATCAACAGAAAAGTCAGCTCTTCTGAATCGACTGTTAATACTCTAAATATAACGAAGAAGATGCGGTGTTATCTCATCTCAAATCGATTGTTGTAAGATAAATCACTCAAATGTTGGAAAATTCAGCGGGCCCCTTGTGGTTCGTACAATGTAAGCAGAGACCACCCCCACCCCCACCCCCAATAAACAAGTGCACTTTACACAGTTCACGTGCTTTCGAACAGCCAGACGAGACCCCTGATTTTCTCAGTTTCAATAGCAATCTCTCTAAAACTCTCTGTCTTGACGCCATTCCTCCTTCCCTCCATACATTTTTCCCTCTCACAGTCTCACTTGCCTTTTATTCGACATTCGTTGCTCTTTTTCACTGAACATTTGAAGAAGCGCGACGTTTTAAGGTACCATTTCGTCTGTCACTTTTTAAAGTTTCGGCCTTTCTGGGTTTTGTCTATTTTCAAGAAATTCAAGAACCATGTCGAGAATGCAGCATCAATGTTCTAAGAAGTGATAGAGGCACTGAATACAACTCTCACGAGTTCAAATAATTCTAGGAAAAGTACAAAAAAAAAAGGCCATAAACTTATTGCATCGGTGCTAACTCAGTATTAAATCTTTCAATTGGATCATATTAATCATAAACTTTTTTACCTTTTGTTATTTGAGTTTATCTGACTAATTTAGATTGGAAATTGTTGACATGAATGGCCGACCATGCTATGTAGGATTGTCGGTATCCATATCATCGATTTCCCGCCTAAATTGATTAGATGGACTCAATTGACAAAATGTGAAAATGTTTAGAACTTAATTGGTGAAATTGAAATGTTTAGAATTAAATTGACATAATTGTTCTAGGTTTATGACTTGTTTTTGGTACTTTTCCCACTAATTCTGTTAAGACGAAGGCATTCATGATCAACTAACCATTGCCTTACCCCATAGCAAAATGGAGTTGTGGAAAGAAAGAATAGAATTGTCATGGAGACAGGGAGATCAATGCTAAAGGAAGAAGGACTTCCTAACACATTTTGGGTAGAAGCAATTTACATGGTAGTACACTTGTTAAATAAGTGCTTGCTTAAAGCAGTCCAAAATTGAACTCCAATCGAAGCATGGAGTGGACAAAAGCCTCCAACGAAGCTTTTGAAGGTGTTTGGGTGTATATGCCACGTCCACGTCCATGCTAAGAAAAAGAGCAAGCTCAATGAGAAGATAGAAAAGCAAATAATCATCGACAACAATGACCAATGGAAAGGCTATCAAGTCCATAATATAATAAATTAGAAGTTAATAATTAGACAAGAATTTGAGTTTGATGAGAATGCTGCCTGGAATTAGGAGCAAGAGAAGATCGAGAAGAAGTATGTCATCTTACCAAATAGATTACTAGCGTGTCAAGAGTCAACAATACAAACATAAGGTGGACTACTAGATTCTCCATTCTAGACGAAATGCAACTAGCCTCCCCAAGCACGATGCAAGAAGAATCTACTTCAAAGTCTCTTATAGTAAAATCTCTTGGAAAAGTTTATGAAACATGCAATTTCATTACTGTGGAACCAGAAAGCTATGAATATACTCCCGAAGAAGAAGTTTGGGAAAAAGCTATAAAGAAAGAAATCAAGATGATTGAGAAAAATGGAACTTGGGAGCTCATCAATCGCTGATGCGGGAGCATCTGACTTAGCTAAATCAGCCCAATCAGCACCATCATTGTTCATTCAAGCCAATATAGAATTTGGGCATAATGTGCTTTAAAGGGTCAAGATTGAAATTTCCAACTAAAACGGTGTCGAACTATTCTTGCTGAAGCTATTGATACCGATGATTAATGAGTTATCAAAGTTATTAGTATGATATATTAGTCGCTAATTTCTCAATACGTTTTAGTAATTGCTGATCTCGAAGTTTCTCAACAACATATCAATGGGAGGCCATTTCAAACAACTTCCTTGGTTATTTGATGAAGGGAGCACGGATTTTGCAAGGCTGAAGAATTATGAATGCAAGTTCCCGAGTCAATTAATGCATATCTATTTTCCTAGGAGTCTTTATTGTCATGTAAAGTTTTAAGAGTCAAAGTTCTAAGTTCCTAGGTCTTTAATGTTAGGCTAGTTCCCATGTCTATTTATTACCTTTCTATTTCCTAAGTTGATTTCCTCTTATAAATAGAGGAAGCCTCTCCATTGTAATGCAGGCGATTTTGATAAATGAAAATACTTGAGATTTCCTTTGCGTGAGCGAATATCTTTGGAGAGTGGTTAACTCCTATTTCGGTCTCTTTATCCTTGGAGAGTGGATTACTCCTCGGTGGTGAGCCAAGAAGTCCTTTACCCTCGAATGGTGGATTTTCCTTTAGGCCTTGGTGGTGAGCTTCTCCTATCCCAAAATCCTTTATCCTTAGCGGGTAGTTCGTCCTTTAAGTCTTAGTGGTGAACTTTGTTAATCCTGATCCTCATCCATGGTTGGTGGCGTGCTCTTTATACCTTGGTGGAGATCGTTATCTATTCCTACATTTTGCATTTCACCCTTCGACATCTTCCTATACACCCCATCCCACACACTTAACTAGAAAATCCTTACATCTCAGAATCACTTGCCCACCCACGCATCAATTGCCTTGAAGACAAAGACATCATTGGCTTCAAGTCTACAAGACGAAGCTCAGTGTAGATGAACACTTTAGAAGCATAAGGCAAGATTTGTGGCATAAGGATATTTGCAACAATCAGGTAATGACTATAATGAGACTTTTACTCCTATCACATGTCTCGAGCCTATTCATGTTCTCATAGCCTTAGAAGCATAAAAGAATTGGGAAATCTATCAACTATATGTAAAGCCAACATTACTAGATGAATATCTTCAAGAAAAATCTATGTGCATCAACCATTAGACTTTATGCCTTTTCCCAAGAAGAGAAGGTTTTAGAGCTCAAGGAGTTCCTATACAGGCTAAAACAAGCACCACGAGTGTGGTATATTAGAATCAATGAATACTTCTCCAAACAAAGATTTGGGAGGAGCATGAGCGAGCCAACATTGTACATCAAGACCCAAGATAAGTCTAACACTCTTATTGTCTCTTTGTATGTAAACTATCTCATACATACAAGGAAAAATGAGAAAATGATTTAAGAATTCTAAGAAGATGATGAAGACATTTGAGATGACAGGTTTGTGCTTGATGCACTACTTCCTTAGTATCGGGATCGACCAAAATGCAAGAGTTTCCATTTCATAGAAGAAATATGCATAGAACCTCCTAAAGAAATCTAAGATGAATTATTGCAAAATAGTTACAACATTCCTCGTGAAGAATGAGAAGCTACTAAAAGAAGATGATGCAGAAAAAGCATATGTTTCCACTATAGAAGCTGATGCGGGAGCATCATGCTCTATCAATCATCTTACAAGCTCAACTTAGACCTCATCGATTAATCTAGTTGATGATGCGAGAGCATCCAATTCAATGGAATAATCATTAAGTTCTTGAAGCGAAAATATTAAACATGGGCAATACAAAATCCTAAGATTTGCTAGAAGTTGTCTCCTTAGCAAAAAGCTCTTGTTCATTTGTTACTTTTGCTATACTCTTGCAGCTTTGTAGTCGTGTAAAAGATCAAGTGTTCCAATTGATAGCAGCATCTTATTCCTCATAGTATGATCTATCATCTGTGTCGCGACCTTTATTTTTTTTGAAGGTGAATTACTCAAAAAAGGCTAATGGATTACTAAGTCCGAAGACTTGGCACGGACCCTCCCAAGTCCTACCAATCGTGACTTGATGTTAAGAAATTAATCTATTTAAACATGCAATTATACTCAATTTAGAGCCGCCACTAACCAATTAGGGTTGGTTAAAAACCCAAGTAAAGTATGGGAGAATACTTTACTTTTGCGAACCAGAGATTCAGTAGGTCCGGGGACATGGTTACGCTAGATTAGTCTAACGCCCTTTCGGTACCTTTTTATTTTAATTTCAAAAATATTTTGAAAGGCAATGTTAATTAATTTTAACTTAAGCTACTAACATGCAAATGGTGGTCATGCGGGTGCACAATCAATAAAATAACATTCAATAAAAAATGCTAATAAAAATGCATGCCCTAAACATGGTTTCTAAATGACATGACACCTAATTTTTCTTTTTCTTTAAAAAATGTTAATTATATGCAATCTTAATTTAAATTTGATATGCATGAGTTTTATTTTAATGACATGTGAGATGCAGTTCATATGACATAATTTGAATCATTACAATATATATGCAATCTAATTTATATAATCCTAAATATGCATATACTACATGATATGGGATGGATGACGTGGTAACTCTATATGCATGTTCTTTTTATGATTTTTTAATGATTCTTTTTTATACATATATGCAACTTACACTAAACAATGATGACATAAAATGGGATTAATTATGAACTAATTTATTAACTAACCAAATAAATGACCTTTTGTGTTTTCTTTTTTAAATGACTTAATAATCCTTATTAAAAAAAATAATGATGCAATACTAATCTTCGGCTTTTTATTAAAAATTGCACGACTAGAATATTAAAACATTAATCTATGACCCACTAACTAAAGCGCAACATGTAGTGTGCATATTATGAAATCTATATGACCTAAATAACATTAATTTTAGTTTTTATTAAAGGAAAATTATCTTAATTCTATATGAATCTAAAAAAATTAAAATGCATTGCTTTAAACATGAAATGTGTACGGACCTAAATACCTAAATCCATATAATGCATGATATGTGATGAACAAATAACACACCAAAATATGTCCTATTGAAAATTCATCAATATAAATCAATGACATATTATTTCAATGATGCAAAGCAATTCATGAATTTGTCATAAAAAAGTCGAAATAATCAAAAATCTAACCCGACGTCTCGCAGCTCAATATTTTTTATTATCATGACTTAATATGACAAATTTTCTAATTGGATAATGATAAAAATAAATCAAAACAAATCAAGTTAGAATAAAATAAAAAAACTATGAAATCGAATTCTAAAAATTTACCTAGTTCAACGCACGACTGTCTCGAGAGGGCGACGGCAAGGCTTGCGGATCGAGGAAAGAGGTATTGCTAAGACTTCATGGGAGTTTGTTGACGGTCTAATGACAATTCCACCTCCGCGGGGCCTAGCCAAAAAAACCTGCAAAAATAAAAGACTTCCGAGAGATGGAAGGTTGACGCTCAGTGATGATGAACCCCACTATGGACGCTTGACAGTGGCGTTCATCGGGTGTCCGTGAAGCAGAAGATAATCACAACACAACTTGGCAAAGGCGTCTCAGGAGCGTCAACGGGAAGACCACAGTAGCATCGAATAAACAGCAGGGAGGTCACTCAGGCGTGCAGAGCAGCAAAGGAGCAGCAATGTCGTGTGCAGGGGCGTTGGGCTACTGGAACTGGTTCGGGCTGCTGCGGAGGGAGCGGCGGCGTCGGGTTGAGGCGGAGCGCAACGTGGACAGAGGACGGCGTCGGCGAGTGTTGCAGCAGCGATGGATCACGGGCGTTGCTGACGACGAGCGGACCACCGGATCTGCAGCAGCGACTGGTGGAGATGGCTCGGCGGAAGGCTACTGTGGGCGTCGCTCAGAGAGGGGCGGAGCAATGACAGAGGATTCCGGGTGCGGGCATCGGCTAAGTGGAGACAGGGGCGTCGGTGCTCAAGCAGAGGCGCCGAATTCTGGTGTTGCTGCAATCGGTCGAGCGGTGTTGCTTGGTTGTAGCACTCGAAGGGGGAATCGCCTGGATCGGCGTCGGGCCGTGGGCGTCGCTGGCGAAGGGCACGTCGAAGGCAGAGTGGCGCAGAAGGTCTGGGCGCTGCAGCGGTGTCACTCGGGTCTTCGTGGCAGTGTGGAGTCCGGCGGCTTGATCGGCGAGGAGGGCTGGTGCAAGCAATAGGCGGCAGGCTCGCGGGATTGCAACGGAGGTGGCGCGGAGAGACCGGTAGCGCAGGAGCTTGGTCTGGGCAGCAGCGAACGAACCAGCGAGGAAGAAGAACAGTTTTCTTCTTTCCTCCCCTTTTTTTAATTTTTCTCTCACCTAACACTCTCTCTCACCTGTCTCTCTCACTCTCTGTCGAACCCTCCCCCACTCTCACCTTTTTTTTTTGACTTTTCTCTCACAAAAACTTTATGCCCTTTTGTGAATGCTTCGAAAACTCATCCCGAAAGCCCCCAATTAAACCTCACCATAGTTTGCCAAATTCTCTCACCATGAAAACACACGAACACTTTTTGCTAATTTCTTGAGCCCCCTCCGGTTCCGAAACCTCACCTTCTTTTTTATAGAGGAAAGACTCGAAGTTGTTGAAGATTTCCAAATATAATTGCACATATCCACTCAACCAACTCAACAAAAAAAAGGCTCCAAAAAACACATGACTGTTGAATTTTTTTGAATTCAAAATTTTTTCAAAATTTCCCTCTAATCAAAGATTATTTTCTATTTCTAGAAGATGAGTTTAAATTAGGTGTCAACAGCTGCCCCTCTTTGAAGGGAAGCTCGTAGAGGTTTCCTTCAAAGATAAATGACACATAAATTTAAACCATGCAAAATGAATGTGAAATGAATATGCAAATGTTAATTGTAATGACTTTTTTTTTTAAAATTGACTCAAATGAATTTAATCCCTTTTGAAATGCAAGGTCATGCAATAAAGAATGTAATGTAAATGCAATGATTTGGTCAGGAACATAGATCTCAATGTGTCTATGCCTAATGAAATGCAAATGCAAAGAAGAACACATACTTGGGGATTTAGAAGAGTGCTATTAGGTGTGAAATGATTCCTATGAAACTTGACAAATATCTGGAACTCCCTTCAGAGAATTGAAAGTCTCAAAGTCTTCAAGGATCTGGAACTCTCATCAGATTCTAAGCACCTGGAAATTACATCAAGTACTTGAAATTTCAAAGATCTAATTCTCATGTTAGACATTTGAAATCATTTACTAAACATCTGGAAATCATATCAAATATTTGAAAAGGCAAACACTTGGAAGTCACATCAAGTGTTTAAAGGTTCAATATCTGGAATTCACATTTGACATTTGGAAACATTTACTAAACATCTGGAAATCACATCAGAAGTTTGAAAAGACAAACACTTGGAAGTCACATCAAGCGTTTAAAGGTTCAAATATTTGGAATTCATACTAGACATTTGAAAACATGGGTACTTGGAATTCCCATCAAGTATTCAAAGATGACTGAACAAAATCAGGGCTTCAAAGACAAATCCTTTGGTCTTTGAGGAAAAATTCATTTCATTTTTTTAAATTCAATGAAGGTCCATGTATGATGGCTTTTTCAAACTTCCACCCGGAAAAATTATCATTAAGACAACTTTCACTTATAGCGTGAATCTCTTGAACATGCTAAATGAGACACTTTTGGTATGAAAAAGCTTTTTCACTCACTCTCATTTAGGAGGGGTTATTTGTCCCGACCATTGATGTGGGAATATATCACTCAATCTCATCATCATTTTGTTGACAAGAGTTCGAATTTTCTTGCAAGCAGTACGACCTTACCAATCTGAGAGGTCTTTAATAGGTACTGTAATGTGAGTTTGGTCAATGGCTTAACAAAGGGACTCTTTAAGTCAAGGAAATTGAAAGAACAATTATGTAATCATCTTTGGGTTTACAAGTCAAGAACCCTGCAAAATGAGAAAGAAATAATCTTGCTTGCACTTCTTCGAGCAATGCTTAAAACATGTGAACTCCCATGTTAATTCAAGTGTCCTAATTTGAAGAGACTTTGTAAGGGACGTAACATAGGCTGGGTTCATGGGTTGAGAAACGAAAGGATTGTTAGGCTCAAAATGTGTGTAAAGGGTGAGAGTTGGTGATCATCTTGGCATTGCCACCAGTTTTTTTTTTACCTCGGATTGTCTTCTTGAGAGACTTCTTTATTGGTTCAAGAGTTAATCACTTGATGCCAATGATTATTCCATTGGGGATCTTTTCTCAACATTCTTTTGAAGTCATTTTCTTTGATGATGGGCATCGGCCATGCTTTTACTAGGCACACCGCTTTTTTTATGCCCCCCAATTCATCAGTCATTTCTCTCTTCTTTTCACGGGCATTGGCCTTACTTTTACTAGGCACACTGCTTTTTCATGCCTCTTAGTTCTATTTTGATTTCAAATCTTGCGCACAGTGCATGCGTCAAGGAATTATACTTTAAGTGACACTCGAACTTTCAAGGGTCTTCATCTGTCTCTTGCCTTGCCCCAGTGTGGGGGATGATCACCAACTGGGTTTAAAAAGAAATGAAATTGCAGGCTCAAGCGGGCTATGCAAAGGATATAAGTATGTAGGATAGAGAAAGAAATGCTCTTCATCATCCTAAGGCACTTAAATTACCACATGAATTCAATGTAAAAGCACAACTTGAATATTGATACAAATGAGAGTAAGAAAATTTCTATCCATTTCCCTCTCCTTCAATGTCGACTTACTTCCATTTCCCCTAATGTGGGGTGGTCCTTGACAGGGATAATATGAAAGAAAATCTTCAAGTATTTAGGCTCAAAGAAGGGTTAAACAAGGGTTCACTAGTAGAGAAATGAACTGCCCCTCGTCATTTTAGTTGTCGTACTTCTTGCAAGAAAACTCTTCACCTTGAAACACAAAACGTTTACATACACACCTCACAATGTATAGACAAAGGACTGTGTATGGGATAAGGCTTGCCTTTCACGCTTCATTTAGTATCATTTAGCATGTTCAAGTAACTCAACATCCTTCACTAAATTATCCATTTTGATAAATTTCAAGTGGAATTGATGAATTGCACAGCATCATGTGAAAGCATTCCTTAATGATAAAAAGGCCATGCTCTATTCTTGCACATCAAAAGATAAAGTCAAAGATGTTAAGTGTCTGTGTCTTGCCCCTCTTTGCAAGGGAGCTCATAAAGGTTCCTTAAATGTGTGCAGGGCTGCACTTGAAACATAAAGCAGATAATTAAAAGAAACAAACAGGGTAAATTAGATGCATGCTGGAAAATTATTTTATTTTGAAAAAATTTTCAAGGGAACATGAAGAAGCCCAGCCTTCAGAATTAGCTCCTTGCCATTTTCTTTTGGTAGGATTTCATCACAGGGCTAGTTTGGTGTACTTCAACATGCCCTTAAAACATGAAAAATCTCAATGTATTTTATTGGATGAAAAGCAAATTATATTATTGAAATGAGGGAAATCCTATAATTGAAAATGCAAATATGCAAATACGGAAAGCGATAAAGACTCCTGCGCAGAGGAGTGTGCAAATAATTAAAATTCTCTTACTCTCGAGCTTTGTCAATGGCAAACGTTAAACAATTCAGTCATTCCTTCGAGTGCGTCGTCAGAGCTCTCAATCTTTGGAGGTGCGGGATCATCTATGCCACCCCATCCATCTGGGATGATATCCCGTGGGTCGATGTAGGAGCTGGGAGGAGCCGAATACTTTACATAGTAATCGAATTTGCCACTTGGTTGCCCCAGGGTGTCCATCACTTCTGCTTCCTCATGCATCATCTGAAACATGGTGGGCTCACCATCAAAACTGAAAATGGCATTCACAGCTTCTGGGTGGTCAGGGAGTGGGTTATTCTGGATGTTCGGCTGTGCATCGCGGAATGAGACCACCTTGGCATCCAAAAGATTTTGGATCTTGTGTTGTAGCGTATATCAATCGTCAACAGAATGCCCTACTTCCCCCATATGGTAAGCACATGTCTTGGACGGATCATAGTTGGGGAAACGCTCGGGATTAGATCGCTTAGGCTCCTTAGCGAGTAATCCTTTCTTCTGAAGGGTCGGCAAGATCTTGGACAAGGGCTCAGGAAGTGACGTAAATTGACGCCTGTAAGAGTTTTTCTGTTGGCCAAAAAATGGTCGTGCTCCTCCCTGTTGGGTGTTCGGAGTAGGGCGAGGTGGTTGAGCATAAGCTACATTAACCTCCGCTACAGATTCCTTATCATTCTTGGTTAAGATTCTCCTATACGAGCCGGTTTGATCAGACGCCCATCCATCACGCAATGCTAATTCAATTCGCTCGCCGATAGGGATTAACTGATTGAATGACTTAGCAGTCGAACCCAGCATTCGATTTCGATACTCAGGCGGGAGTGTCTTCATGAACAAATCCATCAGCTCCTTCTCTGTCGGCTCTGGAGTAATTTGAGCAGCTACGGTCCTCCATCTCATGACATATGCCTTGAAAGATTCCGTCCTCTTCTTCTCAGTGCGAAGTAAATCTTCTCGAGATGGAGTGACATCAATATTATACTTATATTGCTTGAAGAAGGCATCAGTCAAATCCTCCCAAGTCTTCAGGAAATTAATCTTCTTCATAATGTACCATTGAAGCGCCGGTCCTGTTAGGCTTGCTTGAAATTGTTAAATCATCAAGGGGATGTTATCAACATATTGGGTCATCCTAACCACATAAGTCTGCAGATGGATCTTCGGGCAAGAGGTGCCATCATACTTTTCAAAGTCTGGCAGTTAGAACTTCTTTAGTATCTTGATCTTTGCATAATGGGATACATCAGTTGGGTCTTGGCTAAATGAACCCTGCAGCTGCTTAAGTTTCTCCTCAATTTTTGCCAAGCGTTTTTCTTGTTCAGTTTTCGGTACATCCGAATGTATCACTTGTACCTCATCATCAACAACAATTTGAGGTGCGTCAGTAATTTTAACCTCGGAGGCATCGACAGAGGTTGATGGCCCAACTGCGGATGTATTCTTGCCTTTATCCCTCGGATCAGCCATGGGAGCATGTTGTGGTAACACCACTTCAACTTGCGGAGCTGGTGGGGCAGTATTTGCTTGGAGCGAATCGATTTGTTTAGAGAGCTGTTCCAGAACATTCAGGACTTGCTTCATCTCCGATTCGAGGGCAGCAACGCGAGTTTGTTCAGCAACACTCGTTTGTTCAGTGTTATCAGCCATTGTTGCTCTAGAACGAGTACGGATTGGCAATCTTAGGTGAGCCGTGTTGTTACCTGTCAATGTAAAATAATACAGTAAGCATCATAACAAATGAGATTGGTCCATGACAACGGTCAATCGTTTATTTTATTAAGTGAAATCAAATTCTAAAGACATCAACTTAAAACGTTAAAATAACTCCCTAGGAAATTAAATTCCTAAAACATCAATCTAAGAAATTGAAATAACACCCTAAAGCCAGAATTAAACTCCTAAATCTAGCGACTCTTTTCTATATACAATTGGGAGATCACAGTCTTTCAAAGATTCTTGTTCTGTCGAACCAACTCAGAAATACGAGCTTCCTTCTTTTCCACCGTTTCTTCAAGATTTTCAATTTGTGCTTTACGAGTGGGCTTCATGGTCACTTTAGGTATCACGGGAAGTAGAGCTTGAGGGATCTCGTGATGGTGGATATAATAATCTGAGGCAGGAAAAACCCTCTCCTTTCCTTTCAATCTTCTAGGCACCACTATCTTTTCGGGATGACATTCCTTCCATGCATTTTCAAGGCGTCCGATCTCATCAAGGTATTTGTGATCCTTGCGCACGAAGCGGGCTTGAAACAAATCCACTTGGAGAGGAAGTGGGATATCTTGGAGCACTCGATACTGGCGGGCCACTCTATAAGGATAGTAAGATGTCGCACCAGTAACTCCCATCATCGGAACTGGATTATCTGTCTTGTGAGAGAAACGAGCCATGCTAACATGGAACCATTTAGCATACCATAGGAAGCCCTTGAGATCTGGATCTTTAAGAAAAGTCACCCAATTGGAAAATGATTTTCCGGTATATTTTTTCTCTAAGATTGAAAACCTCTTTATTGGGTGATTAGAATCATCAATTTCACCTCGACGCATGAAATGACCAAACTCCTTCATGTGAGAAAGAAACCAAATTTGTAAAAGTTCAGGAGAGGCATTCGTGATTTTTTCTCTATTTTGTTTGAAACGGTTGAGGGATAAAAATGTTTCAGCTAAAATCATGTTTATAAAGTTCATGCCAGCACATACTTGTCTGACCACCCATGCAATCGAAGGATCAATAGCATTTCTTCGATGAGGAAATATTATAAGTCCAAAGAATGCTAAGATGAATATCCTACTCTTTTGGAGCATTGAAGATTGATTTAAAAAATGATTAGCCAAAAAGGAGAATGGGTATGCATTACAATTAGCTTTCAAAACTTTTTTAACCTCATCAGTTTTAATTCTTAGAAATTGAGATAAAATTGATGTGGGTTCCATACCAAGAGGTGGCCTAACAAGTTCAATCTCAAGGGGCATTCCTATGATAACGCAATACTCTTCCAGTGTTGGAGTAAACTCGCTCTTACCAAAAATGAAAGTAGTCGTCTCGGGACACCAAAATGTGATATAGCTTGCAAGACACCACTATGGATTCCAATATCCAAAAGGGGGATGAGCCATCCCAGTATCGACTCCACATAATCTTGACCTTCTTTATTTAATTTGTTCCACCACCCTTTGAGTTCAATCTTGGGAGTTGGAATGAATTGAACATCGGATCTCCCCATTGTATATAGATTAAAACCTACGATTGACCTTTTGTCATGGACCAAAAGAAAGTGCAATAAAGTAAATAGATTGCATAGTATAAGGTAAGAATACTTACTTCACATAGACAAGCGCATGAGATGTGAGGCTTAACACCTAAACTACAAGGCTTAGCAAGTTAAAGCTAAGAGGATGGACCAACTAGTCGTAGTCTCGCGTACAAATGTCAGGTCCTCTTAACTCTGGCTTGGTCAAAAGGAAAATCCCATGATCACGCAGTCTCGCGGACAAGGATAAACATTTTGACCCCAAGAAAAAAATTCGGGGTTGAGAAAGGCAACCTCTACATCGCGGTCTCGCGTTCAAGGTTGGTTCATTTCTCAACACCATCCTAGAATCCTTAAATGCGGTCCAGGTCCGATGGCAGGTTGTGTGTGCAATGTGTAGTGCTAAAACAATTTGAAAATCATGCACAACAATTTATAATACAAGCAACACTTCAATGATAAGAAAAGCATTCAATCTCAACACCTTCCTACAAAACAAAGAGTAAGCAAGCACTACTCCCCTTATACCTCCTTTCTATAAAAACATTTAACACTTCATGTTAGGAGCGTACCTTGTTTCCATGTTGCCAAACAAAATATTTAAAAAAAGAAGAAGAAAGAAACAGGCATATGTCCACTATGAGTTTTAACTCTGTCCCCAGTGGAGTCGCCAAGCTGTTGCGACCTTTATTTTTTTTTGAAGGTGAATTACTCAAAGAAGGCTAATGGATTACTAAGTCCGAAGACTTGGCACGGACCCTCCCAAGTCCTACCAATCACGACTTGATGTTAAGAAATTAATCTATTTAAACATGCAATTATACTCAATTTGGAGCCGCCACTAACCAATTAGGGTTGGTTAAAAACCCAAGTAAAGTATGGGAGAATACTGAAAGGATTGATGTGTGTTGAGTGCAACTTGTTGAATAGATTACTGTGCAATCCAGCTCGACTTGCGGCTATTAGTAGTGAAAGCGAACTTAAGCTTGGGGATAAACCACTATGTATTAGTGTCACACCCCGAACCCTGGGCATGCGCACATCCCTCGGCGGTCGATTAAAAATTTGCGATGTTCCAAGGACGCGTCGCCGACCCTTTTGTTTTATGCACATGCGAAAGCGAATTAAACAAACACTCTGACAACCATCAAACACTGGGATAGTAAAAACACATGCCAACGCTCTTTTTACAAAACTCACTTTATAAACATACCAGGTTAAACCTACGGGTTTATATATAAGTCTTTACCCAGAAAGAAAACCCTAGGCCACCTACACTCCAGACCCTTCAGCCTCGGGCTCCGGATTCTCCGCACTAGGGACTTGAAAATATTTAACCACGACGGGGTGAGATAAAATCTCAGCAAGTCAACACCCTAAACCCCGATCAGGACGGGAATTCACTAAGAGACAGCCTAAACAGGCGTCACATACAAAGTTACCTCGCCTCAACACGTCCATGCACATTAGCTCATCACATGTGCATTTATGAACGTATCAAGCGTAATCAATAACTGGAACACCTCAATTTCATATATCAACTAATCACATGGGTCCCGATTATAAGGCCACATCGTTATGACACGTTCCATTCCGTGCCACACAATTTTGCCCCATAATCAGGCGCAGCTATCTCAATCACTCACACGTGTCCTAGTTATTATGATCCATCGGCCATGTCTAACTCAATAGTCGGCAGTCATCTAGCATAACCAGGCGTCGTCCCACTCCATCGGGCATGGCAACATCCCGTGTAAACGCATCAGGACGGCATTCCATAAAGGAGCATCGGTCCAGCCTCCACTGCGACCGACATCCGTTGTCAAGGGCATCTGAACTTAATCAAGCATCGTCCCTCGTAAATGCATCAGGACGGGTTCACTACCTAGCGTAAACGCATCAGGGTACTTAAGTGATCACACACCAGCACATACTTGGCCAAGAACACCGTATTTTGCACTCAAATACCTCAATTTCAAATAATGGACTTGGCCAATTTTCTTCGTATTAAAAATCACCATAGTAAAATAATCATGCGTGGTCATGCATATAAATTGAACCATAAACATGGTACGCTCCCATTTCAAAATTCTACGATTTTATATAGTACATAAAATATTTTTGGTGTCAAAACCGACAATCGATATTTTTCTGTCTAAATACCATAAAATCAATTTTTGCAATAATAATCCAAAAAGACAATCAAACACTCAATTGCACTTAAAGGCAATCAATTTGACATATAAATTCAACCACGAGAATCAGCATAAAATTTCACGAAACGGCTAATCCGTCACTAATTACGCTAATTGGGATCAATTAAATAAATCGTGAGTAATTAAACTGAACTACTTAATTAACCTAACCATGCGGGCACATCATCTATCAAGTCAACTTTTACCTTCCATCATATAGCCAAAACACCAAAATCCCATTTTAAAAATAAACTTAGTAACTCATTTTTTTTTAAATTTTTAAAATTTTAAATTTTTGTTTAAACCTTCTGAAATAAATTCGTACGGGGTCATGTATTTGAAATTAACCCGCCAAACTTACGACGCATCTAGTATAAAATCTCCTCGCTTTATTGAGCACATAAAACTTGGCGTCCAAACCCGACACTATATTTCTTTTCTAATTTCTTTTCCAACCACTCTCTTTTGAAAACAAACCTTAGTAACCCCTCTTCTTTTTTTTTTTGTTCAAAACGTTTAGAAATAAATTCGTAGGTGCTCACGTACTCAAAATTAATCCGTCAAACTTTGCACGTACCTAGTTTAAAACCTTATTATTTTATTGGGCAAATAATTTTTAGTGTCCAGACCCGACACCTCATTTATTTTCTATTTAATATTCCATAAGGTCACCTTTTGCAATAATAGTAAACAACCAACATAGAGCAATCCATTTCATCACATCACGCACAAGTTCTAAGCATGCCAAAAGTCAACCAAATCACTAAATACACCTTATCCAGCAAACATGACATCAAGAATAATCGCAAAACTACTACCGGCCTTAACTGGCAGAAACCGGGCCACTCATGTGTCTCTAAGTTTAATTTCAGAAACATAACCAAACGAGTTCGGAAAATTCTCAAATTGGAATATGTTATAAAGGACACTTAAAAAAACACTTTTCATGAAAACACCTTGACCCAAATTTTTCTAGAATGAGAGCAGTAAATCGCTCAAACCATTACCAAAACTGTGTCCGTTTCTAGAAATTACGTTTTCCAAAACCAGCTTGGTTCGAGATCCAAAACCTATTCGTTTGATCTGAAATTTGACTATGTTAAACTATAAGATGCAATGAACAACTTTGGTGAAAAAAATCTTCAAAAATCAAACCCTAAGAGTTGATAAAAATCCTTTAAACACCAAAAGGTCACTGTTTTCAGCATAATCCGAGATTCTATTTTACAAATAATGAAGCTGAAATATCATCCTTTTAAATCCCTAAAATCTTGAGTAAAATATATGTCATAGCTGAAGATGTCTAGAACATTTTTCAAGAAGGAGGCAACCTCAAAATCCTAGCACATTTTTCCCCACAAAAATGGCAAACGCCGAGGGTCCAGTAAACCGAATATGAAATTAAGCTAATCCACTTAGCACTAATCTAACTAGGCTAATTATGTGATATCCTGAAATTCCAGTTCTGTTTTCAATTAAATGAATCGGCTTTATCATTGACGCACCTATAGTTCTATTCTCTGAGCTGATCACTTACGAGACAACTAGATTATCAGGTGAAGCCGTTAAGGGATTTTAATGCAATAGACTTGAGAATTCGACCAGAAAACGATTGCTCGACCGTGCTAATCTGCAAGGGTTATTACGGCACCGTTAAAATCGATCAAAGACTGGAGATAGATCAATTCGATGGAGATATGTGATTAGTAAGTGGGTGATTCCACCTAATTGCAAAATTCTCGTCAAACAGCACTAGACCGATTTTTCTGTCTTTTCTGTACCCTATGTCCGTATTTGAAACCTTGAGATTTTCACAACAACCGAGAGTCGCCAATGAGTCAAAGATGTACATTGTGGCTCAAAAATAATCGATCATGGGTCAATTGCACTGAAAATTTCTGAAAGCTACCCGGTAGGCTAGGTCATGCTAAAATCACGCCAGATTGAAATTAACCGCGAATTTGAATCTGATTTTAGAAATTGAAAGTTCTGTTATGTTACGATTCATTTTAGGAAAGTCGATTCGTCTTCCGAATATTTTTCCGCAAATCGAGATTTTTGGCAAAAATTCAAAGTAAGGCCGTTTTCGACTGGAAAAATCATAGGACCACTTTTGGTCGCATTTTTAGGATTCAAATTGGTTCTATTGGCAAGGAAAAATGTTAATTTTGTCGAGGACATCTAGGTGGAATTTATAGGGACTGGTTTAAGTCTAATTAAAGAGAAATTGGTTCAATTTGAGGAATTTTGTGTCAAATTCGTATCCCATGGCCCCCCTCACCTTTTGGATCATTTGAGACTTGTTCTAGGTGGATTTTGGTGCACAAAATTGGTTGAGGATAGAGCTAAACATGTGAGACCTTGTCTTGGGGACAAAGAGATAGGATGAAGGCTTGGAGGGACCCTCCAAGGGCTGCTATCCCCTTTCTTCTCCAACTCAATTTGCTTTCTCCATTGTTGTGCAGTTTAGAGAGCTCAAGAGAACCAGAAAACTGAGCTAGTAGTCGTCCAAGCCGTCGCACGCCCGTCCAACCGCCACTAGGCCCGCCGCTCACCCACCGCTCGCTCGCTCGCCCAGCCTGCTTGTGCGCTTATCCGTGAGTCCCTTGCTCGCGTTCGCGCCCTGCTCGTTGTCATCTAGCATCGTCCAACCGTCATGGTCGCTATCGTTGTCGCCTAAGCCACTGTCCACCTTCACCTAGCCTCGCAGTAGCCTCGCCGTTCAGCCATGTCCCTTTCCTCGCCGTTTCAGCCGTTGGTTCCTCTCCTTCGGTCCAAGGACAGAACCGAAAGCCAGCAAGGGCTTTGGAGCTTTGTGGCTCGTTTCGAAGCTCTTCCGAGCCTTGGTTGGTGTCGCCGCTTAGAGGTTTGTCACCTGCTTTGGCGTTGCCGTCGCCGTGAACTCATCAGAACGCTAAATCGGTGAGTTTACTTGCTAAACCTTGCTTAGGAGGTTAATGATGCTTAAGGGATGATTAGTTTAGGCTAATTAGGGTTTATGTGGATAGTTAGAATGGATTAGTGATTTAATTATTTGTTTGTGCATGTTAGGTGGTTAGAACGGATAGATTAGGGACTAGAGTAGTCGTACTATTTATCTAGATAGGTTTGGAAATTTTCCCGGCTCGTTCGGGAGGTTAATTAAGCGTTTCCGACCTAAGTTGCTATTTATTGCATTTAAATTGAATTATTTAATTAATTTTGGTAATTATATAATTATTTAATATTTTTCGGAAATTATATCGAGATAGCCGGTGACCGGAATTTTGTGCTGATTGCAATTGTGTGCTTAGTTTATGCAATTGGGTGTTAATTTGTGCAAATTGAGTGCTGATTGGAATTTTGGTTATTTATTCCAAAATTTATGAATTTCGATATTTATCCAGAAAATCCCGGGTGTCGGGTTTCAATGCCGAAAATGGTTTTATATATTATATATAAATAGTGGGATTTTAAAATGAAGGATATTAATTTTTCTGGTTCAATCTGACCGTGTACCCACGCACGATTATTTTCACATAGTGTTTCTAATGTGAAGAAAACAAGCCATGTTCACTATTTTAATTGAGGCATTTGAATGCAATGCACGGTGGCTTGGGCCGAGATTAAATGATCGTGTGCTAGTTAAGAGAACCTATCCCTAGTGTGTGTCGGTAGGATGTTACCCCTATATGGGACGCCCCTGGTCAAGGGAAGCCGGTCGCAGTAGATTCTGGACCGAAACTCCTTTGGGAATGCCGAATGGAATGCCGTCCCTGGTGTGTGTCGGAGGATGTTGCCGTGCTCAAAGGAGTGAGACGGGGCCTGGCTATGCTAGATGACCGATGTGTGTCGGGTAAAACTGCCTGTGCAGGTAGTAAACAATTGGAACACATGATTGATTGAGATAGATGAGCCGGATTATGGGACGAAATTGTGTAGCACGGAATGGGATGTGTCATAACGATTTGGCCCTATAATCGGGACCCCTGTGGCTGTTTGAGAAATGATTTGTGGCGTTTCAATTGGTTGAGTATGATTCCTGCTTTTGGTTATGATATGAACTGTGTTGACGTGCAGGAAGGAACTGAGGCGAGGTAAGTCCTCTGTGATTGAGTGCTTATGTGGTTAGGACGCCTTTAGGTGTATTTCCTTTCTAATAAGGGTTTATGGGGTGAACTTACTGAGACATTATCTCACCCCGTCGTGGGCTTAACTTTTCAGGTCCTTAGAGGGAGGACTCGAAGCCTTAGGAGTTGCAGAGGTGGAATCTAAAGGTTCGGTGAACGTGTTCGACTAGTAGGTCGAAGGATAGTTCCTTTTTGACAGCTGATATTTTGTAGACCTCTATTTGTAAACTCAGTTTGTTTATAAAAGCATGTTTGGTTTGATGTGATTGTCCTGCTTTTCTATCCCTTGTTGTTTGTTGTCAGGGGTATTTAATTCGCTTCCGCATGTGCAATAAAATGAATGGATCGGCATCGCGTCCTGGGACGTCGCAAATTTTATCGACCACCGAGGGATGGGCATACGCTCGAGGATCGGGGCGTGACATCTCCATTTAATGGTATCAGAGTAGGTTAGTGTTTGGAGTGATAAGATGTGATGGTTTATGAGATAGTTAATAGGAATGACCTTTATTTTATGTTGATGCATGTCAGTGATAGCTGATTGATAGATTGTTTTGTGGGGGTCACTCAGTTTCTAATTCTGAGTGAAATTAGAAAGCAGGTTTCTATATAGAATCTGTGTCATGAGTGATCAGGGGTAGAGGACTCCTAGAAAGCGAACCATTGGACGTATGACTCGGGGTAGGATGCCGACTAGGGTCGGTACTCGAGGAGGCCGTGGTAGAGTGCCAGCTCAGGCTAGTGCTAGTGGAGCAGTACCGCCTCCTGTTGGTGCTGGGGTAGCAGCACTTGGTGATCCGAGAACTGTCGGGATCATGCAGGCGCTAGAAGCCCTGGGGAATCTGATGGGGCAATAGGCGCAGAATCAAGCTGCCGCCATTACCGCCGTTGCTATAGCTACTGCTACTGCCACCGCCAATGCCGCTGTTACTGCCGCCACTGATGCTGCAACTGCTACCGCACTTGCTGCCGTACCTGCTAAGGTTCCACTTGGGAACGTGGTTGCTATGAGGCCGATGCATAAATTAATGGAGCAGTTTCTGAAGTTGAACCCGCCGAGGTTCACTGGTACAGGAAATCCTGAAGCTGCAACCCTATGGATCCAGGGTTTGGAGAAAGCCTTTGCACTGCTGATGTGCACCGAGGCAGAGAAGGTCGTTCTTGCAGTATATCAGCTGCAAGGTATTGCAAGCACTTGGTGGAGAGCCACCAGGGGTATAGTGTTCCTGGAAGGTGTCGTTCTGGAGTGGAACGCTTTTGTCGAAGTCTTTAATGGAAAATACTTTTCGGACAGTGCCAGAGAACTGAAGATGGCGAAATTCCAATGCCTTCGCCAAGGTACGATGACAGTAGATCCTTACGAAGCGAAGTTCGCTGAGCTGTCGCAATACGCCCCTAGATTGGTTGAGGATTCGGTAGATCGAGCTAAAGGATTTGGTAGATCGAGCTAGAAGATTCAGAGATGGGCTCAGACCGGAAGTGAGAAGCTCGCTGGTGCCACTCAATTTGAAGGACTACAATGACATGTATGAATGGGCCTTGCTAATAGAGAGAGACCAGAACAAACGAGCCGCCGCATCTGGATCGCGGTTTAGTTCTAATCAGGATGGGAATCGGTTTGGGAAGAAACTAATGACTGGAGGAAGGTATCTTGTTCCACCCAATAGGAAGGGTGGGATAGGAAAGTCAGCGTCGAGCCAGAATGGAGTGTGTCGTGCCTGCGGAAGACGACATGGATCAGCCCCGTGTCCTGCTAGGATGGGTGCTTGTTTTGTGTGTGGCCAGCAAGGTCACATGGCCAGGAATTGTCCCAAAAGGCAAATGGGACCGCAATTGCTGCCGCCACCATCGATGGGTCAAAACTGAAGAATCGTGCCACCGAATGCGCCGCAAGGTGGTTTGAACAAGCCTCCAGCTCAAGGAAGGGTTGGTGAACGAAATTGCTTGAGAAGTGAAAGAAAGAGAATTGGAAAATGTTTTGAGCTTTTTGAAAAGCAAAAACATTTTCCCCACTTTTGAATTTGTATTTTTCATTGGCGGAAAATATTTTATTTGACTAAGTTATTTTTCGTGAACCTAACGTCGGAAAATTTGAAAAACGTTTTCCTGAAAGTTATTTTCCGTGAAACGAACGGAGCTTAAATTGACATTTTTTCAAAAGGTTTAGGACTAAGTTGACACAATTAAAAGGTTTAGAACTTAATTGACACAATTGAAGATTTTTTAACACTGTATTGGCCACTATACATAGAACTTTTGGACAATTTTCCCCCTATGAGTGTAAAAGAAACTTCTTGTTATGACTATTTAATAGAGGCCCCAAAAGAAATGAGAACTCACCTTACTTTGAACGTGTGAAATAGACCTAATCAGCGGACAGTCGTCCCAACGAGTCTTATTACTAGACCTAAAGATCATTATTGAGGGCGAACCATGATTTGACAGTATTTATCACACTTATTGATCAAGTATGAATTAATCAATATTGGACGGATTGAACTCAAAAAATTGATTTCTCAGATATGCTCATTTTTATCACACCAATTAGGTCATTGAACCATGATCACCTATAACATGAAGGTGACAACAATGGTATCTTCCTAATCGCTGAAAGGACCTCTTTTCATTAGTGATTTTAGAATTGCCAATTTGATCTGCAATGGATACTGGACATTAAATAAGCTTCGTTTCCATCATCGACATTGCTTTATATAATCGATAGGTACATTTGTTGGAAGATATTAGTTAAGAAAGATATTTTTGACCATGCCCGATTTGATTTGTTATTGTTAGTATATATACACACACTGAATATAAGCTAATTCATCGATATGCGAAGAGGTAAATTTATTCCTAATATAGTGATTTCCTCTAATAATGTTAAAAATCCAGTCTTTGGACAGCAGCATCAACACTAACTCCAATGGCCCTTTGCTTCTCCAATCCACCTCCAATGGATAGATTGAAGATGAGTATAAAAGAGAAGATCTCATAAGCCAAAGGAGAGACGAGGAAACACAAAATACTGAAAATCTGTTATACACTGTGTCAAGTGATTATTCACACACGAGCAAATAAAAATTAATGGAATTGATTTTCCACACCAAGCAAATGAAAATTATTACAGAGTGAGTATGCCATGGTTTGCGTAAAATAGATAGATTAGTGGCAGATTGACTTGAAGCCACCACTACTACCTTGTGTTTTGGTTTGAACCAAAGTTTTTAAAAAGTCAGGCTAAAAATATAAGAGCGCTTTCCCACATATTCAATAACAATAATTTCTAAGAATTCTTACTATACTTATTGATTTTGGAAATTGAAAAAAAAAAAATTCTACTTTTCTTTAACCAAACGGAACTTGAGATTTTGATTCCACGTAAGCCTAAAAGACCACGTTCAGTTTTCAAGGGCTTAATTTCTACAATTTGGTTGTCAGATTTCCTCCTACCAGCCTTGGTTTCATGATATCTTTTAGAAAATTAGGCATCTAGAACGTCCAACTTGAAGGACAGAGCCTACAACCATTTAGAAGTACACAATAACTATCTTTTTTGTCGCCTTAATATTCAAGCATATCTTCAACACCATATAACACGATGTGACTCTTTTTATATTTTAATAATACTAGAGGTCAAAATCACCACACTCAAGTCCACCGCTAAACCCATCACTTGGGCCGATTTTCTTTTTCTGTTTGGTTGAACATATTATTTGCTAGAACGATGGCCTTGAGCGAGCTCAGGCCTTGCCACAGGCCAACGAGGCTCATCCTTGCCTATGACTAGTTGCTGACTGTCGTTGTGGTCAGCAATCGGTTGAAGAAAAAGGAAAAAAAAAAGAAAAAAATTAAAAAGAATATTTAAAATAATTTAAAACTTGAATTTTTAAAAAAGCAAAAAAAAAAAAGAAGAAGAAGAAGGAAAAAGTGTTCGATGAACGAAAGTGCTTGTAGAAGTGAAAGAAAGAGAAAGGAAATTGTTTTGCGCTTTTTGAAAAGAAAGAACATTTTCCCACTTTTGAATTTGTTTTTTTCATTGGTGGAAAATATTCCCTTTGATTAGGTTATTTTCCGTGAACCAGACGTTGGAAAATCTAGAAAATGTTTCATTGGAAGTTATTTTCCATGAAACGAACAAAGCTTAAATTGGCATATTTTTAAAAGGTTTAGGAGTAAGTTGACACAATTGAAAGACTTAATACTGAATTGGCCATTGTACATAGGACTTTTGGACAATTTTCTCCCCGAGAGTGTAAAAGAAACTTCTTGTTATGACTATTTAATAGAGGCCCAAATGAAAAGAGAACTCACCTTACTTTAAACATGTGAAATAGACCTGATTAGTGGACAGTCGTCCCAATGGGTCTTATCACTAGACCTAAAAATCATTATTGAGAGTGAATTATGATTTGAAAGTATTTATCGCACTTATTAATCAAGTATGAATTAATTAATTTTGAACCGATTGAACTCAAAAAGTTACTTTATCAGATATGCTCATTTTTATCACACCAATTAGGTCATTGAACCATGATCACCTATAACATGAAGGTGACAATAACGGTATCTTCCTAATCACTAAAAGGACCTCTCCAACATTAGTGATTTTAGAATAGGAAATTTGATCTGCAATGAATACCGGCCACTAAATAGGCTTCGTTTCCATCATTGACATTGCTTTATATAATTGATAGGTACATTTGTCAGAAAATATTAGTTAAGCAAGATATTTTTTACCATGCCCGATTTGATTTGTTATTGTTAGTATATACACACACTGAAAATAAGCTAATTCATCGATATAAGGCTTGACATGGTTACACTATCTAGGTTGAACATCGTAGCTCTCTCTCTCTCTCTCTCTCTCTCTCTCTCTCTCTCTCTCTAATGTTTGATGTCGTTTGACTGCTTGGGTCAATGTTTTGATAAGATTAATGTCATTTGATGTGATTTTACTTCAACTCAATCCAGGACATAAGGCTAAGCATTCCTGGGAATTTGAGATCATTGATGACAAATATTCCTGCTTCATCCATTTATAGCGTGAGATCTGAGCCTACAAGAAGTAAGACACCCGGCAGACCCTCCACTTGCGACGAGCAGCAATAAGTGTGTGTGAACAGCGGTTTGTGCATGTAGGGGAAAGAACTCGGTGACGATATTACCAGTGAGAGGGACGGTCATTTGCTTATGTGTGACAGGCGATTGTAACTAGTAGCAGTGATGAATTAGAATCATCTATTATCTTGAATCAGGAACCGCAGGATTGATGATGGAAAGCTTTACTAGAAAGGACTCGCAGGGGCTTTGGGATGGTGACAAAAATCGTACGTGTCGATTAGGAGGCTGTTGGGGACCTGTAAGTTAGTTCTGTATGTAATTAGATGTCCCGAACTTAGCTAAACTCTCCTTATTTTTAGCAGCGTGAAAGCTTCAGAAAGTCGTACCCTTCATGTGGTAGACCTATTGTCGAATAGGTCCTTATTCTCATCCTCTTGTAACTTGCATTGCTTTAAGCGCGTTTTGACATCTACGTACTGCATCGTGCGGGGGAAGAATTTATGGTGAGATGCACCGGCAGTAGTAGGTTTCCTTCGTGAACTTTCTATGCTTATATGGAGAACTTAAAATGAATTTGAGAGAATTCAATGCACGATTTTCTGATGCGTGTATGCAATTATCAATTGCTGATACAGTCTGTGTTATCATCTATTTTTCCCACATCTAGTCCTTCCCGTCTGAGAACGATTTTCAGGATGTCAGTTAAAAGACGCCATTTCCGAGATCAATAATCGGCCAAAATAGGATAATAACCGCGTCCTTTCGAAGAAAAAACAGTCAAGTGTTCACACTAAACCTTCTCACTTTTGTCCCTTGTTTCCTCCTTTTCTTAATGGCTCTTTACTTCTACAATGACCAAAAGGATGTCTAGCAAAGGGAATAAGAAAATCAACCAAACAGAAAAAGAAAATTGGCCCAAGTGATGAGTTCAGCGGTGGACTTGAGTGAGGTGATTTTCACCTCTTATATCATTAAAATACAAAAAGAACATCATAACACGTTATATAGTGTTGAAGATACGTTTGAGCATTAAGTCAACAAAAAAGACAGTTGTTGTCTACTTTAGAGTAGCGGCAAGACTCATTCTTTAAGTTATTCTAGATGCAAAATTTTCTTAAAAGATGTCGTAAATCGAAGGCCAGTAGGAGGAAATTTCTATTGATCAAACTATAGAATCTAATCTCCTTGAAAACTGAACGTGGTCTTCTAGGCTTATGTGGAATCAAAATCTCAGGTCCTGTTCGGTTAAAGAAAAGTTGTCGATTTTTTCGTTTTCAATTTCCAAAATCGATGTGTATGGTAAGGATTCTTAGAAATTGTTTTTATTGAATCTATGGGAAAGCGTTCTTACATTTTCAGCCTGACTTTCTGAAAACTTTGGTTGAAACCTTCTTATATTTTTAGCCTGACTTTCTAAAAACTTTGGTTGAAACCTTCTTACATTTTTAGCCTGACTTTCAGAAAACTTTGGTTGAAACCAAAGCACAAGGTAGTAGTGGTGGCCTCAAGTCAATTGCCACTAATCTGTCTACTTTATGCAATCCATGGAATACTCCTTATGTAATAATTTTTATTTGCTTGGTGTGGAAAATCAATTTTATTAATTTTTTAGTTGTTCGTGGGTGAAGGTTATTCTGCTGTAGAGAGTACACTAAGGGGAATGTCTACATCATTCTTGTTTTGAGAAATTAATAAATGACTTTTAAGACCAAAATAACAGGCTCTCTCTCAAATCCTCACTCTCTATAAATCTCTTATCAATGAGGTGGCTAAACCACACCTGAATTACGCATCACATCTCTCACCCCTTCTTAATCTCCCTGTACATCAGTTCAGTCCACTTTTGCTTTGAGCCATGCAACTCGTCGGCTTTAGTTTTGCGAAGTTACCATTTCGTCGCTTTGCTTTTGCCATTGCATTTGCATTGTGCTTTGCACGAGTGTTCTCAGCATTAAATGAAACTGACAAATCTGCATTGCTTGCATTCAAGGCTGGGATTACTGAGGACCCTCTCGGGGTGCTTAGCTCTTGGAACAATACGGTCAACCTCTGCCAATGGAACGGTATTACATGTAGTCGCCAGCACTATAACAGAGTCACCGTGTTGGACTTGAATTCCCAGAAGCTCTCTGGGTCCATCTCCCCTCACATTGGCAATCTCAGCTTTCTAAAGGAATTGTCTCTCTATAATAACAGCTTTGACCATGAAATACCTCCCCAGATTGGGCAGCTGCACCATCTTCGTATCTTACAACTACACAATAATTCACTGGCCGGTGAAATTCCCAAGAATATATCAGGTTGCTTTAACCTCCTTTGCATCAGATTGTCTAAAAACCAACTGAGTGGAGAAGTACCTCTGGAGATAGGTTTATTGGTGAAGCTTGAGTTTCTTCAATTAAAACGAAACAATCTAACAGGAAATGTCCCTTCTTCCATTGGGAACTTATCATCGTTGGAGCAGCTTTATCTTGCAGAAAATAACTTCGGCGGGAGTATGCCTGGGTCTCTAGGCCAAGTAACCAAACTTACAGTACTTGCTTTGGCACTAAACCGGTTGTCAGGTACAGTACCGCCTTCCTTTTACAATTTATCTTCATTGGTAGCGTTTGATATAGGATTTAACCAAATACACGGAAGTCTTCCCACTACCCTGGGCTTGGGTCTCCCCAAGTTAGCCTTTTTCAGCATCATCCACAACCGGTTTGTTGGATCGATCCCTCTGGGGTTAGCTAATAATGCCACAAATAAACAAGATCTTCAACTTGCAGAAAACAAACTTTCAGGGAACGTGCCTTCTTTTGAAAGTTTGCATAACCTTCGGTGGTTAACTTTTTACGCCAACAACCTTGGAAGTGGGGGATCAGGTGACTTGAGCTTCCTTTGCTCATTAACCAATACCACTAGCTTAATCTACTTGAGTATTTTTGATAATAGACTCGGTGGGCTGTTGCCGGAATGCATTGGTAATTTATCCGTTACTCTCAAGGTATTGTCATTGGGCTTTAATGCTATAATTGGTGAGATTCCTAGAGCAATCAGCAATCTTGTGAACTTGGAATTCTTGCAGATGGATTTTAACATTCTTTCAGGTGCTATCCCGTTTGAAGTGGGAAATCTTGAAAATCTAGCATATTTGGGGCTCTCCAAAAACAATCTATCGGGCGTAATTCCATCCTCCTTGCAAAAGTTCAAGAAATTGATCGAATTATATCTCTATGGGAATCAACTTCACGGGCACATTCCTTCCAATTTAGATAATTGGCAAAGTTTGATGGAACTCGATCTTTCTAACAACAATCTCAGTGGTTCCATATTCCCAGCGGTTAAAACTCTCATCTATTTGAACTTGTCTCACAACCATTTGAATGGGGCCCTTCCATTGGAAGTAGGACAAATTGACCATTTAATTGTTTTGGACATCTCAAGCAATATGTATGGTGGTGAAATTCCGAGCACTTTGGGGAATTGTGATGGGCTAAGGGAGTTATTAATGAAGGACAACCACTTCCAAGGATCCATTCCTCGATCAATTAGCTCATTACGAAGTATGGAGGCATTGGATCTTTCAAATAACAATCTATCAGGTGAGATTCCAAAGTTCTTAGAGACATTTGACTTCCTGCAAATTCTGGATTTATCCTATAACAATTTTGAAGGCCCGTTACCAACTGAAGGAGTCTTCAAGAATGCCAGTGCCACTTTTATTACTGGAAACAACAAGCTCTGTGGAGGAATCTCGGAATTTCAACTCCCTAAATGCATCTCTAGACACTCCAAGAGCAAAGGAGTTGTTTGTAAATTGAAACTCCCACTCTTTATTATTTTTGGACTTCTAGGGGCGGTTCTTGTTTTGGTTTTTGTGCATGTATGTTGGTTGAAGAAGAAGAAAACAAAAGAACCGACTTCAAGTTTTGAAGTTGAGACCTTGCAAAAATTATCTTATGGGACTCTCCTTAAAGCAACTAATGGTTTTTCTTCAACTAATTTAATTGGTGTGGGCAATTTTGGATCTGTTTACAAGGGAGTATTACAGGACAATGGGACTAACATTGCAGTGAAAGTGCTTCATTTAACGCGTCATGGTGCTTTGAAAGGCTTCAAAGTCGAGTGCGAGGCTCTAAAGAGTATCAGACACAGAAATCTTTTGAAGGTACTAACAGTATGCTCTAGTACTGATTACGATGGAAATGACTTTAAGGCTTTGGTCTATGAGTTAATGGTCAATGGTAGCCTCGAAGAGTGGTTGCATCCATATCCAATACCAACTGATGAGGATGGACCTTCAAAAAATTTGAGTCTCATCCAAAGGATAAAGATTTCCATCGACATTGCTTTTGCATTGGATTATCTTCATAACCAATGCCAAAACACCATAGCTCATTGTGATTTAAAGCCAAGCAATGTCCTTTTAGACTCTGAGATGGTTGGACATGTCGGTGACTTTGGATTGGCAAAGATCGTCCTTGAATCCACATCTTGCTCGAGCACAAATATAAGCTCAACTAGTTTGAGAGGAACAATTGGTTACGTGGCTCCAGGTATGCCCCATTGTGTCCCTAGCCCCCTCAAATGAATAAATTTGTTCATCACGAAATCATTGATGCATCTTTTCACAAAACTTTGAACTTCATTATGAGATTGTGTGAATACTATTTTCTCATAGTTCAACCATTTTTGGTTCTTTATAAGTGCAGAATATGGAATGGGAAGTGTGGTTTCTATTGAAGGCGATGTCTATAGTTATGGCATCCTCTTGCTAGAGATGTTCACAGGAATCAATCCCACGTCAGAGATATTCAAAGAGAACTTGAACCTTCATAATTTTGTTAAGGAAGCTTTGCCTGAAAGAGCCCTAGAGATTACAGATCCCACTTTAGTTCAAGAAATAGAGAGCGATGCAGGCCAAAGCAGAAAGAGCATAATCCAGGACTGTCTACTAATGGTCTACGGAATCGGGATCGCCTGCTCAGTTGGAGTCCCAGGAGAACGAATGAGCATCACTGATGTAGCAGCCAAATTATGTTCAATTAGGAGCAGACTTCATGTAGCTGGTTTATGAGGATATGTGGTATTCTCAAGCAGTAAGTTTTCTATTAGCTCCTACAAAATAATGCCAAACTGAAGCACTTATGCATAGACAAGCACGTGACTACGCGCATATTTGTTTTTTAAAATCTAGATAAACTCAATTTTCTGGTAATGTGAAGATGAAGTCATGGAGGTTACATCCGAGGTTCTTGCTGCTGATTCGGTGCTTGGAGTCAGTCGAAGCTGGGGGCTGCATCCGGTTCTTGCTGTGGGGGCCGTTGCCGTCTTGCTCGTTCCTTCTTTTGGTGCTGCTGGTTGACTGCTTGCTGCTGCTGCTTTGCTGCTGCGGATACACCAACATTTAGGAACTCCTTTTTCCTTTGTATTGTTGGCTGGTCTTTTGGCTGTCGTCCTGCCGCTGCTTTGGCTGTTTTCTTACTGCTCTTTCGCTGGTTGCGGTTCCTTTTTTTCTCGACACCCTTCCACTCATTATGACTTGTTTTGTCATCGTGAGTGTAAGTTTTTGGTGTCGAGTCCTTGCTGTATAGCTGTATAGCTTTTTGGTTAAAAGTCAATATATCTCTTACCTTTACCGAAAAAAAAAAAAAAAAAAAATGGAGGTTACAGAGTCATCATGCAAAACCAAAGTGTGGTTGGAAAAATAGTGAAGTCATCCAAGGAACTATGGCACATGGGAACCTTTAGTGGACTCAAAGTCAATGACAACGTCGTCGTTCTCTTCGGGAGATACAGAGAGGTGGCAAGAGGACTTGATCTCTTATGCAAACGCGGGCATGCTTCTCTAATGTATCGTGTGGACAGTGAGTCGACTTCTGATATAGACTATGAATAGTTTAGACCGTGAAGAAAAAAGGTGAGTTTTATTCCTTCCGAAATGGAAGCTGGCATGTAAGAAGAGAAGAAAGTGTTAGAATTGGTGCTGTCATCTATATAGCTGTACCGTATATTTGGACAATTGAAAAAAAAAAGAAAAAGAAAAAGACATACAAGCAAGCCTGTATATGTGTCATAAAGCTATGCAAGTACATTTATCCTTCTCTTTGTTATGTGCTGGTTACATAGTCCAATCTATTGATAAGAGGAGACATCGTGCTTGCACATCCCACACCATATCGATGTCTGATGAAAAAAGATGAGCACATGAGTTTTCCTGGAGGTTTGCGGGTACAACGGCGAACTCGAGTCCCGCATTACCTTAATGCGCCACTTGAGGGAGCAGGTGTTCCATCATCTCATGAAGCAGAATAACTTTCAGAGACAGAAGGAATCTAGTTTTAGTTCAACTAATCGCCACACAAATAACTTGCAAGTAAAGATTGTAGTCATCGTCAATGTCGACACTATCACTTCCGGGAGGATCAAACCATCGTGATCAAGTTCAACAAATGAAGGAGATGAACAAATTTCTCTCATTTCTTGGAATTTTGATACCTCAGTCCTCTGAACAGACCAAAAATAAGAAAAGTCGACTTACGGTTTACTCCTCCTCATCTGCCTTAGACACGAAGGGCCATTAAAGGCATGTGACCATCGGCCAGGATTTTTCTGTTCATTTTATTTTCTGGGAAACTTCATCTTACAAAGCGTAGAGGTCATTAGGATGGAACGATCCTTTCTCTCCTTTACCATCTCGCAGAACTCATGATAGAATTACAGCAACTTCAGACAATGTAATTTCAGAAATTAATAGTTCCGAGTTGCCATCTCTGAAAATCTTTTGTTTCCAACTCAAGGTTATGGCTTATTGGCTATGAATGTCGGTGGAGATTCTAAACTTTCACCTTTATTTTCTACTTTAACAGGATAATCATTGGCATATCACCCGTTAAAAGATGGGGAATCCCAACCGTGGGAATCCTGCAACTACTTAATTACCTCTATGTGCTTGGAAAGCCTATTCTGTGGGTAAAAATACCGATATCTATCTTCTTTCTTGTTTTTTCCTGTTCTGGTTTTTTCTTGCCCGTACAAAGAGGCGGTAGACACGCAAGAACTCATATAAAAATCTTTTCTAAAAAGCCATGTTTCAGAAAAATAATAATATTTTTCGGTGTTCAACTGATACCTAAATATGATTAAACATATTTTTTGCAAAAAATTACCAAAGAAGTCAATTTTTATTTATAATTATTTTTATTTCCTTTTTTCCTTTTTCTTTTTTGTTTCCTTTTTATTTCTTTCTTTCTCCCTTCTTGCTTGTTCAATTGTCAGCCACGGCGACAGCTGGTGATTGGTCATAGGTGAGTTCGAGCCTTGCCATAGGTCGGCAAGGTCAGGCTTTCCTAATGTCAGTGAGCTCGAGCCTTGTCGGATCTAGCGAGCTAGGCAAGGCTTGAACCTTGCCTGAGGTTGCTAGAGCCTCGCCGACCTACAACAACCTCAACTTGGAGGGGGGCCGAGGCTCTAGCCCATCCTAGCTTGCCGAATTTGGCAAGTCTCGAGCTAACCTGATGACCTCAAGCGAGCTTGGGCCTCACCATAGGCCAACAAGATTCGTCTTGCTTGTGGCTAGTCCCTAACCGGTTGGCTAAAGAAAAGGAAAAAAAAAAGAAGAAGAAAAAAATAGAAAAGAAAAAATTTAAAAAAATTTAGAACTCAAATTTTTTAAAAAAGAAAAAAAGGAAAAAGTGTTGGGTGAACGAAAATGCTTGAGAAGTGAAAGAAAGAGGATGGAGAATGTTTTGCACTTTCTGAAAAGCAGAAACATTTTCCCCATTTTTGAATTTGTTTTCTTCATTGGTGGAAAATATTTTCTTCAATTAGGTTATTTTTCATGAACTGGATATCAGAAAATCCGGAAAACATTTTCTCGAAAGTCATCTTTTATGAAACGAACGGAGCTTAAATTGACATATTTTCCAAAGGTCTAGGACTAAGTTGAAACAATTTAAAGGTCTAGGACCTGATTGGCACAATTGAAAGATTTTTTAACATTGCATTGGCCATTGTACATAGAACTTTTGGACAATTTTCCCCTTGAGAGTGTAAAAGAAACTTCTTGTTATGACTATTTATAGAAGCCCCAAATGAAAAGAGAACTCACCTTACTTTGGACATGTGAAATAGGCCTAATCAGTGGATAGTCGTCCTACCGAGTCTTATCACTAGACCTAAAAATCATTATTAAGGGCGAACCATGATTTGACAATATTTATCGCTCTAATTGATCAAGTATGAATTAATCAATATTGGACGGATTGAACTCAAAAATTTGCTTTCTCAAATATACTCGTTTTTATCACACCAATTGGGTCATTGAACCATGATCAACTATAACATGAAGGTGACCACAATGGTATCTTCCTAATTGTTGAAAGGACCTCTCCTCATTATTGATCTTATAATTGGATTTTCGATCTGGGATACTGGACACTAAATAAGCTTCGCTTCCATCATCGACATTGCTTTATATAATCGATAGGTACATTTGTCGGAAGATATTAGTTAAGAAAGATAATTTTTTACCATGCCTGATTTGATTTGGTATTGTTAGTATATATACACACTGAATATAAGCTAATTCATTGATATGTGAAGAGGTAAATTTGTTCCTAACATAGCGATTTCCTCTAATAATGTTAAAAATCCAGACTTTGGACTGCAGAATCAATAGTAACTTTGATGGCTCTTTGCTTCTTCAGTCCACCTCTAATGAATAGATCGAAAATGGGTAATAACAAAGAAGATCTCAGAAGCCAAAGGAGAGACACAAGGAAATAGAAAATACTGAAAATCTGTTGTACATTGTGTCAAGTGATTATTCACACACGAGCAAATAAAAATTAACGAAATTGATTTTCCACACCAAGTAAAGAAAAATTATTACAGAAGGAGTATGTTATGGTTTGCATAAAATAGACAGATTAGTGGTAGATTGACTTGAAGCCACCACTACTCTTGTGTTTTGTGTTTTGGTTTGAAAGGAGTATGTTATGGTTTGCATAAAATAGACAGATTAGTGGTAGATTGACTTGAAGCCACCACTACTCTTGTGTTTTGGTTTGAACTAAACTTTTCAAAAAGTCAAGCTAAAATGTAAGAGCGCTTTCCCACAGATTCAATAACAACAATTTCTCAGAATTCTTACTAAACACATTGATTTTGGAAATTGAAAACGAAAAACTAACTTTTCTTTAACCAAATAGGACCTGAGATTTTGATTCCACATAAGCTAAAAGACCAGGTTCAATTTTCAAGGAACTTAATTTCTGTAGTTTGCTCATCAAATTTCCTCCTACCGGCCTTGGATTCATGATATCTTTTAGAAAATTATGCATCTAGAAAGTCCAACTTAAAGGAAAGAGCCCTACCACCATTTAGAAGTGCACAACAACTATCTTTTTTGTCACCTTAATGTTCAAGCATATCTTCAACACCATATAAGACTATATGACTCTTTTTATATTTTAATAATACTAGAGGTCAAAATCAATGCACTCAAGTCCACCGCTAAACCCATCACTTGGGCGAATTTCCTTTTTCTGTTTGGTTGAATATATTATTTGCTAGAACAATGGCCTCGAGCGAGCTCGGGACTTGTCACAAGCCAACGAGGCTTGTCTTTGCTTGTGACCGGTCGACGACGATTGTCGTGGTGATCGATAGAAGAAAAAGGAAAAAAAGAAAAGAAAAGAAAAAATTTTAAAAAGAATATTTAACATAATTTAAAATTCAAATTTTTTAAAAAAGCAAAAGAAAAAGGAAAAAGTATTTGATGAACAAAAATGCTTGTAGAAGTGAAAGAAAGAGAACGAAAATGTTTTGCGCTTTTTGAAAAGCATGAACATTTTCCCACTTTTGAACTTGTTTTTTTCATTGGTGAAATTTATTTTCTTTGACTAGGTTATTTTCCGTGAACTGAGTGTTGGAAAATCTAGAAATTTTTTTTCTTTGAAGTTGTTTTTCATGAAAAGAATGGAGCTTAAATTGGCATATTTTGAAAAGGTTTAGGATTAAGTTGGCACAATTGAAAGGTTTATGATTAATTTGAAAAATTAAATTATTTAACACCGAATTGACCACTTTACATAGGGCTTTTGGACAATTTTCTCCCCGAGAGTGTAAAAGAAACTTCTCGTTATGACTATTTAATCGAGGCCTGGATGGAAAGAGAACTCACCTTACTTTGAACGTGTGAAATAGACCTTATTAGTGGATAGTCATTCCAATAGGTCTTATCGTAGACTTAAAATCATCATTGAAGGCGAACCATGATTTGAAAATATTTATCGCACTTACTGATCAAGTGTGAATTAATCAATTTTGAACCGATTGAACTCAAAAAAATTACTTTCTCATATATGCTCATTTTCATAACACCAATTAGGTCATCGAACCATGGTCACCTATAACATGAAGGTGACAGTAATGGTATCTCACTAATCGCTAAAAGGACCTCTCCAACATTAGTGATTTTAAAATTGGAAATTTGATTTGCAATGGATACCGGACACTAACTAAGCTTCGTTCCCATCATCGACATTGCTTTATATAATGGATAGGTACATTTGTTGGCAGATATTAGTTAAGAAAGATATTTTTGACCATAACCGATTTGATTTGTCATTGTTAGTATATATACACACACTGAATATAAGCTAATTCATCGATATGCGGAGAGGCAAATTTATTCCTAATGTAGCGATTTCCTCTAATAATGTTAAAAATCCAATTTGTGTTCTTTAACACGTGGTCTTCTCCTTCAGCTTCTGACTCCTCCAACACACCTCTCCACTAGCCATCTCTCGCTGCACCAAACCCCTCTCTCCCTTGGCCCATCCCTCTCCGCCACGCACACCAGCACTCTCTCGCACGCCTGCACCATCACGCTCTCCTCTCGACCCTCCCTCCTCTCTCTCTCCCGATCGCCTCCGACCCTCGGAAGTAGGACCCTCACGCCGCTAGAGAGGCCCTCGGCGCCGGCCCCCATCACGACGTTGGGGGGCAATGTTGGGGATCTGTCTTCCGGTTGCCTTGGATGCCATGGCTGATCGGGATGGAGAGATGGAGGCGGTGGGGGGAGGAGAAGCGAGAGGAGGATTCGGCGATGCACAGCATTGCTAGTTGCGAGGCTGCCTGGTCGAGGTGAATTTGTAAACGAGAGAGACGACCCATCGGTGTTTTGCTGTCGCTGTTGTAAACGACTGAACTAAGGCGTTCTCTCTCTTGATTCGACGATTTACTTTGAGTTGGCGTATCGTAAACGTATGCAGTGCCAATTCCTGTTCTAAACTCCCTTGGCCGGCTTTTCTCTTAAAATGATGTCCGCATAAAATGTACAAAGCAAGAGAATTACACGTTTACGCTGCCTTAGCGTTGAGGCAAGAAAAGGTTAAACACCAGATGGGAGAATTCACCTTTGTCGGTTTGGAGTACAGTCGGTTCATCGGGAAGCTGTCGTACTGCGAGTTTTCCACTTCGTTCAGTTGAACCTCGAGTCATCGATGCCTTTCAGACTCGGGCGCACAAATAAAAAAGAAAACCTTCCTTATGATTCTCAGGTTCCAATTGTCGACAAAAATACCGGCTAAGTTCTTTTTTTTTTCTTCCTCCAGTAGGTTAGGCAACGAGTTTTGATTTTAGGTGGACTATAATGAGGAGGACGATAATCCCTTGCTCGAGTAATTATGAAAAGGACGAGAAATTTGATCGTCTGGGCATGCCTAACTTATTTTCATTTGGAATCCCAAGTAGAAATATTTTCCTTCAGCTTTTGGATTTTAATGAGGAGGTCATATTTGCTGGCTTTTGATGACACTCTTTGAAACATCCCATAGGTAAAATAAAACTGCAATGTACAGTCGAAAGTTGAAACAAGAGGGCAAGATCTTTGATCTTCATTAGCCAATGAAAAAATACAATCCGCCTGCTCTTTTTTGGAATAAGGTTCATTACTTTGGCGCCTTGAATGCGCTTCTAATTTTGCCTTTTGTGTCTAATGATTGATGGTGATGCCTTTGGGACTTGGTGATGCATATTTGATATGTTCGAAACATCTACTTCTTGTATTGTGAATTATATCTTCAATATCTTTTGCTTGTAAGGACAGTAACTTTGTATTTTTTATTTTTATTTTCTAGTACACCATACAGCATAGATGGAACTACTTTGCTGTAGTCTTCCCATTGTGAGTGTGCTACATGCATGCTGTTATATTTTAGCCTTCCCTTACCACAAAAGGTATTTCTTAGATTGTCCGCTTATTGTCACTTTACTAGATGAAATTCATTTCTTAACCTTTTCCTTGTAGAGGTTTAAAAACTGTTGGATTGCTTATTTGGTCGCTTGTTCATCTCTTTAGTTGGTGAATTCCATGGTGGAGCCACTTGCAAGAACCAGTTTAAAGATCTAGACAGCCAGCTTCCTCTCCTGGGTTGAACACTTCGGGGGCAGGAATTCGCCGGGCCTCATCATCAGGGGATCCAGGATCAAGACCGGTGACGCTGATCAGTTGGCCTATACTAACAACATTCTCTAGAGCCTCAAGACCTCCAACACCAGCCTCCCGGCCAACCTTGTCTTCAAGCAAATCAACAGTGCCTGTCAAGCCCTCTGTTGCTGCTACTAAGCCTGCAGGTACTTCGACTAGGCCTGAAGTTTCAGCTGCAGAGCAATCAGTTGCTGCCAGATCATCGACTCCATCGAGGTCAACTGCGAGATCTTCAACCGCAACTGCCCCTCACATCAAGGTCAACTGGGAGGGGGAGATACAGTGGTATTTGCCTGGGGCACCCAGTCCTCGATTATCTTCTATCGAGCCTGGTCCAACTACAAGACCGAGAAGGCAATCATGCTCACCGTCGAGAGGGCGCCCTGCCAATGGTGTCCTTTGTACAAGTGGAAGCTCTGTTCCTGCAGTGAGGTGCGGGCACCCGGCATGAAATGACAATGTGAGCCCTGTTTGTGGAAAGGGTAATAAACCTAACAAAACTAGTGCCACTTAAGCAAGATGATAAACATTCTCCTCACGGCAACATGCGTGTGAAGTCGGCTTCTCCACAAGGTAGGAGGTACGAGCGGTTCCAAGTTCCATCATTAAAAACCTACCCATTGGAATTGGTTTCCCAATTTTTGGAATTTGGAGCCTATGCTACATATCTTTAAACCTGAAACGTACCATGTTATCGATTTCAAGGTCTATTCGGGAACTGGCTAATTTCCTTTTTTTTTTTTTTATGGTTGTTTCATTTTCAGTTATTGTAGATCTAATGTACTTTTTTAACCTCATTCTTTATCCAAAAACATCGTTCTAGTAAAGGCATCGCCCGGAATTTAATTATAGTAACATATTACAATAAAATGTAGAGTTGTATTTAATTAGCCGAAGTAATTTTCAAAAGTAGCCTTGTCATTTTATCGGATTCCAAGTTTTAGTTTATATATATATAGTTAAACATTTTTTGTCTTCATATCTTCTAAGAGGGAGGGAGAGAGAGAAAGAGAGTTGCCTTTTGAGTATGTAGAGAGAGAATTGCATTTTGAGGATGCTAAGTCCCCTGCTTCCCATAACCAGAGAGTCCAGCTTCAGATCGTGAATAGCCCGAAGCCGCTTCTCTCTGGTATCCTCCCAATACGGCTTCGCCACGATCTTCCTACAAATCATACAACCCATCATCACAATTGACAATCTGATTGAATTCGATGAAAAGGAAATCAATTTGTTCGAGAAGCAGATCACCATAACTTTGAATTCGATGCACAAAGGATTTTACTTCTTTTTGTCGTGAGGCCACGTCAAGCATATCCAAAAATTCCAAATCATTCTAAACATCGTGCTTCTTTATTAGAAAGCTAAGGAATCACTCTCGGAGAGGAAGATTAGGGTTCTGTAGAATGAGAAAGCCAAAGTGTACAAGTCAATTTTAATTTTTGGGTTTTGTAAGTTCCCGCCTCTCGGATTCCTCAGGAATTGGGAACGGAACCGCATAGTACAGGCTTCTAAAAATATGGAATTGGCAACCATACTGGGTCTCACTAGGACCTGAAACCAGAGGACCGACCGATCTGGTTCTCTGGTTCTCGAACCATGCTCTCCCCTTCTAGATAGCTCAAGCTTAGGGCGAACACTTTCCAAGATGTGGTTGGATATGGGCCATCAGGCATATGGTATGTTCCTTTTTCTTCCTTTTGCGTTTAAGTGCTGTATTGGTTTATTATTTATACTGCTTGACATGATTACTCTATCAAGGTTGAAGATCGTCTCTCTCTCTCATTCACATTTAACGTTGTTTGACCGCTCCGGTCAATGTTTTGATAAAATTAATGTCATTTGATGGGATTTTACTTCAACTCAACCCAAGACATATGGCAACTATTGGGATTTGTCTCAATGGTCACCCTTCTCACATGAGAATGGGAGGTCAAGAAAGGGATGATTTAACTTTAAATGTGGGTTTTGACTCTCGTGACAAAAGTCTGATAATGAGAGTTAAAGTAGAAATAAAGTAGAATTGACAAAAAAAAAAAATCAGGACATAAGGCTAAGCATTCCTGGGAATTTGCGATCATTGATGACAATACTCCCACTTCGTCCGTGTATAGCGTGAGATATGGGTGTACAAGAAGTAAGACATCCGCCAGATCCTCCACTTGCGACAAGCAGCAACGCCAGCTCTTAAGTGTGTGTGAACAGCGGTCTGTGCATGGAGGGGAAAGAACTCGGTGTGTGTGAACAGCGGTCTGCGCATGGAGGGGAAAGAACTCGGTGATGATATTATTAGTGAGAGGGACGGTCATTCACTTTTGTGTGACAGGCGATTGTAAATAGAAGCAGTGATGAATTAGAATCATCTGTTATTTTTAATCAGAAACCGCAGGATTGATGATGGAAAACTTTACTAGAAAGGACTTACAGGGGCTTCGGGACGGTGACAAAAATCGTACGTGTTGATTAGGAGGGTGTTGGGAACCATTTAGTGAGGTCTGTATGTAATTTGATGTCCGCAAACTTAGCTAAACTCTCCTTATCTTTAGCAGCGTGAAGGCTTTAGAAAGTTGTTCCCTTCCTGTGGTAGACCCGCTGTCGAATAGGTCCTTATTCTCATCCTCATGTAACTTCCATTGCTCTGAGCGCGTTTTAACATCTACGCACCGCATCGGGCGTGGGAAGAATTAATGATGACAGGGTTCCTTCGTGAACTCCCTCTGTTTATATGGAGAACCCAAAACGAATTTGAGAGAATTCATTGCACGATTTTTCTGATGCTTGTATGCAATTATCAATTGCTGATACAGTCTGTGTTATCATCTATTTTTCCCACATCTAGTCCTTCCTGTCTCGATCGATTTTCAGGATGTTAGTTAAAAGACACCATTTCCAAGATCAATTATCGGCCAAAGTAGGATAATAACCGTGTCCAATCGAAGAAAAAACAGTCGAGTGTTCACGCTAAACCTTCTCACTTTTGTCCTCTTTTTTCCTCCCTTTCTTGATAGCTGTTTACTTTTACGATGATCAAAAAGACGTCTAGAAGAAAATCAACCAGACAGAAAAGAAATTGGCCCAAGTGATAGGTTCAGCGCTGGACTTGAGCGTGGTGATTTTCACCTCTTATATCATTAAGATATAAAAAAATGTCGTGTCGTGTTATATGGTGTTGAAGATATGTTTGAACATTAAGTCAACCGAAAAGATAGCTGTTGTGTACTCTTTCTTTAAGTCATTCTAGATGCAAAATTTTCTTTAAAATGTCATGAATTGAAGGCTAGTAAGAGGAAATTTCTATCGATCAAACTATAAAAACTAAGCTCCTTGAAAACTGAACGTGGTCTTCTAAGATTATGTGGAATTAAAATCTCGGGTCCTGTGGTAAAAAAAAATTGTTAATTTTTCATTTTCAATTTCCAAAATCGATTTGTCTGGTAACAATTCTTAGAAATTGTTTTTAGGCATTCTTACATTTTTAGCCCGGACTTTATGAAAACTTTGGTTCAAACCAAAGCACAAGGTAGTAGGGGTGGCCTCAAGTCAATTAATTTGTCTACTTTATCCAAACCATGGAATACTCCTTATGTAATAATTTTCATTGCTTGATGTGGAAAATCAATTTCATTAATTTTTTATTTGTTCGTGGGTGAAGGTCATTCTGCCGTAGAGAGTACACTAAGGGGAATGTCTACATCATTCTTGTTTTGAGAAATTAATAAATGACTTTTAAGACCAAAATAACAGGCTCTCTCAAATCCTCACCCTCTATAAATCTCTTATCAATGGGGTGACTAAACCACACCTGAATTACGCATCACATCTCTCACCCCTTCTTAATCTCCCAGTACATCAATTCAGTCCACTTTTGCTTTGAGCCATGCAACTCGTTGGCTTTAGTTTTGCAAAGTTACCATTTCATCGCTTTGCTTTTGCCATTGCATTTGCACTGTGCTTTGCACTAGTGTTCTCGGCATTAAATGAAACCGACAAATCTGTGTTGCTTGCATTCAAGGATGGCATAACTGAGGACCCTCTTGAGGTGCTCAACTCTTGGAACAATACGGTCAACTTCTGCCAATGGTATGGTGTTACATGCAGTCGTCGGCACCACAACAAAGTCACCGTGTTGGACCTAAATTCCCAGAAGCTCTCGGGGTCCATCTCGCCTCACATTGGTAATCTTAGCTTTCTAAAGGAATTGTCTCTCTATAATAATAGCTTTGACCATGAAATACCTCCTCAAATTGGGCAACTGCATCGTCTTCGTATCTTACAATTACACAATAATTCACTGGTTGGTGAAATTCCCAAGAATATATCAAGTTGCTTTAACCTCCTTCGCATCATGTTGTCTAATAACCAACTAAGTGGAGAAGTTCCTCTGGAGATAGGTTCATTGGTGAAGCTTCAATTTTTTTCTTTAGGACGAAACAATCTAACAGGAAGAGTCCCTTCTTCCATTGGGAACTTATCATTGGTGGAGGAACTTAATCTTGAGGAAAATAACTTAGGGGGGAATCTGCCTGGGGGTCTAGGCCAACTGACCAAACTCATAGTGCTTGCTTTGGCAGTAAACCAGTTGTCAGGTACAATACCGCCTTCCCTTTACAATATATCTTCATTGGCACTAATTGACGTAGGAATCAATCTAATACATGGAAGTCTTCCCACTACAGTGGGCTTTGGTCTCCCCAACTTAGAATTTTTCAGTGTCGACACGAACCGGTTTGTTGGATCAATCCCTCCGTCTATACCAAATAATGCCACAAGTCTACGAATACTTCAACTTGGACTAAACAATCTTTCAGGGAAAGTACCTTCTTTTGAAAGTTCACGTAATCTTCAATGGTTGGGCCTTAACGACAACCACCTTGGAAGTGGGGGATCAAGTGACTTGAGCTTCCTTTGCTCATTAACCAATAGCACTAGCTTGATCTACTTGAATATTTTAAATAGTAGACTCAGTGGGTTGTTGCCGATATGCATTGGTAACTTCTCTGTTACTATCAAGACATTGGGATTGGGATTTAATCCTATAATTGGTGAGATTCCCAGAGCAATCGGCAATCTTGTGAACTTGGAAACATTGGAAATGAGCAACACCATTCTTTCTGGGGATATCCCATTTGAGGTGGGAAATCTTAAAAATCTAATGGAACTTTTTCTCTCCAATAACAATCTATCGGGCATAATTCCATCCTCCATGCAGAAGTTCAAGAACTTGATCTATTTATATCTTGATTGGAATCACTTTCACGGGCACATGCCTTCCAATCTAGATAAGTGCCAAAGTTTGATGTACCTCGATCTTTCTAACAACAATCTTAGTGGTTCCATATTCCCAGTGGTTAAAACTCTCATCTTTTTGAACTTAGCTCACAACCATTTGGATGGGGCTCTTCCAGCAGAAGTAGGAGAAATTGACCATTTAGGTGTTTTGGACATCTCAGGCAATATGTATGGTGGTGAAATTCCGAGCACCCTAGGCGACTGTGTTGGGCTGAGAGCATTAGCATTGGAGGATAACCACTTCCAAGGATCCATTCCTCAATCAATTAGATCATTACGAAGCATTGAGATATTGAATCTGTCAAATAATAATTTATCAGGTGAGATTCCGAAGTTTTTAGGGGCATTTGATTATCTGCAAATTCTGGATTTATCCTATAACAATTTTGAAGGCGCGTTGCCAACTGAGGGAGTCTTCAAGAATGCCAGTGCCACTTTTATTATTGGAAACAACAAGATTTGTGGAGGAATCCCAAAATTTCAGCTCCCTGAATGCATCTCTAGACATTCCAAAAACAAACGAGTTGTTTGTAAATTGAAACTTGTGCTCTCTATTATTTTTGGACTTCTAGGGGGGGTTCTTGTTTTGGTTTTCATGTATGTATGGTGGTTGAAGAAGAAGAAGAAAACAAGAGAACCAACTTCAAGTTCCATATCTGAGAAATTTCAAAAATTATCTTATGGAACTCTCCTTAAAGCAACCGATAGTTTTTCTTCAACTAATTTGATTGGTGTGGGCAGTTTTGGATCTGTTTACAAGGGGGTACTGCAGGAGAATGGGACTAACGTTGCGGTGAAAGTGCTTAATTTGACACGTCATGGTGCTTTGAAAGGCTTCAAAGCAGAGTGCGAGGCTCTAAAGAGCATCAAACATAGAAATCTTTTGAAGGTATTAACAGTATGCTCAAGTACTGATTATGACGGAAATGACTTTAAGGCTTTGGTCTATGAGTTAATGGTCAATGGTAGCCTCGAAGAGTGGTTGCATCCAAATCCTATACCAACTAATGTAGATGGACCTTCAAAAAAATTGAGTCTCATTCAAAGGATAAAGATTTCCATCGACATTGCTTTTGCATTGGATTATCTTCATAACCAATGCCACAACACCATAATTCATTGTGATCTAAAGCCAAGCAATGTCCTTTTAGACGCTGAGATGGTTGGACATGTAGGTGACTTTGGATTGGCAAAGATCATCCTTGAATCCACATCTTATTCGAAGACAAATATAAGCTCAGTTGGTTTGAGAGGAACAATTGGTTATGCTGCTCCAGGTATGCCCCATTGTTTCCCTTGCCCTCTCAAATGAAGAATTTGTTCATCACGAAATTGTTGATGCGTCTTTTCACAACTTTGAACTTCATTATTAGATTGCGTGCATATTATTTTCTCATAGTTCAACCATTCACGAAATTGTTGATGCATCTTTTCACAGAACTTTGAACTTCATTATGAGATTGTGTGAATATTATTTTCTCATAGTTCAACCATTTGTGGTTCCTTATAAGTGCAGAATATGGAATGGGAAGTGAGGTCTCTATTGAAGGTGATGTCTACAGTTATGGCATCATCTTGCTAGAGATGTTCACAAGAATCAACCCCACGTCTGAGATATTCAAAGAGAACTTGAACCTTCATAATTTTGTTAAGGAGGCTTTGCCTGAAAGAGCCCTAGATATTACCGATCCCACTTTAGTTCAGGAAGTAGAGAGCAATGCAGGCCAAAGCAGAAAGTGCACAATCCAGGATTGTCTGCTAATGGTCTACGGAATCGGGATCGCCTGCTCAGTTGGAGTCCCAGGAGAACGAACGAGTATCGCAGATGTGGCAGCCAAACTATGTTCAATTAGGGACAAACTTTACGTAGCCGGTTTATGAGGATATGATATATACCGCAGCAGTAAGTTTTCTAGTACCTCCTACAAAATTATGCCAAACTGAAGCACTTATCCATAGACAAGAACGTGACTACCCGCATTTCTTTTTTTGTCAATCTAGATAAACTCTTTTCTGGTAATTTAAAGATGGTGCCACGGAGATTACGGAGTCATCATGCAGAACCAAAGTGTGGTCGGAAAAATAGTGCAGTCATCCAAGCAACTACGGCACGTGGGAACCTTTAGTTGACTCAAAGTCAATGACAACGTCGTCATTCTCTTCGGGAGATACAGCGAGGTGGCAAGAGGACTTCATCTCTTATGCAAACGTGGCATGCTTTTCTAATGTATCGTGAGGTCGGTGAGTCGAGTTCTGATATAGACTATGAATAGTTTAGACCATGAAGAACAAAGGTGTGTTTCTATTTTCCGAAGGAAGTGTTAGGATTGATGCTGTCATCTATGCAGCTGTACTGTCTATTTGGATAATTGAAAAGAAAAGGCATATATGCAAGCCTGTATATACATCATAAATCTAAGCGAGCAAGTACATTTATCCTTCTCTTTGTTTTATGTTAGTTAAATAGTTCAATCTATTAATATGAGGAGACATCATGCTTGCACATCCCACACCGTGTTGATGTCTGTAGAAAAAGATGACTCCATGAGTTTTCCTGGAGGTTTGCGGGTACAATGCGAGCTCGAGTCCTGCATTACCTGAATGCTCCACTTGGGGGAGCAGATGACGTCATTCCATCATATCATGAAGCCAGAATGACTTTCAGAGACAGACGGAATCTAGTTTTGAGTGAAACAGATACCCAACACAAATAACTTGCAAGTAAAGATTGTAGTCACCGTCAATGCCGACACTACCACCTTCAACAAATGAAGGAGAGGAACAAATCTTCTCTCATTACTTGGAATTTTGATACCTCAGTCCGCTGCACGGGCCGAAAAATAGAATAGTCGACTTATGGTATACTACTCCTCATCTGCCTCAGACACGAAGGACCATTAAAGGCATGTGACCATTGGCCATGATTTTTCTGTTCATTTTTGTTTATGGGAAACTTCATCTTACAGAACATAGAGGTCCTTAGGATGGAACCTTCCTTCCCCTCCATTTACCATATTGCAGAACTCATGAAAGAATTACAGCAACTTCAGACAATGGAAGCTCAGAAATTAAAAGTTTTTTTTTTGGTAAAGGTAAGAAATGTATAGATTTTGCTGAATAAATACACGTAAGGAGGCCCGGCACCTACAAGGGACAGACACTCAAAAAGACAATCAAGTCAAAGAGAGTGTAAGGGTGCCGTGGTTCCCAAGAAAAACCAAAAGGTACACAAAAGCCAACAAAGGGAAAAGACCACAACAAAAACAGGGTAACATAATCAATCAAAAATAAAAGGATGTAGATCCCAGTTTTGTTGAAGTCTCCTATTCTTGGGCATGTCCAAAACATGCTTAAAATTCATTGCATTGTCTTTCATCGCCTTCTGATGCATCTTCATTGCCAGAAGGATGTAGATCTCAGAAATTAAAAGTTCCGAGTCACTATCTCTGAAAATCTTGTGTGTACAACTCAAGGTTATGGCTTATTAGCTATGAATGTCGATGGATATTCTAAAATTTAGCATTTATTTTCTACTTTAACAAGATAATCATTGGCATATTACCAGTTAAAAGATGGTGATATCCAATCGTGGGAATCCTGAAACTACCTAGTTACCTCTATGTGCTTGGAAAGCCAATTCCGTGGGTAGAAATACCGATATCTACCTTCTTTCTTGTTTTTTTTCCTGTTCTGGTTTTTTCTTGCCCTTATCGTTATTCGGAAAGGAGGTAGACACGCAAGAATTTATCAGAAAAATCTTTTCTAAGAAGCCATTTTTTTAGAAAAATAATAACATTTTATGATATTCGACCCAAACCTAGAAACGATTTATACATATTTTTTGCCATTTGGTATCTGATTTTATTTTCTAAAGAAAATTAACAAAAAAATTAATTTTTTTTTTTAAAAAAAAATTTCCTTTTCTTTCTTTTTCTTTTTCTCCTTGCTTGGTTGATAGTCGGCCATGGCGATAGCCGATGACCGGTCATAGGTAAGCTTGAGCCTCGCCATGGGCCGGCAAGGTCAAGCTCTCCTAATGTCAGTGAGTTGAGCTCGCCGCATCTGGCAAGGCACGAGCTAGTCCGATGGCCTCGAGTGAGCTCAAGCCTTGCCACACAGACCAGTGAGGCTTGTCATTACCTATGGCTGGTTGCTGACCATCGCTGTGACATCCCGAATTTCCAATTCTATTTTCAATAAATTGAAATGGGCATTTCATCTACACGTAGATAGTTCTTTTCCCTGAACTGATCACTCATGGAATAACTAGTCTATCAGGTGAAGCCGTTAAGAAATTCTAATGCATCGGACTCGAGAATTTGACCAGGAAACGATCTTTCGACCGAGCTAATCTACAAGGGTCATCACGGCACAGTTAAAAATCGATTAGAGACCGAAGATAGGTCGACTCGACAGAGGCATGTGATCTAGTGTGGGTGATTCCACCAGATCGCACAATTCTTGTCGATCGACACTGGACCGACTTTTCTGTCGATTTGGTACCCTGTGTCTGTATTTGAAACCTTGAGATTACCCCGACAACCGAGAGTCGGTAATGTGTCGGAGATGTACATTGTGGCTTGAATTTATCAACCACTGGTCAAATGCATGAAAATTTCTAAAAGCTACCCAATAGATCAGGACGCGCTAATATCGTGCTAGAGTGAAATTAACCGTGAAATTGAAAGTGAATTCATAAATTGGAAGTCCTGTTAGGTCACAAATCTTATTAGGAACATTGGATTAATTTATGGACTTTAATTAGATTCAATTGGAAGAGAATTGAAGAATTAATGTACAAGATTTCATGCCACGGCGGGAAAGGAAATTGGACCTATTGAAGATAGTTTTGGAGGATTTGAAAATAGTGGAAGATGACATCACCTTAGGTTATGGTGGTTGGGCCAAAGTTAAGAAGAAATTGACAAGTGTAAGGTGTAGATTTAATCTCAAAAAGGGCCCATCACTTTCACCAATCACACTTCATCTTCAAGCTTGGGAAGAGAGAGAGGGAGGGGAGAAGAAAGCTGCGTGCGGAACCAGCAGCCCGACGCCGACCGGACGCCGCCCCTTTGCCGCTCGGCCGCTCGCCGCCGTACGTCGCCGCCGCCGCGCGTCCGCGCGCGAAGCCCCGCGCAGCCCCGCGCGCCGCTCGCCAGCAGCTCGCCTCTCCGCCCGCACGACCAAGCCCCGTCGTCCAGCCGCTGCCCTTGGTCATTCACCGTCGCCGAAGCCTCCTTCGTCGTCGCCGTCCCCGCCGGTCGCCGCCGGAGCTCGCCGCCGTCTCTCCCCCGCCGTTTCTCCGCCCGAACCACCGTCGGATCCACCCTTCTCGGCCCCAAAACAGCAGCTGGTTTTGTGGGTTTTTCAGCTTGGTTAAGGCCCGTTTTGGCCGGCTTCCCGACCCCGGATGCTTAGCCCGCTTTGAGGAAAGTCGATCCCCACGACGTCCCCGTCATTTTGGTCCGATCGGTTTGTTAACCGGGTGAGTTTAGCTCACTAAATCTCCATTAGAGGGTTAATTATGCCCTAAGTGTGCTTAGTCTAAGTTAAGTAAGCTTAAGTGGTTAGTTTAGTTTATTTAATTGTGAATTAGATTAAGAGGTTGGTTTAATTTAATGCATGATTAATTAAGGTTAAGATGAGATTATATTAATATAATGGTGATTTGACATAAATGAATTATTTTTTGGATTAAATAAATGTTTCGAAATTGTTTAATAATTTAATAATATATTATTATTCGAAATTATTAAAATATTATTATTTAATTAATTTTCGGAATAAATTTAATTATTTATTAAATTCCGAAAATTTTGTCGGGACCCTAAATTCTCAGAATTTCGCGCTGATTGTTGCCGTGTATTCAGATTTTGAAATTGAGGGTTGGATATTATAAATTGAGTGTGGATTGTGAGAAATATGGATATTATTATTTAATTAATTTTCGGAATAAATTTAATAATTTAATAAATTTCGAAAATTATTCTGGGACCTAGAATTCTCAGAATTTTGTGCTGATCACTCTTGTGTATTTAGATTTTCAATTTGATGATTGGATATTGCAAATTGAGTGTTGATTGTGAAAAATATGGATTTTATTCAGAAAATCTCAGGTGTCGGGTTTTGATACCAAAATTTAATTTTAAGGATTATATTAAATAGTGGGGTTTGAAAAAGTGAGATATTGGCTTTCTAGTTCAAAATTAACGTGCCCCCACACATGAGAATAATTTCTGGAATATTTTTAATATGAAGAAAAATGGTCGAGATCACTATTTTAGGTGGAAGCATCGAGTGAAATGCAAAGTGTCTTGGGGCCGAGTATAATTTTGTTGTGTGATAACTAAGAGGAAATTGTCCTGGGCTGTTGAGCTGGACTTACCCATTTATTGGGATTTGGGTCGCAGTTGATTCTGGGCCTATATTCCTTCGGGAACGCCGTCGACGTAGTGACGAAACTGCGCTCCAAGGTAGGGAGGCGATGCCTGGCATTAATGTCAGTAGATAGCCGAACTGCGAGTAGGCTATGCCCTTGTGTGGCAGTGAATAACAATTGGGACGCATGCTGAGTATTATTAATGTGTCGGATTATGGGACGGAATCGTATGGCATGGTATGGGACGGGTCATAACGGTTTGGTCTTATAATCCGGACTCCTGTGGTTGTTCGAAATGAGATTGTTGGCGTTCCAGTTGTTTAAATTCTTATTACTATCTGTGATTGAGTGATATGAACATGATTGAATGATTTGAATTATGCTAACCTGCAGGAAGGAACTGAGGCGAGGTAAGTCATCTATGTGGTGTGGCTAGGGCACCCTTGGGTGTATTTTCTTTCTAATAGGGGTTTAGGGGGTTGAACTTGCTGAGACAATGTCTCATCCCGTTGTAGGCCAAAATTTCAGGTCCTTGGTTGGCATTAGTGAAGGACCGGAGGCCCTAAGTGTAGATGGAGAAGCCTGAAGAATTGACGATCCTATTGGACTAGTTAGTCATAGGGCAATTCTCTTTTGATGGGAGTCGATTCCCTTTTTGCAAACCTTGTTCTATGAACTTGTGGTTTAAAATCTGACTTAGCAATTCGCCTTGTGTATAATTGCACTATAGTTTGCAATGTATATAGGGGTGTTTGTTTTTAAAGTGGAATTTTGGAATCCTACTTTCCTATCCCATTGTTTTATTATCTGGGGATTGTTTATATACTTCCGCATGCGTATATTAAAAAGAAAAGGGTCGGCAATGCGTCCTGGGACGTCGCTATTAAATCGACCAAGGAGAGGGATGGGTGCGTGCCTGAGGATCGGGCGTGACAATCATTGTGGCCAATGATCGGCGAGAGAAAAAAAAATGAAAAGAAAAAATTCAAAAAAAATATTTAAAATAATTTAAAACTCGAATTTTTAAAAAGGAAAAAAAAAAGGAAAAAGTGTTTGATGAACAAAAGTGCTTGTAGAAGTGAAAAAAAGAGAATGGAAAATGTTTTCTGCTTTTTGAAAAGCAGAAACATTTTCCCCACTTTTGAATTTGTTTTTTTCATTAGTGGAAAATATTTTCTTTGACTAGGTTATTTCCATGAACTGAACATCCAAAAATTCAAAAAATATTTTCTTGGAAGTTATTTTTCGAGAACAAACAAAAATTAAATTGACATATTTTCAAAAGGTTCAAGACTAAGTTGACACAATTGAAGGATTTAGGACTTAACTGGCAAAATTGAAAAATTTAATATTAAATTGGCCGCTGTACACAGGACTTTTGGATAATTTTCTTCCTGAGTGTAAAAGAAACTCCTTGTTATGACTATTTAATAGAGGCCCCAAAATGAAAAGAGAACTCACCTTACTTTGAACATGTGAAATAGACCTAATCAGTGGACAGTCATCCCAACGGGCCTTATCACTAGACCTAAAAATCATTAATGAGTGTGAACCATGATTTGATAGTATTTATTGCACTTATTGATCAAGTATGAATTAATCAATATTGGACAGATTGAACTCAAAAAATTGCTTTCTCAAATATGCTCATTTTTATCACACCAATTAGGTCATTGAACCATGATCACCCCTAACATGAAGGTGACAACAATGGTATCTTCCTAATCGCTAAAATGACCTCTCCAACATTAGTGATTTTAGAATTGGAAATTTGATTTGCAATGGATGCCGGACACTAAATAAGCTTTGTTTCCATCATCAACATTGCTTTATATAATCGATGGGTACATTTGTCGGAAGATATTAGCTAAGAAAGATATTTTTGACCATGCCTGATTTGATTTGTTAATATTAGTATATATACACATTGAATATAACCTAATTCATCGTTATGCAAAGAGGTAAATTTATTCCTAATATAGCGATTTCCACTAATAATGTTAAAAATCCAAATTTTGGGTTCTTTAAGCACGTGATCTTCTCCTTCAGCTTCGAGCTCCTCCAACACGCTTCTCCACTTGCTCTTGTAATGGTTAAAATTATTACCTAGAGGGGATGAATAGGTGATTATGCGGAAATGAAGCAATTAATTAAAGAAATTTAAACTTCAAATGGATAGTCCTAGTACACTTATTAAGCGATTAATTAAAGAAATTTTATAGTTTTCATTGCACTAAGGGAAAAAATCACCAAAAAGCCCAAATTTTGTCAAAAGTGACAAATTTACCCAAAACTTTTTTTGTGACATGAAAAACCTCGAAATTTGCCCACTATAACACATTTACCCAAAAAAAAATTTCATGACACAAAAAATCCCGAACTTCTATCCGTGTAACACATTTACCCTATAGGACATTTTGATCTTTTTACTTTTAAATTTTTTTTTCTTTTTTTCTTCTTCTTCCCTCTTCCCTCTTCCCTTCGCAAGCCATGGCGGAGGGAAGCCGACGTTGAGCGAGGGTCACCCTCGCCTGGGCTGGCTAAGGCCACCCTCATTGGCGTTGGGCGAGAGCACCCTTCGCCAGGCCCTCGCTAGATCTAGCAAGGGCGACCCTCGCCCGACGTCGGTGAAGGGAAGAGAGAAGAAGAAGAAGAAAAGAAAAACATAAAAAATAAGACGAAAACGCCCTTGATTGGGTAAATGTGTCACAATTTGAAAAGTTTGGGGTTTTTCATATCATAAAAAAAAGTTTGGAGTACATTTGTCATTTTGGACAAAGTTTGGAGTTTATGGTGGTCTTTTCCCTTGCACTAATTGTTCTCGTGATATTCAAAATCAGTATTTTGAAACTCGAATTATTTCGATTCACATACACTTAATTATCATTCCAAGTATACATTAATAGGACTGTGAATACAATTGAGAAGTCTTCAAGAGAAAATCCAAGTTATGTAATTACGATAAAGTCATTAGTTTTTGGGTTGGTTTGGGAACTAGAAACATGATATTGCATAAGCCGTTTTCGATAAAATCAGTCAATAAGAATTAAATGTACCAATTTGGATCAGACACATTTTCAATCCACCTATATTCGGTTCGATCTATCTACTTGATGGGTCTGACCAGCACATCCCATTAGCCATTCATAACATTACATGGTTGACAAATTATATATAACCCAATTCATATAAATTGACGTTGCTATACACTGAAACAGGAAATTGGCTTTCCAAAGGAAAAAAAAAAAAAAAAGTTGATTTTCTGAATCGACAAATATACCCGAGAAGTTGCAACTCATCTAATGTCAAGTCAGTTGTTTTGTCTCAAATAAAAAAATTCAGTTGTTTTTGTGAGATAATCATTTTTGTAATTGAATAAGATTCTGACTCGTAGAATGCAAGCAGACCTCCCTCCCTCTCTTTCTCTCTACATAAACAACCGCACTGCACCTATTTTCGACCATCGCGGACGAGACACACGCAATTCTCTCTCACTTTCAAAATCGATCTCTCCAAAACCCTCTTTCTGTCTTTAGGCCATTTCTCCTCTTTACCCTCTCACAGTCTCACTCGCCTTTCATTCGACGTTCGTCGCTCTCTTTCGCCGAACGTTTGAAGAAAACGCGACGGTTTCTGAGGTACCCATTTCGTTTCTTGTTCCTTGAAGTTCCGGCCTTTTTCTGGGTTTTGTTCTCCGCCGCGCGCCCCTGGTTCTTCTCTCTTCCTGCTCCGCTTTGGTTGGTGGGATCGAGCTCGTTGGGTCGTGGCTGCGGATTAGGTTTCGGGTTTTGTTGCGTGTTTTTCTTCTTTGGGTACTTTGCTGTCACTCGCCGGAAGTCTCAGATCTGCGACTGGGTGTATGGTTGAATGTTTTGTGCTTGTTTAGGGCGGCCCGGAAACCTTAATCTGTGCTGAACGATTGGCATTGTGAATGTTCGTTTGAATTTGACGTTTCTCTGTGTTACTTCTCTCGGGTTTGTTTTTCTGCTGCCTATTGTTGCGAGAAATGCTTAGCGTACGTGTGGCTAGGGACAGTTGCTGTGTCGGCTCCTTTTCGGGACGCGTTATGATGGATATGTTTTCTAACTAGTGCATCGTGGACTGTACGGACTTCCGTGCTTTTGCTTCGTGTGTGTGAGGGAGTGAACGAAAAGTCATGGTTTGAGAAAAGATGCTGCTTTTGGGTGGATGGTTTGTGTAGTCTAGTGTATTGTGGCAGTAAATTTCAGCATCTAAGAGGTGCCAGGTTAAAAAAATAGTCTAACTGAAGTCAGAAGAGCGAACATTTGTCACGCGGAAGAGATTTGATGGATGGATTGTCTCAGTCTTGGTTTTGGGCATATTAATTATTAGGAAACATGGATAGTGAAAGTTTATGATGGATCTACATTTGAGAAGTAACTTGGAATAAGAAGAGCTAATCTGTGTGGAAAGATTTTGTGGAGCCAACCTCAGACGATGAAGGCTTGCCGAGTTGAGTTTATTTTAGCGATAAGAGCTTTAGTCCTTTGGCCAAAAAGAGAGATAAACCAGTAGCCTGTGTGATAGTTTCATATTATTACAGAAATCACAGTAAAATGTGACAGTCAAAACCTTTTCCGGTAGTTTTGCACTCAACCAGTCAAATGGGAAGTAAAATAGTTCTGGTCAAGCATTTGTAAGGTTCTCTTGTTTGAAGGTATGAAAAAAATGTTGTACCAAGGAATGCGAGTTGAATATGTCGATATCATGTGTTTCAAGACATATGGGGCAGAGATTTTGCATTTGCTGCACTTCTGTTATGTACTCCTAGCTGCATCCAACATTGCCATAGGACCATTTCTTCTCGTTAGGTGCTTGAGTGGTTTTTGGGTGAAGATCTGTGGCTGAGGGGCAAGGTGGAAGTGCAAGTACGCAAATGCTTTTTATACCTACTTGATAGGCATTTGGTGCCAAGTAATGAGCCCCAATCAACTTTATTACGTTGTTTAAAAAATAAATATGGTTTGAATAATTATATATTCCCTTTAAATATTATACTCAATATGGTTACCCCTCTGTATTTGATTGTGCATCTTTCTTAGACTTTTTGTAAAGTTACTACTTCGATAGCAATGGTTGTATCATGAAAACTTATACTGAATTTGCAAGTTCATATTTTACCTTTATTCTGGAAGTAGCATCTCTATTGGATATGCTTTATTTCATTCCCCCGTACAAAATTCCAATTTGCTTGGACATCTTGTAAAGTAGGTCTAATTTACTAGTGGTCTAACTCCATTGGATAAGCTTTATTCCATTCTCCCATACAAATTTCCAACATTTTGTAAAGTAGATCTAACTTACTAGTGGTCTTAATTCCATTCTGTCGGTTGTTATCATGACCTCCTCTTCCCCTCTTGGTCTGTGGAAGTAATTATTGCAGGATTTTTTGTTAGACAAGAATTGTGTTATACAATTTCTGCGTTCTTTCTTTCCATTTAGTTAGTGCATAATACATTTCTGTCATGGTTGCTTTATTTTGCCAATCCATTTCTCTTCAAGATCTATTGAGCTTCCTTAAATTTTTGCTATAAAAGGAAATTCACAGATATTGACCTCTGAGATTACAAGTATCAGCAGCCTTTCTTTGCTTACATAAAAAAATGAGGACACAAAATATTTGATGTCGACAAAATGTGACCAGCTTGTAGTATTTCCTAGTTCGATTTGTTAATTTTCCCCCTTATCACTCTCTTCAATAGTAAGCTATATACCATGAAAACTTCCTTTGATTGTATGACTCTTTAACACGATTCTGTTTAAGCTCGTGCGTTTTTTTCCAATAAGAAATGGTTTTTGTGCGATACCAAAATGGATTAATTGTTGAAGGCTGTGTACTTGTGCTCGGGCGTCTTTGTTTCTTGTTAGTCTCTTATGGGTATCCTCCTGCTGGATATATTGAGAGGTCAAGTAGGTTTGGCACATAGAAACATGTATGATCATGGATTAAGGTGATAAATTCTCTTGTCATGTTTCCATGCGTTGCTAATAGCTTGTTATTAGCTCTACTCTCCTGACTTGATGTGAGAGTAAAAGGAGTTGGCCACGAAGTTAGTCTATATTGACAATGCCTACTCGAAGGCCCACATTGAAATACTGAGAATTTTGAAGAAAAAAAATCTTTCAATCAGTTAATGTTAACGGTGCAGTTGTTTCCATGTTTTCATTAATTATTACTTGTTTAGTTTTTAAAAAATTCCCGAAGTTGTTTGCAATTGGATTTTACATCAGCTTGTCTACTGGGCATCTGCTCGCAGTCAACATCATCTGGATCAATTTAAACTCATGTGAATTTCTTATGTTCAGGTTGTGTTGTGATGGATGCTGCACCATTGACTTCTCAGCGCCGACCATTTTCAGTGAAACTATGGCCCCCGAGCAAAAATACTCGTGAAACACTTGTAGAACGGATGACAAGGAATCTCACAAGTGAATCCATTTTCACTAGGAAGTATGGAAGTTTGAGCCCAGAAGAAGCTGAGGAAAATGCAAAAAGAATTGAAGATGAAGCTTTTACGACTGCTAATCAACATTATGAAAAAGAGCCTGATGGTGATGGAGGGTCTGCAGTGCAGCTCTATGCTAAGGAATGCAGTAAACTTATACTGGAAGTCCTCAAAAAAGGCCCAAAAGGCAAGGATGAAAAGCCACCAACTTCTGACAGTGCTAAGGCCCCTAGAGAGACATTTTTTGATATTTCCAAGGGCCAACGGGCCTTCATTGAAGCAGAGGAGGCAGAAGAACTTCTGAGACCATTGAAGGATCCTGAAAATTCTTTCACCAAAATATGCTTTAGCAATAGAAGCTTTGGATTAGGAGCTGCTCATGTTGCTGAACCCATTCTGATTTCCCTGAAGCAACAATTGAAGGAGGTAGATTTATCTGACTTCATTGCAGGAAGGCCAGAAACAGAAGCTCTTGAAGTCATGAGCATATTTTCAGCTGCCTTGGAGGGTAGTGTTTTGAATTCTCTAAATCTTTCCAATAATGCTTTGGGTGAAAAAGGCGTCAGAGCATTTGGCGCACTCCTGAAATCACAGAGTCAATTGGAGGAGCTCTATTTAATGAATGATGGAATTTCTGAAGAAGCTGCTCGTGCAGTATGTGAGTTGATCCCTTCCACAGAAAAACTTAGAGTTCTTCATTTTCACAATAACATGACAGGAGATGAAGGGGCGATTGCTATTGCTGAGGTTGCGAAATGCTCTTCATTAATGGAGGACTTCCGCTGCTCCTCCACAAGGATTGGCTCTGATGGAGGTGTTGCCTTATCAGAAGCACTTGAAAATTGCATCCATCTGAAGAAACTTGATTTGAGGGACAATATGTTTGGTGTAGATGCTGGAGTTGCTTTGAGTAAAGCTCTTTCCAAGCACACTAATTTGACTGAGGTTTACTTGAGTTACCTGAATTTGGAAGATGAGGGGGCAATTGCTATAGCCAATGTTCTTAAAGAGACAGCCTCATCTCTTACAGTTCTAGATATGGCTGGCAATGACATAACAGCGGAAGCAGCTCCAGCTTTATCTGCTTGTATAGCTGCAAAGAACCTTCTCACCAAATTGAACTTGGCTGAGAATGAGCTCAAGGATGAAGGTGCTATTCAGATTGGCAAAGCATTGCAAGAAGGCCATGAGCAGTTGACGGAAGTTGATTTGAACACCAACTCGATCAGAAGGGCTGGAGCTCGATTCTTGGCCCAGGTTGTGGTGCAGAAGCCTGGTTTCAATTTGCTCAACATCGATGGAAATTTCATTTCGGAAGACGGGATTGATGAGGTCAAGAGTATATTCAAGAAATCCCCTGAAATGCTGGCTTCCCTAGATGAGAATGACCCTGAAGGACGTGATGAAGATGAAGAGGACGAGGAAGGCGAAGCGGAAGGTGAAGCTGGTGAAGGTGAGCTGGAGTCAAAGTTGAAGAATCTTGAGGTAGGTGAAGAGTAGGATATGTTCTTTCTAGTTTAAGCTAATTTGAATTGGCTGTCCAAGTTAGTTCAGGAACAGCTTTAATAGCCAGGAACATTTTTGCTGAATTTTTAGCTCGGTACACATCGTCGAGGCTCATGAACCATGAGCAGGATAATCGTAGCTCCTAGAGATGAGCATTTTTTTGACTCAGGAGGACGGTCTTGGAGGAGCTGGGCGTAGGGTACACATTTTATAGTGTACTGGGTAATCTTGTCGTATGAAGGGATTCCCAGGACTTCCGTTCTAGTTACTAGCTACTAGCTAGTGAATTGTTTTAATGCGCTTTCTTCTCTCCCGGCTGATTTTATTCTTTAATCCTTCAAGCTTTTGGGCAGCTTTTTCGCTGCCTGCTATTCTAATTTACTGGATGGATGAACGTCTGCCATCTAAGATGATAAGGTTATTTTTCTTCTCCGTACTGGGGATGAGGGGAAAGCGAGACCATCTCGACTATCTTATGAAGGAGAAAAATATGTTATATTTGTTTGCAAGCCCGGGACGCGCGTAGTCCATGGGCGTGAACTGTTGAATTGAATGAATCGGAACACTTGATGCATCGTGTTTGGGTGGGTGCGCATAACTTGGCCAGTGCAACCTAGCATTACCAAGTGAGCAGAAAATGCTAGTGCAAATAATCAGCGGTACGGCTTACGTCAATTGCCTATTTACGGTAGATTGAACGGACGAGGATGACAAGGATAAGATCTGATGCAACTCGACATTTTTCTCTTCTATAAAGATAGCCTAGATGTGATTTTCAGCCCCGTTTGCGTTACAGCTAAGTTATTTATTAACATGTTCATCTGAACTGCAACTAGCTGCATTTTCTTCTTTTCTTGAGAAAGAAAAAAGCAGGGAAAGATGTCCAGCTTACATGTAGGAGTTCACAGAGCGTGATTGAAATGACCAACCTGGGAAGATAACTACAACAGCGCCTTAACATCTAAAATAAAAGCATTAAGTTGGACACTTAGAAGTGCCTACCGGAAGCATCACTGCCTGACTGAATAGATAGAAAATTCAGGGGTCCTTAATCATAAGAATGCAAAACAACAAGAGAAGAGAATATGATTACAAAAGTGAATCAACCAGTACTGGATTTGCCAAAATTCTCTAATCGTCACGAACAGGCTTCAGACTAATTTAATTGTCCAACTTCCAGCGCTCTGCTTATTGGTTCTTGAAAGTATTGAAGAGAAATTAGGATCGCTTCCTGCACAAGATGCGCCTTGAGCAACTATTTATGCTGTCAAAAGATAAGCAGATTAATATAGTCGATAAAATACCTCAGTACGAATCGTTCGGCTTCCTTGATGAGGACATGTGTTTAGATATCTATCAAAAAGATCCTTCACACCTTTTCCCTGAGAAAAAAAGGAAAAACAAGGGGAAAATAGACCAGTCAACAATCTTAGTGATCGAGCAATAATAACTTCCTGTCTCCAGCTTTAGCTTTAACTATTAGTTCCATCAGTGATAAATGCATATTACTCCTATATTCAGGTTAGCAGCAAGATTTGACAGCCGGAAAATGCATTGTTTGAAGTTCCAGCACACTTTAGACATTAAAAAGCAAAAATTATTATCACAGAACTTGAGGAAAGCACTTAAGCATTCAAAATTATTGAAATGGCTAGAAGGATTCAGTGGGACAAGAACTAGATATTTTAGAAGCGTTCATTCTCCAGAAAACACCGCGAAGCTACTCTGTTCCCAAGGAAATTATAAGCTGAAAACATCAAGAAGTTATACTTTTCAAAAAGCCGAACTAAAATGCTCCTCTCAGAGTAGGGGGCACAAAACCATACCTTGAGGCTGTTGTCCTCCTCCACACTTTCTTCTAATCCAGCAAGTCCACCAAAGGCAATCAATAAATGCCTGCATAAGATGCAACAAATAATAAGCGAATGCAAATGGTGAATAACTTCCTCCTTTTTCCCTTTAATAGGTGAGAGAGGGAAGGGGGAATACTGGAATTGAAACAAGATCTCTTAGAATTTGGTTAGTGTAGCCGCTATGCTAAGCCCTTGTTCTTGCGACATAAAACTTTCACCAAAACGGGAAAAGCAACCAAGCTCAAATGAAAACTAAAGTACTGAAAACTAACTGTTCGGCTAAGGAACATACCGAGCCCCCCTTTTTAATGGTATTGCAAATAGATGAAAAAGAGAAGCATATCAATAAAGATAAAATGATCCAATTTCAAGATTCTTGAAAAACCAGAGAGCACTTCTCTTGGCACTATAATCCATAATACAAATTATTCTGGGTTCAGTCCTCACAAGCTTGTCATTAAAGCTATGACAAACAGACTCACGCAACATTGTCAAGTATAAGCAAAGTGCTGAGAGCTCAACCGTTGAACTAATCAATTTTACTGACCCAACAAAGAAAAACTAATCAATTTTGAGAAACTTAAATCTTCAACTGTGCTGCATTCAAATGTGTCAGACTGCCAAGAGAACAGGAACAGCAAGTAATACCACATCGTTTACACTAAACGGTACAGAATAGACAATAATGACTCCAAGACTAGCATAGAAACAGGGATAAATCAGGACATTAAAAGTTAGATGTCAGCAGGAAGTAAGAAAAACAAGCCAACAGAAGCCATTCTATTTCCAAGTCAATGACGATAGATACTAACCTGGATGTAGGTATGATAAGCTCTGAGGACCTAACAATCTCACCATGCTCTGAGGTTCCTATTGCATAATCATACCCACCCTGTAATGGGAGAAGAAAGCAAGAAGCTGAAAAAACAGATGCGCTGCAAGATATAACGTAAAGGAAAATAGAGATAGAAGTAAATATTAGCCGGCCGTCAAGAAGAAAGTACCTCGTAGGGGCATTCTTTAATCACAGAACTAAGATTAGAAGCATATCGCACTTTATATCCCCAGTAGGTCCCTGCATCTTCCCTTGGCTTGGAGGATGAGACAACCTGGCGTGGCAAGTCTAGATAATTATAGTATCAGATGAGTTTGAAATCAATGAGAAACTTTTCATAGGGTTTTGTGAAGCATCTACAAACCATCATGTTTCATACAAATCTGTTCCCTTTAACAACCTATCAAAGATGTCTCAGCTATACACAACACCAAATAAAAAGATTCTTTGTACATTAAACTTCAAAATGAAATGACTAGCTCAATATGCACATGCATCATATCTTTACAAAAGATTCTAAGTTTGATTTTTTATCCACATGATGGCATACAAAGACACATCTCGTAGTAGATTATCATCACTCACATGATTGATAAAAGGAAAGAACTATGTTTACGGTAAAGTGATATAGCACAAAACTTACAGCCTATCAGTGGACTGCATTAACAAGATGGAGTTAAGTAGCAATGATGAAAGTTATTGTTATCATTCTGACATAACCCAGTCATATATTTTCACCGTCACATTTGCAAAAACACCAACGCCATAAGTGATGCAACTTGTGTAGGCCACTTCAATTACTTACCTGCATCCAAATCACGTTCTGCCCCCATAGCTACAGTGACTCTAACACCGGGTTCAAGTGCTTGATTGATGACAACATCCTGCATCAATGTAGTTTAATATTAATCACTGCAAAAATCTCAGCTGTCATTTCGAGTTATTTGGTCCAATTAATCTCCACATCAAAATTGTAAAGTAAAAGAATTCCATGATCACAAGAAACAAAATAGATGACTATAAGCAAGGGCATATAATCACACAGAAAGGAGACCTGTGTGAGCTAACCAATATTCTTTTTGTCATATGAGCTCACTTAGGGTTGGTGTTAGGGAGTTGAGTCAGACTCAGAGAGAGAGAGAGAGAGAGAGAGAGAGAGAGAGAGAGATATGACTCCAGCTTTTATAACTAATGAATGTAGAGAACATTCTTTTCAGTAACTTTGGCTGTGAACGACCATCTGAACAAGTAGGGTCGGTAATACCGCATTAGGGCATCCCTAATGCCGATATAATTAAATCTAGTAAGCCTTTATCCAGCTCAACAGACCTGGCTACATGAACCCTTAGGTCATTTGGCTCATGGTCAGCCAGTATAGCTTGCAACATTAATCCATTGGAATACATGATTCACATGGCCTCTATTGTTGGTATTGTTAAGTAGAATGATGATTGAGAACATTCTATGCATATCACTAAGTAGATGGACATGCATCCTGGGGGAAAAGGGTAGATAAACACATAATTACGATGCTAAAATAGGCAAGTATCATGGGTTAAAAGCTTATTTAGGTGAACTCCCACATAACTCTACCTTATTTAGGCCCACGTCAACAAGCATTTGAGAAGAATTTGGAGCTCTTGCCTTTAGTGTGACACCTAAAAAGTCACAAAAATATGTGAGTTAATCAGATGCAGTATAAATGGATGAAAAAGCATTAATGGAGATAATTATAATAGCTACAAAAAACTTCTCAAGAAAACCCCAAGTGGTAGCTGTCTCTGAGAAAGAATTTTCTACCCTGCATTAGTCCGTGTTGCCAAGAGAGTAACAAACATCTATGCAAACATCTTCAGGACAATTGCGCCAACAACTACATCCAGTTGCACAATATTCTCCCCTACGTTCAACTTTTGCACTTAACTCAGAAGCTACCATGTGGAGGTACCCCTTTTTCCCTCCCATGACATATCCCGATTCCACATATTATAATCGAAACCTCAGTTTCTGACTACATTTTTTCAAACTTCATCACCGTGCCAGAAGTGAGTGAAGATGAATAATGGAAAAACATTTCTCTCGTGACATTTCTAGACTCCACTCACAAAAACTGCTGCAGCTTCATTTAACTGGAAGACAAACCTTTAGAAAACCCATAAATTTCAAGCAAAAGTTCATATCAACAACATATGAGTAGGTTTCATTTTGGAAAAAGCATTGGTAAAAGGGGAACCTTCTCGATACGGAGCCCATTCATGCCTTCGCAAATGGTGCGGAGCATCAAGTGGAGGCAACAAGCCCTGTTGAAATTCGAGTCAATGATGATGAGCGCTTAGACCATCCCAATTTACTGTCAAATAACAACCGCAAAACATGCAGAGACCGGTAAAGAAAAACAGCTAATCGAAGTACAACCCTCACCACAAAACGCAAGCTGTTATGCTTAGGAAATAAAGTTTTCCTCAAATACTGCGGCGTCTCCAAGTACCGCAATATCCTAATAAGAAAAGCCGCCCCGCTCTCATCCTCATCAGAACCAACCACCGTACTCTCTGTCGGGTCCTCTCCCGGGTTATCCTTGTTATCAAACACCACCACCTGATAAACAAGTAGAAAGGAAAAGAGAACCAACAACTGAAGCAAGTGGCAACAAAAGCTCACGCTAGCAAACTAAAAGCAGCACCTTTGCGAGCGATACAACATACCCAACCCCCTCTCAGGCCTTACTAACATAACAGAGGGCATCACACACCATCTTCGATTTTACAGTGAACGGCCAAAAACATGTAGCTATAGAGAGAGAGAGAGAGAGAGAGAGAGACCTCGTCGATCCTGAAAATGGTCGCCGCACGAGCAATCTGACCGGCCAACTGCGAAGATGGGGAAATGGGAAGAAGAACAAAACAGAGGACGATGTGAAAATTGTCATCTAACAACTTAACTTGCGACAAAAAGCGACAATGCAAGCGAGGCGAAGCACGAGAGAGAGAGAGAGAGAGAGTACGCGGGTGGCGAGCTCGTAAGACTGAGCGTTGTCGATGATGGAACCGGCCACGGCGATGCTGACGGTTGGGATTCCCCTGGACTCGCCTCCGCCTTCGCCGCCGCCGCCCTCCCTCCTCTTCTTCTTGCCGCTCCTCTTCTTCGGCTCGTCGCCGCCTCCGCCGCCGCCGCCGCCGCCGCCGCCGTTGAGGAGCTCGCTCCGAGGCTCGACGCCGCTCGCGTTCGCCGCCTCCGCTTCAGCTTCGTGCCGTCTCTTCTTCTTCGCCATTCCCGCTCGCCGATATCGGAAAGTGTCGATCTTCCGACACGGTACGAGGTCGACGGGTCAAGGGTTTAGGCGTCGATGTTGGCGGTGGGGGGTGGGTGTGGGTTTTAGCAGAGGAGTTACAAAAATGACGGAGCTCCGGTACTGCGCGACGCCCTTTGTCCGAAATTCATTTTTTTTGCCCTTTTCTATAATAGAATTGATGACTAAAAAAATGAGATGCCTAGAGAAACACATGTAGAAGCTCAAAAAAAAAAAAATAATAATAATAATAATAATAATAATATAAAAGCCACAAAAAAACCTCAAGTTTTGTTCACTGTGACATATTTATTCTAAATTTTTTTGGTAACTCAAAAACCTCAAAATTTATATTAATATAACATATTTACGCTAAATTTGTATAGTGTGACACATTTATCTCGTACTTGCTTTTTGTTATACCAAAAACCCCAAATATTTTTTCGGTGACACCAATATTTGTTCCCAAAAATTTGATGTCACCAAAAAAAGTTTGAGATTTTTGGTGGCACAGAAAAAAAAGTCTGAGATTTTTGTCTCACATAGATAAAAGTTTAGAGTTTTTGGTATTATAAAAAAAAATTGAATAAATGTGAATTGTAGGCAAAATTTTGGGCTTTTTGTAGTACAAAAAATTAGTTTATAAATGTGTCACTCTAAGTAAAGTTTGGGATTTTTGGTGACCTTTTCCCAAAAAGAGGAAAAGTACCAAAAAATTCTTAACCTAGAGCATATATACTAATTCGATCATAAATCTTTTAATTGAATCAATTTAATTTAAACATTTTCATATTAATATCAATTTAATCATTCCAGTTAATATTATTGTGGACGCTAACTCAATTTTAAAATTATTTTTTTCAAATTTTTTATTAAATTTTTTCTTTTTCCTTTTTTCTCTTCTTCCTCATTGAGCTTCTTCTCCTCGCAGTGGCTAGCATGCAACGAGGGCTTTGCGGCCCTCAACCACGACCCCCAAGCATCACCTAGATGTGGGAGAGGTCGAGCTAGGGCTTCACAGCCCTCGCCTTATGGCCAGCAAGTCTCGTCAGAGCCTTCTTAGCCACTACAAGGAGAAGAAGCCCAAGAAGGAAGAAGAGAAAAAATAAAAAGGAAAATAAAAAATCAATAAAAAAAAATTATTTAAAAATTGCCATGTCAGTGTTGGCCAGTCAATATTAGTCGGAAGAACTGAACTGGTGTCAATGTGAAAAGATTTAAGACTAAATTGATTCAATTAAAATGTTTAGGATTGAATTGGTACTTATACCATAAATTTAGAACTTTTTTATACTTTTCCCCCTAAAAAAATGGTCAATACCCTGAAAAACCCCAAACTCATACACATGTGTCAAATTTACCCCAAACTATTTTTTTTACCATGAAAAACCCCAAATTGGTACATCCGTGACAAATTTAACCCGACTGACCATAAAAAACCATAAACTTGTACATTTATAATAAAGTTACCCCAAACTAATTTATTCGACCGCAAAAAAACCCCAAACTAATAAATTTATGACAAATATACAATCCGCTAAATTGAATTAATACCACAAAAAAATCACAAAAATTATAAACTGTGACAAACAGAGCATAAAATCTCAAATTAGTATACCAGTCAACTGTCACATGTCATTTAACTTAATAATTCGATAATAAAATTTAATAAAAACTAGCATATGGTAAATTTATCATAAGTGTACCGGTTTGGGGTAAATTTGTCACGGGTGTATCAATTTGAGGATTTTTTTAAGGTATTAATCAAAAAAAAAATTGATTGTTGACAATTTTTTTAACCACACCACCAATACAGGAAAAAAAAAAAGGCTTGTAAAAATGTTCGATCTCTTTCATGTCTAATGGAGATTTATTTTAATAGAATATAGATGCTTGAATCTAAAGGAATAATCCATTTGAATTCTAGAATTTAGAGAATAAAATTGGGAACACGTGAATCTAATCATTATTTTTCGTGCAGTCGTTTCATTGACTTTTCGGTACAGTGCCTGTTACATTTTTTTTTTTTTGGTAACCCAGGGAACCCCGTATGTCGACAGTCGGTGAGCAAACCCTACGGGAGCGATTGCAGGACCCACCACCATAGTACTCCATGTAAGAATCCCTAACGACGCCTCTGGGATTCGAACTCCTCCCCTTCTTGAGGGAGAGAGAGCCCAAACCAGCTGCACTGCTGCGGGCGGTGATACAGTGCCTGTTACATTCATAGGGAATAAGTCATGAAATTCTGAATGCATTGCCTTCTGGCTATCTAGATACATTTAACAATCTAATATTAATTAATGGCCAAAATCCAATTATAGAATTACACTCACCCTTTCTTTTTTATTGAATATCATTTATGCACAAAAAATCACTGATATATAGGATTTTGTTAGCCAAATATTTTAAGGTTGTTTGGTGAAAAGTGTACTTCAGCACTCGTGGCTTTCATGAAAATCCTTTAGTTGAACACTTCCACAGCAGTTTCTACAAAGCTGCCCTATGAGTAATTAAACGGGTCGACTGAGTAACGTAGATTGTACTTGTTAAAATCGAATGCCAGACATGTAGTAATCATGTCCAGTGCATCAACAAAATTTTGATACGAACAGCATTAATGTTAGTTCTCCTTGTTGTCAACAATGTCGTGTCAAAACTTGCCATTCCTACATGAGTATGAAGCGCACGTTCTCTTGACGAACATATTGCACACAGATTGCAATTTGACTTGCGTATCAAACGCATATCTTCCCATTGCGTTTGGTCACACCATCCACCACCATCCTGCATAAGTTTCAGTGCTTAGATGCTACTGAATTTTTTCACCCCTCTTTTCCCACCTCACAGAAGTCAACCACTTTTAGCCTCCAACAGATTTCTTTTAAGTATAGAGATCTCGGTGATATTTGTACCGGCATGGCTGAGGAAGCTGATACAAAACGACGCAGGACATGAAAATATGAAACCGAAACTATTGGAATTATATACAAAGGGGGAGGGATATATATGTTTTCTTACATAACCCAAAACTCGACTCATGGTGCAGAGTTTCCGAACGCCTAATGGTCAGTTTGTTAGATGTTAGTGTGTGGTTCTGTGTATATGTGCCTGGGCTAACCTGATAAATCATGTACCCAACCGCAATGCAGATGGTGCAGTTTCCCCACATTGTCGACCTAAAAAATCTATGGCATGGAGGTCAAACATGGCTTGCTCTTCGTTGAAATGGCTTTTGCTTTTTATTTTTTTCTCTTTCTACAAAATCTGCTGATTCACTAACTGGCAAAGTTAGACGCACTCAAAATCCATGGATGCAATTAGCTTCGGCAGCAAACAGTTCATGAGCCTCTTTAGTCCCCAGAAGATCGAGTGCTCAGGTGTTGCTCTCTGTCCATGCCACTCAAAGGCAGAATCTGACCTTGTAGAAAGCCAAAGTATAACTGAAACTGCACCATCATCAAATCAAGAACCAACTCTGCACGAAGAAGCTCCAGATGAGTTGCTGAAGTCCAAAAGTATTATCGATGTGTTGTCCTTTGTTCGAAGATTTCTAGCTTCGCTTAGCAAAGAATTGGCTATCTTGTCTGCCACATCCTCCCTCTCCACAGAGTATCTCTCCATGGTCTATGAAGTTCAATATTTCACAACATTTAGAATAGATCTGAAAGGCACATTGCCCATGCATAAGGCAAGCAAAAGGGTAGAGCAAAGATGAAAGGGGAAACCTGGAGCACTAGCTGAACTGACTTCTTCATACTAATAACGTCCCATAAGCCATCACTGCAGTCATTGAAAAATCAAGGCTCATTAGAGAAGTTATAGGAACAACTGAGAAGAAAAGCTAACTTTGGAAAGCCAAGAGGCACTTTCCAGGATCTCAATGATGAAGCTATGTCCAAAAGGATAGTTTATAATAAATCAGCTGAAGTAAGAAGCATGAATCTCTGATAAAACTATTGTATTCAGGGAAATATTTGTCAAGCAATTTCGGGAGATCCAAAGATGCTAAAAAATAACAAACTAAGGCAGCTTTTAAGTTAGAGGAATACCTTGCCATTAGTGCAAAGGCCCTGTTTGCTTTGTCAATATGTACAACTTGACTTATGTAAGGCTCCGAGCTGAATCTTCCATCCTGTTGTTTAAGAAATTTGTCCCCAAGCATTCGAGCAAGGTTTAATCCTGACATGTCAAATGGAAAGGCAAGGAGAAATGTCATGAGCACCAATCAAGAAATACACAACCATGCCCCACTCAGATGAAGAGATTTACCACAGAGACGCGTTTCCCCATCCTTCAGTGCTTCTCCTATCTCTTTAATTCGAAGTCTTTCAGAATAACTAGTGACTCTATGATCTTCTGTCATCTTAATCAGATTCCCATCAATACTGTAAAGACAAAAACAATTATCATATGAATGAGGAGCCCATATGAAGAAACTACTTGCATACCCATGCTATGCATGGATTTAAATACCTGTTTGTTAGAACAATTATGATAGATTCTAAAATAATTATTTTAAGGACTATACAAATTACTCTTCTAAATTCTATGAAATTCAAGAGCACAGCAAGAACAAAGAATGCAAAAGTTTTCTCCAAAATAGCCCTTTTAACACCATTTGAATACTTCTCTCATAGAATCTAAAAGAACTATTTTGAGGACTATACAAATCTCTTTTCTAAATTCTATGAAATTCAAGAGCTCAGTAAGGGCCTGCTTGTTAAAAGTGTTTCTGTTTCTCAGAACAAAAATTTCTGTTCTTCTGTTCCGGAAAATTTCTGTTCTTTTGTTCCGGGGAACAAAAAAAATCAAAAACGTGTTTGGTAAAACTTTTGTTCTCGGAAACAAAAAATCTAGTTTTTTTGTTCTCGGAAACAGATTTGGAACAGAAACAAAAAGTAGAAAAAAGTAGCTTCTTGCTCCTGGGAACAATTTATAGAAACAATTTTTCTCTCTCCTCTTTTTTTCTACTCTTTCTTTTCTTCTTCTTCTTTTCTTCTTCTTCCTTTTGGCCAGTCACGGGCCTTGGCCATGGCCAGCGCCGGTGATCGGCCAGACGAGGGCCGGTGACCTCGCCGGAGCATCGCCGGCCCCCGGAGACGCTGAGCCACGGCCAGGCTCGGCCTCATCGGGCCATCGCCAGGTGGCGCCGTCTTGGCGGTGGCTTGGCAAGGCTGACCTCGCGCCGCCTAAGCGAGGTCGAGCCTCACCGGTGGCCTGGCAAGGCTCGCCTGGCCACCGAGGCCATCGGCGAGACTCCAGCAAGCTCGCCGGCCCTTGCCCTAGTCCGGCGAGGCTCGCCGAACCTTGCCCAACCGGTCACCAGCGGCCGGCAATCGGCCACAAAGAGGAAGAAGGAGAGAAAAGAAAAAGAAAACAGGAAAATATAATAAAAATATTAAAAAAATTAAAAGAAATAACAAAATTATACAATTTTACCAAATGCATTTTTTTCCTGGGATTAGAAATTTTATGCAATTACCAAATGCATTCTTATACTCAAAAATTGTTCCCAGGAAAAGAAAAATAAAACTGATTCTGTTAAATAATTGTTCCCCAGAACAGAAGTGTTACCAAACGCGCCCTAAAAACCAAAAATGCAATTTTTTTCTCCAAAATAGCCCTTTTAACACCTCTTGAATACTCCTCTCATTAAGGAGATGAATAATCATTCTTTTAATGAATAAAAAAATTAAAGGACTTATTGAAGAAAAAGGTCTAAAAATTTTCTTCAGTATTATTTATTAATTTACGATAGAAGACTACACTTATTAACAAATCTCATTGCATGGACTCAGATTATCCATAAATCTCTCCCGTAAGGAGTGTCGACCAGAAGTCATGCTAACATAAGAGCATGTTGAAATGATAACATCACTTCAACATCTCATGATCATTACATAATTATCCAAAGATCACAGATAGATTTCACCGTCACAGGCTAAACTCTTGATCACAATATCAGAAGCTTATAATTACATGGTAAGAAAATAAAAGGGAAACTCATGATAGGCAAATTGTCAAATTGTTACTACCCAGTTTGCTTCATAAGATGAGAGGACTGTGTGCCATCCCTCTTCCATTAGAGGACAAGGCCAAGACTATGTCCTTGCAAAGTTGCATAAAAATAGAAGCAAAAGACCTTATGAAATGAACTGCAGAACCACTATTGTAGAGTGAGGACATACTCTATGACACAAGCTGAGTCTCCGACATTTGCGCACTGAGCAAAAAACCTTTGCTCGCCATCAGCCCAAATGAGAAGCACAGTTGCTGTACAACCCTGCAAGATACAAATAATCAATAACACTATGAGGCTAGCAGAAACAGATAGCCAAGTAAGAGATAAGTGACAACTAATGTCAAAAAAAATCCTTCTCTTTATACTATTCAGATGCACAAGAATAAGACAAGGGATGGTTCTAGGCAGGAGTACAACTCATTATCATGAAAAGGGCAAGAGACAACTAATCAGTAAAATCAGATGCAAATTGATAATTTATATGCAACAGAAGAAAACAAAAAATGAACAGAACAATGACACAGAAGGCAATAAACTATGAAAAGAAAGGGGGCAGAAACCTCATAGTAGTGATTCATGCATTCCTCAGTTTGTGAGAATGCATTACGAAGAACATGTGATGCATCATTGAGTGACAACACCCTTTCTCTGTTCAGTGAATCTGATAATAGAGTAGCAACCATCTCTGGCAACAATCTGCAGGTTGTAACTAATATGATTATTGTAACATTTGATGCGGTGTATGCAATGCTAAGTCAAAACTGAAAATAATTGCAACTAGCTACACTGTTAGAAACTCCAAAATGCTCAGCAAAGCAATAAATATGCACTATGAGCAGGTTCTGAGTGGCATTACACATAAGAAATGGATTCTAGAAAGACCTTGTTTTTTAATCGATCATCCTGTAACACAGTTGCTAACTGCTTTTGTCAGGAACAAGTCAAGTGCTGTCTTTTAAACAAACCAACAGCAGACAAACGAGACAGATATTAACTATCCTAAGGAAGGATGAGAATGTAGCACATCATAGGGCAAAGGGTGAGAAAGCATCCCATCGATGCACTTATTTCAGTCATTTTAATTCATTTTGTCCCAGAAGTTTAATTTTCAATATCATTCTACCTACTTTTAACATATCCAGGTCAACGGCACCAAATTTTTCTATTTGAGTCAGTTAAAATTTCAAGAAAAGACCCAAATTTAGATTCAACAACAAAAATTTGTTTATGAGTGAAAATAACTATCATCCAACATGGACATTGTCTAACATCAACAAGGAAAAAATATTTATCTGTGTATTGACATAGCATTTCTTTTTGAGTGTTTCATAAGCATGTTGATCATGCCAGGTCATGAAACAAAGCAAAGCAACAAAATGGAGTTGACAGAGAATAACTACTGACTTGCTAGCAGCTTTTGCAGCCCCAACTCCTCCATGTCCATCACAGATACCAAAAAGTCCAAACTGCAAGTTGACCAATATAACAATGACCAGGCTTCAGATAACATTCAGCCAGACTTTTCTATGCTAAACTGTACCATCTGCAAACCTGATCAAGTCCAGGAAGAGGCCACTGGTAATAATAGACATCCTCCATGGGAAGCTTCTTTGCTCCACGACGCAAAGACATTGGATCACATACCATACCAACCCCAAAAGGGACACGATACTCAGCTTGGGATGTTATTCGGACCTGTCAATGAAACAGGTATTAAGTACAAAAGAAGCTGCAGATGCAAAACCAGTCAAGTCTTAACAACAAAGATACAGATTTAGATCCTCCAATGGTTCCCAGAATAATCTAGTCATCATCAGAGCATTAAAAAAAAAATTATCAACAGAATCACGTGATCAAGCTTGTAGCTGATTAATGACATTCAAATTAGTCTCCTTAAGAGAAGGGCTTTTATTCTTCATAAGAGGTATCTCAAGTTTATAATCTTATTTAGCTAATGCGAGTATCCAAGCAGAGAGATATAACAGAAACTATAAATTGCTAATGAGGAAAAAAGAGTTAAACAAAATGAAGAACAAATTAACTAGTAGTTAACTGATAAAGCAAATGAATATGCTAAGACATCTCATGTAAACAATTCCTCCTCCTAGAAGACTAAGTTCTTAGGATGATGATTAGGCAGGAGCAATCAATATAACTTGACAAAAGAAGAACATAGACTTACAAATACATTGGATGTTGTACCCAAGGTAATTATGTCTCCACTGGCAAGTTCAATAGGATCACCTCTGAGTCTCCTTCCAGTGTCAGGATGGTTGATAGGTTGAGAATTCAACAGTGTGCCGTTTAAGCTACCCAAGTCTATCAACTCCCACTTTAGATTCTGAAACACCATTTCAAGCCATAAAAGCATTGTGTGCATGAGCAACTGGATACTTGGATATCAAGAAAAAAAGGAGAAGCAATAAGGTTTCTTACATTCAAATTCCAGTTTATCATTGCATGTCTTCCTGACACCTCAGAATCTTTCAGCAGTAAATCACTTGGTGGAACCCTTCCTAGGGTTAGAGGAAGCTTAGAAGTATCAGTTGATCGTATGGAGAAGCATGTCCCTTGAGAAGGGCCCGAGATAACCTCCAAGGTAAGGCAGCTTCCTGCACTTCTAAAAGAGAAATATGATGATTTGTTTTACAATTTCAGCCGCATGAATCAGATAATAGTGACAAGCCTTCTTGAAGAGAGGAAGATTTATTACTTTGTTGGTTGAAATCCTTGCTTGCATGCTCAAAAATCCTATCTCCATCCAAAGTGATTTTTGAGACAGGGCTTAACTCTTCCTTTCTATTGCGTTTTTGCTCTTCAAAAGAGAGGTTAGATCCCAATGAACGCTTAAGTGTCTGACCAAGATAAGCATCTTCCAGTGGCTCAGTAACAACATCTAAAACCACAGTAGACCCTACAAGGTGAAAATTAAAATTTCACTAAGCAAACAGAATCACTTCTCGGTAGCTTTCGAAGGGAAAAGTAGCATGGCAGGCAAAGATGACGGAATGAGAAAAGGAACCTTGATCAAAGCCAGGAGATGAGGAGGGAACCCTCAGTTTGTGAACAAGTCCTTCATTTCGAGGTGAAGACAAATATTCTTCCGGTTGAAGACGTGATCCTTCGAGGTCACAACTTCTTGTTGGTTCATAGCTCTGACCTTGACCTGCACTGGCATCATCCGATACAAGGGGCCTCTCTAGATCTTCCACCTACAAGATCACTTTTCTTTAGTATATAAACAGCATGGAAATGAGATTCCACAACAATCAGCCAATCAGTGCGCACAATGAGCTGGAAGGTACATTCTGCCTACCCACAAGAAAGTCCATATGAAAATAAGAACAGTATGCCGATCAACGATAGATAAGGAAGTTAATAACTAGCCAGACCCGAAAAAATAACAAATTTGTTTTCCAGTTGACGACATTATCTAACGCATGCCCCAAAAAGGAATTTATTTGTCAACACGATACAGATACCTCTACGAATGTGGGCATTAATAGAAAGAACAACCCTAATTAGGCACGACGGCCGCGCGAATAGAGGCTCCCATCATAACGGAATGGCTTTTTCAGGCAAGTCGATTCACAAGCCGGATTCATAAATCAACGTCCGCATCGCAGTAAAAGCAATTTCATATCAACATACTTCTAAGCTCCATAAAAAGAGAAGCTAAAGCCGGCGTTTTTAGCAATAAAATCCATCAAAGCCGAATACTTGGAGCCGGGGAGCGACACACCAGATAGAACAGTAGACGCGAAAACCGTTACACGAGACAGATTCGCCACCAAAAACACACGCCGATCAATCGAAAGCCAAACCATTTCCACCACCACAACTTCACCAGCAGCTCCAACTTGACAATCACCCAAAATCCAAACATCAAAAATGCCAAAACTAATCCCCCCCACACACGCGCACAACGAGCCGCGTAATCCCGAATCCCACGAGCTCGCCCGAGCAAAGTTCCGAACCCGAAAACCCTAACGACCCAATGCAACAGAGATCTAAGCAAAAACGCCACGACCAACCAATGCGATCGAAAAGGAAAAAAAAGGAAAAAAAAAAAAGAAAGAAAGAGGAACCGAATCGCCGATCGAATCCGGCAGCGGCGACGACCCTCCCCAGCGCATTTCCGGAACCCAAATCTCGAGAGAGAGAGAGAGAGAGAGAGAGAGAGAGAGAGAGAGAGAGAGAGAGTTAGAGAGAGAAGGGAAAAGAAGCGGGGGACCGGACCTTGAGGGCGGTCCGATCGAGGGAGGCGGGGCGGAGGAAGCGCCATGGCTTGCAGGCAAAGACGATGACGAGGAGGATGAGGAGAAGCATAAGGAGGAGACCTACACATAATCCCACCACGTCTATCCCGGAAATGCTCATCGCCATCATCGTCATCCCCGAACCACCCTTCCCCTTCTCTCCCCCTCTCTCTCTCTCTCTCTCTCTCTCTCTCTATCTCTTTCTCTCTCCTCCTCCGCTCCGCTCCTCTCCTCCCCTGCAAAAACTGACTCTTCACTGGGACACGGATTCGCGACAACCTCGCTTTGAAATGGTCGCATCCATTTTCACTTCTAGATTGATTTCCCCGTTTCCCCCTATATCATAATATAAACATATATATATATATATATATATATGTACTCGATATTAACGCTAGTAATAATAATGATAATAATAATAATGTTTCTTTTTTCCTGCCCTCATTACTATAAGTGCAATTCATTATTTGGCTTCATTTTTTTAATTTCGGGGTTTCTACTTTCTTAGATAATTATTGAAGCATATAATGTCGAAGTTGAGCACAATGTGTGTATAAAATAGATAATTCTTGATATACTCGATGAAAATATGGGATTTTTCGATTTTTTGAAACTTTGTTTCTGGGTTTTTATTTTCTTAAAAGCTCGATGTTGGAACGACTGTTTTTAATATGAAATGACATGATTAGACATGTTTATTGAAGCATAAATGTCAAAATTGGGCTTGATCTAAATATAAAATATATAATTCTTAATTCTACTTGGTTAGATGTTTGTGTTAGGGTTTCTATCTTTAACATGAAACTGATACAATTAATTGAATTTATTGAAGTGTATATTGTCGAAATCGAGCGCAATGTGATTATAAAATATGTAATTATTAATATACTAGATGAAAATATTGGATTTTGCAATTTTTCGGGTACTTTGTTTTTGGGCTTCTCTTTCTTAGAAGCTCGATAATAGGGTGACTATTCTTAATATAAAATGACACGATTATTGATAGGGCGACTTTTCTTAATATAAAATGACACGATTATTGAAGCATATAATGTGAATTTCAAATGATCGTGCTTGTTATACTCAATGAAAATATAATATCCTTCACTAATATGATAATATGAATCACAGGTAATATATGAATAAGGATTATTGTGTCTGTTTTTATGTATTTATTTATTTAGGTGTTGGGTGGATGGGGAGTGACATAGGACAAGTGATGGGGTAGATTTGAGTATAGTTAAAGGTGGGTAGAAGATTGCATGCATGTACGTCTTTTCGGGTGTGCATAATATATGGTAGGTGGGTTGGAGAAAATGATGTCGAACGGAGTTGGGTACATGGCATGGATCAAGGGGGTGGATATTCTAGACTATGCTTTTCCGGTGATTTTTGCCCACAATTCAACTTGGGGAAACATCGATGGTGATGGTTTACTTGATTCATTATTAGGGCTCGCACAAGTGATTTTGATTAGGAGATTAATTATGGGTTTCAGATTAAGATGGCGAGATTAGATGATTGTCAAATTCTTTAATTCCCAAGATTTTATTGTATACCAACACGTATTGTACGAGCTGCAGGAAGGACCCGCGCAAATTGGAGCAAACGCGTACCCTAATAGATCTATAGTTCTAGAGAGATGCATTTTTATTTTGTCATGTTTGTAGTTTTACATTGTCACAATATTTTGCGACCGTGTAATTAATGCCATATATGAGGATGTAATCTATTATGGAGGTTGTGTGTGTTATATCGAGTAACGTAACGTTCTATATAATTGTGGTAAATTATTTTTCTTGATGAAAATTTTTCAAGATAATATAAGCTATTGTTAGAGTATCCTAGAAATTATGGAACTGATCAAGATGGTGGGGATTGTGATTGCAAGTGATGGGATTTTAGAGTTTCTTTCATTACCATCGATTTTATTCACGAGAAAAGATATATATCTAGCAATTAGTATGCACACAAATTTGAGTAATAAATTTTTATTGTGTCACGTTATTGTAAAACGTCATATCTTTTAAGATATGTGCTTTACATTCGTGTCAAGTGATATTAAATTTGTCTAATATTTATTTCCTTAAACATGTCAAATCATGTTAACTAGTGCAAAAAGAGTTCTTGGTCCATTGCGGCATAAAAGGGTATGGTTGGGTGAAGTGTAAGTACAAGTTTATTTTGATCGTAACTTCTATACAAAGTTTCGTAACACGATGTTGGATTTTTCTAAAGTGTTCACGTGTCACGATATTCTTGATGTGGAAGTTACGATAATGCTAAACTTGAGCAACCACGAGCCCACCCCGATTGGGCCTTCCGAGGGATCCTAGCAGGGCCCAATCGACGAAAAGCCCATACAAATACACATAATGGGCCTAGAATACATGTTTGGAGGGCGCGAAAGCCCAGTAAACTGCCCAATATGAACTAGACCCGACTATTCTTAATATAAAATGACATGATTATTGAAGCATCTAATGAGAATCTCAAACGATCGTGCTTGTTATACTCAATGAAAATATAATATCTTTCACTAATATGACAATTTAAATCACAGGTAATATGTGAATAAGGATTATCGTATTTGTTTTTATGTATTTATTTATTTGGGTGTTGGGTGGAAGGGGAGTGACATAGGACAAGTGACGGTGTAGATTTGAGTATAGTTAAAGGTAGAAGATTGCATGCATGTACGTCTTTTCGGGTGTGTATAATATATGGTAGGTGGGGTGGAGAAAATGATGTCGAAAGGGGTTGGGTACATGGCATGGATCAAGGGGGTGGATATTCTAGACTATGCTTTTCAAATGTTTTTTGCCCACAATTCAACTTGGGGAAACATTGATGGTGATGGTTTACTTTATTCATTATTAGGGCTTGCACAAGTGATTTTGATTAGAAGATTAATTATGGGTTTCAGGTTAAGATGGCGAGGTTAGATGATTGTCGAATTCTTTAATTCCTGAGATTTTATTGTATATCAACACGTATTGTACAAGCTGCAGGAAGGACCGTGCAGATTGGAGCAGACGCATACCCTAATAGATCTACAGTTCTAGAGAGATGCATTTTTATTTTGTCCTGTTTGTAATTTTACATCGTCACAATATTTTGTGACCATGTAATTAATGCCATATATGAAGATGTAATCTGTTACGGAGGTTGTATGTGTTATATCGAGTAACGTAATGTTCTATATAATTGTGGCAAATTATTTTTCTTGGTGAAAATTTTTCAAGATAATATAAGCTATTGATAGAGCATCCTAGATATTATGGAACCGATCAAGATGGTGGGGATTGTGATTGCAAGTGACGTGATTTTAGGGTTTCTTTCATTACCATCGATTTTATTCACGAAAAAAGATATATATTTAGCAATTATTATGCACACAAATTTGAGTAATAAATTTTTATCATGTCACGATATTGTAAAACGTCATATCTTTTAAGATATGCGCTTTACACTCGTGTCAAGTGATATTAAATTTGCCAAATATTCATTTGCTTAAACGTGTCGAATCATGTTAACTAGTGCAAAAAGAGTTCTTGGTCCATTGCGGCATAAAAGGGTATGGTTGGGTGAAGTGTAAGTACAAGTTTATTTTGATCGTAACTTCTATACAAAGTTTCGTAACACGATGTTGGATTTTTCTAAAGTGTTCACGTGTCACGATATTCTTGATGTGGAAGTTACGACAATGCTAAACTTGAGCAACCACGAGCCCATCCCGATTGGGCCTTCCGAGGGATCCTAGCCGGGCCCAATCGACGAAAAGCCCATACAAATACACATGATGGGCCTAGAATACATGTTTGGAGGGCGCGAAAGCCCAGTAAACTGCCCAATATGAACTAGGCCCAGCCTCATCCCCAGGTGCATCAACGTAATGTCCTGGAAGTTTTGTTTGTGATTACTAGGAAAATCATCCGTACGGACAAGGACGTGGACATTCGATTTCGAGCAAATCTTAGTTGCTAAGATTAGAGAAGTCAAGAACAGTCTAGAGTTAGTAGCTTCCACTTTTCTTCTGGCTTAAAGCAACGGATTAGTCATTTTTACCCCCGGCAATCTAGGGTTAGTCGTTTCTTTTTCTTGTCTAAAGTGATTGTTTGACTTCGATATTCATCGAGATCGAAATCTCGAGTTCTAGTTGTTTAGAGTTAGATACTTCTCAGGTGGTTCTTTGATTCTTTTGCACACTCCCATGTTAGATAGGTTTTTATACATTCTACTGATTTTTCAACTATTTTAAACCACCAACATCTCTCTCTCTCTCTCAAATTTCCTTAGAAGAAGATGAAAAGGCAAGCTTATTTTGTGAAATTCTTAGTGATACTTTAGTATTTAACACTAATAAAATGCAGAATTTTGTCATTTAGAAGTCCCGTTCGTTTCGCGGAAAATATCATGTTTCCTAAAACATTTTCCCGAAAGTTATTTTACGGGAAAATAACTTTATTTTCCGGTGTTATTTGAAACGTAAACTTTGAGTAGAAAATATTTTCTACCGTTCGTTAGCTAATTTAATTGTTTGTGAAAAATTATCAAAAAATGAATTTTAATATTTTTAATTGGCCAAAAAATTAGTTTTATTTTATATATTTTTTAAAAAATGAATTTTTAATTATTTGTATTTTAAAAAATCGAATTTTTTTTTATTTTTTATTTTTTCTTTCTTTTTATTTTTTCCTTTTTCTTTTCCTTCCTCCTTCCTCCTCCTTCCTCCATCGCCGCATGCCTGACGATGGTCGGCTGCCCGACGGCCGACCAAGACTTAGTCGCCAGATTTGGCGAGCTCAAGGCTCAGCCGATCTCGCTTGAGCTCGCTAGAGTTTCGTCGGGCTTTGGCAAGCCGCGAGCTCACTGGATCTGGCGACGGAGCTTGCACACGGCGAAGCTCGGGCTCGCCTGGATCGAGAGCTCGAGCTTTGCTGCTAGATCCAGCGAGCTCGTGGCTCGCCAGAGCCTGGCGAACCTCTGGCGAGCCGCGAGCTCCGCCCCATCCGGCGAGAGCTCCACCTCGCCCAATCGGCGAGGCTCGAGCTTGGCTTCGCTAGATCGGGCTAGGCGGAGCCTCGCCGGCTTGGGGTGAGGCTCGAGCTGGCTTGCGGCTAGTTGCCGAGCTGCATCAAAGAAGAAGATGAAAAGGAAAGAAAAAAAGAAAAGGAAAAAAAATTAAAAACTCAATTTAAAAAAAAAAAGAAAACAAGAAAAATAAAGCATAAAAATAAAACAAAAATATATTGGTAAAAATAAGTAAGATAGAAGAAGTTATGGAAAATGTTTTCCACTTCTTAGAAATTAAAAACATTTTCCTCACTTTTTAAGGTTGTTTTTTTCAATTTAGAAAAAGATTTTTCTTGAAAGGCAAGCTTATTTTGGAAAATCTTAAAATATTTTCTTTAGTATTTAACACTAAAAAATGCAGAATTTTGTCAATTTAGATTTAGGATTTTCACTAATGTGGGTGGGTTTTGCGAGGCAACCTTGGGCCTTTGCTTAGTTTGAACTTTGCATCTACACGCCCATTTGTCTAACTTTGCTTTTAGTATTTTCCAAGTTTCAATTAATTTGTGGAATTGATTTGCATAAGCCATCGGATCGGAGACAAGAGGCAGCACTCGATGCCCCTATCGAAGTTAAAATTGTAGGCCAGCCATTGTCGCAAGGGCCGCGTAATTTTTAAAGTCTGTTTATGGGGTTTGACAAGTTAAATTAAATGGATAAACCCCGTAAAAAATTCCTAAATTTTCAATAACCAAGACTTTTTTCTGTCTCACAAGGACATTTAAACTTGGATTACCAAGTACCAATGATCGGAAAATACCTTTCATCACAATTCCATCCCTCATGGCTATAAAAAACCTGATGCAGTAGAGTGCATGGACAACAGCGTTTAGAATTTTAAATGGTTAGTATGGACGGAACTATGATGAAATGTGCTTTTCAATCACAGGTACAAGCTTGGGGATATTAGTGAAACGAAAATAAGTTTGAGGTATTGATGCACTGTGAGGTGGGATATTAATCCCAAATTAAAAAGGACGGTGTAGGAGAAGTTTCAATGGAAAGTCAATGAAGAAGGCCCCTCGTGTCTACTAAACCCAAACAAAAGGGAATCAGGAGGAAATCAACAGGCCTGGATATGCACAATCTATGTGTACACCACTGGATCTGTATCAGAATCAGCAATGTTGTCTTTCATGTAGGGCCAAGATAGAATGACCTTTGACCCCCAAAAAAAAGAAAAATAGAATGACCTAATCTATCCCACTTCCATAATATATAAATGGATAGGCCAATTACATCACATCCATGTCACCGACTTAGAGGAAACAATCCCATATGATGGGGGAAAAGGATTCCCCCCAAGGATTTTGATAATCATTGCTGTTTGAAATGAATTTTTGACTGTATATGCCATGTCTTTTTTTGGAAAATTTGAAAATTGACCCGACCATCCATCATGGACAACTTGTCCAAGCGAAATTCTAGGGCGGTAGCCAATGATTTAAGCACTACTGAGCACTTGATAGCGGATCTTTTGTAAAGATTTATTGAGCTATATGTTCGATAAATACCGTAAATTCATTTCGCAAGAGCACTAGACTTGACTTGTCAAGTTAAGAATTTTTTGAGTGATTATATACCATTGAATATTATATACTCAAACAGTTATATATATTCTGAATTTTCTTGTGTGTGTTTCAAAAGAAATACACGGTGATTCGCAATAACACGATAGATATGCAATTCCTTCGATTCAACCAATCTTCATGCATATAAACAGCCAACATATTCTTTACGAAAATGATAATCCGTTAACATATTCTTTACGAAAATGATAATCCGTTGTATATATAAGTGTATGGTTAGTCCTTCTCTTATCAAGATATCATGACATTTCTATTATTCTTCTCTTCACTCCAACAAGCTCAGATAAATTATGTGCAAGGTTGGCCTGCAAGTACAATGAAAGTGGAGGGAAAACCCTAATTTTTTCCTTCCCCTCCCATATTTCCTCTTATTAAATAACCTCTCCATCTTACAAATTTTCAGCAGGATCGCCACATCACAGATTCTTCTTTAATCCCCATCTCTTCATCATCCACACAAATCGCCGTCGAGATAACTTTTTCTACGTAATCACATTTTCGCCAGTTTAATCAAGTTCCTTCAGTTAACCCTCGTCAGTGGCGCATAAATTACGCATTAAAGAGACCATTTTTCCAAATTTAAAATAGCTTGATGATGCGGGGTAACTTTCAGTAAGATCCCTCCAGCCAATATCGTGAAGAACGAACCGCGCGTCAGCTCGGTTCGATCCATTGCACGAAAGTGATGGTTAGCTCAATCTTTCATTACCCTTATAAAAAAAAAAAAAATCAATCTTTTATTACGGCAAACCTTTTCTTTAGTGCTAATCATGGATTCCAGTCGAGATTAAGACGCTGAGATGCCTAGTCACTGTCTGTAAAGCTAAACCTGGGACCTCAACCTATGGTCGCAGCTGCTGCCGCCCTCATCGATCGGAAAAAGGTCCTTTTCGCGTGCTCATTAAGTATGCAGATTTGTATGTTCTCTGTCTCTCCGTACCATGTGAAGTGTATCTGGTCAGCTACACCCAGCCAAAAAGAAAGAAAAATAGGACATCGTCGGCTAGCTCACTTTTTACTTAAAGGATGATGACAGTATATGTTTAGTTGCATTAAGAAATGAAAGTATGTTCCTTGTTAGTGAGATCCCTTTCCATGCATGAAATCGAAAATTCATATCACTTATGCATCATAAGTATTCAGTTAAGTTGCTATATTTGAAAATATTTAATTTTTCGAGTTGCTCAATTCACATCTCAATTGTGAGTAGCTAAATGATTATGGTTATTGAAAGTTGATCCAGTTTTACCATGCGTTACCCAATCTATATTAAAGCATTAGTAAAACAACATCATCACCCTTGCAAGATATTGGCTAAGAAATTGCATTGGAGCATGACATAGTTGTAGATATCAACTGGTTGATTGTTTGCATTGACATTGTCTAGTCATTTAATTGTGCTTATATTTGTCGTTAAGCATGACTCGAAGCTTGATTTCAATTTTCAGACAAACAAGGCAAGTAGTAAGGTCATTTTCCGTATAAAATTGCTGAAGTAAGCACTATCTAGTGCATATTTTCTTTACAGCCACGTGTATGTGTTTGAACTCAGTGGAGCAAGAGTCTAGTTACTCTCTCAAGACTATGTAGTTGGAAGAGCAAAGGAATGATGGTGTTATGGGAAAATATTATCCAAAAAGTCCCAAACGTATGGAAGCCAATTTAATTTTAATTTTTTTTTAATTATATCAATTTGTTCTAAACTTTTTGGAGATTTGTCAATTTACTAAAATTTTCAATTGTGCCAATTTAGTCCTAAACTTTTTGATATTTTACCAATTTAGTTATAAGCATTTTGGCAAGTTGCCAATGTAGTTATCCAACCAAATATCCAGATAACAGATTTATGACTAAATTGGCAAATTTTCAAAAGGATAAAAACTAAATTGACGCAAAGTAAAGTTTATAACTAATTGGTAAATCATTAAAAAATTTAGAATTAAGTTAGCTTAATTGAAAGGTTTAAAACTGAATTGGCTAACACATAATAAGTTTACAACTTTTTGGACAATTATATCAAAGGCATTTGAAATGTTACAAATTATTTAATTTGATTCCTCAATTTTCTTTTTATGCATTTGGATCCTTAAACTATACCAATTTTTTCAGGCTTGTGCTATTTCTATATCTTAATGGCTCATGACATCTCTTTCCACATTGATTTGACTACATTATCTCTTGTGGATTCCACTTTAATTTAAAATTATTCCTTCCATTTTTTTCTTCTTTTTCTTTTGTTTCAATTTTACTAGAAACAAAATTATCCATGATCCTCTCAAACAATATTTGTTAAGGTTAGATGTGGGGCCCACTCTGGATTTAAAATTATTTCTTGCCTTTTTTTTCCATTTTATTTCTCTTTTGGAATAAAATTGGTGTTCCTATTTTCAAAAAAAAAATAGTTTAATTGGTAGATATCTAATGAATTATTATGTCTATGAGTTGATATTTCTCTCTCTCTCTCTCTCTTTTTCTCTCTCTCTCTCTCTCTCTTTTTCGTATTAGGAAAATATTATTAAAAAAACAACCTAAACATAAGTAAGAGTGAAAAGAATCATCTACCATTTTTTTATGCACTTTTTGTTTAATAATAACAATAATATTTGTCATTGCGTTGTAGTTTGTGTATTTTAACTACTTAACTTTCATTTTATTTGGTGAATCTAGTAGTGCAATAGTCATTATTTTTCATGCCATCATTGCATGATGTTTTAAAAGATAGTTTAAAAAAATTAAAAATATGACAAAGTTCAGCACATAAAAATGCATGTGCAAGTTTGTCCAAGCAAGCAAAAAAAGGATCTTGAAGTTGAATGTGCCCCTTCAATTCTTGTAGATATGCTTTTAAAGTCGAATGGCTTCCTTACAACGATTTTCATATCCCTGTTGAAATGTGTAGATAAGATTTCAAAGTTGAATGTGCACCTTCGACTCTTAAAGTAACACGATTCCCAAAATGCATGTGTAGATCCATCCATGGAGGCGCCAAAAGCGTTTCAAATGGAAACCGTGTATTTTTAATGTCATAAAAAACCAATAGATTTTCCTTACAATATTTGAGTAAATTCTCTTAAATTTGTATTGAAAATTAAGATCGAAGAATTCACAATCATGAAGGTAGTCTATGGAAATAAAGCAAAAAATTTATAGATTAAAATAATATATCTTTACTATGATATATAATTGGTGCTTACTCAAATTACAGCAATGGATAATAAGTTAAGAAGAAAACAAACGTGAGGAAGCACTGAAATGTAATGGGTGTGGGAGAAATAGGGTGAAAAAAAGTTGTACAAAAGGGATGTGGGTAATTTTATTTTTAATTTGAAAATTGAAACAAAATAAAACAAATAAAAAAGGTAAAAAAATAATTTTAAATTAAGAGTAGAACTGGCAAAAAATAATGTAGTCAAATCAATGTAATAGGGATGTCAAGAGCCAATAAAGAGGTGAAAATAGCACGAGTCTTTATTTAATTTAATTCTTTGTTCAAAATTATGAATGGAAATGCTGACATTACTGCTAAGTTGTCATTAAATGCTAACTTAGCTGCGAAGTTAACATTAAGTTTCTGAAGTGACATTTACAAAAAAATAAAAATAGGCAAACACTAAAAAACAAAATAAACATTAAAAAGTTAAGAAATAGTGAAACTTGAAAGAAAAAGAGAGAACACCAAGAAGGGAGGTGAAGGGCCGTTGGGGTTGTGCGCCGATCACCGTTTTCCTCTGTCTAAGCCTCAGCAATCCAGTCATTGTCACCCATATCAGTTGGTCAGCTCTCCCTTCCCCTGTGCTTGACTGTTGGTTAGGAATCCTTCTTCTTCATTCTTTTTTTCCACTTCAATCTTCCGTTTTTTCTCATCCATGTCAGCATTAAGTAAATAAAAAACATTCTTGCCACCCTAATTAGTCTAGTCACAACTGACACAGCATTCCTCGTTAGCATTCCTTGTATGTATTTAACAAAATGACTAGCTTGGACAAATCAAGTCTATAATTCAAGGACTCATTGCACAAAAAATAAGTTCAGGGGCCTAATTGTATATTCTGTAAAGTTTAGAGATGGCGGTGCGTTCATCGAAACTAATATTTTCTTCTCTACTTTTGAGGGAATCATTGACAAGTAAAGGAGAAAGATGGGGGCTAAGCAGCAAGGAGGGGTCAAAAGGTGAAGGGGCGGGGGGTGTGGCTGGCTTTTGTTTGCGTGATTGTGGTAAGCCAGGATGGATTCTCTTTGTCTTGCTTAAGAAAGAAAGTCTTCAAATAAATTATTGATTTTCGCCAAAATATCAGAGGGGCCAACTTTTTAGGCCTTCGCTAATGGCCAAGGGGGCATGACGTACTCTCAGTTAAAAGATTCTCCATTACTTTAGCAAGATCAAACACCCTTTGATGGATTCTGATGCAGTCTTTCACGTTCTCTCTCTCTCAAACTTTCTCTCTCTCTTCATCGGATTGGCTCAAAATAGGGGTGACTAAATGAACCGACCAAACTGAACGAGTCGGTTCCGGGCGGTTTTTGCAAAAATTGGTTTGGTTTCCGGTTCTTAAAAATTTGAAATTGATGAATATCGGTTCAGATCCCGATTTCGAATATGGACCCACTCATCCGTATCAAATTGAATTTGTTTTTAATTCTTATTATTCCAAATTTTCAATACCCTAATTCTCAATTTAATGTAAAACGTGAATAATGTAAAGGGTATATATCAACAATGCTTGAATACAGATAAAAGAATCGGTTGGTCTAGCGGCCAGTTCTTGGTTCCACAAACTAGGACTCTAGTCCCCAATTTCAAGATGAGAATCAGTCTATTTTAGGATTGATCACCCCTAACTTAAAGTACACCAAAAGGAGATTAATAAAGAAAAATAATATAACAAAAGCGGGTGATTCGATGGAAAAAAATCAAATAATTTTAAAGGAAGTATCAGGAGATGTGTTTGATAGAGTATGATCTATTTATTAATTTATTTTAATTATTGATACACTGGTCCATTCGATCTTACAAAATGAATTCAGAAATGCAACTCGGTAATAAATAAAAACCGAAAGATCGCAATTCTCTGGCGCCGGCTGGGCGGCGTTATGATTATAAGGAGTTCGAGAATTAAAAGGGGTTGAAAAGCATCTCTGATTATAATTATAAAACCCTTGCTGATGGACTTTCTTCTTTCGGCTTTTTTTTGGGGTTTGATGCTCTAGGAATTTAGGACCACTTCATTTAGAAAACGGAAAAAGATCTTAAGGACCACATAAACACTTCCTGGACTTCAAATATTTATCGTACCTTGATACCCAAGACCGGAAAGAGGGTTTCTATAACTTTGCTTGCATCACCTGCATGTGCATTCTCATTTAATCTTCTTTTATTATAATCCAGAGGCACAAGTACGGAGACCTGACTATTTGAAAATCTATGAGACACTCTGTAGACCTTCATTTATCGAGCTGAAAGTCCTCAATGACCCAATTAACTATGCTAACCCCAGAGATTGAACCTAACTAGTGAGTGAAGATGACAAACATGCTTATCACTTGAGTCCTTCTTGAGATTCACTCTTCCTCTTTGTCAACTAGCGGAAAAGGAAAGCTTGAGGTGTTCGGATAGTGATCATGAAATTTGACGGTTTAGGTGTTAATTTTACAAAGTAACTAGCTACAAACTTTTTAGCTTAGAGGGATCGAGAAAATAATATAGTAATAGTGACGAACAAATGAGTCACAGCACTTATTCGGTTCAATTAATGTGATCAGTGTTCATGAGAAGAGCGATATTACATTTCACCATAGAACAATCAGTGTGAACGCAGATTGCTCGCTCAAACACCCTCCGTTTTTTTCAGGCCCCGGTTTGCACTCTATTATTTCACAGACGAACCCTTACAAGTAACTCTGACAGAAACTTCATGAAGAACTCGTGGAAACCCTAATGATTTTGGTGGCTTTCCTCTATATATCCTTTTTCCACCTGTCGCTACTCCACTGATTGATTGTAGATATTTGCATACTTCGTGCCTTTGCATTCTTAGATCATCATCTGGTTTCTTCTCTCGGACGAAGCAAGTGCTCGACAGCAAGCAAAGCTAGATCAAGTAGCTTATTCGGTCACAAATACTTAGCGAACTGAGCTAGTCACAAAAGAACAACATGATTTGAGAGGAAAAGAACCGAGTACCATAGGGCAGCGAGGAAAAAGTCATCGCACTAATCCGAAAAAAGAGGAAGACACAGGATATCAGTAGGCATCTGAAAGCATATGGCAATTCATGGCTTTTTGTTATGCAAATGGAGGTGAAAAGAATTTTTGGTGGGATCTGCATTAATAATATATAATTGTCTAAAAAGTTCGGACAGGTTGCCCCTTCTCATTTGATGATGGCAAACCGGTCGCCAATCACTTCCCACTTGGTTGGTAAATGTACTTTTTGATGAAATGGACAAAATCAGGGGTGAACGATTCTAAGTTCCATATAAGTTCCACCGTTGAGATAGGTTTATCATTTTTTGGAACCTGAACCTATCTTGCATATCTTGGAACTTGAAATCTACTCAATAACAAGTTCCAAGATCTATCCAGATTTCACCTATATTATCATTTGAACAATTGCAATAAATCATCACCTTTAATGACCACAACTCATTGCCAATCAACTGACCACACATTATATTTAGGCACATGAAAAATATGAAATATGTAAAGTAAAAGTCTCAATCATAAAATGGAAATTTAAACTTGTGATTCTAAATTATATACTTACCATCAGATGCCATGAAATAATTCAGGATTGCATGAAAATATATATCAAGAAAAACATAAAAACTTATCACAAGTTTTAGGTCCCACCTACCTAGAACCTAAATTTACTAATTGAAATAGGTTTTCTAATTTTCAAAGCCTGGAGCCTAACGTGTATATCTTGGAACCTAGAACCATACATGTTCTTATCAATTCGGTTCTTCAGTTTCAGTTTCTATCCGGAAACCATGCTCATCATTGGACAAAATGACCATCATAAAATTTTTTGTATTTGCATGAGAGCCATCAAAACTCTTGGTCTTTTAATTCCCTTCTTGGCCCTCCAAGTCAATGAGAAGATATTACTTAAATGCATTCCTATATAATTAAAAATCTCTTACCCATTTCATGGATTTATTAGCTCTTCATGAGTTGATATGATTGATCATGTCTATCACGCTAAATAGATCAATCTATATAATATCATATCCTAACCCATCCGCTTGTCTTGGAAATTTTGCAAACATGCTTACCGTTGTGAGGGAATGTGTCCTCTCCCTCATATAATGACCTTCATATCATCTGACCATATATAATGACCTTCATATCATCTGACCATATGGAGATGGCCGAATATCATTTCACTTCGATGGATGTCTATTGCACATTGTGTTATAATCACTTGCGCTACTTCCCTCCACTATTTTCGCAGTAATTGCGAAGATATACTCTCTGCCCGTATAAAAGTGTACATGGTCGACATGTTCTTGCAGTGCATAACATATGCCGTCGTGTTTTAAGGGTTACCATCCTTTTTGGACGCAACTTGCTAGATGCAGAGAATATGCTCCCGAGAACACCTGGACTCACTGTCGGATAAACCTAACTCGATTCCGAAGCGACCCCAGAAAATCCCGTCGTTGATCATATCAGCAGTTTTTTTACAGGTCTAAACGAGAAAAAAAGAGAAAATTGGGTGGCTAGCTTTTTGAGAATGATGAGCGAGACAAATACAGATAGCTAGGGTTTTTGCAGTTTCAATACGTGCCTGACGGTTGTGTCAGAAATCATGAGACATATGCTTTTGATCATATCTTAGACTTGGGTGGGAATAAGACAAGGCCTCAGATTTGCAAAATTTCCAGGATAAGAATGAGAATCATCCTAGCCTCTCCTTGCCTCCTGAGGGACGGATCCACCTTATTGGCTCTCTCTCTCTTCTTTTTTTTTTTTGTTAAATGGCTCTCTCTCTCTTCTTTTCTCTCTCATAATTGCAAAAATAAAAAAGGAAAGAAAAGAAAGAAAGAAGGTAAAGGAAGAAAAGTTTTAGACAAAGCTACCGAATTCAGAGAACGACAAATGCTTGTAGAATACTTCAAGGATCCTTCGGGTGTGTGATTTGAATCATAGATTGCAAGATCACTGGGCATTTAGCAAAAGATCAAAGGAAAAGTTGTATGTCCTTATGGGGAGCTTCATGCGTAGGGCCAAAATGCCAAATAATTATCCTCATGTAACACCAACTTTCGAAATGTTAGATCAAGAATGCAGTGGATTCCATGTGAAGTTTATACTATTAGGGATTGGTACGATGTACTAGTTTAATCTTTCCATTCATGGGGAAGTTGATTTGATAAGGAAAACGGGAAAATTATCGATCGGTCCCAATCCTACCGTATGGATTTTAATTCAGTCATAAACTTTCAAACTTAATCTTAAATCTTCAAGCAAAATGGAGCCATTTCGGTCAATTTTAGTTAGAAATTGTTAACGTGATAGTCAATCATTACTAGCCATCTTTCGTGGCACATTGCCACGTTAGCGATTTTTGGCAAAAATTGACCAAAATGACTACATTGAAATTTCGTGCAAATGTTTAAAATTATATTGACAAAATTTAAGAATTTAGAACTAAATTAGTATCCGTACAATAAATTTAGTACTTGACTGGACAATTTCTCCTGATGAAAACTTATATATATGACGGTAAATCTAATACAAAAATCCCTAAATTGAATGAAAGCAAAGATAAATCCGACACTAACCTTCCTAGGTGTAAATTATGTCGCAACAATTTCCAATTTATTAAATGGATAGAGAATTACTGGAACATCTGATACGTGTTAATGTGTAGCAAAAGATTGTTCTACAATGATCCCTTGATAGAGCTTCAACATTTATAGTTGAAATCGAAACCCAAGAAGGAACAAGGCAGATACACCATGGTACAGCATGCAATACTAATAATAAGGAGTGATATGGATATTTATTCTTATCCCACTTATTTTAACAACCTAAGTATTTGAAGTAAGACGTCGTTGGATAGGACTTTTCTAAGTTTGACATATGTAGTCAACTGACATCATGAATTTTACACATTAGTCATGAGGAATTTGAACGGTTGAGATCAGTTTTCAGCGTCTCCTTCTTCTTTCCATTTATATTGTGCTCTGCAACTAAGAAAGCAATTCCAACAGTCGTGCTCGCCTCGGCCTCATTCCCCTCGCTGCCTCTCCAATGCAGCTTCGCGTCCTTCTCCTCTCTCCCTCCCTCTTAGCTCACCGTGCATTGCATCACCAGGTCACGATTTTAGGTCACGTTTACTGCTGCACCTTGATAGCTCCTGCCATATCCAAGCTTTTGCCTATGTGAAGAATGCACCCGAATTTGCTTTTCTAACTTTCTTTTTGTGATGGTACTTGTTTCTTACAGAGACAGTCGACTAATATATTGTCCTTCAGCCGGTTCATTCAATAAAGGAAGATGCAACACGTACATCGACATCTTTTCTCATTACATCTACTCACCAATTACCAAAACCACTTGACACAAATTACATCAAAGTGAAATGTAGAAAATAGAAATTCTTCTCATATCAGCAATGCCAAATTGAAGGAAGCGTAGAAAATTATTTCCTTTTTATATCATCAAAGGATATGTTCAATACATTCTTCTTCCTTTATGATAATATTCATCCTTGCATGCTTATATAGGAAAAAGTATAAGCAAAAGCAAATAAACTCTCAAGATTTACATGCCTAAAACAAGTTCGTACATTAGAGGCTGTGGTTGTCGTGCCTTGCTTTTTAAAAGGAGAAAACAAATGATAATGGACGTTGAATCCATTTTGTTGCACTTTAAAGCTACCTACAATTAGTTTGTAAATATAAAGAGCGGCCTCCCAATGCCCATGGTACAAAACCATAATTGTGTCGTAATCCTCGTTAGGACATGAGATGGAGAGAAGATTTGACGTTTTAGCAGAAAGCGTTCATGGAATTGGAGAGCCAAACCTTCATGAATTAGTGGACACTGCTGTACATTAACTATGAATTACAGGAAGTAAGTAGAAAGGTCATCAACTTGTGAAATTGCATTTTTTTGATAAAGTGAGCTCGCATGTGGATGAATTCGGATACTGTCGATGTATGAAAGATTTTCTCGTTTCATAAACTCCCATATGATACGCTTCCTCCCAACTTGCACTTTGCACGTAAGAGAGAGAGATAAAGGTAGCAGGTTCAAGATCTTGATTTAACTCACTTCCTAAAAAGCAAGTCCAAGATGTTGATGAACTGATTTCAAGACTTCAAACCGTTATGCCAAAAAGCAATTTCCTCATGCGCGTCCATGTATGTATTGTGTAAGTAGAGGTAGGTAACGTGTGAAAAGGTACCGAAGAGTACACAATCAAGAATATAGTTTCGAGGTGGTCACTGATATGCCAGGTGGTTTTCTTTAGTGTTTTTTTCCTCTTATGGTGCAATGTATTGCCGATTTCTATTCTTGGGAACCTTAGCCCACTGGCCCCTCAAGTTGGAACGAGCCCCAACCGCAACTTTATAGATGTTAACACAGCTTTTATAGATGTTAATTTCAGCAAAACTTTAAGCTTTTAGGTTAGGTCATCTCCTAGAGAGAGAGAGAGAGAGAGAGAGAGAGAGAGAGAGAGAGAGAGAGAGAGAGAGAGAGAGGTTTTTAGGGTTTCAAGGGAAGCACGTCCTGGCCGACAGAGCAAAAGGGCTTGTCTTAGTGGGGGATCATTTCTACTTGCTTTTGGCTTGCGGAAAAAAGGGTTGTCTCTAAACATCAATGTGCCGGAGTTAATTCATCCGTACATTTTGTTGAATTGGCTCGATGGTGTTGCCAAGGGATAGAATGATGATCCCCCATACTTCCATATTCATATTTCCACCTCACGCAATCAGTTTGGTGATTAAGAGGATAACGGATATGCAATATATGTGGTGGCATATGCAAAATTCCAGTTTGATCGAGATGGAATGATAAAAAGTCTTACCATATCTTGTTTTCAAGATAACAAAAGGAATAAGTTTTTACATCAAATTTTATGAGCTGTCGTGAGTCTTGCATTAAGCACCTAATGCCACAGGCAAGTGTCCCGTCAGCGTCCATTGAGCTTGTCGTCATGTGCATAAGTCAAAGTAACTCTATGACTTTAGTTGATTCGCCATTGACTACAAAAAAGCTCATATTTTCAAACACATATTTGAATTTTAGAAATGTCTCATCAGCCTCCATTGAGCTTATTGTCATGTGCATCAATCAAAGTAACTCTACATCTCTCGTTACGTTGCCAATAAGTGCAAACAAACTCATATTTGCAAATATGAATTTGATCTTTAGAACTGTCCTACCAGCCTTCGTTAAGCTCATAGTCATGTGCATCGGTCAAAATAATGCAGCGATTCTATTGATTCACCACTAAGTGCAAACAAACTAATGTTTGTACTTTAGAATTGTCCTGTCAGACTCAGTTGAGCCCATCGTCACGTGCATCAATCAAAGTAACTCCACAACTCTAGTTGATTTGCCACTGAGTGCAAACAAGCTCATATTTGTAAATACGAATTCGAATTTTAGAACTGTTTTGCCAGCTTCCATTGAGCTCATCGTCACGTGCATAAGTTAAAGTAACCTTACGGCTCTAGTTGATAAAGTAACCTTACGACTCTAGTTGATTCGTTACTGAGTGCGAACAAGCTCATATTTGCAAACATGGATTCGAACTTTAGTCTCTCTGCATCTCTCGTATTAGTGTGTATTTTGTACATCCCCGCGTCGCCACTTAAAAGACGGAATATTTTTCGGGTCAATAAAGGAGGACTCGAAACGTTGTCCATTAGCATAATCAGTACGACCCATGTGGGCATCGCATCGCCTGAAGAATCAAAAGTACATCAAGAAAAGGGGCTTTAAAAATGGAACTCACCCATCCCAGCATTACCCACCATTTATGGAAACGATTTCAGAGCGTACCGAGGAAAAGAACTTTGAAAAAAAAAAAAAAAAAAAACTAATTCTCTCTCTCTCCGACACAGCACGCCTCAACCAGAAAGGCATGGCTAACAGAGAAAACGTTGTTCTCGCCATAACCCCCTATGCAAAAATCACATTGTGCAACAGTTTTCCGAATCGACCTTTGACCATTTTCACTTCTCCGACCTGTTTTGAGTCAAAGACAGAGACCCCCGTCCTTGGTTTTGGAGTGCTAAACCGCGATCAACACGACGGTTTTCGCTGTGCGGCCATGTTTTTCCGTGGATGCGAGCATTATAGTCAATGGAGAGAGCGTCTGCATGTTTGGTCTGAAATTCCCGGCAGAATATCCGGCGGTCGCAAGATTCTCTCCTGTCAAAAAATTTCCCAAACGCCTTCAATTATGGGCGTATGAAACCGAGGGGACTCGATAATGTGATTTGACATCGAGGTCCGACAGAATATTGTAAAATGTACAATGCAATTTTCGCGGGATGACATGTCGGATTTTGCCGATCACCATGGCCGGTGCACGAACTTAACATGCGGTTGATGACTTTCGTAAGATCAAATCCACGAGGTTTGGACTTTGATTAAGTTACAAACATGCATAGGCGAATTCTTTCGTTTGCATCATGAGACTCAGCGTTCGGGACATGAGCAGTTCAGTCGGTCCATTTTCCATGCCTCCTCTTGGTGAGAAATCCTCATTATTACTCATGGAAATTTGAAAGAATCTGGCGGTATTTTCCTTCCTCCAGGAGTGCAGTCAACTTGGCTTTTGACTCTTGGATGAATCATTTTTCTTTAAATCAAATCATGTGGAAAGAAACAATGGAATGAAAAGGGGAGAGAGATATCCCCATCGATTTAATGTATAACTTGGAAAATGGGTTGAGCCATACTTTTTGAACTTTTCATAAATATCCCTAGATTAAATAATAAACTATTCGAAAATGACATAACTGGAATATTCCTTGTGATATCTCAAATAACATCGTAATAAGTACCAATCAATAACCACCCGGCTTCATATGTGTCACCCTTGATACCAGGAAGGATTATATGGGAAAATTCGTCATTTCTTTGTTGGCTTTCTTTTGGAAGAGGTGACAAAGGCAGAGAAAAGCCAGTAAAACTTGAGTAATTAATGTAGTTTGATTTGCGTGAATTTAGTGCACATGACTCAACTCATAATATTTCTATGAGTTTTATTAAACTAACGCTCGAATATTCTATAGTAATGTGAATCGGGTGCGTGTTGCAATATGGAAGAGAAAACTTAATTTAGCGATTAGTTCTAGAAGGTGTGAATACAAATGGAAAAAAAATATCTGGACAGGCTTCACAGCCTTGTGGTTTTCATTATAGAGAAGGCATCTGGTGAGATTTTGTAACAAAAAAAGAACTCCTGAAAATGAAATTCTCTTCTCAAATCCAACCTATATTATGCCACTCTCTTTTCCGTAGAATTTTATGGAGACTCATGAAAATTTAGAAAATAAAAAGTGTAACTTTTTTAGAACAGACGCAACACAACATCTGATGTACCGGCTAATCACTATGTCGCCCGCCCCCATCAACAAGTCGTGCGAGCGACATCAGCTGCGAAGCTCCGACAACTGAGTCTATTTTAACTCCTAACTTTTCCAATTTTTGTTTTCTTTTATTCCCTATTCAATTCCTTTCTCGTGGCAGCTGACTAAAAAACCCTATTTTCTTTTCAAGTGGTGAGAAAAAAAAGCAAGGAAAGAAAAGGCATAGCCTCGCTCCTCCTTCCCAGCCCAGCACCCCCTTTCTCTCTCTCTCTCTCTCTCTCTCTCTATACCCACCTCCACAGTTCTCAGATGCACTTTTTGAGCACTACAAATTGACGCCCTCCCCTCCACTCCTCTCTCCATGCCCAACTCCTCCAATTCTCTCTCTCTCTCTAGCTAAGAGAGCAGCGGTACATTTCTCCTCTCTTTCAACTGTCCAGTTCTTGCAATTCTCGGTCGACTCTCTTGCTTCCCCAGCAGCTCAATTCCCATAACCAGAGAGAGCCCCCGAGAGAGATGGCAACGCTCGTGTACCGAGGCTTGCAGACGTGCCTAGAACCACACCTCGTGCAAGAGCCAACAATGACCGCTCTGAGGCTCAAATTGCTCTCCCCCCACCACAACCACAACCACTTCGCTCACGCTCTTCTTCTTGAAATGAACTCCTCGAGTCCTCCCCAGTGCCATCCCGTCAACACCCCGCCCCAGCAGCTTCTTGAAGACCCTAAGCACACCCACACCCACACCCACACCCACACCCACCACCACCAGCATCATCCCATCTCTTCATCTTCTTCATCGAATCCCAACATGGGTCGGGCTCTCGGTGGCTGGAGCTTCTTGCATGCTCTCTCCACCACCAACAGCTTCCAAGAACCCTCCAGGCCGGACCCAGAACCGCCCGTTTACGTCCACCCTCTGGCCAGAGCCTCCAAGCTCAGGCTCAGCCCGCTGAGCCTGGAGCTCTGCACGGAGAACCTCGGCAGCGAGAGCAGCAACATCGTCGCCTTCGACGACGGGCGCGACGACGGCGACGGGAACCCCCGGGAAGTGAGCGAGTCGGCCAAGGGGGAACAAACGGCCCCGAGGCCTTGGTCGAAGCAACCAATCATGAGCGTGGAAAACGCGAGCCAGAAAGCGATATCTCGGACCAACATTAATAATAGTAGCAACAGCAACAGTTTCCCACCACCTTTGACGACGATAGCTAACGACTCCATACGAGTGAGGCCACACAGGGAGGAAGGGAGGTTGATTCTCGAGGCCGTCAGGGACCCACAGGGGAATCGTCCTTGCTTTCGTGCGGAGAGAAGCCATGGCCGCCTCAGGCTCTGCTTTTTCAAAGACAGGTCACCTCTCTGCTTTGACTCCGAAGAGCCAGATGATGAAGTAGAAAATGATGTCGAAGCGAGGACCGACGATGCGGAAAACGACGTCCCGGTGGAAGAAGAAGAGGATGAGGCAGGAGAATTGTTATTAGTTGACGGCAGAGGCGAAGAGGGAGAGGCAGAGGCAGAGCATGACAGTGATGGAGGCGATTATGAAGAGGAGGAGGCCATGGACGGAACTCATGAGGAGAGGGTTGGGGGCAAGCTGGGGATGGTAATGTTGGATCATCACCCTCACCATCACCATCAACAAAGGAATGGGCACGAGAGCAGCAAGAAAACATTAACCTGGGAGCCTCCTTTGGTGGCCTCTTCTTAGAGGAGATCTCTGTCTCCGCTCCCCCTTCCAATCATGGAATTTTAAATCATAATTCTCTCTTCTTTTTTTCATTAATCTTTCCCTTTCTTGATATGAGGAGGATGATGATGATGATGATTATTATTATTATGATTTATGATTATTATTATTATTATTATTATTGTTATTATCATTTTTGTCTTTTCCCAGCTTTATTTTCTCTTGTTTGGGGAGTGCATGTTCATGTTTCGTGCATCTTCTTGCTTGTTTGTGATGGTAGACCGTTATTATCGTTATGTGTAGCTAACCTTAAACCCCCCCTCAAAATGAAAAAAAATAAAAATCATAGAATCATGTGCTTCGTGCTTGTCGCATTTACAAGAGAGGAAACACATCCCACGATTCTCTCCATGTATCATTGAAAACCCTAACGACGACGGACCTTTACATTTTGACTCCGCTGCTTCAACATGGGCGAGCCCCGCCTGCTGGACCTTAGAAATGGATCTTCAATTCGAGTTAAATAAGAGAGGTAAAACATAGTAAAAGGCTGGTAAATCTGCGGGTGCATGACATACCTGCCATACCAAATGACAACTATGGTGGGTGTACATTTCCATCTACACACATCGACAAGAAATGCATATACAGCGAGTATAATGACAGTATAGTCCTGCATACTCAAAAGCATCGCTAAGGTTTGTATTGGCAGTACGGCGTATGCTTGATTAACCATCTGGTGCATGACGAATACGGTATGCTAGTTCTGGAGAAAAGTCCACTCATTCGTTCGTACGAGATAGGGTTTTTTTTTTTTTTTCCGGGACAAGACGTCGGTACCCAATATATACGTTGCAGAATTTCTGGTCTCATATCCCCGCTGGACAACCTTTGGACAAGCAAATATGTACCAAATCACCATCGCAATCCAACCATTATATTCTGTCGATGCACGATTGCCCGAGACACAACGCAATAATGCACCGCGCCGGGGGCAACTTGGCTCGTACGAATTGGGTCTGCACATGTAGGGGGGATCTCGCTTTCATTTCATTTCTTTTGGGAAAAGATCTGGTTCATGTTGACGCATTCATGCTTTGTTTTGCCCCCTACCTCGTATGTGTTTATTGTCAAGAACATCATCTTACTTTACCGACCACTTAAATACAGTTCTAATTTGCAGATATTTATCGAGAAACATAATTTCACGATAATCAATCACAAGTTGATAAGAGTTCGATTTAGGAAGATGTGACATGATTAATCAAAAAGTAGTATTAGGAATTCTTTTAACCAAAAGAAAACTCCGTTTAATGACTTTAACGTGCGCATATACCTCCCTTGGTCAAGCCGTTCGATCGTGGAAAGTAAGGTTTGACTATAAATCAACATCGACATTTAATTTCGAGTCGAACTTGAGGTCTAAGAGCTGGAGTATCTTCTGGATTGAGCTCTAAAGCTTGCCACTACTACTAGTGGCCGACCAAGAAGGCTTGTGGTAGTTCCCGCCTGCTAAAATCCCAAAAATTCTTATATTGTTAGATAGAAAGATTTCTCAAAAAAGTTTATATATGACAAATAAAATTTTTTGTCTCAACCTATAAACTTAATTTCTTGATCTGCCGTTGAATCATAAACTTGATGCCTTGACAAGCCTAATCAAGTTTCCAGTATCTATCTCGGTAATATTTACGAATCATCAATTAGATATATATTTTTTTTAAAACGATAGAGTACAACCACACTACATCTAAATTTAGGGGATTCTTTTATTTGGATCAATTTCAAGCTCATTTAAACTTGGTTCTAATATCAGTAGAAATGAGTTGAGTATCCATACAATTCAAAATTAGAACTCTACGAACAAAAATCAAGAGCAGAACTTCTAAAATAAAGATCACCCTACACAAAATCTAGTTTATAATATTGTACATAAATCTTGTAAAGCATATATGAACTTCTAGCAGTCATTCTTGCGGCTGACTTTGTCTTGTTCGGATAATGTTCTGCAAGAATTTCGGGGACGGGATACAACAAAACTGCACGGAAATCCCCATAATGATGCCGCCTAAGTAGTGAAAATCTTTGGGAGGATCCTCCCCAAGCGGAGAAAGAAAAAGACACACGTGACGAACAGTAAATTCATTCTGACCTCCGGAAGATTTGGATAGAGCCCCCTCTACTTGGTCACTCTCTCACCACATGTTGCTCCGGATAGATTGTGTAAGTTGCTTTGACAAGCGGAATATTCATAAGATATTAAAAAGAAAAAGGGTGCATGAAATAAAGTGTGAAAATTAAGGAAAAAAAATGCTCATAAAGTATAAAAAAATGGGTGTGCGAAATAAAGCGTGAGAATTAAGAAGAAAGCAGAAGTCAAAGAAATCGCCGTGAAGAATAAAATGATCAATTTTGCGAGAGATCAATCTTTAAATTTTCCCCTTTTATGAATAGTATAGCTACAGATGGTATTTATCTTAAAAGCCAGAAGAAAGGGGCTCGCGAATTTGGCTAATCTTAATGTGGTTACGCTAATTTTATATGATTTAGAAGTCAACTTGCGATAAGAAGATCTAGTTCACACAAAGCCATCCCATTTTCTTAACCCAGTTGATCTAATTAGGGTTTCAATGGACACGTCGACTTTTACAAACTAGTCATGTTGAAGACTCATGCATCCTGTAACCAAGTGATGCGACAAAAACCCTAATGGACGACTGGAATGTCCAATTGTATGTGCAGCCTTCCTTTTCAATCCACCCTTTAAAGGAAAGGCCACACAAACCCGATTTACCTAATCAGGAAAAGATTGGGTTGATCTTTACGTCCATAAAAGTTGAGGATCAATTCAAAGCTTTGGATAGTTTTATGAAGAAAAATCAAAAGACGAAAGGGCAAAGCTTTCACAAGCTGAAATTCTGCCCCCCCGAATTGAAAAGATGTATGGTATGCGCTCCAACGAGACGATCTAATCCACAAGACAAATAAAGAACCAATCAAATGTCTAACATGTACAAAATACATATGTGGCTGAGTAGTAGTAATAAAGTGCAAAATTTGAAGGGAGGTGGACATTTTCAATGGTTCCAAAGGGAGGAAAACTTCAATTATTGGTTGTTAATGGCGTAGAAAAGTTCATTAACATTATTATTTGCACGCTTTACCAAATTTTGGAGTTTCTCCTGAGCTCAGCAAAAGATGAATTTTTTTGCCACACTAAGGTGTTGACGAAATTATTTGATTCCTCTTTTCATTCCTTAAGGCCGGGGTAATGGATTCTCAGTGCTTATTGGTGGGTCTTTGCTTTTGCTGGGACCAGAGCTAATGGCAATTGAGACACCCAAAGACAACATGGTTTTGTCCCATGTGATTCAAAAGACGTTCGAGGAGTTGTCACATGTTGCTTCATCGCTTCATGTTGATTGTAGTGTGAATGTGATGTAACCGAAAGAAAGGAAGGGGATTGAATTGATCATCTCTTAAATGATTCCATACTTCTTTTAACTTCGGGGAATTGTCGAAGATTAATTTTAAACTTATTATATGGATACCAATTGAATCCTAAACTTTATTGCTTTGTTAATTTAGCCCTGAACCTTCACACGAAATTTCAATGCAATCATTCTGATCAATTTTTGCTTGGTAATTGTTGATGTGGTGGTATCCAGCGACGACTAGATCGTCATGTCGGCGATTTTTGATGAAAATTAACTTGGAAGGATCACGTCATAAAAATTTAGGGCTAAATTGAAAAAATTAAGTAATTTGAAACTGAATAAGTATATGTGCAATGGGTTTAAGGTTAATTGAATAATATTCCCTTTTAACCATAAGCGGGCAGAGATAATGATTTTTGGAACATACTCGACTTCATATTGCATTGGGAAAACAAAGGTTTGAAATTTGTGTCATCTTTATTTAGAAAGGGACAGAAAATGCCCGACACACTTTGAAGAGAGAATATGCAAGGGAATCGTGAATCCTTCTCATTTTTCCCTTCTTTTTTTTTTTTTTTTGCCTGATTAGATTCCTTACGGAGAAATAGACGCCATCTAGAGGAGAATTGGTTGCTGCTCGGCCAGCAGCTAATTCTGAGTCCTTTATCTTAGATTAATTTTTTTGGGTTGTGTTTTTCGACCGTTTCGGCCAAAGGTGGAGCAAATTTTCCTCTGACCGGTTTTTTTATTAATTGGCTACAAACATTGACATCACTCAAATTAATGAAGGTTATATCTCTAATCAGTGGATTGCAAATTTATTATGGGCATCTCCCACATGTAAATTTAACCGACTGGCTAGAGGAGTAATGGGAATAGACGAAAACCCTAGTTCATATGGATACATGTTCGTAATACCCGTGCTCATGACAGACCGATTACGAGAGTGGTTGAAGTCTCCTCTACCTTTTAGCCTGTATTTGACTTCATCCGGGGCTCTTAAACGACAGGCTACTAGTTACAAACACCACTCGCGATCAAATGTGGATGATGTTCTTGATTATTTGTAATCTACTGGTCCGAAGACTGGTTGGATGAGCTTCTCTCCAACTAGGGATGGAGGCTGTCCCAGTCATCTATGCCTAAGTTGAAAAGAGGGTTTAGTCCATTGATTGCCAAACCTCTCTATACCACCTACTCATGTCGGTGCGTCTTATGTATAAATCGTTGTGGCAATGGATCCAAGCCAAGCGACTTCATAGGAATACTTCCAACAACTTCTACTGAATTCATACAGAAAAAGAACAACGTCAATTCTGCTCATGAGCAGAACGCCAGCGTTCATCTCTCCAATCCGGTCAAAGAATCGCACCATACCATCGCCTTGGATCCTTGGAATTTTGCTATTTTCTACTTGAATAGCCCCCTCCGTTTCGTCAGGTTGATTGATTGAGATCCGAGAATCCTGGTCTTTCACGTCAAGAAAATCATAGAAAAACATAGAAAAAGGAAAGAGAAACATTAGGAAGTAATCTAATCCGCTTGATGCTAAGCAATCTTTTCGTGCATGAACATTGGCCTTCGCATGTCACCCCAATTTCGAAACTTTTGGAACCCCTCTTTATCCAAAATCTTCTCTCTCGGCACAAGAGTCAAAAAGAGAAAACCAATGAAAAAGGAAAGCACATGGAAAAACATCTGATGCACTTCAAATCTTGCTGTCCATCAAACGATCCCACCAACTGACATTTGATAATTGGGGGCATGTTAAGTGTAACAACCCTTTTGATAAGTTAGCAGGGAACAGAAGGAATTCTTCAGGATTCGTTGGCCCCGGAAGGAAAGATCGTGTGAAGAACATGGACGAGGGGAACACAGACAGTTCAGGATCGTCCCATGAACGAACGCTTTCTTTTTAGCCTGAACGGCTGTGTATCCATCCCACGACATATCATCATTTGCTTAGCCCTAAATTCTGTAAGGTGTCATCCTTTGACTTGAACCAAAAAGAGGCTTTTACGAAAAGGTAATCATTTGAAGATTTGAGGCTGTGATTATCTCTTAATCATGATCACGATAACACGATGGATGTAGTTATTTTTAATCGCGCTATACTATGGTGGTACCTGTAGAGTTTTGCGATAAGGAGCTATGCACGTTTCATCCGTGAGCTTTTGAATTCTGCAATTAATCATCCATTTTTAGTCGCTTTCGACTCTTCAGAAATGCGCATGTCCATTGGACATGTGCAAGATTACTGTTAAGAACAACCCCAAACAGACGGCTAGTGGGGGATAGCCACCCCGTAAAAAGCGAGCAAACATGCACCATTTGCTTTTCACTTTGTCTCGCGGAAAGTTCAACTTTTTTCGTGACCTGAAATTGTGGATGTTTCGGATTACAGACGTGATGATGAAATTGCTCATAGACCAGCAGACATCATGGACATTTCTATGTCCAAGTGAGATGAGTAAGGGAGTGACCCAGCCAGATATTGCTGTCTCTAGATCAGCCCAAAAGGAGAAGTTCAAAAAAGAGGATCTGGAATTCACAATTGGTTGATTGTACTGGAAAAAAAAAAAAGAGGATTCACCCAAGCTCGTGATGCTTGCGTGTGTTTTTATTTGTTGCAGATATGAAAGCCAAGAAGTCCATCCTACCCTTCATACTGGCCCCGAACATATCGTTTCGGCAACCTAATACGGCTGGTAATAACACAGCGACCAATTTATCCATTCACCATTTGTGACATCTGACAAATATGTAACAAGCACATTCGAGATCGATTCATGACTTTGTAGTCCAAACAAAAGCAAATAAAATGAAAGAGACGAAACTACTAAAAAGATTACTAGTAACAAAAAATCAGTTGTGAATTCTGCTGAGACGAGAGTTTGTTTCAACAACGGAAATGTCAAGACGACCGATTAGCATGAAAATTCAATCTCTTAAACATTGTATACCAGATATTTCTCATTTATTGCTATAAGAACTGTAATTTTAATACGAAATAATAAAGTGAGTTCTGCTATTGTAGCCTCGCCCGTTACCAAACATGAACAAGAAAATTTCAACTCTAAATAAGTTCGGAGTTGTATAAAAACTCAAGATGATTTCTGTAACCATAGGTTTCCTGTACAAGACATGAGGCACTGAAGCAACAAAAAAGAAAAAAAACAGAGACTGTCCCAAACAATGCCAAGATGAGCATCAAAGCGACAAGATGAGCTCTTCACAGGCAAACAATAGCTCATTCTCATACCTCTTCAATACAAACCTCTCTTCAGATGCTATAATGCTGGTGACAACACATTTCTTGTCCGAAAATGGTTTCCTACCCGTCCTTCCAGCTCGATGAAGGTAATCTACAGCAGTCCTTGGAAGATCGAAGTTGTAAATATGAGTTGTTTCAGGCAGGTCGATACCTCGGGCCGCAATATCAGTTGCTATGATAAGATAGCCTTCTTTTTGTCTCACTTCCTGTCGTCCAAATAGAAGGAATCAAATATGAAGTCAGGGACACATTTTCACCAATAGCCTGGCTAGGATGTGCTTCAGTATAGTATGCCCATGTTTGGCATGACGAGGAGCCTAGTCTAACTTGAGAAGGTCTACTTTAGGTGTTAATTAAGGTTATAAAAAAGTGAAAGAAACGGTTTTCCTAAACACAGTCATAGCCAGATAATTTTCTTAAGTGATATAATCTCTTTGATACTGCTTAGTGCTACCAAATGACAATGGTCTGTTAAGGTTTTGCATTATCTTTCCTCCTGTCTAAAATAAATCCAGCATCTCAGATCCACAGAGAATAAGGGTAAAATCCATCTCGTTCCAAAATTATTATAGGGCGAACACAGTCAAGGGGCATATCTTTATTGTGCCATATTTCTTGACCATGAGCATTCTCAAAGTGAGGGAAGAAACATCATGATGGAAAAAGCGAAAAGCACTGACCGAGAGTGAAGCTGCTCTTGCATTGAAATTCATGTCTCCTTCTAGAAGGAGAATATTAGAGCAGTTTCCGTAAGAATTCTTGAAGAATTCAAGTAGAAGAGTAGTTGGTGGTGCATTTCCAGCTTTTTTTGACTTCTCAGACTATATGCACAAAAGATAGAATTGGTTAGTGGACCCGCGGTCTGTTGTTTATAAAGGTGTCTTCATGTGATATGCGTGTGCTCATAAAAGCTACAAGCTTCTGTAGAATATATAAATACAAGCTGCATTCACTTTAACACATTCCAAAACCCTCTTCGTGCAGGCAAACTTTGGGGACATCATAAAAACCTCCCCATATTTGGAAACCAATTTTCATTCAGCAACCAAGAGAAATGTCATAAGAGCATAAACTTCTTTCACTCGTGTAAAGAACCATATATATGTTTCGTTTGATGCCCCTGCACATGGACAGATGACCTTACTGATAAGTGCACAAAACTCTCTTCAGTCCATTTATTATACAGAACTGATAGCCCATTAGACATATTTAGCTAAGACCACTAATCACTGTCGCATGAATTGGGGGTGAAGCCTGCCATATCATACATCAGTTGACATGTTTCAACACCATTTTTCATTATTCAGATAAAAATCTATTGCTTCCTCTCACTTAAACAAATACAGCACCTTAAAATGTGAATAAACTACAGAAAAGCAATGCAGGATGTGCATCAGCCAGTATACCTGCTCACCAACAAATATAATGCCAGATTTGGGGCTGTCCCACTGTAATAAATGTAGCAAGGTCTGATGTCTCCTACTCCTATGACATGTCTGAAACAGATAGAAGCGTTAAGCATCTCAAAAGCCAAGGATCATCAATTGAGTACATGCACTATGAAGATGAACATTAAATGAGCATATGCATAACTTCTATGAAAGAGTCTGTAGATCAAGTCTCGCATTCAATGTCCTCACCACAAATCTATGATTTAGACATGATGGCATACGCTGTATTGGATTAAGGTGAACGTGAACCACATCACCCTGTAACAGCCAAAATCATATTAAGATAAAATCAGTGAGTGCACGAGCAAACCCCAACAGAACATTCGCAAGAATTATAGCTTCATGAAACCAACCTTAGTCCACTTCTGTTGTATACAATCGTGTAAAAATCGCTTATGCTGGGGTATGGATGCACTTGTAAAAACAGTTTGACGGTTGTTGCATGATGAGTATGACGTCAACAGCTTCCGGAGAGAGCTGACTTCCTTAGAAGAGTTGAACATGAAGTCTACCTAGGCAGCATCAAAGTAAGAATGTCAGTTCTTCATCCTACAATATCCAGAAAGAATCATCTCTGTATAAAACAAAATATGGAGGCCCCAATGGGATAATTCCACATCTTTAATATTGCTAATATGGTGATCACAAAGTACCCAATGGAATATACTCACAACGCAATAGACCAATCCAGGCATTACATGCTAACTGAATATCCTTTTTTCTCACCAGTCACTCTAATCCCTATAGGCATATGAGAGACATCCCCGTAAAAATACTGTGACTTCTAAAAACATTATAAAAATGAGTGCCACTAGTGAATGCCTTTGGATTTTTCTGGAGGAGAAAGTGATCTAGCATCTTAACAAGAATACTGGGCTAATGAATCAGCTTTAAGATGCCAAGAAGGCCTTGCTCTGAAAAGAAGAACTCAACTTATTCCCAATTATTTACCTCATCAATCACTAGAATCTTCACTGTGTCAAGTTTAAAAACTTGCTTCTCCAGCATCTGGCACAAGCTCCCAATGGTTGCCACTACTATTGCTGGAGGTTCTGCCTAAAAATGTTACAAGGAAATGCCAAGGAGGTCATATTGAAGGTCAACACATGAAATTCATCAACAGCATGTTTTAATTTTAGAGAAGCATCCCAAAGACGTAGCTACATAGGCAATTCATACTTGTTAGAGTTGAAGGGACAAGTGTGGGGATTTGGGTGGGCAATTAATTGCCAGCTTGTGTTATCTGCTTCTGATCAGATAGGTCCTCTGTTCTCAGGTTTAAAGACATCAGCAAGAAAATTTTAGCTTTTTCCTCTTCTTAGTACATCCTTATATAAGATTCATGATCTCAAAAGCAGGAAATTCCACTAAAACTAAAAATCTAGTTATAGGGTTACTTGTAAGAGTGTGAACAGGAAAACAAAATAGAGGAGCAAGACAACCACAAATATTAAGCCAAGAAAAAGGAGACCACTACATATACATATGAGCATCACTAAAAAGCCAAACTTATTTTGCCCAAAAATGGAAGAATTACTAGAAGCTGTATTTAACTGAGTAAACTAATGCGTGGAAGAAAAGTTTTGCATAAGTTGCAGGAAAAAACAATTTTGCATCATTAAACTTACCCAAGCAAATGGATACCAGCATATGGTATTCAGTCAAGAAAAGGCAAAAAGCACATAACGGAAAAGCCTTCTATTTACAGAGCGACCACAAACACGTCATTGAAGTATATCAGAAGATAGCTCTGCTAATACTGTTTAGGTCCCCAGGAGAGGAAAGGATAGTAGTAGCAAGCTAAGCATTTCAATATCGATTCTCCATGACTTCTCCTACATAAGGAGAATACTAGTCATTTCCTCAAATTAATAAGTAAACTCATTATACAAGGGGTTTCAAGAATTAATGTTTCTATATATAAGTTGCAATGACAGTTATTAGTAGTTTATCAGCGCTAGCTTAACTGTAATTTTATGCTCAGAAAGCACACCACAAACGTATGGAGCCTATGGATACACACATGCGCACAGAGAGAGAGACAGAGAGAGAGAGAGAGAGAGAGAGACCTTTAACCAACTCTTATGTCTTTTCAATGTACCTCCATCTAGAAGAGCCATAACGGTACATGATTTATCTTGCTCCATGTCAAGATCCATCGGCTTTGCAGCCAACAGCCGAGCAACTTTAGCTACCTTGTCATAAATGGATAACAATAAGAAGAAGACATGACATTATATTCTTAATGTAGCATGACAGCATTTTATGCAGATGTAACAACCACTTTCTAAGTTACAATAGTGAAAGAGAAGCAGAAGATGAAAGGGAAAATATCAAATGAAATATCATGACCAGAAACTTACTTGAATGCCAAGTTCTCGGGTGGGGACAACTATTAACGCTTGTACAGAAGACCGTTGGGTGTTCACAACTGAAAATATCCGCAGAAGGTATGTCAGCGTCTTCCCAGAACCTGTCTAGAGGGCCAAAAGCATGAGTGCATTGGCCATGTCAATGCATGATCCTTTTATGTTTTCTTCCTTAGTTGAGTTTATATGCAGAGTCAAAGAGTAATTCCAATTGAGTTGAAAGTCTGAACATTAACACTATAGATCATATCACATCAGACACATATTAGACCACTATTTTCGCAAACATCTCCTCATAACTCAATAAACACAACTGCGAATTGACCAAAATAGTGGGATACTTCATGACCGCCTAATACAAAGCAATCTTGAGCCCTTCTGAAAAGTTGCAAAGTAGTTCTTCCGTTGGCGTTTTCTCCCAAATTGCCTACGTGGGAACCTTTCCTAGAAATTGGGAAACTGCTAAGATAGATTATTTAAATATTACATCACACTTTCATCTAATAGTTTAAGTTTTTAGAATAGTTGACAATGGTTCTACGAAATTTCACATGGTATCATAATAAGAGATTCTGAGTTCAAACTTTTCACCTTGGCAGTAGCCATACAAAATCTCACATAATAATGGTGAGTCTTTTCAAATTCTCATAAAGAGACTAAGACTGCACCGTACAAATTAAAACGCTCCAGCATCGGACTCGATTGCATTTGCTGCCTACTTCCAGTGTACTCATTTCATCGCTTTGTTCTTAACAGAAAACCGAAATCAATGGCAAATAAGAGACCAACCTGAGCATGAAGCACGCAATCCCTCCCAGAGAAAAGGGCAGGCAATCCTTCCCTCTGAACATCAGTCGCCAATTCGTACCCAACTTCCTCCATCCTGCAAAACCGCCCAAACATAAATTCTCCACATAGCTCCGAAAACCCAACATCGGCAAAACAACATCTCTCACTTCTCGCTCCAAAGTAACAATCTCTGAACTCGGTATTCCCACTTGCCTGCGCAGGACATGCTCGGGCACGCGGCCGCTACAAATTCTTCTCAGCGTGGGAGGGGCTGGCTCCGGGTCGGCTTCGTCCGCCGCGGGGGAGAAGCCGACGAGGGCCCGCGGCGGCTCGTGACGGGACGTGGAGAGAGGAGATTGAATTGCGCGGGCGGCGACGACGGTCGAGAACTTGGGGTCGGGGTTGCGGAGAAGGAAGAGGGACGAAGGAGGGACGAGCTTTGTTGCGGAAGAAACGGGAGGACGGAGAATGGCGAGCGGAGAGGTGGGAGTAGAAGAAGAAGAAGAAGAAGCAGCCATTGTCGAACAAAGAAGCTCGCTCCACAGACGAGCAGCTGCCGTGTAGCAGATACGTCTTCAACTTCGCTGTACCCAAATCCTCTCCGTTGGCCTCTTCCCCGAATTAAATTAGATTTTGGATCCATTTATTTCACAAAAAATTAATTATCTTAAAAATTTTCTTTTTAAAAATAATTATTTATATTACTTATAAAAATAAATAATGAATTATCATTAACAATGAAAATAATTTTTTATTAATTATTTTAATTGATATCAATCATCGTTTTTAGAAAAAAATTGTTAAAATCAGCCATTTTTCCTGGAACAAATGAAGTTAATTGACACTTTACTTGAAAACAATAATTATTGATTTTATCAAGAAAATTTGGTTGTTAAATATCACTCTCAACCGCCATGTTAAAATTTTTTTCACTATTTTTCTTTATTTTACGAGCAATTTCATTAATCTCAACTAGACTATGGCTTTATACGTATGCACTTTTTCTCAAGGTAATTCCGTTTCAATAAGTGATACTGTGATTCTTTTTGGGACTTGGTGCATCATGCAATTCAGGATTGATAGATCAAAAAGCAAATTAATAATAATAAACCATCTAAACAATGGTAAGAAATGAAAAAGAAATTACCGACGCTAGGAGGGCGGAATGCTTAAGAGAATTCAAGTAATTTTTTAGAGGCGGGGGCTGTTCCTCTAAATATTGCTTCCAATTTTCTTCTTTTATTTGGCTTTTTCGGTTTTCCTTCTTCTCTATAGTCCTTTTCTAATGCTCGTATGACACCACATCAACACCAAATGTCCTTAAATAACATTAAAAATGTCATGTCCATTGCTACATAGGATTTTTAAGTGTAGTCTTTGACGAAACTGTGATGGAGTTGTTTTTTTTGGTTTTGTTTTTTGTTTTGTTTTTTTTTTCTGAAGGAGAAAATTTGTGCTAATTGAGATATAAGTTTAGGATTTTCAATAACACAAAAGATATTCGAATATTGATGTTATGTTTCATATGATTTAAGATTTGTGATGTCAGATCTTTCTAACCCTTTCAAGGCTTATAACTTATTAGGATTTTGAGGCGAGTCGTAATACTTAAGATTGTTGCACTCATAAATCACATTGTTTAGGATTATATGTTCCTCACAACTGATTGAATCTTGCAAATTGAGAGGCAATAAATTTTGCACACGCAGAATCTCTTCTATAAGCGAGATCTTGTGAATAAAAAGGAGGTTTCGGCAAAAGGATGAAGTACCCATCAGCAACTTTTTCCGCTTCCCGTCCCTTCTAGGATCCGACTTCTTCGAGTGCTCACTCCCATTCTTTTCCAGCCTCCTAGGCAAAACGTTTCTTAGGAGCACAATCCGGAGAGAGACTTCAGATCGAAATCTAACTATTCTCTTCTCACCCTCACGGAGGTCGTCATCATCTTTGAAAACATGAATTTCTGCATGAACGATGCCGTGCAAGTCTGCAAGAGGCCACCGGTCACACCTTTATATGTATCTACACTTCCTGAAGCTCAAGAACACAACATAGTCACTTTCTATCAGAGTGCTCATTTTCATCTTGTTAAGAAGAGAGCAGGCGAGCATATTGAGAAGATCACCACAGCAAGCTCCGTCTCTGACTCGTCTCTTCCCCACTTCACTCATGAGTAGAAAATCAAAATGTCCTAATTATTAAGATGCTCGATGGCTATTGGTATTATGTCTCAATTATTAGTTTTTGCTGCACACTCTCAAGAAAAAAATGATATAAATAATTCATGAATTTGAGCTAAATGTGTAATATGATTTTTGAATTTTTTGCATGAAAATAAGAGACTAGTTTGAATATGTACTGGAAATTTAAAGATCACATTAAACAAATTGAAAGTTTATAAATCACATGGAACAAAAATGTTTAAAGATCACATTACACATTTGGCCAAAGCTTATGGACTATTTACGCCATTTTTCCCCTCAAACAACAACCCTCCTCTGCGGAATTCGATTAATACACAAGCATTGTAAGTGTTAGAATATTTCAATATCAAACCACGTCACACCTGAGAGCGGTCTCACTGAAATTCAGAGGAAGTTTTGCGTAAATTTGGATGAGTTCCCAAAAACAAACCCCCAGAAAGTGATTCTGGCTCTACCCTCTCTTTACCATATGAGTAGCTCTCCTCCACCCTTGTGTGTAGAAATGCCTTCATCAACTTATAAACCCTAGGGGGAAAAAAAATTCCCACTGGTTTGCTCAATCATCACCATGAATTCCCACGCAGCTTTTGGTGCTTCTCTTTTTCTTTTTCCCCCGTTCTCCTTTAGGGGTTCGATGTCACACCCCAAACAACCCTAGCCGCTGCCCTCTTCTCCCTTTTTATATAAGCCTTAAAATCGATTATCCAGGTACCAATCTTTTAGAAATGGAAGAGGATAATGAGGCCTCGGCTCAATTGGCTACTCTCTGCAAAAAATTGGATAATTTATTCTCAGATAAAGATATTTAAGGAATTTTATCGGTCGATAAAATAGAGGAATGCCAATCTATTTTAATGGGTCAGCTATATCAAAGTCCCAGCATCAAATTTCAGGCCTTTCAGACAGCAACGAGGCAAGCATGCAAAAATGAAAATGTAGTAATCACACCTCAGGGGCATAATATTTTCAATCTCACCTTCAGGAACGAATTGGAAAAAACTAGGGTGCTAGAGGGAGGCCCTTGGTCTTTTTCAAATCACTTACTGCTACTTAAGAATTGTGAGCCAAATACTCCTCCCCACTGTTATAAGTTTGAGAAATGTACCTTCTGGATTCGAATACTTGGTCTGCCAATCAGCTGGTTTCCTCGGAGGTAGTAGAATCTCTAGTTAGTTCAGCAGGCTAGGTGAAAGAAGCAAGAATATAGGCTCATGGCCCTACAGCCCAAAGAATAGCCAAGGTTAAAGTGGAGTTAAACTTACATTAAGCTCTAACATTAGCTACTCGAGCTACCTATAAGGGCAAGAAAACTTGGCCAGACTCCCCCGCTTTTGCTACTTGTGTGGGAAGATAGGTCATTATGCAAATTAATGTGAAGAAATCCCATATGAAGAAGAAAGATTCGCAACTGAGTTGGGAAGTAGCTCTGGTAGCTAGATAAGAGCTGAATCCCAGGAGAACAGTCCATTTTGGAAAGTACTCTATGGGAATGAGACAATGAAAGATCTAGTTGAAGAAATAATTCCAGAAACCCCAATGCGTCAAAGCCAAATTATTCATCTGGAACTTGCTCAGCCATCTTGAATGAAAGCTGCTGAAGAGGAGGAAAGGCCTGAGAATATGCTATTTGAAGTAGATAAAGAGACTACTCGGGGTAAAAGGAAAAAAAGAAACTGGAAAGGAGATTATGATGATTACTGGCCCTACTCAAAAGCAGATTACTCCCAAGGTAAAGCTGTCCCTCAGTCCTAATAGTAGTGGCATAATGGGAAGGGGCCAAAAACCCCCAAAGCAGAAAAGCGAAGGAGATTCAACTCTTTATTGGTGGATGAGTCCCAACTTCTTGACACTCCAATCCTTGTGACAAAGAAAGCAACAAAATGGGCTTGGGTGGCTAACAATAAACCACCGGGTGACAAATGAATATCTTAAGTTGGAATTATTAAGGTCTGGGCACTCCCTTGACAGTCCAAAACCTTAGAGCCTTGGTAGCTCAAGAGAAGCCCAACTTAGTTTTCCTAGTGGAAATAAGAATCAAGAAGCAATAGTGAAACGAGTAGAGAAGCATCTCAATTTTCAAAATCACTTTGTAGTTAATCCAGAAGGAATTGGAGGAGGGTTGGCTATCCTGTAGGAACATCAAGTAAAGGTTAATATAGAACTGGCTACGGTTGAGTTTCTAGACTTAATATGTGAATTTCAAGAAGATAAAAAGCAAATGAGGGTTACACTATTGCATGCCCCTACTAATTATTGAGAGAGGTCCTTACTTTGGATGAAGCTTATCCGGATAAGCTCAATTAATACCCTTCCTTCGGTATGTTTGGGAGACTAATGAAATACTTTACCACTGGGAGAAGGAAGGGAAGAGTTGCTTATTATCGTATGTTTTCTTTCAGGGAGTTTCTGAATTCATGTGCGTTAATAGATATTGAATGCAAAGGATGTGCTTTCACCTGGTTAAATAAACAAGAAGGAGACAATTTTGTGAAGGAAAAGTTAGACAGGATTCTTAGACAGGATTCTGAGCAATGTGGAATGGAGAGTTCTTTATCTAGAAGCAGTAGCCTTTGCTCATCCAACAATTGGTTCGGATCATAGCCCACTTCTATTATCCATCACAGCAGATTCAGTTAAAAGAAACAGAGTACTCAGGGTAGAAGATTATTGGTTCGAAGATAATGATTTTGTTCAAGAAGTTAATGAAGCTTGGTCCTCAATCCCTAAACAAGTAGCAGACTTTTCAAGAAAACTTCATGCAGTATCTGCTAAACTGAAAAGACAGAGCGGAAAAAGATTTGCAAATTGTTCTCGGAGAATTAATGATTTAAAAAAGGAACTGCTAAATATAGCCAACTCTTCCAGAACTCCTTTTCATAGAAACAGAGAAAATAGACTAAAACAGGAGATACAATCTTTATGGCCGCAAGAGGAAATGTTTTGGGGAATGCGCTCAAAAATCTAGTGGACGAAATTGGGAGACAAAAATACGAAATTCTTCCATGCAAGCGCTATCCAGAGGAAATTATGGAACAGAATTTCAATGCTCAAAACAGGACAGGGGTCCTGGATTCGCAATGAAAGGCTTTTACACTAGCAGACGATAGATTTCTTTAAAAGCCTATATCATTCAGTGGGTAACAGAAACTTTGACCCAGTTTTAGACATCATTCCTACAATGGTTCATGAAGATATGAATGCATCGCTTCCTGCTGAGGTCACTTTGGAAGAAGTCAAGTGTGCAGTTTTCCAACTAAGCCCTCTAAGTGCCCCTGGACCAGATGGTTTTAATGGGAAATTTTTTCAGTTCCACTGGGAGATTCTTCAGTTTGAAGTATTTCCAGCAGTTAAGAATTTTTTCATATTAGGAAAACTGAATCCTGATTTAAATAGAACCCACATTACCCTAGTCCCAAAAATTCCTAACCCAGAAAATCTTGATCAATTCCGCCCCATAAGTTTATGCAATTTTGCCTACAAAATCATATCCAAGGTAATGGTGAATAGACTAAAACCTTGGTTATCAAAATTGATAGCTCAAGAGCAAAATGCATTTGTGAGTGGGAGACTTATCCAGAACAATATCATGATAGTGCAAGAAGTATTGCATCAACTAAGAGTAAAGAAAAGGAGGAAAAAATTCCAAGCGGTTTTGAAACTTGATATGAAAAAGGTTATGACATAATAGAATGGGATTTCTTGGAGGCATGCTTAAGAAAATTGGGCTTTGATGAAAAGTGGATTACATGGATTATGCAATGTGTATCTTCAGTCCCATTCAATGTTAAATTTAATGGGAATCCTCTCCCCTACTTCCAGCCTTCCAGAGGACTTCGCCAAGGTGATCCTTTGTCCCCTTATCTCTTTATTTTGGTAGCAAACGTATTATCTCTTATGATGAAGAAAGCAGTGGAAGATGGCAGTATAAAGGGTATTAAGCTTAACTCTTTTTGCCCTACCTTATCACATCTCCTATTTGTGGATGACTCCATCTTCCTTTTAGATGGGAGAATTCAAGAATGCCAATCTGTATTAGATGTGCTGCATCAGTATTGTTTTGCTACTGGATAGGAGATAAACCTAAACAAATCAAAAATATTCTTTAGCTTAGGGCGTCCACAAACCTTAAGAGCCAATATGTTTGCCCGGATACTTGGAAGAGTTAACAAAAAATTGGAAGGTTGGAAGGAATCTTTAATTTCTAAAGCGGGGAAGGAGATATTACTAAAAACAGTAGTGCATGCTCTTCCTCAATATGCAATGTCAATTTTTAAGATTCTTGTTTCCATATGTAAAGCGATTGAACAGCGATTGGTAGCATTTTGGTGGGAAAGCAAAGAATCTCACTCTGGTATTCATTGGAAGAGTTGGGATTTCTTGAAGCAGGAAGGACAATGGAGGCATGGGATTCAAAGATTTACTTTCTCTTCACAAGGCTTTCTTAAGAAAGCGAGCCTGGAGATCCATTCACCAGTCTTCCTCTTTATGGGGTCAAATTTTTAAAGGGATTTACTTCTCAAAAAGGAGTTTTTGGCATGCAGGGAAAGGGCACAGACCCTCTTGGGGCTGGCAAAGCTTACTAGAGGGAAGAGACTCAATCTCAGAATCTTCAATGTGGATAGTGGGAACAGGAGAAGCAATCAGTATCAGAGAGGACAAATGCTTGAAAAGAAGAGTAATTGGAGGGCCAGCGAATGAAAATGACCCACAACTGGTAGAGGAGCTTATAAACCACAAAGAAAATTCTTGGAATGAACCTCTTCTTCGAAATGTTTTCGAAGAGGACTCTGTAAAGGAAATTCTGGTTATACCGCTAAGAAATCACTCTATTCAAGATAAACTGGTGTGGACATATTCATCAACAGGAAATTACACGGTAAAGAGTGGCTATAACTACATAAGACTTACCGAGGATATCCGAAAAGCTCCAATGGCCTCCTCTCCTCGAGCGTTATGGAATAAGATCTGGAAAATGCAAACAATCCCTAAAATTAAGTTCTTCCTTTGGAATGCATGTCAGAATAGTCTACCCACAACGGAGAACTTGCACAAGCGAAAATTGGTACCGGATCCTTACTGCTCACCGTGTAAAGACCAGGTAGAATCCACAGAGCGTCTCCTTTTCCTTTGTCCTTGGACGCGAGAAATACGGGCTTCATCCCCAAACATTCAGATTTCATCCCAGGGGTTAAGCAGAATAGAAATATGGTTAATGCAATTCCTTAAAAGCTAAGAAAACCTACCTTCTCTGTCGCTTGTAGCAACCATCTTTTGGTTTATTTGGACTTCTCGTAACAACTTTATCTTTCGAAAGAAACCCCCAGACCCAGTTCAAGCACTACAGGGAGCTCTACCTTCTCTCGGCAATTACAGAAGGTGGAATTCGAAGCAAAAAACGAACGTTAATGCTCCCAGCTCTTCTGAGAACTGGAAACCCCCGAAGGTCAGACCTTCAAAGGTCAAACAGATCCATGTCTCCTCTGCCTCCCAAGCGGAATATGTGGCTCTCTCAAAAACATTTAACTTCTTTACTCCCTGGAAGACACGATCCCCTTGAGTTAGAGTCGGACAATCTGACTTTAGTTAAAGCTTATGGAGAATCCAGACCTTATTCCATGGGATGCACACGCAATTATCTCCCAATGGCTTGATCTATTATCCAGCTTCTCACAGCTGCGTATCACCTATGGCCATCATGAAGCCAACTCCATTGCGGACTGGGCCGCAAAAGCTCAACCCCAAAAAACTCTGCCAAGGGACGGGATTTCTCCACCTCCCCAAATCTTGTTGGATTTACTTTGTAAGGAAACCCAGTTTATAGGACCTGCGTTTTCAAATTGAATAAAAGTGAATCAGTTTTTGACCGAAAAAAGAAAAAAATTGGCTTAATAGCTGAATGAGCATATCGCCGAGTCGATAGGTAATTCACCACCTGTAGTGATTGGCTATATAATCTGCATATTCCATGATATCCGCATGGTTTATGATAACATGTCCTACAACCATAGATATAAAAATAAGATACTTCCAATTATAGTTGAGAATGTCATACGTCAATAATTTGTATAAAATCTATCAATCAAATATAGCTGCTTAGATGTATTTATCGTATATAACCGTGCCAAGGAGAACTTGAAGCAAAGTTGGTGTAAATTTTTGAATGCATATTGTCATATTGAATTGGTTAAATGAAAACATAGAAAATAAGGTTGTTATTCTTTCATAAATTAAATCAAAACTGGACAGGAACAGGACATCGAGTGCGTATTTGTCATCCATTCCAAATCCTCCCATGCTCAGTATAGTGAGTCTTTCATCAATCGGGCTTCAATATCCCAAATGGAGCACAATTCTCAAATGCACATCGCTAGACTCTAGCAGCAACCTTGCTCTTCACATCATCAAATCTGGTTCAACAACATCTATCATTCCGATAGCAAAATCAACCACAGTAAGATCTCAACCTTGGGAAACTCTGATTCCGAGACATCCGACAGCAGCGGATACATCAATTCCAAGCCAACTCCGACCGCAGCTTCCCAAAGTAGGAACCTCTTAAGTTCTTTATTGACCCGACAAAGTTTAGCAGGCAAATATTGAATGGCTTCCATTTAAGCACCAAGAACCAAACCTGAAAATCACAAACAACTCACTTCGAATAAAGACTCAAACAAGCCTCCATGCAGGTGCCATTTATGATACCGAATTGCAATACAATCGTGCAAATTATTGGGCATTACATCAACCTAATTGACTAGACATTCAGTATTTCAGAAACCTTTTATGTTCACAAACAATTTCAGCTCTGCAAAGCTTTCTGTTGAAGGTGATAAGGGCAATATGGTATAACAACATGCGGATATCCTTACCGTTCCACGGATGTATCGTCAGCATTTGGATAAGTCTTAAGAAACATCGGGCTTCCTTTTAGAATTTCCTTTCGAAAGCTCTTTCGGGCATCTTGGCATTTACATCACAACCAGATGAATAATAATCAAATCCTGCCGGTGAATCAAATCAAATCAATCTAGCAACTAACTTCAGGAAACTACTGATATTACACCAAAGATAACAGATCTTTCTTTGTAAAACTCAATATTAATTTCCCTTTTGAATTCTTTCAATCCAACTAATGCGCATCTAACACCATCAATCACATAAGCTTCGATCCAGTTATCATACTAAATTCAACTTAAGTCGCTTGCTTTTGTGGGATATTGTATAATTCTTTTCATTTCATTATGTGCTATTCATATATCAAAATGAATGCAAGATGGTTTTCAAACGGCATACAAGATAAAGGAAAGTATCTTCAGGAAACTTAGGGGAACGCTTCCCGTGTTTTTTCTTGTCTGCAAGTAGATGCACAAAGAAGAGCTTATGCATAATACAAGGGATTATTATACAGTGTAATCGATCATTTCAAAAGACATTCTCGTTCATGTCTGCTGTCTTGATTATTTGCTTGACCCAAAAGTTCCGGTAATTGACAGATGACTTTGCTAACTATCCAAACATTAAGAAGTATTCTTTGGACTAATCTATTAATTAACTTGGACTTTTAGGTATATCATGGATTGAAAACAGATCAACATCGATTTTATAATTAGCAAAATTCAAGTCGCAATTTTCACGATTGCTCCACACAATTCACAATAGTTTTGCTTCTGGCCTGTTTGCTAGTTTATTCACAACTAACCTGCTAGGAGAAGAGTCAGTTCTAGCATTTGGTGTTTTGCCACCGATACGATTACGTTAATAAGCTAATGTGGACATTCTGTGAGATAGAATGTGGGAAACACAATGGCTTGACAAATTTATCCCAAGTCATACCTTAGAATCCTAAATTCACTCTTAAACGTACCTTAGAAATATGCAGTCATGAACTGTATGAAGAATGCAGAGCAAACTAAAACCTCACATCAGAAGACTGAAAACAATGATGCACTTAGAAGGCCTTTCGACTATTTTCATTGCTGGCATGATGAGCACAAACATTTTACCCAAGCACACATTCCATGAACCTTGCCCCTGGATTCCTTGAATTAAAATAAGAAAACAATAACACTGTCAACAAGGAAATACTAAAACAGGTGATAGAAGAAATTGCAAATAGGAAATACAAATGAAAATTGGATGACAGATCTCAAAAGAGAAAAAGTAGCTTAACTGCTTTATGTACCTTTTTTAGGAGATGTAGATCATCTCAACTATTCTAACTCGTCCGAGTCGTCTTATCCAAATGACTCATATCTGTCTGCCACCATTTAACCACGTCACATGGGTTCTGAAAATATAAGTTTATCTCGTAATTTTGACAAAGCTGCCCACTAGATAATTCTGGTATTGTCTTGAGAGACTTGCATCCAGAAATGTCCAACTGCCAAAGATGCTCCAATTTCTCGAGCCCTTGAAGCTCAGTCAGTTTCACACAATTTTGCACAACCAGAGTGATCAAGTTGGTAAATGATGAAAAATCAGGTAAGCTCTCAATCGACGAACATCCCCGGATAGCAATAATTCTTAGGGATGTCAACTCCTCAAGTCCTAGGATCTCCTGAAGTTCATGACAATCTAATAGGAACAATGTCCGTAAATTATGAAAATTTGACAAGTTTGGTAATTTTGCTAAGAACTTGCAATCCCTTACATATAAAGTCTTGCAGGATGTGAGTCTCTCTAGGTTCTGAATATCATGAAGCTTGTCACAGCGACTAATTGCCAAACTTTGTAAGGTGTCAAAGCAACATAAATTCGGTAACTTTACCAGGGAAGTGCACACAGCAATTTTTAGCTCTTCCAAGAACTCCAATGTATCGAGGCCTTGAATTTCGACTAAGTTTTCACAGTAGTAAACATCTAATATCTTCAAACCCTCACATTTTGAAAGGTCCAGCTGTTCAATTGCATGGCACGATTTGATATATATCTCTCTCAAGAACTTCAAACCCTCAGGGTCCGAAAGGTCCAGCTGTTCAATTGCATTGCACCCTTCAATTCTTATCTCTCTCAAGAATTTCAACGTAGTAAGGCCTTGAATTTTGACTAAGTTTCCGCACAAATCAAGACATAAAGTCCTCAGACCATTGGATTTTGAAAGGTCAAACCTTTCAATCGAAACGAACAAGAAATGAAGGGATTCCAAGAACATCATCCTATCGAGGCCTTGAATTTCAACTAAGCTTTGGCAAAAAACAACATGCAACTTCTTTAGATATTTGCATTTTGAAAGATCCAGCTTTTCAAGGGAATAGTTGCCAGATAATTCTAGGTTTTCCAAGAACTCCAACTGATTGAGGTTTTGAATCTCGACTAAGTTTTCGCAACCGCTAACACTTACCCTCTTCAAATTCTCGGATTTTGGAAGATCCAGCCTTTTAATTGAATTGCATCCTGTGAAGATGAAGCTTTCCAAATATTTCAATTTGTCAAGACCTCGAACTTTATGTATATTATAGCAACCATTCACAGATAATTTCCTCAACTGGTTTAATTGTAAAAAGTCCAGTGTTCCCCTACATGTGACCGGTGAAGCATCTAAATCTCGGAGCATTCTCAGCCTAAAAATAGCATCGGTTAATTCTAATCTCCTATTGGCTCTAATATTCAGAATTTCTAGATTTTGCAAAGCTCCTATGCTATCTGGCAGCACCTTGAGACTTATACAATCCTTCAAGTCCAAGCGTACCAGCTTCTTCATTTCTCCAATAGAAGAGTCAATTTGCTCCACTTTCACACAACGATGGAGGATCAGAACCTCTAAATTCTTAAAAGTTGAGAGGAAGACCGTACTTCTTAAGAATTGACAACCTGTAAGGTCAAGATATTTTAACTTCTCTGCCATCTGGTAAAAACATAACAATAAAAATCGAGGGTTAGCCTAGAGCGATTATGATTCCAAAGAATGCAGAAAAAGAAAACCTGTTCTTCAATCTTACCATGGAACTCCATCCTTGCCATTCATCTGAGATCGTGCTCAAAGACAAATCGAGTACAACTAATTCCTTCATAAGAAAATTGTTTGCTTCAAAAGTCGAGGGACAATTCCGCCATCGAAGCCATTTTAACTCCCCCATTGAATTTTCAAAATCTCTTCTAAGACATGCCCCACTCACATCAAGTAACCTTAGACTTGTTAACTTCTTGAATTGCTCAGCCTCAAAATTCTCGAATGACTCATCAAAGTCTAGCTCATCAAAGTCTGGCACCTCAGGTTCTAGCTCATCAGGGTCGAAATGGTGAACTTCGTTAAAATAAATGGCCTTAATCTTTTCTGTTCCCTGTAAGTAATAATCAATGTTCATTTATCCTATATATATCCCAAAAAACCGATTTAATATTATTTGTTCATATTGCTATAACATGCAAAGACGTTCTTAAGAGACTAGCAAAGTATCGACATATCAACTTTGATTTTGAAATGTGGCCATACGTACTGGGATCTTAAAAAGAATTATGATGTTCTCTTTTTTTGGTTTTGTTTTATTTTGTATAATAGTTTGTATAGTATTACTCTTTAGTATAATGGCTTATAAAGGGTAAAACTTTACAACTTGCAAATCCTCTTCTTTCCGCTAATATAGCTGCATTACTATATTAGTTAGGAATTAGGACGTAAATTCAATGCACAGGATTTCACATTATGAAGTCCTTTTCTTTTCCGCTTCTTCTTATGTATAAATTTCATATATATTACTTGAGTGTGCTACTTACCCGATTAATAAAAACTAACATATACTCACTGTTGTTTTTCCCATTGGAGTAATGTATAATTATAAGTAACTGAACTTGTGATGGTAGTTATACTAATATCCTGTGTAATTTATTTTATTATTACTAATAAATAAAATATCATCAATCAATTAATTTCTAATTATAAGTATTATATCCTCTATAACATTGTTTTAGCGTAAATTATGACTTAATTATAGATTACAATATGATTTGTTCTAAAAAAATCATAACTATAGATGATTGAAATATTTAAATATAATAATCATAGATCTAATAACTTTGGTCTATTCCAACATAATTAGTTATTAGATATGCAAAGTCATTGCTGAAACATGAAAATTGAAGCTATTCTTAGCTACATGGAATAGCTTTTCCTTGGCCCCCTAGAAAAAATATTCCTGGTTTTGAGAGAATAGTAATACCTAATCTATTTTTGAATCAAACGAAAGAATAACTGCTTCATCAGAACAAACTATAAATAGAATAGCTATTCTTGCGAACCATTGTAGCAAGCTTTCATCAAGAAAAATCACTAAAGCATACGAAGTGGAGAAGTAATTTAGAAAATTCAGGGATTTCCACAAGTCAATTTCTCCGAACACGAAAATTTCCTAATGTACTTCACATTGTTGTACAAGATTTCATGGATACTTAAAGGAGAATGACGTAACTAGTGGAGAAGGAAATAGATTTCAACACCTTAAAAGGAATCCAAGTTAAGAGTAATTATAGAAAAAAGGAAGCAACCTCCAAAAGAAGTAATCATACTCAGATTAGTCATTTCCCTCGTAAACTTCCCTAAAAATATCAAGAAATCCTATCTGTCATCAAGAATTCTTTGTTTTCAAGTGTATAACTTTTTCACTTTCAAGAATCGGTCCATAGATTTTGAGTATACTTACAGCCAAATCCCAAAAACAACCCCAACATTTTGTATTTGGGACAAAGGTAGCATAATCTTTCCATCGTACCAAAAAAATGCTTTACATCTAGAGCAAATATTTCATAACCTTTCAAACATATAAAAGAATACCAAACATCTACCCGTGGAACAAAGCTAACACCCCTTATAATTGGCGTCCATTGTCATCGTTAAATCACCACAAATACCCTGCATGGTTCATTATGCTGACGTACACAGCGAACCATATCAACAAACACAAAAATCTAGATTGTTTTTCTATTTATAATAACCTTTGTACCAAATTTTTAGCATTTTGAAATATAAAAATCTATTTGTAATCATGATTATTGCGATTTACTGTGTATGTTCGCACATTGAGCTGCATAGAATGATGTGTGGTGATTTAAAGTGAGAATAAGCAGAATTTGTAAAGGGTGTCAATTTTGTCTGCTGAATGAAAAGTTGTAATATTTTCGGCCCACATGCAAAAGGCTAGGCTTCTTTTTACGTTCTTTTAAACTTTGTGTTATTTTTCTCTCAGGTGCAAAACTTTGTATTTTTATTTATTTGGTTTTATACTCAATAATACCCATGGAGTGAGTTATGAATGTGTTTCAATTATGCTTTATATGTCATTCGTTTCTTGTTTATTTCGTAAGTTGTATTGTCTATGCTTCGCACTTCGCATGGGTTTTATCAAAGTCAATCGCATTTTTAAATAATACAAATTAAAGTAACTTTAGGTATTTTGATTAATTGTAGGAATAAACTTAAAAGATCTTATATCAGTTTTACCAAAGGCACTTTGATTTTGACTTATGATAGTAACTTGAATTGAACGGAGCGGAAGTGTATTCTACAAAAATACTGAAATAATGACGTGAAAGATACACCTTTTTAGTTTTAAAATTTAATTTTACCAGTTTATTTAGATATAAAGTATACAGGATATTCATTTTTCTTTTGGTTAGTTTAGCTTATTTGTGATAGAATATGAAAAAAAATAATAAATAGACAAAAGCTTTGAATTTGTTAATACATGAATTGGCTATTGATATTATACAAGTTTGCACATTGAGAATGCAAATGGGAGCTAGTCTTTTGAGCAACAACTTGAGTCAAACCATACAATGGATTATAAGTAGTAGAGTCAAAATCACAATTAATTATACAAATCCCGCCATGTTCACTCCTATTATACTAATTCGAGAAAATTTTAAATAAGGACTTGAAGTGGAGTGTTTTTTCAAACGAGGACCTGAAATGGACGTTGTCTCAAACAAGGGCCTCAAATGGTGGATTTAGTGTCAAAGAAGGACCTCGGCATGGATTTTACTTTGTGTTATAAAACTCCCAATGTGGTTGTGATTATGCTTTATGGTGGCAGACAGGTTGTCCAAGATGACAGGCTTCATCCTTACAAGGATACATCATTTGCGTCATATTGGCTTAGATTTTTCTGGCTTGAACAAGAGATATTTATATGACTCTAGGAAATCTAATTCAGAGCATTCGTGGAGACAAGTCGAAACAACGGAAATTTTGCATTGCCTCATATCAGGGTTTTGCATCCCATTATGCGGTTCACTCAGCTATAAAGAAGTCACAATTCTATGTCACCCTATTTATTGGCATCTACCAAGATCTCTCAACTGGTCATGCATTCTGAGCTTATGATCATCTCCAATTTTTATTAACGACATAAACCTCAACATTTCAATTCCCTCCTCTGGGAAAAACCCGCATGCATCCCACATGTAGGATGCAATTCTTCCATCGGCCCCAATTAAAAAACAAGCAATATCCAAAAATATTTCTTTTTGTCTAGGTTCTAATGGATCGTAACTTATCTTTAACTTTTCTTGCACTTTCTTATGAGGGACCTCTCTTAACCTTTTTATCGTACCTATCCATAATGTTGGCTTTCTTCCGCACAAAAATGAGCCTACAACCTCAAGAGACAAGGGTAGGCCCCCGGTCGTTGATGCAACATCATGAGCAAGGTCCATGAATTCACTTGGAGGAGAGTCTTTTCGAAACGCATGTCTACTGAATAGGATCAAAGATTGCTTCTCATCCAATTCCTCATGTTCATGGTAGCAGTCCACCCTAGCATTATCAAGAATACTCTTGTTTCTTGTGGTAATAAGGATCCTACTTCCTGAATAAAACCAATTATGATTTCCAGCCAAAGCCTTCAACTGATCATCATCGTCCACATCATCAAGAAGAATGAGTACTTTCTTTTCTTTGAACCTGGATGAGAGCAACATAGTCCCTTCATGCTTATTATGAACTTGGTTTTCTTCTCCCAATATATCAAAGATTAGCTTCTTCTGCAAGGACTCAAGGCCCTTACGATTACATGATTCCCTAATATTAGGAATGAAGCTACGAGAGTCAAATTGATCGGAGAGCTTGTTGAAGATAATGTTAGCAAGAGTCGTCTTACCAATGCCTCCCATTCCATAGATGCCAATAAATAGGGTGACATTAGAATTATTAGCTACATCTTTCATAACCTTCTCCACAGGATTATCAATTCCCACCAAATTCTCAGGAATAAGCAAATCAAAGTCTTTCTTCAGCTCACTCAACACTTTTTTGACTATCGTATTCACTAATTCTGCTTCATTCCTGTCAAAGGCGACAAGAGTTCAAGTACGCGGCAACAACAATTTTATATTGTTTATATATTGAGAACATAGTAACAAAAATATCCAAGAATTGTTTTTGCCACCTCCATATATTGTCTTAATGCTAAGATTAAAGGGGGAGAGCTTGTAGTTGCTTCACATGGCTATTCCATTATCATTCTAAGACAATTTATTTAGCAGGAAGAAACTTGAGGTACCGCTAATGAATCTTAAATTTTTATATAGTATCAATTTGAATAAAATTTTAAAATTGTTGTTTATTTAAAATCTTAAAGATGACGTGGATGTGACTTTCAAAACTTTCTAGAGCATTTGAAATAAGCAAAAATACAATAAGCTAACTTGCATGAGACCACAGCCATCAATCAATAAATAGGTAATAACTTTTGATGCAATAGGAAGTTAATTCCTATAATACCGAGCCGGAAAGTCATTCAGAGTGCAATATTGTGAACTACCTAAATACAATTGAGGAGATTTCTCCTTATATGCGCATGCTAGCAAGTTTCTACTCATGCTGTGAATTTGAAATCTTTCTAAATTCATGTTCTTATCGATCTTTATTGTGTCAAGGGATAACAAAAGATTGTACTTTACTTTCCTTTTTGAGTATCTTTCTTCTATGATCTTAATTAATCCGATGTTGATTTTAGTGGAAGTAGAAGAATGATTTTTCAAGAATAATTTTTCCTTAAAATAAGAACAATGCTTCAATTTATGCAGTTGTATGAGATAATAATGTGTTGAAGATAAGAAAATGCATTGGAAAGACATGTAAACAAACAAATAATAAAGATAATATATTTTTCTATTTTATATTTACCATCATATGAAACATTTCTTTTGGTAAAAATGATTATAAAAGCAACTCATTACCGACGTTATAATTTAATAAATGTACCTTGGGAAGATGATGAATAATGGCTTTGGCCATCAACATGCACGGTATATGTTGTATTAGCTTTAAATGGGAACCACATATAAGTCGAAATATTAGTCTCAAATATATATGCAACTGGAAAAGTCTGTAATGAAGGCTAATTTTACTTATAATTTAAACATGAAAAAAGAAATGGTACAGCGTTACAAGGCATCTGGATATGGGTGAAAATTCATCTAAAAAAGCTTATATTATTCAAGCGAATGAGATCATTTCATTAGAATTTATAATTAGGTGGGTCATTATCGTTAAAGTAATTCCTAAAAATGATAACTTATAAAACTCATGCATTGCAGGATCTCATCCCTTTTTTTAAAAACAAGAGAAACAAAACGGAAGAAAAGAATTTCACCAAAAAAAAAAAAAAAAAAAAAAAAAAAGAAAAGAAAGCAGGTAGGAGTCAGAACAACAGTAAACCCCCACACAAATTAAAAGAAAGTAAAGAAAGTGTTTGGTGAAAAATGAAGTACCCATCGGCTTCCCATCCTTTCAATTTACCGACTGCTGTGAGTGCTTGCTTATATTTCTCCAAAGTCGTTGGGTTGAAAGGCCTCTCCCGCTTAAGAAATGCACCTCCGAAACTTCCGCTCTGATGCTGCACATCAGTTGGTTTCACTTTGTAGAAAATAGACAACACTACATGCGCCGTCTTATTATTCTTGCACTCCATTATTTGAATCAGCTCATCAAGGCACCATTTGCTCGAACAATAATTCTCGGAGAGAATGGGGATCAAGATCTTACTGTTCTTGATGGCTTCCAAGAGATCTGGGCCAATCTCCTCGCCTTGGCGGAGCTTGTTATCGTCCAAGAAAACATTAATTCCGGCATTGACCAGCCCGCGGTAGAGGTGACTCGTGAAACCTTCTCGAGTATCTAGACCTCTAAAGTTCAAGAACACCTCATAATGGTCTCCAGTCGGCGCAGTCGATGAACTAGATGCGCCGGAATCGGTTTCCACCGGCGAGGCCAACGATCCCGCCGCCCCGGCATCAGCATCTTCTTCATTTCTTCGTGCACTGGCTCTTGTCCTGTTGAGAAAATTGAAAGCGAGCCCGGAAAGGAGGATCAATGCCGCAAGCACGGCGAAAGAGTGCCCAAAAATGGGAGGATGCATTTCGTCTTTGCTCTGATTCTGCCCTCTGTTTTCCCCTGTCGAAGTCCGACGGAGAAGAAAACCAGAATGCTCTCTCAAGGAAATACAGAGGAAGGGTTTACGGTTCAGACACGCTCTTCCATAATGTCCTATCTTTTTATCAGCCCTTCGCCCTTGCCATCGTAGGCTACGATCAACGTTTGTTCTGTTAGAAAGATGATCGACAACATAGATTCCCTCAGCTTGCAGGTGATTCCTAAAGGCTGTTCTGATATTCCTGCCAAAATAATGGAAAGAAGGGGAGAAAAGGGAACGTTAGTCGAAGTAGTTCGGTTTTCTCCCTCTCCTGCCATTTTGAAACGAGTAGAAGTCACCAAAGTCATTTGTAAACAATTGGAAGTCTTGAGAGCTTCTTTACAGGGAGGCTTTCACTTACCCTCCAATGAGCTGAGTTCGTGAGATGGAATATTTATCCGAAGCCTTCTGTTGACAGCAATGATGAGGTGAACAGCTAATCAAATGCAAATGCAAAGGATCTCCAATTTGACAGCAATGATGAGGTGGACGGCTAATCACCACAAAACAGAAACGATCATTTCAAGAGTAATCCGCCTTGATTCAAGTGGGACATGAGTCTCGCATACTCCTAATATGAAATGTCCAAAGGAGTTCTATTAGACCAAAAGTGGAAACCACCATAGCTATTGCAAAGGATGAACAAATAATGCAGTATTAAATGGTTCATACAAGGGCAAAGCACAGGGCTAGTCCAGTATAATCTATCCCAAGAAAAGAACACGCATGCTATTTTAGCATGAGAAACCATAGCATTGTGGTTTAGCAGATGAATTAATAGCTGTCTTATGACAGCCTTAAATATATAGGTCCTCCTATCGCATTCAGATCATCCGATTTCCAGCACAGTGAAGTTTAATTAAAATGAATGTTACTGAAAAAAAAAAAAATACATCAGAAGAGCTACTTATCATGGCAATCAACTCCTGAGAAAGGCACACAAGCAGGCCAATTCCAAAGAGTTTCTAGACATAAGCAGTATCACTCCTTAGCCCAGGATTCAAACTCTCAATATGTGAGAGAAATATTGAAGTACCTCCAAAATTGTGTCAGTGCCAAAGTCCTTCCTCCATTGAATCATTTCAACCCACATATGTCTTGCTTTCTGAATGTCAAATTTCCTTGCTTTCAGAAATCTAAAGAAAAATATGACATGAGTCTTGATGTACAGAAGTTAAGAACAAGATCAATCTGAAAAGGCTTGTTTAGTAGAACCAAAAGATTTCCAAGGATATCATTAAACGGAAAAAACCATGAGAATAAATATAAGACATTGAGCAACCATGTTCGAGAAGTAACATACCAAAACAAATAAGAACTACAGAAAAAGGTAGGACAAATAACCTTATATAAGCAGAAGAGATTGAAAAAATTAGTTGGTGAAAATAAAGAAAAGGACAGAAACTGCACACCATAATGATCTGTGGCATCAAGCAGCCTACTTTTTCAGTGCAATCTGAATACAGGATCAAATCAATGTTTTAAGGGGTATAGCCAATTAGATTCAGGTACTCTGGCTGAAAATATAATTAGATTAGGTACCATTGGAAGCATCATTTCAGCCACTACCTCCCAAAACTAGTCTGATAAAGATCCGGCTTTTATTCTCTATTTGAGTTATGAGAACGAAGCAGGAACATGATATTTAATATCATTACCAACCAATATAGTGCAGAAGGCATGTAGCGAAGCAGTGTATTATAGTGGAGGCTCAGGTGGAGACAGTTTTTTTTTTTGGTTGCAAACAATGTCAAAAAAGCCTTTAACATCATGCACTCCAACTGAAACAAAGGTTTTTACTCTGTTCATGTTGTAGAGAGCCTTAACCATATCAACAGAACTGTTATGCACAGCAGCAGCCACCTAAACACGGAGGACAATAAAACACGGTTAAAAGAGAAAGAGCCTCATCTAGAATATTAATGAAATAAAAGAAGTGCTGTAGCTGCACAGCCTCAGAATTCTTTTCCCACCCATCAGTAAAAGGAGTGCGAAAGAGTAGAAGAGGGAGCAAAGCCATTTACAAGTCCAGCAGATGATCCAACAAATGGAGGAAATGAAAGGCAAACTGACATTCACATAAATATGAGGGGTATACAGGAAACAGGACCGCCCTAATTACCTAGCTCGAGGACTTGAATACTGGTCAACACTAATGCACCATCAACAGCTCATCATCTCCCCTCAATCAAATCCAAACCAGCCAAGGCCAATCCAGACCGTATAACCCAGGAATGCAATTGTACCCCAAGCAATAGTAACTCCAACTCCGAACATGCAGACAAAACAGCCGTGAGTGTAAATCTATATGGCACAGGCCCACTCACCAGCATATCCAAAAACAAATCAACAGCTTTCTTTGGACTACTCAACTAAGTACATCTCGTCATCATCAAAGTCCAAGCAACCACATTCCTCTCGGGCATTTTCTCAAACACCTTACGAGCTGAAACCAAATCAGCACTACCTTTGCAAACATGTCAATCAATGCACACCCAACACACATATCAGAATCAAGATAGCCGATTTTGATAATAAAGCCGAAAACCGTATTGCCAATTGATGCATTCTCCGGGACCGAGCAAGCCCGAGCAACCGCCACGAGACAATAATCATTAGGGAAAAACCCCATCCTCGAGCATATAAACGAACGTATCCACCGCTTCAAACTCCATGTGATTATTGGCATAGCAGGAGATCATGGAACTCCAAGAAACCAATCCCTCTTATCGCCCATGTCCCCAAAAACCCTCTCCGCCTCAGCCCGAGAGGAGGAAGCGTAGGCACGCAAGCACAGGATTAAATTAAATGGCGGCGAGCAATGAAGACGGGATTAGAGACTTGCCTGCGCAGGACATGCTCGGGCACGTGGCCGCTATAAATTCTTCTCAGCGCGAGAAGGAAGAGGGACGAAGGAGAGACAAGCTTTGTTGCAGAAGAAAGGGGCTCCGTCCCTCAATCGGTCGCCGTCGCCGTTGCACCTCCAAGCCGACCAAGACGAGAGGACTCAGTGGAGACGGGAGAGAATAAAAAGTAGGGTCTGGTTAAATGTTTGATTTTGGTTCGGTTCGGTGTCCGTGGGCCCCCTCTTTGGTGTCCGTCTTCTTTTGTTTGTTTTCTCTCTTTTTCCTTCAATTTCCCACGCGCCCTTTCACGGTGCTCTGAAATGGGGATCATTTGGCGCCTCTCCTTTTTTTTTTTCTTCTACCAAATTGCCTACGTGGGAACCTTTATGAGAAACCAGAAAACCAACATGATAGATTATTTAAATATTAAATCACACGTTCTTCTAATAACTTAAACTTTTATAATAGTTGATAGTGATTCTATAAAATTTCACATTTATCAATAAGAGATTTTGAGTTCAAATCTTTTCATGCTGATAATAATTTCACAAAATCTCACATGATGATGGCGTAGACTTTTCAAATTCTCATAAAGAGTTTAAGATTATACTGTACAAATTAAAAGGCTCCCCATCTGACTTAATTGCATTTACAGTCAACTTCCAGTGTTCTCATTTTCTCGTTTTGTTCTTAACAGAAACTGAAATCAATGGCCAATAAGAGACCAACCTGAGCATGAAGAACACAATCCTTCCCAGAGAAAAGGACAGGCAATGCTTCCCTCTGAACATCAGTCGCTAATACGTACCCAACTTCCTCCATCCTGCAAAACCGCCCAAACATAAATTCTCCATGTAGCTCCAGAAACCCAACATCGGCAAAACAACATCTCTCACTTCTCGCTCTAAAGTAACAATCTTTGAACTTGGTATTCTCACTTGCCTGCGCTGGACATGCTCTGGCAAGTGGCCGCTACAAATTCTTCTCAGCGTGAGAGGTGCCGGTTCTGGCTCGGCTTCGTCCGCCGCGGGGGAGAAGCCGACGAGGGCTCGCGGCGGCTCGCGACTGGACGTGGAGAGAGGAGACTGACTTGGGCGAGCGGCGACGAGGGCCCAGAACTTGGGTTCAGGGTTGCGGAGAAGAAAGAGGGACGAAGGAGAGACGAGCTTTGTCGCAGAAGAAACGGCAGGACAGAGAGAGGAGACCGGAGTGGTCGGAGAAGAAGAAGAAGAAGCCATTGACGAGCAAGAAGCTCGCTCCTCGGACGAGAGCTGCGACTGGAAAGTGGATATGATTCCGTCAACTACACGTGTTGAATGAACTAGGCTTCAATGTTATGTTTTTGCAAAATTGATGGTAATTTGATTTATGAATAGAGACTCCTTACTATTTTTTCTTTTGCTTCAGCTGGTTACTAGCTAATTTACACGGGAATTGGTTTGATTCCGAGTAAAGAATTTGAGAACCGACCTTGATCCATTCAGTTCCCAATTCTTGGAAGAATTGGTTTTGAATTGACTTTAACAGCTGATTCTCTAGTCAAACCGATTCAAAAAAAAAATTCTAAAAGTCCCTTAATTGAGAACTTTTACATTGCCTCGAATTAATGAGGTTAAGCATTCTAGCACATAGATGTCAGCACAATATTTTGAAAAATGAAACAAAAAATAAAAGGCCGATGCCATGCCAGGAATCCAGTTCAATTTTCAATTCCAATAACTAGAAACCGGTTTTAATAAAGATAGGTTCAAAGTTCGTGATTCAAAACTCAACCACCCCAGCAACGATCACCCTTTACCACACTTGTACACATTTTCTCCCCCACGTAATTCAGGAGGTCCATGTTAGGAATTTGATCGAATTATATTGGCCATCTTTAATTGATTTCACACTCTTAGCTATAAATACTCCTCACTTTATTTTATTTTTTTAATTTTGTTATCGCAAGACAGATCTTTGAAAATTGAAGTGGCTTTCTTGAAACCTGCTCAAGTTTCCTGCCGTTCATAGTGACTAATCAGGTTGTTAATGGGAAAAACATTCATAAAATTCACCGTTCAACAGCCTACATCAGAATAAAGCAGCAGGAAACAGCTTCCGATTTCTCTTGCTTGAGGTCCAATTCCCCTAAGTGAAACTCCAAATACGGACCAAAGAAGAAGAACCAATGAAGTTGGTTCTCAATGGAGTTGTACTTCCATGAAACCGTGCTATAGAATGGTAGGTAGAGTTCAATCCAAAAGTCCACCTGAAAAAATATACAGTTCATCAAAAGGTAAAATTGAACGGCTCTAGCTCTTTCCCGGAATCAAGATGTAAGATATACGCAAAATCACGCCGACCAAGCTAACTCTACCGACATCTTCTGTTTGCACAGTCCGCTCAGGTTGTCTGCCTTCCCAGTTGATGATAGCACGGTGGCCCAAGGGTTTGGATGGTGAGAAATCAGAGCTCCGGCGTCATATCTCACCACTGGGTTCCACCTAGGTCCGTTACAAAGGGTTGAGCATTGGGAAGGTGAAACTAGGCTCCACCGGCCATGTCCATGTCCACAACCTCATCAACTCCCTTGAATGCAACACGCAATTTCCTCAAACTCGACACTTTCTTATCATCCTTGCGCGACATGCCAGTCACATGGATAACATCTCTTGGAACTTTACCCATTAAATCAAATAATAGCAGATCTAGGTTTGACCGAGTCATCTCTTCCAGCACCGGAGGTGCCTGCATGTATAGATTCTTCCCCCTATGCGTGACGCTTGCTTTTGATAGAAGCAGCCTTGGGTGCTCTTCAAGCATATTGATGAACTGATGACATACAAGATGAAAAGAGATAACGAGTAATCAGATAACTGCAAGAACTACCCAAGTGCTTAGAAACATGTGAAGAAGGTTACAGAGAGAGCTATACAGGATAAAAACCTCTAGCTAGCATTCCCATTAATTTGTAGCAAGTAATAAACAGAGCTTAAGAACAAGAAAGCACCTTTTGTAGGGTCACTGAAATGTCCAACTCAATAAGAACACCAGGACCACAGACAAGGCAATCCTTATCCCTCACGAACTCAGTAACTTTAATGTGAAGTCCTTCCACACCGTTGTATCTGAAATTCAAAAATATTAAATAAACTTGCAGCTCAAAGTTTGCCTACTTAAAAGAACAAATTTGGGATTACTGCGCATTTGCAAGCTAGCAACTAGACAAAACATATGGAACTTGCAAGTTTTCACTCATAGAGTATGGATACATACAGACAGCAAATTAGTAAATTCATCTACTGAAGCACTGATCTTCAGATGTACTGATCAGTAACAAAAGCAGGATATGACAGGCTGGGAGAGACAAAAGTAAAAACTAAGAGATCTCCAAAAAAAAAAAAAAATTGGCATATTCATACACGTCTAAGAAATAGCAAGTAAGCAATTCGGCATCACAAGTTTATGACCAAGATGCACTCCATTTAACCTCAAGTTTAAAGACTCCAGCTCTGAGAACCTTTCATTGAGTTGCAACATGTCACCTGATAATTTATGGAAAGCTTGGAACATAAGCTATGGAGGTCGCACTAAGGGTGCATTTGGTAATACTTCTGTTCACGAGAACAATTTCTGATCAGAAATTATTCTTTCTATTCTGTTATGGGAATAATTTCTAAGCATTTTAAGTTGTTTGGTAACTGTTCAAAATTTCAATTCCCGGAATAGAATTGTGTTTGGCACGGTTCTCAAAATTTCTACTTCAAATCATTTTCTTTTAATTTTAAATAATTTTATTACATTTTTCCTTTCTTTCTTTTTTCTTTTTTTTTTTCTTTCTTTCTCCTCTTCTTCTTCTTCTTCAAGGCTGCCAGTCGCCGGCCTTGGGATGACCGGCGACGGGCTAGACGAGGGCCAGCAACCTCAGCGGAGCGTCGCCGGCCCTCGGCGAGACCGTGCCTTGTCGGCTGAGCCTCACCGGCAGCTGGGCGAGGCTCGGCCGAGCCCGCTTGGCCACCAGCAAGACTTGACCTCGTTAGAGGCCTTGTCAGACCTAGCGAGGTCGAGGCTCGCCGGTGGCTGGGGCGGCAATGGGCGGCAGACAGCAGCGGACGGCAACGGCAGCGGCGACAGTTGAAGAAGAAGAAAGAGAGAAGAAGATCAAGAAAAAAGAAATGAAAAGAGAGAAAATAGGTTAGTCAATTCTAGAATTGTTTCCGGGAACAAATAATCAACTTTTTTTTACTTCTCGATTTTGTTCCAAATCTACTTCCGGAACAAAAAAAATAGAAATTCGTTATCAGGAACAAAAATTTTGCCAAACGAATTTCTCTTCCAAATCTACTCCCGGAAACAAAAAAGTAGAAATTATCACTATTTGGCAAGTTGCCAAACAGAGCCTAAGAGGCTTGAGAGCCAATGAGAGAAGAAACACAAAATTTAACAGAATCCACTTATTAGCACCCAAATGTTTCACCTGCAGTCCAACGCTCTGACAGAAGGCTATTTCTAAAATTACTCAAAACCTACCCCCGAGCCAGCAAGTTATTTTAAGAACCCAAGAAAGCTAGCAAGAGTACATTTTTCTAGACATCTGTCCAAGAAGCGACAGACACGGATGTTAGAAAACACAAAAAAAAGAGATTCAAAATAAGATCTGGAACAGCTGACAACAGATATTTAACCAAGAACACCTTATACTCAATCAAGAAAGCATGACTGTAAGGAACTAGCAGAGCAATGCCTAATGATTCCAGAGAGACCATAACCAGAGTGTATTTTGAAGAATCAATTTTGATGAAGAATAGAAAGATTGTTAGTGTAGCAACAACAAATAGATTATGCTTTTTACCAAAAAAAAAAAAAAAAAAAAATTATGCAGGCTGCCTGCTTCAACAGTCACCGTTTAGGCATGTGAAACTATAACATGTGTCTCATCTCCATAAACTAAAAGGCCATATTCAAAGATATGCCCAAGGGTCACACTAGATAGTAAGAGAAGAATACAGGAAGCAAATTGGTTAGCCCTACTTGGTATATTCTCAAAGAATGAAAACACCGTCAGGAATTTAAAACAGCCCAAGATGAAATACAAGAAAGCCTTTCAGTCACTTCTAGTATATAATATTAAAGGAACCCTACAAAGTTCTGCAGGGTGAACTTTGCCTAATACTTGAAACAAGAACAAGATGCTATCCACATCCAAGATATGCAGGAAACAAAAAAGAATTACACAATGAAGCACATGAGAACTGTAAAAGGCAAGGTATGACGCACGTTAAGTAGTTGGATAAAGTTTTGCTGCATCCAGTTGCAATCTTCAAGGTTTCCAGAGCACAAGCAGCTGATATGATTGCATTAGTCGAAGCTATAGCTGGTATAATATTTTTCACAACACCCTGGATAGAAACAATAAAAATGAGCTTATCTTGAAATAGTAATCTTAGAATTAATCACATAATAAACGAAGCAAAACAAGTTTACTCGTAATTGTACAAGTTGACATTAAAAATAGGACGACAAATCAAGTAGGGTTTACAGCATGACCTGAGGAATTTAATATTCTCTACCATTTACCAAATAATCAAAGCGTAGAGAACAACTCCAGTATTAGGATGAAGCACAAAATCATGAATCTAACTCACAATACTTAGAAGTTTGTTTTCCCTACTTATAAGAAAAATGCTTCCTTAAGATTTTTAACATAATGACAACAGCAAAGCAGATTGTAAAGCTCGGTAACATGCAAAAAAGGAAAATCTCTAGGCAGTTAACAACAATAGGAGAACTAATGCACCTGAGTGAGGGAATAAGTCACTCCTGGAATTCCGAAGAGCTCTGCTCTTTTGACAGCCTGCAGATCAAGTTTTAAAAAAATGGATAGTCCAAAAAGGAAATTAATGTCTGGACAAATCACCAAACAATTTGATTGCAACTGTAGTAACCTCGGAATAAACCCACTGCATATGTCCTGGATCATCAGGATCAAATGACTTTCCACTATGGACCTACAGGTGAAAATCCAACACAAATGACAAAATAAGATACAGTACTTAAATATAACAGATCACATGATGAACGAATTGGACAGCTTACAAAGTTAGCTCATCACCTCATCCCATTTTATTAGATGTGCATATTCAATACAATGAGCAGCGGTTCTTGGGGTTTCTGCGAGAGTACAGAGAGGAAATTTCACTTGTGGAGGGAAAAGCCAGATGGTACACTCGAAGCATGGGGTGACCCCTGGTTTTATAACTCTTGCGTGCCCCTTAAAACCTTCCGTCCCACCATCCACCATGGGTTTCATCGTTTCTTCCCTTGGATTGTCATCAGAATCGTATTCTGTAATGTCATTCAACAACAGTGAAGCTCAATCAGATTGTGAGCTAGGTTGGCAAAAGCTCCTACTTCCAGTATTCATCGGAAAGCATTAATTGCCTAAACTAGCTATTAGTCAGAATGCAGCCACTGTTAGATGTTTAAAGATCAATAAGGCCCATATGCAGTAAATTGAAATTAAAGCTGGACTTTTGAGCCAAAGAAGAAGCTTAAATTGACAAGTACAACCAATATGAATATACTTACAATCAGCCTGATCTCTCTTACTTACAATTATTACTGATATATAGCCAAAAAAATCTCTCAAAGTCTCCACCATGAATTCTTGGGGCTCCATCAACCTTTTGGAAGTATCCACTAGCATTAAGTTGCATAAAAATTTCAAAAAGAATTTCTTGCTAAAGCATGTGAAGTTATTATGCTTTCCAAACCACCTCAAATTACTACTGGACAAAACATTTGGATGCTGAGTCGGAGTACTATCGTTTCCGATCTAATTTTGAGTAAGAATACACAAAAAGCCTGACCATACCAACAATTAAGCACTAAAATCAAAGAAACTGTACAGCAAGTATGCTACAGCAGAACTAAAACATTCAAATACAAAAAACCCATCCACATGCGTCAACTTGATCCAATAACACCACAAACCCTGTAAATCTATAAAGAATAATAAACCGAAGATTTGATCCGGAAATGGCAGATAAAACACAATTTCAACGTTTATAAATCGGAGGGATCATGGATACACACCTAGAAAGCTACAAGCAACGGCATTTATGTAGCTCCGTGCCTCGATCGAGTCAAGACCGAGGACGATTATATTGAAATCGCTGTAGAAATCGAGCTCCTTATCCTCAATCCTGCAGAAATGCGGCACGATATTCACTCCACTGACTCTTTCCATGACTCTCTTAGCCGCCACTTCGGCCTTCGGCTTCCCGACATCCTCAAGCCTATGAACATTCCCAGAAAGAAGAATCACGATCAAATCACCACTCACTCACATCTCAAACGCAAGAAAACGCCATTCGAAAGCAAATCAGACCATGTCACAAGGGCGATTCCTATAAGGGTAAATTAAAAAAACAAAAAAAAATTCAAACACCTGAACAAGAACTGGCGATTGAGATTAGTGACCTCGATTCGGTCCATATCAATGACGTCCAGATTCTTGAAACCCGACAGAGCCAAGTCCTTCAACAGCTCGCAACCCAACCCACCTGCTCCCACCACCAGCACTCGCGCGTATTCTCGAAGATCGTCCCTCAGCTGCCAAAACCCACGATGTGTTCAGCCCCAAAACCCGCATCAACAGCCAAAAGAAACAAAACCCAGTTCAAATTACAACCGAGGGCAGACGAAGACGTCTTACCTCGGGCCCAGGTTCGAAGTTGGGTTCGACGAGGTTGCCGGGTCGGAGGAGGAGCTTGTCGAGGTCTCTCGACCTGCTGGCCTGGAGGGTCGAGCCCGCCATTCCACGGGAAGCTCCGAGCTTCCCTCCGGTGAAGAGGGCGGCGGAGGAGGAGGAGGTGGTTCGAGCGCAGAAGCAGCGGACGCAGTTGAAGAATTCGAGCCAGTCGTGGCGATGCTCTTAGCTTTCGGTTTACGCTTCTGTCGTCAACGAGCCATGATTTTGCAGTGCGCCGGAGCTCTCCGTATATCAGAAATGGAGACATGAGAAGCTGTGACCAGTTGAGGCCCAGGCCCACTTCTAAACGAAATCATAAGCAGCGTAAAATGTATACTATACTCAATCTAAACCATTGAAGATAACGAGGTTACTGAATCCTATTAAATTTCACAGTGCAAATTAAATTTAGCATATATATATTTATTCACTCAAGAGACTAGCTCGATTAATTATTTCTCATTTTTTTTCCGTATTTTAAGTTTGACGTAGCTAATTTGATTGGATTCGTTCGAGAAAACATGACTTCCATGAAATTAGAAGATATTTAGGGATAATTGGTTTCCGGTCTAGTCCGATTTTAATGAAACTGATTTCTTTTTCTTTCCACTACTTGATGCCATCTGTTCAAAAATTCGAATTGTGTCCCTCACTACTTTTTAAGAAAAAGATGTAAGTAAAAAGACCCTAATTATGTGCTCATATATCTTCTACAATAAATAGAAATTAAAAAGTAGATCTATAAACAACAATGACCTAATACACTAACTGAAAGGGGAAGAGACCAAACCTATACATTTTATTGTAAAACGAACTTTTTAATGAGTTTCTATGTACAATGAATCAGGTGACAAATTTGAGATATTGACGGAAGCAATGACAAGTAGATAGTCATTGTGTTGTAGCTTGTGTTACCACTGGATGAAAAATGTTTAGTCCATAGTTTATTAATTTTTTGAAAAACTTCAAAAAAGAAGAAGAAAAAGCATATGTAATTGGTCTGATCTAGTCTTGTTCTCCCTTAGAATTGAGAATTGGACTGCTTGGACAACGGTTCTACTTTTAGGAATTGGAAACCAAACTGACACTCGTAGGGTTACAATTCATGACACACCCCTAGTAACATTAATCTGTAGGGGTATGAAACAAATTGATGTTCGAGCATGATATTACACAATGACATGGATTGACAAGGATCGGTGAGGATTATGTGGTTTGGCCTTTTGTTACCGTATTTGAAGTTGCAAAGTACCAAGGAAATGAAGTGACACACAGTAAAATCACATTAACGGCTTGATTCCTAAGGGCGACCGACTCTATACAGTGTCAATATCCTTACCCTTGGTCCAGCCTAAGGACCTTAAACAAAGGCCCCGGTTATCGAAGCCCCCATTCCGGGTCACAAAAATGGAAGGGTAAACCGCTGGGGGTCCTAACGGGTTTGCCCTACCCACCCCTAAGCCGGACATGGCTCTGCTGCGCTGACCTCTCGACGACTGTCAGCCCAGTATCCTAAAATTATGGCAGCTGGTTAGGACAAACCCGTTTACCTCCAACATTAGATTTAGTTTTCTTGCACAGAGAAAATGACAGTACGCATTAGGGAATAGTACAGCGTTAATCATGTCTACGTCTAGTGGACTTGATCGACAGGGATTTTGCAATGCTTGTTAGCAAGGATGCTTCGTGTTTACTGCTTCGTCGCTTTTGTTTTCCAACAGGGTCAGTCCTGACTCGTGAGTTGTGATCCTTTCTATTTCTTTTAATGTTTTCTTTGACTTTGCCCCTTTGTGTAACACGTGACTCTCTTTTTCTTCCACATAACCGAAGACTCTAGTTTGAAGCACTTGTGCAGCTGGCCCCCTTCAAACACTAATCGTCGGACGAGATCTCGCATTTGATCTGCACACCAGATCATCTGTAAACTTGTTGATACATTGAGACCTAAGTGGTCCTTATTTGAATACAAGGTCAAGAGGACTGACCAAAGTTCCTAGTCACAATTTGTGAAATGAATATCGCCTATTTGATGTCTCTGATTGCTACAACACCCTAGAGCCTGTAACCAATTTTTGTAGGACTTCCTAGATCAGCACCTAAAAGCGAGCTTGGTTTTTCGCTTTGTATACCCTGTACAAGTAAATTCTGGTCCCCCCCATCGCTAGTCCTAGGATTCTAACAAAAATGTCCTTCATCTGAATAGTCTCAACAGACCTGTACACCTGCTCTTAAACCTTCATGAACTTGATCATCGCTGCTGTTGTCTTTTCGATTCTTGAAGCAGTCATCGCCGTCCATCATCAGTGCCTCACTTTGATAATTGTTATGTGAGGTTGATTTACATGTGAACTCACAACTCGAGCGTTCTTGCATCATTTTTGCGCCCCATGTGCCAGTGACTTTGACAATTGAGAACTCTCATGCTTTAAGTATAGTGCAAAGAGGAGCTCATTCCATGAGTCTGGCACTCCGGGCAGGCACCAGTGGCTGCAATCCTGCCGGTGAATAGATGCGGGGCCTGTGGGAGGGCCAATGTAGTACAAGGAGGAGTGCCCATCCTTCCTTTGCGAAGTCATGTGGGTTATGTTCAGTATGTTCACTTTGATAGCCTCTGAAGCGTTTGAGTGAACTGCCAATGCGTTGGTAATGCTCTTGTAGTGCAGCCAGTTATCTGATGGCACGAGCGAGGAGCCCAGCTCGGGCAATGTCTCCAAGTGACAGCTCCCACTCCTCCAGTCACCGCCTCTGCCACATTTTCAATATCATGAGCAGTGGGTCTCCGTAGTTGAGGAATTTTGAATAGTAAGGGAAAACAACTATGCTGCTTTTTGTTATGTTATACAGTGAAATGTGCAAAGATGTTGAATGGCATATCCATGGCAACATAACAGGCCAGCTATGACAACACTGCCTAGAGCTTAGTAGGAAAATGCATCAACGTTCGAAGGAACTCCACTGTATCACAGGATCTTATGTACACCAACAGTAATAAAACTTTGCAAACCCGAAAGTAGCACAGGGAGCAGGAATGAAAGCCACTCTCCTGGCAATAATAGTGCTATTCCTGCTAGTCGAATAGTTTATAAAACTGAAGGAAAACAGGAAATTATGACAGATGAGGCAAACCTGAAATGCACCGGAGAAAATGTCCGAAAGAAGACCCGAGTCTTGCTTGAATTCACCTCATTTCTTATCCAGTGCAGGACAGTCTCTATTGCTCTCTGATATGCATGTTCTGCTCTCATTTCGACCTTCACCTCATCTCCATCTTGAAAATAACAACCGCTGAAAAGGAAATATCGGGTATTTGATATTAGAGAAGCATCACTGGAAAGAACAGAGCCCCTTTTTGCATTATACATGTACTTTTGTTCTATCAGACAAACATTAGTGCAGATCGCTGAGACAATATTCCCAATTTCCCATAAAGAACTAACTCTTTTCTCGATTTCAACTTGGCAAATACATAACATGGCATAATATAGGGTCGACTATGAGTACGTAAGTACACTACCACAAGGAGATGCAGCCATCAAGGAGCTTTTCCAAAGACCTAAAGATCTACAGTGTTAACACGTGAGGACCATTTCACATCATACTGTACTCTTTGGATATTTGTTTTGCGTGTGATTGCTTTCTTTCGCTCAATTAAATGGGTGCAGATCTGTTACTAGGATGCTCCAAAACCTGGAAATGCCATCAAATTTACTAAGCTTTTTGACACAGGTACAGATCTTCACAGTTTTACTCTAACTGGTTTATATTCTATTCTTTTCCTCCACAAGCAAAATCCAGAGAGCAAGTTACAAAGAAAAAATGAGAAGGATTGCCATTACCCCCTGGTGGTCTTCTCGTAATTCCACCAGTGCCCTGTGTTGAGGATCAAGACATCGGCATCCTTCCACTTCATAGATGTCCAGTCCATCCGATCCAATTTCAGAGTTGTTTTAATCTCTTCAGGGGATCCAATAGGAGGACGGCTCTGCAGTACCAGAAATGGAGCTCTATAGTACTCCACCGTGCAGTTGAACTCTCCAAACTTAAACACCAAGTAACCTTTGTGCTTTGTAATTGGGCTGCCATTGACTTCATAGATCGAGTCTTTGTCAGAGACTCCAGTAGAGAGCATGCATAAGAGAGACTCCCACTGGTTTCTTCCAATAGAGTCTCCGACAAAAACAAGCCGCTTGTTACGCAGCTTCTCAAGCATCAGTCTTGCATCAAATCTGTCATAGTCCAACAAGCTCAGTATGATATAGAATGGACACATAAGGTTGGAGGAAAAAATAATTGGCAACTACGTAGCCAACACTAATCCACCCATATCCAAATCAGATCACCAGCAGATTAGTCTGTCATCCATCCAGGTGAAAACAGAAGAGTTTCAGGCAGCAGCAATCCTGAGCTAGAATTTGTTAAATTTTGCATGAAAAGGCCTTCTTAGAAAAATAATTGCATTTGCCAATAAAGCAAAGCCAGATTTTCGAAACAAGGGCACAGTCAACATTGAACCATCTAACAATCAATACTGCAGAATTGCAGCAATGGCCACATTGAAGCAATCATTAAGCACTGAAACAGATCATGCTGCAAATAACAGCTAGTCACTTGCAAAGAGCTCTAATAACTCAATTCAGACTGATCCTATTTCTAATGCCAGAAAGACCAAACAAACTGCATGTAGCAGATCAACTGACCAACAAAAGGATTCTTTTTTTGATACATGTAGTTAGTGCCTTGAAAATTTTGAAATTTTCCTAATGCATGCTTAGCAGGTGCCTCAGGCCCTCGCTACCATAACCCACCTTCTAAGAAAAAGCTACGGGGAATCCTTTGGATTTCTAATGCTCATGTAGATGTAAGGGTATTTTCACCAATCCCAGCCCCAGCCCAACATAGATGTTCCGAACTTGCTTCATTGTAATCCCACATATTCTCCATGAACAGAAAAGAAAAGGAGATGAATTGCACACAAACACAAACACAAACCTGGGCAAGTTACACCCTCTGGGTTGCCATCTCCACTTAGTATAGAAATGATCAGGACGGCCATTCTCAGAGCACCTGAACCCCTGATCCAAAAACCCGCAATCTCTCGACTGATACAGCGGATAGTTATCATCCCAGACCCAAGCACCTTCAAACACATCACACCCATCACCCTCCTTCCCGAGAAAATCCACCCTCTCGACGTCATCAGAGCCGTTCAACTTCAAGTTCAACCACACCAGACTCTCCATCCGGCCAGGGTACCCGAAGAACCCTCCCACCCCGACCCCGTCGTTCCCATGATCCACGTGATAACCGAAGAAGAAGATGAAACAGACCGTCAAGAAAGCGAAACCCAAGAGCCCCAGGGACTGGGCCACGAACTTGAAGTGCTTCGAGCTCTTGTGGAGTTGGAGGACCACCGGCGTCGTCCTCTCATGGCCCTGTTCCTGAAACGGGAGGCTCTTGAAGAGCATTTGCGAAAGATGACAAAGAAAGGGATGGCCTCTTCTGGGTTCCGGGTGCTTGCAATAACCGGCTGACAGATTTTTAAAAAAGAAGAGGGGAAGCGCCGGGTTGGGTAGAGAGCAGGAGCGAAGTTTGGTGGCGAAGCAAGACAGAGCATGATCATCATGGCCTATAACGGTAAAGAAAGACGCCATTTTCTCCATTACTTTTCGGCTCCATCTCTTCGCTTTCTTCTTTGCTTGGCTGGTCAGCTACCTCCTGCAGCTAGAGAGAGAGAGAGAGAGAGAGAGAGAGAGAGAGAGAATGGGGTGTGAAGGAAGCAAAGAAGCATTGCACGAGGAAGAGGATGATGATGATGGCGGTGATCATGAATGGGGTCAGTTCTCCCTCCTTGTTTTCAGTTTAACTTTTCAGGAGGAGTTCGAGTTTGATAAATGGAGCGGTAACGTGGGGTTGGATTCGGAAGCAGTTTCCTTCTCTCTTCCGCTAACGGGAAAAGTCCAGAAATGGTGAACGTGGATTTCTGCAGGGGCGGGTTGGACCGAGTCGACTCCGAGTCAACCCCCCGGACGTGGCTTACCCGGTCAGAGTCAATGGAGGAAACTTGCCCCGTGGTTTGGGCTATACCCTCTTCTTCTTCTAGTATTTTTTCCTTCCACCTTTTTGGACTAATAAGAGATCTAGAATATTTTTTCTATCAACAAAAAATTTGAGAGATCTAAATGATGGTTGACAAAACTATATTAGAATTTGTATAAGATGAGTACCCTGGAAAGACGCACAAAAAAAAAAAAAATATGTTATTCAAACGCATTGTTAGTATGGGCATATCACTCCACAGAACTATATTACAAACTCTTCCCTCAATTCGACCAAAAAAAAAAAAAAAAAACTCTTCCCTCAAGGGTTTTTTTAGAAGCTCGACGCTTAACACTCTATATAGCTAGAGAGGCCTTCTCCTTATCGCAAGAGTCGCTTTCGATACGAATCTGCACGAAAACAAACTGATGTTTCAACGTCATAAGAATTTTCCCATTATGCATATTTGAGCAAAGGGAGAGTCGTTTTCGATACGAATCTGTACGGAAACAGACTGATGTTTCAACATCATAAGAATTTTCCCATTATGCATATTCAAGCAAAAGGACAATCGATGACGTAACTTTTCTTATTTCATAATTAATTATTACCTTGACGGGTTAAAATATTTATGAACTTTCCAAATTCTATTGGGTGTATGTTTTATGAGAGTAGATGTAGATATGCTGTTGAGCACAATTATCCCTTTTTAGGAAAAATTACCAAAAAAGATCATAAACTTATTGTTTCCATGCTAATTTAGCATAAACCTTTTAATTTAGCTAATTAAGTCCTAAAATTTTTGAAAATTTAACAATTCAGTCCATCCAAGTGACTTTAACTGAAAATTGATGATGTTGATGCTCACAGTTTTACGTAGCATAACTAATACTTATGTGAAATTTTTTTAGATTTTTTATTAACTTTTTTTTTTTGTTAAGGGCCAACAGGAGGCCGCCAACTACCCTCACTAGCCACTAGGCGAGGGTCTACGGTCACCCTTAACAATAAATAGAAAAGAATTAACAAAATTATGAATGTTTTCACATCACTGTTGCTTGTGCTACGCAAAATGGCAGGCGTTCACATTATCAATTTCAGATAAACTTTATTGACAAATCATTAATCATTAGTGTACGATTAAATTGTTCAAATTGAAAGATTTAATATTGAATTAGTACAAAAACAATAGATTTATGACTTTTTTGGTAATTTTTTTCTTTTTATCTTTCGTTTAAGTTCTGTATTGATATACTATAAAAGTCACAACTCATGATCTAAATTTTCATTGCATCGATCGTTCAACATGCCTTAAAAAAAAAAAAATCCACACCACCTTTGCTTCAGGTATCCCCCGCACAATTACACTCAATAAGTACATCTAGATTATCCAGCTTTGATTATATATATATATATATATATATATAAATATATGTTTTATAACATTCAAATATAATATTTTCGAACATTGCTAGAATCATTTTATCTTTTACAGCTATCCAGCATAATGCGCAGGCCGCCGTAGCATATGGTTCGGTCCCGGTACATGCTATCATGGGTTCTCATTATTCACGCATTTATTGGCTTATGATGCAAATAATTAATAAAAACGAATTAAATGAAAAGATACATGTGTCTTGGGAGAGACGAGGAAGTTTAATGCACTTACTCAAGTCGACAGTAAATCATTGTACTAAGACTATAAATAGTTAGTTATTTGATGACGCATGGAGATTGGCCATCTACAAGTAATCGAAAATTTTGTGGATCTTGACGCAATCATCTCTAGTGGAAATCCTAATGCTTGTAACGTGATTTACGCCATGTTGTGTGATAATTAAATCTAATTTATGAATGCAACGCATTGTTAATATTGAGTGGTGGGAAACAAATGAAACATTTTCAACCATAATATAGCCCGCCAGAGAATGATTTTATGAAAAGAGCAAACTTCCACCTTTCCCTATCTCATCAAGTGTATTGGTTTGCAATCCCATTACCGGTCCAACTAGTTGAACTGGCCAGTTTGATCTGGCCTTAAAAATAGGTACTTTCAATCTAACTAACATATTTATAGGCATACAAATCCCACATGATTTAAAGATGAGGTGAAGTGAATTAACATAAGATGAGACTATCCAAAAACAGCTGGAGAGGGAAGAGAAAGATTGGCGTTGTAACACGACATGCCTCCTTGGGGATAATTTAAGCAAACTGGCGGATGTATCACGTTGATAAGACTACACCAAAGGCTCAGCCCACGAAGAAGACAAAGAAGAAGTCGAAACTACAATGCTAATTTCATTGACCTGCCATGCCAAATTGCCAATATACCATCACTTATGTATATCAGCAACATGATGTAACATCAGGTTGCTGAAATACTGCAAGAGCCACAGACTGTTGGATACAAGAGGGATTCTCCTTCAATGGACCAATTGGCAAGAAAAATTGGGAGGCAACTTAAACCAGGAGAACAACATATGTATTCTGTCACCATTTTATGTCCTTTTCATGCATTCAATCCCCTCACGCATGAACTTGCAAATAATGTAGGAAAGTACATGGAGTGTGATGGCGCAGTACACAAAATATGAATATACAGAACACAGAGGACTCGGATTTTCATCAGAGACTTGCAAAATTGATTAAATGATGTAAAATCCTTAGAGCGTATATCAGAATGCCTGCTTAACTGCCTTTACATGTGTATCACTACTTTTCCAAACGAAAATCACGGCAGGCTATCTGGTACTTTGACCCAAGCAATCAGTTTACACATCTGATTAGCTCACATTTCACAGGATTTTGACTACAAGAGAGGAGGGGGTCCATTTGCTCACATTCAGGGAAGTAAAAACAAGAAATGCTTTTGGATGATACCCTGCCAACCGAACGGCAATTTCATGATAGCATAATATGGACATCTCTAGTCTTGAACAGCCTAGGAGAGAGGTGTAAGTAAAGCATTAAGGAGTGTGTATTAAGCTATTAATTTACATCTACCATCATGCTACACAACCTTCCTTCGAGAGCAAAATTGCATCTAGACTTGTCCAGTAGTTATACTTGCAAAGAAACCATCGTATCCCAGTCCCATGCTGAGAAGTTCGAACTTCATTAGACTATGTTAAATTTGAAAGTTGAAACACTTTAGCTTGCATATCATTTAATATATCCCTTTCTTTCCAGACCAAAAGAAGCAGCTGGCAGAAGATCATTTAACAGCAAAGAGCATTTACAAAAAAGACATGAATGTACAGGCAAAGCAAATCATTAAACAAGCCTCCAGTGTCTGATCACAGAACCATCATATCCTTACTGATGGATCTACAAGACAAACTTCATCAATACAAAAGCAGCCCCTCACAAGCAAAGAAACTCTACCTTAAGCAAAAAAATAAAAAATTAAGGGCGTAATGATCAGATGTGTTACTTCTCAGCACAAAATGCCTCATCGGCCGGTTAAAACCAACTTCCTAAGCACAACTTCTGCATGCTCTCCCTCCAAACACAAGATTTCTAATAGAAAACCATAAATTCAATCTAACAACGTAGAGATTCGCTCCGCTTAATGATTGCTCGTGTCAAGAAAGACGGCCAATTTGCTCATACAACCACTATACGAGGAGCAGAAATGAATTACCAAGAAACGGTCACTGCAAGCTTCATTTTTTTTCACTGATATGAAGCTAAGAGATCCCCAACAGAAGGTATAACCCGATCACAGTTTGCCAATCTATCACACATCAGCGAAGGCGATATACGGCAGTCTTAAAGAACTGAACATGTACTCATTTATCGCCTTGCTCGTATTTCCATACGGAAACCCCTTGAGAAACTCCGACGAGCATCATTACAAGGAAAGTGGAATCGCGACTATTGAAGTCAAAGACAGTCAGCAAAACAGCAAATGAAATCAAGTACTACTAAAGATATACGCAATTTTCCACGGAATGGCACGACTAAACAATGCCACAGTTCATACCAGCGTGTCAAATGAAAAATGAATACCAATTGGACAGAAAAGAACCGTCTTTTCCGAGAAGATAAACTTTTCCCACTTCACCCAGTGAAAAATTGCAGCCGAAGCTGTCACCAAGATTCGCGGAAAATCGTTCAGCCATAAAACGTGAGACTTCTTTCGTCGTCTTACAATCGTCTCATCCAACTCACGACGAAACCTCCAGGACTCCACATGAATCAAGCAATTAAGAATCGAACTACTGTGCGATAAGAGCTCGGCTTCGGGAGATTCAACGGCAAGAACCGGTCTTTCTTGCTACAGGACTCTAGTCGTCGCGAAGAGCAGCGGGATCTTGCGGAGAAGAGGGAGAAGCCTCGGCGTCGGCGGCGGCGGCGGCGGCGGCGACCTGGGCTTTCTCGAGGAATGGCTTGAAACCCAGTTGCAGAGTGAGGTATCCGAAGGCCAACGCTCCGATCACGACTAGCCCCGACCTCATCGCGTTCATCTTCGTCCTGTCCCACATCTCTCTCTCTCTCTCGCGAGCGCAGAGGAATCAGGCAACGAGGACTAACACGGGCGTGGGTGTAGCTCAAGGTCTCCGTGACGTCGTTCCCTGCCTAAGAACAAAAGGGAAATGACGCACTCTATCCCTGAATTTTGATTTAATACTTAATGTGATTCATAAATATTTAATTTATTTAATGTATGAATTTTAATCTTATATGTAATGTTATTCTTAAATTTTTAATTTATTTAATTTGATCCCCAAACTTTTGGTTCATGTTTAGTTTAGTCCACGAACTAGATAATCCCGAGACTAGATTAAATTCATGGATGTAATATTTTAGGATTAGATTAAACATTTATCAAAATTTTAATGACCATATTGAACAAATTAAATGATTATAAAATGACATTGCACATTGGACTAAAGTTCAAGAGTTACACATGGGTATAATATTTTAGGATTAGATTAAACATAGGATTAGATTAAACATGTATCAAAAGTTTAATGACTATATTGAACAAATTAAAATATTATAAAATGACATTGTATATTGGACTAAAGTTCAAGAGTTACATTAAACAAATTAAAAGTTTAAGAATCATATTGTGGCAAAAGGACACTAAAAGTGCCAAATGTTGCATACGAAACTCACTTTGGTACCAAAAATTTCTTTTGAATCAATTAAGTATAATTTTTTTGGAAAAATAATCTTTTCAATGCCAACCTCGATATGATTTTTTTTTAGTTAATTTCTGAAATCGACGTGAGTTGCCAAAGGGTCCAATTAGCATGCGAACAAATAAAATGACGTCATTTGGTAAAGTTCACCCAAATAAGAACCTTAAATTCCTAAATTGAATGAAAAACCCTAAATTGAAACCCTAACTGACTAATTTGAACACCTATTTCGATCTGTCCCCAAAATTACTGGCTCAAGAGCATAAGAGCTTTAGCAACAGCTCACGTTCATTCCGACAAAGCAAATTAGATGGTGTCTTATTGTGAGTAACTGCGTCGAAGAAGAACATCCTGTACTCAGTTAAATTTCGAGAGAAGATTCCACAAATGCGCTAGATATAGAGAATGCTTGAAGTGTAAATATTTTAAATGGGCCAATAAATGTGATATTGGAGTTACTTGAAAGACGACATCTACCTCCACCTACATTAATGGATGAGTTGAAGAATGTTGACTCCATGCAAGCTTAAATGAAGGCTTTAATATATTTGGCCATTGAGTGTTGATTGTGTTATTGTTCTCTTGTATAGATTATTTTATGGTCAAATGTGAAGTGAGTAATGAGAAAAAGTTTATATGTTTATCATAGTCGAATATTAATGGAATATGCACTTGTTTTGGGTTATTTGTAGTTATTGTTGTGTTGTTAGTTTGCTGCAATTTTTTAATGGAACTGAAGGTTTGTTGCAATCTATGGTGGAAATGAAAGGTTGGAATTCATAGGTTGTCACTTAAAAGTTTTCTTGCTTAATTGTGTTTTATGAATGTTAGTTTGCTTAGTTTTTGCTTCGGATGTTTGTTTTACTTTAGATGTAATGGTTTGCTGCATTTTTTCCTTAGTAATAGTTTACTAGTTTGTTGCAACTATTGATGTAAACCATTGCCAAATTAATGAGGGGTGACAAATTCACGAGTGACTATTTTAATGCCATAAGTTGTAAGTAATGATAGTTAAGGTGTTAAGTTTTTTTCCCAGTGTCAAGTTTTTTTCCTTAAAAGTGATAACTTAAATGCTAGTTGCGGTCAAAAAGTGATAACTTGTGTTACACAAGTTTTAAAAATGGACATGCTAGTTTCAAATTTTATGTTTCACTTGGCTTGTACCAACACATAACTGGCATAACTTGTGCCTGCACCAACATCCACAAGGCGCACCGGCATTAACTCTACACCAATACACAGTTGGTGCAGTTCTTTGCTAAACATTCAACATCAAGATGGAAGGCGACTAGCCATTGGACTTTACTTGTCGCAAAGGGTAGTGTGATCTCGTGGAGAAGAAGCAGAAGTGTCAACCGTGGCAACCTAGGCTTTCTTGAGGAATGGCTTGTAGGATTTGACGTCGTCCCTAACTAAAAATGAAAGAAAAATGACACGGTCAGTAGTTAAAATTAATGTGATTCATAAATTTTTAATTTATTTATTGTAATCACTGAATTTTAATCTCATTTGTAATGTCATCCATGAAGTTTTAATTTGTTTAATTCAGTCCATAAACTTTTGGTGCATGTTTAATTCAATCCATAAACTAGATAATTCAAGGACTATATTGTACAAAATAAAAGTTTTGATACAATGTGGTCTTCAAACTTTTGGTCATGTATCATTTACGTGCTGCTCCATATTGAGCATCTCGTGTTCATGAAATAAATCCCGATGCGGCACCACATAATCCACAATAATTTCTTCAAATAATTATTGATGACCAATCTTTATTTCGCACTATTTATGGTGTTACTTCGACAGGTTACTTGTCAGACTTGTGTAAGTGAGCTATACTCACCTCGTTTGTCTGTCCCCCAAGACACACGAATCTTGTAATTCAATTCGTCTTCTTTTTTTTTTTTTAAGAAAAAAATTATTGTCTGTCCTTCTTAAGCCAGTAAATGCGTGAATAAAGAGAATCAAGGATAACATGTTCCGGGACCGAATTATATGCTGCTTAGACGGTGGTCCGCTTTATAGCTATAAAAATAAAACAATTCTACTAATGTTGAAAAATATTATATTTGAATGTTATAAAAATATATTTGTAATCAACACTGGATGATTTAGATGTAATTACTGAATGTAATTGTGCTAGGAATAATTGAAAGCAAAGGTGGTGTGGATTTTTTTAAATGCATATTGCCATATGATGCGATGAAAACATAAAAAATGAGTTGTGAATTTTAGAAAATATTAAAACAGAACTTAAAGCAAAGTAAAAAAAAAAAAAAAAAAGAGGAAAAATTACCAAAACAATTCCAAACTTATTGTACTCATGACAATTTAATCATAAATATTTCAATTTAACCAATTTAATTCTAAATCTTTATGACGATTGGTTAATATAATTAATTTGGTCAATTTTAGCCAGAAATTGATAACTTGGATGTTTGCTGCCCTATGTGGCATGGCAAACGTTGTTTTGAATTCTTTTGTCTTTATTGTTAATAGTGGCCTAGGCCGCCCGCTACTAGGTGAGAGCTTACAAGCCCTAGCCCTTGCCTAGTGGCTAGCGAAGGTTGTCGGGGGTTTGCAGCCTTCCGTTGGCCCTTAATAATAATAATAAAAAGATTGATAAAATCTTCACATTAGTGTCGGTTGTGCAACATAGGACACTGGGTGTTTATGTTCACATAATCAATTTCTAACTAAAATAAGCTAGATGAACTAAATTGGCAAATTTTCAAAAGGTTAAGGATTAAATTGACTAAATTAAAATGTTTAAGGCTGAATTGGTATAAGTATAATAAATTTAGGACTTTTTTTGTAGTTTCCCTTAAAAGTATAATCATACCCGATAGCATATCTACATTTATACACTTATAAAACATACACCCAATAGAATTTAGAAAGTTTATAAATATTTTAATCCGTCATGGGAATAATTAATTATGAGATAACAGGAGTTACGTCATCGATTCTCCTTTTGGTCTAATTTGCATATTGGGAAAATTCTTTGATTATTTAGGATTACCAAAATATCGTTTTATTTCTACACAGATGCGTATTAAAAATGACTCTACGATGAGGAGAAGGCATCCCCAGCTATACAGTGTTAAGCATTGAGCTTCTAAAAAATAACCTTAGGGGAAAGAGTTTGAAATATAGTTTTGTGGAGTGATATGCCCGTACAAACGAATCGTTTGAATAACTTCTCATTTTTTTTTTTTTTTGTGTATTTTCAGAGTGCTCATCTTATACAAATTCTAAATTAGTTTTATCAACCATCATTTAGATCTCTCAATTTTTTGTTAATAGAAAAAAAATTTCAGATCTCTTAATAGTCCTACAAAAGGAAAGGAGGAGAAGAAAAACAAGAAGGGGAGGGTCTAATCCAAATCATGGGACAAATTTCCCCCGTTGACTCTGACCGGGTAAGCCACGTCCGGGGCGTTGACTCGGAGTCAACCCGGTCCAACCCGCCCCTGCAAAAATCCACGTTTACCATTTCTGGACCCGACGCTCCCGTTATCGGAAGGAAGAGAGAAGGAAACTGCATCTGAATCCAACTCCACGTTACTGCTCCATTACGAAACTCCACTTCTCCTGAAAAGTTAAACTGAAAACAAGGAGGGAGAACTGACCCCATTCATGATCACCACCATCATCCTCCTCCTCCTCCTCGTGCAATCTTCTTTGCTTCCTTCGCACCCCATTCTTCTCTCCCTCTCTCTCTCTCTCTAGCGGCGGTACATGACTGACCAACCAAGCAAGGAAGAAAGGGAAGAGATGGAGCCAAAAACTAATGGAAAAAATGGCATCTTTCTTTACCGTTATAGGCCATGATGATGCATGCTCTGTCTTGCTTCCGCATTAAACTTCGTTCCTGTTCTCTACCCAATCCAGCACCTCCCTCTTTGTAAAATTTTTCTCAGTCGGTTCCCACAAACACCAAGAACCCAGAACAGCCTCTCCTTTTCGACACCCTTCGCAAATGCTCCTCAAGACCCTGCCGTTTCAGGAGCAAGGCCACGAGAGGACGCCGGTTCTCTAAGTCCACAAGAGATTGAAGCACTTCAAGTTCGTAGCCCTGTCCCTGGGGCTCTTGGGCTTCTCTTTCTTGACGGTTTGTTTCATCTTCTTGTTTGGTCATTACGTGGATCATGGTAACGACGGGGTCGTGGGGGGAGGGTTCTTTGGGTACCCTGGCCGAATGGAGAGTCTGGCGTGGTTGAAGTTGAAGTTGAATGGCTCTGATGATGTCGAGAGGGTGGATTTTCTCGGGGAGGTGGGTGATGGGCTTGATGTGTTCGAGGGTGATTGGGTCTGGGATGATAACTATCCACTGGTATCAGTCAAGAGAATGCGGGCTTATGGAGGAAGAAGGACGAATATTTGTTGTGATTTTTCCTGATAGGAATTTGCTTGAATATGCATGACTTAGATTAAAAATCGAGACATTTAGAGATCGTTAAGCATCTCATGCCAAAAATATAGAATGCATATTGATTGTGATGCTATATATACTGACTGAGCAAGTATGTAACGTAAGACGATGTTTATTTTTATTTTTAAAATTTTAAATAAGTGAAAACATTGTCTTGACATTTTGCCAAGAAAATATGAACAAGCACAAAATTACAAATGTTTTCGACTAGCAATGACCTTTCTTCGGTTAGATCCACTCTGGCTAGCCATTAGCATTGGCCAAGTAGCCATCACTTTTGCATTTCAATTGATTCGACACTTACTTTTTCCTTTAAAAGATTAAAATTTCTGAAAGATCCTCATGCATCGCCTTTCTAAAATCATGTCATTGCTTGTGCGTGAGTTTCACACACGACAAATGGATCGAAGAGAAGGTATTAAGAATTGGCTAGCAAATTTGGCATCCTCAAATATGGCAATGAGAACGTAAAGGGATAGTGTAAACTTATCTGCCAAGAGGTTTGTAATGATTAAACGATACTACTTGGGTTGTAGGCCTTGGCTATCTTTCTTGACATTATCTTGTTTTCCTTTCTCTAGAAAGAAAAACATCAATCGATTTCTTAGGCTGATTTATGTGTCATGCATCAAAGGCCTTATTCGCGATACCGCGTACCAACTTTAGGGAAATTTACCCAAAAAAAATCTTAAAAATATTATGTTTGTACCAATTCAATCATAAATATTTCAATTTAACTAATTTAATCTTGAATATTTTCATATTAATATCAATTCAATTTATTCAGCGAGTTGAGGCCAGTAATTGTTGATGTGGGCGTCGGTTATTGTATATAGTATGTTCGGTGCTGATGTTGATATTTTTTTAAATTTTTTTAAATCTTTTTAATGTTCTTTATGTTTTTGTTTTTGTTTTTGTTTTTCTTTCCTTTCATTTCTTTATAATAATAATAATTATTATTTTATTATTTCGTCATTTTGGACAGCCCTTGCCCAGGCCCTCGCTAGTTATGGGCAAGGGCCGCCTTGTCCAAAGCTGGCGGGGCCGCGAAAGGCATATGTATTTAAGCATGTATAGCATCATATCCGAGCATTGCATGGACGAGATTTTTCATTTTTCTATAACGGGAATGTGTATTTAAGTTTAAATTGTAATGTGTATTTTAGTATTAATTGTTCGTTCATTGTATCCTATTTCATATGTATCTTGCTCTTTTAAATACAATAAAGGTGAAACTTTTAGTTATATTATAATATCAATGTTAAATATAGCGACTTGATAATAATAAGAAAATTCCTAATTGTTGTTGTTATACGATGAAAGGATATCTTATATAATCAATAATAAATTCCTAATTGTTGTTGTTATACGATGAAAGGATATCTTATATAATCAACTACATTATTGTAGTATTGTGAGAAAATAATGAAATTTTTTCGTTACTTTATTGGTGTTATTATTATTTGGTCACCATTTTCTTTTGGACCCCCGTTGCTTGTCGGAAAGTGAATTGGAAATGATAAATAAATTTTGCTCTTTTGGCCTTTGCAATATCGTATTTTACCACACATTCAAATTTAGAAATAACCCATTACTGAAGAGAATGTAATAAAGTGGTAGACTGGGTCGTCAAGGCCCACCGGAGAAAGGTCATTCCAGCTAATTGGGTTTTTTTATCCCCCTTATTGTCTTTTGGACTTGTTATGTTCTGAAGCTCGTGCTTTTACTACCCAAACTCTTACTCAAATGAGAACGCTATAAACTCCTTTTCGACCAAAAAAAAAAAAGATCCTCTAGGGAGCACCTAGGGTGGGGATGATTTGAAGTGAGAGTTTGCCAACGTTTTTTTCTTTTTTTTGGTAAAGGTAAGTATAATATAGATTTTACCAAATGAATATACAAAGAAAGGAAGCCTGGCACCAACAAAATAAACACTCAAAAGACAAAGGAGTCAAGAGAGTTTGCCAACGTTCAGACTCTCTTTAGTGTAAAATCAGTAATCTCTGCTTGTGTGGAAGAAAAATATTCAATGACAATTTTGGAATATGAGACTTGCAGACACTAATATGTTAAAATAAGGAATGTAGTCCTGTTGGGCGCTCCACTAGAGGACTATTGCGGACAGCCCTCACACCTGAAAACGACACTCATCTCCCTCCTACTAGAGGCTCCTCAACCAGGCTGGGAGGAAAGAAGCCTCGGTTGAGGAGCCTCAAAAGCTCATATCTTTTGGAAATAATTTTTTTTTTTGAAACTTTGGAAATACAATTAATTGACCAAATTATAGTCAGCAGTACTTTTTAATTGTTATATTTTCACGGTGTTGAAAAATATGCATAGATTGATTTGTCTGCCTTGAAAACCTAGCTGGTCGGCTTCTTTGGAATTATTTCTTTAAAAGAATTAAATAAGCCGAGAGAAAACCAATACTAAGAAGGCAAATTTATGGATTAGAATTATACTTATCATTACATGGGGCATTCCCAGATCAGATATTTTTGTTTATATTAAATGAGATGACAAAATTACATTTTTGGAATTATAAATAAGGGTGCGTTATTTCTGGTCAAAGACATTGAAATGCATCCAACTTTCTTTTTTGACAAAGGCCTAGAGAGAAGATTTATAAATTTACTCGATATAAATTTCGTTAGACAAGACCTACCAAATTAATTGTAATCTCTCTTGGCCGAGATAGATTAGGTTTATTAAAAATCTCATACTGCATTGTTCGACATTGATGATTGATGCTTCACTATGGCAATTATTATCAATGTTGAGCATTGGTAAGTAATCAACTTATCCTAAAATCACGTAAAATTATGTCATAATCCTATTTGATGAAATAGCACAAAGAGTTGGATTTTCTTTGAATAACTCATTATAGGTATGGACGTTCTCGAAATCCCTCGAAATTATCTTACACCAACTTTTTATAGCAAGTGCATGTAAAGTTAAGCGATACAAAGATGATGATATAACCTTTTGCTCTTTAATTTAAAAAAAAAGGTGTGACATCTTGTATATTGTACGAAATAGAAAGATAGGTTGGTGAGTTGGCCTGAAGTTTAGAAGATGCGAAATTTGCGATTCCCAATCATGGCGAGTCTCATTTCTAAACTAAAAGATTAATCAGGTCCTTAGTGTTTTAATTGCATATAAGTGTCAATTTAGCATAAGCATGCAGAAATAAGCCTTTAGATTTCAAATTTTAAATTAAAAAAATAAAATAAATTAAATATATTATTATTATTTCGTTAGTTTGTTATCTTATTTTAGATATTTGATTCGGGGGCAATAAAAATTAGAGATCTCGAGTCTGGTCAAAGAAATTTCGATTCATTCGAGGTTTTTCTATTTTTTTTTTTTTTGAAAGAGAAAATAGGACAAAAAGGCCATCTTTATCCACCACGAAACCGGGTGATCAGGGAGGCAGTTTTTTCAAAAAAAAGAAGAGAAAATCCTCCTCCCCCATTCTCGCTGGATCCTCACTTGAGATCACCATTGCTCATCCACTTTCGTCGACGTCTCCGCTTGCTTCGCCGACGCCACTTCACCTCTCGTCGCTCTCAGTTCGGCCGCCACGAAGAGCGCTCTCTCGGGTCCAGATTCTCCTCGCACCAGCCGGCCTTGTGATTTCAGCTAAGAACCGCTTCCTCGATAAGGTAACACTCCCGTTCTGTGATGCCCTATTCTAGCCTAGGAGGAACCGGGTTTTTGCACCAAAATCGCACGAACTTGTCTCTGATTATAGGCTGGTTTGAACACTAATCACTATCCTTTAATGTCATGATGTCTGTTTTGGGGTCACTGGACTCGATTGCTGATGCATTGAAACTATTTGTCAAACGCCTCTCATTCCATCTTTTCTCTACTCTGTGCTTGTATGTTCTCGGGGTAACCAATGGCATTTGTTGGCTTGAGTGGATGATGCTGTACCCACGACCTGAGCGTCGACCATTGCGTGCATCTACACCAGTTTGCTTATGACGTGCTCTTTTTTGTTATTTGCTTGTTTTGACAATGCCATGTATGTGTGAATTAATGTGACGTTAGGAGTGAATGAGGATGGATGATGGCCTGAGTGGGGGTGACCGATGAATCCGGTGGTGGTTCGGTGGTGGGCGTACGGCGATGTTTTTGTAGCTGATGATGATGATGATGGTCGATGAATGATGGTGTAATTCTTGGTTTAGCATTAGACGGGGGTACATAGTTGGATGAGTCTTTTGTTTTTTGTCTTCGGTGGTTTGGGCTTAGTGTGTTGAATTCTAGGCAGGAGGACGGAGACGATTTACACAGGCCTGGGCCTAGAGAGAACAATTGGAAATAATAAAAAGAGAGATAAAAGGATGGAAAAAAGAGGAGACCCGGACTCCTAGAGTACCAAAACTTGACACGAGAAATACTTAAATACCAAAAGTTAGGAAAAAATATATATGTAGGAAGACGATTAAGATTGCAGAAGGTGAGGGCTCAGCCCTCGCCGTTGCCTCTCCATTGTCGTTGGGAAGGGCTGGACTTATAAGGACTTTGATTTTCAACGGCTCAGTATCCAATCCCTCTATCACTATACACTTGTAGTTTCCCAACCTTCATGTCGATGGCCATTTGCAAACCAAGGATGCATGCTTCATATTTTGAAATATTATTGGTGCAAGGGAACACCAATTTGGTAGCCATAGGATAATGTTGACTATCCGAGGAGATTAAGATTGCCCTACTTCCAAATCCAGATAAGTTCACGGCACCATTGAAATATATGGTCCACTTCTCATTTGCTATTGTCAAAATCCTTTCGTCCAAAAAGTTCACATTGTTGGGGAATTCTGTGTCTTTGGACCTTTTAGCCAACATATCAACTATGGCTCACCCCTTGATTGACTTCTATGTTACACTTTGTATGTCAAATTCATAAATGAGGACTTGGACGTTTTTCCAACCAGGGCTAGCTTCTCCAGCAAGTATTTGATTGGATCGTTCTTAGTCACAGGCAGGATTTGATTATGGAAGGTGTATTGATGTAATTGGTGAAATACTTAAATAAACACTACATAGGTTTTCCCTACTTCTGAGTAATTTATTTCGAAAATGGTGAACTTTTTGCTAAGATAAAATATTGAACATTCTCTTTGATCGCTTGGCCTTTTTTGGGCAAGCATAGCTCCTAGCGACTTCTCATAGATGGTTAGATAAAGGACCGGCAATATTCCCGGGACTAGAGGCACTAGCACTAGTGGATACAAAAGGTGTTGCTTTATCTCTTCGAAGGCTTTTTGGCATTCGATATCCCACTCGATCTTAACATTCTTCTTTAGAAGTCTAAAAGATGGTTTGGCCGTTTCTGACAATTGAGAAATGATTCTTGCAACATAATTCAATCTGACTAAAAGGCTTCGAACTTTCTTGACAGTGGAAGGAGCTTTGAGGTTGCAAATGGCTTTAACTTTTGAGGGGTCAATTTCAATGCCCTGGCTACTGACCATGAAACCCAACAACTTCTTAGACTTTGTCCCAAATACGTATTTTGCGGGGTTAAGTCTCAATTTAAACTTTCTGAGTCGGTCAAATAATTTTTTTAAAATGTGAACATGGTCTTCTTTACGCCTTGATTTAGCGATCATGTCATCAACATATACTTCTATTTCCTCATGCATCATGTCATGGAACAAGGTGACTGTTGCTAAGGTGACTGTTGCTCTCTACTATGAGGCTCTCGCATTTTTTAGACCAAACGGCATCACCTTGTAGCAAAAAGTATCCATAGTGTAATGAAAGTTATCTTGCTTTTATCTTTTCTTTTCATCTGGATTTGGTTATATCTGGAGTACCCATCCATGAAGGAAAATAATTCAAATCCTGCGTGCTATTGGCCAAAACATCTATATGGGTAATGGGAAATCATCCTTCAGGCTTGCTTCGTTTAGATCTCAGTAATCTATGTAGGCTCTGACTCGTCCATCTTTCTTCATGATCGAGTACAATATTAGCAATCTAGTCAACGATGAAATCCACTTTCAATAACTTCATGACTTTCGCTTTGATCTTCTAGGAAAGTTCTAGTTTTGTTCTTCGAAGTCTTTGCTTTTTGGCGGCACACTTGGGTTAGTAGAGCGTGCTCCACAATTTGCGGGTCTAACCCTGGCATATTCGCATAGGACCAAGCAAGTACATCTTGATATTCTTTTAGAAGCTCAACCATCCTTTTTGCCTCAATCTCAGAACGGCCCGCCCCAATTTTGGTTTCCTTAATGTTTTCTGCATCACCTAGATTTATAGTGATCATTTGTTCAGCTGTCAAATGTTTCGATTCTCCTTGACTGATCTAATCTCTTTCAACATCTCTCTCGACATCATCATCCTCTTCAGATTCACAAGGATTTTCATCATGCAACTTTGAGTCACATACATACCTATTATGATTCTGCTAAAGGATATGCTTGGGATGCAAATGAGGGGGTTAGTGAAATAAATTAAGGAATTCCATGTATGATGCATTTTTTTTAGAAGCTTTTTGAATGTTTTCTTAGAAAAGCACAAACTGGAAATCGTCCTCATATCCTCGGGACTCCTTTATCCCAAAAACTTTGAAAACTAGGAGTCGTGAAGAAGTCTAGACCTCAAAGCGTCATCATAAGACTAGTGGGACACTTCTTTAACGCCTTTAATAAAACATAGATGCATTTGTATTAACATGATAAGACCATTTTATAGGATTCGTGATCTTGAACCACGGTTTACAGTCCAAGACCTTGAGTTTAAACGGAAATAGCAAAAACAGCTAAATAAACCTCCCTATGCAAGGGAGTACATAAATAAAATGACATAAAACTAAACAGAGCATGTAAGCAATATCCCTACTTCGAAAATTGGAAGGAACTTGTAGAAGATTCTACCTCATCATCCTTGGAGGTGGCACATGCATAGTTAGCATTAAATAGGTTTGCTACGTCTAGAATGGCTCCTTTCTCTTCTTGCAGTAGCTTAGGCGACTTGGCAAAGGTCTTCTCCAAAGGCGGATAAAGATCCACTAGTGATGGCAGGATAAACCTTGTTGATTTTGTGTTGCATTAGTTTAGCTTCCATATTTGACTCGACCTATATAACCTCCACATGCATCTCAGTCTCCAAGATCACTCTGGCCCAAATACGTCCCTCATGCATACTTTGGCCCCCGCGGTTACTTTGGCCCATAAGTCCCACACGTATACTTCAGCCTCCACGGTCGCCTTGGTCCATACACTTCCATGGTAGCCTCGACCTCTACCACTGTCGTACATGTCTTGACTAGCAAACTCTTCAAACTTCACTTGACCCTCAAGATCTTCTTGGTAGCTTGGACCTGCTCTTTTATGATTCCCAAGGGCTTTAGGTAATATCTTGTGCATACGCCCTCTATCCCAGCCCAGCATGATAGAAGGGCCTCTAGCTATAAGATGTTTTTGGTAGCCTAAACCTGCTGTACTCTAGTAACACTCTGCTTGACATGATAGAAGGGTTACACATTTTGGGATTCTTAACAGTGGTCCCCACCGGTACATGGACCATCAAGGTAAACTTGAAGGTATGGTAGCTAGATTTCTCCTTCCCTTTGGGCTCTACATACAGGATGGATTCGTCTTGAAATACCTCAAAATTGGTTTTAGCACGTACGATTATAAGTTTCCCCTCCAAGACGAACCTAACCATTTGGTGCAGGAAGGGTATAGCTTTGGTGGCATGGATCTAGGCTGGGCCCAAAAAAAAAAAAAAAAAAAAAAATTAAAAGTGTTGGGGATATCTAACACTAGGAATTTTGTCGAAAATGAGGCAAGACCAATCAAAAGGTCGAGCTCAACTTCTCCAATTGTCTCTTTCTTTATACCATCGAAGACTCGGATGGTATACTTGGATGGTTTGATTTGCTTTTTACCAATCTTGAGATTACGAAGGGTGGCAAATGGACAAATATTCAGAGTGGACCATTTGTCAATTAAGATCCGAGCCACTATCATATCACAACACTTGGCCTATATGAGTGAAGCCTTGTTATGATCATGTTCTTCCTTCAAAAGATCTTCGTCTGAGAATGAGATTTGGTCCTTCAAGAAAATGGATCCAATGAACTCCTCAAGCTGCTTGTCTTCAATGGTCTCTAAACCTTCAATAGTACATTTTTGTGTTTCTCAGATGTCTTGAACAACTCCAAAAACGAGATCTAGGTTGGTATCTTCCTTAACTGCTCTACCATGTCAATCTCACTAGATTTGATCATCGTCAAAAAAGTGATGGTTTTTTTTCCCCTATAGCTTCTGCAGGTGCATAACAGTGACCTGATCGAGTAATAGCATCGACTTTGTTTGTCTTGTAATCCCATGGGACTGCCTTAGGATCGAAATTGGCGATAGGCTTTTTGGAGATTTGGTCTTGATTGTGGGGCGGTAGCTCAATTAGCACTAGTTCAAACTCATCCTCTCCCAACTCTAAGTTTGCAAACTACTTGGCGGCCAAATCAATAACTACGTGTTCAGGTTTGTATCTCTCAAAGTCCTACCGGTCTTCTTCAATGGATAAATCAATGACTATTGGTGTCATCATGGCAACGGTTTCCTCCTTAAGCTCAACTAGGTTGTTTATACCTCCCCATCTGTCGGGAACGATATCTTTAGAATCCATGAAAAAACTTGGAGGAGGTGAGTATTTGACGAGATAGTCATACCCCCCACTCGGCTGATCGAGTGTGTCTACCACTTCTCCCCTCTCTTGTGCCATCTTTATAAATTCATGATCGCCATAAGCTCTTTTAGTTTTGAAGCTTCCTCCTCAGCTGCAGTGTCGCCATTCGATGTTTCAATAATGCTTACTTCTTTAACCGGCATGTCCATGACTCCCTCAAGTTCACGAGAGAAATTCATGAAAGAGAAATCGATTATAGCCGTCGTCATTTCATCCTCTCGGCCCCTTCCTTTTGTTCGGATTATGCCCATGTTGATCATATTAGTGACACGCTCTACCTTCTTATCAGTTGGGACATTCTTGTTGCTTCTTTTGTAATAACCAACCAAAATCAAGTCTTCATGTAGCTTGGGAACGTCAACCCTAAATGTTCATCTCTTCCTATTCTCTTCATTAGCTATTGCATTCACATCTCCCACGTGGGCAGGTTCTGTTGGATGTTGGGTTGCGCATCATTGAATGTTAGAATATCCTTGTCGATCAAATTCTGGACTTTGTTTTTAAGCACATAAATTTTCCATGCCGTGCCCCTTCTCTCCCATATGATGCAAGACTTTGACGCATCGAATCTGGGATATTTGGGAAGATTATCGCAAGGGATTTCCTTGGCTACTATTCCTTTCCTCAATAGCATAGGCAATAATTTAGAGAGGGGCCTAGGCAGCGGTGTAAATTGCCTTGGCGCTTATCTCCTGGGCTCATAACCCTAATATCATTCTCGCGGTGCGACAGCATTTTGGGGACTATTAGGCCCTCATGCATGGATGCTTCAATTCTTTCTCCTATGGCAACCAATCCGATGAAGTTTTCACAATCGGAGCTGATCATTCTGTTGAGGAAGGGTATTAAGAAACAGTTCCACCATCTCAGCATCATCCAACAGTGGTCGAACTTGCGTAGTCAAGGCGCACGACCTTTGAGTGAAATACTTGAAGGACTCAATTTTTTTTTCCTTGGGCACGTTAGCACTTTGTGCATGGAGGCAGTTTTGGTATTGTATTTATATTGCAGAACAAATGCCTCTGCTAGTTCCTCTCATTTTTCCATCTTCTCTGGTTTCAACGGGATGTGTCATTATAGGGCTGGGTTGGATAAACTCTCCTGAAAAGTTTGGATCACTAGTGGGGTGCTCTATGTGCAATGCCCCATCCTTTTTTTTTTTTTTTTTTGTCGAAAGTGCCCCATCCTATTCGTGTAGTACCTTATGTGAACTTTTGGATCACCGATGCCATTATACTTAGCGAAATCAGGGATCTTGAACTTTTCGGGAAAATCTATCTTGGTGTATCAAGATAGAGTCTTTACAAAAAATTTCAATTTAACTAAAAAGATTGTCAACATAAAGCATCCTCAAAAACTAGGCCTAAATCTAATTGGAGTACATCTATCCATGGCGAGGCCACTTGTCTAGTGCAACAAAACTTGTGGCCTTGACTTGATCATCCAATCCTTCTATAGGCTGTCCCTCTTCCACTTGGCCATTAGGGTGGTTGGGTTCTTTAGGACATGCGGGACATCAACCTTACAAATCGGATTGTTCGGGCCATGTATATACTCCTTGGTCGCATGGTGGATCTTCATCTCCCCTTTCAAACCTGTAGGATGTGTGATGGTTTATTGTGGGCATTGCTTCCAAGCATATTTGATGCGATCAAATTACTCTTGCAACTTAGCTACTTGACATTTCCCCAGATCTCCGTGCAGGACGTCAAATCTGAATAGCCCTAATTATAAGAATGTGGCATCTCTTGAAGGTTGCCATATTGTCGGCCTATTATTAAGGGGTAATATGAAGTCCTTCCAGAAAATCCTAATAATAGGATAGGATGGTACACTTCACGGGTAAAGCACACTTAAGAGGATTTGGCCCATCCTAGTCACCATTGGATTTATTCTATAGAAAGACATTCGGGGTAACACATCCATAGGCGAAAGGGTTGCTTAGGTACGCAGCCCTACCTTGGAATGAAATTCTCGAGTGGGTGAGTATATTGGGTCACTTTGAGTATGTGCATGGGAGGACCTAAATCTTTGAGGCGAGACACAAACCATGTGTAAAATACCAATAAGTGCTTGAAGATTTTCTTTTTTGTTGATCTTAAATTAGTTAAGTGATAAAAAGGTCTTTGCTAAAATCATGTTGGTAAAATCTATTTGATGCACACCTATTTGACTATGTGAACCAACAAAAGGTATAAAGCCGTCCTACAAGTTGGAAATATAATAAAATTGAAGAATGCTAGAATGAACACCTTAGTGGGTTGGGAACCTAATTCTCATGGAAGGTTTGAAAATTGGTCAATCAAAAACAATGAAGGGCAAATATTTGCGTTACTTTTCAAAACCTTCTTAATTTTGACCCTATTGATTCCTAAAAAATTTGCTGAGGCGCTTGCAAGTTTCGATCCTAACAGTGGCTCAACTAATGTGTCAGAGGAGCGGATATCAATGGCGGCTTCTTACTCCTTATATGTTGGGGTTGATTCATATCGACCGAAGATGAATGTTGGAGTTGTATGATATGAATCAACCCCAACCTATGAGGAGTAAGAAGCCGCCATTGATATCCGCTCCTCTGACACATTAGTTGAGCCACTGTTAGGATCGAAACCTGCAAGCACCTCAGCAAATTTTTTAGGAATCAATATGGTCGAAATTGTGAAGGTTTTAAAAAGTAATGCCAATCTTTGCCCTTTATTTTATTTTTTATTGACAAATTTTCGAACCTAGTTCCCAATCCGCTAAGGCGTTCATTCTAGCATTCTTTGGTTTTGTTATATTTTCAACTTCCAGGACGGCTTTAAACCCTTTGTTGGTTCACATTGTTAAACAGATGTGCATTAAATGGAGTTTCATCAACATGATTTTGGTGGAGACATTTTTATCACTTAACCGATTTAAGATCAACAAAAAGAATCTTCAAGCGCTTGTCGGTCTTTTTTACATAAGGTTTGTGTCTCACCTCAAAGATTTGGGCCCTTCCATGGGCATACTCAAAGTGACCCAATATACCCACTCACTGGCAAAATTCATTCCAAGATAGCGTTTCGCAAACAACCCTTTTACCTATAGAATAAATTCAATGGTGGCCCGGGCCAACAAAAATCCACTACTTTTCTTCAAGTCACTAGCTTTATCAAGGACACCCAAATGAATATGCATAAGCTTTGAGCTTCCTCTTGTTTAAGGCATACGATGAATCCAAGTAGCTGCATTTGGTAGATTTACATCAGCAAAAGATAACGTGACAAATATATGCTCAGAGAGGAAATAATTGAACTCAACCATTAGTGGTATTAAATTAGACAAACTGTATGCATGATAAATAGCCTTAACCAATAAATCTCATTACTTGAGTGGATACATGAGTATCTGTATCAAAAACAAACTTTGCAAGTCCTAAATCTGCAATATGGAATAATATGTCAACTTTTATAATCTACATCCAAATAGCGTCACGATAAATCCCATTACTTAAATTCTGCATTAAAGGTTCATCATGACTCCAAAAATAGCTATAGGATGAAAAGTCAATTATTTTTGTTTCACGAATGATTTCATAAAGAAATTAACTTTTGTAGCCCAAAGATCTTTTGTTGTTTCCCTTATTTTTGACTTATACTGGGGACAATGGAGAGATGCAAATCACTTTTCAAGATATGAAGTAAATCAGTAACTTAAGGAACTATGTAGATAATGTGATAGTGAATTTAATAAACAACCTAGATGATCAAAATTGAATTCTAGAAGAATATTAGAAGCCTTGATGTCACGGTGAACGATTTTGGGATTGCTTGAGAAGTGAATCTGATAAAGATAAACTACAAAACTTATTATAGTAATAAGGTTTAAAAAAACATACTTACATTTCTCATGTAGATACACTAATCCTCTTATAGAACCAAATGCAACTTTCATCCTCGTAGGCCAAGCCAAAGTCGGGCGATCCTTCCTTAAATGACATTTATCAATTATAATAACTATAATGTTCTCAATCAGATTTTTTGCTCCAAGATAATCGAACATCCTATATTACCTATGCCTATGTATCTCAGCAGAGATCAAGTTAGCTGGTTATACAAATGAGATTCCAACATGCTATTTGGAATAAACTCATATACTAGAGCGCTAGAAATGTAGTGACCAACCAAGGAAACAAGAACCGCTGGGCTTTGCTCTAGTGGCCACCCCTTTAACATGGAAGGGAGAGGTGGGGGGCTCGAATCCCCACCTCCTCAGTGGAGTAGGGGCGGGGACGATTTAATTTCAAGTGTGAGTTTCCTTTTAAAGAAGTAGGGTAAAAGTCTGAGAGTGAGAGTTAGAGTAAGAGTAAGTAGGATTGACTTAAAAAAAAAAAAAAACCAAGGAAACAAGGTGTCCCTAATGGATGCGACTAATGATCTCAATCTCTGCTTGAATTCCATCTCCTTTAGTCAATTTCCAACTTTTTATCGCTAGATTGCAACTACTTTCCCACTCTTTTATGAACACAGTAATGCAATTTTTACACTTTGCGTTATAAATAATACACTAATTCCCTCGCGAAATCAATATATGATAGCCTCCTAAAATCGAGTAGATAGTACCTTCATTTGTACTAGCATATTCCTACTTCTCGGTGCCAATAACCAATTCCTCACCATAGTAAACAATGATGGCTACAAGATTCTCCCCCATGCCAACTCTATTCTCAAGGGAAAAAAACAATCATTAGCTTTTGGAACCACATAGCAAATTGGATAACAATTTCACATGGAGGTCTCCACAATCACAAATAATTGATTAAAGAATTCGCTCTATCGTTGTCGTTTTGTGGGAAAAAAAAAACCAACAAAACTAATCTAATCAATTAAGTCCCCACGATAGCACCGAATTGATTAAACAAAATCAAGTCCCACCACTATTTCACGTTTCCTTCTCTATTACCAAAATTCATTTTTCCCTTCGAGCCGAGCCCTAATTTTCCCTTTGCACCCTAATTTTATTGTCGGATTCCTAAATTTTCCACCCAATTGAGCAAGGGAAAGAAGATGACAAACTTGAGTGAGTGATATTACGAAGATGACTGGCAGATGACAGCGAAATTGTGACGAGTGAGCAATGGCGGGTGATTAACGAGACAACAAGCTGTTCACGAGCGACGATCAGCCATTGAGCATTCATATATAATTTGCGGCACTTTTAGTATACTTATCCTATCATATTGTACATTGACCCAAAATTCATGGATCAATTGTGTAATTATTTCTAAAATGAATGCACTAATGCACTATTTGTTAACACATACACACAAGCAAACATTTCGAGGGTGTCTCTGGTGAGCTTAGACAACATAGCATAAATTTTGAGCTGAATTGGGTTTGTTCGTTTCGCAGAAAATGTGCTATTTCTGGAAAATATTTTCCTAGAAGTCATTTTCCAAGAAAATAACAGTATTTTTTTGTGTTCGGCTAAAGCTTGAAAATGTTTTGGAAAACATTTTCCGGTATTCGGTAAGGAAAATATTTTCCACTCACCGTTTTCCAGCGCGAGCATCAAGCTTGAGGTATGCCAGATCGACGAGCACGAGTTTGAGATCGATGAGTTTGAGGTTCACCTGATCCGACGACTAGCCAAGCAAAAAAGAAGATGGGAAACAAAGAAAAGAAAAAAAAGAAAAGAAAAAGGAAATTAAAATAATTCGAATTAAAAAAGAAAAGAAGAAGAAGAAGAAAGGGAAGGAAGAAGTGATGATTTGGAGAGGTGTGAAATAAAAGAGATCAAGTGAGAAAAATGTTTTTCATTTTTCACTTTCCACTTTTGAATACTTTTTTTCCTTTGATGAAAAACATTTTCCCCAAGAAATTCATTTTCCATGAAACGAACGCCGGAAAATCCGAAAAACGTTTTCTCGGAAATTATTTTCCGCAAAACGAATGAAACAGATTTGATGCATTTGGTGGTAAAGTTGAGATTGAGCTCAGGCTGAGTTTCAAAAAATCGAACCCCCAACAGTGTCAAATCTTAAATGCTTGAGCTGAGTCCAATCACGATGACATCAACTCAACTCGATTCCATATCATCTCTACACCGATTGAGACTCGGTGTACGAAACCGTTTGTCGTGTTAGATCATCGCTTGTGGTGCCGTGGTCGCCAATGGAGATGAGTTTGTCGTTTCAATAACCGACACTTTGTGGGAAGCTGTTCGGAGTAGCGCCACAAAAATGACTATGCTTCCCAAGGACAGTGCCCTGCTCAGCGTAATGAAGCTGTCAGCCAGTCACCTGCAAACGAGCACAAGATCATAGGAACGGTATACCCGTACCATTATCAAAACTTCACCCCTGAAGAACTCGGGCCAGTAGGGTACCTGGTTCTACATGGTCCTGCAATGTTCGCATGAGAGAGAGAGAGAGAGAGAGAGAGAGAGAGAGAGAGGGCCAAATAAAAAAGCAAATCATTTGGCAAAACCAAGTCAAGATTTTGCAGGGGGGAAAAGCAGGATTAGATGTCATCAAAGGGAAAGAAAGCGGCAAGGAATCCGGCAAACTAAGTTACATTAACTATACACATACTACTACAACCCAAGAAAAGAAGCTAATGATAGGGCAGTAATAATATACACACAACAGCCAGGCTACTCAGACCCACCGCGGTCTCCCTTTGGCAACACAAGAAGCTCCTACGCTTCAACCTTCAACCTGATGATTGACTCACAAACTTGCCCACGTCCTTGCTCAAGAATCTGCAGGCGGCTGCTGTTGTTGCGGCTGTTGCTGCGGCCACATTGGAGGAGCCATGTAAGGGTGAGGCTGTTGGCTGTACAGAGACTGATCCGTCACAGGCCTACTAGCAATGACTCCAGGAGGAACACCCATTTGTGGACCATGCTGAGATGGCACATAGTAGTAAGGAACGCCTTCGGCCGGAGGACCCACAGGAAGACCTCCTGCCCTCGGGATCGATGCAAGTACTTCATCTCTCAAATCCTCTCTGGGCACGATATCAACCAAGAAGTCAAAAATATCGGTCCTCGTGATTGCTGCCGCAATGTCATTCTTCTGGAGGGTCCTCCTCTTGTTCTCCTCCGTGTGATTCCAGGAACGGAGGGTCAGCTCCAGAATGAACATCTCACAAGCCCTGGCAAATATGACTGGAGCTTCAGCAGATATCATCCTCACGTCCTCATCAGCTTTCATGATCTTCTTGATTCGAGCTAACGGCAGGCTGTGGTTCTTGAAGTCAGTGGTCTGCTCAATTTCCTGATACTGATTGGTCCAGAAGTTCTGAAGCTGCTGCTGTAGTTGTTGCTGCTGTTGCTGGTGGATGTGCTGATATGCAAGCTGATGCTGCGCAAGTTGCGCTGAAGAAGCAGGCTGAGGAGGTTGCATTTGTCCGGCAGATCCAGGAGGAGCCCCGCCTGCCATTTGATTGGGTTGATATGGGCTCAAACCATATGACATCTGAGCACTACTGCTAACCCCTATGGCCGGGGTCTGCCCATTCCCCTGCTGATCCATGCCAGAGCAGAAGGAAGAGACTCTGTATTGAAGAGCTTTTACTGCAACGCAAACACGTCAAAAAGACATGATTTTTTTTAACATGCATAGGATCGCCAATACTATCAAAGGCAGGACTACTGAAGAAAATATCAAGATTCTTTTGTCTGACAAAAGACACCAAATGATAAAAGATCCAGACCAGAAAAACTCGAAGGTAATCCTACATTGACGAAAAGTCACACTTAGGCATTAAATGAATATCTTAACAACATATCCGTTAAATGAAGAAGAAGAAGAAGAAGAAGAAGAAGAAGAAGAAGAAGAAGAAAGAAGATAATTTCATCCAATGGAAATACCACGAGGCATACCAAGATAGTAACAATGCTCAACAAATACTTCAATTTGCATGACATGGTATCAAGTTCTTCTAATGTTAAAAATAGCAACTAGTATAAATGCTCCCAGTGATACCACGTGAGAATACTACATGACAAAAACGTACGAATTCCACCACATGGCATGCTTTCTGTAACCGCAATTTATGATTCTACCACAGGTGAAGAAGGCTAGTAATACTTTTATATTACGTCCAACTTTATTAGTTTTAACTTTCAAAAAGAAAAAGGGTTATTCACTCACCATAGCCAGAGGTATCATATTCAATTTCTCATCACCCCTTTTCAATGGAAATACCAAGAGGCATACCAAGATAGTAACAATGCTCAACAAATACTTAAATTTGCATGACATGGTATCAAGTTCCTCTAATGTTAAAAGTAGCAACTAGTATAAATGCTCCTAGTGATACCATGTGAGAATACTACATGACAAAAAACGTACAAATTCCACCACACGGCATGCTTTCTGTAACCACAATTTATGATTCTACCCACAAGTGAAGAGGGCTAGTATTACTTTTATATTACATCCAACTTTATTAGTTTCAACTTTCAAAAAGAAAGAGGGTTATACACTCACCATAGCCAGAGGTATCATATTCAATTTCTCATCACCCCTTTTCAGCTCTTTATTGCTTTTCTTCTTTACACTTAATCCCATATAAGGGTCAGAATTTTTAACTTTTGACATCCCAACAAACTTTGCATCGGAGTTACAAGATATTAAACACATTGTGCACTGTTCTCCAATGGTAAAAGTGATTCCTACTGAACCTGAAAGAGCCAAGTGCTATAAAGAATGAGACTGTAGCTGTCCAGTTGCTAAAACAAGCATGAAGCAAACTCTATATGGGTGCCAACACAACAAGAAGAAGCAAGCAGAATCTTTTGCATAATTCTTTGGATGCAAGCACATAAAGTAAATGGTCTCAGATCATGCATGCCCAACTTTGCATCTCAATGAGACCAGCACATAAAAACCCTCAAACATAAGAGGATAAGTGTCTTAAGGCCTTAAGGCTAGCCACAGGTTTTGGCTTTCACAAGTATTCCCACTCAACTAAAAGTACACAAGACAAAATTTCTACATGTGAAAGCCCTGTCTGGACTATGTCAAAAGCACTAAACTTCCCAAGAGTGATACTCCTATGCAAGCCACCCATCTTATCACATCTAAATTACCAACTAGATGTGATTTCAAGTAGTCAAAGCACAGAAACTAAATGGGTCACGGAAAAACAGAAAAACAGCTAGGCAATCCCCTCTCAGCAGCTCCTCAGTTTACCCTAAGGGTATCAGCAAGTGGATTATGTACATGTATTCCATTACGGGTTTCTGTTATGGACAATGGTCTGACATATCAGCATAGCAGCAGACGGTCAATCGATTATCACAAAAGAGACAACTCAGTCTGTCTCATTGGAGCCCTACTTAACACATACACACACCTCCCTATTTTATCAAGCGCTCCACGCCGCAAGAAGTGCTAATCCCTTAATCCAAGCAACTATCTAGTCTATTCACTGAAGCTAGGAAACAACAAAACTTTCACAACAAAAGGTTGACGATTTAGGACTTAAAATTCCAACCTCAATAGAACACATACATACAATCCAGCACAAAAGTTTGATGATTTACAGCTCAAACAACATCTTCAAAATAAAATATATATATACAATCAAGCACAAAGATACTTATCAAAGCTAAACTTCTCGTACATACCGTAACAACGATAAACCAAATAAACCTATCCCAAAAGTGATCTCTAACTCTACAAGGTAGATCCACCATCTCTGAGTATATATTTGCAAGGATTAGGACAAAAGTCCGCAACTTCTTCAAAAAGTAAATCACAGAATCAGCACAATCAATCACAACCACACAAGTAAAATTGTAGTGCCAAATTTCCCCCCTCTTATCAGGCCAAATCTGATAAAGCCAATCAGCAATCATATGGCCCCATATCAAGCCATGCTGCACAAACACCCCATGCTACCGATACTCCGGCATAATCGAACTCACCACTTAGAAAAGAGTTCCCACTCAGAAAATTTCTAAGCAGACCTACACAACTGATCCAATTAACGCTCTAAGATGCATCAGATACACAACAAGCAGCCCAACCTCAACTGGGTCCTCCCGAAACACACCCACCAGCACATAAACCACCGAAACACATGCATGCAAAGAGGGGGGAAACAAAAACCCTCCTTCCCCAGAACACACAGACAAGAAAAAAAACTCTAAACAAGTCAAAAAAGCACAGAGCTTGCACCTGGTCTGCTGCTGCTGCTGCTGCTGCTGCTGCTTCCTTCTTCCTCCCCTTCGCTTCAGCGTCCCCACGGAGCCGGCTCTAAATCCTGTCAATCAGGAAAACACGCGATCGAAGTCAAGACCCGGGTCTCTCTCTCTCTCTCTCTCTCACATCGAGCGAAAACAAGAAAACGTTAAATACCCAGTGAAGCGGGGAGGGGCAAGAACGACAACACCAGAAAAGCTGGGGAGAAAAACAGAGAAAAATAAATAAAAAGTAGGTAAAGAGAAAACGATAATTTGACATGCTCGCCCACTAAAATCGAACCTCCTTTCCTGCGAGGAATCCCACCCAAAAAGAGAATCCCAGCAGCAGCACAGACACAGAAAGAGAGAGAAAAAAGAGAGAGAGAGAGAGAGAGAGAGATGAAGTGGAAGATGAGTGAATTCTTCTCCTAAAGTTTCCAATTTTCTGCTCCTTCTTTTTCTTTTTTATATATATTTCTTCTTTGGGGACTTTCGCGGCGAGTCCCGGGAGAAGGAAAGCGCCTCTCTGGTTCGTCCTCCCGACCTAAAAAAAACACGCTCCTGCGTTTTGATCCCAACCCCACGCCCCCCCCCCCCCGACCCGTCGTGACGATAATGCCCTCCGGGATTCCTCATTCGTGTTTTTCAATTCGCTTCCTCGGCGCGTGATTCGTCGGGCGGCTTCCGCCGTCGTGGGGACGTGACGTCGCGGCCTGGAACCCGTGGCCCCTTCCGTAGGCGGCCAGGTCATCGTTGACGAAAGAGATGGGTTGGGGGAGAAGAATTTGTTGGGCCTGGGCCGGATCGAGCGTGGGCCGCTTTGGGCCGACCTTTTTGACTGGGATTTTCGTTTTGGGCCCAGAAAGGCTGAGCGGCATTCTTGGACTTTCCAATTAAGACGGCTTGAGGCCTTCCTCCAATATCTCCTTTCCATGCTCTTTTTCATTCATTGTACTCCACTCTTTCGTGAGAGGAAAAAATCCTTAAGAAGAAATTTTATTTCTGTCTTTGTTCTGGATATGAACGAGTCGAAAATTCCTACTTTTTATTTCTCGTACAAACCTATATCTAGGCTAAAAATTCATCCAAGAAATGGAAAAAGAGAATTGCCTTATCAAATAAATTTATGTTCTGATTATATTTCGTCAACAGAAAAATAAATTAAAAGTGAAACATAATGGTTATTATACACACCCTCAAACACTTGTCTCACTAGATTTCTTACTCAAGATAGCAATGTCGAAACCTCCTCGATAAATCATTTGTCGATTGGAGTTTTGAATCCCGGACCGAACCTCACGAATTCGAACTATTAAACTAGGGACCGGTTCTTCATATGGTTTGGTGGGGGAAAAAAGCAATGAACCGGGGATTCGGAGTTTAACCCGGATCACCGGATGAAGCGGCATCTTCGCCGTTTTAGTGCATTGAGCAAACAAAACGTGGGCTCGAGTAGGTTTTCTATTGCCTAGAAAACTTGATGGGCCTCCTTTCACTTTAAATAATGAGGACGAAAATGCTCTATGTGGTCCAAAGCCCAAAACATACGGTAAAAGCACGTTCTTGTCTTGAGTATTTTGACTATAGTTTTAAAAACGAGATGTGCATCGCCAATCAAAATCTCAAATTTATGAGTCGTGAACCTAATTGACTCGTAAAATAACTAAGATCAATTCTTTTTCTTGCATGAAAATATGTAAAGTAAGTGGAAGAAAAATTGCAAAATGACGAGTTTTGAGTAAAATTCATTACCACAAATTCATCTTCTTCAAAGCCCGACATTTAAATGTAAAAAGGAAATTCGTGTCCCACATAATTTATTATTGATATGTAATTTACACTTTTTCATTTTTATATGAAACTATAATGTATGAGGTAGTGCTATTTTCTATCCTCATTTGCTAAGACACTCATTTTTTTTTTTTAAATTAACCAGCCGAAATGCCCCACTCTTCCTTTTTAACCATGTTGAAAGAAGTAACTATATTTATGTCGTCTTCCTCAGTCAAATTCGCAATGTAAAAGCGTTTTATCGATAGTCTCATCTTTTGAATCACATAAGCTATATAGAATGTTTAAAAACCTTTATTTACGATGGCTCATGTATTCATGATTGATTGTGGGTGCATTTGGGAGTATCATTTGGAAGGACTTTGGACCCAAAGTTCATTGGGCCAAATATTGGGTGTTTGGCAAAAATTTACAAACCCCATTAGAGAAAAGTGGGCATTTAGAAGGTTGAAAGCCCAAGGCACGTCTTAGGTTGCTTTGGGTTTTCAACTTTCTCGACATGCCCACGCTAGTACTGTGCAATCCTTTTTCTTTCCTAAAATTATTCTCACAAACTTTTTGTTTTTCCATTTTTGCCCTTGTTATGTGACAACATTCATTTTCTCCATTGAGGGTGGCCGGCTTGGTTGTACCTAGCTACAAGGGGTCGGCGACGGCTAGAGAGACGCCGGTGTGGTCACGACGACCCAGGCGACCATTGCTAGAGAGTCAAGCGACCTTCGCAAATTGCGGTGTCACGTGACCCTTGCGAGTTGCGGCAACCTAGATCTGAGTTGTCGTGCGACCATAGCAAGGGGCCGCCGATCTAGGTTGCATGACCCCCCGCAAGTTGTGGCAGCGACTTAGATTTAAGTCGCGGTGACCCAAATTTGGGTTTGCCGCCACTTAGATTAGCTTGGCGATGGTGAAGAATCGGTGACGCGGAGGGCGAGGGAGCAGAGGGCGTCCTCATGGGCAGCGGTGACGACAACGAGGGAGGCGTTGGTGATGCGAGGGTAAATGGACACGTCGAGGTGGCAGCATTGGGGCAGCGGGCGAGGGTGATGGGGAGGTGCTCGGTGCGAAGGGCGCGGAGGAACTTGCGATGGCAAGACTCGTCGACATGGAAAGAGCAGCGGACGAGGGAGGACTTGTGGTCGAGCAGTTCCCGATTGAGGAAGTCGAGGATCAGGAGGATGATCTCCTTGAATAGGAGGTCGAAGAGGGCAGAGCCCTTCGGTGTTGAGACCGCCAGGCTTTTGCTTCCATATGGTCCTAGAGAAGAGAGATTGAGATGGTGGAGAAGAAGATGGAGGAGAAGAAGATGGAGGAGAAGATGATGATGGTTAAGATGAAGAGGAGGACAAGATGTTGTCCCAGCGGTTGCCTGAGATCTTGCAACTTGATACGTCGATAGCTGGCAATAGATTTCGAGCGCCGCCAACGATTGCCTATCCTTCGCCAGCCAACTATTTTTTTTTCTTTTTTACAATCACAAAATTCCTTTGTAAATATAAATTTTTCCAAACACTATTTTGCTCAAGGGTACTTCCCAATTGACCTACAAATTATAATTTACCAAACACAAATTAGATTTTAGAAAACTCCTTTAACTTAAAGTCATTTACATTTTTCTAAAGGTTTTCCCCCAAACGCACCCTACATATGTTTTGTTCATTTAATTTGAGCTAAACTATTGTTCAAAATCGGAAATTAATTTCAATCTAGCAGATGGAAGAAGACATAACACATTAAGTGCGCTCGCCAAAAATGTCTATGTGGTCCATACTCATTTATTAGAGAGCTAGTACAAACCTCATTTATTAATTTAAGATTTCACTTAAAGAAATTAATGCTGCTTCATTAAAGAACCACCTAGTATACCTCTACTTCACCCAATCGTCCAAGGATATTAATCATCATCCACTCGAAGCAACTGCACAAAAGAAGGCAAAGAAAAGAAGTGCAGATGACAGAAACGAACTTTGAACCAAAGCTTTTATTAGACACAAAGGGACAGCAGAGCCGTAACCTGTACATTGGTCAAAAGATAAAATCAAATGAGCAACAGCTTAAGAGGAAAACTCAAATCTAAGCTACAGAGGATTACAACAGTTGTCCCTCCAACTGCCCACTTAGTTCACACATCTCCACAACCCCACACCCTCTCTCTCTCTCTCTCTCTCAGTAGGATCTACATTGGGCTCTTATGAACCATGAACCACCACGAACATGTCTCTCTCTCCTTCCTCAGATGGATACATATCTTCAAACATCAACATCACAAGATAACCCAGCTTCATCTCATTCTGTGGCTGCAAGAACTGCTGGCCCTTCCACCTGAAATTCAACACCCACAAATTGACATGTCAGTGCGGTGGAGTGTAGGATTCGTATTATGTGGAGGAGCTCAGGTTTCTGTTTTCTGAGCATGATTGTTATGGACAAATGGGTAAACTGGCCCAGCGAAAATCAATGTTAGGTGAACCAACCTGGGACTCAAAGCAGTCCCACACGTTTGTTATTATCCATAAAATTAGTGAAGGAACAGATAAAAATGCAACCACCCCCAAGCGCCAATAAATTTATGGTAGGTCTACCTTGTTGGACCTTTTCCGCTGGGGCCCCCCGTCGATATGAAGAGGGAATTTGTGTTTTGGATTCACCATGTGATGCAACTTAGTTTACTCTTACTGTGTAAGCAATCATATGCTCCAGGAACATAAAGCTATTCAGAAGCAGCATCTATGATTCTCATTAAGCACACACCAGCATCTTATAGTCACTGAATGACGGGTCCAATAACAGACTCCTTTTCAAAGAAGCGCACACCAGAAAGCTGTAGTCAGTGAATGACAGATTTACTAGCAGACTCCTTTTCAAAGGGCAGATGATGAAATGAGGCAGCTTCCAGGCTTCGATTTCAATGTGGTCAATGAAAAACAGGACGTATGGTTTCCTTAGGGCTATTAAGACAATCTTATGGTGACTAATACAGGTCAATACGTAGCCGGGAAGACTATTGCACCAATGTCGCTCCACTGGCCAACTTAATAAGTATTTCCTAGAAGTCAAATTTTTTATTATAGATAAGACTATTGCACCAATGCCGCTCCACTGGCCGACTTAATAAGTATTTGTTAGAAGTCAAAATTTCTTAATATAGATAAGTTTACCTTGAATGTTGCTCCCCAGATCTCCTCTTCATTTGCAGGAACTGCAGTGATCTTATTCTTCGGATTCTCATAGCATCTTATTTCCCCAACTGCGGTGGAGAAGAAGCATCCTGCGCGATCATAATTCCATCAACAAAGAGAAGCACCTTAACACAAAACAAAGAAATGCGCAAACTACTCATATAGAGCATGACTATTTCTTATTGATTTACAAAATTGCAGACTTCTTGAGGACTATATTTATACGTACAGTTCCTAGACTTTACCTTGAGGAAATGAAGCAAGTGACTTGCCACAAGAACCTTTGAGCAGCTCCGCGTCATTCGCGAATGCGACATACCCATCAGCAGTGATTCCCCAATAGAGAGGAACCTTGCCATATTGATCCTGTCAATTAGCAAGCTGTCAGCGACAATTCAAAGCAACCCTACCTCAACCAACACTAGAATTCGACAAACAGAACATCTTACAGAAGCCACGAACAGAGTGGAGGTGGACTTGTCGAAGACGATGAAAGCGAAATTCCCGCTTAGGTGGCCGACCATGTGGTTGGGAGGGTATGGAGCTCGGTCGCGAAGCGCCTTATACGCTTCGATGACGAGGACGACCTCGTTTGCGGACTTGGCAAGCCCGTATTGTTGCCTGAGGCTGCCCAGGTTGTCCAGTACTCCCTCGAACAAGCAAAAAATTTCATCTTTAACCGCAAATGACCTGCCATTCGAGTCACGACAGAACAAATACTACGTCAGAACAGAGCCAATCTTCAAGACGGGGAGCAAAACCATAATTGATACAGTCCTTCAACAAGTGGAAATCTTTACAATGATTTAACTGCGTCTAAATTTCAGCCACCCAAAGTCTATCCAAGCTCTCAAGATTCCAAAAGTGATGATTACAGGAGACTTTTTTTTTTCCGTCACTTCACCTCAAAGCTATAGAATTATTACTCAAACTACCAGTCAAAGATCTAACCAACCGGCTCACGAAGCGGCCGGCCAGAGTCATAAAGAAATCAGCTTTTTTCCTGGGGTTACTACAACTAGGATCCTACACCATGGACATCCTGAAACCAAACCGGTACTACAAACCCAAGCCGAAATTCCTTCGCAAATCACGGCAAAAAAATCTGACATCATGAGGACATACAGATCGACGAGCGGGATTTACTCCTGATATTTTGTTTTATTGTTTGTCACAAAAATTCATTGGCGCTCTTCTCCTATTCTCTGGGGGAAAACAAGAACAACCCAGAATTCCAACGGCGTAAATCTCTCTACAAGATGTTTTTGGCAAATCATATTAGTTCATTTTAAACCGCTCGGTCCGAACGCGACGTATCCCACGTCGCTTCGATGGTCGTGTTCGAATTTCAGCAACATCTCCCTTGGAGATTTGAGTAAATCTCGACTCCTGAGAGCCATTATCGAACGTTGCAAATTACGCTCGTATGGAAATTAAGCCAAAGCATGCAGGATTCGCCGTCGACCGGCAAAGCTAACGTCGAGATGCGAGATTAATCTCGACATACTCGACCGACGCCGTCGTCGTCTCGAGCCAAGCTCGCACATCGCTCGACGCGCCGCCGGTCGTTTCGTCTCGTGGTGTTTTTTTTTTTTTTTTGCGGGATTATTTACCTGGGCCGCAGCAGGGACTCGTTCTGGTGGGTGTAGGCCAGCTGCGCATGGTCCCCGATCTGCACCGACACGCCCGAGTCGTTCGACTGGAGGAACCGCCGCACGAGCTCCGCCGACGTCGTCTTCGGCGACGGCGTCCGGCAGCCGGCGGCCACCAGCTCGTCCGGCGGCGACACGATCGAGCTGCTGAACACTCCCAACATTCTCTCTCTCTCGCTCGCTCGCTCGCTCTACGCTACACTAACTCGAACTAAAACGGACCGCCCGACCGATCGATCAGAGCTCTCTCTCTCTCTGGACTTCGTACGCAAAAAACGCAGTGAACGGAGATGGGAGGAGGAATGGAGGAGGAAGGCGGAGGAGGAGGCCTGCGTCTTATAGAAGGGGAAGGAAGGGGGAGGGGCAAGATGGTAATTCGGCGCGACGGCGATGATTTCTTACTTTCTTTTTTTCTTTTGGGAGGGGTGGCGGGGCATGTGGAGCGGAGGGCGATGGGCGATGATTCTGGCGCGGCAGATGTGGACGTGGATGGGAGGCTTCGATGGCGGGGCCCACGCAAGTTGGCTTGTCTTTATGCGCGGGCATTATTACGATGTTGTGCCACCCGGCCCGGGGGGGACGGGGATCGGGTGCGCCGGTTGCACGGTGCAACCCGTCTGGACCCGCGCACTCGACTCTTTGACTCGCCTTGTCCGGTGTGGGCCGTGTGGCGTATGCTCTCTCTCTCTTTATCTTATCTTATCTTTTTCTCCTTTTTGGTTGTTGTAATTTCAAAAAAAAAAAAAAAAAACATTTCTAGTTCATTTGTTTATAATAATTTGTATACTTCTAAAGTTACCATTTGAATCTTGAGTTATGCCGCTCGACTGAAAGGGATGAGAATGAGGTATGGAGAGTTAACGTAAAGCTTTAATCGCATTATTTATAAGTTTTAAGATTTTAAAATTTTGTGGAAAAAGCGCATGTATCCTGATGTTTTTAATCAAAGTTACTGGCGAAAAAAAGAACGCCTTTTTTGTCTATCTCAGTTATAACACATCATAATTTTTCCTAAAGAATGCTACTCGTTCTTTGGCTAAATGAGCATTACGCACGGTGATTTGGAATAGCAGCTTCGCCTTGATCCAAAGTGTTTTGTAAGTATACTGTCATAATGGATATCTATGTTACGGAGAGCGAGAGCACTAACAAGTGACAGAGGGGACCGACTAGTGATCGGGACAATTAAGGGATTATTAGCAAGTGAGTATGGTGGAGGACTACTATGGCATGTATCTGTTATGATATAAGATACTCTACCTCTATTGATGCCTAGCGATGAGCATAGTCTCAAAGTATAACCTGTAACCTGAGAATCGGATAAGTGAGAATCTGCTGTGTTCTAGGTTCCAAGGTATATATGGTAAATTTTAAATTCTAAAAATTGGAGAACCTATTTTAATGGGTAGGTATGTTCCACCAACCTATAATAAGTTTTTGTGTTTTTTTTTTTTTTTTGTTAATGTTTTCACGAGATCTTGTGATATTCCATGACCTTCAATAATAAGTGTATAATCTGAAAATACTAATCTCTCTATTTTATAAATAAGACTTTTACTTTATTAATGTTTCATATTTTTTGTATCTCTAAATAAAAGTTATGATAACTTAATTGTAACAGATAAGTGTGGTTTTAAAGCTGATAAATCACTATAATTTTTCAATTAATAATAAAAGTGGAATAGAGATAGACCTTGGGACTGAACTTGAAACCTGCAACAATATAGGTTCTAAGTTCCAATAAAAAAAAAAATTATTCCAATAGGTTTGTTCTAGGTTTCAAAAGAAACTTGTACGGAATCTAGAATTGCGCATCCAATTAGTGCCCCTATTTAGTATCCCCTCAATTTAAGTTATTAGTCAATGTAAATAAAGGTGATTGTGAAATTTAAGCCCGATGCATCAACCGTTGAGATTTTTCGAGTCATGAAATGGGGGCAGAGGATCCTTCCTCATCTGCTATAAACCTTTCTGTCCTGGAGACTTAACCTTTATTCGACACTTATATCCTCGGCTTGTTAGAATATTTTACACTTCGGCGTTGAAAAATTAAGTATGGAATTTTTGGACAAAAATAAATCGCGTGGAGCTCGTTCCATTTTTTAATTATTTTTTCACATGGAGATTGTCTATACTTGAAAGAAAATTTAATAAAATCAAGTAAGAAGTTCGATTGGTGACATTTGGTAACACTATGAAAGTCACCATCTACCACCAACATTTCAAATTCGACACAATTAAGTCCCCCACCTACCATAGATCATGAAAGGGCGATTCTTTTAGATAGTACCTTGTTGAAATTCGATCTCATTCGTGCGAAGTAAGTAAAGGATAGACACCACGAATATTGCTGTGAGGAGACTTTTCCTAATTATTCCATTCCCTAATCACGCAAGGATGCCGCATACCTTTCATCTTTTGAGTCATTTAGAAATCCGGTTCCAATCATGTATTTGGAGAAGAAAAAAAATGCGTTTCGTAAGTGTTGAATCTTATTGCCCTACCCTGTAAAGCTAACGTAAAAACAACATTTGTCCTCAAACTCCTCACCAAAAAATTTCATGAAATGGTCCATACCTATTATGAAATAAAGGGATAAGTGTATTGAAAGTTCTAAAATATGCCGCGAAAGTGCAATTGAGTTTTATAACTTGCATAAAATGCAATCAAATTCTAAAACTTGTCAAGTTTGTGCAATTGAATCATTATGTTAATTTCGACCAACTTAATAAAGGAGAATGCTTTGACGTGGCTTTTTTAACATTTTCTCTCTCGTACATGGTGATGACATAAAACATAAGAAAAAAACAATATCTTTTTTTTCCAAAACTGATTTTTAATAAAAAAATTATTTAAATTAAATTAAATTAAAAAAATAAAATAAAAAGAGAGGAAGAGAAACCATGTAGTGATTGTAGCCCTTGTCGCCCGCCATCGCCGTTGCCCCACCATCGATAGGAAGGGTCAGTGATGGTGGGGGATGGTCGGCAGGGATCGTTAGGCCCTGATCAATGGTTGGCAACCTTCACCGATTGCAGGTGAGGGCCTCTATTGGTGGGAGCAGTTTTAGTCACGTCATCACTATAAAAGAATATAAAAATATTTAAAAAGTCACATTAGCATTTTTCATTAATCAAGTTGGATAGAATTAATAAAAAAAACTCAATTGTACAAATTTGACAAGTTTTAGAACTTTATTGTGTTTTTTGTAAATTTTAAGACTCGATTGCCCTTTCGTAATAAGTTTTAGGATTTTCGGTATGCTTATCCCTAAGTTAAATAACAAGTGCACAAAACTAAATAATGGCCACTATATTGATCTGACGACACCATCATCTCATCTTATAGACTTCTCATGAATTATAAATTTAAGTCAATATTCCTTATTATTTAATTTAAATGTGCCCGCCATCTAATGACGAGTGTGTAAATAATTTTCTAAACCGGCCGTAGGCCTAAGAAAAGCCCTTGATTCATTATGGACATAAATTTTATGATATGCAATATGTTTTTCATATGTATATAGCATGATATTGCTTTTAAGTTCTTCCAACTTAATTTCCAATGAGTCATCGACACTTTTTCAAGCTAATTTGATTCCATCTTTTTTCTCGTAATTTAGGGGTGCGAGAGCAATTTGAACGCAATCGGTGAAATTTGAACATTTTTAGTTCTGTTCTAGAGCTAAAAAATCATATGATTTTTTTTTCCTTTTAACTAAGTGAGTGTAGTTAGGGTGTGTTTGGTAACGATTTTGTTCCTAGAAACAATTTTTGATCAGAAATGGTTTTTTCTGATTCTATTCCAGGGAACAATTTCTGAACTTTTAAAAATTTTATTCCCAAGATAGAAATGTGCTTGGTAGGATCCTTAAATTCTTTTGTTTCATTTATTTTTTTAATACTTTTATTATTTTTTTCTTATTTTTCTCTTCTTCTTCCTTCTTCTTCGTAGCCAGTCACTGGCCACTGTCTGAACGAGGTCTGGTGAGCTCGCCGGAGGCTCGATTGGCCAAGGCGAGCCTTGACCTTGCCCAATCTAGGCAAGGTCGGCCTCACCCTGGCCTAGCGAGGCCAAGTCGACCCTGCCCAACCAAGGCGAGGCTCGAGCCGATGAGCCTCGCCATGGCTTGGTGTCGTCGGGAGCTAGCGACGACGATCCAGAGAGGTCGCTAGCCCTTGTCTGGCCGGTCGCAAGGCTAGCAATCGACCAAAAGGAAGAAGAAGAAAGGGGAAGAGAATAAGAGAAAAGAGAAAAAAATAAGAGAAAAGAAAAAAAAAAATGAACTGATTTTAGTAATTATTCTCGAGAAGCAAGAATCAACTTTTTTTTACTTTTTGATTCTATTTCAAATCTATTATTGGGAATAAAAAAAATAGATTTTTGTTCTTAGGAGCAAAAATTTTACTAAATAGATTTCTATTTTTTTTTCACTTGTGAAATAAAGATCATAAATAGTTGTTCCGAAGATCCACAATTTTTAAAAAAAAAAAGTAAATACCTTATTTTTCCCGTTTATCTTCTGTTAGAAGTTGTTCAAATACCGAGAAGCATGGTAACTTTAGTTCTACGGAAGTCTTTTTTTTTTTGGTAGCATCGGTTTTCTGTCACCATGATTTCCTTAATCTGCGCAGAAACGCACGTAGTGAGATTTGGAAATTCGATCCGTGACAGATTTTAAGATGAGGTCCCATTCAGTAGTCAAGTTTGATTCTCTCTCGTTTAGCCTTTTCTGATTTTTCCTTTTAGATAATGATAGCAGACTGTTCACGAAGCTTTATGTGCCACTTGTTAGTGAACTTTGAACCTTTCCTGCAATTATATATACATATATATACGGAAAATCCCACCGAATGTATTTTTAAGTAATTACTTACTATGGCTATAAAAAGCTACCCACAAGACACGCGGTCTACTAGCAAGAAAATTGGGTGAGGTAGGAATATTTGATTTCAGGCATGGACCTTGACTCTCGCATTTTACAAAGAAATAGAGTAAAAGTTTAAATGAGGAGAGAGGAAATGATAGTTAAAGTAAGACAAACAATAAAAAAAGATAAAAAAGCTATCAATCCAGTCGTTGCGTAGTTAATATCATGCACAAGTTAAAACCCATACAGAAGCAAGTAAAGATCCTAATCTTTCTTTTATGAGCTCTAAACATGAGTCTTGCCAAAAGATCAATTTAGAACTATGGTTCACTGTTAAGTGAATTCCTTCTTCTAAAGCCCAATTTGTGATTTTTTTTTAGGGTGACCGAGATCGAGAGTCTTTTTTTAATCTCCATAGACTAGTGGAAGGTGAACATCTCAGCTATTCACTTATATTAAATCATATACTATAAGTACATTATTAGCCCGTTTCCTAACGGTTTATATTTTTTGGTAAAATGAGTTGTCTAGCACAATATGAGATCACTGGTCTAAAATGGTTACATTCACAACTTATTTTATTCATGTAACTCAATCTTGAAATTCCTCCTAGGGTTTTGAGAGAGAATCTCTTTCTTGGTCTTGCGAGCTCCAAATTCGACATGGCGAATTTCAAATCCTCTTTTGTTGATATATACGAGCTAATGGTTGAACAACTTTCACTTTTGAGTACTTGTTTTCTCCATCTATTCCTTTCATTTGGTGCGCTGTTTTCCCAAACAAACTATGATCATATTTCCGAAACACTTTTACATGTTGCCAAGGTTGAAGTTGGGAAGACCGCCAAGAAACTTGTTTTAGATGCTGAAGTGCAAGGCAATGAGCGACATTCAAATTAGGTTTACCAACTAATTCCACTTTACAAGCCAAAACATGGGCAATTAAAGATCCCAAAGTGGTCTACAGGACTCGTCTCTTATTGATGTTCATTTCATGCTCTCTTAGGCCTTAGAAATAATTCACTAGCTAATTAAAAGATTGATACAAGGTCTATGCATGTGTTTGTCTTCTATATGACAATTAATTAATTAACTAATTAATCTTAGCTACTAGTCGTCCTTCCATAGACAGGTCCTCTTATAACCAAAAACCACTGGCGTACCTGAATTTCCTAGGTTCTGAGAGCAACTTGGACCTTAAATAAATAAATAAAATAATATAGTCTTATTTTATTTATTTGAAGGACTAAGCATCTGAAAATTATTCTCCCAGAAGAATTTTACTATTGAAAAGATTTGGCAATATTTGATTTCGGGGGACAAACAGGCTGCAGGATTCTTCATGTTGGGCTTCATATGATAATATATATATATATATATATATGTATGTATGTATGTATAAACACACACTCATACATATATATTATAGTGTTAATTTTGTTGTTAAAAGCTAAGATACAAAATTAGGAATCTAGGAAGATTCTTATCAATCCGAGAAAAGAGAGAGAGAGAAATGGAGACCCTTGAGGGGAAAACCCAAAAAAGGAAAACGTATATATAATGTAATATAATATAAGCATAATACAATATAATGTCGATTCCGGTCATTCCAGTGAACTTCAATTTAAAATAGGACAAAGAAATCTGTCTATGCGATGTGGAGGCCACATGACATGGTCCCACTTATAAAATATTCTTTTGGAAAATTACACCTAGGTAACTGGTAATTTTCCCACTTAATTTGATAAGAATTCGACGTGAAAAGGAATCAATTCGCCTGTCTAATCACTCGGTTTTTGATGCGATTTAATATATATTTTTTATGAATAATAGAAACAGAGTACGCACGAAAACGATAAAAGAAATAGATTGCAAAAAAAGAAGAAGAAAAAAGAGGTGTTGAGAGAAAAGACAACGAATAAAGATTTAGTTGAAATCAACATAAAATTGCGACAAAATAACAAAGATTTGAATCAATTTATTTATACTAAAGATATACTGACTTGTAATAAAATTGGTTCTTCTATTTTTCCATTACGATCGCTTAATTATTTTGATAATACATGTAAGCCACTTGGAAAAGTCGTCTGTGAAGATGTCATTTTCATGTTGCATCACGTAAGATCAAATTATTTATTCTTTATGATAATACTTAAGAAAAGATGAAAGTGAGAGAAGGAAAATCCTTGAATAGGAATTGATTACCAAAAAATCCTACCTACAATAAAAAGAGAGTTGCACCTGAATAGATCCTTAAAAGACTCAAAAGAGAAGAAATATGTGGGAAATCTGCTTTGAGATGGGATCTCGCAATGTCATAATCCGTAATCTCACTCATTTGGGAAGAAAAGTTTGAGTAAGAATCAAAGGGCCACCGATTTATTTCGATCGCTTAATTTTTTTTATGATACATGTAAGCCTTTTTGAAAAGCTGAGCTCGAAGACTTCTTTGATTGCATTACGTAAGATTGAATTATTTTTTCTTTTTATGAAAATATTTTAGAAGATGTGAAAGCAAGAGTAGGAAATTCCTTGATTAGGGCTTGTTTGCCAAAAAGTCCTACCTATGATAAAAGGACAAAGAAGTCTTGCAATTAGACAGGAAAGCGAAGGGCCAAAGTCATTCGTATAATTTAAATTAATGACAATTGACGTGTCACGATTCAGTTTTGGATAAGAGCTCAGAAGACAGCGACGCCCACGGTTTGCTTTCTGGCCCACGGTTTCAGGAATCATCGGTTGATCCAAGCCGTCGATTTGTTAAAACTTTAATTATTCCAGGATTCCTGAGTTTAGGTAGGATGTGCCCGGCCCAGTTTCGCGTTTGGTGGAATCTTCGCTTTTTTTTTTTTTAATAATTACAACCGCCAAAAACCCAAAACTATATACATTATGACATACTTACTCTAAGCTCGTGTGACAGATTCATTCTCCGTCAAAATTTCATCGGTGAGTATTCTTAAAAATCAATTTACATGGATCATAAGGAATTAGTGTTGACATGGCACCATGTCGCTTAAATGAAATAAAAATGACGCCGTTTTGGATAAAATATCATTTGAAGGAGGGTAATTGTGTCATGGGAAAACTCCAAATAAGGGGTCAAAGTGCTATCGTTCTCTCATATAAAGGCTTGAAATAAATATTATTTTAAATTAGAGTTTGAAATGGTCATTTCAGTCTCAAAGAATGATTTGAAGTAATTATGACTTTTCCAAATAAGGCCTAGCCTTACCAACTGACAAAAAATTCCTACAGATCAAGGATATTTCCGTCCAAATAAAATTTAAATTTAAATTAAATTAGATTAAAATTTTTAAAAATAATTAAAAAAAATAGAGGCGAGAGGGTTCCCTTTTGTTTGTGGCTACTGCCCCATCGTTAGTGAGTCGCTAGCAAGGAGAGGGCAGCAACCCTCTCCCAAATTTGGGTGAGGGTCACCCGCCAAATCTTAGTCTATGTGAGGGCTGCTAGACCTACGCGATGGCTAGCGACCCTTGCCCAGATCGGGGAGAGGGCCGCTACCCTCTCCCATCTCTGGCGAGGGCTATCGCCTCTAGTTGGCAAGGGTCGCTGGCCCTCACTTAGGCGCCAACAACCTCACTGGTCATCGCCACCAACCCACCAACGATGGGGCGACGGCCACAAATGGGAGTCTCCCTCTAATGTGTCCCTTTTTTTTTTTTTTTTAGTTTGTAAAGAAAAAAACATAATAAATTAAAAGACGAAATTGCCCTAATTTAAAAATCGATATAATTATTTCCACCTCACTGGTCATCGCCACCAACCCACCAATGATGGGGCGACGGCCACAAATGGGAGTCTCCCTCTAGTGTGTCTTTTTTTTTCTTTAGTTTGTAAAGAAAAAAATAATAAATTAAAAGACGAAATTGCCCTAATTTAAAAATCGATATAATTATTTCAAGTCGCTTGTTTGAAAGAAAATCCACTCCATGTCCTTATTTAAGAAAATAAGGATATTTGACTTTTATTTGAAATAATGTTATTTGCTTTATTTCAAAATAATGGCGGCTTTGAAGCTTTTATTTGGAATTTTTGCTCGTATCACACAAATATAAATTTGGAATTTGTAATGTCACAAGAAAAAGTTTAAGATAAATAGCATAATTTGAAGTTTTTGATGTTATAAAAAAATTCAGATGTGTGTGTGTATGTTATAGTGAGAATAGTTTGAGATTTTTGGTAACTTTTTCCTTTCTTTTATTTGATTTGTTGTCCAATACAAAGGCAAAAAAATCCATTGAATTTAATTATCTTATACTTATTTTTAGGAGATGCAAACCTTTAAATTCTAGTCTTTCCCTCTCTAAAACTTTTCTTCGTCTCTTCCTCATATGAAGGGGACGAATTTGATCTAGATCTCTCCCTTCCCTCCGAGTTCCTTTTCCTTTTATTACCTTTCATTTCTTTTCTAATTCTCCTGATCTAGTTTTAGATCTGGGAGCTTTGCTCTCTCGATCTTATGTTTGGGAGCATTTCTCTCCAATCTAATTTTAGATTTTGGAGTTTTAATAAATAAGTGTGCCACCTCTTGTTTCAATAGTGTTCACAGTAGTTTCGGTATGAACTCTGTGCTTGTTCAACGTATTTTCATTCAAAGTCTTGACACTTCGCATTGACTACAGGGCTCGCTCTCACAAGTGTTAGACCTAAGATTTTTTAACATATTTATATTGTTTTCGTACGGTGATGGTGTTGAGGACGCTGAACCTAGGCGCACACCACCAAAAGGCAAAGCCATAATTACATATGAAGATCTTGACGTGTGATTATCACCAATGGTGTTGTATGATTCAGTGACTGGCCGCCGATTCTTTTGCTTAGATCAAATTACGGATATGTTCGTGAAGGACAAGCTTGTGATGATTTCTATCAACCATGCTCCGATGAAACGCTTGATTTCTAATTTTTTGTTTATTTTGGAGCTTTATGGTTTACTTTGTTATTGTGACTTTTGAGATTCCCTTTCATGTATCGGTTTGGTAATGAATGGAAATTTCTTTTTGACAAAAAAAAAAAAAAACTTTAAATTCCGGTCATAGTGCATCTATTGCAAAGTCTAACCATACTTGATTATTGAAATCAAAATCAAGTGATCCGATTGCAAAATTCAATAAAAATTCAACGAATTTGATTGAGAATTACAACGTAAATTAGTCCCCCATTTTCTCGGTTTCTAACTCTACTGATGCACTTGGCCTTCCGTGTATATCTGATTTTCTATATGCGATCTTCCAAAGTCAGTATCAAGCCATGTAAGATTTACACGCCTGCCAATCTAATTGCAAATCATACTTCGCGCGAATCGTGTCGGCCGCATCATGGGTGTCCATTTCGCTTTTCTACCATCATCGAAAGAATCCACAATGGGACGACGACCCTTGGATCAATTGGGACCGGATGCAAATCGTGCGGCAAGATTCGAGAATCCAAGCCAAAGGAGAGAAAAAAGAGGGGCACGGCGAAAGGGACATCCATTGTTATCCAAGGGAGGAATTTTTGGCACCATTTATTTTATCCAAAGGACTATGACATTTGTCCATACACGTTACTTTCCTTTGTCTAGGGCAATGTGACCATCACATCTTTTCTTATTTGCTCTTTCTTTACATTGACCGTGGTTAGGCCCACTGTATAATTTCAATCCCGTTGGCACATTCATAGATTCATCACCCCCATGGTCCATGAATTGAACCCTCGTAAAGGAAATGTTCCATCATATCATTCAATCAATTCAAACCATATGCCAACCTTTCATGGTTGCCATGAAGTTTCCCAATTGGAGATTTTTCATCCCTCGAGCTTTCAAAGTCATTTAGCACCACCACATGTTCTCTACTTTTCTTTCCTTGGTCACAATTTTTAAAGGTGGGCTCCGACCTAATCTGAAAAGACGGTGGATTTTTCCTGGGTTTCGAACTTGTAAAATTGTAAAAGAAACTCACATCGATTCCAACAAATTTGCAGTTTCTTTTCACCTGTAAATTCAAGTTCTTAGATGAGATTTCCTAACATGACATTAGAGTCTCACATGTGCAGTCCTTGTTAGCTTAGATAAGTTCAAACTTTTTTGGGGTGAATTTTCTAATAAAGGCAATCACCCAATTCGATCTTAATCATTCGGAAGGATGATGGGCTAATTGTCGCGTGTTTCTAATGTTTTGCTACGTGTTGATTGATGACAATTATTATCTTATCAAAGGCAGAGATTGACCGAGTCAATATGTATGTCCTCGATTGATCAGAGCATCACTCATCGTTGAACCATTAGAAAAATTGGAATCGGTGCGCACCCAATATGACGTGACTGTGCTTCGTGCTCCGCGCTCCTCCCAATAACGAAACGTCAACAAGCTGCTTTCGAACACGTCGTGGTTAGTAAGTATAGAAATCGATCGGCAGGAGATAAATCAAAGTCACCGCTAATAAAAAAAACTAAACGATTCCAACCTAATTTTTTAAATTAGAATCGAGCCATTCACACGTAATCTTGTAATCACCCAAAAAAAAAAAAAAAAAGTTACTAATTGACGACCTATATTACTTGTCGCTTTTTCAATTTTTGAAATGGAGAAGACAATCGGAACGGGACGACTTTTGAGCTTCTTGCCGTTTATCCAAGATTCGTGGACTAAGGAGGATGGTTATTAATTGCATGATTGGAGATTAGTGCATGTTTCAAGTGCCCCAAATTCGGCCGATTTGATTGGATTATGTAATGGTGTGTGTGGAGATCTTGTGTATGTCTTAGGCCCTTGTTTTCGTTTGCTCAAATGGAAAACAGGAGGTTGAAGATCACTATGGAAGACTTTATCTCGCGTCATTAAAGTTGTACCCAGGATGAATTAAAAAGGCTCATGTCTCTTTTGCATCGTTGAATCGAACTATACCGAAAACAAAACGAATAGGATTGGACTTCACAAGGACTCTCAAAGAAATTGGCGAGAGACAAGTCATCGGACATCACGTCTATTTTGAGTTTCTCTCAATAGACCATAAGCATGTTCCAGTTGCTGTATTCGCATACTAATTCTCTCACCCATCTTACAATTTCAACTTTTAGGTCAAATTCCTTGACATTGTAACATATCTTCGATCAAATCTCCTCGCATTCATCTTTGTCTGGTCGTTTCGTGCGTTGTTGCTTATGTATCCTTGTTGAACTAACTCGAAACTTTCTCCATTTGCCTCTAGAATCCATCGAACGTGCAAGTTTCAATGGATATCAAACCCTTTCCTCCACTAACAAGGAGGAAAAGGGTTGAAGAGACTATGGTCCTTTTGGTGGCCTACGAGATAGGACAATTGGACATTTGGTTGGCTGAGAAGCTCCTGACCATTGTCTCGATGCATCGGGATTCGAAGAACGGTTGTTCTAGACATGCGAGTAAATCCGGATGTCCCTATTGACACGACTGATTCGCAATCGATCGTTCAATGCGATTCACATGCCACACATAAGCACCGGCCCCCCTTTGGTCCACCACCATCCTCAATCATGGCCACAGTCGACTTAACTACGAGTCTCTGGTGATCCGTAGGTCAGAAATTGGAAACAAATCCATCAACCCAAAGGCAAGGTACGTGAGACTACGAGAAGAATAGACAAGCGGGGTCTGATTAACAGATCCAAGCAAGTTCGCCGCGCAACTCGTGGAAAATTCACGGAGTGCGAAGAGCGCTCCTCGAAACGGGTGGCTTGATGGTTCGAAATTGATCGAGAACTCCAATGTCGGGAGTCGGGGAGTCGAAGGTTCGTGTCTCGGAAGAGTTTCTATTGGGCTCAAGCAGGCATCGACCTGCATAGTCAGGTTTGACGTAGCGAGATCCATCGTCATGAATCCCGTGATCTCACCCCCTTTTCTGCCTGACTGTTTAACAAGACAAGATGAAACATAAAAGTCGGTCAATTTAGTAGTACTCGATTGTCATTCTCATTAGTTTACTTTTAAGAAAAAAGGAGCACATGAAAGATCTGAAAAGCTGTTGGGAACCAAAGATCAAACATCCTGGAGCTATAATTTCGTGCAACTAACGTCCAACTAATGTAGACAAACAGTAACACCTAGAGCGGGTGGGTATGTGTTTTCGAAAAACTTGATAAAATATTGTGGAATTGAAGGTGCCAAGTTAGACAAAAGCATGACTAGAAAAAACAGAGTGCTGATATATGCAACGTTCCTATTACTTGAACATAGAGAACAATGCGTTTAGAGCTCAGAGTGGTTCAACTTGATATAAGTCAGTCCGGTCTCCTATATTAACAGCCTATTAGCTGGATTCCAATGGTAAATCATTGAGAGGTTATAGTTGTAAGTGCTGCTTGTATTCAAGACCTTCTCCTTGAAGTTGGTGCTGTGTATATCTAAGCAGATAGATCTCACTATCTCACAACTAACTTATTGCACTACTAACACTTCTCAAAAGATTATAGTATGAAGGTCACCAAAGACAATAGGAAAGTATGCAATCATGAACTCTTGATTTATATCACATTTCGATGCCTTAGTCTTCTTTTATACTCATCATCCAAACTTTTTGTTGGACAATCTTCAATATCATCGATCTCCAATCTAATTGTTGAACAATTGTTGAGAAGATTAGAGTAATTGTTGAGGTCGATCTATTAGAATTTCCATAAATTTGGTCATCCATACAATTAAATCTCGGTTCCCAAAAATAGAGAATTTTAGTTGTGCAACGAAGCTTGCCTTTAGGATGATTTGATAATCAATCAAGATCTCACTTGATTGAATATATTGCATAGATAATTTTGGTCAATCACAATCTTCTAAATTAGGAATACTAGATCACTAACTTTCAATGTGTGAGATAAAATATCTCAAAATAATAATCTTGAAGCACGTGCCAAAGTTGTTGTCACAGATAGTATAGGAGTTCTGCTTATATTCATAGTAACAAGTTATATAATTAATTCTTTCGTTGTCTGATGATATCTGACTTTAGCAAGGCCTTTGCCTAATTTTAGCTTTCGCAGTATTCTGTTGATATCCACTCAGTATACCGTTGATATGCATACAATATGCTCTTGATATCCAACTTACACAGGCTTCTACTAATATCCAACACTAGTTGTTATTGGCTTCCCGATTATATTCAATTGTTCTTCTCAAGATAATTTAACAATGATGGCGATGTACATTTTGTAGACTTAAAATCTTGATATTCTCAAGTCTATATGAACTTCCCAAAGGTTCTTCCAGTCAATTAGAGACTCTTCACTGATCATTTCAAAGATTATTTAAATACGGATATTAGTTGAAACATGACCAAGTCTTGCATTTATCAAAATTGATATAAATTATAGATAATTTTGTCAACTTCAAAACATATTAAGAGATTTTCTCAACACTAACAGCTCGACGGTTCTTGGACACAAGATTGTTCTGTCCATTTTAGGATGTTTTTCTACATCCAAATTCTTGCACCATTCAGATGTAGTGTTGAGTCCCCAATCGTTCATCACCTTTCGATTTAGAGATTGACAAATTCACCGAAAGGATACGCGTAGAAGCAAAGAGAAGTTTTAACCATAACGGTATATCCGCAGACCATACAAAACATGCGCGATTCGGCTGCATCTACCTATCTATATCCCACCTAAAGTGAATCACGAGAACCTTGTTCGAGAAAGATAACTCGCTTGTGCGTTCTTGTCTTGTCGGTCTCCACTCTTGGCGCCCTACCAAGACCATTGTATTGTACCAGCAAATTCAATGCCCTTTTCATGGGGGTCACAGATGAATGCCGGTGCCATTGTGGATACGCAAAGTTCGAGTACAGTAGTAAGTGCAAAAAATTAATGGAAGTGGGTTTCAGATTGGCTCCAGATACGGGCCGCAAGAGCACACATGTCAACGTCTTGGTGAAATTGGGCATCTCGTCCGGGCGCGTGATCCTACGATCGTTCAGCTCTAGAGGCATTGGACCATGATGGGTCGGTCCAAGTACGAGGCCGAGTCTTTCATAATGACCTCGAAGAGATCTCATGGTCCAAGCCCATCAAGCTGTTTCCACGATTCCTAGCAGAAAATCATCCAGTCGAAGACTTACGGCGATGGGGAATTCACGTGCGACCCAATTCCCTCCCATGCAGACAATTATGTCTGAAAAACGTATTGTATGACAGGAAGTTCCCTCAAACTTTGTTTAGCAGGAATTGATCCACCAATGAAATATCTTTTACTTTTTCGGCTTTTAGTTAAGGAAATCAAATTTTTGTACTAACTTCAAACAGAGGATATCTCATACAAAAGAAACTCAATTTCTTCAATTGGAATAGTGCTCTGCAATTTTAAACTAAGTCGGAATTTAATTGACAGTATGATCCATAAATTACAGACTTGATGACATAATGGGATGCAAGCAAACTATACTGAAATTTAATTGACAACATAGCTTGAGAACTTAAAAGTATAACATTAGAATTTGATTGACGATGTAGCACCAAGATAAAGATACATGCCCAAATGTAATCGGTGATGTGAATCGGAAAGCTATAGCTACGAAAATTTAAAGTACGATAAAAAATAATAATAATTGAAATATAACATTTTGTTTTGATTTGTATGGGTCATTCCTTGTGGGCGAATGATAGTATTTATAATGGTTAATGGTAATTGTTTTTTGATTATTCCTAGTGGTTACGATCTCCCAAGTAACTCTTGCTAGTTATCTCCATGTTTCTAAATTTCACGTGTACAAATTGCTCCATGACGTGGCCCTTTGTAATCAATGTATACTTCACGATCTCTCTTCTAGGTAGTAACTACCTTTTCTTAAAAACGAAAAAGGTGTCTTTGACTTCAACCTACCCATTGGATGACTTGGTCTTCAAACAATAACTGTTCCCTCCAAAATTGTGCCTCTAGTCTCACTTGATTCATCGGACGGCTTGGTTTCCGAACGGTAACGGTTTCCCTCCAAAAACAGTGCACTTGTGGTCTCATCAATCTTAAATTTCAATATAGTTTGTTGACATTCTTTTAATAAATATTGCTAATGTTCATAATAGCAATTATATGTGATTCGTTGGTACTTTTCGACAACTGAATAGGTGGCGTCAATGAGCCTCATTGTTAATCAATAAATATCGATCCCATACTCATCAATAAGTTAGTACACTTGTATTAATACCCACATGGAATGCACATGACCGTCCATACCAAAGTTATGTGATGGTCACGTGCTTGCGCTAGACTAGTCATATTTTGGGTGTCAACAAACTTAAGATTTGTTCGTTTCGCGAAAAATATCATGTTTCCGGAAAACATTTTCCTAGAAGTCATTTTCCAGGAAAATAACTCATTTTCTCAGTGTTTCGGCTAAATCTAAACTTTGAGTGGAAAATATTTTCCACCGTTAGTTAGCTAATTTAATTATTTGAGAAAAATTATCAAAAATTGAATTTTAATATTTTTAATTGACCAAAAAATTAGTTTTATTTTTTTATATATATATTTTTTAAAATGAATTTTTAATTATTTGTATTTTAAAAAAATCGAAATTATTATTATTATTTATTTTTCTTTTTCTTTCTTTTTCTTTAACCTCCTCCTTCCTCTTCCTTCTTCCTCCTCCTTCCTACGTCGCCGCACGCCTAACAATGGTTGGCTGCCCGGCGGCTGATCAAGACCCGGTTGCTAGATCCGGCGAGCTTGAGGCTCAGCCGATCTCGCCGAGCTTGCCAGAGTTTCGCCGGTCTCTGGCGAGCTGCGAGCTTGCCGGATCTAGCGGTGAAGCTCGGGCTCCTGATCTAGGTGAGCTCGAGCTCCGCCACCAGATTCGGCGAGCTCACAGCTCACTAGAGCCCGGCGAACCTTTGGTGAGGCCTAAGCTCCGCCCCAGGTCGGCGAGAGCTCCGCCTCGCCCAATTTGGCGAGGCTCGAGCTCGGCTTTGCCAGATCGGGCTAGGTGGAGCCTTGCTGGCGTGGGGCAAGGCTCGAGCTGGCTTGTGGTTGCAGCCGGTCGCTGGTTGCCGTCGTGGCCGGCGATCGGCCAAGGCTAAGGAAGAAAGATGAAAATGAAAGAAAGAAAAGAAAAAAAGAAAAGGAAAAAAAGAAAAAGAAAGCATAAAAATAAAACAAAAATGTGTTAATGAAAAGAAGAAGTTATAAAAAATATTTTCTTGGAAGTCATTTTCCGTAAAACGAACGGACCCTTACACGTCAAACAACATGTTTTAGCAAAACTGTGCTGCTGAGATGGCCATTACCGTCTCCTCTCATAGCGGCAAGCTTTTCTCCTTTGGACACCCCTCCGCGGGTGCAGTCCTAAGACAGGTTTGAGCATCCAGACACGGCAGGCTCAAGCAACTGAAAGCCGAACAACCAATGTGCAGATGTGCTCGAGCAACCGAACGCTGCATGGAAACGGGCAAAAGAGCCACAATATGTCAAGACTCGAGAAATCCGAAACCTTAGCTTCGAACAGTTCATGGTATTAAAGAAGGCGCCGACAAGATCTCGAGGTAAAGGTGGACAAGAGAAGGGATGGATGGAGCTCACGGCTTTGGAAGCTTCAAGTTCAGACTCCCTGCCCAAGAGCCATCGACGCCTCAGTCATTAGCCACATGGATGATGAACATCGCGAAAGTGAAGGGTAATTACGTTCGTTCTGTGCATCGCACGCCGATATTTCTGGGGACGATGGCAGCATTTCAGGAAATCCGTGCTCAGCAGCTCAAGGTATAGTGCGATGGAAGAATGGTCAAATATTATAATTGACCTTAGCTAATCACATGATCATAAGTCTTTCTTTATTTTTATCTTTCTGGGCTACCCAGTGGAGCATCCATGCAATTAAGCGTTGCAAAAACAGTCGAGAAGGAGATAGAGTCGGCCTACTTTAAAAAGCGAACGCGAGATCATTTGAGCTCACAGTCCTCTCGCTCCTCTCCTCAGCCACCCTCTCCGACAATGTCATCACCTCCTCTCGTTCCCCTCTTTCTCTTCTTCGGCTTCATCTTAGCCTCCTCGGCCACGGCCACGTCCAAACCAGCTCCGGTCGTATTCCCCATCAAGAAAGATGCCTCCACCAACTAGTACTACACCACCCTCCAGGTCGGGACTCCCCCCACGTCCATGAACGTGGTCCTCAACCTTGTGGGCCGGTTCATGTGGCTCGACTGCGATGGCTACGAGTCCTCCTCATATCACCCCATCCCTTGCGAGTCCTCTAGGTGCGAGGCCACCGGCGGAGGGGGCTGCACCTTCTGCTTTGCCCCCGCCAGGCCCAGCTGCACCAACGACTCGTGCCTTATCTACGTGGCGGCCCCGTTCGTGGAGGAGATGACGTCCTCGAGAAAATATTGGGTAGGTTATACACTCCACGTAGGCGAAATGTACCACCATACAAAAGTCAACACATGGCAAATTCGGGCCTACCTGTCAGCGTCCACTCTCTCCGTTAACTCCGTCTCTCTCCCATTTACTCTCTCTCTCTCTCCTCCCCTCCGTTTCTGCGCACAACTCTCTCTCCCCCTCCTCTCTTACTTCTCTTTTTTCGAGAAAATTTCCCTTGTTAGTCTGACACACGCAAGGGAAAAGACAAGAAAAGCAGAGAGAGAGAGAGAGAGAGAGAGAGAGAGGTGGGAAAGAAGAAAAGAAAAAGCGAGGGAGAAAGTCTTGTTCTTCGATCTTCTTCTTCGGTCATCTTCAACCAAGTATCCCCACTCCGACGCCGTTGCTTCCCCCCTCTTGCAGTCTGTAGTAGTATTTTAGCTGGTACGTCCATGATGAGGTACGATTGGAAAGACTAATGGAGGGGTGCGAAGGGAGACGTATAAAAGCCTCTCGAACACAACCGTTGAAATGTTGGCAGATCATTTGCACCAGTTTTCTCTCCATTTTCTATCAAGAAATAAGAAAGCATTTTAATTTCAATTTTTGCAAGAACAATCGACATTTACGCCGTGGAAATCGGGTGTTTTCCTTGTGATTACATCCAGACCAACGTGAGGTATTGTTGTTCATGATTCATCTGCAATTCAGTGTTCGTTCCAGGGCTATTTGCTGTTTGCGCATCGGAATCAAGTAAGTCGACTTCCGCCAACATGAATTCCTTCATTGGTATCAGAGCCCGATCGTAGTTTCTGCCTTGTTTTTTATTGAATTTTCTAGTACATCATTTGATATCGAGATTAAGAGTATGATATCTACACTGGTTGGATGTTTATTAATCGAAATTGATATGTGAATCGTCGAAAAATCGAACCAAAGTGAAGAACGGGTTCGAGGTCGCGTGCATCCGTGCGGTTTTGGCCAATTTTCGAAATATTTTTTTGGCCAAAATCAACTTTTGAATATACAAGGTGAAAGAGCTCGTCGAGACGAGTCCGGCGATGGGTCGATCGCCGCCGGAAGACGCTAGACGCGCCCACACGCGCGGCCAGAAGCCGCTGCGCGTGGGCGCCACGCACTTGAAGCGCTGGCAAAGCCAGCGCGTGCGCCACACGCGCCGGTCGGCGAACTGGCATGTGCGCGACGCGCGCTGGCCGACGAATCGGCATGCGCTGGTCGGCGAACCGGCACGCGCCGGCCGGCGAACCGGCACGTGATGACGTCACTGTGACGTCATCCAACGGTCGGTAACCGTTTGGATGACGTCAGCGCTCCGACCCATCGACCCAACCCGACCCGACCGATTGTTGACCGGTCAACCGGTCAATGGTTGGACCGGTTGGACCGGCCAGGAGCCATTTGGCTCGCTGGCGCGTGCGCCACACGTGCCGCGCACTCAGGCGGCGCGTGTAGGTGCGTGCGAGCTCCGATGGGAGCGTGGTCGGCGGCGTTTGGTTCGTATGAGTGTCCTCTACACTGTGGTATAATTATTTTATATTTTTGAATTTTATAAATGTATGAAAATGCGTAGGAAATCCTATGTACGCGTATTTTTGGGGTTTAATGCATAGTTTATTCATTTGTAGCTTGTATTTTCTTGTGTTTTAGAAAATACAGTAGCTAGCTTGTGTGGAAATGATATCATATATGCTGTGTAGAGCTTGGTTCGATGATATCATGTATATAGTTTGATATACTTGCAATTATCTAGCTACTAGAAAATTCGAATAATGGCAGGAAATCCATTACATGTTGAATTGCGATTATGATTATAGTTGAAGCATGATTGTTGTTTATACGTTGGTTATTGTCATGCTATATTTTTTTTGTATTAAGGAAAAATGTAGAAATTACATAAGGTCATGTAATTATTTTTCTTAGTGGGAGTTCGTAGGTTGGTAGAATTTGAAAGAGTTCTCACCTAGAACTTAAAATTTGCGCAAATTAAACTAATTAATGATAATAGAACAATTGTACATAGAAGTTGATTGGGAACATGGTGAACTTTTGTTTCTGTGTCTTTTGTTGAATTATCATTAATTTAGTTTGTTTTTGCTGCAAATTAAATATGTGTGTTACTCTGGAAAATGTGCTAGTATTGATTCTGCGTTTATTATGTCAATGTGTTATAGCAATTGATTATGGCTTCGGCATCCAAGACCATTGTGGCTGACCTTAATAAGGGTGAGAAGCTAAACAGTGACAATTATGATATTTGGCACCGAAAGGTTCAGTACATCCTTGAGGAGCAAGAGGTTTTGGAAACCCTCAACCACACCATGGATCAACCTGAGCATGGAACTTCAGCTCAACACAGGAGAGATCTGAAAACTTATCAAGCTTGGAAAAAGAAAAATAGCATTGCTCGCATCACATTGCTGAGCTGTATGCAAGATGATCTCATGTGTGAGTTTGAAAGTTATGATAAAGCTCAAGCTATGTGGGTTGCCTTGAAATATAAGTTTGGGGGTACATCTGCCACTAAGCTGAGGAGACTCACCATCAAGTTTGACACATTCCGAAAGCGCCCAAATGTAACGATGAGGCAGCATCTTCGGGAGATGTCAAACATGATCCGTGAGCTGAAGACGGCAGGTCACTCCCTTATTGATGAACAGCAAGTTCAGGTTGTTATAAGGTCTCTTCCTGACAATTGGGAGCATATGAAGATCAATATGACGCATAATGAGAATATTGTCACTTTTGATGATATTGCGCATCATTTGGAATTAGAGGATGAGCGCCTAGAGGCTGCGAGATCCTCTACCCATGCTTATGTTGCTGAATCGAGTTTGCGCAAGGCTTCGGGCTTCAAGCGCAAATGGAATTCTCAATTTAACAACAAAGGGAAAAGGACTGATCAGGCACCTAAGAGGGCTAAGACCTTCCGACACAAGAAGCGTGGTGGAAAGAAGGACAAGGCCAAGATGGAGTGCCACAATTGTGGCAAGCTGGGTCACTTTGCTCGTGAATGTACTGAGCCGAAAAAGGTACCCTATTACTCCATTACTTTAAGTAATGCTTTTGTTTCTAGTACTGTTATGCTTGCTGAAACTCATCCAATGTGGACTGTAGACTCAGGAGCAACAGACCATGTAGCTAGAGACCGAGAAGCATTTGTGGAGTATCGTCGGATACCGCCTGGAAGAAGATGGATATATGTTGGAAATAACTCAAGAGTTGAAGTGAAGGGTATCGGCACATGTAAATTAATCTTACGTGGTGATCGAAACCTATTCCTGCATGATGTCCTTTATGCTCCAGATATTCGACGAAACTTGGTCTCTATAGTTGTTCTTCTTAGCTTAGGTTATGTATTGAATTTCCATGGTGATTGTGTTGACATTATGTATGGAACAGTTTATTATGGTTCAGGTTATGTATCGAATGGTTTTATGGTGTTAGACATTGACTATGATCAGTACAATGTTAATGTTGATGGTTGTTTTTCTTTAATTGCATCTTCTAATAACGTTGAGATTGATGCAAGTACTTGGCATGCTAGATTAGGTCACATTGGATTTCAAAGAATGCAAAGATTAGCTAGAGAAGGCCTTTTAGGGTCACTCACTAATGTTAGTCTATCCGTATGTGAACATTGTCTAGCGGGAAAAGCAACTAGAAAATCATTCGGTAAAGGGACTAGAGCTGAATTTCCATTGCATCTCATACATTCTGAAATTTGTGGTCCTTTGAATGTGAGGGCGAGGCATGGAGCCTCATATTTCATCACTTTCATAGATGACTTCACACGTTTCGGTTATGTCTTTCTGATCTCCCATAAGTCAGAAGCATTAGATTGCTTTAGACAATATATAGCGATGGTAGAGAATCAATTGAACAAGACAATAAAGGCATTGAGAACCGATCGTGGACGTGAGTATCTATCGGAGCAATTCAAGGCTTTTTGTGATGAAAAGGGAATTGTACGACAATTGACTATTCCTGGTACTCCACAACAAAATGGGGTAGCTGAGAGAAGGAATAGAACCCTATTGGAAATGGTTAGGTCTATGATGGCGCAAGCAAATTTACCTATCTCCTATTGGGGAGATGCGTTATTGACTCGCCGCCTATATACTTAACCGAGTGCCCTCAAAATCGGTCACTTCCACCCCTTATGAATTATGGACTGGTAGGAAACTAGACTTGAGTAGTCTACGTCCATGGGGATGTGCAGCTTATGTTCATGATTCTTCCCATAAACATGGCAAATTAGGTCATAGAGGGAAGAAATGTATCTTTATAAGATATTCCGAACACTCAAAAGGGTACGTGTTCATAGGTGAACAAGCTGATGGAAGTGTGACCGAAATGGAGTCACGAGATGTCACGTTCTTGTAGAACGATTTTCCTAATAGAGGTGGGATTGATAAGGATTTCCAATTATATGAGATGGAAGATCCTAATAACACACCCACTAATGTTGTAGAGAGAAATGAAGATTTACCTCAACACATAAGACCTAGTGGGAGTGTTGCATCGCCTGATGAATTGAATTCAAGAGAAATTCAATTGCGTAAAAGTAATCGTAAAAGCATTCCCCGTCGTCGTTTTAAGATTGAAGGGGAAGCATTTATGATTGCTCAAAAGGACGATGCCGAGCCTAAGACTGTTCAAAAGGCTCTCTCATCCTCTGATAAGGAAGAATGGAGAAAAGCTTTGGAAGATGAAATGGAGTCAATGAGGGCAAATCATGTCTGGGACTTGGTTGATCTATCACCCAATCGCAAAACCATTGGAAACAAATGGGTCTTCAAGATTAAGCGTAAGGTGGATGGATCCATTGAAAAGTATAAGGCTCGCCTTGTGGCAAAATGTTATACTCAACAAGAGGGTATAGACTATGAGGAAACTTTTTCACCAGTTGTAAGGTTTGCCTCAATACGCCTTATTCTAGCCATCGTTGCACATTTGGACCTTGAATTACATCAAATGGATGTAAAGACGGCATTTCTCAATGGAGAATTAGATGAGGAAATCTATATGAAACAACCAATAGGTTTCATAGCTAAAGGTCAAGAGCATAAAGTTTGCAAGCTTCATCGCTCAATATATGGTCTTAAGCAATCATCTAGACAGTGGCATCTTCGTTTTCATCAAGCCATAACCACTTTTGGTTTCACGATGATCGAGGAAGATCACTGTGTATATGTCAAGCGGTCCAAAGATAAATTTGTGATTTTATCACTTTATGTGGACGATATTCTGTTGGCTGGAGATGACAAGGTTTTGGTTATCACCATAAAAGAATGGTTGTCTTCTAATTTTGAAATGAAGGACATGGGAGAAGCTGCTTATATATTAGGAGTTAAGATCGAAAGAGATCGATCAAGGAAACTCATTACTTTATCACAAGAGTCTTATATTATGAAGATTCTTGAACGTTTTAATATGCAGCACTGTAATCCCATTGATACCCCTGTCATGCAAGGTGAAGGCCTAAGTACTGAGATGTGTCCTAAGACTACAGAAGAATTTAAAGCAATGGAAACCGTTCCTTATGCTAGTGCGGTCGGAAGTTTGATGTATGCCATGATGTGTACTCGACCCGACATATGTTATGCCGTGGGATTGGTGAGCCGATATCAATCAAATCCCGGTCAAGCACACTGGAAAGCAGTGAAGAGGATCTTAAGATACTTGAAGGGCACTATGGACTATCGACTTTGTTATCAAGGGAGTGATTTACGGCTATTAGGCTATTCAGATGCTGATTGGGGTGGAGACCTGGATGAGCGTAAATCGACTTCTGGATATACGTTCTTGCTCAATGGAGGTGCAATTTCTTGGAATAGCAAGAAACAGACATGCACGGCCTTGTCTACGATGGAGGCAGAATTTATTGCATGTTCTGCTACAGTGCAAGAAGCAGTCTGGCTAAAACGTTTCTTGGAAAATTTAGCCACTGTCACTGAGGTTCCAAGACCGGTGATAGTTTATTGCGATAGTCAAGCAGCCATTGCCTATGTGAAGGATCCCAAGTATCATGGAAGGACGAAGCACATTGACATAAAGAACAACTTCATCAGAGAAATTATAGCGCAGAAAGAAGTAATCCTACAATACGTTTCAACCAATAGAATGGTTGCTGATCCATTTACGAAGGCTATTCCTAGAGACATATTCTTGACCCACATGATGTCACTAGGATTGCGTAGAATGTGATATATGTTATTGTCGAGGATTATTGGTTTATGTATTTGTGAACATATGTATTGTACTTGTTTGTTTATTAGTGAATTGATATTTTATCAATAAGTACGAATACACTATGAGACTAGCATTACACACATATATTATTGGAAAGTATGTCAGTAGGCAATGATTGGCTCACTCACACGAGCAATCGCCTCAAGTGCTATAGATAGCACGTTGAGATGAGACGTTATGTACAAATAAATGCTGAGGAGCAAGTTTAGTACATAAAATGATATGTCGCCTTGATTAGAGTCAAGATGAGGTCTGTGATTTATTTATAATACGACCGAACATGATAGTCCCATAATCATGTATGCCTGTAAGATGCCGGATGCGAGTACTTAATTGGGCGCTATAGGAAGCGAGCTAATTTAGCACTCGAGCTAAACATGAGTACGTGAGAAGCACGTGACTATGTTTAGGCTAAGATTCGTATAGTGGATATAATTAATAAATGACATACGCTCTTATAGAAAGAGAAGTCCACTATAACATGTAATTCATACTACATGTGCATTGTACGACCGACAAGGGAAGGTGAGTAAAATTATCCCTATTTACTCTTCGTGTGAGTCCTTGAGGTAATTTATAATTTACCTCATTTTGTGCCCTATGTTACTTCGACTATGTTCTCGAAGTGAAAGATCAATGTTGCTACTTTAGCATGTTATCGGCGGTCATGAATGGATATGGCCTTATGGGACGTGTCTAGGAAAGCAGTTGTTCTGAAATAGAGAGAGACATGAGTGCGAAGGAAGACTATTGTTGTTTTACATTTATCACATGTATTTATTGGTCGACCAATTATATCGTCCTTATGTGGTTGCGGATATAATTGTAAATACATGGTGTTTTGAGTATAGTCAAGTATAGCCTTTAAGGGATATGTATACTTGGACTGATGTAACAAAATATGTCTCGGGGCACTTTGTGAGACATCGATTGTCTATTTCTTTTCGGGGTTGTAGCCATTATGTCATCCCTAACAGGTGCATAATTTGAGCTCCCAAGTGCAGGTGTACTCACTGGTCGCACGGCTTATTTGCCAGTATGAATTGTTTTGTAAAGTTGATGAATGTTGAATGCTTTATATTCTTGATAGAGTGCTATCAAGGCCATTATGTCCGAGTGGGAGATGTAGTAGTATTTTAGCTGGTACGTCTATGATGAGGTACGATTGGAAAGACACTAATGGAGGGGTGCGAAGGGAGACGTATAAAAGCCTCCCGAACACAATTGTTGAAATGTTGGCAGATCATTTGCACCAGTTTTCTCTCAATTTTCCATTAAGAAATAAGAAAGCATTTCAATTTCAATTTCAATTTTTGCAAGAACAATCGACATTTACGCCATGGAAATCGGGTGTTTTCCTTATGATTGCATCCAGACCAACGTGAGGTATTGTTGTTCGTGATTTATCTGTAATTCAGTGTTCGTTCCGGGGCTATTTGCTGTTTGCGCATCGGAATCAGGTAAGTCGTCTTCCGCCGACATGAATTCCATCACCTCGCGAAGTCGCTCTTCCGCACTCGGCTCCTCGTCAGACCCAGCAGCATCTTCACCGTCTCCAACGAAGGCGATGAGTACTTCATCGACATAACCGCCATCAAAATCGACTCCGCTCCGATCACCTTCAACTCCTCGATCCTCGCGATCGACTAGGACGGCACCGGGGGGACTAAATTCGGCACTCTTACTCCGTACTCTCGTGCTCCATACACGTTCCTTCACTCGGCCATCTTCAATCCTCTGGTGGAGGAATTCACGAAGAAGGCGACGGACAGGAAGATCAAGAAGGCGACCCCGGTCGCCCCGTTCGGGGCTTGCTTTGATGCGAGGACAGTAAGGAGTGGGGTGGTCGGCCTAGACGTGCCCGCGATCGTGCTGGTGCTCCGGGGCAACGCACAGTGGAGAATCGAAGGGGCGAACTCGACGGTGAGGGTGAGCAAGGACGTGATGTGCCTGGGGTTTCTGGACAAAGGATCGGGGGCGGGCGCCGCCATCGGGATCGGGGGTCACCAGATGGAGGACAATCTGTTGGAGTTCGACGTGGGGTCGTCGACATTCGGGTTCGGCAACTCGCTTCTCCTTCGGAACTCCAGTTGCTCCCATCTTTGAGCCGTCAATCTGAAGATGATAAGGTCGCCTGGTGTTTTGACATTAATAAAGAACATGTCCTATGAATGATGTAGCGATGGAGCTCTTTCCAAAGGACATAGGGCACCATCTTCGTTTCAATTTCAAACAATGAATCAGAAGAAGAAAACTGAGGGAACATCAACTCTCTTATTAAATCAGATAAATTGTCATGAAATCAGAATTACGCAAACAAGTTATTTCGGATTTGTTTGTTTTGAAAAATTTACGATCAATTTCTTTTTTCATTTTCCGGTATTTAGATCGCTAAAGAGAATAAATCAATGAAAATAGCTTCATTTCTTAAGAACTAGAGCATGTTTCAACTTATGATTGGACCTTAGCCCCAAGTCCTTTGGTTGGGCAAACCAAGAACTCCGATGCTTTGCCCTGGGTCCCTGGCTGGCCAAGCTAGGGACATTGGCTCCTTGCCCTGGAATAGGTGACCGAATCCTCGAGGCCGAGGTTGGGTCCCCAACGCCTAGGCCTTGTACCCCATCGCTTGTAGTTGAGTCACTTGCACCCGTGCCCTCACCCGAGACCTTAATGGAGGGCTTGGATTCTCGGCTTTCCTAGCTTGAATGTCGGCCCATGCTTGGGTCCCCCATGGTTGAGCCCAGGCTTGGGTCTCTCGAGGATGGGCTCGAGCCCCTGGCATCAGTGCCCAGGTCTTTGACGAATGAGCTTAGGATCAAGCTTCCACACCCAAGATCCAATCCCTTGAGATATCCTATCAACCTTATGGTCTAGAAGTTATTAGATTGTTGAAGAGATTAAATCCCAAGAAATATCTTCTACATAGGAACGAGTTATTTGATTTCTACTTGAAGGGAATCAAATATTTTATTTGAATAATAGATAACTATTGATCCCCGATAACTAATCGCTCTTCAATATTTGTGTTGAAAGTGCACAACAGAAGTCAAATACTTTTATCCGGAGAGTTTGTCAAGAGGAAGCCTAAGTCTGAACTTGTTAACATATTCAGTTAAATTCACTTTCACTCAAAAACTTATGCTAATGAGTTGTGAGCCAACTAGAATATATTGACCATTCTACATCACATCAATTATCCATATGGGATTTCTCTAATACAACCCATCTGTCTAACCTAACAATCTCTCCCTCACATATAAGCTTTGGTATTAAGTTTGCTCTCCTTAATTTAGGTATCCTTATGCAAGAACTTATCTCAACTCGAATCACCAACGCCAAACACTACCTTTGGTCTCTTTCTTTGGACCGAACCATGAAGTTTGTCATTGCACCCACATTACCACACGACAATGCTCACTTGCTCGGAAACCGAATTGATCACCAGATTCCTTCCTTAAGATATTCATTGAACATCAATACACATTAAGAGTGGGCGACAACAACGCTACTTGCCCAAAAACCGAATTTGTCACCAAATTCCTTCTTTGAGATATTTAGCGAACATCAATACACAATAGGAGTAAGCGACCAATTTACCATTGACATTGATATAATTTGTTGGGAGTGCACAGAAGAAATCCAATACTTTCATCTAGTGAGATCGCATGAAGAAGCTCAAATTCAAGCTCGTCAACATGTCCAACTGAACTTACCTTAACTCAAAAGCTTAATCCAATGCATTATGAGCCAATTATGATATATTAACCACTCTACATCATACCAATTCCTCGATATGGGATTTTTCTAGCACAACTCAAATTAGAATCCTTATAATTTGATGACGTAAGGGTGAGTGACGCAGATGAAGAAATGCTTGGAAAGGGATTCCAAAAGATAATGTTATTCAAATAATGAAGTGTAGATTACAATATTTTAGGCACCTATTTATAGAGAGGTCGTCAATTAGGAAATAATCAAATAACTGAAATCAAATAACAAAATCAAGGAAAAGATATTGATAAGGGGAAACTTTTCAAAACGCTACTAGAAAATCTACAAAACACGTCAGAAATCTTTAACATTTCGAAAATCAAGGAAAAGACGTGAATTTGAGATCAAACATCATAAACCATTTGTAACTTTGAAGATCCTGCAATCCTCTTTAATTTGTGGGACCGCCCACTCTTATGATGCTCCAATGTTTCCATATAAGCATCTGCCCGTTGTTCTACATCAGTCTCCTCTACTTTAGAAGAACTCAACCCGAAGTTATTATCAGGATAAATGGGAGTATCTGGATAATGATACTCAAATAGGACTGCTACATTCAATGTCGGGGAGATGTTGAGGTCACCAAGAAGATTAACAACATAGGCACTATCATTGATTTTCTTCACGATTTGATAGGAGCCAACTTTCTTATGCTTCAGCTTGTTATATGTACCGACAAGAAAGCGAACCTTACGGAGGTAGACCATCACTTCGCCACCCTTAGCAAATACTTTGAGGCGACGGTGTTTATCTACAACGGCTTTGTAGACAATGGTGAATGGTGGAAGTTTCCAACTGTTGCTTCACACTCTTGCATCTCCTATAATTTTGTTGCTAAGTTCTTAGCCGCAACACTATATCCTGGGACTTTGAGCAATGACACAAGGTCTGATGTATGTTGTGGCGATCGCCCGTAGATGACCTCAAATGGAGATTTGCCCGTGGAGTGGTTGACGGTGTTGTTGAAAGCAAACTTAGCAAGAGCAAGATATCAGTTCCATTGCTTTGGCATGTCACTATAAATGCACCAAATGATATTCGCCATTGTATAGTTGACAGCTTCAATTTGACCGTTAGTATGGGGATGAAAGGAGTTGCTACACTATAAATCTGTCTCGAATAAGTGCCATAGGATCCTCCAAAAATGACTAAGGAACTTAGTGTCGCGGTAGGTGATAGTTTTGGGTACAACATGCAGGCGAACTGCTTCTCGAAAGAATAAACTCGCAATAGGGGAAGCATCATAAGTCTTTTTGCAAGGAATGAAGTGCACCATCTTGGTGAACCTGTCCACTACCACAAAAATAGAATCCATACCTCGTTGGGTTTGGGGAGGCCCCAACACGAAATCCATTGAAATGTCTACCCAAGGTCTAGAAGGAATAGGTAGAGGGGTGTAAAAACTAGCGTTCTGAGAGTGGCCCTTAGCAATCTAATAGATGTAACACTTTTTCACAAATCATCCGACATTTCGCTTCAGTTGAGGCCAATAATATCGCTATTCAACTAAGGCAACAGTTTTGTCTCACCCAAAATGTCCACTGAGGAAGCCACCATGAAGCTCTTGAATAAGTTGTTCTCGCAAAGAACTGTGAGGAATGCACGACCTATTGTCAAAGAACAAGGAATAGGTATAGGTGGTCAAAGCCCATAATGTCGATGCGCATGGTGACTAGTGTTGAGCGCGATGACTAAGTGCATCAGTGACTTTGTTCAAGTGGCTTGCCTTGTGTCGAATTACAAAGTTGAATTACTCTAAAAAGGAGACGTAACATCCATGCATTCAATTTAGATGCCTTTGACTCTTGATATACTTGAGTGCCGGGAAAAGAGTAGCCCAAGTGCCAAAACTTAGCACTGAGGGATACTTAAGTGTCAAAAGTTATTAAAGTGATACTTAAGTACCACTTTTTTTAAAAAAAAATGAGACACATGAATGCCAAGTCCAGCAAACCCCATTGGAAATCTTATGTGGCAATTTTTTTATTAATATTGCTCGCCTACGTAGCTTGTCGAAGAGCTAACTTAGCAATGATACGCTAAAATGACATCGTTTTGACGCGGATTTAAAATTTAATGCAAATATTAATTAAATTAAATTTAAAACCAAATTAAAAAAAATCCATTACAAAACGGCGAGAGCTAAGCCCTCATCGCGGCCTCCCCGCTGTCGCCGGGAAGGGTCAGTGACGGTGGGGGGAGGGTCGACCTTTGTTGTTAGGCCTTGGCTAGCCAATTGTCGGCGAGGACCTATGAATCCTTGCCCAAATTTGGGGTGAGAGTCGTGCCCCTTCCCTAGATCCAGCGAGAGTCACCGGCCCTCGCTTAGTCGAGCTAAGGGCCACCGCTGGCTGGGTGCAGCTCGACTGGGCAAGGGCCGGCAACCCTCACCGGATTTGGGGGATGGCTGCAACCCTCGCCCCAGATTTGGGCGAGGGCTCGCAAGCCCTCGCTGTTGGTCAGCCGAGGTCCCGAGCCCTAACCAACACTTCCCTCACCGTCACCGACCCTTCTCGGCAATGATAGGGAGGTAGCGGCGAGGGCTCAACCCATGCCTTCGCCGCCTCCTCCTCCTTTTTAAAAAAAAAAAATAATTAATAAAAAGTTATTAATTAAACTAAATTTAAAACTAAAAAAAAAAAGGAGATTGTAGGCGACGAGGGCTGAGTCTTCACCGCGACGAGGGCCGAGTCCTTGCCGCCTGCAATCTTCATCTTCTTTTTCCTTTTTTTTTTTAAATTAATTTTAAAATTAATTTAATTAATATTTATATTACTTATCTACCCACGTTAATAGTAAAATGATGTCCTTTTGCACTTGCCTCGTCGAAAAATTACCACTTCAGTATTTTGGCCAAATTTTCTCACAGTTGGTACTTAACTGATTTATTTTGCTTCAATTTTAGCACTTAAGTGTCACTTTCTTAATTTTTGGCACCTTAGTGTCCCATCGTGCCAAGTTTTGATACTCCAAGGGTCTGAATCTCCTTTAGTGCCTGATGGTTAGTGCTAAGGACAAACTCATCTTGATAATGATAGGGTTGCCAATGCTTAATGGCTCGTACTATAGCAAAGTACTCCTGCTCATAAGTAGACCATTGCTCGCGGATATTATTAAGTTTCTCACTTAAATAAGCAATACGCTTACCTTCCTAGGAAAGAACAACACCAATCCCTGTGCTAAAAGCATCACAGTCCAATTTGAATACCTTTTCAAAATCTGGCAGCATTAGTATTGGTGCCATGGAAAGTTTTTCTTTGATGAGAGCAAAACTGGCTTCCGCTTCATCACCCTAATGAAACTTTCCTTTCTTCAATCACTTAGTGATTGAGGCCATAATGGTAATGAAATTTCAGATAAATTGTCGGTAGAATGTCGCAAGCCCGTGGAAGCTACGTGCCTCCCCAATGGTCTAGGGAGTTGGCTAGTCATGAGTGGGCTAGTCGATCTTCCCACAATGACGACACATAACTCCATAATCGCACTGAAGTCGTTTACTCTTTTTAAGATGTGTGTTGTGATGGCGACGGCTAAAATTGGATCAAGTACTTGGAGAGATCTCCATTCCCCATCTCCACAGGAAAGTTAAGTGTAATCAACAATGTGATTCTAGCTAATTTGCCTTTATAAATCAACGCAAACTGGAATAGGATAATGTAGACAATTATTGAAAAATGTGGAAATATACTAACTTATCCCAGATTCTCACTTAGATAAGACTGTAATTTTATAGTTGTAGTAACTTAGAAGTTCAGCCAAATGTATTTTCAAAAAGAAATTTGACCAAACGGCTTTCAACTTGTTACAACTCTAAGCTTCGCTCAAATTAAACACGTTTTGCCATAGCCATCTAAGCATTAGTACGTTTGAATTCAACTAGACTAGACTGATGATTCAACTTGGATTTTTTGTAGGCTCCCCGCATACTATACCTCGTCGAGTAGGATAATTCACGCTTGGGTTCTACCTCGCTCTATCTTCAGCGGCTAATGCTCTCTAAGAGTCTTTAGGCTTAAGCTTCAAAGACACTAAACTATAATTTAAACAAGTGAATCATATTCGGGAATTGGTGACAAGTCTGACGTATTTCTTTCTAAATTAATCTTATAAATCACACTAAGTAAGTCTAACAAGTTTTTTTGATATATAAGTCGCCGGGAGCACAAGCTCTTTCTACGGGTGGTAAACAGAGAAAGGAAATATGAGTGTTAAACAAGAGCCCCATCTTCAAGAGACCGACTTATCTAGAAGTGTGTTTCGCGTGACAATTTCCTTTTACGTTTTAGCAAATTATGAAGAATGAACATTGATGTCTTTAAAAGAATATACATTTTTTTAATTTGACCTGAACCCGTAAAGTTAGTCACAGACCCATTTATTAATGGATTGGTTGTAATATACCTTAGTTATATTTAGAAAATAAATCATAAATGAATTTAAACATGATATGGATATTAAATGAGTACAACTTATATAGACGCTACCCACCTTTATGTCTTCTTATTCTCTCTCATTTACTAGATCTTATGCTTACTCACTTTGCACTCTCGCCTTATTTTGGATATGACTTTTTGTAAATTGAATTGACTATAAAAGTGTTTTAATAATATAGGTCAAGTTGGGTACGTGTTAAGTATGAGGCATTTGATTTGCATTGTATAAACATAGGTTTATTTAGGTTGGATAATTTTTTACCCAATCCAAACTTGACCTGACCTTATCAGTTTGACAAATCTAATTTGTCCCTTAATGAAAGTCCAATTTCCAAGTTCTCAAAGAAAAATGGCGCTGCAAAAAGCAAAAGTTAAATCCATAGTTAACTCCTTTCTAGGGACATAATTCACTAAATTGAAACGCATAGCACTAATTATGTACATTCAAGATATTTACGTGAGGCTATTCTTCCTGTTTCTCGTGACATGCAATTTTCTTCTTTGATCTTAAAGAAAAAAAAAATAGAGGAATTCGTGCGAGCCTTTGAAAGTGGATGGTGCATCATAGCTAGCCTTTTAAACGGGTGAGTCGAGTCAGATTTGGGTCGGGTCATAAATGATCCGACCCAAATTGACTCATTTAACCCGTTATGACCCATTTATCATAGTGCAAAATTTTTTACCCATGCTTAACTCATACCCAACCTATTTAACTAAACCTAAAAAAACTTATTTTTATGATATATATATATATATATATTAAAAAAATAGTATTGCTAAAATACTTTCATGCAATACAAATTGAATGCACAATTTATATAATTTTTTTAAAAATAATTTTTTTAAATTGAGTTTTTAATTATTTAATTATTTTATCTTTATTTTTTAAAAAAATATAATTTTTAATTCTTTTTTCTTTTTTCTTCTTCTTCAGCCGGCCGCAAGCCACGATGACGGCCGGCGACTGGCCACAGGTGAGCTCGAGCTTGTCGGATCTGATGAGGCGGGGGCCTCGTTGGCGTCGGGCGAGGCTTGAGCCTTTTCAGACGTCAGTGAGGCCTCCACCTCCACCTCGCCAGATCGGCGAGGCTCTACTCGAGCTCGCTCGATGATGGCAAGCTTGAGCTTCGCTCGATCGGTGAGGTTTGAGCCTCGCCAGATGTCGGTGAGGCCTTTGCCTCGCCTAGCTGATGGCCAGCAATCGCCGTGCCAGCCATCGGCTAAGGAAGGAGGAAGAAGGGAAAAAAAAAAAAAAAGAGGAAAGAAAAAAAAGAAAAAGAAAAAGAAAAAGTAATTATAATTTCAATTTTTATAAAAAAAATATTTTTATAAAGTTAAAGAGGGAAAGAGAGAGTGTGGGGCTTAGGTTGGAAATGGGTTCTAAGTCCAACTCATTTAAGACATATTTATCTTAAGCCTTTAATTTTTAAATTCATTTAACTAATCTCTTCAAAAAGTAAGTGACCCATATGTGATCCATTTATGATATAAATGGGTAATATATGGGTCTAAGACCCATTTTGACACATCTAATCATAGCCTCTAATAATAATGTCACTTAGGAGTCTCCCACTCAGGTCCAAATTCCCATGCGTCGAATAAAATTCTACAAAAGTACATCACGATAACTCTTTGCCGTGTCCGTTATGAATCCGCCACCGTTCAAGAACATTCCCTTGGAATACCGTCGCATTGGCACGAAAATATATTTTGCGAAACCTTTTTAATTTGTATTTGCTATTTGTGAATAGGTCTCAAATCTCAAAAAGAAAATTTAATATATTAATTAGACAAATTAGTTTGGAGGCAGATGGTGAGAACGTTAGCTAGAAACTCGCAATCTTTCCACATTTTTTTCGCTATAACTATTGTAAGGGTAGATATTGTTGAGTTTATGCGTCAAGTTCTTGCCAAATCGAATTTTGAGTTGAGGTTTGGAGATTGAGATAGGTTGGAGTCGTGCTTGGAAGTATTGGGGTCTGTAGCTACTGTGCGTGGAGCGGGCTGCCAGCCACCTCGGCCACACAAGGCCGGCCCAGAACTGCCCTAGAATTGCCGTTCCGCATTGGCCATCAGGCGAGCGCCCGAATGTTGCGATCCTACCTGGAAACACGCACTTCAATGTCTTACTTTGAACTATATTGTTTAGACATGAACACAGTTTCGTGGGGCTTTCTCGTTAGATTTTCTAACGAAACTTTGCAAGAGAAACACGAACGCTTGTGGAGATTTGTGTAATTGGGCAACAAAAACTCATGAGCGATTGATTGTAACTCTCTAATTGATGGTAGAATCTTTGATTTTGATTCTTCTCATGGAGTAGTTCCCTACATTCGAAACAAAGTATGTAAAACTCTCGTGTCCTTTTTCCTTCCTTCTAAATTTCTCTTACGTCCTTTCGCGTTAGATATTTCATTGCCAAATTCATTAATTTGTCCATTGATTCACAACTATTGATATCAAAGCTCAGGTTAAGATATCTAAAGTTGATTTGGGATATGAAAGTTTGGATATTAAAAACCCTCCTAAAGAGCTTCACAAGCATTACCTATTCTGGCATAAGCAGACATTAGAAGTATCTTAAGATGGCACCATCTAGAGATTGCTACAAATAAGAAAAATTAATAGTCTGAAATATCTTTGGGCTACACGGATGCTTGCTTGACCCAAGTGGCCATGGCCTGTATGTCCTACACAAGCCTACATCAAGGCACTCACAAAGACAAAGGAATCGAGTAAGCACCCGGTTGTCGTGATCCACATTAGGTAACACGTTTTCCAAGTCTTATTTTGACCTATTTTGTTTAGAATACAAACATGGATTTGTTAGGCTTTCTCTTAGGTTTTCGATCGAAACTTAGTGATTAGTAACACGAGAGCTTGTGACTTGTGAGGGTTTCTGTATTGGGTTTTCGAGAAACGCATGGATGATTGATTGTAATTTTGCCACTCCTCAATTAATAGTAGATTCCTCCGTGGGCGGGGTGGCTTTTATCATGAAGTAGGTATAGACGCTTAGATGGTAACATGTATATTTTTAATGTGCTAATGTGCTTTATGATTTCTCATTGAAATCTTTGGTAATTTCATCCTCTCGCATTTGAGATGTAATTGCAAGATCCATTAACATTTGCATTGTTTCACAATAGATATATACATTTAAACATATATAAGTATATGTATATATATATCTCATGCTATGTTATTTAGTTGAAGCATAACTCGTGCGAAAAGACTTCCTGGCTTGCTGGGGATTATGGTGATGAGCTTGCTAATTTTGGATCTTGGAGTCGCTAGTGATGTGGTTTAATTTCCTTCAAATCGAATATTTTGTAATTCATGGGGGACCTTATGATATCGTTTGGAGGGATTGCTAGTCTTGGTTGCCTCTTCTCACCCATTTACTAGTGAAAAAGAGGCTTCATTTATTCATTGTTTACTTTTGATTTTACAAGATGTCTTTGGTGGGAGCTTAACGTGATCATATGATAAAAATTGCATGTACAAGAAGAGCCAGGCGAAACTATTGTTAATGTAAATATATTGCCACAGAGCCGACTGCATCATTCTTAATTAGTATAGGCGGGGGACTTCAATCCATCTTATTATATCTCAATTTTGATAACTTTCCACCTATTCAATAATTTATGTCATGATTCTAATTATGTGGCAAGCCAACATTCTCAATCCATAACTTTAAACACCCATTTTATTTTTTATCGTAAATAATTTTTCGTTGATGGATTATTTTCAACAAACCAAATACATGAAAGTTCAGAAAACAAATTCACCAAAAAATTCGTTCACTCAAAGGAATGCGCCATAAGTGTCACTTCAAAGAAATTCAACAAACAAAATGCTATTTATTGTGATTAGCTGAGTTTTTAAAGAGCTCAGAAGGTAATAGGAAAAAAATCTACCTTTTCCCCTTAAATCTTGGCACAAATTAAATCTACTTTTTCCCTTAACTTTGGCGCAAATCTAATATTTGATAAATTAAGTAATATAAACATTTCAGATTTTTTTTTTTCAATTTGACTAAAACATCTTGTCTCCGTCATCAAACAGAATAATTTGAGTACAGCGATAAATTACAAAAAATTAATTAGGCTTAGTGAGCCTAGCGAGGCAACTCGGCCCAATAAGACTTTCTTGAAACTCGCCCAAATTTGTCCTTTTATCAAATTGGGACTAGTCGAATCAAATGGATTGCTAGGCTCTTGAGCACATCTATTTTTCTTGTAATGTTTGAAATTTAACTTCTCTTTTAGATTAGATGTATAAAAATTTTTAGAAGCAATTATCTAGAAGTATATCCACGGTTTTTTGTACCAATCTCTCTTACTTCAGTATTGATTTCCTTTTTTACAAATATTGAGATATAGGATTTAGACTCTTATTATAGTTATCGAAAATTGAACCGTTTAGGTTGGGGAAAAAAAAAAACTCAAAAGATACTTAATCATTTTTAGAGGGGAAAGCACAAATCTCAATTATCCTTTGGGCAATACGGTAAATTCGACATGGCGATAGCGGAGGCGGGGTATAGCAATCTCGTGAGGTGGCGAGCACTGAGCAAAGGGGGGATTATGGTCAATGAGGGGTCCAATGGACGATGTCCACGTAACTGATGGGAAAGAGATTCCTTTTAATCATCCGATGGTACAAAAGGCACGCCCTTTCTCCTTTCAAATGCAGCACCATTCAAGCACGAAAGCACATGGAAAAAAAAAAAAAAGAAGCACGAAAGCACCGACAAAAAAAAAAACAAAAAAGCACGAGAGCAACGAGACACGATAGATCATGATGACAAACGTCCATGTAACGGCGTTGCGTCACCGCCGTCAGCGGCTTTTGTTGTGATTTTTGGAGAGTGGTGAGGATTTTTTCTATTTCGACTTATTTTCACAACGTTCGTGGGATGGCCGGTGCGAGGACCTTTCGATTAAGAAAGAAATTAGGGAGTATTATTGTGTGAATTATCAACGTCCTTGGCGAGGACTTGTCGATTAGTTTCTTGCTTATGAAATTTTCCTATGTCATCGATAATAATAACGACGTAAGGTACGGTAATCTTTTAAATATCAAAAGTGCCTTGGGAAGAAGTCCGAATGGTTAAAGCCGCCTCAACCATCCTTAGTGCTTTTGACTTTGAGTGCTGGGAATACTCGAGTGGTGAGAGAGGTGGGAAAGACAAAACAGAAAACGAGGTAGTGCCTCTCTCACTTTGAAATAAGTGCAGGGACATCATGTGATTAATTATAGGGCTAATTGCTTTGAATAAGTGAAAATCCATCATGCGGACCTAGCTTTTTGCTTTTGATGATCTAGCATTTTGAAATGATATTCACTGGCAGAGTGTACTCTTAGTTATGGATGACATCACAAAATCTTTTCTTATGCTCGATACAAGACTCGTGATGATCGGACCTAATTCACATGGGTCGCCATACCCTTAAGAGTAGGATTCAAGTACCGGCAATTTGAAGGTGGGTCTTTATTAGCGAGTAGCATCGTGAAATCGAAGCGGGAGTTCAAGGTGTTTGGTGAATAATATTCAAGGTTTTGGTGCATAGAGTTCATGAGCAGTATCTTTTACTATATTTTCCTTTCAGTCCAATCCTCGTGTTGTGATAGTAACAACCTAAGGATTAAGCTTTAAGGAAAAAGAAAAGAAAAGAAATAGACATGGAGATGAGAAAAAAGAAAGGTTGAAAAACACACGTGTTAAAAGGCACAATTGATATTAAACTTAGAGTAAGACTCCGTTCGTTTTGTAGAAAATGTAGTACTTTTAGAAAATATTTTCAAGTAAGTTATTTTTTAGAAAAAATGTAATTATTTTTCAATATTCGGGTGAAACCTGAAAATAAAAAAAAATATTTTCTGCTGTTCAGTAAATAAAATCTTTTCCTCCATACACTCATTTTCATTTATTTTAATTTTAAAATCAAATTTTAATTATTTTTTGAAAATCGATTTAAAATTATTTTTTATTTTTAAAAAATCAATCATTAAATTATTTTTTTCATTTTCATTTTTTTCTTTGTTTCCCTCTTCTTCTTCTGGCTAGTCGTCGGTCACGGCGATAGCCAGCGATTAACCACAGGCGACCCACCGCCGATGAGCTCAGGTTCACCACTCTCCAGATCAACCAAGAAGAAGAAGAGGGGGAAAAAAAGGAAAATAAAAAAAAAAAAAAAAATAAAAAAATAATTCAAATTAAAAAAAATATATTAAAAAAGAAGAAGATGAAGAATGAGTAGAGAGAGGAGGAAATAAGGGCTTGTAGAGATATAAGATAAAAAAGATCAAGTGAGAAATATGTTTTTCATTTTTGAAAAATGAAAAATATTTTTCCCAAGCCATTCATGTTACTTAAAATAAATGCCAACAAATTTGAATTTTTTTTTCTTAAAAGTTATTTTTCTGAGAAATGAACAAAGCCTTAATTAGATTTTGGGGATAGAGATGCGTGTTATTCTGCGCTCCAAATGCATCCAAACGAATACCCTTAACTGCAGGATTCAGTAAATGTGCGACTTTGGGAACGTCCATGGATGGAGAGCAAGTGGAGCTCACGAACCCTAGCACAGCTGCAGCTCTGCTGTTGAGAGAGAGAGAGAGAGAGAAAAAGGGAGAAAAAGAGGAGGGGAAAACAGGACAGTGCGGCAGCAACTTTTGGTTTTTTGCCTCTGGACAAGAGCGGGAGAGGGTACTGCTAGACCCACGCATTTCTCGTTATCTGACTGATTAGACAGATAGACCGGATTTTTTTTTTTTTTTGGTCGAAGATAGACCGGATTTGAGATTGGAGATTTCTTTCTTTCTCTTATCTCGTTCCATCTTCCTTCCTCCCCATTTTCAATGTGTTTTACCACCGCTTTTTTCTTCTCTTTTCTTTTATGCTCCTGCTGCCGCCCGTCGTCGCCGATGATCATCTGACAACATCCAGAACCCAACAGCAGCAGCAGCGCACGACGACCCGTTTGAGCTTTGTGATCATATTCATTCATTCATTCATAAATGGCTGTAGCATTGGAATTGGATTGGCCTATCCCTGTTTCTCTCTCTCTATTTCTCCATGTCTGTAACACTTGCACATTCTAATGCTCTTTCCAGTGATTAGACCAGACGCTTACCGGAATTCGTGTCCAGTGGCAACGCCGTTAGACTTTCGAAAATAAAGCTGCTAGGTTGTCCTTGTCAAATACGCGAGCCAAACCGGGGGGAGAGGGGGGCCCGGCCTTCTCTCTCTCCCTCTCTGTCTCCCTTCTGACCAGCATCGCTGCCACAGCGTCTTTCACCAAAGCGTACGTGAACAGCGTCCCCAATAATAATGCCTCGTGTCTTTGGTTTCACAGCCATTGAATGGCCTCTAACTAGGCCCCGCTACCCCACTTTTTAGCTGCGACTGATGAGAGAGTGAGCCCCACCGCCCAACATCCATCTGCAATCTCGTCTCCTCCTCCTTTGTTCTTTCTTTTGGGTTTTTTACTTAGGAGTGGAAGTAGTGGTGGTAGTCGAGTGCAGATGCAGGCGCAAGTGCAAGGGCAATTTCATTTTGGTTTCCAAATGATTTTGAGCAAAAGATCTGATGCGATTATTATGTCTCCAGCATATATAAACACATGAACATCTCATAGATTAAAAAGCAAAGAAGAGAGGAAGAGAGGCCCCACTGACCCCACCACCCTCCATACATATTTCTCGAGAGTACCACCCACTATACATATTTCTCGAGAGTACCTCCCTCCCTAATGGATACATCACCTTTTTATCTTATGGTGACTACCCTATTACAGGAATTTAATAACCCTACATTTTTTGGCTGAGAATATGAGGGAAGGGGAAAAGAGAGGGCACTAAAGTTTTATTAGAAGGAAAAAAAAAAAAAAACCATTGGCAAATACGATATAACATGAGATTTCTAGTTCCTCAGCAACTGCGGCTGAGACAACCACCATCACAACTCTTTCTACAGCACCAACACTTTCTACAAGCAGCAAAGTCTCTCACGGCACATTGCAACTTGATGGGTTCTCATCACTGAAGTAGGGGTGCCACTCCTCCTGGGGCGGCAGCGGGGGGGTATGGATACGGGGCGGCAGCGGGGGGGTACGGGTACGGGTACAAGCCGGCATAGGGGTTCTGGTACAAGTAAGGGTACGGCGGCTGCTGCGGGCAGTTGATAGCTGTCGGTGGCCAGGCGTACGTCATGGGCTGGAACCTCGCATTGCCCATAGCCCTCTGCTGATTCATCAGAGACGCTTGCTGCTGCTGGCTGCTGCTGGTAAGGATTTCCGGGCACGGCTTCCGCCCTGGCCCCAGAGAAGTGGCCATCCGCTCCGCCCACTCTGCCGCTGCCGCCCAGCGAGGCATCTGGGAGGCCTGGGACAGCTGGGAAATTGCTCATTTGCCCTGTTGGCATGCTGCCCATATGACCCATTGGAATCTTCATACCACCCATCTGCCCACCACTTCCATTAGCACCACCACCCATGCGGAGGAACCCATTTTCCATTCCTCCACCCTTTTTGCCGCCGTTCCCATTGATGTTGCCACTGGGACCGCCGATGCTGCCATTCTTGTTGTTAGGGTTACCGCCATGGTTACCATTTTTGGCATCACCCCCGTTCTTGCCACCATTTTTACCACGACCGCCACCTTGGCTTTGATTATTTCCTCCTCCGCCTTTTTTCCCACCGTTCCCATTTTTTCCATCATTGTTCTGAATAGGCACACCTCCACCACCGCCACCTTTCTTGCCATTATTACCAGCACTACCTCCAACATTTCCCCCACCCTTTTGAGCATTCAAGAGCTGCTGGGCATGATTCCCATTCATCATCTCATTCAGCGTCATCATGTTGGGCATCTGGCCATTGCCCATCATTGGCTTCGTCTTGTTGGGTGCTTGGTGGTAGGCATCATCATAATCATCAAAATCCTCATCATCCATAAAATCATCATCTTCATCATAATCCCACTCTTCATCACTGAATTCCTCATCCTCAGGCAGAATGAATTTCCCTCCTCCTTTCTGGTTCAGGATCGGACCCGGGTCCTTGGAGAGCATCTTGAGGTCCTTGAACTGGGGCAGCTTGAGATCTTGGAACGCTTTCATCTGCTGGAGCTGCTGAAGCTGCTGCTGGTTCGGGAGGTTCTTACCATTTTTGGCATTACCCCCGTTCTTGCCACCATTTTTACCACCACCGCCACCTTGGCTTTGATTATTTCCTCCTCCGCCTTTTTTCCCACCGTTCCCATTTTTGCCATCATTGTTCTGAATAGGCGCACCTATACCACCGCCACCTTTCTTGCCATTATTACCAGCACTACCTCCAACATTTCCCCCACCCTTTTGAGCATTCAAGAGCTGCTGGGCATGATTCCCATTCATCATCTCATTCAGCATCATCATGTTGGGCATCTGGCCATTGCCCATCATTGGCTTCGTCTTGTTGGGTGCTTGGTGGTGGGCATCATCATAGACATCATCAAACTCCTCATCATCCATAGAATCATCATCTTCATCATAGACATCATCAGACTCCTCATCATCCACAGAATCATCATCTTCATCATTGTCATCAGACTCTTCATCAGTGAATTCCTCATCCTCAGGCAGAATGAATTTCACTCCTCCTTTCTGGTTCAGGTTTGGACCCGGGTCCTTGAAGGGCATCTTGAGGTCCTTGAATTGGGGCAGCTTATGATCTTGGAACGATTTCATCTGCTGAAGCTGCTGAAGCTGCTGGAGCTGCTGGAGCTGCTGGAGATGCAGCCAGGTCGGCTGTGGAAGCTGCTGCTGGCTCGGGAGGTTCTGACCACCCTTAGGCTGGTTGTTTCCATCGCCTCCGCCTCCACTGCCACCGCCCTTTTGGCCCTTGTTTCCACCTTTGGCATTATCAATTTGCATGTTCTTGAACTGGTTGTTGAAGTTGTTGTTGGACTTCTGAGCACCCCAAAGCTCTGCATGTTTGCCTGATTTATTGAGCTTCTTGATGAGGAGAGCTGGGTCTACGTTACCTGAAACGGTCACTTTGCCCTGTTCTGCATCTATTTTGATGGTGTACACCCCTGTAACACACCAACCCAAAAGAAAAGAAACAAGGGGAAAAATCAACCAAGCAATTTTTATAATTGAATGTGATAAGTATACTTGAACTGAGAATTTCTAAAATATCACGGGAAGAAACTACTCTTTTTTTTATTTATTTTATTTTATAAATCTAACTAAAATCCAGAGAGAGAGAGAGAGAGAGAGAGAGAGAGAGAGGCTCGAAAAAAAAAAGATTAAATAAAGAGGACTAAAACTGAAAAAGGAGTAATACCCTCAATTTTCTGCAAGATTTTCTTCACTTTCTGCTTACAGCCATCACGGTCTATGTTCACTTTTAGAACACAAGTCTGCATGCACAAGCAAACCCAGAGAACAAAAACAGGTGTAAAGAACAATTTCTCTCACTCCAATACAAGAATAACAGAAGGAAAAAAACGAATGAAACGAAGCTTCCTATGCGGAGTTTCATTCCGAAATGTCATTACCAAGCCTGGAAAAAGAGATTAGTTCACAGGGAAAAACAGAGCACACACCCAAATTGTAACACATTAAGTCCCAAAAACTTCGACCAAAAAATAAAAGAAGTCGCAATTTGGTACCGAAAAGTCCCGATCATCTTGGAACGCTTTCATGTGCTGGTTCAGCTGTTGAAGCTGCTGCTGGTCCTCATCCTCAGTCAGGGTGACTTTCGCTCCTCGTTTCTGGTTCAGGTTCGGACCCGGGTCCTTGAATTGGTGCTGCAGCTTGAGATCTTCGAACACTTTCTTCTGCTTGAAATCTTGGTCCTCTTTCGTCTGCTGGAGCCACAGTTTGAAATCTTGGTACTCTTTCGACCGCAGGAGCTGGGGCAGGAAATCTTGGCACTGCTGGAGCTGCAGCAGGAGCTCCAGGAAATCATGGAACTCCTTCGCCTGCTGGAGCTGCTGGTTCTGGAGGTTCTGACCACCCATAGGCTGGTTGTTGAGGTTCTTCTTGTTGTTGGACTTCTGAGCACCCCAAAGCTCTGCGTGATTGCCTGATTTATTGTGCTTCTCGATGAGTAGAGCTGGGTCTACGTTCCCTGAAGCGTTACTTCGCCCTGTTCTGCATCCATTTCGACGGGGAAACCCCGAACACACCAACCCAAAAGAAAAGAAACATAAGAAAAATAAACCAAGAAATTTTTTTAATTGAAGGTGATAAGAATACTTGAACTGAACTTACCAAAAAAATAAAAAATAAAATTCTTGAACTGAGAAATTCTAAAATGTCACGGGAAGAACTATTTTTATTTATTTATTTTATAAATCTAACTAAAATCCAGAGAGAGAGAGAGAGAGAGAGTGTGTCACGGGAAGAACTACTTTTATTTATTTATTTTATAAATCTAACTAAAATCCACAGAGAGAGAGAGAGAGAGAGAGAGAGAGAGAGGGAGAGGGAGAGGTTTGGAGAATAAAACAAGATAACATAAAGAGGACAGGAACTGAAAAGGAAGTAATACCGTCGATTTTCTGCAAGATTTTCTTCACTTTCTGCTTACAGCTGCATGCGCAAGCAAAACCAGAGAACAAAAACAGGTGTAAAGAACAATTCCTCTCCCTCCAACAAAAAAATGACAGAACGGAAAAACGAATGAAACGAAGCTTCCTATGGGAAGTTTCATTCCAAAAGTCATTACCAAGCACGGAAAGAGAGATTAGTTCACAGGGCAAAACAGAGCGTTCACACAAATTGGAACACATTAAGGGCCCGCTTGGTTCGATTTTGAGGAAATCCAAGAATGTAAAAACTTTTGAAATAAAAGGGTTTTTCGAAATGTTATGCTCGTTTGATAAATTGTAATTTTAAATAGCATTGAAATGTAACTTTAATATAAATATCGTTTAACAAAATTCATATTTGTAATGGGCTTTTGTTATTTTTTTTATTTGAAAATCAAATTCGGCGACCGGAAGCCGGTCAATTGCCGGATGGCCGTCGTCTAAGGTAACAAAGACTAGATCTGGCGGCCTGAGGTCGAGATCTTAGGTGGCATGGACACGCGACCCCCAGGCAGTAGTGGCAACTGTTGGAGAAGCCCGACTCTCTAGGCAAGGAAGACAAAGATGAATGGGGAAGAAGATGAACAGTGACGTAGATGAACTATGAATTTGCATTTCCAAAATGCCGAATGCTCAAAGCAAGTTCGAACCTGCATGGGTTTTCAGTACTGAGGATGTTGATATTTGATCGATGAATTTTTAAAAATGTTTGCCAAACGCAAAATATTTTTGTCAAGAGGCTCTTAGAAAAGCTAAACCAAACGGGCCTAAGTCCCAATAACTTCGACCAAAAAAAGAAGTCCTAATAACTATCATGTATGACTCTTGAGCTAAAAACAAGGCAAAGTACAGAGGGGGAACTGCCAATGAGCTAACTCAGAAGGGACAAAATGCGTACCTGGATCTTCAAGAACTCTTCTTTACTCACTCAAATGGAACAAAGCGGGACACAGTTATTGTAAAGATAGGAAAAGGAGGAAGGAGACGGGGTCTTAAAACAGATCTGACAAACAGAAGCAGCCGAGGGAGGGAGAGAGAGAGAGGTGCAGGTGTTTTAATTGGAAGAGCTCGACAAAGAGCGTTCCTCTGTTCATTCTTTAGAGACAGGCTTCGTTCCAGAGTAATCCCCAGAAGGAAATGAAGAGGACCTCAAATGGTCTAAAGGGTTTTCTCCGAGCAGAGTGTTGGAATGCAGCAAGAAAGTTTCAGTTTTTCTGGAGAGAGAGAGAGGGGTATAAGGAGATGTGGGTGCAGATAAAACACCTCTGGTTCACTTAAATAGAAATGGGGATGAGGGTTTTTATCTAAATATCATTTTGCTTTCTCAAGGGGCCGGATACTTTGGAGAATTCATGGGGGAAACAGCCCACCGCGAGAAGGCACAAGAACAGTGAATATTCAAATAATTATTTAACATGGTCCCATTTTGAGGTCCATTATTGAGTGCCCTCCCAATTTAAAGATGAGAGATTCTGAAAGTGTCTGACATAGTTCACCGACATATGCTGATAGTGATTCTAATTTCTGCCAAAGTTTTTGTTTTTTCTTAAAGACATGGGGGAAATAGGAATTAGAAATGAAAAGGCAAGGGAAAAAAGTTAAAAAAAAAGAAGGGGAAAGAGAGAAATACAGGTGGATGTCACCGAGCCTGAAACGAACTCTCACACCATTCACCCATGGCTTATTTATGAACCCTGCAAAAGCCTCCATGGTGAACCAGTAAACCCAAGACACGCAGGCTCTCGGTCCTCGCATATAATATATGTCGTATAAACTGGGCATTTCGCTGTCTACATCGATTGCAAAGGCATGAATTAGACTGTCTTGGATAGTAATTTCTCTGGTTTATTGTATACCTTAAAAGAGGAATATACTTCCACGGTATTAGTATTTTATGGAATAAGCAGCCCCACAGTCCCATAGCGAGATGAACTATATAGTCCTACTAGTTGCAATACGATCTATAATATTAAAACATCAACTCAATTTGAAGGCTAAGGTCGTGTTTGTTTATTTTTGTTTATGTTCCCCGGAACAAAAATTTCTATTCTTTTGTTCCGGGGAATAAAAAAAGAACAGAAATGCGTTTGGTAAAATTTTTGTTCTTGAGAGCAAATTTTTTTTTTCCCCAGGAGTAGATTTGGAACAGAAATAAGAAGAAGAAAAAAGTTGTTTCTTGTTCCCAGGAATAATTCCGAGAAACAATTTTTCTCTCTCCTCTTTTTTTTTCTTCTTCTTCTTCTTCCTTTTGCTGGTCACCAGTCTTGGCTATGGCTGGCATTGGCGACCGGCTAGATAAGGGCTAGCGACTTTGCCGGAGTATCACCGGCCCCTGGAGACGCTGAGCCACAGCGAGGCTCGGCCTCGCCAGGCTAGGGCGAGGCCGATCTTGTGCCGCTTGGACAAGGTTGAGCCTCGTTGGTGGCCCTGGTGGCCAGGCGAGCCTCGTGAAGCCACCGGTGAGGCTCCACCTCGCCCAGCCAACGAGAGGTCGAGCCTCACCGGTGGCCTCGCGAGGCTCGCCTGGCCACCGAGGCTGTCGGCGAGGCTCTGGTGAGCTCGCCGGAGCTCACCTAGCTGGCCGCCGCCGTGGTTAAAGACCGGCCACAAAGAGAAAGAAGGAAAAAAAAAGAAAAAAAAAAGAAGAAAAAAATGAAATATATAATAAAACATATTGAAAAATTAAAAGAACAAAGAAAAATTATACAAGTTTACCAAACACATTTCTATTCTTGGAGTAGAAATTTTTTATAGTTACCAAGCCCATTCTCATACTCATAAATTGTTCTCAGGAACGGAAATAAAAAAAACTATTTCTGTTCAAAAATTATTCATCGGAATAAAAACGTTACCAAACGTGCCCTAAGGATATCTGATTTTTTCCACTGGACGATTACTCTAAAATTGTTGATCTTTGTTTTTGTGCGGGGTACAAACATAGCCGGCCCTTTTTACATAATACCCTTTTTTTTGGGAATAAAGAATGGCGAATGATATTATTGAAGTACGATTTACCTAAAGAAAGTAAAGTGCGTAGCTTATCTACTATTCGATAAAAATTATACTTTCCATAAATTGTGCCAACAGATTAAGTTGAGTAGTATTTGAAATTTAGTCGATTTTCACTAACTAGCCAAGTCGAATGATGAGGCATTACTCTCAAACCTGGTGATTCTCCTAAAAGGAACCTAATCCTCCTTATGTATTTGTGCATTTCGATGTGACGATTGAAATGGTATGTTGTTAGTTTGATGTAGGTTCAAAGTAAATATCGTTTTCCTTTTTTATTTTATTTTTAAATTCCTTATCATTAATATTTTTTTGGATCATGTTATTGTGAATAATGAAATTTCATGGATAATTATTATGTCATGGTCTGTGTATTTGAGTAAACGTTAGTTTCATACTCATCCTTTTCACGATGATGAACAAATAACTTCATATCCAAAGTTGAAGATTGTAATTTGGATATGGCACTATTTGGTAATGTTTTTATCCTTTTGTTCTCCAAAAAAAAAAAAAAAAAAAAATCCGTTTGGTAACATCAACTAATTTTTCTATTCCACAAAACAGATTAGTGGCCAAGAAATAGATTTAGAACAAAAAGAAGTAGAAAAAACCTACTTCTTTATTCCTCATAACAAAAAGAGAAATAATGCTATTTTAGAAAATCTAACTTAATATAACTTGATGCTTGTCTTTACACAATGGGCACAAGGTCTAGCCTTTTGACCCAATTCAAGTCCCCATTTTTTGAAATATAAAAATTAAAAATTAAAAAATTCAGGAAAAATTTAGAAATGAGATTTTGGATACTTTTACTAGATTTTAGTATTAATTCTACTTTAGAATTAATTTAGCATAAATAAATGTGAAAACCTTTTGATGAAAATTGGATTCAAAATTGAATAAGTTTTTAGGGCTTTACTATTGGATTTTGAATGTTGCTTTTTTTAGAGACAATGTCAGGTCGCGAAAGCTTGGTAACTCCAATCTTCTTCTCTAAAGATTCTATTGGAGGCATCATTTAAGATCATTTGCAATTCTATTTTAATAGAAAAGTAGATGGCTAACCATTTATCTTGTGCTCATAGCAATAGAATAAGCTTGTGCTCCATTGATTTCCAATGTCATTCGCTTGAAGGTTTGACGAGTTTGTGCAAATAAGCACATCAAAGATCACCTCCATCCTCAATTGTTCCTCATTGCCCATTCTACTAAGTAACATTTGCTCTTCTCCTTGTAGCTAAAAAAGCTCAAAAGTTCCATGCACTTGTTTATTGTAATACTCAAAGATTTACTGGCCACCTCCTCACATTGTTTGTTATAAACTAGTAGGACTCTCTACTGCCATTTCTAGCCATCCATCTTTGACTAGCTATTACGTTGGAATTTTTGAGGCTATTTTAGAATATGTTGATCAATTAAATCCTTACAAAGTCTAGTTTTATTCAAACATGAATTGTTAAGTCTCCACTAACATTTTTATAATTAAATGAAGAAAAATTGAGAATAGAAATTTTTAGGTTTGTACCAAGTACATTTCTATTCTTTTTGTATTCCAAAAATAGAAGTTTTGTATAATTACTAAATACATTCTTCTGCTCAGAAACTTCTCTAGGGAATATAAATAAAAAAAATTATTTCTAATAAAAATTGTTCTTTAACAAAAATGTTACCAAACGCATCCTAAGCATCTGGCGTTAATGCTATGATTTATATTTCTGTGTACTTCTTCCTCGAAGCAGCAATTTTGCTAAGTGTTGGCCCATGCCAAGAGCATTAAGCACAGCACATTAACATTTATAGCACGAAAACAAAAAGGAAAAGGAGCTGAAATCTCGTAAGAGATGGGGAAAAACCGGTGCTTAACACAAGTTTTATGGTCATGAAAGTCTCTGAACCAATTGGGTACCCCCATTTCGATCAATCGAAGTGGGGAAGATGGATTTGTGTTATTACTTCGACCGACAAGCATAAGTGCTTGATTGAAATTTTTCTAAAAGATCCCGTTCAAGGCTATGATTAAAGAAGAGATGATGATCCTCAACGTCTTTGGCTATGGACTTTTCTACCTAAGGTCATGTGCCAAGAAGTTTGTAGCTATGGAGTCTGGACTGTTGCTAAACTTCTGGTGAGTTTCAAGAGCATTCTGGGTAGCTGTAGGTCATGTTATATTAAGCTAAAAACTGCTAATTAAAGACCAACCTTTCTTTAATGATGCCCTGTGGCTGTGTTCTTTTCTCCGTCACTTTATCCGCGGTTTGGCAAAAAGAGGTGACTTCAAGAAGGGCTTATCTATTTTCTCTTGGTTTTATACACTTTCGCTTTTCGCTCGACGAGGACGTCCTGCTGTTGCACTCCCCGAATTGGATCAAGCACGAGTCCAGGAGAATATTTTGCAAGTCGAATACCTAAATACAATAAGATAATTTTAGTACAAAAATCTGTTGCATTCAATACTTACTCTTTTTGACATTTTAAGTGATCTTATTTCTGAAAATGATGTGGATATACAAAGGAGGGGCATGCCTAGTCGCCACTTTAGCTCACGTGTGCCTTGGTTAATTATCTTAAAAATGTAGAACTTCAATTCGGTATATTAGTCCGGATTCCCAAACAAGGGCAAAATTACAAATCCACGCCGGAATTTTCCGTCAGCTACGCTTTGCATCCTCTGATGCCAAGATTATGACTTTTGCATCCTATGATTCAATAGAAATTTTCACCTTGTGCCTAAAATGGAAAAAAAAGTTTATTACGATATAGAAATTAGAGGGCAAAAATTGTTACTACTTTGTCTTTGATTTCATTGTCCCAATAAAACTAACAATTGTTTGGCATGCAATAACAGTATTTGCAATTTGTATTTATTTGTGCTAATTAGATCGAACTTATAATTACTAAGTTGAGGTGACTGAATCTTTGAATTGAGATGAAAATGTGTCAATTTATATAAACGAGTGGACTCTTTCTTGTGATCGTACATGAATTGCAAGACTAAAAAATTGAAATAACTTAAAGATCTAGCCAAACAGGGATCATTATTTATTTATTTTCCTAATTCTTCATTTTTTTTTTTTTTAATTCCAGCAACATTTTCCTTTCTCTTGCGTGGACTCGTTCTGGACGGAGGGACCGTCGAAATCGACCAAAGGCATCGTTGCACTCGCAAGAAACCCGAGCTCGCTCCCCACCAAGCTCTCCACGCAGCTCAAGCTCCTCCGCGGATTAGCTCTCTGCCTCCCTTCTTCTTCTTCCTCCTCCTCCATATCCTGCCACGGTAACCTCTATGTTGGCGGCGGCGTATACATGCGGCCACTGATCAAGCAAGACCTCGCGAAATCCCTCCTCCGCGCTCAGCTACTAATTGTTCCCGGGAGCGTCGCCCCGTCTCCAATGAAGGCGACAGGTGACAAGTACTCCATCTACGTAACCGCCATCAAAATCGATTCCACTCCAATCGCCTTCAACTCCTCGATCCTAAAGATTGACAAGGACGGCGTTGGGGCGACTATAATCAGCACGTTTGCTCCGCACACGTTCCTCCACTCGGCCATCTTCCAGCCCCTAGTGAAGGAATTTACAAAGAAGGCGATGAGCAGGAAGATCAAGAAGGCAACCGCCGTCGCCCCATTTGGGGCTTCCTTCGACGCGAAGATGGCGAAGATGGGGCTGGCCAGCTTGGACGTGCCTGCGATCGTGCTGGTGCTCCGGGGCAATGTGCAGTGGAGGCTCCAAGGAGCGAACTCGATGGCGAGGGTGAGCAAGGATTTTTTTAGTTTTTTAATGATCGAAAAAGTCCTCATTTCATTTCAAGTAGATAATATAGAGGAACCACCCAAATGAGCTTCAGAACAAAGAACGTTCAAAAGAGATTGAGGGGAGTAGAGGCACAATTTTGAGGTAGGGACTGGCGTGGTCGGGCTTTAGCGACTCAATCCGCGGCTTTACTTAGTTCCCTCAATACATGGGCCAAGTTTAAAATAGGAATTGAAGCTAGAGCGGCTTAGCCTTTCTAGACTATTTCACAGACTTCCCAAAGGGACGTATCTAACCCCAAGATCATCTATACTGCCGAGTAGCAGTCAGATTCAACGGAGAATACATGTGATACTTGTTCCCTTCCCCACTTCGCAGCCAGCTCCAGACCCTCGCAGATGGCTAGGGTTTTCGTGTGCAAAGGGGATTGAACTTTCACGGCATGAGCAAATTCTCCAAGCAACACTCCACTCACGTCCTTGCACACCCCAGTTATGGATCCTTCATTTGTTCCTGATGTGAAGGCCCCATTGACGTTGATTTTCACCCAACCCGGGTCCGGCGGTCTCCATCTTTGAGGTATTTCGTTCTCTATTGTTGTTTTGCTGCTGTGATGAAGCTCTTTTTTTTTTTTTTTTAATTTTTACTTTGATGCGAGTAGATCAACCACCACCCCCTGTGGATTTGGCGCTCGGGCTCCGAAAACCATTGTGTTCCTCTGTTTCCAGATGAGCCAGAGATTCGGCTACCATTTCAAGTTTTGGAGCTTGAGGAAGGTGTCTTTTATACTCTAAAAACCAGTGATCTATACTTTTTAGTCCCGTGCTTTTTATTTGAATCTGGAGATGACTACTGACCATATTCCACTTGTCCAGGGACAGAGCAAGAATAGATGTTTTGTTGTTTCCGGGGTCACTTTGCAGAGGGGACACAACAGCTCAGGTAGGATTCTTCTCTTGTCTAGATTCTCCTTAGTAGGAAAGGCGTTTTGACATAAGTTCCACATGAACACCTTAATTTTGGGAGGGTGCGTAGATTCCAGATTGTGCTCCATATTGCTTTGGGTTTATGGTAGGAAGATGAGGCTAATGAAGGGGCTAAGTTGTCGTCCAAGCTTATGAGTTGATTATAGCCACTTTTAACTAAATAATTACCTAATTTGGTTGCCATCCATATGCACGTGTCTTTCTTTCTATCAGAAGGTAAGAGGATTGCCATGATTTCGCTTACGGTTTCGTCTTCAAACAAGTTTTGGAGACTTTGCTCCTTCCATGTTGCATTGTTCCTATTTATGAGCTCAACTACCATCAAGGGGTCATCTTGGTTGGTTGCGCTAGAATTGTGCCTTGTTTTAACCATTTGTCTTCGTGTATTTTTGTCGATTTTTTGTTGCCTATTGACCATAATGTTGAATCTCAAATAACATCTTTGCCACTCAGTAAGCTTTTCCATCCCCATGATGGTCGGTGGCTTGTCTTAGCATGAGAAAAAATTGTAGAGAGGAAATAGAATCCCTTGAATAGTTTACTCCATAAAGACGAGGGATTTTCTATCATTTGCCAAGCCTATTTGCCTAGTATAGCTTTATTAAATGTGATTAGATGTTAAAAGCCCATTCCCCATTGTCCTTTCTCATCTTCAGCACATTCCAACTTTTCCAATGAATTCCAACCTTGTAGTCAGTGTTCTTCCACCAAAAGGAAGCAATTTTTTTCTCTACGGCTTTATAAATAGAGACTGGAATTTTAAAGATGGACATCGCATATTGAAATTATGCTTGAACTACTATTTTCAAAAGAATTTCTTTCCCAGCTTTGGATAACAACATTTCCTTCCATCCTTCAAGCTTCATATTCACCCTGGCCAATATCCAAGCAAACATTTGTTTTTTAGATGTTCCCCAATCCGATGGAATGCCTAGGTACTTCCCCCTTTTGTCAATTTCTGAGAGTCTTAATTCTCATGCCATATTTTTTCTCAAATTTTGGGGAATCCCAAAGCTAAAAAAAAATCCCTGATTTGTTCAAATTAACTACTTGACTAGTAGCCATGCAGTATTGATTGAGAACATCAGCCAACCGTTGGCATTCCCTCACCTTTCCATCCAAAAAGAAGATTGGATCATCCACAAATAACAAATGAGATAGAGTAGGGCAATTGTTGTTCAGTTTTATGTCTTTGAATCTCTCTTCCTCAACTGCTTTCTTCATAAGAAGGGACAAACATTTGCTACTAACATGAATAGATAAGGGGAAAGGGGATCGCCTTGATGAAGTCCCTTTGAGGGCTGAAAATAACACAGCGATTCTCCGTTAAACTTGATGCTAAATGAGACGGACGTCACACAATGCATAATCCAAGAGACCAAATTTCGACAAAACCCCCATCTTCAACAAACAAGCCTCTAGATAGTCCCATTCAATTTTGTCATATGCCTTACTCATATCAAGTTTCAACACAGCCTAAAATTTCTTCTTCCTTTTCCTGACTTTTAGCCGGTGAAGTACCTCCTGAACAATTAGAATATTGTCTTGTATTTGTCACCCTTTAACAAAAGCACTTTGCTCCATTTCTATCAACTCTAGAAGCAAAGGCTTTAATCGATTAGCCAATACCTTAGATATGATTTTATAAGTGAAGTTACATAGAAATGATTTGTCTTTATAAACTCCCCTACCAACCTCAATAAATCCTCCTGAATATCCATCCAATGATTATGTAAGAATTGACCATTTAAACTATCAGGCCCTGGAGCCTTGATTGCTCCTAATTGAAAAACAGTGTTCTTCACCTCCTGTAATGTAATTTTTGCTATTAATGCTACATTCATCTCCTCTTGGACTAGTGTGGGAGTTGTTCTATCATTAGGTGGATGTTGCGGGGGCCAACCGAGCTATACAAGTCAGAAAAAAATTGAACCGTTGCCTTTTCTAATTTTTTGGTGTCTCTACACCACTCACCATCCAACGGTTGAGGCATGGAGGTTTTGTTTCTTAGTCGACTTTGAATTGTTGTGGCATGAAAATATTTAGTATTCCTATCACCCCACTTCAGTCACATGATCCTCGAACACATTCCTTGATACATCTCTCATTGTTTTCACAGTTGTTCAATTTGTCATTTAATGCTTTGGACTCTACTTGTATCTTGTTCAACCCTTGTTTGTTTGTGATGGATAGAAGATCATCTTTGAGAATTTTGATCTGTTTGTGGGCATTTGAGAATTTTTTGCTTCATTCTGCAAGGATTTTTGTAACCTTTAGCTGTTTTTGTTCCCAGCTCATGTTATTTGCATTGGAATCTGCCAAAGCTGATTGGATGATGCTCTCGCACTCTATGTCTTCTGCCTAGAAAGCTTCATATTTGAATTCCTTCATCCATTTCACAGTTCCAGCTAATAATGACACCAACATGGGGCTATGATTGGATCTTACTGTTTTAAAAGCAAAAACTTGAGCCTCGGGGTAAGAAACCATCCATTCCATGTTGCATAGTGCTCGTCAAGTAGTTCTTTGACATAATCCTTTCCTTCCCAATTGTTTGACCATGTAAACGCACAACATTTTCCCTCCAGGTCCATTAAGGAGCAATTGTTTACAATTTCTCGAAATGTCAGCATCCGGTAATGTTCTGCCATTATTTTTCTGATTTTCTCCTAATGGTAGAGAACTTCATTAAAATCACTGATGCAAATCCAAGGAAGAGAGTTGCAAGACTTAGTATACGTTAATTCATCCTATAACCTCATTCTCTTTTAAAATGTATATGGGGCATGGATTAACATGAGTCTCATAACTATTTTGTTTGCCGCCCATCTACAGGTTGCATTGATGAAATCGGCATCAAAAGAGTCGATTGATAATGATATGTCTTCACTCCACATCAGCACAAGCCCCCCAACAATTCCTTCTGGATTCACAGCAAACATATATTGGTATTTTAACATTTTCTTTATCTTTTACACCATTGGTTCCTTGTTTTTAGTTTCCATCAAGAAGATTACATTGGGCTTTTCCCAAGTCACTGGGGCTCTAAGTTCTTGAATTGTTAGGGGATTGCCCAACCCCTGACAATTTCAACTTAAGATTTTCATTGGTACCGTGATGGCTTATTCACGGTAATTGGTTATTCAATTGTGGGAGATTTACATAATCATAATAGTCATTTATAATCATTTACATGACTCGGATTCGCATTCAAGAGATCTTGGCGAACCCGATTATTCTGATTCAGAGGATGAAGATGATCCCACAATTATTGAAAGAGAGTGGCTCAGACATGAGGAATCCAAATCTCCAACTACTGAACGACCAATTATCGTGAATATAGGAGATGCATAAAACCCCATTGACCCTCTCCCTTCACCATATGGACAGGTGTTTCTAATAGCTGAGTTTCGTCAATTAATAGCTACATATCCTTTCCTAGAACATATGGGCTGAACCTTTTTTGCTTTTTAGCACTTTGTTTAACCCTTTTTCCTTTTTCTTTCTAGGTTGTTTCTACAGGTTTCCTTGTTGTGTGGGATAGAGGAGCTTTCCCCTTGTCAAGCCATGTTAATAGTAAGTAGGGAGGATTAACACTTCTCTGGTTGCCACTTGAACTCTCACTATCTATTCCCTTTCTCTTCTCAGCTCTATCTGAATGACTAGGTACGACAGGTGCTTGTTGGATGATCTCCATTTGGTTCGAAAGATCTTGAGTTTTAGATATGACTTCCTCTGCTGCCCTCTCCTCCCATTTATCTTCATAAAATAGCTTCCAAATGGGACTAAATTCCCTAGCTTTTGCTTTTAGCCAAAATCCAAACCTGAGGTCTAATTTGTGTTCATCAACCGGAATTTCAGTACAATGGATGGCAAAATGACCTAATTTGCCATGCGCATAGCATAAATGAGGTAATTTCTCATACGTATACTCTATCCATAATTTTTTGCCAACATGTTTAATTACACTATCCTGTTTCAATGGTGCAAACAAATCTAACTCAACAAATTAACTCACTCTCTTTGATACAAATGCTGCAGTGCCCTTTGTTTCTATTTTGATCTCCATGACCTCTCCTAAATCCATGGCTATCCTTCTTACAGCTCTTTCGTTATGCCATTCAATAGGTAAGCCATAAATGTGCACCTAGAAAGCTTTCCTTGTAAAATCATAATAGCAAGGGGGTGTGTTAGGTTCCCATGGTTTTAACAATAAAATATGGTTGGCGAAAGACCAAGGACCCCCGTTTAGCACTCGTTTAATGTCCCCATTAGATTTAAAAGCAAATAGAAAGTGACCTTTTTCCAAAGGAGTGATGTCCACATTATCTATTTTCCATGCCTTTTTCATAGTACTTTGGAAGGCCTGAAAATTAATAGAAGGGCTTGTGAATAGCTTACCTATCAACGTCAGTTTGTAGTCCTATTCTTGTTTAGTGGCATCCATTTCTTCCAAATCAATAATGTCGTTAATTGATCACACATCTCCTAGTTTCTTGTAGAGCAATTCTAGCCGGGGGTTAGTCTTAATATTCTCCATATGTAATCGTCAGTTTTTGAGTTAGGGAAATCAACAAACGGGCGGAAGGTGTAACTACCACTCCCACTAGAACCAGCCCAGAACAATGCTTGAGAGAAGAGGACCTTGCATGTTGCTTCTATCCCCAAAAAGTTGGATGTGCAGAATAAAACTCTCAGCTTCTAGTTGTCCACGGAAGTGGATGAGGGTGTGAAGGGCTTGAAGATTTGAACCCACTAAGTATTCATCGACACTCTGATGAAAGAAGACGGAGGGGATTTAGGCGGGTAAGGTAAGGAAGGTTTGACGAAGTGTGAGTTTGGCAATGGAACAGTGGTTTCATAGACGCCTCTCATAGTAGCAAATAAAGGGTTTAGTTTTGAAGGTGGAAAGGGGTTTTCTTTGAGGTAAGAAGATGTTAGGTTTTAAAGAGTGAGTACACAGATAAGGTAATGTTAGAGGAGTGGGATTTGGGGAGGGTGAGTAGTTTAGCTAGGGTTTTTGTAGAGAAAGATGATAGGTATTGTAGATAGAGCAAGGATGTGATGTGCCTGGGGTTTCTGGAGGGAGGATCGGGGCTGGGCGCCATGATGGAGATCGAGGGTCATTAGATTGAGGATAATCTGTTGGAGTTCGACGTGGGGTCGTAGACGTTCGGGTTCAACAACTCGCTTCTCCCTCGGAACTCCAGTTTCTCCCATCTTTGAGCTATCGATCTGAAGATGACAAGGTCGCTTGGTGTTTTCACATTAATAAAGAATATATCCTAATGTGTGATGTAGCGATGGAGCTCTTTCTAGAGGCCATCGGGCACCATCTTCATTTCACTTTCAAACAATAAATCAGAAGAAGAAAACCGAGGGAACATCAACTCTCTTATAAAATCAGATAAATTGTCACGGAAGCAGAATTACACACACAAGTTATTTCGGATTTTTTTGTTTAGCAAAAAATTTACGGTCAATTTCTTTTTTCATTTTTCGGTGTTTAGATTGCTAAAGAGAATAAATCAATGGAAAATGGCTTCATTTCTGGATAATTAGAACATCAACTCTCTTATCAAATCAAACCTTGACAGAGGGCTCGGATTCTCAGCTTTCCGAGCTCAAATGTCGGCCCATGCTTGGGTTCTCCAAGGCTGAGCCCAGGCTTGGGTCTCTTGAGGATGGGCATGAGCCCTCGGCATCAGTGCCCAAGTCCTTGGCGAACGAGTTCAGGATATTGGCTCCCGCACCAGAGGCCCAATCCCTTATGGTCTAGAAGTTATTAGATTAAATCCCAAGAAATATCTTCTACATAGGATCGAGTTATTTGATTTCTACTTGGAGGGTACCAAAGATTTTACTTGAATAATAGACAACCGTTGATCCCCAATAACCGATTGCTCTTCGATATTTGTATTGGGAGTGCACAGCAGAAGTCGAATACTTTCATCCAGAGAGTTTGCTAGGAGGAAGCCTAAGTATGAACTTATTAACATATCTAGTTAGACTCACATTCATTCAAAAACTTAAATCAATGAGTTCTGAGTTAACTAGGATATATTGACTGTTTTACATCGCACCAATTCTCCATATGAGGTTTCTCTAGGTCTATCTTAACAATCTCTCCCTCATGTGTATGCTCTAGTATTAAGTTTGCTCCCCTTAATATAGTTATCATTCTGCATGAACTTATCTCAACTTGAATCTCCAATGCCAAACACTATCTCTAGTCTCTTTCTTTGGACTGGACCATTAAGTCTGCCATCGCGCCCACGTTGTCACGTGACAATGCTTGTTTGCCCGGAAATTGAATTGGTCACCAGATTCTTTCCTTGAGATATTCACTAAACATCAATACACATTAGGAGTGGCCGACAACAATGCTTACTTGCCCAAAAACCGAATTTGTCACTAGATTCCTTCATTGAGATATTCATTGAATATTGATACACATTAGGAGTGAGCGATCAATCGACCATTGGCATTGATACCATTTGTTGGAAGTGCACAAAAGAAATCCAATATTTTCATCCAGTGAGATTGCAAGAAGAAGCTCAAGTCCAAGCTTATCCAGTTGGACTTATCTTCACTCAAAAGTTTAAGCTAATGAATTATGGATCAATTATGCTATATTAACTACTCTACATCACGCCAATTCCCCGATATGAGATTTTTATAGCATAACTCATATATGACTCCTTACAATTTGATGATGTGAGGGGTAAGGCTACGTGAAACTGATGTTTTGACAAAAAAATAAACTTATGTTATCAAACGGCTGAGGTTCTTTTGCAGAATAAACGTGGTCTGAATAACTTTTCTTTATCTCAATAAACCTTAGATTATCTTCAACAATGGTTTTTGGGATATAAATTTTTTTTTTCCTGTTTTCCTTATGGATTGTTTATCCATAACGTTAAGAAGCTCTTCAAATTCTTTTGCCTTCTGTTCAATGCTTACAGGAGGGGAATGCAAAGAAAGTTGGTAGTGGTAATATAATGGACGTTCTTTTCTCCCTTAAAGCCTAACTCCATTCGTTAGATCCCGATTAAATATGACAAAAGTGCACTAAGTGGCAGTGCCACGTGTCATCAATTCTCATTCTCTTTTGCTTACCATTGTGCATGAAATTAATTAGAACTGTCCTAACACGACGGATGCCTCATTCCTGAATTTGACGGAGCATTTCTAACCACAAATTTCAATTGAGCAATGCCAGCGATCGGTTAGACTCGAAGTAGCGGAAGAATCTCACTAGATTTAAAAAATAACGTTACTTTCATTAATTGATCTGATTTTTAATTAAAAAGAAAATTAAGAAAGCATTGTGAAAAGGAGGGTTGTACAATGAAAAAAGGCCAAATACTTGATCAAACAAATTCGATATACTGTATATTCTAAAATAAATTTCATTTTTGGATGGTCAAGAGGTAATCGTGACATTGATGCTCGAGTTAACATGAATTTTATGGCTCGAGTTAAATTTATTAATGCTTTAAGTTGTGTAAATCAGATGCTACCACTACTAAAATAAATAGCCTTATGTAACAAAGAACAGTTTAAATTGAATAAGTTTGTGAACTTTAAGATTTGGACATTTACAATTTAAGTCGAGTAAGACATCGCAATCGACAAATTTGAAGATTTAACAGAAACCCTACTAAAGCTGCTTTGGAATTGACTGTGACTAACATTGCAAACCCTAGCTCTCGCTGGTCTAGCCTGGTGGAACATATGGACAAGATCCGCGCAGATGGGATCCTTCTGTTTGTTCATTCTGGGAGACCTTGCAATTTCCATGTTATTTTTGGAACTTCGCTTCGTTTCCTTTCATGAAACGAATATCGATCCGTTGCTGAGTTAGAATCCAACTGCCAATGGTTTGGAAGATAGAGAGAAGCCACGTGCGACCAAATTCCCATGCACACAATTTCGTCTGAAAAGGTTCCTAAACGTGGAACAGCATGTTTATATTACATTCGGTGGAGAAATGACAGCATTTCAGGAATCTTTTGCTCAAAAGCTCGAGGCATTGGACGAAGCAAAGATAATATAATACCCAATTTGATGAAGTTAATCCGCTTTTTTCTGAAAATAGGGCGCAAGCGAGTCGATATTAGCTCACATTCCTCTTGACTCCTCTTCTCAGCCACCTCTCCGAAAATGTCATCACCTCCTTCCATTCCCCTCTTCCTCTTGTGCTTCATCTTAGCCTCCTCTCTCGCCACCGCCACTGCCACCGCCACCGCTATTGCTGCTGCCGCTGCCAAACCCGCTCCGCTCATATTCCCTGTCAAGAAAGATGCCTCTGTTGAAGATCACTGCCTCTCTCTCTCCTAGAGTTCTCTAGATCTCTCTCTCTCTCTAGAGTTCTCCATATCTCTCTTTACTCCTCCAGATTTCTCTCTCTCTGGATTTCTCTAGATCTCTCCCTTCTCCAGAATGTTCTAGCAAAATCCATCAAGAAAAGCTGCACCACTTCTAGACTTCTCCAAAAATAAAATCTAGTTGTGAGGCTATAATAAAATAATAGTACTTCTAGAATAGTGTAGAAAGCTAGGAAAGTCACCAACTTTCCATCCTATAAATAGGAGCAACTTGCTCCTCATTTGAGTGTCCAACTAAGTGTGTGTGTGTAGTGGTGTGGGGTGTGTACGTGAGGTGTGTGGGTGTGTGTAGGGGTCTTGTGTAGTGTAAGTGTAGGGTGATAAGAAGTGAGTGGGCGTGTGCAGAGTTGTGTTCGTGTGAGGTTTGTGAGCGAGTGGGTAAGCAAGTACAATGAGTAGTTGTGAGAGTGTGATAGAATAGAGACTTGTAATATTGTTTTATAATAAAAGTAAATATTTTACTTGTACATCCACTTGCTTCTCAACAAGTGGTATCAGAGCAGGTCGTAGGTCGTCGAAGACCGTGCAAAGACAGTGGTCGGGGACCATTGTAAGTGAGCAAGGCGGTCAGGGATCGTCGAGTCAAGGAGCGAAGAAGTGAAGGACGTCGAAGTTCTGCCAGTGCATAATCTGGGATTGTGAAGTCGGTTGGTCCGGGACCAGGCTTACTTGGTATAGTGCAGGGCATTATACTCAAGTCACGATGGTGGATTTCTCGAGTTCGGTGAACGGCATGGAGAAGCTCAACAACTTCAACTATAATAATTGGAGTACTCGCATGCAGTATTATTTGCTTGGACAAGATTTATGGGATATCGTTGGCGGGAGCAACACCACACCACCCACGAATGATAGCGATTTAAGAAAGTGGAACGTTAAATCAGGTAAGGCTCTTTATGTTCTTGCCGTGACTGTTGAAGATGAATTATTGCAACACATAAAGAGTGTGAAGACCCCGAAGGAGGCCTGGGATAACTTGGCGACGCTGTTTGCGAGGACAAACGATGCCAAGTTACAATGCCTAGAGAACGAGCTCCTCTCAGTCTCGCAACAAAGTATGACGGTAAGTCAATACTTTTCTAAAGTTAAATCTATTTGCGAAGAAATCTCAAAATTAGATCTTGAGAATGCCATCTCTGAGACAAGAATAAGAAGAATAATAATTCACGGGTTAAGGTCGGAGTATAACGGTATGGTTACGGCCACCCGTGGATGGGCAAATGAGCCAACTCTAACAGAGTTGGAGAATATATTGGCCAATCAAGAGGCCTTAGATAAACAAATCCCTAAGATCTCAATTAAGGATGATGAAAATGCCCTCTTCACTAATAAAAGAGGGTTCAAGGGCCATAATAGAAATAGAGCAGGTGCAAGAGATGGCAAACCATGGAAAAATCATGGAGATTGGCGGAGGCAACCAGAAGAGAAGGGTTATCAGCCAGGGGGAGCTCGTCAAGATCGCAATGACGATGAAGATGATGAAGATAAGAGCAACAAAAGGTGTAGTAAACGGTGCTATGTTTGTGGCAAGGTAGGACATATTGCCAGATTTTGTTGGTACAGGCGGGAAGAAGGAAATGTCGTCACTTCTTGCAAGAAGGAGATTGAAAGTGAAGAAGAATGGGACTTTCAAGTGCCTATTGTAGTGAAGGAACGAGAAGAGCTTGCAACGGCTTGTATAGTTGAGTTGGATAATTCGACAGGTTCTATCACAACCCTGAATAAGAGCAAGCCAAGGGAGAACTCGAAGAAGCAACTAACAACGCCAACAAGCAGTCGTGAAAAGAAACTGCAAAAGATGGAGGAGATGATAAAGAAGCTGAAAGTTGAGAAGGCAAATATGGAGAATATGTTGAAGAAAAGGGATGAGATGATAAAGCAGAAGGATCGAGAGCTCAAGGCAAAAGAAAGGGAGCTAGAGAAGTTCCGATGTGAGTTCGAGAAGCTTCAGAAGCTTCAGGACCTCAAGCCCACTATGATGTTCCGAATTAATCATATTGGAAGAGACAACGAACAAATGAAAGAGAAAAAGAAAGTTTTCTTTGAGAAAAGGAGGCCATCTACACCCTACATCCCATGGTGTAAGGATCAGTGGAATAAGATCGAGGAGAAGAAATTTTATGAGGAAAATGATCAAGAGGTCTACATTGAAGTACTTCAAATGGGATTGAATCGGTTGAAGCATGAAATGAAAGTCACAAATGAGAGGCTTGATCGAATGAGTTCCAATCTCACAATTCTTATAGTAGATATGTCGAATATGAAGACCGAATTGAGAGAGAAGAAGGAAAATGAGACTAAAGGACAGAATGAATTGGCATTGCGAAAATTCAAGGATCACAAAACTCAAAGGAAAGTCGCAGCAAGAGAAGCAATTGAAGATGGAGCCATAAAGCCATTCATGTACGAAGAAGCTTCACAATATGTTGAATGGAGGAAGACAGTTGAAGAGTCCAAAAGCAATATCGGCACGGCTACTATATCGAGAGAGAGTAGTCGGTGAGGGGGAGTGTTGAAGATCACTGCCTCTCTCTCTCCTGGAGTTCTCTAGATCTCTCTCTAGAGTTCTCCATATCTCTCTTTACTCCTCCAGATTTCTTTCTCTCTGGATTTCTCTAGATCTCTCCCTTCTCCAGAATGTTCTAGCAAAATCCATCAAGAAAAGCTGCACCACTTCTAGACTTCTCCAAAAATAAAATCTAGTTGTGAGGCTATAATAAAATAATAGTACTTCTAGAATAGTGTAGAAAGCTAGGAAAGTCACCAACTTTCCATCCTATAAATAGGAGCAACTTGCTCCTCATTTGAGTGTCCAACTAAGTGTGTGTGTAGTGGTGTGGGGTGTGTACGTGAGGTGTGTGGGTGTGTGTAGGGGTCTTGTGTAGTGTAAGTGTAGGGTGATAAGAAGTGAGTGGGTGTGTGCAGAGTTGTGTTCGTGTGAGGTTTGTGAGCGAGTGGGTAAGCAAGTACAATGAGTAGTTGTGAGAGTGTGATAGAATAGAGACTTGTAATATTGTTTTATAATAAAAGTAAATATTTTACTTGTACATCCACTTGCTTCTCAACAGCCTCCACCGACCAGTACTACACCACCCTCCAGCTCGGGACTCCCCCCACTGCCATGAATGCAGTCCTTGACCTCGCAGGCCAGTACACATGGCTTGACTGCGATGCAAACGGCGGCTACAGGTCCTCCTCCTACAGCCCGGTCCATTGCAGCTCCACCAAGTGCGGGGCCACTGGCGGAAGCGGGTGCATGGGCTGTTCCGGCCCCGCCAGGCCCGGTTGCACCAATGACACGTGCGGCGTTTATGCGTCGAACCCGTTCAAGGACTCGGTGCTGGCGTCCGGGCTTGGCGAAGACGTCCTGGTCTTGCGTTCCACGGATGGGATCAAGTACACCTCCAAGCTTAAACTCGTAAGTTGAAGACAATCGTTTTTATATATGTATACATATATATTAACATCAAACTTATAACTGGATTAAGGTAACGAAGTGTCTAATTCTTCTTCTTGTTTTATTTTCCTTAGCAAAAATTTCCTTTCTCTTGTGTGGACACGGACTGGACGGAGGGACTCGCGAACTCCACCAAAGGCATCGTCGCGCTGGCCAGGAACTCAGCCTCGCTCGCCACCGAGCTCTCCACGCAGCTCAAACTCCCCCGCACATTCGCTGTCTGCCTCCCTTCTTCCTCCTCTGCCAGATCCGGCCACGGCGACTTTTACATCGGTGGTGGCCCGTACTTGCGACCTCCGATCAAGAAAGACCTCGCGAAGTTGCTCCTCCGCTCCCCGCTCCTCATCAATCCCGTGAGCACCGCCCCTGTCTACAATGTAGGAGATCCCTCCGACGAGTACTTCATCGACGTGACTGCCATCAAAATAGATTTTGCTCTGATCAGCTTCAAGTCCTCGATCCTCGCGATCAACAAGAACGGCGTTGGGGGGACCAAAGTCGCTACTCTGACTCCGTACACGGTCCTCCACTCGGCGATCTTCAATCCTCTGGTGAGGGAATTCACGAAGAAGGCAATGGACAGGAAGATCAAGAAGGTGCCGCCGGTCGCTCCATTTGGGGCTTGCTTCGACGCGAAGACGGTGAAGAGCGGGGTGGCCGGTCCGGACGTGCCAGCAATCACGCTGGTGCTCCAGAGCGACGCCCAGTGGAGGATCAAAGGGGCGAACTCGATGGTGAGGGTGAGCAAGGACGTGATGTGCCTGGGGTTTGTGGATGGAGGACCGAAGCCGAGGACAGCGATAGTGATCGGGGCTCATCAGATGGAGGACAATCTGGTTGAGTTTGACGTGGAGTCGTCGACGTTCGGGTTCAGCAACTCGCTTCTCCTTCAGAACTCCAGTTGCTCCCATTTTTGAGCTCCTCTTTTCTATCTCTGTCGCTGATCTCTCAGATTGTCATTCTTTGTGAGTGAGGAAGATGATCAGTTTGCTTTGGTGTTTTGAGTGTTGTGTTTCTAGCTGTGTCCCTATGAACAACATTTTATATCTTTTATTCTCATTTTGAGCAAGACATTTTAATTAGGGTTTTCAAAGCAAAACATATAAAAGTGTGGGGCAAGTTCCGTAGAAGTGTCTTGTCCGAAGAAGAAAGCTGGAGGAATGTCAATGTTCATGTCAACTGCGAGGCACCGAGCTGCTCCCTTCCCAGCCCTTCTTGGCCTCTCTTGTTAAATTTTGATAGTTTGTTTTTAGGATTAATACCACAAAAAAAATATGAACTTGTACAATTGTCACAAATTTACTATAAATTAATTTTTTAAATACCAAAGATCCTAAACCAGTACACATGTAATAAATTTACCCTACGCTAATATTTTGGCCACAAAAAGTCTCAAATTAATATATTTATGATAAATTTATCCTCATTTAATTTTCATTAGATCAAATAAATAACATTAATCGGCACACCTATTACAAACGGAGGGTCAAATTTTAAATTGGTATACACATTAATTGTCACGTATCATTCAACTCGGCAATTTGACAGTAATAATGAGGTAAATTTAATATAGGTGTATCAATTTAAAGTTTTTGACGGTTAAAAAATTAATTTGAGAAAAATTTAAAAATTTGTATGCGGATAATTACGTTAGAAGAAAGTGCATTTTATAGTCGAAAGGCTGCTGCACTTTCATTAGTTTAAACGGCCAACTCTTTTTTATTTGGTATTTGGGAGGGAGTACTTTGCAGAAAACCATAGGTCATCTGGGTCTGTCTATTGCACGTTAACGTTCCACCTAACATCTCAGGAATGTATGCGAATTCAGGCACGTGGTTGCTCACGAAAGCCAAAACAGCCACAAGGGTTTTATCATCTGGAAAATAGTAGTTCTATCCTAATAACAAGTGATATGATATTCTTATCCGCTTATTAAGTATGCCTTGCAATTCCAACGTTCACTCGCAATTTGTCTCACTGGCTTTCGGGATTTTATTTCTCGTTCATAACTATAAATTTTTTTTAGATCTTTGCGCAATCCATCTCGCGGGAGTCGCGCACAAGAGAAACAAGACGATATATCCTCACTAATTCATCTCCTGGCTATGAAAAATTTGCTCGACTAGGCGAAACAATGTTGTTAACGAGGTTGTTTAAAAGAGTAAATAAGGTCAGTCTTTTTGGGATCGAATGTGAAAGCTTCTGTAAACGTTAATTCAAACTTTGTGGAACATGTGGACGAGATCGGCACAGATGGGATCTATCCCTGTGTCCCATTCTACAGACGGTGATTTTGAGATTTGGATTTCATTTCGTTTCTCACATCAAATGAATATCGATCCGTCTGCTGGGTGTGCATTAATGACAAGTTGCATTAATTTAAACGGCGAACCACGTGATCTAATTTCGAATTGGAGAGAGAGAATTTGTGCCTCTTTCACTCTGCTTTCGTAATGCGGATGGCCCGCTAATGTTCAGTGGAGAATGAGATGACAGCACTCCCGGTCCTTTTGTATCAACCAGAGTTGCCTTAGTAGGGAGAGACCTCAACATGTCATAATTAAATCCAATTAACTCCTATTATATCTATTTTGATTAAATTGACGAGATAATTTGCTTTTTTTCTTTCCTAGGGCATCCAAGCGGAGTTTATATAAACTCACATTCCTCTCACTCCTCTTCCCAGCTCCAACAATGGAATCCCCTCCTTTCATTCCCCTCTTCCTCTCCGCCCTCATCTTGGCCTCCTCTCTCTCCTCGGCAGTGGCTGTAGCCACTGTTGGATGCAAATTATGCAACCCCAAGATCTCCATAACTAGAACAAGAACATGCATAAAAGATCAGAAAGATTTACGCACCTGTTTTAGGATCCATTGTACTTGAAGCGGAAGCGGAAGCGGAAACACAATGTTCCACATGCAAGTCCTTCTCCTCTATTGCCCTCCGTATCACTGGCTCAATGAGGCAACCCTCTTACGTTTAGTGTTAGGTAAACACTCCTTAGGTGAGGATACATGTGAGAATTAGGGTTAGAGGAGAGACTTGAGCACTATTTATAGAGTTTCCAGCCAGTCCCTCTCATTACGGGCCAGGCTCAACTCGGCCCACACTAGTCAGCCCATATTAGACTAATTAAGAAACCTTCTATCTTACCTTAGACCAAACCCCGTAAAACGGTAAATTACAATATCAATTAATGTAGTCCAAATTAGGTAAACTCTTACATTCTCCCACTTGGACTATATTAATTGAAATCGTACTGTATGTGCGCACTTTGGTCCAAAGATAATTCTTAATAATCAATCCTATCCCATAAAGTCTTAAATACCGAATCATGGCGGTAACTGCATGTATACACACAGAGCTTTTCATGGTCACAAATGTTCTTAAATTTATTGATATGGATTCATTATGGTAGTGTGGCAAATGGATAACATCTCTCATAGAGAGATCTCATTTGTTAGTCACCATTCTCTTAACTTTAGGCGTCACAAAAACTTGTGGCACTAGAGAATGCTTTATGGTTCCAATGAACCCACATATGTCTTGTCCTTACGGTTAACCTTTCTTTATGAATCACAAGACATATGCACAAGGCTAATAATCGGATGCCCCTAGCCTTCACTCAAGGATTTAGCAATACCTTGAGATTTCTGTTGTTATTAATAAATAACACTGCAGAGTTATTGTCACAATATAGCTGTATGGGCCTATCCACAAAATCAAAAACTGATAACTTCCTAATGAGGTTCCGGAGCCAAATAACTTGAGTAGCAGCTGAAAAACATGCTACAAACTCCGCTTGCATGGTAGAAGAAGATATGGATTTCTGTTTTTCGCTCTTCCATGATACTGCACCTCCTGTCAACATAAATATGTATCCTGTCGTCGACTTCTTATCATCTTGACAACCAGCAAAATCTGCATCTGAATACCCTACTAGTTGCAAGTCTGGAACATATCTATAAAACAGCATATACTCTTTTGTTCTCTTGAAGTACCTTAAAACCTTCTTGGCAGCAACCCAGTGATCATGACCTGGATTTGACTGATATCTGCCTAGAAGTCCTGTTGCAAAAGCAATATCTGGTCTAGTGCAAACTTGAGCATACATGATACTTCCAAACACACTAGCATAAGGTACATCCATCATTTGAGCTTTCTCAAAATCTGAATTAGGGCATTGTGAAAGACTCAACTTATCACCCTTAACAACAGGAGCAATTCTTGGTTTGCAATCTTGCATATTGAATCTTTCTAAAATGCGATCAATATATGCCCTCTGAGATAAACCCAATGAACGGCGTGAGCGATCCCTATGGATCTCAATGCCAAGACCAAAAGACACCTCACCAAGGTCTTTCATATCAAAATTTTTCGATAACATCCGCTTTGTCTCATGTAGTAAACCAATGTCATTACTAGCAAGCAAGATATCATCCACATAAAGTATGAGAAAAATATATATCCTCCCACTGACCTTGGTGTATATACACTGATCTACTTTGTCCTCAATAAATCCTAATGAAGTGACAACACTATGAAACTTGAAATACCACTGTCTAGAAGCTTGCTTAAGGCCATAAATAGACTTTTGCAATTTACAAACAAGCTTACCTGAGTCATCTGCTGCAAAACCTTCAGGCTGCACCATATAAACCTCTTCATCAAGGTTTCCATTTAGAAAAGCAGTCTTAACATCCATCTGGTGTAACTCCATATCGAAATGAGCTACTAAAGCCAAGATCACTCTAAAGGAATCTTTAGAAGAAACTGGAGAAAATGTTGCTTCATAATCTATTCCTTCACTTTGAGTGAAACCCTTAGCTACCAGTTTAGCTTTAAACTTTTCAATCTTTCCTTTGGAATCCCTTTTAGTCTTGAATACCCATTTGCAGCCAATGGGTTTATAACTTTCAGGCAATTGAACAAGCTCCCAAACACCATTGTGTTTCATAGATTGCATCTCATCTTTCATCACATCTAGCCATAAATCTGATTGAGGACATGAGATGGCATCCGCATAAGTCACTGGATCGACAAAACAGCCAATATCATAATCATGCTCTCCTAGGTAGACAAGATAGTCTGGTGGTATAGCTGAACGTCTTTCCCTAGTCGATCTTCTAAGTGGAGCTATTTCAATCTCATTCTGAATTTGAGGGACTTGAGGAATTTCTTCAGGAACTGTCTCAACAACAGGATCTTGAGCCGCAACAGGCTCAATTTGAGGTGCGGGAGGCTCCATAATTGTTTGCACAGGATGAAACAGGGATCCAGTAATCCCCACCATATTATCATTTTCGATAGCTTGTGAGTAGCTACCCTTTTCAGCTACATCAAATTCTAGAAATTTTGCAGTATGAGATTCCACAATTCTTGTACCTCCATTAGGGTTATAAAACCGATACTCCTTTGAATGATCTGGGTAGGATACAAAGTAACATCGAGTAGTTTTATAATCCAACTTACTCAATGTCGGATTATATAACTTCACCTCTGCAGGACATCCCCAAACTTTAAGGTGATTCAAGCTAGGCTTACGTCCAGTCCACAATTCAAAAGGAGTCAATGGAACTGCTTTAGTAGGAACACGATTTAGAATATAAAGAGCTGTTTTCAAAGCTTCACCCCATAAAAAATTAGGTAAATTGGTCCTGCTAATCATACTTCTCATCATGTCCATAAGAGTACAATTGCGCCTTTCAGCTACACCATTTTGTTCAGGACTTCCGGGCATAGTAAATTGACCTACTATCCCAGAATCGTCTAGGTATCTTGCAAACGGCCCTTTAAGTTGTCCAGCATCACCGTGCCTACCAAAATACTCACCACCACGATCAGATCTAACGATCTTTATAACTTTTCCCAACTGTTTCTCCACTTCAGTCTGAAAAATCTTGAATTTGTCAAGAGACTCGGACTTTTCTTTAATCAAGTATAAGTATCCATATCGGGAATAGTCATCAATAAATGTGATGAAATAAAAATTCCTGCACAAAGTAGCCGTGTATGGTCCACTGATATCAGTGTGAACAACCTCTAACAAATCAGAACTTCGTACGGCGGATTTCTTCTTTATCTTTGTCATCTTACCTCTACAACAATCTATGCAAGTCTCTAGATCACCTTTAAGAGTAGGCAATATGTCAGCCTTCATAAGCCTTTCTACTCTTTCTTTAGAGATGTGACCAAGACGTTTATGCCACAATGTATAAGACTGTTCCTTAGATAGAGGCCTTTTAGAAACAACCTTTTCAGCTGAATAAGCAACATACATGTCGTTGGGAGATAAACTCAATCGATATAATCCATTGGATAAATTGCAACACCCAATCTTATTTGAATCATAAAACATGGAAATAGTATTACTCTTTATTTCAAAAGAGTATCCACACATGTCCAAACAAGACACTGAAACTAAATTCCGCCTAAAAGAAGGTATGTAAAAAGTATTTCTCAACGCTATCCTAAAACCAGAATCTAAAATCAAAATAACATCTCCCACGAACTCGACGTCAACTCCAATGCTATTCCCAACAGTGAGCTTTAATTCATCCTGATTTGGCATCTTTCGGTTTATGAACCCCTTTAGGCTCATTCTTGTTTCTCTTAGACAACTAAGCCTTAAATTTATTGCAGCGTTTCTTTACGTGTCCTCTCTCCCTACAAAAGTAGCAAAGAACACCATCCTTCTTGGTGAATGCTCTCTTAGGACCCAAACTGTTAGAAGGTCCATCACTTTCAGAATTTCCTTTATAGTTGGAAGGTCCAGCAACTTCAGAATTGCTCTTATAAGAATAATTTTTCACCTTCTTACCCTTATCACTGCCAGAACTAGAAACATAAAGAGCAATGTGCCCTTTATCTTTCTTCAATTTCTCTTCCTCTGCCACCACCCTTGCAATCAAATCATTAACTGACCATGTTTCATCTTGGGAATTATAATTGGTCTTAATAATCCCAAAATCAACAGGAAGATTATTTAGAGCTTGATGCACAATGCACGCAGTGGGAATAACAACATTGAGAGTCTCAAGCTTTGTCTGCAAATCAACCATCCTCATAACATAATCTCTAACTCCACCAGAACCATTAAACTTCATAGTAAATAATGTTTGCAGGTGTGTTCCTATCTCAGCATTAGGTGAAACACGGTTTCTAGCCATCAAGGCCTCCATCATCTGCCTAGTAGTGCAGTCTGCAGGCAAACCACTTTTCAAGTGTTCCTAAATGGAACGCTTCATTGATAATAAGTAAATTCTATTGCTCTTTTCCCAAGCAATAAAATGAGCTTTCTGAGCTTCTGTACTCTCGGTAGTAAGATCTGCCGGCCGATCGACAGTAAGAGCAATATGAACATCTGCTATCTCCATAGCAAATAGAAAATCTTCTCTCCATTTCTTAAAGTTTGAACCAGCAAGAACCTCAATAGTGACGGAGTTACCGTTTACAGAAAAGGTGACTGTAAAAATAAGCAGATTATAATTAGCATCATGTGAGCATTGTGTAACTTGACGAACAAGTACACATCCAGAGAGTTACACGCAAAATTACATAATCACCTTTGGGCAGAATACATAACATGCAATTGTATACTCCCCACATGATAGCGGTTATGAGAATATTTTCCAATCTTTCATGAATTCATCACCTTTGGGCATATGAACCATTAGGATTAGTCACTCCTCCACCGCACTATCATGTATCCCTTCATGAACTAATACACAATCACCCCCTTTGGGAGTATGATTATGTATTAGATCAGGAGACATCCCAATCAATATACGAGACCGAAATTTCTCAAACCCAATCAAGTGTGCCACTTTGGCGGTCACAACTCAATTGAATCTTTGAAACTCTCTCATGCCAGGGATATAAAATTACATCTCACATAAACCATACATATGTGATTTTAACTTTAGTGACAGGGGCAGTAAATCACTAAAATCACATATCATGTTAATTACATTGCTTTATTCATTAATAAAAATAAATTTTATTGTATAATATTAATGAATAATAATCATAAAGCTCATGTGATAACATACCTGTAACCCAGCACTTGTATTTCCAAAATCACAGAAAAAATACAAGAAAAATACGCAAAAATACACTAAAAAAGCACGTATTCGGGGTTCCATATGTATTTTCACATGCATAAAATTATCAAACATGTAAAACAAATACACTATAAGATAGAGGACAATCATATGAGTCCAACGCCGTCGATCACGCGCCGATCCGACGTCCCACGCGCCCGCACGCGCCGCCTGAGTGCGCGGCGCGTGGAGCCCACGCGCGGGCGTCAACTGCGGGTCAAAACCGGTCCGACCGGTTCCCGGTCTGACCTTCCGGTCCAGCTGCCCGGTCCGACCGGTTGACCGGTCCGGGTCGGGTCAACGGGTCGGGTCGGGTCGGGTCGATCGCCATTTGGGTCGGGTCCGGGTGGATGACGTCATCGTGACGTCATCACCCGGAAAGCGAATCGGGTCGGATTCGGCTCCGGGTTGCTGACGTCAGGTGACGTCATCACCTGCGAACCGGATCGGGTCGATTCTGGGTCCGGGTCGCTGATGTCACGTGACGTCAGCATCCGCGAAGCGGATCGGGTCAGGGTCTGGGTCCTGGGTCGGGTCGAGCTCCGGGTTTGGGTCGCTAACGTCATGTGACGTCAGCACCCGCGTGCTTCGCACGCGCGAGCCGCGCCCCGCGCGTGGGAGCGCGTGGGGGCGCGTGCCCGCGCGTGGGGCGCGTGCTCGACGCCCAGCCGGCATCTGGCCGCGCGTGGGGGCGCGTGGGGAACTCTCCGGCGACGTGCCGCCCACGGTTTCGCTCGTCTCACCGATTCCAGTCCGAATATATAATTTAATTATACTTTTATTTTACGAAAAATCTCAGAAAAACACAAATTAGGGTTAGGGCAAAATCCTTTACTTCGTGTTTTATTTTACGAAAAATCTCAAAAAAACACAAATTAGGGTTAGGGCAAAATCCTTTACTTCGTGTTCTAAAGTTATGGAGGCTCTGATACCACATGTTGGATGCAAATTATGCAACCCCAAGATCTCCATAACTAGAACAAGAACATGCATAAAAGATCAGAAAGATTTACGCACCTGTTTTAGGATCCATTGTACTTGAAGCGGAAGCGGAAACACAATGTTCCACGCGCAAGTCCTTCTCCTCTATTGCCTTCCGTATCACTGGCTCAATGAGGCAACCCCCTCACGTTTAGTGTTAGGTAAACACTCATTAGGTGAGGAAACATGTGAGAATTAGGGTTAGAGGAGAGAATTGAGCACTATTTATAGAGTTTCCAGCCAGTCCCTCTCATTACGGGCCAGGCTCAACTCGGCCCACACTAGCCAGCCCATATTAGATTAATTAAGAAACCTTCTATCTCATCTTAGACCAAACCCCGTAAAATGGTAAACGTTAAACGGTAAATTACAATATCAATTAATGTAGTCCAAATTAGGTAAACTCTTACAGCCACCTCTCTCTCCTCGGCCGTGGCTGCAGCCAAGCCTGATCCGCTCATCTACTCGGTCAAGAAAGATGCCTCTGCCAAGCAGTACTACACAACCCTCAAGCTCGGGACTTCGCATACCACCATGAATGCGGTCCTCGACCTCTCGGGCCAGTACATGTGGATCGACTGTGACATGAATGGCGGCTTCAGGTCCTCCTCCTACAGCCCGGTCTCTTGCAGCTCCCCCAAGTGCCTGGCCACCGGGTCAATCTTGTGCTTTGCTACCTGCGAAGGCCCCGCCAGACCTGGCTGCACCAAAGACACGTGCAGCATTTTCACATCGAACCCGTTTGAGGGCTCGTTGCCGGCCTCCGGGCTCGGTGAGGACGTCCTGGTCTTGCATTCCACGGATGGGATCAATTACACGTCCACGCTTAAGCTCGTAAGTTGAAGACAATTTCCTCTTAGTTTTTTTTTTTTTGCCATTTTCAAATAAGAGAGAAATATTGAATTATACTGGCCATAATATGTGAATAGAATTAAATCCCAATCAATATATATATATATTTGGTTACCGAAACTTTACTTTCTCTTGCGCGCACACGGGCACGATGGTGGGACTTCTCAAACTCCACCATTGGCATCGTCGCGCTGGCCAGGAACTAAGTCTCACTCGCCACCGAGCTCTCCACGCAGCTCAAAGTCCCCCGGAAATTCGCTCTCTGTCTCCCTTCTTCCTCCTCTGCCACATCCGGCCATGGCGACCTCTACATCGGGGCGGCCCGTACTTGTGACCTCCAATCAAGAAAGACCTCACGAAGTCGCTCCTCTGAACTCAGCTTCTCATCAATCCCGTGAGCACCGCCCCTATCTCCATGGTAGGTGACCACTCCGACGAGTACTTCATCGACGTAACCGCCATTAAAATTGATTCTGCTCCAATCACCTTCAATTCCTCGATCCTCACCATCAACAAGGATGGCGTTGGGGGGACCAAGCTTGCCACTCTTACACCGTACACGGTCCTCGACTTGGCAATCTTCGAACCTCTGCTGAGGGAATTCACGAAGAAGGCAATGGACAGGAAGATCAAGAAGGTGACGCCGGTCGCACAGTTCAAAGCTTGCTTTGGCGCCAAGACAGTAAAGAGCGGGGTGGCTGGACCGGATGTGCTGGCGCCCAGTGGAGGATCGAAGGGGCGAACTCAATGGTGAGGGTGAGCAAGGACATGATGTGCCTGGGGTTTGTGGATGGAGGATCGAAGCCAAGGACGGCCATCGTGATTGGGGGTCATCAGATGGAGGATAATGTGGTGGAGTTCGACGTGGGGTCCTCGACGTTCGGGTTCAGCAACTCGCTTCTCCTTCAGAACTCGAGTTGCCCCCATTATTGAGCTCCTCTTTTCCCTCTCTCTCTTGCTGATCTTTCAGATTGTCATTTCTCGTGGGTGAGGAAAATGATCAGTTTGCTTTGGTGTTTTTGAGTGTTGTGTTTCTAGCTGTGTCCGCATGAATAACATTCTATGTCTCTATGTCTCTTATTCTCACTATGAGCAAGGAATTTAAATTAGAGTTTTCTAAGTAAAAAATATACAGGTGTCGATTTTGATGTCACCTGCAAGGCACTGAGCTGCTCCCTCTCCAGCCCTGCTTCGCTTCTCTCGTTAAATTATGATCGCCTGAGTCCCCAGCGCTCGTGCCAGGTCCCTGACAATCGGGCTCGGGATCTTGATTTCCATGCGCGAGATGGGACTCGATCCCCGAAATAGCCAACCAACCTCTGGTTAAGAAGTTATTAGATTATTAAAAGAAAAGGAACAACGAGAATAATCAAATCCAAAGACACATCATCTGTAGGGGTTGAAGTTACTAAACTTCTCATTATTAGATGCCACTGCCAAATAGATGAGGATAGAGGTGCATGACCCGAGTTGGGTTGGTCCAATACCTAATAAACGGACCAATCCGCACAATGTCTTTCCTCAATTCTTGGGACCGAGGACCAATCTTATTGAGCTTGGGACCAATGACCGGATTGACCCTGCGGGTTCATCAGGCTCCAAGGTCAACTCGAGACCAACATATTATTTTTAATTTCATTTTTTTCCTTAAAAGAACAACCACACTATTTCAAATTACATATCCATTAATAATATTATATTGAGTAACCAAACTATAACACCAATACATATCAAAAATAAATAAAAGATAATGTGACAACATAAATTTATACTTGCTAAAAGTAACAAACCATAAACACGAATACACAAGGCCAGGGAATAGAGGTGAGTGAGCGAGCGTGGCAAGTGAAGAAGGTTTCTTTATTTTTTTGGGTCAAGTTAGGATTGATTTTTTTTTTTACTTTCTAATTTACACGGCAAACTAAACTGCGAAGAGAACATGGGAAGAGGTGCTAGGTTTTAGAGTATATAAATGTATATAATTTATAATATAATATGTACAGGGTTGGTTTGGGTGACCAACCCTAAACTCCTAAGATCGAGGATCAACCGTATGGTGCAAGGTTTATGGGTCCTAGGACCTAGAACTGACCCAGTGTCCTTGAAAATCGGACCAAGACTGGCCGGCCAGGATTGGTCAAGGGTCAACCATGAACCGATGCTTTCCGCTAAATGAAGATCCTTCTTTATTCGAATGGTGCTTCCTTTGTTTTCTGAAGAAATTGCAACCATTCTCAACATTCTCATTTTATAAAGCTAATAATGATTAAGATTTATCAAGGCATCGAAAGGAATATTAGGTTGGATCCATTTCCCTGCCAAATTGCTCCGTCGACAACAAATGAAGTTTTCCTAAGACTTAGAGAAATCACATGCAACCAAATTCGCATGCAGATAATTACGTCAGAAGAAATTGCATTTTGTCGTCGAAAGGCTGCTGCACTTTCACCTCCTAGCCATGAAAAAGCTGCTCGAATTGGTGAAGCGATCTTGTTAACTAAGTTGTTTAAAAAAGTTAATCAGGCCAGTTGTTTTGGTACCGACTGTAAAAGTTTTTGATAATCTCTTCATGGCTCGAGTGAACTGCCGACGCTTTGGAAGATAGTGAAGTCATGTGCAACCAAAACGTGGTTGAGACTACTTATGCCTGAAAAATGCTTTGTCGAATGACGAGTTGCATTAATTTAAACGGCGAAACACGTGATCTATCTTTGAATTGGAGAGAAAGAATCTGTGCCTCGTTACTCAGCTTTTGTTATGCGCATGGCCCGCTAATTTGCTTTTTTTCTTTTCTAGCTATCACAAGCATCCAAGCGGAATTTATATAAAACTCACATTCCTCTCATTCCTCTTCTCAGCTCCAACAATGGCATCTCCTCCTTTCATTCCCCTCTTACTCTCCGCCTTCATCTTAGCCTCTTCTCTCTCCTCGGCCGTGACCACAGCCAAACCCGCTCCGCTCATCTTCCCCGTCAAGAAAGATGCCTCCATCAACCAGTACTACACCACCTCCGGCTCGGGACTCCCCCTGCTGCCATGAACGCAGTCCTCGACCTTGGGGGCCGGTTCACGTGGCTCGACTGCAGCGGCTACGAGTCCTCCTCCTTCCGCTCCATCCCTTGCCACTCCTCTCGGTGCAACGTCATCGGTGGCGGCTGCATTGACTGCTACGCCCCCACCGGGCCCACCTGCGCCAATGACACTTGCAGCTTCATCTTGGTGAAACCATTCTCGGACGTGATGGAAGGCAAGAGACTTGGGGAGGACGTCCTGGTCTTGCCCTCCCCGAATGGGATCAAGTACTCGTCCAGGGGCAAATCTGTGAGTCGAATACCTAAATACAATATATAATTTTATATAAATATTTATTCCATTCAAATAGTTACTTTTTGAGTGATCTTATTTCTGAAAATGAGAACTTCCATTAGGTATTATGCTAGCCCGGATTCCTAAACAAAGGCAAAAATAACAGATCCGCCCTGGAATTTTCCCTCACCTACATTTTGCACCCTCCGATGCCAAAATTCTGACTTTTGCATCCTATGATTCAATAAAAACACAACCGCTTTATGCCCTGTGTACAACACGAGGCAGAAATTAGAGGACCTGGAAATTGTTACTACTTCGTCCGAACCGCGTTGTGCCAATGGAACTAATGATTTGTCAAGAGTGCGATAACAGGATCTGCAATTCGTATCGATTCATGCTAACTAGATCAAACTTATAATTACCATTCAAGTAAGGTGATTGAATCATTGAATTGAGATAAAAATGTATCGATTCATATAAACAAGTGGATCGCTCTCTGCCTCCCTTCCTCCTCCTCCTCCTCCGGATCCGGCCACGGTAACCTCTACGTTGGCGGCAGCCCATTTATGCAGCCTCCAATCAAGCAAGACCTCGTGAAATCGCTCCTCCGCACTCAGCTCCTCGTTGATCCCAGGGACACTGTCCCTATCTCCAACGATGGCGATGGGTACTCCATCAACGTTACTACCATCAAAGTTGACTTTGCTCCAATCAACTTGAAGCGCGGCATCGGGGGGGTCATAATCCGCACTCTTTCTCCGTACACGGTCTTCCAGTCGGCGATCTTCAAGCCTCTGGTGAAGGAATTCACAAAGAAGGCAAAGGACAGGAAGATCAAGAAGGTGGCGCCGGTCTTGCCGTTTGCAGCTTGCTTTGATGCGAAAACAGTGAAGAGCGGGGTGGCCGGTCCGGACGTGCCAGCCATTGTGCTGGTGCTCCAGGGTGATGTGGAGTGGAGGATAGAAGGGGCGAATTCGATGGTGAGGGTGAGCAAGGACGTGATGTGCCTGGGGTTTTTGGATAAAGGATCGAACTATGGTAACGCGATCATGATCGGAGGTCATCAGATGGAAGATAATCTGTTGGAGTTCCATGTGGGGTCGTCAACGTTCGGGTTCAGCAACTCGCTTCTCCTTCAGAACTCCAGCTGCTCCCATTTTTGAGCTGTGTTTCCCCCGGTCTTTGCTGATCTGAGAAAGATGACAAGTTGCCTTGGTGTTTTTGAGTGTTGCTTTTCCTGGCTTTATGCGCATGGACTGTTGCCGAAACAAGTAACCGAATCGAGCAATCGAGCAATCGAGAAATTAACGACACTTCTTGATGCAATTAAGCACGACACCACGAAACCCACGCTCAGTAACAGCGCTTCCTTTGAAGTATGGAGTCCACTTGGCCAAGGAGTTCCAGTAGAAATCAGTCGGCACAAGTCAAATTTCCTTTTCTGTCTTTTCTTAGCCAATTCTGATAACTGAAAAGATAAATTTCCGTAGATTTTAGTATAGGCTTTGTCCAACGCAAAGTCCAAGCCGATATCAGTTTCCATTCTTGACCACATCTTCCGTACGGAAATAATTTCCGTAACTTTTAAGATTCTGCCTTTGAACTTTCATGTCCCGAACACGTAATTCAATTAGGATTGGATCGTTTAATAGGCTCAAGCTCAATATATATTCTAACAATCTTCATCTTGTCAAGTCACAATTACTTTACTAAAATCTAAATTTCGCTACTACTCTTCCACAACCCTCAAGGTTCCGTTTAAATAACGTTTTTTTTTTTTAGTTCTTTTGTTCCCCGAATAGAAAAATGAATAGAAATCTATTTGGTAACGTCAGTTAATTTTTCTATTCCTCGGAATAGAAAAGTTGTTAGGAAATAGGTTTGGAACATAAACAATAAGTAAAAAAAAAGTTATATTTTGTTCCTAGGAACAATTTCTAGAATAAGTCATTTTTTTCATTTCATTTTTTTTTTCTTTTCTTCTTCTTCTTCCTCTTCTAATTGGTCCATCGCCTTACCATTGGTTGCCTTTGCCTCCGCCATCACCCACTGTCGCCGCTCGGTGACCGGCTAGATTAGGAAGAAGAAGAGAGGGAAAAAAAGAAAAGAAAAAAAGAAAAATCTCAAAAAATTATTAAAAAGTTAAAAAGAAATTCCACATTATATAAAAATTTGTAGGTAGTACCAAACGTATTCATATTCTTTTTTTTATTTTGGGAATAAAAATTTTGTACAGTTACAAAATACGTTTTTTATTTAGAAACTATTCTAAGGAATAAAAATAGAAAAAAACTATTTTTAAAATGAAATTGTTCCTAAGAATAGAAATGTTACCAAACACACCCTAATTGGCTCAATTGCCACACACAAGGATTTTCCTACACAACCTTTTCAACCATAGACAAAACCACTATTTTATTCATATATGTTAGGAAATCGGGTATGCACCTTATTAAATTCATTAATTATAATAATCGTTTGCTCTACAGACTTGACTTTACTACAAGCATTATCCGCGTCAATTACTCCACTAATACATGCTACCTTAGGAGTTTCCAATTGTAACTCCATCTTAAGTTGAACATCATTCAAATCTGTATAAATATTGCCAATAAAACTCCCACACAAAAGTACTGGAGATATGTCAAATGTAATATCTCTACTGATAATAGATGAATTTAATTTAGAGCATCACAACTGCTGCGATCACCTTGAGCATAACTTAGGAATATCTACTTTCTTACATTCTCATAGAGCTTACCATCACTCACTCAAACACGACACAGGCAACCAAGTATTCTAAGAACTGAATAATCAGCAATGTTATCCAACCACACTTCTTTAGGAGTCTGACATCCAATTGTAGTTGTTAGGGATCTATTCACCAGGTTGCTCATCCTACCGAGTGTATTCAACAAGAATCTCCCAACCTTACCACCACTAGAGATCACTTTATGGACCATCTTTAGTATTTTTCTGCTCATCAACTCTGCAATCTATTAATAGGCTTCTCCTAGGTTAAGTCGGTTTGGATTACAAGAGGAATTTTTCTTAATCCAATTGTAAATGGGTTTATAGAATGGGGAAATGGGTTTTTGTTTTGGCTTTATCCTTTGAGGCTCTAGTTTTGATAGTTCATTAGGCTCATCATCTGGTGATGGTGGAGAGACTGGGGATAATACTAAAATAAGATAAACACCATGTGGGATACCATAAATTGGTACCTTCCACTATCTTCACCAAAGAAGACCTATGGAAGATTCTCCATCTAAGTATCTTTGGTATAAAGGATCTCAGGCCTTTTTTTCTTTTTCTTCTTCTTCTTCTTCTGGTTCTAGAGAGGCTGTACAAAGTTCATGCTATTAGTCCACATCCCGATGATAGTATCTTGTAACTGGGACTTCAAAGTAGTAAATAGGATTACCACTTCATAAAACAAATGTACTAGAAGACCTGTCTGGAATTTGTGGTCAGGTCTACCTTCATTTTGATGGTTCTAGACTGGTTGGACCATAAGAAGAGTGGAGAAAAAATAAAGCTGGATGCTATTTTCTGCTCCATGCAATCAAATTTAATAACCATACTGTCATAACTTTTTTTGTTGGACTTTGGCTCAGTAAATTGGACTGGACAAACATCCGTGTGGAATTTTTTTTTTGGTTGGTTTCTCAGGTTTCTAGGAGAAGTTTAACCTATTCATCTCTGGAAATTTGTTTGGAAACATTGACACAAGATATTTTATGGTTATTATCCACAGAGGGTCATTATGGCTTCGAATGTTGAGAGAGAAAGATATATTGCATTGTTTTGAACCATATACACCATTAAGGTAGCAATAACAAAATTTGCCATTTAGGAAGATCTAGTAATTTGGGGTTAGACTTCTACGGTAGTAAAAAGTCAGGGGTCAAAAAGTGCCATATTGAAGTTTGGAAACAGGGTGACAAACACTGTTCTAGCATTCTAGGTAGTCTCAATTGTCCTAAGACAGGCATGTTGGTGGTCAAGATACTTTGTATCTAGAAGAGCCATACAGGCAACTATAGAAAGACCTTTTCGACCATGGAATGATAAAGCAAGACAAATTGCACCATAATATATATAAGTGTATCCTTGCCGAATTTATTGTCAAAGGAATTCGGGAAGGATTTGAAGAGCAGTAAATTGTTCTTGCTGGATAGCAAGAATAGGATGTTGGTTGAATCAGGTAGATTATATATTCCTTCGCCTCTTTTGGAGCGTGACAGAATAACTTTCTAATAAAGCGGATGGGAGAAAAGGAAGATGTATGTTTAGCAAAAGCAGCATAAAAATTCACGAGGGGAAGAGAAGGTGGGTAGATTTTCTCAGCTTCATTGAGGTAAGTTACCTCATAAAACTAGTCAATCTTGGAGGCTTCATATTTACCAAATGAAATGGAAGGAGTTAAGGAAACTGGGACATCTATAAATGGAGTTGAAACTGTTTCGTTTTGTGTATTTTCACTCATGATTAGGTGATAACCCCCTTAAAACTGTGTTATAATGAATTTTGGAAGGATACTAAAACACATAAACCAAGCTTAGGGGACACCTGCCTTCAAAACAGCACTTAGCAAATGCGATTAGCATTCAGCCGAATCCTTATTTTGAATATAAGGTCTTCTGGCCTCAAATTCTGATGCCCAAGATCCTCATAAGAAATGTTTTCTTAATTTTAGCATCTCCAAATCATCTTGTGATTCAATTGATATCTCCAATTTTTTTTCCTAGTGCCTTTAATGTCCACTTACATTTTGTCACACACAAGAGAAACATCAAGGAATTTGATGTTACATTGGAGTTTAATTTGAAGCGATGTAGACATCCTCTTTTATCTACATCAATGATATCATGGAGATCTGTTGTGTTTAAAGAAGGGGAGGAAAGAATGTTCGGAGGGAAAAATGGTGAATGTTTGTGTCAGCTCCACAACGCCATCGTTTTTTATTTTATTTTATCTGCGCATGAAATTAATAAACTTCCTGCACCTGATCTGAATACCCCAGTTGATCTTAATATTGCACCGTACCTAATTATTGTATATTCTCTCTAATTCGTCTCCTAGCTATAAAATAGCCCTTGATTACGTGAAAGATCTTGTGAACGAGCTCGTTAAAAAATTAATTACGCCAATTTTTTGGAGATTGACCGTTGAAAACGTTGCGACCCCTAGCTCATTGGTCTAACATGGTGGAACACATGGGACAAGATCTGCAGACTTGATGTTATTTTAAAGTTCCGATTTGTTTCGATTCTAACATCAAATGAACATCGATCTGTTAGTGGGTTGGAATCGAACTGCAGAATGCTTTGGAAGATAGAGGATCCACGCGCGCCCCAAGTCCCACGCAGGTAATAATGTCTGGAAAAGTTCCATTAATTTAAACGTCGAGCAACATGCTTTAGACCTTGATTGGAGAGAGAGGATCTTCGTAGAGTTTAATTAATTACGTTTAGTGGGGAATGACAGCATTTCAGGTGTCTGTGTTCCAAAGCTCCCGGCTTCTAACGGCCCTTCCGAAACCCTAGGGTTTATCCTGTTCTAATCCATCAGTCCACGTTGCCTTGGCAGGGAAATACCTTAGTAAAGTCTTAATCTATTCCAATTTTAATGGTTGTGCTGCAGATATTCTGAAATACCTGTTTCATGTAGACATACAGAACCTAGTCTTTTGAATCAGATGAGGTCCCTGCTGTCTGAGAAACTCTGCAAGCACGGTGGTAGAAACCCTAGCTTGAGCAACCCGTTGGAGTTTTGCGTATCATTATAACAGACTGGACTAATTAAGTTTTGTCAGAAATAGATTTCTGAAAAACGAACCAATACTCGAATGATCAAATACTGAAAACAAACGCGAAAAAACATGCCCGGGAAGAACATGTAATACTGATTGAAAGATATATCATGGAGACGGACATAACTTTTTTGCCACAGATAAGTACCATTATAGTATGAAAGAATGAATTGAGGCCCTAGAATTCTGTTCGTTAAAAGAGTAAACACTGTTGTCTAGGGAGAGAGGGAAATATATTCTGTGTTTTTCACTTTTTGTTAACCAACATTCTCCCTCTTTTTATTTATTTATTTATACAATAGTAACTACATTCTCTTATGCGTCTTGTATTGGCACTGTCCAAACCACCCTGAATGCTGGCACAGTTTTTGTGACTCTATATCCTAACTTCAATATCGCTCTTTTAGATCCACAGCTACTTTCTTTTATGAAGGTACAGATTCAGCTCACTGGAGCTTCTCAAACTGCCGATTCTGTTGCTGCAACACTCCATTACCAAATGGTTTATCGAGTGCAGAACCATGCTCTTGATCTAAATTTCAACAATGGAAATGAAGATGCCCTGTTCATCTCCATGCAAAATGATCAAGCTTCCTGTATCCATGTCCCCAGACAAATCCCTAAGGAAAAGTTAGCCACTCTCCTTCCAGAGACTTGGATCACGAACTATGAAAAGCTGCACCAAAGTAACAAGCCTTTCCAGTCTTCGGACTCTGAATTTGTCCGAAAGAAAGATGGAACTGTTTCCATCAAATTTGGCAAGGAAAAAGAAGAAAGTCCTTCTATCTTCCAAACCCTTTTATGATTGAACCTTGTGTTCCTCGGTCAATTTCCGAGCCGAGATCCAAAAAGCTTGTTCGCCACTTCAACAATGATGGGCATCCTGTCCATTATTACAAAGACCAGCATGGTCATTGTTTTTGGGACCCCTTTTGTCAATGCTCTTACTGCATAAACTCTCTCGACAAGGTAAACCCATATGACAAGCCTCCGCCCCGAAGGAAGAAAAGGAAAGATCCCATATACCAAAAATACTTAAATGGAGACTCATCCGTTGATACTCTTGGCGAATGTGATAAATACCAGTTCATGGTTTCTTATGCACCACCTCCACCCCCAGAGTTTACTGTTCCACCTTTAGTCTCACCAACTCATCCACCGTCATCCTCACCATCTCCTCCTCAGAAAAAGCCAGCTCTCTCCCCGTTTTATAAGCCAATCCTAAAATGGGCTAAGAAGCATTCTTACTCACTTGAGACTCCATTAGATATACCTCCCACTTCTTCCATAGCCATGTTCCATGAAGCAGAATTCCCTCCCTTTGTCAGAGAAAGTTCGAAACTCTCATTCCCGGCTCCGGAAGAATTCATTGACCCACAAGGAAGATTCCGCCATACTCCTAAAATTCCCACTCCCACTGATGTGGATGAACAAGGAAGGCACAGAAAGATTCCTGCTGCTGAAGCTGTTCTAAATTGGCAATTAGAGACCCTGTTAGCACATAACAATGCTTTCAAAGCCATTGATTCCAAGATTGTGAATGTGCAACAAGATCTCCGAAAGTATGATGAAAGCACCAAGAAAATGATTTCTGAATTCCAAAAGAGGCTGCATGCCTTGGAATCAGGACAACATTTTGGGTACCATCATCTAGAGAGCCCAAAGCCGGAGATAGAAAAGCTCAAAAGACAAATCCAACTCCTTGAAGAAGGAAGGTTCAGACCTTTTGATCCACTTGCATCCCCAGTAAGAACTGGATATTTGCCTCCACCACCCCAGAAGTCTTTTTTTGCCAACATCCTAGAAGATCCCTTCAGAAAAGAACCAGATGTAGCAGAAATGCGCAATCGTCTCAAAAATCTACGAAAGGACAAAAGAAAGGAGCAAGTACCAACAGAATCATGCTCGCTAGTGATAAAAGAAAAGCCAGATCAGATGATGTTATCAAATCCATTAGAATCCTTTCTAAAGGATTTAAGTACTCGAAAACAACTTCGATCCCGCCATCACGGATGGTCGATTATTTTCCCAGCGAACAAACTTCTCCTAAAACCTCGATACGAATCAAAATCGCATCTCTCGTCATCATCTTCATCTTCATCTTCATCCACATCTTTCTCTATTTCTGCTATTGATCCCCCTCCTATTGATCCAATAGTTTCATCTATATTCATGGCTGATGAAGATATGGAATCAAACTATTCTGAACCAGAGGTTGTTCACATAAATAATCCTGGGCAAAACGTGTCCATGGCATCAAAACAGTTTTTTACCATCGATGACATTCCTTATCATAAATGGCCAGAAAGACTAGAAGAATTCCATGCTTGGCTAACCACCCAGTCCATCACCAATCATGACGTGAATGATGTCCTTTATAATTTTGTCACGAGGTTCACAGAAGCCTCAAATTCTAGTGGAAATCGGTATCGAACAAGACCAAATTCATTTCTTGATGTCACCCGATTTTAGCCATGCCATTACTCTCCTATATCATTTCTTCGTAGGAAAGCCCGGAGACCTTGTAGAAATGAAAAGAAGAGAATTCTTTGAAAGAAAATGTTGCTCTCTCCGAAAAGTATCTTGATAAGCATTATCGAGAAATGCTTAAGCTTTTTTACCGATTGAGCCGATTCAAACTTGAAGTATGTTTTCCTATGTTCCATTCCCAAAGAACTATCCCAAATGGTTGAAAGAGTTTTCTTCGGAAGACAGACACGCATACAGGATGTTCCCCTGGGAGAAATACAACAAGAAATCCATCTATGCCTTGAAGAATTGTGCCTAAAGCGTCAAATGGTTCGCACCTACATCCATGACGACAAAGGCCTTGAAGCAGCCTGCTCTCGCCAGAAATTGAAGATCAAATGTTCCAAGCAAGACTGTGATGGAACTTGTGGAAAGTTTTCCAAGAAAAAGAAACATTTCAAGAGGCTCTGGCTGAACAAATCCAAGCATAGCTCCAAGAACTTCCGGAGAAAGAAGAAATGGCGATACCTTCGTAAAAGTAAAGATCGCAAAGGCCACAAGAAATCAAATCGTTGCTACATTTGCAATCAGAAAGGACACTTTGCCAAAAATTGTCCTCAAGCAAGAAAAGGTCGAATCGTCTCATTCATCATATTGAAAGTGAAACTGGAATCTCTCTTGAAAATGACGATATCGAATCCTTATTCTCCGCGATGAAGAACCATCCGAACAAACTCTTTGTGTTATTCCCTCTTACCAAACTACTAGTGAAATTGATTCGACTCGAATCAAGATATTTTCCATATATCCCCACATCTTCGAACAAACCCCGACATATTTTCGAGTCAAAATCATTGTCCCCATTTCCCTGTGAAAATCCTCACTTCGAAATTTGCCAAGCCAATCACTGTTATTGCACTCATTGATACCGGAGCAAGTTGTTCCATTCTAGACACAAAAGTGCTGCCCGAAGAATATTGGACTCCTTATGTCCGATATTTTAACTCGCTTACGGAGATACTTTCTCCACAAATGTCGAACCACTCCCGTGGATCGTTCGTTCTTCCCTCGTGTTCCATAACCACAAAGATATATGGATCCAATCTCCCCAATAAAGATTTGATAATCGGGTGGGACATCATGACTCAGATTTCTCAACTTCGTATCATTCCTGGAAAAGGTCTTAGGTATAAAGACCAATTCTCTGAGTTTGTCAATATTCAGAGACTCTTTTCCATCCAGATGGGTCTATTAGATCCGATTATGCAAAAGTTGTTAGGATCTTGTTCAGAATCCCATTCTGAATTTGCTCAGAAATGTTCTCATCCCTTATGGGAAAATTCAGAATTCTTTGTGCGTCTCCCCTTCAAAAAAAATGAGGACATTAATCCTACCAAGGCAAGTCACATGGGAATGAAGCCAGAACACCAGGCTTTGGCTCAAAGAGAATGCTCAGAACTATTGCAACAATGCCTTATTGAAATCTCCAACTCTCAATGGGCTTGTGAAGCCTTTTATGTCAATAAGCGTGCAGAGCAAAACAGAGGAAAAATGAGATTTGTAATCAACTACCAACCTCTCAACTGTTTTCTCCAAGATGATAAGTTCCCTTTACCCTCCCGAGACTCCCTCTTTACTGGCCTAACCAAGGCCCACATCTATTCCAAATTCGATCTTAAAGCTGGATTTTGGCAATTGGGCATCCATCCTGAAGACAGATCCAAAACAGGATTCTGTATTCCAAACCAGCATTTCCAGTGGAAAGTTCTTCCTTTTGGCCTAAAGATAGCACCATCCCTATTCCAAAAGGCCATGTGTCGAATCTTCCAACCAATTTTGTCAAGTGCAGCAATCTACATTGATGACATTCTCGCTCTACACCGATGAGCGTACGCACCGTCAACTTCTTGAGCGGTTCGCGAAAATCGTGAGGAAGCATGGCATTATGCTCTCTCGAGAGAAAATGAATATTGCCCGCACAGAAATTGAATTTCTTGGTATGCACCTCAACAAAGGTACATACTATCAAGGGCCACATATTGCTCAAGAATTATTGAAGTTTCTAGAAGAGAACTTCACGACAAAGCAAGTCCAGCAATTTCTTGGGATAATTAATTATCTCGTGGATTTTGTTCCAAACATTGCAAAGTCCGATCCCACTCCAAATAATGCTAAAGAAACATCCCCTACCTTGGGAAAAGCTCGACTAGAGCAAGCCGCCGAACTCAAGGAGATCATGCAAAATCTCCCACCACCGCAAATACCATCAAAGGGAAAGAGAATTCTCCAAACCGACGCCAAGACGAATACCGGGCAGCCATCCCGCTTGAAGAAATTGATGGTAAGAGACATCTTTGTGCTCATAAAAGTGGAAAGTTTTCTCGAGGCTGAAATGCACCATCATTCCACTTTCAAAGAAATTTTAGCAAAAAAATGGAATCAAAAAGTTCGAATTCCATCTCATCGGCCACCATTTCCTAGTGGAATTAGACATGGCATCTTTCCCACGATGACCAAGTTTAAACAGAAGCAAATCCCAAACTCTCAATTGCTTCGATGGGCTGAATGGTTTTCAAAATATTCTTTTGAAACCAAACATATTCCCGGAAAGAAGAATGTGCTTGCCGACTTTTTGTCAAGGCCAAAAGCACCAAAGCAGTAAATCAACATGTACATCAAAAGACCTGCTTTCCATATGCTCAATCATGGTGTGAAATACAAGATAGAGAAAATCAAAGACTTGCCAAGCTGGAAGTATCCACAAGAGATTATCGAACAAATCCAAAATGACAGTCTTTCTGAGAATCTTGGAAACCTCATGTGGCAATGTCATGCAAACCTGTTCAGATTCAATGGAGGTTCGATTCTTTATCCTTCTGGTTTAAATTCGGATTTTCCATTCATACATCCTCTCATCTGGAAGGAAGATGATTTCCCTGACTAACTCAAAACGTTATTATGGTACTTAACCAATAAGTACCTAATAGCCATTGAAATTCCAACCGAAGATTCATTGCCAACCTCACCGAATATTCTTACTCGGAAGAAATGTCGAAAGAGAAAGTGATAAAAATCTCTTAGACTTCCTCACTGGTTCTATTCTCCTACTTATTGGAAACAAATTTTGGAGAAAGAACTAAGAACCATGACACCAAATCCCGAAGTCCACACCATCTTGTTTTTTCGACGTCCATGGTATTTCTCCAGAAATAATGGCAGCATCATCCATGCCCCACAAGAAATAGGAACTACATTCTATAAACCTCACTTAGACAGCAGAGAAGCTCGGATCCACCAGTCTTACCCAAGACCTGTTAAATTTTGTGAACACCAATACCGAGAACTCCAGAGAATCCTCTGCCAGGAAAACAAGACCATCCCTGTAGAAACTTGGAATTATAATGAACCTGCTGCATGGGATCATTATGATCTAGCCCCAGAATCTAAAGAAGCACTCGAAGAGTTTAGACAAGCCGCGTCATCACAAGAGCATGATATGACAGAAGCAGATGACATTGTCCAATCAACCCAGGACCCCTATGCTAGGTGGGGAGGTCCTCTTTCCCAGGATCCCTATGACCAAAACATGAACACATCTTTTTATGCTCAACCTTCAAACTGGCCCCAGCCAAGTATTCCTGCCGACACTACAGGAGATGACAATACAAACTGGGCACAAGAAGAAGCATCACACTGGGCACACGAAGGAGCATCCTCATCACACCAGCTGAACCAAATTCTCTCACCAGAAGACCTTGTGGCACTTGAACAAAAATATGATGAACATTGCCTAGCAACAAGATACGCTCGGATGACTCCGACTATGACTACAATGCTCGTGACGGACGAGACCGCTGAATCCGCTGATGTCCGTACAGTTTCACTGTAGCAAATCACTGTTCACTTTTACTGTAGCACTAGGCTAGGGAAAGGTACTGTTCATAGTGTGCGAATAATTTCCCTCCCGGAAGTTTTCGGTGCTTCTGTTTGTTTCCGGACCTATGTTTGGTCCTTGTTTTCCTGTGACCTCTTATTGTCTATATAAGGCAAGGAGGGTGTATTGTGTTGGGCAGAGTCCCCTGAAGTAAAGTGAGTGTTTTGTGCAAAATCTCTATGGCTTTCTAAATTCTTCTTCTTCTCCAACCTGGTAGGATCCTCTGAGAAATGCAGCTCTGGTAGATTAGAAACGACTCCATCCTGGCATCTCTGAGTGTCTCTAGGCTCTGAACTAAAGGGCTGAGTGGTTTTCTGCTAAAAGGCTATCCCTGAAGGGCTTGAACGGGAGTTGTTCGCCCACTGTGGGAAGGCATACCTGCAGGAAATTGACTAAGCCTTCCCTGGTTCTAAGTCTAGGTCCATTCATGGTATCAGAGCCAATATGGGTGGACGGGCTTAACTTGGCCCATCAAATAAAAAACCCATCAAGTTTCAAAGCAAAAACAAGATTTATCTTAGATGTCTTGTGAAATACACACATATGTCACATATTATAATTGACTTTTGCTTATCACATCGCCATATTTTATGTGCCTAGATAATTTGCCTTTTCTATTTAAGCTCATAATAAGGCATCCATATAGTTTGGTATTGTACAACAATCGAGGTGGTGGAGTTTCAACATTAGAATAGACCTAATTCATTGAAATTAATCGTTCTTTCATTCCCCCTTCCTCTTCGGCTCCGTCTTAGCCTCCTCTCTCTCCTCGGCCACGGCCACAGCCAAACCCACTTCGCTCCTATTCCCTGTCAAGAAAGATGCCTCCACCAACCAGTACTACAGCACCCTCAGCTCGAGACTCTCCCCAACGCCATGAACGTTGAGATTGAAAGCGTTGCAAACCCTAGCTCAATGGTCTGACTTGGTGGAACAGATGGGCAAGATCGGCACGGATGGGATCCATCCCTTAGTCCCATTCTAAAGGCTTGCAGTCTGCCGTGACTTTGAGATCTGGATTTCGTTTCGTTTCGTTTTCACATTAAACGAACATCGATCCGTACGCTGGTTGGGCATTAGAATAATTTCTTCATTACTCGATCGAACTGCCGATGCTTTGGAAGATAGCGAATTAACGTGGGACCAAAACCTCATGCAGACTACTTATGTCTGAAAAATACTTTGTCTGATAACAAGTTGCATTAGTTTAATCGGCGGACCAAGTGTTCTATTATATATTTTGAATTGGAAAGAGAGAACTTGTACCTCTTTTACTCAGCTTTTGTATTGCGCATGGTCTGCCGATGTTCTGCGCAACAGCTCACGCTTTTGGATTCTTAAACCGATGGGTTGATCCTCGTCCTTATCTATCAACCCACGATGCCTTAGCAAGGAGAGAGGTTAACAAGTGTTAACTAAATTCAATCAAGTCCGATTATATCTATTTTAAATAAAAATTGTCTAGATATTTTGTTCTTTTGTTTTTTTAGCTGAGTTTATATAAACTCACATCCCTCTCGCTCCTCTTCCCAGCCACCTCTCCAACAATGGCATCCCCTCCTTTCATTCCCCTCTTCCTCTTCGGCTTCATCTTTGCCTCTGCCATCTCCTTGGCCATGGCCACGGCCAAACCCGCCCCACTCGTATTCCCTGTCGAGAAAGATAACTCCACAAACCGTTACTACGCCACCCTCCAGCTGGGGACTCCCCCTGCCGCCATGAATGCGGTCCTTGACCTCACGGGCCAGTTTACGTGGCTCGACTGCAGCGCCTACAAGTCCTCCTCCTTCCGCTACATCCCTTGTAACTCCTCTAGGTGTGATGTCACCGGCGCCGGTGGCTGCGTCGACTGCTCCTATGGCCCCGGTGGGACCACCTGCACCAACGGCACTTGCGGTGTCATCTTGGTGAAATTTTTCTCGGACATGATGACGTCCATCGGACTTGGCGAGGACGTCCTGGTCTTGCACTCCCGGAAAAGGAACAAGTACACGTCCAAGAGTAAATTCGTAAGTCGAATATCTTTCGTTTACTTTGTCTTTTCGAGGTGTTGGCCAAACCCTAAACACAATAGATAATTTTATATAAAAATCTATTGCATTCATACTTACTTTTTTGACATTTTGACTGATCTTATTTCTGCAAATGAGGGGCATGTCTAGTCGCCACTTATAGCTCAAGTGTGTCTTGGTTATATCTTCTAAATGAGAAAATCAATAAGGTATATTAGCCTGGATTCCCAAACAAAGGCAAAAATTACAAATCCACCCCGGAATTTTCCCTCACTTACACTTTGCATCCTGTGATGCCAAAATTCTGACTTTTGCATCCCATGATTCAATAGAAACACAACCGCTTTTGTCCTCGTGTCTAACACAAGAAAAAAGTTTAACACAATACAGAAATTAGAGGGCCCGAAAGTTGTTACTACTTGGTCCGAACCTCATTGTGCCAATAGAACTAATAATTTGTCTGGTGTGCGATAACAGCATTTGCAATTTGTATTGATTCGTGCTAACTAGATTGAACTTATAATTACTATTTAACAGTTGAAGTGATTGAATCATCGAATCGAGATAAAAGGTGTTGATTCATATAAACAAGCGGACTATTTCATGTCATCGTGCATTAACCGTAACACTTCAAAAAATGAGATATTTGGGAGAAATCTTAACGAACGGAGATAATTATCTTTTTACTAATTCTTCCTCTCTCTCTCTCTCTCTCTCTCTCTCTCTCTCTCTTAATTCCAGCAACAATTTCCCTTCGCTTGTGCGGAATCGTACTGGGCGGAGAATCTGCCGGAATCAGCCAAAGGCATGGTTGCGCTAGCGAGAAACCCGAGCTCGCTCGCCACCAAGCTCCCCAAGCAACTCAACCTGCGACACAAATTCGCTCTCTGCCTCCCTTCCTCCTCCAGATCCGGCCACGGTAACCTTTACGTCGGCGGCGGCCCATATGCGAAGCCTCCAATTAAGCAAGACCTCGCGGAATCACTCCTCCGCACTCAGCTCCTCATCAGTCCGGGGACCATCGCCCCCGTCTCCAGCGAAGGCGATGGGTACACTATCAATGTAACCGCCGTCAAGGTTGACACCGCTCTACTCACCTTCAACTCCTCGGTCCTCAAGATAGACAAGAACGGCTTTGGGGGGGCCACCATCAACCCTCTTAATCCGTTCACGTCCCTCCACTCGGAGATCTTCACGCCTCTGGTGAAGGAATTCACGAAGAAGGCGAAGAGCAGGAAGATCAAGCAGGTGATGACGGTTGCACCATTCGGGGCTTGCTTTGACGCGAAGACAGTGAAGAGCGGGGTGGCCGGTCCGGACGTGCCTGCAATTGTGTTGGTGCTCCAGGGCGGTGCGCAGTGGAGGATAGAAGGGGCGAATTCGATGGTGAGGGTGAGCAAGGATGTAATGTGCCTGGGGTTTTCGGACGGAGGAACATATGGGATGGGCGCGATGGCAATCGGAGGTCACCAGATGGAAGATAATCTGGTGGAGTTTGATGTCGGGTCGTCCACGTTCGGGTTCAGCAACTCGCTTCTCCTCCGGAACTCCAGTTGCTCCCATTCTTAAGCTGCTTTCCCGTCTTTGCCGATCTGACAAAGATAATAAGTCCCCTTGGTGTTTTGAGCGTTGCGTTTTTGGCTTTAGGCGTATGAATAACAATCTATATCTTTTATTTTGGGCAAGAATATTTAATTTGCGATATCGAATTGAGTAATGTGAAAGTGTGGGCGCAAGATCAGTTGAAGTGTGACTCATTTCTCAATTCATTATAGACACTTTGTTTTAATAAAAAACATGTCCTATTTATGTCCAATATATGTGTTCAGCCATAATTGCTCCAACAATGAAAGATATAAGTCGTTCTTCAGCTTTTAACGAGAGGCAATAGGTTTTATGGTGATTTGGGACAGAAAATATCCCATCAGCAAACTTTTACATGGAAATTCAAACCAAAATAAATTGTGCTAGAATTTAATTGACGACAAAACTTAAAAGTAGGGAGAAGTACAGCTCAAGTGCCAAAATTTGGCACGGAGGGACACTTAAGTGTCAAAAGTTAGGAAAGTGACACTTAAATGCCAAAATCGGAACAAAATGGATCACTTAAGTACCAATCCGACAAAAATACTGACGTGGCAATTTTCCGGCGAAATAAGTGCAAAACGGCGTCGTTTTACACGCTGATGTGGTTAGAAAATGCAAAAACAACCCCGGCTGCGACGAAGGGGGAGGGTCGGCTGGGGTCACTGGCCCCTGGCCGACTGGCGGCGAGGGCCGCCACCCTCGCCTAGGCCCTTGCTGCTGGTCAGCTGGGGTTGCCGGCCCCTGGCCGACGCTCCCCCCACCATTGCTGGCCCTTCTTGGCAACGACGGGGAGGCGGCGAGGGCGAGGGCTCGCGTGCCGTCGCCCAGATCCGACGAGGGCTCGTGGGCCCTCGTCGTCGGTTGGCCAAGGGCCGGCGACCTCGGTCGACCCTCCCCTCTTCGTCGCCGGCCCTTCCCAGTGGCGGTGGCGAGGGCTCAGCCCTCAACCGCCTCTCTCACCCCCCCCACCCCTTTTAATTTTTTTTTTCAAAATTTTTTAAATTTTAAATGTTTTAAATAAATTTAATTTAATTAATTTTTGTATTAATTATTTACAACATCAAAGACAAAACGATGTCGTTTTTTCGTTTTCTAGCCATATCAGCGTGCAAAACGATGCCGTTTTGCACTTATTTCATCGAAAAATCACCACGTCAGCATTTTGGCCGGATTTTTACCAGATTGGCACTTAAGTGATCCATTTTATTCCGATTTTGGCACTTAAGTGTCACTTTTCTAACTTTTGGCACTTAAGTGTCCTTTCGTGCTAAGTTTTGACACTCTAGATGTCCGGTACTCCTTAAAAGGACAACCACTTTTATAGCAACACGCATGCATAAACGGTGCCAGAATTTAATTGACAACAAAGCTTGAGGACGTGCAAAAATGTAACGCCGGAATTTAATTGACAACGCAACACCTAGGATAGAGATACATGCCAAGACGAAAATTGAAAAGTTACAGCTAAGGAAAAATAAAGTGTTGTACAAGAAAGTAAACATAATTAAAAGAGAACATTTTGATTGATTTGTTGGGAGTCTTCAAAGACTACGATGTGGCCATTTAAAACTTACAATCAACAGTTATGAATGGAAGTTACAAACGGTTACTACGAAGAAATAACTTCCTAGTGGTCTCAAGAAGTTACAAAGAGAGGTCACAAAAGGACGTTAAATAAAGATTACAAGCAATTACTACAAAGAAATAACTTCCTAGTGGTGACAAGAAGTTACAAAGAGAAGTTACAAAAGGAGGTTACAAATAGAGTTTACGAACAGTTATCGATAGTTGCGTGAACTTCACTACGTTGATGGTTTCGTGTACTTCATTATCTTGACGATTGCAATCGTCAATTGTCGACTTCACTTTTGAAACAAAGGATCTTTACAAGTATCTTTTTATAATGCCGTATAAAAGATATCGCCTGCCACGGATGGTTTCTTGGACTTCATTATCTTGACAAAGAGCAAACACAGCGTTAAATTACCATAAGACAAATTATAGACCAAGAGGGCTCAATAGTGTGAGAAGACATATATATCTCGAGCCTTCTAAAATGAAAAATTATTACATGGTATACAAATCATATGAATCAATATCATCTCGAGTATTAATTATATAAGACTTATTATGGAGTTCAAATGATAATGATTTGGATAGATTTGATTTATATAGTCTATAGGTCATACAATAATGTTTTTTTTCAAACGAGATTTATATTAGTCTTTTACCGGTGACTGACTAAGGATAACATTAATGTCTACCACAATTTTAGTGTAACTTCTTATAATAAATTGCGAAGTTTCACTTTGAAAAAAATTAATATCGCTGCCCCTACTGTCAAACAAAACTTTACTAGACAACTTTTTATACTACCTCGTGATCTACGCTCCATGCATCCTCCATTGCACAGATATATGCAAAAGGATTACAAATATAGACTTTCTTGTAACTTAGCCTTCTATGTCTCACTTCTAATAAGACATATGCTAATGTTTTTAATTTCCCTTTTGGAAGGCAATGATAGCCGGAGGTAGCAATACAACCGTGGCCACCCTTACATGGTCAACCTCTCTGTTGCTGAACAACCTCCCCATCCTAAAAAGAGTTCAAGAAGAACTTGATAATCACATTGACAAACAAAGACATCTGATCGCATTGGATATCGCCAACTTAGCCTTCCTCCAAGCTATAGTAAAAAAGACCCTCCGCCTATACCCAGCATCCCCCCTCTTTGGATGCCAATCCACTGAGGATTGCATCATTGGTGAGTAAGGAAAATTGTCCAAAAAGTCATAAATCTATTACACTTTTTCCAATTCAATCATAAACCTTTTAACTTTGCCAATTAAGTCCTAAACATTTCAACATTTTGCCAATTGAGTTCATCCAACCAATTTTAGCCAGAATTCGCTGACGTGGATGCCGACTATCTTACGTGGCACGGCTGGCGTTGACATGGATAAAATTTGCTATTTTTTAAATATATTTTTCGAATTTTTTAATTATTTTTATATAGTTTTAATTTTCTTTTTTTTTTCTTTTTCTTCCTTTGGCCAGTCGCCCAGCCTCCGGCAACTGGCCAGAGCCCATGACCGGCGAGGTCGCCCTTGCAGGGATCTGGCGAGCGATACCTCGCCGTCCTTGGGTGAGGCTCGCCCTTGCTAGAGGCCAACCTTGCTAGCCTCACAAGCCTCAGGTGAGGTCACCCTCGCCGCCTTGGGCAACGCTCGCTCTTAGCAGATGAGGGTGACCTCGCTTGAGGCCCGCGAGGCCGACCTTCGTTGGCCTCTGATGAGGTTCGATCTCACCGAACTTGGCGAGGTTGAGCCTCGCCCAAGGTCGGCGAGGTCCCCCCTCACAAGATCATGGCGAGGGTGACCTCGCCTGAGGCTGGCAAGGCCAACCCTCATTGGTTGTGGCCTCTGGCCAGTTGCCGAAGGTTGGGTGACTAGCCATAAGAAAAAAAGGAACGAAATTAAAAAGAAAAAATAAAAAAATATTTAAAATTTAATAAACTTTGTCCACACATTAGCAAATTCCTGTCACAATTGGCCGAATGGACTTAATTGGCAAAAATTGAAAAATGTTTATGACTCGATTGGCAAAGTTGAAAGATTTAAGATTGAATTAATAAAAGTGTAATAAGTTTAGGACTTTTTGGATAATTTTCCCTTGGTGAGTATCATGTGCCCAAAGGCACAAGGATGATGTTCAACCTATGGAAAATTCCAACTGATCCACATTGTGACCTGAGCCCTTGAAGTTTCAGCCAGAGAGGTTTTTGAGTAGCTATAAGGATCTCGACGCGAAGGACCATAATCTTGAGCTCTTACCATTCGGAGGTGGTAGAATAATGTGTGCTGGAATGTCCTTCCCACTCCAGTCACTGCATTTTATCTTGGCTAGGTTCTTGCATGCATTCGAAGTATCAACTCCTGTCAATACTTCAGTAGACATATCCGAGGATTTTGGAGCAACCATGAAGAAGGCAAGGCCACTTGAAGTTATGCTCGCACCAAGATTACCTCGTGAGTTGTACGAATCGGTCTAGAGCGTCAAACGATGAAGAGGCTCTTAGAAGAAGCTACTTGTAAGCACCAGCTAAACGAATGTGCGTGGGCTTTTCGTATTTAGCTAAGAAAGTCATCCACATTCAGACATTGGGGACAACGGTGACTTTGATCTTATATGATTTTCTTACGTCAATGAAATAGTGGAAGTTCTTCACGTAAGTCTTAAGGTTTATCTCATTACTATGTTAAGTGCTGAAAATTGGGATATGCATTATCAACGTCATCTCACTTATATCGTGATGCTTAATAACTAGTGGTTGATGTGATAACCAAGTCAAAATCAATGATTCAGAATCCAAATTGGACTGATTGGTTCGACTAGCTATCGGTGTTTGGTTTAGTTTTGTTCATATATACAAATTTATAACTAGGAGTTTGACCGAAGATTGGCATTAAGAAAAATAAGTACTAGGAGTGATGAGTCAGAGTTTCAATCTCCAGATCCTCTAGGAACGCCTTTAAATGCTAGCTGGATTGTTGACATATATGTATCTTCCAAGGGTTGGATTGGTAAAAAATCGAATGTGATCTAATTTTGAACTAGCACCATGTTAGAGCGGATCTTCACATTATATGCCTAAGGGGTGACGAGTTGTGTGGATTTAGCCCAAAACAAACAGAGACAACTTTAAGATGATTAACAAAATTGGAATGGACTAATTTATTTAAACCTAGATTAACAATCTAGTCAAAGGTGTTGAGAAAGTTCCTTGAGTATTTTGAAGGCGGGAATTGATATGAGCATTTGAGTGTGTAGACACAATGTTCTCTTGATATACAAGTTCGTACGCAAATGATGTTTACATTAGGATGTTTGTGCTAGTGGAGAGCTTTGTTTGTCTATAAATGAAGAAAGGAATATTGAGTAGAAAGTGCTAGAGTTGGAAAGACATTTGGATTTTGGTAAATAAGCGAGAAACATGCAATTGTTGGGGTGCTTGGATAGACCAAATAGAAGAATAACACCTTGGATATTATATTAGTTTAATGTGCTTGGGAGGACCTCAATGCAGAGAGTGAACCGATTGATATTCGGTGAAATTGCAAGTCTAGATGAACCTCATTATATAGGAAGTTCATGCTACAGATTGAGTGAACAATACTTCCTGTACTAGAAACAATGAACCAGCTCTAAATCGATTCGATTCAAATTCAAATTTGTGCATCGAAGCCAATTTAATTACTTGAAATCCATTAAAAAAAATGGTTCTAGAGGAGGTAGAAGGGATTTGCCATTTTGGCTTTGCAGAGGCAGTTTGATCTATTTTGGGCAAGATTTTGAGCCACGAACAACATTAGTAATGGCTACGTTGACCTATCTGAAGTCTCTAACTTGCCGAGGAAGCTTGGAGGCTATACATGTACGAGAGAGTGAGAGTTGAAGGTGACTATAGGGATAAAATTGCTCTTAAAATGATTCCTCTTGTGCCTACTCTCTTAAGAATCAACGAGTAAGTATTATGACTAAAATTTCGCCTGAACAATTGAACTAGAATTAACGAAAATTTATACAAATAATCTTGTAAATTTTGATATTTGAGATATGAATCTCTTAAGAATGATCATATATCACTAATTTATCGTCATCCATCCTAAACTAAGACAAAAGTGCACAGCGAGATTTAAGCCTACACTGAAAATGCGGCTTCTATTGATTCATGAATATCAGCGCCTAGAATCATTTCATAAAACGAAAAAAGATAACAAAGAAATTAACAAATAAATGAAGAGGAACAGACAAATTCAAAAGTCTTTTCATATGTACTTGTGGAATTGAATCCTCAAGATGAGCCCATCAAAGTCATGCAACGTGGATCCCCACTGGACCCCACACATCCTCTCGCCGGCAACTTCATCTGTAAGACAAGACATCTCGAGCCTGACGTGAAGTCGCCCAAAACTTTCTCGTCCGAGTGATTCGTTCGTTTGGACCGGCGGAAATTCAGGACCAAGTGTGGGCCCACCGGTGAAATTCTAATGAATATGAATTGATGACAATTTTAATATATTATAAAAAATAATTCATTTTAAATCACAAAATATCAAATAATGAATAATTAAAAATTATTAAGAGGTTCTATTTTTGACTCACAATAAATAATTATTTTTTCAGTAGTATAAAGATAATTATGTTAACAAAATCCACACAGCTGCTCATAGTTAAAAATTCAATTGTGAATCTAAAAATATAAACAAGGTATGTCCATCGTCCTTTAGCCAATTCCTCCACCTCCCTTTGACTTTTTCTCTTTGATGTTGTACAAATCAATAAGCAATGCAAACAAATGGATCTTTTATTTTACCATTATCAATTATACTGAATCTGAATCTGACAATAGAATATAAAACTCATTAAGGGTATATTCAAATTATATGTACACCCAGTTGGACACATGCATAATTATGTCATGTTGACATCAGCAAACATGTTGAGATACTCAATTAAACAAGTCTCATTATATCAATAGAGTATTCGAGATTTCTTAAGTGTCATATTTATATCCTTCAAATGTGGTCCATAGACACTAAATAATTATACAAGACACATCGGGTTTTGTACTCTTGGAGATCGTCTAAAAAAAATGCATAAATATAGTAATTCAGATTTAATACTTAATATTACCCCAAACGATAATATAATTAAAGTCGATAGGGACATGCATAGATTTGTACATAAAATCTCTAGTCATAGATTTCCACTTCCCAAAAAAGAGAGGAGCAAAAACAATGTACCCAGCCATGAATTTTCAATGCCTTTTCCGTCTATTGCAATAGGTTTGGAGCTTGAAACCCTCAAGTGCTTCACAACCTTTTCCTTGGTGCTTCTGCAGGTTACACGCAGCAAAAATGGACTCTCAGCTTCAAGACCTACTCCGCTTGTCCGGAATAATCTTAGCCATCCTCGTCCTATCAATCTTTGTATTATTCAAATCGACATCATCAAGCAAGCTCAAAACACCACCAGAAGCCCCGAGGGCGTGGCCCGTCATAGGTCACTTGCCCATTCTAGCGAAATCCAAGCTTCCCCACAAGACCTTAGCGTCCTTGGCCGACCAGTGTGGACCCATCTTCACCGTCCGGGTCGGGACGTTCCAGGCCCTAGTGGTGAGTGGTTCCGAGATGGTCAAGGAGTGTTTCACCAAGAATGACATCGCGCTGTCCACTCGACCACGGCACGTGGCCCAGAAGATCCTGGGGTACTCCTACGCCATGTTCCCGTTTGCGCCTTACGGCCCATACTGGCGCGAGGTGAGGAAGATGGTCACCTTGGAGCTGCTCTCGAGCCGGAGGGTCAAATCATTTCTCAACCCTATACAGGCCTCCGAAGCGGACGTGGCTATTCAAGAGTTGCACGAGCTTTGGATTGAGAGCAAGGACGATTCAGGTATTCTTCTGATGCTGATGGTCATTCTATATGTCGTTCTAGCAGATCTTGATGATAGGCCTTTCCCTGGTTGTATTAATTATTCTTCTTTTTTCGGCGAACACTGGTCGTTTTCATAGTATACGGTCACGAAAATGATCAAATTTAGAATTTTCGGTTGCAGTACTCTCTGTAGATTAAGAGCGAGTCAAGACTTGCACTTTTATGGCGTCCTTACCGGCGGACAAAGAAAATATGATGCTTGTCCTATGTTAGTCAAAGAGGGTCTTTTGGAAAGGAGCAACCTAAATGAAGTGCTGAGTTTTGTGAGGCATTTAACTAAGCCCATGTCCTACTAATTTGTTGGATTCGTGGACGGCTTCGGAATGACTCCTATGCATTTGACGCACGAAATACATATTCAATTCTTCTATCACTCAACGCAACTACAAACAATGACATACTTAGGTCACCCTTCTTGGTCTCGATTAGCATATTTCTTGCTCGATCACCTAGCCATGGGCTTTTTGCCAGTAAAAAAAAAGCATGGATAATTGCCAAAAAATTCATAAATTTATTATAAGGATGTCAATTCAATTTTAATCATTTCAGTTTGGTCAATTTAGCTGTAAATTTTTTTACGATTTGCCAACGTAGTCATTCCGGCAAATTTTGATCGGATATCAGTAATGTGGATAACGGTCGTCTTACGTGGCACGGTTGACCTTGACATAGACAATTTTTTATTTTTAAATTTTATGAATTATATATTTAATTATGTCCTCTTTTTTTTTTTTTTTTTTTTTTTCTACCCCATGAGGGCCTTCGGGGCTTGTCGGCCGCTAGAAGAGGGTTGCAAAGCCCTTGGTGGCTACGGGTGAGGCTGCCTTACCCAGATTTGAGCGACGCCTTCGTGGCCCTCGCCCATAGTCGACTCTAGCGACCCTTGCTAGCCACATAGTGAAAACAAAGGAACAAAAAAAAAAAAAGAAAAAAGAAGATAAAGAAATAAAAAAATATATAAAATTCAGAATTAATTTTTAAAAAATTGTCAACGTTGGAATCTGTTGTGCCACATAGGATAGTTTGCGATCATGTTAGTGATTTTCAGCCAAAATTGGTCGGAATGAGTACATTAACAAATCTTCAAAAGGTTTAAGGCTAAATTGGAAAAATTGAAAGGATTGGGATTGAATTGGCAAACACACAATATGTTTAAGATTTTTTTAGTAATATTTTCGAAGAAACTAGATAGAATGACACATGACATCAATGAAGTATTGTTCAAGATTGAATTTGTTTCATCAATTCTTTTAGTTCACGAGAGTATTCAAAACTTCATTTTAGCATAACATCTACTTCATTCTGATTTATTAGGCCACGTCATAGTCGACTTGCAGCAGTGGTTTGCGAAGTTGACTCTGAACGTGATCCTGAGAATCGTGGCCGGAAAGCGCTACCGTGCAGCGGATGAGGAAAAGAAGCAGCAGTGCCAAAAGGCGTTACGAGAGTTCTTCACTTCTTTGGGTTGGTTTTACCAGCAGACGTTTTTCCTTTCTTGAGGTGGCTCGACTTGGGTGGACATGAGAAGGCCATGAAGAGGACTGCAGAAGAACTAGACGAAATTATGGGTGGTTGGTTGGAGGATCACAAGAGGGATAATAAGGATTTGGGTGAGACCAATAGCAGTAGTGATTTCATGGACGTCATGCTTTCGGTCCTTAACGATGATAAAGTTGGAGGTTATGATGCTGATACGGTTATAAAAGCTACATGCTTGGTAAGCTTTTTGCTTCCCGTTAGAGCAGTTTTTTCTTCTTCATAATGCTAGTTGCCCACATATTAAGTAGTCAGGGGTGATTGTCTATAGGTTTAATTGATTTCAACTAGGGTGAGGATGGTCTGATAGGTCCAATTCTAGAGTTGGAACCATATAAATCTAATAGGGAGGGACAAGTTCTAGAAAACTTGAAGTTGAGAACCGGGCTGATTTACCGTAGAACGAAATATGGAATTGAACCGGATCTAGCTGGTTCTAGGTAGAATTGCTAGCTAGTCTACTCCTACAATTTTTGTTATTTCAGTATATCAAAAAATAAGTAACCAATTTTCTCTTTTTAAGTAAAAAATTTCTCCCTTTTGTGTTATGATATGGAAAATATGCACATTGAACAATTACATTGAAATAATTAAGTTTGATAATTAAAAAAGTACTTAGATTGGAAATCAAGTTAGAGAACCTAATTTGCACAATGAAATAAGGCTCGAGCACTCAATTTGGAAAGCTGCTCAAATTAGAGGGGCGAAAGTTGGACTAAAGTTTATTATTGTACAATATTGTGGGCTTATTTAAATTTTCATATTAATGCCAGCGTCCCTTTTGAACATCCTGCAATCTCGGGCAGAAGGAGTGGGACTAAATTTGGACTCAATTACAAATTATGCATCTTCTTTTTCGTTATCGGACCACATTTTTCTAAACCATATGAAGTGGAAGAAATATGAATTCAGGTTGCGAATAATGTGCGGTTAATCATCATAACTGAGTTCTAACGAGGAAAACATGTTTGTTGTATATAAAGGCGATGATTGCAGGTGGCAGTGATACCGCGATGGTCACCCTGACGTGGGCAATCTCGCAGTTGCTCAACAACCTTCACAGCCTGAAGAAAGCTCAAAAAGAGCTCGATGCTCAGATCGGCAAGCAGAGGCATGTGAAAGAAGGGGATATTGCTAGCCTAACTTATCTTCAAGCCATAGTGAAGGAGACCCTCCGGTTACACCCGGCAGCCCCACTCTCGGGGCCACGCCTATTCTCCGAGGATTGCACTGTCGGTGAGTACCACGTGTCTAAGGGCACATGGTTGATCTTGAACATCTGGAAAGTCCAAACTGACCCTAGGACATGGCCCGATCCATTGGAGTTTAGGCCTGAGAGGTTCTTGAGCAGCCACAAGGACATTGATGTGAAGGACTCCAACTTTCCGCTCCTACCATTTGGAGGCGGCAGGCGAATCTGTCCCGGAATATCTTTCGGACTGGAGATGGTGCATTTTCTTCTAGCTAGGTTCTTACATGCATTCGAGATATCAACTGTGGATGACTCACCGGTGGATATGTCTGAGATCTTCGGACCAACTATTTTAAAAGCGACCCCGCTAGAGGTTATGCTCAGGCCGAGATTAACTCAGGAGCTCTACCAATTGAGGTAAGGGAGAGTTCATATATCAAATGAAAACTCTTTGGAATGTACAAATAAGTGAATGTGTATGCACTCTCTCCACGTGAGGCTCTTAAAAGACATAATCACATATCTAGACTCTACAGGGTGAAGTTGTTGGCACTGGAACATCACTTGCATGAAAGGGCTTACAAGCTTATGAGTTCGTGATTGCATTAGGATGTCGAATGTCATGTACTATCGTTTACCACTTGCATGTATACCGTGTGACCAATCATCTATGGAATTCTTCATGCTTGCCTTGCCCAAATTCCAATCCTACAGGTTTAGTTGCCATCAATAAGATCTGGTTGTTAAATCTCTTGTAGCCATAAACATTATTATTAAAATGGCTAGTAATAACACCTAGAGGGGGGTGAATAGGTGTTAACAAAAATTCTTTGCAAAGTCAATAGAAATAATTTGCTTTTAGAAAAACACATATGAATTCAAACTTTAGCAATTAAATAAAACTTCAAACAAAATAAAGAAGAGTATATTTAAACAATTGATTAGAGCTATGAATCAAAATAAAGGAGTTGGGGGAAGAGAATAAAAACACAAGATTTATAGTGGTTCGGCTTAGATCAAGCTTACATCCACTCTCCCGCGCTGACAGCCTACTGGCTGGATTCTACTAAGAAACAAAAGAGATTCTACAGTCTTGCAATCTTGACTTCACAGTGAAGAGTCTCTACTGGTCTCTCACGAAGTCTCACTAAGATTTTATCTCTTTTGTATACAACTTTGAGCTCAATGAATGAAATAGCAAGGAACTAGGAAGCTTCAAACTTTGAAATTTTTCTTTCACGCACTCTATCGAACAACTAGAGAGTCCGCCTTAAATACTCCTTCATGCCTTCACAATCGTTGGTACTTTCCAAAAGAATTCTTCCAATCTACTCGTTGGACATAATCAATCAAGGAGATCTCAAGTCATTTGAAGATTTGTGATGAAAGCTCGTCAATCATGTTTGCCTATACAATCGGGATCTTGGTTTCCATAAGTAGAACTTTCCAAGTTTACTTGCCTTCCAAAAGATTTGAATATCTGAAATGATTCCAATAAGAATAAACAATCATGTAGGTGCTAAATCCAGTCATAAGGTCATCCGTAAGCCATACGAATTGAATCCTTGAAAAAATAAAGATAATCTTGCATTTGGATAAGTCTTCATTTTTCAGTTTGGAAACTGTCAGTATATGGCAGACTTTGAATCCAAAGTCTGACAGTCTTCAAACTTTGACGCTAGAGTTTGGATATCTTCAGACTAGACTTTCTGGAAATGTTTTGTCAACTTCAAAACAGTAAATGAATTTTCTCCAACAATTATCATCCATTAGATGATTGCAAAGTATCTCTTTCCCTCCGCGGCATGTATTTTGAACTTTTGACTCTAAAGAATCTCAAGAAAAATGCGTAAAACGCCACATCTACGTGCATTAGGTGAGGATCCACTCATGACGAGACATGCATGGTTCTCAAAGATTACCCGCAAAAAGTGACCACTCAACCTCTTTCTTTAAAGGACTGATTTTTCAACTGTTTGGACTGAGCAATAACGGAAGGAAGGAATATTTCAATTTATATCTACACATGCGCGCACTGATACATGAGAGAAGTTGGGGCGGGGGGATATGGTAGTAGATAGTGAGGTAAGTAGGGAGAAAAGACTGCAATAAAATGCAAACACTACATTGATTTACTACATTTCCTATGAACTGTCTATTTAATATCATCACATCACTTACATTAACCTTTGGCCCATGTAACTAAAGCGACATGTAACTAAAGCGACAAACAAGCTGCATAAGGTAATAATTCTTTTTTGAGAAAATATTAGAAGGCATCTCAACTTTTCTTCCTCGTATCAATTAACATCTTCAATTTTTGGTAGTTATGATCTGCTTCTTCTGACAAATTTTAAAGCTAAAAGATCAATTTACCCCGTCAAACACATCCATACCCTAAACCCTCTCTCTCCTCCCTCAACCCCCTCCCCCTTCTCTCTCCTCCATGGTTGGGCTAGACTGCAGGTTGAGCTTGACCTAGATCTATTCAAGCTCAAGCTCAATGCCGGGGTAAGTATGTGGGGCATCAAGCTCAAACAGGTCTGACGTCAAGCCGTTTGTTGACGTCGAGGCAGAGAAGTGTGTGCGCGTGTGAAGTCGCGGCAGAGAGAGATGGAATCGAATGAAGCTTGTGCTTGGCTCAATGACTGCTCCAAATAGATGGAGAGGAACTGACGAATCCAAAAGTCTTTTCATAGGTACTTGGGGAATACTCAAAGTAAGCACATGGAAAGTCATGCAACGTGGATCCCCACAGGACCCCACCCATCCTCTCGCCGGCAACTTCTTCCGTAAGACAAAGACATCTAGAACCGGACGTGAGGGGTCTGTTTGGTAAAAATTGTTTCTGTTTCGCGGAATAAAAATTTATGTTCTTTGTTCCAATAAACAAAAAAAAAAATTAGAAACGTATTTGGTAAAACTTTTATTTCGAAAACAAAAAATCTATTTTTTTTGTTCTTGGGAACAAATTTGGAACAGAAATAAAAAGTAGAAAAAAGTAATTTCTTGTTCTCGGGAACAATTCTTACCATCAATTTGTCTTTCTCTTCTTTTTTCTTCTCTCTTCTTCTCTTTTCTTTCCTTCTTTTTCCTTTTGGCTGGTCGCCGGTCTCAGCCATAGTCGTCAACTGGCCGACGAGGGCCGACGACCTCATCGGAGCGTCACCGGGGGCCATGACGAGGCTCGTTGGCCCGAGTCTCACCGGTGGCTGGGCGAGCTCGATCTCGCTAGATTTGGGCAAGCTCGAGCCTCACCAGGCCACCGCCAGGTCGGTGTCGCCCAGCAGTGGCTCGGCAAGAGGCTCGGCCTTGCCAAGTAAGGGCGAGGCTGAGCCTTGTGGTGACCTAGCGAGGCTTCGGCGAGCTCGCCCAGACCTCGCCCAACATGACCCAAACAAACAAAATAAAAAAAGGAACGCGATGAACAAATCGGTGCCGATGAGTTTAGGGATTAACACGGAGGCCGTCATTTTCCAGTTACTTCCTCTTCGGCGACCACCAACGAACGCAGTGGTCAGATTCAATCTCGGCAACAACCGTATCCGACTGAAATCCTGCTTAGCAATCAATAGGCGGTCAAAATAATCCACACGAATTTAGTTTAAGAATTTCGCCGAACATATGGTGCGTAGTTGATTGAGGAGCAGATCTTTAACCATTCCGCCGGAGGGGGATGCGTTAAAGCTCAACGTCGACGCTTCGTGGCTCCCAGGTGAGTTTCTTTGCTCAATCGCCGGAATCATTCGCGACTCGAAGGGGATGGTGACTGCGGGATTTGCTTGTGAAGCTAGGGCTTCCTCACCCACACAAGCCGAAGCCCTCTCTCTCTTGCACGGGTTGAAGTACTTGAAGGAAAAAGCTGATTCCCACGTGCAGCACTTCTCGAGTCAACCGGTTAGGTGGGTATGTGAAAGTGACAACTTGAGTTTGGTTGAGATGGTGTTGGGCCGGGCCGAACCCCCATGGAATTTAAAGGAAATTACTGAAAGGTGCCGAGACATGATGAATCTTTGCAATCCAGTCCAGGTCTTATATGTGTCACGCGAAGCAAATCGGGCGGCTGACTGGGTTGCAAGATCTCACCGCGCGAGGAAACTTCCTGTTAATTGGGTGAGCTCTCCTCCCTCTCCTCTATCGGAAATTCTATGTTCAGATTTCTACCCATCGATGTCATGTAAGCCTTATGTTCTTTTATGAATGAATGAAGTACTCCTTTTTCGACCAAAAAAAAAAAAAAAAAAAGTTCAGATTCCTACCTAGGTTCAAGCTAAACCAACGCTAGATGCTCGCAATCGGAGAAACAAACTCAAATGGATCGCGTCAACAGAGGATTCAATATCTGAGCTGCAGTACGGGTCGTTGAGAGGGAGCATGACTGTCATCGGAGGGGGAAAAGTGGGAGAGAATGTCATTAGATCGAAAAAGTGTGGAGAGAGTAAGAAGAGAGAGGAGAGAGATACTCATCTAGAGAGAAGAGAAAGAAGAGGCCGTCTTGCGCACTAAGTTTGAAATTGGCTAACACATGGGGCCCCGAGAACGCATGTCGACTTGTGAATGGTTTAGGATAAGGCTTACGTGATCCCTTTTGGGTACCCAATATTTTCTTGGTCGACAAGGCTCGTTGCCCACAAGCGAGGCTACTTCACCCAAATCTAGACGTGACCAACCTCTCCATGGCCTTGTAGTGAAGGCAACCTCACTCACGACTAGTGAGGCCACAACCACCTTCGCCAGTGGTAAGCTGAGCTTGCCCTCACCCAGTGACGGCGAAATGAGACTCGCCCCTAGTTGGCAAGGTCGCCTTAGCCTGATGACCGACCCTTGCCTCTAGCTGATCAGTGCTATTCAACAGCTAGCAAAGGAAGGAGGAAGAGAAAAAAATAAAGAGAAAAAAAAATTCAAAATTTCAAAAAAATATTTATATATTATTAAAAATTATCCACGTCAGTGCTAGCAAGCCGAATTTAGCCAAATAGACTGAATTAGCACAATTATAAATGGTTTAGGACTCAATTGACTAAAAAAAAAGTTTAGGACTGACTAAACACAATTCTAATAGGATTATGACTTTTCTAGTAATTTTCCCGTTATGATTTGGAAGTTATTAGATTGCTATGAGAAAATAAATAATAGTAACAAGTAAATTCAAAGAAATATTATCTAAAGAGGAAGAAGTATTTTGATTTGTATGTGGAGGGAACTAAATCCATTTTTAGAATTTTAATGAACCATGGATCCATTACGTGAATGGTTTGTGGGATAATTATCCAAAAAGTCATTAACTTATTATACAATAGCCACTTCAATTATAAAATTTTCAATTGTGCTAATTTGGCATAAACCTTTTGACGATTCGTCAATTTAATCATAAATCTTTTAATAGTATCAATTTAGTCCCACAACGCCGTTCTTGTCAATTGCAAGAATTGAGGACTTGAATATGATTAGAGCGAAATCAACTTTGATGGTAGCTACGTCAATGAAGTGCTCACCTTTGCTGTAGATGAGGGCCCGATTCACAAGGTTGATGAGGAGCTGAGTGTGGAGCATTTTCGTAAAAGATTTAGGATTAAATTGATATAATTAAAAGATTTAGTATTAAATTGATAAAGCATAAAAAATTTTAAGATTTAATTAACACAATTGATAGATTTAAGGCTGAATTGATTGTTGTACGATAGGTATAAGATTTTCTGGACATTTTTTGCAATGACTTGTTAATGAGCGTTTTGCCTGGTCAATTACATTTACGTACATGAGAAGCTGCAAAAACTAGCTCATTGATATCCCTTAACTGAATATATGGACAAAATCTGTTAAAGCCAAGGTTTAGTCCTTAACGTGGTCCGCTCATTCTACCAACTTGCAATTTGATGTTATTTTACAAATTCCGATTTGTTCTGTCCCAAACAACAAGCGAACACCAATCTGTCCTACGTGCCAAATTGGTTCTTCTTCATCTTGAACAGAACACCCATGGGACCCGGGATTGTCCCATTCAAATCGTGCCAAAACAAATCAGACAATATCTTCATCCCACCTTCACATGAAAAAGATGTAGAAAAGAAATGTCAGAGGGATGTCAACTTGCATTGTGGCCCCTGAGGTCCATAACTTAGCTCTTCTGCAATATCTACCGTGAATTTGCAACGTACTTTGTTCAAAATGAAAATTGTCAAAATATCTCAAGTCAATTGATAAAGAAAATTATATACTCATTATACACATCTAGTTTCCCTCTACTTATGAACACAAGTTTTTGGGTCAAACTTTCTAAAGTGGTATCGAAGCGAGTTTGGCCTCGTATGTGCGTCTATACTATTGGTCAAATTCTACATGTCTCTTTTAATCCAACTTACACATGAGAATAGGTGTTGAAATTTCTCGCATTATTTGACTATGAGGTCTACATGGTCTCTTGCTTTTTAGTTTTTAGATTGGAATTTTTTATTAAAAAGAAGTATTGTACCCGGAAAGAAAACTAGAGAAAAAATATATGGAAAGCTGGTCATCTATAGAGATAGCGGTCCAGAGCAAGGACCTAAAAAGTTGCTCCGTCTGGGTAGCTCCCTACGGACGTAAAACGTAGGGGTTGCCCACTGGGGTACCCCGGCCAAATGGAGAAGGGACCCCACCTGGATCCCCGTGAAGAAACCAGCCCTGGCTTCAGATTTTAATCCCTAGTTAGGGAATGATTGATTTTATTTTAACTTTATCCCAAAGTCCAAAATATCTCCCGGCGCCAAGTTGCTGAGCCGTTGAGTGGGTGCCATTAATTTCTCCAAGAGTTATCCAACCGTCGATGCTTTGGAAGGTGGAGAAATCGCATGGAACCAAATTCCGACGTGGATAATTACGTAAGAGAACAAAATGGATTGGAAAATAAAAGGTTCCATTAGTTTCGTACGGGAGAGGTTCAGAATTTTACGGACAATTATTGAGCAAGTTTCGTCCCGCACTTCTACAAATCTTAGAAAAATCCAATTTTTGGGATGGGCCATATCAGAACTCAATCTTTCGTTGAAAACTTTTAGGCTTTGTTTGATTGTTTAGATTTCTAATTAAAATAAGACTGAATATGATAATATATAAAATCTGATAAATTTACAATATCCTATTCAACATTTGGTGAATCACACTGTATAGTCCGATATAATATATTATATTATGTAAATTATTTTGTATAAACAATATATTAATATAAATGAACCTAAAAGTTCACAAGTGAATATGGTAAAATCTCTCGTGATACTCTTGTCTACTTTTTTTTTTTCCTCTCTTTTTGTAATTTTCTATTTTCCCCTTCTAATAAAAATCTATTGAATAGTAAACAATACTAATATATCTAAAATACTTAAAATATTAATAAATATAAATAAATATTTATAAAATTGAATCTGTTTTATAAGATATAATTAAATTTGAATGTATAAATAAAAATAAGATTAAATTAAAAATACCAAATTATTATTTTTTGTTAAATTAAAATTCATATATCATTTATATTTAAATATAATTTTAATTTTTTAATTTAAAAAATTTGTTATTTGGGGAAAATAACTTTAGTATTATGGATATTATAAATCTTATTCACTTTATCCCACTATCCCCATAGAATAATTTTATCTAGCATATCTCTCTCTTATATGTAATTTTGTCATATCTTGAGCAAGTACCAAATATTTAATAGAATAAAGTTTATCTTATCCAGAATTTTATTATGACTATCATATACAGTCTTAAAAGTATTTGTGAAGTATAGAAGGCACAACACAATACCCTTAGGTACACGACGGTAATGCCTATAGAGACCATAGAAATTCCCACATTGTATTCCATGTGTCGTGTACTAACCTTTCTAAGCAGAATGATCGCATTATAGGAAAACGAGCTCAAAATCTCATGGTTTCAAGGGGGAAAATAACCGCGCATGTTCTCCAATCACTTGAATTAATCTACAGGGCTCTGGTTCTGTATAAAGTGAAGCAATTACGGCCTTTGCGATACCGAAGGGTTAGTACTATCAGTCAACAGTCAACAGTCAACATTCAACAGTCAACATTGGCTTGAGAAGTCCTCCGTGCGTGTGTGTGGCCTTAAATCTTGTATTAAATGATCGGTCCGTACGGTCCAACGGGATTTCATCTAAGGTGGGCGGACCGGTTCTGACCTCGTGCGCTTGAACTAGCAAAAAGTAAAATGAACATTACTCGGGAGAACGGTGGCATGCATTATAAATCAAGACGACCAACCAAAGGCTAATTCCATGCAATCAATCCCACCTTCCACCAATGTCAACACCTTCTCTCATTCCTTTCTTCCTCTCGACCTTCATCTTAGGCTTAGCCTCCTCCACTCCCTCCTCAGCCGCCGCCCCGGTGCCCACAGCCAAACCCTCTCCGCTCGTATTCCCCGTCAAGAAACATGCCGCCACCAACCAGTACTACACCACCCTCCAGCTTGGGACTCCCGCCACCGCCATGAACGGGGTCCTCGACCTCGCGGGTGAGTACACGTGGCTCGACTGCAGTGGCTACGAGTCCTCCTCCTACCGTCCCATCCACTGCAACTCCTCCAGGTGTGAGGCCGCCGGCGGCCTCAGCTGCAACGGCTGCTACGGCCCCGCCAGGCCCGGCTGCACCAACGACACGTGCGGCGTCTATGCGGCGAGCCCGTTCCTGGACGTGATCCTGGGCTCAGGCCTGGCCGAGGACGTCCTGGCCTTGCACTCCCCGGACGGGATCAAGTACAAGTCGGCCAGTAAATTTGTAAGTCGAATATCATTGAAATGAGGCAAACTTAAGAGAAAATGGAGATATAAATCAGAGAAATCTCACCAAACCGAGATTATTATACCTTTTTAATGTTCTTTCTTTTACTTCCAGCAACAATTTGCTTTCTCTTGCGTGGACGACGGCTTTGACTGGGCGAAGGGACTGTCGAAATCAACCAAAGGCATCGTCGCGCTCGCGAGGAACCCGGCCTCGCTCCCTACCGAGCTCTCCACGCAGCTCAATCTCCCACGCACATTCGCTATCTGCCTCCCTTCTTCCTCCTCCGGATCCACCCATGGCGACCTCTATGTCGGCGGCGGCCCATACATACGACCTCCGATCAAGAAAGACCTCGTGAAAACGCTCCTCCGTACTCAGCTACTCGTCAACCCTGTGAAACGGGCCCCTGTCTACAGTGAAGGCGAGCCCTCTGATGAGTACTTCGTCGACGTGACCTCCATCAAAGTTGATCTCGCTCCGATCAGCTTCAAGTCCTCGATCCTCGCGATTGACAAGAACGGCATCGGGGGGACCAAAATTGGCACTCTCACTCCGTACACGGTCCTCCACTCAGCGATCTTCAGGCCTCTGGTGAATGAATTCACGAAGAAGGCGATGGACAGGAAGATCAAGAAGGCGTTGCCGGTTGCACCTTTCGGGGTTTGCTTCGATGTGAAGATGGTGAGGAGCGGGAAGGCAGGTCCGGACGTGCCGGCAATTGTGCTGGTGCTCCAAGGCAACGTGCAGTGGAGGATGGAAGGGGCGAACTCGATGGTGAGGGTGAGCAAGGACGTGATGTGCCTGGGGTTTGTGGACGGAGGATCGAAGCCAAGGACGGCAGTCGTGATAGGAGCTCATCAGATGGAGGATAATTTGGTGGAGTTCGACGTGGGGTCGTCGACGTTTGGGTTCAGCAACTCGCTCCTCCTTCGGAACTCCAGTTGCTCCTCAAGATCTTGACGTGCCTGGGGCAGGTCAACATTGCGTTATGGCCCCTGAGGTCCCCTTATCTTAGCTCATTCTGCAATATCTCCCTTGTATTTTCAATGGACTTACGTGAAATCAAAATAGCATAACGTGTTCATTGCACGCCAGAGAGAAAAAAACTAATGGGAAAATCTATAAGAAGATGGTCATATCCTGCCGAGAAATTATTAGGTAAAGCTGGGGTAACCAACTCTGCAATGCACAAGTCCATTCCTGAACGACGTGTTACTCATGGGCTCACCTTTCAGAAAACCTGCAACTCCCTCTCCCTCTCGCATTCGTTTCTCTCTTCTTCACCAATTTCTTTGTTTTTCTTTCCCTTTTCATTTCTTTTCTTTCCCTTTGGCATGTAATCTGTTCTCTTCACAATTCAGTTTATTATGTAAATTAGAATGTAGAAAGAAACCCTTTTCACTCGTCTCAACCTCACTCGCCTACTCGAATTGTCGCTCGCCCTTGTTGCTCGCCTTCATTTCTTCGTCTTGTATGTTCATTTTTACGGTTTGTTGCTTTTAGTAAGTGTAAATTTTTGTCATTACCTTATCTTTTGTGTGTGTGTGTGTGTTTGATATGTCTTGAGGTTCATATTCCGGTTGCTCAACGTCACATTGTTAATGGATATATAATTTGAAACAGTATGTCATTTTAAGGAATATGAAAAATGAAAACAAAAAATAATCGGTTGGTCTCGAATTGACGTGGACCGGATCGAATCCATAGATGCAGTCCAATTCTCAATCCCAAGCTCAATAGAATTGATCATCAGTCCCAAAAATTGAAAACTAACATTGTATAGGTCGATCCTTGGGTTAGGTGTTAGATCGGCCTAACTAGGACCGTGCTCACCTCTAGTGGTTGGAGACCGGCCACGAGTAAAGGCTGGCAAGGGTGTTGTCCTCACCTGTGGCCGGCAAGGATCACTTTCGTCAAATTTAGGGAGGGCTCAACCTCACGGCTAGGGCGAGGGTCTCCCTTGCTGGATCTGGCAAGGGTTTAGGAGGTGATGACATCGGCGAGGGTGTTGTGATCTCACTGGCTATAGGCAAGGGTCGCTTTTGTTGAATTTGGCAAGGGCTCGGCCTCGCAGCGAAAGCGAGGTTATCCTCGCCGGATTTGGCAAGGGTTTGGGAGGCCACGACATTAGAGCCGCAGGGGATCTTGAGGATGCAAGGGCTGAGGGAGGGATCCGGGTAGCGGACAAAGGGGGGGCTTGGGCTTGTTCTTGGACTAGGGGTGGAGGTGACGCAGCGGTAGAGAGAGAGAGAGAGAGAGAGAGAGAACACAGCTTCGTGCAACGTGGTTTTGTTGGATAGCGGAGGCAACAGACTAGGCGGATGCAGAGGCGGCATCACAGTTTGTTTGACGACGGGCTCCATCGTGAGTCGGAGAAAGAGCAATGCAAAGCGAAGAGAAGAGTGAATAGGAGAGAGAATGGAGAGAGAAAGTCCCTCTTTACTAAAATTGAAATCAACTAAGAGAAGGAGAGCTGGGCCCAGAGGCGACAAAAAGCCTATGTTGCTGCTGCAGAGAGAGAGAGAGTGGACGGAGAGGTGAAACTAAAATCAATTAAGAAAGAGGGAGAGGTGGGGCCTAGGCGGCGCCCAATGAATGAGGGTGGAATTTTCACACGCTAGCATCGAAACTATACCTAATATTTTCTCCAGCCACAAAGCTACTAAGGGTGGGTACGTATGACAAAATTTCTGGAACAGAAATTGAGTTTTGTCCAGAAATTGATTTCAAAAGTTAAAAATTTTAGCTTCTGATTTCTTCTTCAAATCGATTTTTAGAATAGAAATCTGTTTCAGAAATAAAAAAATCAAATTGCGTTACCAAACGAATTTCTATTCCAAACTTATTCCGAGGAACAGAGAAACAGAGAAATAGAGAAATAGAAATTTTATCATACGCGTCCTAAGTTGGCACCAATTAATTTCTCCAACAATCGTTAGAATGTCAATGTTTAAGTATAAAGGATGATACAATGAAAGATACCAAATTAGTACACATGTAATAAATTCATCCCAAATTATTTTTTTCATTTGTAATAAATTTACCATCCATTAGTTTTCGTTAAATTATATTATTACCACTAAAAATCACAAATCGATATACTTGTGACAAATGGAGAGTCAAACCTCAACTTATATGCTCGTCAACTATTACGTGATATCCTTTACCAAAAAAAAAAAAAAAAACTATTACGTGATATCTAACTCAATATTTTAACATGTTATAAGTATATTAGTTTGAGATTTTTATAATCAAAAAATTAGTTTGCAGTAAATTTATTATAGGTATACCAGTTTAGAGTTTTTCATAGTATCAATCCTTGTTCTTTTTGGGTAAGTTGAGAAGATAATGATAAGTTTAATTGGTGCATTAAATATGAAGGATATTTTTTTTGGTCGAAAATATGAAAGATTGACTTCCCGCAATTTGTTGTGGATGGAGATAATAGAAAATGGGCAAGTTATATTCGTTAAATTGAATTCGAAATCTAATGAATGTGAATCTCTTGTGGATAGTACATAAGTCTCACCAAATCAAACGGTCCAGATACAATTTAGTGTATGTAGTAGGCTCACTAAATAATTTCTAGTATGAGTTATATTTTCTACTTTTTGTAATTTTTGGAGTGGGAGTTCTTAATTTGTGATTTTTTGATTGAGTATCATTGCAATAGTGTCTACTTACAAATTAATTTGGCTGACTGTGAGTGCATACCTAAGGGCGCGTTTGGTAACCATTCTGCTTCGAGGAACAATTTTTTATTAGAAATGATTTTTTTCTGATTCTGCTCCTGTGAACAATTTCTGAGCAAAAGAACGCATTTGGTAACTGTCCAAAATTTCTACTCCCATGATAGAAATGCGTTTGGTAAAATTCTTAAATTTTTTAATACTTTTATTATAATTTTCTTCTTCTTTTTTTCTCTTTTTTTCTTTTTCTTTTTCTTTTTCCTTTTTCCTTTTTCTTTTTCTCTTCTTCCTCCTTCTTCTTTGCCGTTGGTCGTCGGCCACGCCGGAGGCTCGCCAGGCCAGGGTGAGGTCCGACCAACTCGCTTGGCCAAGGCGAGCCTCGACCTCGCCGGTGACTGGGCGAGCCTCGACCTCGCCGGTGACTGGGCGAGCTCGACCTCGCCGGATTTAGGTGAGGTCAGCCTCGCCTAGCCCAGCCAAGGCGAGGCCGAGCCTTGCTGTGGTTTGGCGTGGCTAGGGGCCGGCGACGCTCCGGTGAGGTCGCCGGCCCGAGCCTCGCTGGTCGCTAGCCATAGCCGAGGCCGGCGACCAGCCAAAAGGAAAAAGAAGAAAGAGGAAGAGAAGAAGAGAAAAAAAAAAAGAAGAAAAAAAAAGGATCTGATTCTAGAAATTGTTCCTGAAAACAAGAAGCAAGTTTTTTCTACTTCAAATCTACTCCCGGGAACAAAAAATTTGCCAAACACATTTCTGTTCCTTTTTTTTTTTTGTTCCGGGGAACAGAAGAATAGAATCATACACTATTTGGAGTAAAAACAAACAGGCCCTAAATGAGCAAGGAATAAGTCAACCACTTGATAATCATTATTTACGTCCATTTAAGAAGCCAATCTTGTGAACATGCCTTTATGTCTGTCGCTTTACTTTCTTTCTTTTTTTTTTTTTTTTCTTTTTTTAAGTCTAACGGTACATAATATTTGCCTATGTTCGTGTCGACATGCTCTCCTTAGAGAACTTATGTTTGAGCTCATCAATATATTCAATTGGACACATATTATTGGATATATTCATTATTCCACATTACACTAATTATCTAATGTGAGACTTTTTTAATACATTTCACATGTATATTTTAATGATTTCCCCCGCACGTGTGAGCTCACTGCTAGTTTTGCTCCCTATCATTCTGCACCAAAAACTTTAATCTCTTTCACCATCCACACACCAACATATCTCAACTCAAATTTTCATCGCTCCCACCTTCACCCCTAATCTCTTTCTACATACCAAACTATGAAATCTATCATTGGGATTGTTACTCCACAAAGCCCTTTACTCGAAAAATGCGTTGATCATAAGGTTGTTTCTTTCCTTGAGATATTTACCACACACCAAAACAGATTGAACATTAAACACCAATTAATCATCAGCTTTATTACCATGTGAGATTTGGAGGGATCAATGCTAACTAGTCTAAGCAATGTGCAATATTGGATTGAGTGTCCCAATAGTCCCCATTGGTTTTAAATGGTCAATACGGGGAATAAAAAAAACAAAGGTATGTTTAGTATAAACATGAGAATAAATTGACCTGTGTATAACAAAAACTCAATTAAAAGGGAAAATTACCAAAAAAGTCATAAACCTATGGCATTGGTATTAATTTAGTTATAAATCTTTCAATTGAACTAATTCAGTCCTAAACCTTTTTACATTGGTACCAATTCAGTCTATCCGACCAATTTTGGTCTGCCAGTGCTGATGTGGATATCGACTGTTCGGACAATGTTGACATGGCTATTTTTAATATTTTTTTTATTTTTTTCAAATTTTGTATCAATTTTTTTCTTCTTGTTTTTCCTTTTTCTTTTCTTTTTCCTTTTCTTCCTCCTTGGATTCCTTGCAGGATCGCCAGCCATTAGATGAGGGCCGCCAAGCCCTCGTCGACCACTGATGAGGGCTGCGAAACCCTCACCTAGCCTCACCTAGGGCCACGGGCAAGATGGCTTTGCCCAAATATAGGTGAGGCCAACCTCGCCCACGATTGGCGAGGCCATGATGGCCTTTGCCCGAGCCTTGGCGAATGCCAACATGGCCTCACTAGCAACAAGCGAGGCCGCCTTCACCAGCAACAAAGCTAGGGCAAGGTTGGCCTCACCCAAATCTGGGCAAAGCCACCTCACCCATGGCCCTGGGCAAGGGCCACGAAGCCCTCGCCAACATCGGGTAGGGTTGTGACCCTCGCAATAGCCGGTGAGGGGTTTGCGGCCCTCACCTAGTGGCCGACGAGCCATTGGAGGCTGGCCGGCCACTACCAGAGAAGAAAACCAAGTGGAAGAGAAGCAAAAAGGAAAAAGAAAAAAAAAGGAAAAAATTAATAAAAAATTCGAAAAATTTAAAAAAATTATTTAAAAATTACCATGTCGACGTTCATCGGCCAACCAATGTCTAGGTCAGCGCCGACTAGCCAAATTTGGTCAGATGAACTGAATTGATATCAATATAAAAATGTTTAAGATTAGACCGGTCCAATTGAAAGATTTAAGACTGAATTGGTTCCAATGTCATAAATTTAAGATTTTTTTCCCCTCAATTAAATGTAGTATGGATCCACTTCTCTGCCTACTTGGCGAACATAATCAGACCATGTCAATCGATTAGCAAGTACTTTACTCAAAGCATATAAAGCAAGCCTATCACACTCTTGAAGTGCATATTGGAAGAAGTCATATAATTGATTTTACCAAACACCATAACAGAATGAGCGTTTAACACCAATCAACCTTCGACTTTGATACAATATGAGATTTAGTAGGACCGTTGCTGATTGTTCTATGTGCAATATCAGATCAAGTGTCCCAATGACCTCCATTGGTTTCAAAGGGTCAATCCGTAAAAGAAAAGAATTATCTTTAGTAAAAATTTGAGAATAAATTGACCCGTCTATGAAATAAATTCGATTAAAGGTAGTCTGAATCCGCTTCATTTCCTATTTAGCGAATGCAATTGGGCCATGTCAATCGATTGGCAAGTACTTTACTCTAAGCATTCATAGCAAGCCTATCACACTCTTTAATCGCAGATTGGAAGAAGTCGATAATTGATTTTAGGTAACTTATTATATCCTTACTTTCTACTGTAAACGGGAAAAGGGGAGGTCCACCCAGAATCAAGATGTGTAGGAATCGAAATTGTTCAACTTCTCAAGAGACAGTTGAGCAGCGCAAGTTCATTCTTGTTCCTACTTCTGCGAGCAACATGCGAATCGCGCTGATGCGTCTTCGTCTTTCTCTGCACTTGCCTCCAGGACTTGACCTTTGTGATTAGGTGTGAATATCATGTGAACGACGCAGCTGTATAAGCATCGTCTCCGATCAACCTAATCCTCTGCTGCTATCTTCGACCGTGCTTCTGCCATCTGTCCTAGACATCCTTAAAAAGAGCCTTAGACCTGGTCTGTTATAATCTTGCATTTTGGGGATGTGGATGACATGACGACAGGCTTGAATACGAACCAGTTCCCCAAAGAAGCAGCATCGCCCGCAAGCAGTCCCTCAATGGAGGATCAAGAGAGCGGCCACAACGTAAAACCAAGAACTAGAGATTGTTCAATGCTTAAAGACTTCATCCTCGGTCACTCTACACAAGGAGCGAAGCTTAATACTGCTCGTATGGTGAGCTAGATGCTCTGACCTAAATTTTCACTAGCTTCAAAATCTTCCATAAGAATAGCTCAGTGGATGTCTCTGTTCCATTCAACTGCAGGTATTAGCAGAGGCTGTAGGAACTTTCATACTGATGTACTGCATATCGGCAATACTATCAATGACACAGCTGCTAAAAGGTGAAGTGGGCCTAATGGGGTATGCCGCCACGGCTGGGATGACCATAGTCATCATTATATTCTCTCTAGGGCCCATCTCTGATGCTCATGTTAATCCAGCCATCACAATCGCCTTCGCAATCTACGGTCACTTCCCGTGGTCTAGAGTGTGTGCCTCACTAATTATCCAATTTCCATGACCAGCTCTAAACGCCAGAGACATTTGTTGACGTTCTCTCTATTTTTCGCAGGTTCCACTCTACATTATTGCTCAGTTGACAGGTTCAATATTGGCGACCTATGTTGGAGCAACGGTCTACGGTGTCGAATCAAGTCTCATGATCACACGGCCTCTCGGAGGCCCAGCTTCTGCCTTCTGGGTGGAGTTCTTGGCAACATTCATCATTGTCTTCCTAATTGCGGGATTGACTTACAATCATCAATCAGTAAGACAGAAATTTTGCACGTCAATACCCATTGTACAGATATGCTGGAGACAATAGCCCAAGTCAGAGAATGTGATAAATTTATCATCACGTTGAAAACTTTGCAGGTCGGCCCGCTATCTGGATTTGTCATCGGAATAGGCATAGGACTCGCCGTAGTGATCACGGGGTGAGCGTGAACGCTTGTTCCCATCTGCAATTTCATCAGGATAAACTTTTCTTTTGAAAGCTACTCAGTCAGACATCCTGAGCTCTGTTTGCTAATTCCCAGGCCAGTATCGGGAGCATCAATGAACCCGGCGAGATCGTTAGGACCTGCGATCCTCTGTTGGGATTTCGAGTCCATCTGGATATACATCACGGCGCCAGTTATAGGGGCCATTGTGGCCGCTTTCGTGTACCGCCTTCTTCGCCTACAAGGCCAGGAATCGAGCTCCACTGCATCTTCTCCTAACGCCAGTTTGCTGATCTACTCTCAGGCAGCCCTTTGATGCAGCACGGGAGACAGAGAGGATATGATGGAGACTGTAATTGTAAATTAGTTAATAAACTAGCCTAAGGGTTGTCAGACTAAAGATATTCAGTTAATAGCAAGATCTGTTGGAAAAATTTAGAGAATATGAAAATGAGAATAGTTGGAAATCTTTCGAAAAAGATTAATAAAATAATATAAATTGTTTGAGGCGTGTATGTGCTATCTTTAAAATAATTTCGCCCCTCAGAGTAAAAAGCTCGATGCAATGGGTTCTATTAGTATCATCCAAAATACAACAGAGCAGAATAACAAGATGAATAATGTTATGTGTACAATCCAATAAATGAAAGATATTTAAAGAGGAAAAACGATATATTTGTTTTGACTTATGTTTCTCTTTTCAATTATGTATGGAGTAAAGATTTGTTGGTAAAAAAAAGAGTCCATTGATTTTTGCATTTAATTGAAAATCGTTACAAAATGTTATAAAAGCGTTATATATTGACTGTGGTCAAAAACTGTTACAAAACTCATTAAATTATACAACAAGAACAAAAGAAAACTAGGCTTGAAGATGCAGCAACATCCATCCTCAACCTCAAGAATGGGAGCAACTGGTGTTGCGAAGTAGGAGCGAGTTGCTGAACCTGAACGCCATCGCAGCCACGTCGAACTCCACCAGATTGTCCTCCATCTGGTGCGCCCCGATCACGACGGCAGTGATCGGCGTCGACCCTCCATCCACGAACCCCAGGCACATCACTTCCTCGCTCACCCTCACCATCGAATTCACCCCTTCGATCCCCCACTGCGCGTCACTCGGGAGCACCAGCGCGATGGTCGGCACGTCCGGCCCCGCCACTCCACTCCTTATGCTCCTTGCGTCGAAGCACGCCCCGAATGGCGTGATCAGGTCCACTCTCCTCATCTTCTTCTCCGCCGCCTGCTTCAAAAACTCCGCAACCAGAGCACTATAGATGGCCGAGTGGAGGACCGTGTACGGAGTCAGAGTACTGATTTTGGTGCCACCTCTTCCGTTCTTGTCGATAGCTAACGACGATGCCTTGAAATGGACCGGAGCGAGATTGACCTTGATGGTGGTCACGTCGACAAAGTACTAGTCGGTCGGAGATGCGGAGCCATGAAAGGACGGTCGGCTGACAGGATCGATGAGCAGCTGAGACATGAGACATGAGGAGCGACTCCGAGAGGTCCTGTTTGAGCGGATGCCTGAAGTACGGCCGCCGCTGACGTAGAAGTCGCCATGGCCGGGGGAGGAAGAAGAAGACGGGAGGCAGAGAGCGAGCTTGTGGGGGAGATTGAGGTCGGCTGAGAGCTTCATGGCGATCGAGGTTGGAGCGATGGAAAGTGCCACCACGCCATTGCCGGCTCCGGAGATGCCGCTCGTGAACTCCGGAGGCACGCAAGAGAAAGGAATTTGCCGCAGAAAATGGAAGACGAGGATGAGTGCACCGTTAAAATTTCCGATTTTTCTTTTTTCTTTTCTACATTACAAAAAATGGACAATATACAAAGAAAATACAATTTACGACATCAGAAATTGAGCTTTACTCAATGTGATACCTCCTATATATATATGGGTGTTCAAAAACGAATTAAGATAATATAAAAAAAATTATTAAGCTTTTGATATTGATTTCCGAAGTTTCTTTTTTTTTTTTTAAATCACACTATTACTCCTCTCGACGTGTACTTGATCACATCAGTGTTAAGACATATCGACAAAAGAAATCAACTATCCACAATATGGATGCTGGAAATAGAACAGATGCTGCTGCTGAGGCTGCTGAAGCTGACAAAAGAACAAAAGCAAGTGATTGCTGATACAAGCAAAAAGGAAGAAGAAAGAAGAGGCTGCAAATGAACGACTGAGATGAAGGGTAATGAAGACTGTCATCGACGATGGTGAATTTGTGAAAGAGATTGACATGGATTGCGGATTGATAGCCTATGAAGACATGTAAAGTTGTTATTCAGTTGGAAAGTCAAAAACAGAAATTAGTTTTGTCAGTTAGTCTTCATCTTCTTAAATAGAAAAGTGTGTGCAGTTTCGTAGTGTGGTTTTTGAGAGAGAGAAAATACAGAGAAAGAAAGAGAAAGTATGGAGTCAAGATGAAAGTTTCTTGCTGTTCATTGATGTACAAGTTCTAAAATACATTGTGATTGAAATGAGAAGAATACAAAGTTTTTCTTGATCAATCTTCGAACTTTTCTATACATCTTCGTGCTTTTGCATTTCTGGTTCTTCAGTACAGAGTTTCTGCATCTCAGGTTCTTCAGTACAGGTTCCTTATCTTCACATGGTATCAGAGCTTATGCGATCATATTTGCTAGAAGAATCCATGCAGTAGCTACTCTTTAAGTCGAGAAAGAAGAAGCTGAAGCTATATTAGATTGCGGTATCACGGAAATTGTGTTAGTTTCTCATAACACCATTGCTTTCTTCTCTTCCATAGTTGAAAGAATACAACAATGGCAGTAAGAGTATCAAAGTATCCCTTCCCTATACATGTGAATATCTCAAACTTTGTCACAATTAAACTTGCCGAAGACAATTTCTTGTTGTGGCAAGCTCAGAACCACAGGTTTCTGAAAAGTCAAGAACTTTTTGGCTTTGTTAATGGTGATATTACACCACCTCCTCGAATGCTACAGAGTATGGTTGAAGGAGGTGAAGCTGAAGCTGTAAATCCAGACCATATTGACTGGACAAAAATAGATCAGCTAGTATCTTCATGGATTAGTGGACCTGTCTCTGAGAATATACTGAGCTTAATAATTGGTTTAGAAACATCTTATGAAGTGTGGCAGACACTTTTGAACCGCTTCACACAAAAATCAGCAGCAAGAGAGTTCGAATTAAGGGGGAAACTCCAAGCTTGTCAAAAACATGATCGAGCTCTTTCAGTCTATCTTAGAGAATACAAGTACATATGTGATCAGTTAAATGCTATAGGAAAACCTGTGGATGACATAACCAAGCTATTTGGTGTGTTGGAAGGGTTAGGAGCTGAATATGAAAGTTTTCGAACAACAATATACTGTCTAAAGCCTCAACCTGAGTATGATGAGGTCATTGCACAATTAGAAAGGTTCGAGTCAAGAATGCAAAATTATTCTAGGACTCAATTTAACTCCAATATGGCTTACTTTGGGCAAAGACACTCTCAAGCACAGTTTAAAGAAACTACTGATGGAGAGTACATATCTCAAAATTCAGGCTATGTAGCTCAAAGAGGTAATTACAGAGGAGGCCGTAGCTATGGTAGGGGACGTTTTCTTAATAACAGGGGCCGAGGATTTAGATATTCTGGAGACAATTCAGGTTATAGATCCAGCAATATCAGTTATATGCAAGAAAACCAGAGATCCAAACCTTATCACAATTCCTCTGACTCTGTTTTCACCTCAGGATTTCGTCCCTATGCTGGCCCATCACAGAGATATCAAGAAGTGAAATCTTATCCTTCTAATCTAACTCTTTCTAAGAATATGCAGGATGAGAAGCCAACTAGCAACATAAAATTAGAATGTCAAATCTGCAAGAAACCAGGCCATGATGCTTTACACTGCTGGTATAGATTTGATAACTCATATCAAACTGAGGAGATACCGACAGCTTTGGCAGCTATACATCTTGAAGATGCCAAAGGTAGCGAGTGGTATCCAGATACGGGTGCAACTGCACATATCACAGCTAATCCTGGTATACTTCATAACTCTTCTGAATATACTGGATATGACACTGTCATGATTGGTGATGGATCACACTTGTCTATTACATGTACTGGTGATACATTGCTACATACTGGAGAAAGTTTATTACCTCTAAATGATGTCCTAATTGTCCCTGATATAAAGAAAAATCTTCTGTCAGTATTAAAGTTAACAGATGACTATCCATGCTCATTTGTTTTTGACAAATTTGGTGTATATATAAAGGACAACTGGACCAACACAACTCTACTGCTCGGAAGGAAAACTAAAGGGCTATATCAAGTGAATTCACAAACAACACAAGCCTTTCTGGCTCAGAGACACAGAGCAGTAGAAGAGGACACATGGCATCAAAGATTAGCACACACCAATTTGAAAATCTTGAAGCATTTGCAGAATCAAAAACTCATTCAGTGTAGCAGTAGAATGCTGAATGTATGTAGTAGTTGTCAAGTTGCTAAGACTGCAGCTCTACCATTTCCATCATCTGAATCTGTAACAACTATGCCCCTACAGAAAATCCACTGTGATATATGGGGTCCATCACCTGTGACTTCATTTCAGAATTTCAAGTACTATGTTCTGTTTGTGGATAGTTTTTCTTGATTTAGTTGGATATATCCATTGAAATTGAAGTCATACTTTTATAAGATCTTTGTTCTGTTTCAAAAGCAAGTAGAGAATCAATTTGAATCGAAAATCAAGATCTTTCAGTGTGATGGTGGAGGAGAATTTCTTAGCCACAGATTTCAAGCTCACTTGCAAGACTGTGGTATCAAACAAAATCTTTCTTGCCCTTATACACCTACACAGAATGGCATCTCTGAGAGGAAGCATCGACATATTGTTGAATTAGGTCTTGCCATGTTATATCATGGCAGAGTTCCATTGAAATATTGGGTTGATGCTTTTATTACAGCTAACTATGTCATCAACCTACTTCCAACACCAAAATTGCAAATGCAATCACCTCACATAAAGCTGTATCACCAAGAACCAACTTATGATCACCTCAGGGTATTTGGTTGTGCTTGCTATCCATGTTTACGACCCTATGCTCAGCACAAGTTTGATCCAAGATCTCTCACCTGTGTGTTCATTGGCTATAGTGAACACCATAAAGGCTACAGATGTCTTGTGCCTTCAACAGGTCAAGTCTATATCAGTAGACATGTGAAGTTTGATGAGAAGTTTTTTCCCTTCACTAAGTTGTGCCCAACAAAGTATGCATCACTTACAACGTTATATCAGTTATGGGCAGAAGAAGTACAATTAACAGAGTCAGCAAGCAAAGAAACAGCTTCTACAATACCTTATACTTGTTCTCAGACATGCGCAGCCCATCTGCAGCTCGATGAAGACAATACTGCAATACATTCACAGTCTGATCAATCATTACAGCCAGCAATAACACAAGAACATGTCATTTCTACAACAACAACACACGATGAAGTACCTTCACCTGTACAACATCAAGACATGTCTGCTGCTGATACAACAATACCCAATAATATAAGTATGGGATCTGACCAAGTTATCCCTTCTCATATATCACAAAGGATCATTTCTAGTCACTCAATGCGGAAACAACTTCCAGGTCATCAAATGCGGACTCGATCAAAGTCTGGGAATTATCAAACCTAATCCCGGTATGCATGTCTTGCTTGTCTATAAGGTACCTTCTGAACCAAAGTCAATTAAATCAGCATTGGCACATGAAGGTTGGCATAAAGCAATGACAGAAGAAATGGATGCATTATATCAAAATAAAACCTGGGACTTAACTCCTCGAACTGAACACATGAATGTAATTGGCTGCAAATGGGTCTTTAAAACAAAACTTGCCCCTGATGGTAGCCTTGACAGATTGAAAGCTCGCTTAGTTGCTAAAGGCTTTCACCAAGAAGAAGGCATTGACTTCACCGAGACTTTCAGTCCAGTAATCAAGCATGCCACAATTAGAATAGTTCTATCTGTAGCAAAGATGAGACAGTGGCCTATTCATCAACTTGATGTTAAAAATGCATTCTTACATGGCACACTTAATGAAACAGTCTACATGGAGCAGCCTCCTGGTTTTCAAGACCCACAGAAACCTTACCATGTGTGTTTTCTCAGAAAGTCACTCTATGGTCTTCGACAAGCCCCTCGAGCATGGTTTGATAAGTTCAGTGATTTTTTACTTGAGTATGGATTCTTTTGCAGCTCTACAGATCCATCTTTATTCATATATCATCATAAACAAGATACCATTCTTCTACTATTGCATGTTGATGACATTGTCTTAACTGGGAGCTCCTTTCAACTACTCTCTGTTCTTATTCACTCTCTCAGTCTCGAGTTTCACGTGAAAGATCTTGGCCCACTGCATTATTTTCTTAGCATCGAAGTCAAACAAAATTCTGATCATTTATTTCTGTGCCAGACCAAATATGCTAGTGACATTCTCACTCGAGCTCACATGTCTGAATATAAACCAATTTCTACTCCTCTGTCACTAAGGCCACTTATTATGCAACAAGATTTTGTCCCTTTGTCCAATCCTATTGAGTATCGCAGCCTAGTAGGTGCTCTTCAGTATCTCACTTTGACACGCCCTGACATAGCCTATGCTACCAATTTACTCTGTCAGAAATTACAGACACCAACTATTGCAGATCTCTATAGACTTAAAAGGGTTCTGCGATACATCAAAGGCACTATCAGTCTTGGCCTATTCATTCACTCTCAAAGCTCTTCACATCTGTATGGTTTTTCAGATGCAGACTGGGCAGGATGTACTGAAACACGAAGATCAACTACAGGTTTCTGTACTTATATTGGTTCAAACCTTATTTCTTGGACAGCCAAGAAGCAGACCACAGTAAGTAGATCTTCTACAGAAGCGGAGTATCATGCGCTTGCTTCAACCTCTGCTGAACTCACCTGGATCAACTTTGTCTTACGAGACATAGGATGTGCTCTCACTCATTCCACACACCTGTTCTGTGATAATAAATCAGCTATTGCTCTCACTGCCAATCCTGTATTACATGCTCGAACGAAGCATATCGAGGTGGACTTCCACTTCATTCGAGAAAAAGTCTCCTCAGGATCACTTCATGTCCAATATGTCCCAAGCAATTCGCAACTTGCTAATATTTTCACCAAGTCTCTCTCACGTTTTTCACATTGTCAACTACGCACCAAATTGGGACTTGGTTCTCCACCCATTCCCAATGTGAGGGGGCATGTTAAGACATATCGACAAAAGAAATCAACTATCCACAATATGGATGCTGGAAATAGAACAGATGCTGCTGCTGAGGCTGCTGAAGCTAACAAAAGAACAAAAGCAAGTGATTGCTGATACAAGCAAAAAGGAAGAAGAAAGAAGAGGCTACAAATGAACAACTGAGATGAAGGGTAATGAAGACTGTCATCGACGATGGTGAATTTGTGAAAGAGATTGACACGGATTGCGGATTGCTAGCTTATGAAGACATGTAAAGTTGTTATTCAGTTGGAAAGTCAAAAACAGAAATTAGTTTTGTCAGTTAGTCTTCATCTTCTTAAATAGAAAAGTGTGCAGTTTCGTAGTGTGGTTTTTGAGAGAGAGAAAATACAGAGAAAGAAAGAGAAAGTATGGAGTCAAGACGAAAGTTTCTTGCTGTTCATTGATGTACAAGTTCTGAAATACATTGTGATTGAAATGAGAAGAATACAAAGTTTTTCTTGATCAATCTTCGAACTTTTCTATACATCTTCGTGCTTTTGCATTTCTGGTTCTTCAGTACAGAGTTTCTGCATCTCAGGTTCTTCAGTACAGGTTCCTTATCTTCACAATCAGTGTGGTGCACCACCACCGCGTCCTCGCCGAGTCCGGCACCAATGACGACCTCCGTCAGTAGATTGTACACGTACACACCGCACGTGTCATTAAAGCAGCTGCTGCCAAGGGCGGCCCTGCACCTGGCGGAGCTGAAGAGGATGCTGTGGTGGGACGAGGACGACGACAGGCTGTAGCGGGCGGCACCACAGTTGAACCACGAGTATGAGCCCTAGAGGTCGAGCACCGCCTTCACGGGCGAAGGCGGCTTGCCGAGGGCGATGGTGGTGTAGTACTGGCGAGAAGCCTCGTCTTTCACAACGGGGAAGATGAGGGGCGAAGGAGCGGGAAGTTGGGTCCGGGAGGATGAGAGAGAGAGAGAGAGAGGAGGTGATCGAGGCGAGGAGGAAGAGGCAACAAGAAGTCGGCATCGTTGGAAAACAGTCTTCCAATTTAGGTAACCTCTAAACTCAGTTTGGACAGCTTATTACCTAAATTATGATTCCTAAATAGGAACTTTTACGTTCGAGTCATGCATAGGAAATCGGTTTCAAGCTTTAAGGCCTAAGATCGGATTCTGATTGCCTTTATTTCCTATTTTGAAATGATGAGTATCTGATTATGTGAGCTTTAAATTGCCATGTCATCATCACCATATCAACACATCCCATTGCCACGTCATCATCACCATATCAACACATCCCATTGCCACGTCATCATTGCCATGTCACCAATTCAATGCCATAGTACCTGCATGTTTAGTAATCAATCAGCTTTTCCCTTGATGGTTCACCTATGGAAATGTGGCGATAGCTTGGTGACTCCAAGAGGATCATTAGGACCTACGATTCTTGGTTGAGATTTCGAATCCACCTAGATACACACCTGTTGTGGAAACAGGTGATCAAATAATAAAATAGACAGAACAAGAAAATAAATTGAACATCAAATATATGTTGTTCAGTCATATAACCTATGTTCATGGGAAGGTAGCAAAAAATTTCATTATAAATTAAGCGATACAATGGAATTTACAATCACGCTCAAATAACTTAAACACTTAATATTTCTAACCCCACTTATACCCAAGAACTCACATGGTGTTTGGCTCCATAATTTATCACGAAATAAGTTTTCAATCTTCACAAATCTTAATCATGAGGTATAATTAGCTTTAACACCTGAATTACTGGTGTAATTCCACCAATGAAACCCATGTCGAGCACTCACTCAATAAAATGGCGCTTCAACCTCTTCGACTCTAAAACATGTCGAACTCCAGTCAATGTTCTTACGATACCATTATACATTCAGATTCTGACATTACCATCGACCACAATATCACACTTAGCATTGCTCTTCAATTGAACTTTACTACTATCCATGCATTGATAAATTGAAAATCATTTCTTATTTGATGTAGCATAAAATGAACAATCAAAATCCAAATGGGCTACATTTCAAAGATTGTTCAAGGAGTTTGTCGACATCAAAAGGATGTATTCCTTGCAAGTAGCCTAAATAGAACCGATTTTGCGGCAGTTGTTGAGTTCGTGTGTAGAATCCCACTCAGAGTTCCTGGAAAAATGCTCTAATTTTCATGGCAGAATTCTAAGTTCTTTGTTCATTTGCCTTATAAGGAAAATGAAGATATCAACCTTGAAATCCTTGAAAATCTCCTAGAGCTCTGATATTAGGGCATCGAGGCATCTTGCCTAGTGAGATCTCTACATATTTCTATTAGAGCTCAAAGGAGAAAAAGCTATAGGAGAAAACATGTAGATATCCGAAGGTTTGGCCATATGTTGTTCAGGCTCTTGAATTTTTGGGCATTTGGCACTGGATCAATAGGAGATAGGCTTCTCCTAGCTTGAGTAGCTCTAAATTACAAGATAATTTTTTTTTAATCCACTTGTAAATGGGTTTATAGAATGGGTAAATGAGTTGTTGTTTTGGCTTTATTTTATGTGGCTCAGGCTTTAGTGATTCATAAGGCTTACAATCAGACGGTGGTGGTGAAGAAACTGGAGATAGTACTAGAGTAGGGTTAGGCACTATGTAGGATATCATAAATTGGTACCTTCCAGTCTTCATCAAGAGGACCTATGGAAGAATCGTCATCTAGGTATCTCTGGTAGAAAGGATGTCGAGCAACGAATCCTCAATGACAAACAAGGCATGAGTAGCACTATCTAAATCAAAGTTAACAACAGCAACAACATCATCAATAGACTTAAATCTAATTCCATTACCCTTCTCATTCTTCGGCTTCAAACAATCCCTTCTAAAATATCTCCTCTTGCCACAATTTTAACAGACCATACCATTAGTCCTAGATTGATTTCAACTATTCAAGTTTATACTATTTCTACTACTAACATAAGTAAGAGCTCTTTTTCTACTTTAACCTACCAAAACATTAGACATGGGTTTTTTACCAAAAAAAAAACATTAGACATGGGTTTATCAAATTCTCTTCTACGGATGTCCTCGCTTAAAATTAAATCTCAAATCCCATCAAACTTAAACTCAAACCCGTCGACCCAAAGGAATTGCTAACAATAGTATTAGTAGTACCTTTTCAAAGTCAATGTCAACTAAACTCATATGACAAACATATTGAATTCATTGATCTTATCAGCAAATGACGCACCTTTGTCCATCTTTGACATTATATGTTGCATCAAGTAGGCATTGTTTATTGTAGAGAGCTTCCCGTACATGTGTGAAAGGGCTTTCATCAAATTCATTATGGTCTTCTCTTTCATAATATTAAATGCAACATTACGAGCTGATGTCAGCCGAATAACACTCAACACTTGTATATCCAACAATTCTCATTCAATTCATCGACTCTAATTTTTTCTCAAATAGGGGTAAGTGCGGATTCTTTTTATACAAATAATCCACAATTTGCGTTGTCTAAAAACTAAAATCATTCTCATCAAATATGTCAATTTTTGCTTTTCCTTCTATTATCATCTATTTGCTTTAACTCAATCGAGTCTAACTTTGATATCAATTGTTGTAGAAAAAAGCGATCAAAAGGACACCAAGTTTAAGGAATTTGGCCTAGTGACCTCCATACTATAAATCAAACAATACAATGAAGATCACAACTACACTCAAGTAACTCAAACATTCTCAATATTTCATAGCTCCAATTATACTTAATAACTCACATATTATTTAGCTGCAAAATTTTTTCAGAAATAATCTCTCAATCTTATAGGGGAATTCAGAAATGTTACTCATGAGATTTGATTGGTTTCAACCCTTGAATTACTGGTGTAATCCGTGAATAAAACCCACCAGGATAAACTCCTGCCAAGCACTCGATGAAACGGCACTTCAACCTCTTCACCAGGAATCCCATATACAAATGCAAAAGAAATCATTCAGTGACCGATTTCCGTATATTTGGTCAATCAAGTCCAAATTTGAAGTTTCCTCTTTTGACTTTCCTTTGGCCGACGTCAGGTAACATTCAGATTTGTGCTCCCTTATCTTTTCTATCAATTTCCACAACATGAGTCCATGTATGACGTGATCGATAATATTATTTGGGCCCAGTTTTCATCCAACAAGCTCAAACTAGAAGCATATTATCACCTTTGGCCAACTTGGCTCGATATTTGAGCCAAGTCTTAATCTCTTTTCTGAAAAAATCTGGACCATTAACTCCACTTGCCCCTCATAGGCTCAACTGCCATAGACATCTTTCAAGTCCAAGCCTCGCTTAAACTTTGCTATAATCAGGAACCTCATCTAAATACCTAACTCCACTTGCACCCTTAACTACTCCATCAGAAATTTTAGACAAAACCTCCTCTACCACAAGTAAAGCAAACCCATCAATGCATCTTATATCCACCATGAGATCAAAGACATACCTTGTCAATATTAATAGTTACATCTATTGTTGGCTCTTTAGGCTCCACTTTGTTACAAGCACCATCTATGTCAATTACTCCGTTAGTACCCACTACCTTAGGAGTTTCTAATTGCAACTCCACTTCAAACTAAACATCGTCAAGATCTGTATAAAAACTACCACAACCACTCCTTCCCAGAAGTAGTGGAGACTTGTCAAACGTAACTTCTCTGTAGACAATAAGTAAATTTAATTCCAAACACCACAATAGCTAACCCTGCTCATCATGTGCATAGCCTTAAAACATGCACTTTCTTACTCTTCCATCAAGTTGACCATTGCTTGCTCTAACATGACATGGACAACCAAATATTTTTAAAATAGAATAATCAATAACATTGTCTTATCACATTTCTTTTGAAATCCAACATCAAATTGTAGTCTATAGGTATCTATGCACCAAATAGCTCATCATACTATGGGCATCCGCCAGTCACTTCTTAGCATTTCATCACTAGCAAGCATTTTGTGAGCTGTCTCTAACATACTTATCAACTCTACAACTTTTTGTGGTTCCTAATACTAGTGCGGTGTATCACTATATCTTCTTCATACAAGAAATCCATATATTCGGTCAACTAAGTTCAAATTTAGACTCCCCTCTTTTGACTTTTCTTTGGCCGACTCCGAGACCGCTCGGACTAACAAGAAATATATTTTTGTGTGACCCTTTATATTTCTTTTCAATTTCCATGACAGGAGTCCACGTATGAAATGACCGATTAATATATTCAGGCTGGGATTTTGTTCAACTGGCTTGCACTGGAGACATATTATAACAACTTCATCATGTCACCAATTACAGGGGCCATCACGGGTGCTTTCATTTTGTCTTGGGGGGAGGTTTCCAGCTTTGCTACATCTTCTTCTAATGCCAGTATGCTGATCTACTCTCAATAGGCCCTTTGATGAATCGGTGGAGAGAGGGAGGATCTAATGGACACCGTAATTGTAAATTATATATAAACTAGGTTAAGGACTGTTCAACTGAAGGATATTTAGTTATCCTTGTTGCCTGTCGGGTACTATAAGCGTCGATGAAGTTGCAATAAATTTGCAGAAAGAGGTTATCTATTTATACTGCCGAACATTTTATCTTCATGCGTTCTTAGTCCATACATTGCAGCAAACTACAAAGTCAAACAGACGTTCATGATTAAAGAGGACACCGACCCAACTGAGAATCATCGGACAAACTAGCGAATGCAGCAACCTCCATCCTCGACCTCAAGAGTGGGAGCAACTGGTGTTGCGAAGCAGGAGCGAGTTGCTGAACCTGAACATCAACGAAGCCGCGTCGAACTCCACCAGGTTGTCCTCCATCTGGTGCGCCCCGATCACGATCGCTGTCCTCGGCCTTGACCCCCCCTCCACAAAACCCAGGCACATCACCTCCTTGCTCACCCTCACCATCGAATTCGCCCCTTCGATCCTCCACTGTGCATCGCTCCGTAGCACCAGCACAATCACCGGCACATCCGGCCCCGCCACCCCACTCCTTACGCTCCTCGTGTCAAAGCATGCCCCAAACGGTGCAATCGTCTCCACTCTCCTGATCTTCTTCTCCGCCGCCTGCCTCGAAAACTCCGCAACCAGAGCTTTATAGATGGTCGAGTGGAGGACCGTGTACGGAGTCAGAGTACTAATTTTGGTCCCGCCTCTTCCGTTCTTGTCGATAGCTAACAACGATGCCTTGAAATTGACCGGAGCAAAATTGACCTTGATGGCGGTCACGTCAATGAAGTACTGGTCGGACGGAGATGCGGAGCCGTGAGAGGGCGGTTGGCTGACTGGATCGATGAGCAGCTGAGTGACGAGGAGCGACTTCGAGATGTCCTGTTTGATCGGAGGCCTAAGGTACGGGCCGCCGCCAAGGTAGAAGTCGCCGTGGCCGGAGGAGGAAGAAGAAGACGGGAGGCAGAGAGCGAGCTTGTGGGGAAGGTTGAGGTCGGCCGAGGACTTTGTAGCGAGCGAGGTTGGAGCGAGGGAAAGCGCGATCACGCCATTACCGGCTCCAGAGATGCCGCGCATGAACTCCGAAGGCACGCAAGAGAAAGGAAGTTGCTGCGGAAAATGGAAGACGACGATGAGTGCAACGTTAAAATTCGTTCCATTTCTACATCACAAAAAACTGACAATATGCCAAGAATATACGATTTACGACATTAGAAATTGAGTCCTATTCAATGTGAGGTATTTAAATAAGAATAAGATAATTTACTAAACTCAGTAATCTTTTGATATTGACTTCCAGTTGTCTATAATATCAGATGCACTTCTTGTGCTCATTCCTTTTTCTTCTTGTTTTTTTCCCTAAAATCACACTTACTATTACTTCTCGCGACGTGTACTTGATCCCATCGGTGTGGTGCACCACCGCCACGTCCTCGCTGAGCCCAGCGCCGATGACCACGTCCGTCAGCGGGTTGTGCACGAACACACTGCACGTGTCATTGAAGCAGCCACCACCGCGAGCGGCCCTACACCTGGCCGAGCTGCAGAGGATGTGGCGGTGGGACGAGGACGACGACGGGTTGTAGTGGGCAGCACAGTCGAACCAAGAGTATGAGCCCGAGAGGTCAAGCACCGCCTTCACGGGGGAAGGTGGGGTGCCGAGGGCGATGGTGGTGTAGTATTGGCGGGATGCCTCATCTTTCACGACGGGGAAGATGAGAGAGGAAGGAGCAGGAGGTTGGATTCGAGAGGATGAGAGGGAGAGGAAGGAGGCGATAAAGGCGAGGAGGAAGAGGCGAGGAGGAGTCACCATTGCTGACACTGAAGATGATGGGCTTGAGAAAGCTTTGAAGAGGAGCAACTTTGCACTAAAGGAACGAGGTTTTTATGTACTTCAAACACAACGTCCAACCCCACTTTGGTCTACTGTCTTCGTAAGCACTTTTGCGCTTGTAGCATTACCCTTCTCCAATCCCAGTCAAACCCCCTCTCGATAAGGGCAACGTTGCAGACTTGGAAATAGACACTTTGACTTCTGTAGCCTACTACGAATTGAATTGCATGCACGTAGCTCTGGCTGAGATAATCATCAAAGAGGATGCATATCCTCTCTCTCTCTCTCTCTCTCTCTCTCTCTCTACTGCAAGTCAGTCAATGTGCTTTGTTCAGACCAGCAGACTTTCGGGAATCACAGCTCATCCGGGCTTCTCGACGACGCAGAAGATGTCGATGCCCGCCGCTTCATAAATGGCGACGTACCAGTACCGAAGTTGACGTCAACTGAATCGAAATGACAGATTCCCGTGCATTCGAGGAGTATTTCATTCATTGAGCAGATGCGGTAAACCAATGCAAACAAGCAACCTATTCACATTTTAGTGAAGTTGGAACTCACTACGAGAGAAAATCGCCTATTTTATAAGTATGTCGATTAGGCAAGACCAGAACTTTATGTAATTAATTATTTAACGCCAATGATTTTCTCAACAACGCAACTTCCCTCTTCCTCTGTAAGATTTAACAATTCAATTAACAGCAAATTCAACATTACATAAAGATCTGTGTCGATTCAGACATCTAACTAGCACGGCAAATGTGATCTTCAATGAAGAAAAGTTTCATGCGCAAATCGGCGATGTTTTCAAGTGCTTGACACACATGATTAAATCTCAGACTAAGATCTTTGGCTCATCCCCAAGCACCTTCAATTTACAAAATTCTAATGTTATCTACCTAATAATATTGTTTATCGACCCCACGAAGAAGAAAGTCATGCGCCTGGGTATGAAGATCATACCGAGAAGATCAAATGGCGAAAATGCAACGCCCTTTATGCAAGCGTAGATAAAACGAACATGCGCATACTCAAAGACTGTCCCATAACTCGGATTGTCCAGAATCAACTTAGATGGGGTTCAATGCTACTTCCCTCATTATATCTCAAATTCACATGTCGTTTAATTAGAAAAGCTTTATTTTGTGGAGTTCTTCTCTCATAGAGATCTTGTAATTTCTTTCACAAAGTATCCACCTTTATTTTTTGAGCAACACGATAAAACACACTATCATCAGTCCATTGCCAAATAAACCTAACCGTTTTTCGATTCATTTGCTCCCATTCTTTGTCTTCCTTATCTCCTTTAACCCCATTACCCACAATGGGATCAAACAAATCTTTACAACATAACATGTCTTCCATTCGAAACTTCCAAATAGAATAATTCAAGGCATTTAACTTAAGCATGGTGCCGCTAGTTTCTTCTATTTTACACTAGAATTTCAACATTTATTCTGATACCACTTTGTTGGGGAGAACCCGGGGCAACAATTCGACCACGGACTAAATTCAATCTAGGATCAATTTCTCTCCTGAAACTAAATCAATTGAAATTCTCTTAACCCCAGCACCAACCAACAATATATAGCCTCACAATATGCAAATATAATGCTGAAATGATACGTAGATAATGCAAATAATGACACCAAAGATTTAACGTGAAGAACCCAATGCGAGAAAAACCATAAACCACCCAAAACATCCACTAATCATCAAGAATAGCATAATACACAAAGTATTATTCTCTAGTCATACATTAAAGGCTCAATATCAATATTACAATATTATTTTCTCCTTACATAAGTAGATAAATAAATTCGGAGCAAGAAAGCCCTAACCGTGATCGGAGAAGATGAAGGCGCTTCTTGACAAATGAAAACCATTAGCTCATGGCCCCGGTCTCACGAACAACGTACTCAAATTTGAGCTAATTGTCAACGTTTAGCCCTCAAATCTAGACCACAAAAATTCGGTCATCTTTTTTCTCCTTCGTGTGCTTCCTCTTAGGTAGGTCTCTCTCTCTCTCTCTCTCTCTCTCTCTCTCTCTCCTGGTCTTGTACGAAGCAACTAGACTTTCTTTCTTTTCACTTTTTGACTTTTTCTTCTTTTTCTTTTGTTTTCTTTTGTTTGTTTTATTTAACTTATTGGCTGGGCCACACAAATGAGGCAGACCCAGCCAACATTGGGTTCGGCATCAAGTTCTCTTTGAGAGCGAATCTCTATCCAGTTAAAGTTACCAAGGCTACAAATGGCTCCCCTACATAGATTATGGTAGGGATCACCTCTATTGAAAAGAATTCGCTTTTCCATTAGTCCTAACTTGTCGAGGAGTCGGATGGGGTCACCCGGCTGATCAGGCGGCACGCCGCTTGGCCAAATGGGCACTCTAAATAGCTGCAGACTCTCCACACTTTCTGCTTTCGTCTCCAACTTATGTGAGAAAGGATCGACGCACGAGATTCCTTTTACTTTATCTATTGTTGCAGCATTTCTAGTATCCTTGGTAGAACAATGTAAAATTTCGAAATTTTTTAGATGCTTTCTCAATTTCCTTTTCTTTTTTTTTTCTTTTGTAATGTTAGAGGTGGGGAAATTTGTTTATGTGATTGCTGACAATTTTTTTGGTGTTAAATATAACCAAATGGATCATACATAATTGGTTACCCTTTTATTGTCAAATAATGGAACAAGTATGTTCCTCCGGAAAGAACCTAATCTAGAATGACCCAGTCCTACTCAACATGCCATAAATCTTTAATGAACAACTAGGTTGTGAATACTTAACTTTCACAAATTCCTTCATATTGCTAATTAATTCAACGGTCCTTTATTCAGCAATGAGTTCTTGATGATAACTTCTTTACATTATTTGGCAACATCAGATTTTATGCAAACAGACAAAACGGGTTTGGCAACAGTCGGATCATAATAAGAATATTTAATTTTCCTTCTATGCACAAATACTTCATCATCATTAAGGTCATTCTCAAAACTACCACTTTCATCACCGCCACTTTCTTCAAATTCATTTTCATTACCTCTAGTTGGACCTCCTTCATCTCTATTTACTAGCTCAGATTCATGTCTTTCTCCAAATGCTGCAAATTTATTTCTCACAAATTCCCTCTGCTTTTGTCTTAACTATGCAAGTTCATCATCATCTTTGTCACTTGGGAAATTTACATTTGCCAAGGTTTCATTATCTAATTTACACAATAGAGCTACTTCACATCCTAATTCAATCAATTCTTAATCAACTAAGTCTTCACCAAAGATTTTGGACGTCTCCCTATTTGCTGACCTATTTCTATAATACTTGCTTCCTTCTCCTCTCTCACTTGTCTCTCATGTTGCCCTTCGTCTATTGTAAACTCGTTGCCGACTTGATTACTTGGTTGAATACAATCTCCTACTCCTATTTTGGTGCTCTCATCATCCTCATAATCATTATAATACTAAATATACACCTTAACTTTATTCTCATGAAAATAATGGTAAACGGTATCCCTAATAGCATTATCATCACTAGAGTATCTCAAACCCTCCTTCAACTTTTTCCCAGGAATACAATAATGCAATTTTTGCACTTTGCATCATAAGTGATACTCTAAATCCCTCATGAAATCAATACATGATGACCTCCTAACATCGATATAGATAGTACCTTCATTTCCACCGATTTTGGTGCCAATAACAAATTCTCTATCATAACAAACAATGACGGCTACAAGATTCTCCCCCATGCCAATGGTGCACCCAAGGTAAAAAAAAAAAAAAAAGCCATTAGCTTTCAAGACCACACAGTAGAAATGACAACAACTTCACATAGGATCCCCACAATCGCAAGTAACTAATTAAAGAATTCATTCCATGGTTGTCGTTTGGTGGAAAGAAACCAACGAAGCTAATTTGATCAATTCAGTCCCCATTCGGCCCCACAATAGCACCCAAATTGATTAATTAAAGTGAGGTCCCCACCACTATTTTGCGATCCCTACTCTAGTACCAAGAACCCTTTTTGCCTTTGAGCTGAGTCCTAATTTTGCCCGCCATGCCCTAATTTTGCTATCAATGCCTTAAATTTTCCACCCAATTGAGCAAGGGAGAGAAGAGGACAAACCTGAGTGAGTAAGAGTTATGGAGACAGCTAGCAAATGACGGTAAAACGGCAACAATGAGCGAGCAATGGCGAGCAAGTGAGCAAGCAACAGTCAACCAGGAGTGTAGCTTGTATGCAATAACAGGAGATCAATGGGCCCCAATTTTCATCCACCTTATGCAACATTGTTTTGACCAAAGGAGGCTTGTGACATGCTTTCTTTTGTTCAAGCCACATAGGACAGAAAACGATGTTCTTTATGATGTCCGCATGGATTGCATTTAAAAAAAAAAAATATGCCACATTAATTTATTTATTTTTTTGATTATGAAAGTTACGTAATCAATTTGGTTGAAATATCTCGCCGATGGCACTAGAGTGACAGTTTTTTTTCCCGATTTAACACTTAAGTAAACTGGCGGAAACTTTTGACAACAAAGTGAACGTTGTTCATAATTTTTAGCACTTATAGTGTACCTATCCCTTACAAGAGCAAAATCCTGAGAATTTCTTCAATTTTTCCTCATGGGGGTCCTCGAACCCAATCTCCCTCGATCTCAATTGACAAGTTCGGATTGAGGACTACCATTATGGGTCGGGACTTCTCAGGAACAAGGCTAATCTCGTACAGAAACAAATGGATATTGTAGCTATTCTGGTGGGGCATAACGAATTTACACATAAGGAAATGAGCTGTTTATCATCATACTTCCAATGCTGGAGAGAATTGGCTTCCCACCATATCATTGGATCAAGCTCAGTATAGATGCAACCTTTAAGAATGATACTGTAGCAGTCATTGCTCGAGGCTCCATGGACAGTTCATCAGGGACTTATGAGAGGGTAGCAAGGCAATCCTTGCATGGGCAAAAAGCATTCAGTTTGGCGTCAAGTTAATCTTTGAGAACAACTCCATCGCCACTTAAAGTCATAAACGCTGCAAATGGCTCCCCCTTCTTGGACTATCGTAGGGATCACCTCTGCTGAGAAGAATTCGCTTTAAGATAGTCTTGACTTGTCATGGAGTTGGACGGGGTCGCTTGGCTAATCAAGTGACATGCCACTTGGCCAAATGGGCACTCCCGTTAGCTACGGACTCTCCATGCTTTCTACTTTCATCTCCAACTTATGTGAGAAGGGATTGACACAGGCCCACCCTGCGAGACACACGAGATTTCTTAATGTTGAGAAAACTCCTACTAGGTTTAGAAGTTAACAAAAATGTCTTGTTATTATTCTTAGGCTGAAGAATAGTAGACTTATGAAGTTATATCACAGACTCTTGTCAAAGTCTATTCATTCCAGAAGTCTTTCCCACTCTGATGCAATCTAGACTGAAACCAAGTTCAGAACGAAGATATAATCAAACTTCAGATTTATTGATCTTGCGACAAGGATTCAATATGAACATAATATGGATTTATTCTTTAATATCTGGCTTTCTGGCGAAGAATCTCACTTACCTTTTATAAATACATTGATGGGATCAATCACAAATTGATGAAATCAATCTTGAAGACAAGTTCCTTTTTGGGAAGCATCTACTTATGGAAACCTAAATTCTGATTGTATGGGCGACCAAAATCAACATATACTCATCTCAATTTTCAAACGGTTACAAGATTTTCTTAATCGATTCTGTCCAACGAATTAATTGGAAGAAATTCCTCTGGAAAATGCCAACGGCTAGTGAGGCGTTAAGGAGTATGTAAGGAGGTCATTCAGTCTATTTAAGATAGTACGTGAAAATTGAAATTCCAAAGTCTGAAGCCTTTGCAACCACTTGTTCTTCAACAACAGTTCTTACAAATTGTATTCAAGAGAAAAAATTACAAGAAGAGTGACTTAGTGAGGGAAAAGAAATCTTCCACTGAGTATTTGCACTCGAAATATTGTAATTCTCTATTGATACTATAGTGAATTCCAGCCAAAAAGCTGTCAGTGTAGGAGAGTGAACGTAGACTTAAACTAAATTGAACCACTATAAATCTTATGTGCAATTTTCTCTTCCTTTAACTCTTTTCATTTGAATCTGTTGCATCATTTAAGTTTTGCAAAAACTTATTCCATTTATTATCTAATTCTGAATTTTCATCAGAAGTCTGGTGACTTTCTTATCAGACTATATTTGATTCTCAGTCATTGTTCCAATTTTTTTTACTTCTCAAAAATTCATTAAAACACCTATTCACCCTCTAGGTGTTTTTACTAGCTTTATCAATTGGTATCAAAGCCTTGTACTCATCTATTGAAGTGTTTATACTTCTGAGTTAAAGATCTTCTATGGTTAGTTGTTTAGCACCAGGACTCGTGGAGGGGCAAAGCAATACCAGTCTACCTTATTTTGATGGTAAAGAATATAATTTGTGGAAGAATAAAATAAAGGCATTTCTGAGATCCAAAAATCTTCTAGAATAGGATGTTATAGAAAGAAGAATCAACCCAAAGGCAGCTTCAACGTCTAACAAGGGAAAAGAAGTCCTAGATAAGGATGCTGAGGAAACCAACCAAGTAGAAATTACTAAGAGACAGGCTCTTGATGCAAAGGCCATCTATTCTTTATATTGTATATTATCTCCTGCTAAATATAACATAATTTCTTTATGTGAAACAATTAAAGAAGTTTGGGACAGACTTCATGTCACCTATGAAGGAACAAATCGTGTAAAGAAGATAAAAATAAATATCTTATTTGACCAATAAGAATGTTTCATAATGAAGCATGGAGAATCTATTGGAGATATATTTAGTCGATTTATAGAAATTATTAATGGATTGGCATATCAAGGTCAACCAATTTCTACTCCAACGAAGGTCAACAAGCTTCTACAAGGACTTTCAAAAGACTGGAAACATGTGAAAACATCAATCCGGGAGACACAAAGAATCATGCCTCTCTCTGTTGATGAGCTGATAGGCACTCTCCAATCGTACGAAGTGGAATAGATTAATGATAAAAAGAATCCAAAATGTAAGAAGTCAATTGCGCTTAAATCTAATACTAATTCTAATGACACAAACACAAACGATGATATGGACGATGAGGAGCTAGCTCTCATGATAAAGAAATTCAGAAAATTGAATAAGAAATGAAGAAGATTGAACTAAAAAAAGCAAAGCAAGCCAAATTTCCAGAAAATATTAATGGAAGATGTTGAATCTAGCAAGGATGTAATATACTTTGAGTGCAAGAAAAAGGGACACATCAAGCCTAATTGTCCCTTGCTGAAAAAAAGAAAGAAAGAAAGGTAAGTATGAAAAATATAAGAAAATTCTAAAAGTAGAAACCTGGAGTAATATAGAATATGAGAAAAGTAAAGAGAAGTTTGTAAATATCTGTCTGATGGCTCACTCAGAATCAGACTCTGAATCAGAGTCAAACTCAGACATAGACTAAGAGTCTGACAAGGAATTCGAGGTAAATAATTTAGAAATTCATGTTAAAGTTTCTAAGTATATAGATAAACTTTACTTAAACCCCAAATCTTCTATTAAAAGGATCTCTGAATTTAAAAAAGAAAAATTCAAAACTCAGGCAATAAGACAATTCTTTGAGAGAAAAGTTTGAGAATCTAAAAAATAATTTTGATAATTTGAAAGGAAATATTGATTCTCTTTCAAAAGAAAATGAATGTTTGAAAAATGAGATTTTAGATTATTCTACAAAGTTCTCCAAAGGATCAAAAACTTTAGTGAAAATTCTTTCAACTCAAATACCATATTATAACAAATCTAGTTTGGGTTTGAGTAAAGAAAGTACTCTTTTGATCGATTTTCCTAAAGTCAATAAGAGATTTAGACAAAGATCTCCAAAATCTGCTTACAAAAATCATTTTCAAAAAGTTTTTGTTAAACCTGTTGGACGAAATGCTGTTAAATGTTCTAAGTGTAATAGCTCAAAACATTTTGAGAATGAATGTAATAAAGTTTAGAGACCCGTTAAGAAAGATTAGGCAAATGCTGTTTTTAGAACTAACCCGTCAGGACCCAAGAAAATTTGGGTATTAAAGAAAGTTTGAGATTTCTTTTTGACTATAGGTTGTTGTTAAGAAGAAAAGTAAACGGTACTTGGACAGTAGTTGTTCCAAACATATGACTGGAGATTCAAGCAGTTTCATAAAACTAGAAAAATAAAGATGAGGAAATGTTTCGTTTGGAGGAAACAACAAAGGAAAAATTATTGGATATAGAACAGTGAGGATTGGAAGATTGATCATCAACAATGTTTCCCTAGTGAAAGGCTTGAACTACAACCATATAAGCATAAGCCAGCTATGTGATACAAAATTCAGAATCAATTTCCAAAAAAGATGTTTGTTCTGGAGTTAGTCGAGACTTCTCTCAAACCTTCAATGGATGAAGACATGGAAATATTTATCTTCTGGACATAAGTCCAGAGAGCTCTCGATGTCTTATCTCAATTCAAGATGAAGCAAATCTCTGGCACCGCAAACTTGGACATGTTAGTATGAAACATATTGCTAAACTATCATCTAAAAAGCTGGTCCGTGATCTTCTCAGAATGATGTACTAAAAGTCTGAGTTGTGTATTCCATATATCTTGGGAAAACAGGTCAGAACCTCCTTTAAGCCTATAAATCAAGTCTCTACTAATCGCGTCCTGTAGCTTCTTCACATGGATCTCTTCGGACCAACCAAAACTCAAAGCATCGGTGATAAGAAATACTGTTTAGTAGCTGTGGATGATTATTCAAGATTCACATGGGTTTTCTCCTTGGCAAATAAAACAGAAACTTTCTCATATTTTTCAAAGTTTGCTAAGAATATTCAAAATGAGAAAAGTTATATCATTTCAAGTATTAAGACTGATCATGAGGGAGAATTTGAAAATCAAAACTTCGCAAAATTTTGTGATGAGAATGGTCTTCAACATGTTTTCTCCTCTCCTTACACTCTAGAACAAAATGGAGCTGTAGAAAGGAAAAATCGGTCTTTACAAAAGATGGCCAAAACTCTGCTAATTAAAAGTAGAGTCTCTTCTCATTTTTTGGGTAGAAGCAGTTTCCACTACTTGTCATATAATTAACAGAGTATTTTTAAGGCTCATCCTAAAAAAACTCCCTATGAAGTTTACAAAAGGAAAAAGCCAAATATTTATCATTTTCACGTGTTTGGTTGCAAGTGCTTTATTTTGAAGTGGAAATGATCGGCTCAGTAAATTCGAAGAAAGATCGGATGAAGGAATATTTCTTGGTTATTCTACTTCAAGCAAAGCTTACAAAGTCTTCAACAAGAATACACAGACTGTCGACTTATCAATTAATGTCAGATTTTAAGAAAATGTCCAGAACCAACAAGACCAAACTCCTCAAAGAGTCTGAGCTAGTTTCAGACTTAATAAAGTCCTATTCCCTCAAGGAACCTCAGCCTTCTGGTGATCAAAGTTAGGCAGAAGAAGAGACAAAAGAATCAAAGGAAACAGATACAGATAATGACAGATTCAATAATAACTGGAAGCACAAATCAAGCTATCCTAAAGAGCTTATTATTGACAACATAGAAGAAGGGATTCCTACCAGATCCAATATAAAAGGAAACTTAGGTGCTCTAACTCTTATTTCTGAGATAGAACCAAAATGAGTAAAAGAAGCCTTATCTAATGAAAGTTGGATAGAAGTAATGTAGGAAGAACTCAGACAATTCAGAATTAATGATGTCTGGAGTTAGTTCCAAAACTAAAAGGAAAATCTATGATGGGAACAAAGTGGATGTTCAGAAACAAGATGGATGAAAAGGGTAAAATAACTAGAAACAAAGCAAGGCTTGTTGCAAAATATTATACCCAAGAGGAAGGAATAAACTATGATGAAACATATGCAGCTGTAACCAGGTTAGAAGCTATAAGATTATTGCTTGCATATGCATGTTCCCATAATTTCAAGTTATTCTAGATGGATGTCAAAAGTGCATTTTTAAATGGTTTCATATAAGAAGAAGTCTATGTGGAACAACTACCAAGTTTTGAAGATTCCAGAAAACCAGACTTTGTCTACAGACTGAAGAAAGCTTTGTACGGTCTGAAATAGTCACCTCAAGCATGGTATGAGAGACTAAGTAAGTTTCTGATAAGCAATGGTTTCAAGAAAAGAATGGTAAACACAACTTTGTTTATCAAAGGGGAGGAAAAAGACTTTCTACTTGTTCAACTATGTGTAGATGATATAATCTTTGAGTCTTCTAATGAAAGTCTGTGCAAGAAATTTTCAAAATCTATGTAGGAAGAATTTGAAATGAGCATGATGGGTGAGTTAATTTTCTTTCTGGGTCTACAAGTCAGACAATCAAAGAAATGTACCTTCATTTATCAAGAGAAGTATGCCAGAGATGTTATTAAGAAGTTTGGGATGGAAAACTATAAGAAGACTGAGACTTCCGTGTCAAGTTTTTTCAAACTCGACAAGAATAAAGATGAAAATAAAGTAGACCAAAAGACGTACATAAGCATGATTGGTTCTCTTCTTTACCTTACTGCTTCTTGACCTAATATTTTATTCAATGTGTGTATGTGTGCTAGATTCCAAGCTAATCTTGGAGAATCTCATCTCAGTGCTGTCAAACAAATTATCAAATATTTTGCAACGAATCCAAAGTTAGGTCCGTGGTATCTAAAAGGATGAGACTTTACATTACTTGGATACTCAGATGTTGATTTAGCTAGTTGTAAAGTTGACAGGAAAAGTACTTCAAGAATGTGCCAACTCTTGGGAGAAATGTTAGTGTCTTAGTTCTCAAAGAAACATAACATTGTGAAACTCTCAAGGCAGAAGCAGAATATGTTGTTCTTGAAAGTTGTTGTTCACATATTCTTTGGATCAGGCAACAACTAAAGGACTTTGGAATAGAATAACCTTGCACTGAAATCAAATGTGACAACACAAGTGCGATCACCTCACCAAAAATCCTATTCTCCATTCAAGGGCAAAGCACATTGAAATCCACCATCATTTCACAAAAGACTATGTACAAAATGGTGAAATTAATGTTCAATTCATTGAATCGAAAAATCAACTAGCAAATATTTTCACCAAGCCACTGGACAAAGGATCATTCGAGTTTATTTGTGAAAAGCTTACTATTATTCTTGCATCTAGTTAAAGTCTATGGACAAGCAGACTCATTAGTTCAAACTATGGTAGGAACATCCTTCTGAAAGCTCTTCCAGACTCAAGTAGTTATATTTCAAATTTTGGCGCGTAAATTTATTTCCTTCTTGAACAGGTATGATTATTTTCGAATTATTGCTTGCCTTTTATATTTTTTGAAATTATTATATCTCTACTAGAGTTTTCAGAATTAATATTTCATAAATTATTGACAGTTACTTTTTAAATTTTTTTTGAAAACGGTGTGCATGTTCGGTTGCCCCGGTTCAATTTATTTAAAATAAGTCTTCAGTCTCTTTTTCCCGATATCAAACTCTTTGCAAACCATAATCTCTCTCTCTCTCTCTCTCTCTCTCTCTCTCTCTCTCTCAAATCTTTGCTTCTCTTGATCTGCTCCCACATTTTCTACAAAATTTCTCACATGATCACTCTCGAACATGTTGTCAAAATCTTCCAAGTTCGGTTTGATGTCATATTAGAGGAAAATCTCTCGCATTACTAGTTGCGGGCCTCTGTTTGTGGTACGACACATTTGGTCTCATCGGAGATGAATCACCTCGAAGCACGAATCGACCATTAGTGGAGGAAGAAGTTACTTAGGAAGTGACTCATATTTCGGTAAGAAAGCCTGAGGTACTTCTCAAACATTATGAGTTTCTAAAAAAAGGAGGAAATCCTATGGATTGTATAAGTTCATTCTTGAAAGAAAATGGCCATGGAAACGGAACTTTGTTCTTGAGAGCAATGGAAAACTAGGGGCTAGTAGAGGCTGGTAGAGCAGAAAATGAATTTTCAAATTTTCCCGCTAATCCTTGTTTCGGTATAGAGGGTTAGTCTGAGAGTAAAAAGGAAGATGATGATGAAAGGGTGTTCAAGAATTTCCAACCCAAAATGGGTGTGGCTGTAGAAATTGCTGAAACAAAAGGGAAGTTGTTTCGGACAAAGGAACATAAGAAAGTCTATGCGCAGATGCTAAACAGAGGGCTCATCAACCCTTGAATGGTAGATTTTGATTTCTTGGATTCCATCAAGGTGAATTTGCAAGAAAAAATTGCCAAGTTTCAGATGGAAAGGTTCTATGTAGAGTCATCTAATGCTTATCTTGAATTGACTGCTTATTTCTATTCCAACCTATCAGTTCAGGATCCCACTCGTATTCAATTCACTGTGAGTGATAAAGTTTTTGATGTTGATGTTAACTTGTTGGCTAATATTCTAGGCGTAGAAAGAAGTGGATTTTTGCTCGTAAATGTGTCCAACGAAAAGGTTACCAAATTTCTAGTAAAAGACAAGATTCCTAGAGGAAGCATTACTTACTCCAAGATGTCTGCCTTTAATATCTTGCTCCACAAGATTGTCATTAACTGCATCAGACCCAAGGCTGCTTCCAAAACTGATGTCTCCAAATTCGAGGCAAAAATGATGTGGGCCATTTGTAATGAAGTTGCTTTCTCACTCCCTCATACTATTCTACTGCATATGTATAGGACTATCATGAAGGGAAAAAGACAACTTTCTTATATAGCATTAGTGACCATACTCTTCCAACACTTTCAGATTCAACCGCCATTCAATTTTTGCTCCAATACAATTCTTCCCATGCAAATTGGACTCAAAATGATCTCAAAAATGAGATTAAGGGATCTCTCTGGAGCCTTGAAACTTTTGAAGAAAGAATCTGCTAGCAAAGCTAAGGTAGGATCTGCGGCTAAGAAGAGGCGCAAAGGAAAGAGTGTTGTCTCAAGGACTCCAAAAAGAAAAAGACATGTTCTTCTTCTACAAGATGAAGAAGAGAAAGAAGATGAAGACGGGACCATTTCTGATATTGTGGCAAACATTGCCATACGAGATCCTGTTGGTGGCATAGTTGATTCTGAAGAAGAAGAAGAGGAAACAAGAGTGCAAAAGAGTGAAGAGGATGACTTAGATGAAAAAACGGGAGATGCGAATCTAAACAAGGAACAATAGCATCCTAACAAGGAATGAGAAGATATAAGGGAAGTTGGTAAAGAAAATGCTAGAGAAAAAACCAAGGGAACTGGCAAACAATCCAGTGCTGAAAGAGAATGAGTGCAGGAAGAAGGAGTTCTCCCTCAGACTGAAGGCATTGTGACAAGGGGAGTAGGTGAGAAAACACTTCACTAGACTGTAGAACCAACTACAAGTGATTGTATTAGTCAATCTCCTCCAGATGCTAAGCATATTTATGCATCTCAGTTCCCTGAAGAATTTCCTGGAGGCTAGGATAAATAGGCTAATGTTTAGGGGGAGCAACAAATCTCTCATGTTCAGGTCAATGTTCCTTCACCTCTAAATACTCCATCGGCACATTTTGCTGAAGCTAGTGTCCAAACTGAACTAGACTCAAACTGTCCTCGAATAGTGGAACTCCTTTTTGGAGATTAAGGCACGGCAATATGGGATGTAGGTTGAAATCCAGAAGTTGCATGCTACTCTAGATACAACCTCACAAACTCTCACTGATAAGGTACAATCTCTTGACACCACAGTTCAGACCGTGAATTAGTAAGCCACTTAGAATTTGGCGAAGGTTGAGACTATCTTCAATCAGTGCTTGACTAAGCTTGAGGAGACCGTGCAGACTTTGGAGGATTTCTGACCTGTTCGTGTTCTTAGGCAATCGTGATCATTTTTAAAGCCAACTCTTTTTCTTATTTTCTTCGTGCTTGTTTGTTTTTTTTTTTTTTTTTTTTTGTTGACAAAAATGGGGAGAGTTTTGCAGATTTAAAGCTTTGACTAGTGCATGTTTGAGTTTTTCTATGCTGGTGTGGTTGGTGTTTCTTTTATGCAAACTATTGGTTTGTGTGTTTTATGTGTGACGACTATGTGTGTTTTATGCAGACTTTATTGTGGTTATTGTCTATTATCTCTGCCAATTATCATGTGCTGCTAAAATGTTGTTTTGTAGGATAACTTTCATATTATGCTTAAATCTATATGAAAGTTGTCACCATAAAAAATGGAGAGATTGTTGAGAAAACTCCTACTAGATTTTGAAGTTGACAAAACTTTTTTATTCTTATTTTTATTCTAAAGAATAGTAGACTTTTGAAGTTATATCACAGACTCTTGTCAAAGTCTATTCATTATAGAAGTCTTTCACACTTTAATGCAATCTTGCGACAAAGATTCAGTATAAACATAATAGGAATTATTCTTTAATATCTAGCTAATTGACGAAGAATTTCATTTATATTTTATAAATACATTGATGGAATCAATCACAAATTGATGAAATCAATTTTGAAGACAAGTTCCTTTTTGGGAAGTATCTACTTATAGAAACCTAGATTCTAATTGTATGGGCGACCAAAATCAACGGATTTTCATCTCAATCTTCAAACGGTTACAAGATTTCCTTAATCAATTATGTCCAACGGATTGATTGGAATAAAATCTTCTAGAAAATGCCAACGGCTAGTGAGGCATGGATGAGTATTTAAAGAGGTCATTTAGTCTATTTGAGATAGTGCGTGAAAATTGAAATTCCAAAATCTGAAACCTTTCTAACCACTTAATCTTCAACGACAGTTCTTAGAAATTGTATTCAATAGAGAAAATCACAAGAATAGTGATTTAGTGAGGGAAAAAAAAATCTTCCACTAAGTGTTTGCACTCGAAATATTGTAATTCTCTGTTGATACTATAATGAATTCCAGCCAGAAGGCTGTCAGTATGAGAGAGTGGACTTAGGCTTAAACTAAGTCAAATCACTACACATCTTGTGTGCAATTTTCTCTTCCATTAACTCTTTTCATTTGAATCGGTTGCATCATTTAAGTTTTGCAAAAATCTATTCCATTTCTTATCTAATTCTAAATTTTCATCAAAAGTTTGGTGACTTACTTATCAAACTCTATTTGATTCTCAGATCTTGTTCAAAATTTATTTACTTCTTAAAAATTCTTTAAAACACATATTCAGCCCCTCTAGGTGTGTTTACTAGCTCTATCACTTAATTGTCTACATTGTTGCAGAATTTCTGGTATTTTTGGTAGGAACAGTGTAAAGTTTCGATATTTTTTAGATGTGTTTCCCAATTTCTTGTTTTTTTTTTTTTTTGTTCGGTATAATGTCGGAGGTGGCGTAATTTGTTTACGTAGTTGCTGACCATTTATTCGGTAATTGGTTAAATATGACCAAAAGGATCGTACTCGAGCATATTCGCAAGGTCAATCTATGAAGCTTTCTTTATTCCTTTTGTGCATTCGTCCACCCAATCCGAAATCTCTCAATCTCTCTCTCGTTTAGAAGGTCAGCGGGACGGAAACAAGTGACTCCCCCATAATCAATCCTTCTCGGAGGGGAGACTCCATCTCGGCGTTCGCCGGTAAGGCCCAATTCCGACGCCTTCGCTTTCCACGCATGCTTAGTTAGGCTCGTCACTCCGCCCTGAATACTGGGTAGTCCTCTGTTTCATGCCATCTCGCACCAAATTCAGGCGTACCTTGAGGCCCGACGGTGCTATCAGGCACTGGAGGGTCGTGTGATCTTGAAGGATGATCTCCGACGGTTCCTCAGTAAAAAAAACAAAAAAAAAAAGGGGTGTATTGCGCCATCAAAAGCGCATGTTTTCTTGGTGACGATGCTTATCCATTTGCATTGATCGCTTCCCGCTTTCGTTCCCGCCTTGTTCCAAACATTGTCGATTACCCACTTGATCTCTCTCCGTAGATGCTTACTAAGGCAGTTCCCCTTGTTATTCAACTCAAACGCCTCCGACCCTCTTTGTGGAATGAACACCAGTAAATGATTTTTTTTCACCCTTTGTCCTTCCTTTTTTTTTTACTCGAACAGAGATGATGGTTCCTTTTTTGTGAGTTGATCCTGGGGTTTTACGGTAGGTGAGTTTCATTGATTTATAATTACTTCAGTACAACATACAAGTTCTGTAAAAGGAAATACATAATGGAGTCCAGGTAAGGTCTTCAGAGCAATATGATTTTTAAAGACTGCCTTGAATTTTTGTTTTGCTTTTTTTTTTGTGCCGATTTCCTTAGAGCATACCGCTAAGTCGGTCGGGTTTCAGTAGTTCCTGTCCCAACAGCAACTAGGTAACTACTGGGGCGTAGTCTGGTGTTGAGCGTTAACTAACATGGCTAACCCTCTGAGGCCTAACGGAGTGTTATGACTGATCAGTGGATGCGGTGTGTCTAAACGAAAATGATTTGGGGTGATTGCTGAATTAGTCATATGATAAATGGAATCAGTGAGGCGAAGAAGAAGGAGAAGATGAACTCGATGAGTGATGGTGGTCAACTCCAGATTCAGCCTTAAAAGATGTAAATTTTTTTAGCTCTGTTAAGTAGCCAGAAACTCTCTGTTAGTGTTACGTATTACAGTAGAACAGTTGGCATGACTGCTGATGGAATTTTGTGCCAAATTTGATAAATTTTGATGACCTTGGTTAACTTAAGCAGATTATTGTTCATCTCAATCAGTTTTGATTTTCAAAAAAGTTCTCGAAAAAGGATGATACAGAACCATGTTTATTTGGTTTGGTAAATTTCTCGTAGCAGGTGAGAGATGGCCGTTTCCTTTGTAAATGCCACACTGTTTTTTCATATTGTCCCTTCCCATTTAGGAATTTCATACGTCAAAGTTGTGGATTGCTGGATAAAGATTCATCACTATGCTATTTCATGCTATTTATAGGGGGAAGAGAGAGTAATGCTGGGAACTTTCGTTAAGACATCGGATTGGTTCAATGGCCGCAGAATGTGCCAAGTTGAAGAGGTAACTTGTCTTGCCAAGTTAAATATACTAGATCTTGTCAAGCTTGATCCACCCAATGTAGCCGCTGCTATAATTTTGAGCTTAAAGTATTTTCTTTTCGTTTTTCTTGATAGACAAGTAGAGAGAGAGGGGGGGGGGGGTAGGAATTGAAAACTAGACCAGTTGATTTCTAAACCGTTATCTGTTGTTTCTCAGGGTCTCTTTCTGGGTTCTTACGGAGATGCATGTTATAAGGACAGGCTTAAGAGCTCAAATGTCACCCATATCTTGACAGTGGCTAACTTAGCCCCGGCATTTCCCGGTGATTTTGTCTATAAAGTTGTTGATGGTACCTCTCTATCTCGATGCCAAAATAGCATCTTCCTTTCCTGAACCAGGTCCTTAAGTCCTTTCATATTGGTGAAAACGCAATAGTTGTGTGGATCTTGTATTCTTTTCCTCTATATATGCCATCTCAGTGATTCTTATCCTCTTTACAATAATTTTGTGCTTCAAACATACTGTTAATAAAGTTCAATATATCTCCCCATGTTATTGTTCTATATGCTTCTGGTTTGTCATCTTTGTGTTCTTTCATGACAGTTCAATATTTTACTCCTCAGTGTCACATTATTAAGCTCTGCTGCCTGTCTAAATCAAAGTGTCACTACTCCTTGTAAACTTGTTAAGCCATATTGACCCCTGAGACTGGATGCTATTGTGTGTTTTTCTTTCAAGTCACGGACACCGAGGAAACACGCATTGGACAGCACTTTGAGGAGTGTATCAATTTCATCGATGAAGCTAGAAGACAGGGAGGCAGCATACTGGTCCACTGTTTATGGGGAGTTTCCAGAAGGTCGTTTCCTTGCTCTGTAGTGCATTTGCATGAACAATTTGATCACTAAGTTATAAGTTATTTTACTGATACTTGGTTTTAGACTGATCTCGTTTTGGTACTTCAATCTCACTGGAGTTCTAGGTTCTTATACTTTTTTTATTTTGGCCGAATTAGGTATTAACCCTACTGAGTTTGCACAACTCTAGGTTGGGAAGTGGTTTGGGACAGTAGATTATGCTTCAAAGGGGTTTTAGGAACAAGGCCCTGTTCTTAGAGAGGTTGGAGAGGTAATCTTTTTATGCATTAGGACTAGTCTCTTTCAAATTGATCTTTAACCGTTTGACTGCTGAAGTCCATGTCTAGTAACCATTAGAGCTCGTTCAGCATTCCTTGATAAAACGTTTGTATGTCCCTGCTGGCTCTATGTGGGGAAGATAGTTTAGTTACTTAAAAAACTCAAATGAGAGAAGAAGAAGAAGAAACTCGGCAGGTAAACACATAAATTTTTAGCTGAAGCCTTTTTCGTATAGCTAGAAATTTTTCTGCAATGCTTAAAAATATACAGATGCAATATCATTATTCCCCCTGTTGCGTCAAACTATTTCTTTTTGGATTGGCTGTGTCGACATTTAAACTGCAGGGAGGGGGGAAGACGGAAATTTGAAGTGATAAATGCCATGGCATTTTAGCCTAGTGGTTTTAACCTTTGTCGAGAGCAAGTTCGAATTGATTAGTGACAACTTTATTTTTCCTTTTGTTTTTTCGCATGATTGTTGGTCATACACAATTTCTTTTTCCTTATTGAGCAGTGTGACGGTGGTCACAGCTTATCTCATGAAGCAGCGCGCAATGCGCTTGTCTCAAGCTCTGGAACACATAAAGACCAGGAGGCATCCGGCAGCTCCTAACAGGGGATTTATTGTACAACTTCAAGATTTTGAAAGTTCTGTACACAGCGCCACAACCATTTGAGCCTGAATTCATCTTAGCCCTTCACATGGTTACTTGGAAAATGTTCAAAATTCATTTCTAGTGGATATGCCTTAACTTCATGAAACTGTCTTTTTCAGATTGAACTATGACTCTTTTTAGACTTAGCAGATACTTGTCAAATGTCCTCTATTTGGACCGTGTAAATTTTGTAGTTCTAACCTATAAATCTACTGCACCTGCCTGAAGCAAGCGATCCCCGGAAGATGATCTGTGTATGAACAACAATCATGTGAAACTACTTAATCTTAAGGAGAATATATGTACTAGAATTGCATGAATCGTTTATTGCTAACAGGCCCAGCCTGACATGACCCCTCACTGAGAGAGGCCGTACCTGGCTCTGTGCTGTGTCTGCAGTGGGACGGCCTGGTTGCCATTCCTAGGGTAGTATCATGTCAATATACATGCTAGGACCAGCAAAATGCTGAAGTTCAAGTCTTTTGCAAACTTTGGCTAGCCAAAGGCTTTTGAACGTAATTCATGAGTATAATGAGTCAAATTCAAATTTTGAGGGAGAGAGAGAATTATAATGGTCAATCACCAGTGTAGTATAAAAACTGATAAGTTATGGTCTTGGTGATGAACAAGGAATATGCGATGGGGAGTACCATGGTAGAAAATAAATGGAGAAAAGGAAAAGACGTTCTAATTTGGAATAAATTAAGAATGTTTCATTTTGGAAAGTGGATAATTACCTCGTTCTTCTAAGTACTCTTTCCTTTTCTCTTTGGCCAACTCTCCCTCAAATCTAAACTCCATTACCCTATCAGAGAGATATCAATGTGAGGGTAAGACAAAAAAATTTAAGGCGAGACGAGTCGGAATTTTAACTTTGGATGGGTTTGTTTTATGAAAAAGATTGACATGAAATAAATAATATTTTACACTTTCACGCAGTTGGCTCACTGAAAGCAGATATGGAAACAACTTTATAGTCATGGAAAATAACTATGCTGAAAATTGAGAAAAATAATTTCTCCATCTTGAAAAGAAGTTAGTTTCCCTAGCTTCTTTTTCACTTGCACACATACATAAAGTTTTATTTTGATAATTAAAAAAATAAATTTTGCACTTCATATATTAATAATATTTTAGACAAGCATCATTGATATCATCTTAGTCTGCTGTATTTATGACGTAATTACAAACGAACTGAATAATTCATGAAAGTTAGGTCCGAACATCAAAAAAACTTTTGACATCTTACCTTCGAATACACTATCAAACAATTGGAAACCAATCATTTTCCTTAAAAATCATTTTCGAATAACATTTTTCTCGGGAGGTGAACCGCAAAACACGACAAACTCTCGTTCTATCACCCAATCTCTCTCTCTCTCTCTCTCTCTCTCTCTCTAAGGGTAGAAGGTCAACGGGAGACAAGGTGCCGCACCACAATCATCATCACTCGGGGAGACTCCATCTGGGCGGCCGCCGGTAAGACCCAATTCCGACGCCTCTTGCTTTCCACGCATGCTTAATCAGGCTCATCAGTTCTGCGTGAATACTGGGTAGTCCTCTGTTTCATGACATCTCGCATCGGATTCATGGCTTGTCTGACACCGAGAAAGTGAACGTGCCATCAAATGTGTCTGTATGTATGTCGTCGATGATGCTTATGTATTTGCAGCGGTCGCTTCCCGCCTTTGTTCCCACTCTTATTCAACTTTAAATGCCGCTGACCATCTTTCTGGAATGAACAACCATGAGTTCTTTCTTTTTCTTTTCACCCCTTATCCTTGCTTTTTTGCTTGAACAGAGAAGATGGCTCTTTTTCGTGAGCTGATCATTGGGTTTTATGGTAGTTCAAATTCGATTGATTCATGATTACTTCGGTACTACTTGTCAAGTACTGTCGGAGGAAATATTTTGAGGGAGTCTAGGTAAGGTCCTCAGTGGATAGGGTGGGGTCTAAAAGAAAATTTTTTTTGGAGATTGATTGCTGAATTAGTCGTGTGATAAAAAGAACCAGCGAGAATGCTATTAGTGAAGAAGGAGAAAGATGAATTTGATGAGTCATGGCGTCCGCCTCCAGATTCAGCCTCAACAGATGTCATTTTTTGAGCTCTGTAGAGCATCTGTTGGTGTTGCACAATACAGTAGAACGGTTGGCATGAGCTCAGATGAAATTTTGTGGCAAATTTGCATGAGTCAAGGAGTTTTTTCTGCATCTCAATCACTATTTATTTTCGAAAAAGTTCTTGAAGAAGTAGTGACAGAGAACCGTGTTTAAATGGTTTGGTGAATTTCTTGTTGCAGGTTAGAGATGACCGATTGCTTTATGACAACCAAATGTTTATTCACATTGTCTCTTTTCATCATGGAATTTTATTCGTGAAAGTTGTGGGTTGCTGAATAAACATTCATCGCCAAGCCATTTTGTGCTATTTTGAAGGGTGAAGAGAGAGTAGGGCAGACAATTATCCTAAATGACAATGGATCTGTTTGATGGCCTCAGAATGTGCCAAATCGAAGAGGTAACTTATCTTACCGAGTTAAACAAACTAGGAAGACTAATCTCGTCATGCTTAATCCACACAACGTTGCAAGTGCTATAATTGTGGGCTTCTAGTATTTTCTTTTCATTTGTCTAGATAGGAATTGAAATGCAGGACCTGTTGATTTCTGAACCGTTCTCTGTCATTTATCAGGGTCTCTTTTTGGGTTCTTACGGAGATGCTGGCAATAAGGACAGGCTGAAGAGCTTGAATGTCACCCACATCTTGACGGTGGCTAACTTAGCTTCGCAATTTCCCAATGATTTTGTCTATAAAGTAGTTGATGGTACCTCTCTATCTTGATTCGAAAATAGCATCTTCCTTTCCTGAACCAAGTCCTTAAGTCCTTTCATATTGGTGAGAATGTCCTCGTCATGTGGATCCCATACTCTTTTCCTCTATCTATGACATTTCAGTGATTCTTATCCTTTTTCAAATAATTTTTGCTCCAAATATACTGTTAATAAATTTTAATCTATGTAAGCTCTATATGTGCAACCTGTTCTTGGTATTGCTCTAGTATGCTTCCAGTTTGTCATCTTCATATTCTTTCATGACAGTTCAGTATTTTAGTCCCCAGTGTCACATTGTTAGCCTCTGCTGCCTGTCTAAATCAAAGAGTCACTAGTCCTTGTAACTGTCTTAAGCCATATTGAGCCTTGAGACTGGATACTATCATGTGTTTTTCTCTGAAGTCATGGACTCCGAGGACACGCACATCCGACAGCACTTCGAGGAGTGTATCAGTTTCGTTGATGAAGCTAGAAGACAGGGAGGCAGCGTACTGGTCCACTGTTTTATGGGAATTTCCAGAAGGTCGTTTTCTCGCTTCCTGCATTTGCACAAACAATTTGATTTACTAAGTTATCTCAATAATACTTGGTCTAGACTGTTCTCGTTGGGTACTTCGACGTCACTCTGTTCTAGGTACTCATACCGTTTTTATTTTGGCTAACTCGGCATGAACTCTACTGAGTTTGCACAACTCTAGGTTGAAGTGATTTCGGAGAGTAGATTATGCTTCAAATGGGTTTTAGGAACAAGGCCCGGTTCTTCGAGGGATTGGAATAGTAATTTTCTTTAATGCACCAAACCAGTCTCCTTCAAATTGATCTATGTATTTGACTGCTGAAGTTCATGTCTAGCATTCATAACAGCTCGTTCCATTTTGTTAGGTAAAACATATCTATGTTCCTGCTGGCTCTATGTAAGGAAGATGTGTTAGGTTAATGCAACTTGGGAGTTCAATTACTTATCAAAAAAAATTCAAATGAAAGAAGAAGACACTGGGTGGTAAAGGTATTAGTTCTTGGCTGAAACTTTTTTCAAATAACTTGAAATTTTTCTGCATTGTAAAAGTTTACAGATGCAAATTCATTAGTCCCCCAGTCACGTCAAACTATTTTTGTTTTGGATTGGCCGTGTAGCCATTTAAACTGCAGTAGAGAAGGGGAAAGATGGAATTTGAAGTGACAAATGCCATGGCATTTCAGCCTCGTGGTTTAAGTAGTGTCGAGAGGAAGTTTTCAATGACTTGTGACAATTTTCTTTTTCTACAAACTTTTTTTCTTTTTCTTTTTTGCATAGGTTTTCTTCATAAACAGTTTTTTTTTTTCCTTTGGCAGTGTGACTGTGGTTGCAGCTTATCTCATGAAGCGGCGCGGAATGCGCTTGTCTCAAGCTCTGGAACATGTAAAGACCAGAAGGCCTCAGGCAGCTCCTAATAGTGGCTTCATGGTACAACTTCGAGAATTTGAAAATTCTCTTAACAGTGCCACAACCATTTGAGCCTGATATCAAATTAGCCCTTTACATGGTTAAAACTCGAGCAATGTTCAAAATTCAATCACACTGGATGTCCCTTATCTTCATGAATTATTTTTTGCTATTTTAAATTGAAAGGAACCCTTTTTGGACTTTAGCAGATACTTGTCAAGTGCCCTCTTTTTCGGATGGTTGTTTCTTTAGTTCTAACTTGTAACTCGACTGCACCTATTTGAAGCAAGCCATTGCCGGAAGATGAACTCATAAAAATTATGCGAAAATACTGAATCGTAAGGAGAATAGACGTGGTAGAATTGCATGAAGACTACGAAGAAAATACAGAGTGCTTAATCTTAATCCTATAGAGCACAAAACCAATTTAGATTTGAGAATAATAGGGAAAATTACTAAAAAAGTCCTAAATCTATTGCAGTTATGTCATTCAGTCTTAAACATTTTGCATTCGTGTCAATTGAGTTCATTTGACCAATTTTGGCTGCTGGCACTAACATGGCATTACCGTGCTAACATGACATTTTTAAAATAATATTTTAATAATTTTTGTATAATTTTTTATAATTTTATCCTTTTTTCTTTTCTTTTCTTTTCTTTAATTTTTCTCTTTCCCCTTCCCCTTTCCTTAGAGCCGACAAGGGTCGCCAACCGACCCTCGCCGGCCATGCACGAGGGCTAGGATGCTTTCATCAACACTGGGCGACTCGCCGGCCACGCGCGAGGGCTGGGATGCCTTCATCAGCACTGGGCGTGTGAGGGCATTGCAGCCCTCACCTAGTCACACAAGGGTAGATCGAGCAAGGGTGTTCGTAAAATTCTAAACGCAAGTGAACATGTCAAACAAGTACTATAATGATAAGAAAAAGTATCGTTCCACGAAGATCAATGATTAATAAACTAATTAAATACTAGAATAGATTAATTCTAAAATTTATCTAACAGATCAAAATATAATTGAGAATAAATTAAAAACAAAATTTGGAGACTAAATGCAGTAAATCAATCAAATAAATATGTTAGAACATCTGATTTCACCATAACACTTCAGATTGTTGTGGGTACAAGAACGATATCAAACATATGATAGTGCAATTTCCTAATCTCTTCACTATCCTATCTTCTATTCAGTTTATTAATCCACTAAATCTCTATGTGAATTAAAATAACAGTGCATTAAAAATTATGAATATTCCCAGCTTACAATAAGTCTTTTGAATCACCTTATCACCGAAAGTTACACAAATAACACGATATATTTCTATCTACGTTTAATTCATGGTTATATATTATAATGAACAATTGCATATTATCACTTCTCAGTCTCAAACATGCACATCATATTGTTCAAATGGTGGTCAGTCACTCAAAAGCATTATGCACAATAATATAAAACTCACATGAATGAAATCAATTGCAAAACATAAAAATCATGAAATTCACATCATCATAGTTAGGTTACATCGTAGCGCCCTAACAAAAGAAAATTAGAACATAGTAAAAGAAGAAATAAAAATATGAATCAAACCCAGCATCTTGAATCAAAGAACAAGAATTTTGTCATCACTTTTATCTTCTTTTCAAAATACTTGAAAAACTTTCTAAATAATGAAAAACGATCTAACAAAAACTTAGTTGTTTCATAAGGCTCTCAATGTTCTCCTATTTATAGGATATATCCAAGATCCTTATCTCCAAACAATTGCGCATAAAATTAGGGAGTAAACAAAGGATCTTTGATTTGATATCTATTTCCCAACATTTGCAGATAATATTAGGGAACAAAATCAAGAATTCCCTAATTTGATATCCATCTTCCATTGCTTTTTGATTTGAATTCCTGAGTTCTGTCATTCTTTACATTATCTTCTCCATATCTCATTATTATACAAAATTCAAATAATCAGAATGAAATCCAAATATTTTCTCATAGATATTGCATTAATTGTTACCTAAAATAGGTAAAATAACTCTATTTTTATAGAGTTATCAAGGGCATCTTGGCCCTCGCCTAGTGCTAGTGAGGGCAACCCTCACCGGCTCTAAGGGAAGGGGAAACGGAAGGGGAAACGGAAGGGAAAAAAATAAACGAAAAAATAAAAAAAAGAAAAATCATTAAAAAAAAATTCAAAATATTATTAAGATACTATTTTAAAAATGTCACATCAACACAATAGTGTCACGTTAGCGCTGTCTGGCTAAAATAGGCCAGATGGATTCAACTAGCATAAATACAAAATGTTTAAGACTGAATTGGTTAAAAAAAAAAGTTTATGATTAAATTGGCATGATTGCAATAATTTTAGGACTTTTTTGGTAATTCTCCCGGGAAGAATACATCATAAATATGGTTCGATACTCTCAAACATTATCCTGTCACAAAATCTGACATCATGCATATTTTGCCAAATGTTTACGGAATCAACGAGACTTCCATGTTCGTTAATTTGCTAGACGACGACAATAGTACCGGAGATAAAAGTCCTATTTGGTATCTTCATTTGGTCCAAGGACGGCAACTTGCACAGGCTGGACATGGTCACGTTTCATGATGTTACATTGTTTTAATCAGCTGGGACAATAATGACACTTCTCATTATATCTTTGACTGAATTTTCCTTTTTAACTTCATAATGTGAATCCAGGTGGAGTCATTATTGCAAGAGTAAGGAGACTCCTGTGTTTATTCAAAAAAAGAAGAGATTTGTGAAGTCTTGTTGAAGAGGAACCACCGACTGATTCGATGGTACCTCGACCTGCTATCGCTATCGTTATATAGTACCAAAAATATCCTAAAACCAAGGGTCTCATCTCGACAAACATTGTCTTGCGACTTGTCTCATAAATATCAAAGCGAGCTGTATGCTGGGCTATGAAGATAGAGATCGAGAACTATGAAGGGCTAAGCGGGAGAGGCATGAGCGAAGGCAATGTGTTTGCGCGCGCGCGTGTGCGCGCGTGTGAGAGAGAGAGAGAGAGAGAGAGAGAGAGAGAGAGAGAGAGAGGCAGTGTAAATATAATGCATGTGCATGGAAAAGATGAAACAACCAGCGAACTATCAGTGTTGTGCTCCTTTTTAATCATCACGCGTGTAACGTAATTGACCCCAAGATATTCGACGTGAGAGGCGTAATATTGCATACCACTACCTACACGGAGATAGGGAGAGAGAGAGAGAGAGAGAGAGAGAGAGTAAAAGTAACTTCACGGGAGTGCAGCATATGGCATTTAATGAGAGCACAAGTAGGAGTAATAGTAGTAATTACAGTGTACCGAGTTAGCTCCTTCTCGTCTTCAAAGTTTTCGGCTTATAAATAGTTGAGAGCTTCTCTTTCTGAGTCGGCGTGTTGATAGAACTGCCATTGAAGACCATCAAGAAGGAACAAACAAAGCATGTCTCACATAGCTGTGGAGAGAAACAGGAGGAGGCAGATGAATGAACATCTCAAGGTCCTGCGCTCCTTAACCCCATGCTTCTACATCAAACGGGTAAACACACACCCCCCCCTTCTCTCTCCCCCTCTCCCTCTCTCTCCCCCCGTCCCAAGCGTGTGGACTGTAAATGAGATCATATTATGTTGTCGATGTTGCTGTACATGTTGCTCAATTTGATATCAATTTGCTTGATCTTAATCAAGCTTTTCTGAGTTGACAGGTCGATATCTAATGAAGTCTCAATCTTAAGTCATGCATAAGTTATATCAAAATTTCAAGTTGAGCTCACCAAGAACCCTCGAGCTGCAATAAAAAATGTTTAGATGAGCGTTAGTACTTGAGATATAGGTACGGAATCATCTTTCTAATTTAAACTCCATCGGTCAATTACCATTGCAAGTTTCTTAATTAACTGATTGAAAGTACTAGCAAGTCAAATCTTGATTATTTTCATTTATTCATATCTACCTCGCATAAGAAAACTGTCGAATCAAGTTGGTGTAAAGAAGTGATTGAGCTTGAATAGATCATATGATTAAGCATCTCAATTACAATATTTAAAATTCATAGACATGATGATTCAAATCAAATGGGATTAATCTTTATAGGGAGATCAAGCATCCATCATAGGTGGCGTAATAGAATTCATCAAGGAACTGCAACAAGTCCTACAATCCTTGGAGGCGAACAAGAGGAGAAAGAGTCTAAGCCCTAGCCCCAGCCCGAGACCGCTCCAACTGATCAACACGCCGCCGCCGCCCCCTGATAGTCCCTTCAGTTTCGAGAGCATCACTGCTAATAAGGAATTAGGTGTGTGCTGCAACTCCTCAGCAGCCGATGTCGAGGCGAAGATCTCAGGATCGAACGTGCTGTTGAAGGTAATTGCTCGGAAGATACCGGGCCAAATCTTGAAGATAATAAGCGTCCTTGAGAAACTCTCGTTTCAGATTATTCACCTCAACATCAGCAGCATGGAAGACATGGTTTTGTACTCCTTCATCGTCAAGGTACTAAAAGTTGAGGTTTCTCAATTGTCATCTCAATTCTATATGTTGAAAGAGATTCAGTTATATCACTGAAGTTTCAAGGTTCTTGGTTCACAACGGGTATTATCATTCTTGTTTTAGAAGCATTATGATAGAACATGTCTTTCCTAAGAATTGTCAAACGGATTCATGAGAATTCTACGTAAGCCACTCTGAGTTTATATACATGAAGATTAGGATTTCTATTTACATCTGAACTTCATGGTCTTGCCATTGCCCATGGAGCGAAGTTGTTCGAACTCACTTGCAAAAACATAGTTAATGGCTATTGCTTTCCATCTAGAAGTTCGAACTTCTCATTACTCGCAGATGGACCTTGTGAACTATCTATGGCAAGACTAATTCATATGGTATGAGGGAAGACTTCAAGGGCATTGAAGCAAATGCATTGTGATATACGTCATCAACTCTAGAACGAGAATCACGCATGGGAAAACTTCTTGGTTTGGATTTGCTAGTTTAAACCCATTCATGCTTCTCTATCCATAGTTATAGATCTCAGATTATGGCGAATGTGTACATGATTTATTCATGCTTCTCTATTCATAGTTATAGATCTCATATTTATGGCGAATGTGTACATGATTCATTATATATATATATTAACACACGTACTTAGAGTAAACTTGAGTTTTTCTTGTATGTATCATAGTAAGACGGTTTCTCTTACGTAACAATTTACTTTGGTACAATATTGGACCTGCAGATAATTCATACCTCGAAGATGCTAAGGGTGATACAGAAACCAAATTTTGATGGCACATCAAGCTTTATCTGTAATATGCATCTAGCGTCAATATGTATACCTGAACCCCAATGTCTATGGCAATGAAGTCCACAATGAAAGAAATTTCGTATGATTTCTTGATTCGAATAATTATGACAATAATTGAAACTTTGTGATTCTATTGCAGATAGGGCTTGAATGTCGGCTAAGCTTGGAGGAACTAGCTCTGGAAGTTCAACGAAGCTTCTCTTTGGACCTTTCGTGTAATGCAGAAGTGTAAGTTTTTATGGGAGTTCAATATAGCCTAGCGTTTTAGAAACCCTAATCATCTTATAAGAAAAAGAGGAGGATTTAAATGTTCCCTCTTGTAATACTCCTTGCTACCTTAAATATATTACGCAAGTTTAAGTCTGGTATAATCTGCTGAGCTTTCTAATTTGCATTGTTCTCACATGATCTTTCATGACCTTTGGGACTTTTCATTTGCCCTATCCTCATAGATCTACATTAAATCTACATAGGTCACATGATCTTTCAGAATCTTTTGGACTTTTCATTTGCCCTATCCTCATAGATCTACTGATGTGTTTGTTCCACACAAATGCCCGAGCGAAAACCTCATCTTCTTGATGCAGAATTTACATTTGAAGCTGTCTACAACCAGTCTGTAAGCCTAATCCGATTGTTTGTCCAAGTCGGAATGCTTCTTATTATCGATCACGGTGTCAAGCATTTGGGATTGGACCTTGAAATTTTTTAAGGTTCTAGCTAGTAGTTCAGCAAAAAACATCAAATGGATTATCAATAGACTTTGAATTACACTATGCCTATGGAGACTAAACCTGGGAAAGTAAATACTTTATTGGAGTGAATATAGCCCTTCGAAACTATAGAATTTCGAGTTGAATCTAAAGATACAATCTAACGAATCAAAGTCAATATAGATCTCATATATACATGAAACTAGAATATGAAATTAGACTTTATATGATTTGACAAACCAAAGTGAAATAAATTAAAGACTCTATATGAAAATCACAGACAAGATCAATGGGATGTGCCGATTTTATGAATTATTCTGTTTGGATGTGACTTCGTACATATGCAATCGAATGACATCCTTGTTAAGAGTTTGATTATTTATATATTACAGTTGAGGTTTTTATATATCAATTGAATAATTCTCAACTTATATTTTCTCTTAGAGCTCATGTATACTTCAATCGACTTTCATAACTTTCCTTAAACACAAAAGAAAGACTACTTGTTTGTGCCAGAACCTAATGAACACCAAGAGCTCTTCTATATGCTCAGAAATTCCAAGACAAAATTTCATTTAGCCCAAGATCAAAATCCGACAGTTAGTTATTTATGCTCGATAATCCAATTTTCCTTTTTTCACGAGATCAAATGAAACATGAAATTTGATTTTGCTTCATGTTTACAGAGTGTACAAGGAATTTCAAGAATGCCAAAATCATCATGGTAGAGAAAGCTTTTGCTTTTGTCACCGTAAAAGCCTTATGGGCCTAAATGCCTCGCTTCGGCTCCCCAACCCACACGGTATATGATTTAGTCTAGTGCAAATGAAATGTGAAGTTGAAGGTGAGGAAAGATAATAGTTAAACACGTAGAATTAATCTAGTAAAAGGAGTAATTATAATTTTTGCTTGTTTGGAAGTGTGCAAGTCAACGTAAGACTAAGCACAATTTGGTTTTGGACTTTGGATGCTATACAGAATCAAACCACACTAAATCGATTTGACCCAGAAAAAATTGATTAGCCGAATTAATTGATAAGTGTGGAATAAATTTAAGTTTCATTTTGAAATTCTATTCAACTTATTATCAAGTAATCAGTGAATATATTCAAGATCATGTATGTGCTCAATTTTAACTCTTACATTTTTTTTTCACTACAATAATACAATAAAGCTTGAAGGAAATTTTTTTTTTTTTTTTTTAAAAAAAGAGGATTGTTTTCTATAACCTAATTTAGTTAGGTTTGATCTCAAAAAATTTAGACCAAGCATTCAAAGTAGCCCCTCAAGATGATCCACACTGGCAATTTGAACTTGACGTGGACACGTTTGGTAAAAACTTTGTGGAGCATTCAGATAAACAGAAATCAACAGGTGGAGCTGGGACAGGAATTGGTATAACACAGCGTTAGAAGGGTCATAACATTCCTCTAAATATTTTATTGTGTAGTAATTTATGTTACTCTAATGTGCAGTCGGATTATTTCTTTTCTAGTTACTCCGATGTGTCCTAGGGTCAGGCTTGAGACATTATCTATTTGTAATACACAAAAAATTGGAAGATTCCTGTCTGTGCACTTTGTGCGTGTACGTTTGTGAGTTCATTTTTGTTTATCTATTTTTCAGCATTGAACCGAATTAGGTCACCCTGAAAGAGAGTAGGTGAAAAAGAAAAGTATCGATGTTCAACGCATGAGCAAAAAAGGTTTTCACTTTTTGTCAAGGACATCAAGAACCTCCACTTCATTTCACCAGAGTAGAAGAAATCAAGGGGGGAAAAGTCTCATAAAGAAATGAACAACTAACACATCATTTTCTTCCCACTGTCGGAAATGGCTGATATTGGAGGGCTAAAGATGAAGACTTCCATTAACTCGTTCCATCTCTTTCCTACAGATCTCCACTAAAATTTTGCTAACAGAAATCAGATCGTTTTCCTTCCTTATTTCTTGTCCACACCCTACTTTAGCGCCTAGAGAGCATAGAGGAATAACAACTGAAGCTGTTCTAGAGGCACGAGAGTCTCAAACAAAGACATTCCACCAAAGTTGTTCAGGAGCTTTAATGATAGCAGCCACGTTCGGGACCAGCGAAACGACTATTTAAGTTAGATGCCATTCAGTTTGAAACAGAAATAAAAATGATCCATCCAGCATGTTTGAGTTGTCTGTTCCTTGAAACCCCACCCAACTATGTCCTAACAGTGCCACACCAAAGTCCGCATAATCCGCATCGCCAGGAAAAGGAGTTCCCACAGAAATTTCTTTTAACATAGTACATGTTCGCTCTAAATCTTTAGGAGGATCTTCTGTTGATCTTGTACAGTAGATGAAATATGATCGTTTTGATTGTTTTACAGTGTTTTTATTGTTGAATGTCCAAGTTTGATGGGTCTTCAACATTGCCGGGCTCGTAGCTTTTCTGGGTCAAAAATTATGGTTGTTTTCTTGCACGTTGTGTATATTATCATCCCCAGCCCACCTCTTGAATTTATGTATGTTGGAATGCTCTAGAAAGTCATCAGCAATGGCGTCCGCATCAGACTTGTTGGAACCTTCAATGCTTTTTATTGTTCACAGAACCCTTCAATACTTAGGTTATTATAATGATAGACCACAAAAGGGGACCCAATGCAGAAAGGGATTTAGAGAGTGAGAGATGGCTTATTACTCCTGCGGACTGTGGATCATGCATGTATTTATAGAGAAAATAGACGGGCAGAATTATGGAGCTTTAGCCCTTTAATGAAAGCTTACTCTTGACGGACCTATTCGATAGTCCATTTACCCTTAGTAAGTGAATCGAATGAAACCATGCCCATCTCTCTAAGTTGATTTTTTTCCATGTGTCTAATGTCTGGAAGGTTGCTTAATTGATTCATTAATCAAGGGTTTTTTTTCCATTAATCAAGGGTTAAGTTTCAATAATGTCATGATTTATAGAAACCCGAAATGGTGGAAGGAATGAAATTGATTACTGATGAGGGCGTGATGAATTAGTTATTGTGATTGAATCTCTACATGGCTAAGGGGTTTTCAGCAAATTGTTTTTCTACAAAAAAAAAAAAACTTGCAGATTCGGAAGAAATAACTAATATGATAGTTGTTGTTAATAAGTAACTGGACGATCCTTTATTAGCCATTATGTTGGATCAACCGAAATAATCATGATTTTTTATGCACGTTTTCCTTCTTTTAGGTGCAGTTTAGCATGTATTTTTCTTGAAAATCAAACTGCTTTTTTTACTATGCACGTGGGTCTTGGCCCTCTCAATATGTTATCCCATAGAGAGATACTGGGCCAAAGACGATGGACGAAAAGACTCAGAGGATACGAGTCCAGCATATTTATTAGACAAATCAATATTTCTTAACAAATGTTATAAGGAAATATTAAAGCATAAGAGTTTAAAGAACCATCCTGTCATATCCATCCATGATCTGAGAACTGCAACTACACGCACTCTCGCTAACCATCAAATCAAAAGGTAAAGAAGACCACTAGGGAAAAAGCTCTTTTACACCTGCAATGAATGCTATAATTCCCATAAATATATATAATGCCAAATTTAACAGTCTTGTGGGTCGACAGCTACTAAACTCTGTTGCCCGTCGGCGTCCGCGTCCCCAATTTTCCTGGGAGGGACCCCTCCTCCGTCCGAAATCGCCATCGATGTTGTGGCGACGACAACCATCATAACCACGAATGATTGAAGTAACAGGAAGAAAAATTCAATAGACTCGATCTATGTGATATTTTTCTGAAGTACGGTACCTCACAATGCCACATGCATGTCCTTGAAACGACGAAGCATCCCTTGCCCCCTTTTTTGTTTGTAAGTTACCTTTGTGGCCTTTTCTAACTTCGTCAACATATGCACTTCAAGTTGATCTTTGCTTTCATCTAATCTCTAAATTTTAGTAGGGCGTTTCAAAAATGTATGACTTATTAATGTGACGGTGTGTTTGGTTCGAGAAAGAATTCAAGATAAAGAAATTTTTTTTTTTTTTTTAAATATTGTTTTTATTTCATATTAGGGAATTCATTTTCATAACTTCCAAAATGCATATTTTCTTTGATCATAAATAGTTTTCTGTTGAATAATCATTTTCAGCAAACCAAACAAGTGACAAACGCAGATGAACACACCATGAAGGTGATTTATTTCATTAAAAAAATTATTTTTTAACCATAGACTAGCATAGTTTGTTTGGTACAAAATAATGGGAATCACGTTATTAGTTATACAACGAGGCATTACTATCGACTCAATCTAGCCATTTAAAAGTTTGAGTATGAAGACAATCCCTCCTATGGTAAGTTTCGAAATTTCACCTGCCCATTTCTTAAGCTCTATTTTGATGAAAATAACATACCCAGCGTATCTTTGCATTGTAATCCGATGGTTTACTCTTTTGTATCTTTTGGATTATATCATATAATTCATGAAATAGCTACGGATTTCACATAATTAATCTTTTCTAATGAGTAAGCGGTGTCAATAAAAGGGCCCCAAAAGATTTACTTATGACTATAAAACCCGCCTTATTTATATATATTAGCCTTGCGAAGGGAAAAGTTAGGCGTTCGTCCTTGAACGGAGCAAGAACATGCTAATTAACTCCAAAAAAAGTTCTTATGTAATTAAACTTTCCATAAAAAAGAAGAAATCGAAATAGGGGTTGGATGGCATTATGGAGTGAATTATTATTTTGCACTGTGTTGTCACGGTCGGGGGCTTTGTCCCGGTGCCTTGCGACGGCAAAAATATCTTTCAGAACATTTGCCTGAAAAGCTCAAATCGACTGAACGGAATCTTAATAATATTCATATACGACCGCGAAATTCGGACCGTCGTTTTCGCAATCGCTTGCGTCCACTGCTGCCCGAGGCTGTGTCGAAATTTTAGACTGACAGTTTCCCCTTCTGTTCAAAAAGAAAAAGGAATCGTTGGCAAAAAAAATATATGTTGTACTCTTGTTGCAATAATTCATGTGATTAACCTGTCCAGGAGTACGGCGGTGGAACGAACCTATCCATCGCGTTGAATTGGCTCAGACAAGGTTTTTTGTCCTATTTGACACGGCCAAACTGATAAGCATTCGAAATGGGGTCAAGTCACCGAATCGATCCCCCGTGATGGATTGGCCCGGTCCATCGCGTTTGACAAGTGGTTCCTGGATTTGAGTGTAGGTTGTCGGATCTCCTAACTTTTCTTGAAAGTGAATGGTTTTCATCTCAAGGCCTTCCTGGCAAATTATCCCACATTAGGAATACGCAATCAGTTAATAAGTGTGTGGAAGAATTTTTGAATTCAAGATCACCCAACATCAATATCAAAACTCAGATTATCAATAGGTGTAGACTAATAAGTTGATGCAAGAGAATATTTGAATTAATTGGAGCAAACCTAACTCCATGAGAGCTCTCACGTAAGGGGAAAATAGTTAGAATGCATGTGTAAGTTGTGTTAAAAGAGCCTGTCATTGAAAAATTAGTTAGTTTATCACTTATTGACTTAAACTTTTAAATAAATTTGACCAAAAAAACTTTTAAATAAATGTAGATCTAACTAGATATGTTAACGGGCCTGTACTTAACTCTTTCTTGATGATTTCCCCTAGTAAAGGTATTGGATTTTTACTAGGCTTTGTCCTAATACTTCTCTTGGTATAGTCCTTCATTTATTGTTTGACCGATGGAAATTAAAAGCCACCGGTAGTTGTCTTCTTTTTTTTCTCTTTTCTTTATTTTTTTCTCAAAAATAGTCTTTTATTATATTATTTGCAAAAATAAGATGCTGGCACGTATCCTCTTCGTATATTTTAAATTTTTGACAGGACTATGAATGAAGGTGCCATGTCGTACCAATATGCTCCTAAAATTATCTGTTTCCTTTAATATTTTTAAAGTATCATTTGCGTATGGAGAAAGAGCAAATGCATCGAAAAGTGATACAAAAGATAAAACAAATTCTCGAGCAGACCGGCGACCGGGGATCAGACAGGCGGAGCGAGGCCACCTATGTCCTTGGTACTGCGGCTTCGGGAACAGGCAATAGCCGGTGGCCAGCACGACCAAACCTCTTCCCCCCCACCGTGTGATATTACTGCTAATAACCCACGCCTTGGTCTCAGAGCTATGAACGTGGGGATTCCTCGCCTTGACTTTCTCTCATTCCATGCTTTCAAATATCAATTGATTTGAGGCAATTCATGAGACATTTTTCTAAGAGGGGGGACCAAAGTTCCACGAAATGCTCACTTTTCCGACAGCTCGCACGGAATCTTATATAGTGCCTTCCACTAGTTTACCATATCAATAACTTTTTTATTTTTTATTCTTAGCTTTTGGAACCTTAGGTTACATTAATGAAATCCAAGTCCGGATTGAGAACACATTTGAGACACGCGTGTAAGTTATGAACTGATTTTGATGATACGAAAAAATTGACCAAGTCTTTTTGGAGCTTAGATGGTTCAGTTTCTAGGAATCAGTGGCATGGCGGGGGCTGGCTATCTCATCAAAGATGAGAACGAAAGGTGAGTCTAAAGATTCATTAGTGTTAAGATGCACGTGTTATGTTAAAAAAGTCTCACATCCAACATTGGTGTGGCCTAAAATAGTTGACATATTTCAAATGACTTATAATTCATTGGTTTAAACTTTGGAATGAATATAGATTTAACTAGATATGTTGACGGGGTTGGATTTGAGCTTCTTATTAGCAATTTTCCCAAGTGAAAGGGATGGGTTTCTACTACGCACATTCAACAATGGTATCGGAGTTGATGGTTGATTGTAGTCCACTCTCAATATGCAACCTAAGGGAGAGCATATCTAAGACTAAGCTCACACGTGATGGGAAGATTATTAAGATGCAAATGCCAATTGTATTAGAGAAAGAGAATTTGTGTGGTGTGGAAAGATGAGACTTAAGCTTTTGAGTAAAGATTGGCTTAACAAGATTTGTTGCTAGGCTCGGACTTGAACTCCCTCTTGGCGATTTCCCATGATGAAGTATCAAGCTTCCATTATGCACATTACAATAAATGGTGTCAAAACCAATGGCTAATTATTGGCTTACTCCTAATATGTATTTGTATTTAGTGAATATCTCAATAAAGAAATCTCTTGACCAACATGGTTTCCAAGTAGCTTTCATGGTTTAGTTCAGAGAAAGAGACCTTTCAGTTCAGAGAAAGAGACCTTGGGGTGAAAGTGGACATTATGGTGTAGCAATGCAGTTCCAATGACATCCTTCATGGTTTGGTCGGGTGAAAGAGATCCAAAGGTGAGACTGTTGGTATAGAAAAATTCTTGAATTAAGGGAGGGCAAACCTAATACTGAAGTCATAGGTGATGGGAGATTGTTGAGATACACATGCAAATTTATGTTAAAAAAGTTTCACATCAAATAATTGATGTGGTGTATAACAGTCAATGTATCTCAAATGACTCATAACTCATTAGTTTAAGCTATTAATTGAAGATGGATCAAGTTGATATGTTGGCGACTTTGGACTTGGACTCTCTCTTGACAATCTCCCCAAGTGAAGGTCTTGAGCTTCCGTTATGTGCTTTAGTTTTTCCACTTTAAATACAATTGAGGCTAAGGCCAGAGCGTTGCGAGGTGGGGTGATTCTCGAGAGCAAGATTAGGAAGCATGAAATTGAATATAATGATATAGTGTCAACTGTCGAAGTGGTGTAGGAGTCGATAGAAAACTCAACATCAACTCCTATTATGTTAGAATGCAGGATATCGTTGCTACGGCTGCAGCAGGTTCGGATGAAGTTCGTGTTTCAGGAAGCCAGATCAGTTCGTGGGTGCTTTGGCAAGCGAGGTCGACACCAACACCACAAAGGGTGCGTTTGGGATTAGCCTTGAGAAGCTACTTTGAAGCCCCAAAGATCCATGGGCCAAGGCAGGGGTGTTTGGCAAAATTTTTTCAAACCCCATTTGCAAAATGTCAGCCTTCACAATGCTGAAAGCCCAAGGCAGGTTAGGGGCTGCCTTGGGCTTTTAGCATTCTCAGCATGCTGAGGAGGGGCTAGATAAAAACTTTTTTTTTCCCAAATTATCCTCGTTGATTTTTCGTTTTTCCGGTTTTGCCCTCACTATTCATCATCTTCTTCTTCTTCTTCCGCAAGCGGTCGCCGGCAAAGGGAAGGCAGTCGCAGGCGATCGTCGCCCAGACGACTGTCGTCGAGGGGTGGTGCGACCGATGCCGAAGGGTGGCGCGACCACTGCGCCATCTGGGTCGCGGCGAGGTCTGGGTCGCCGCGACCCAGATTTGGGGCAGTAGGGTCGCGGGAGGACCTTGCCGCCCCCGATCTAGGTCACACGACCTCGCCGCCCCCGGATTTGGGTTGCGGTAGCGTTGCGCGACCTCCTGCAACCTCTCGCCCCAAATCCGAGGGTGGCAAGGTCGCATGACCTCACCGCAACCCAGATTCGAGGCAACGAGGTCCTCCTGCAACCTCGCCGCCCCGGATCTACGTCGCGGTGGGGTCGTTGGAGGTTGAGGCGACGTCGCGTGACCTCGCCGCCCCAAATTCGAGGTCGCCGGAGGTCGCGGTGGCGTTACGCGATCTCGCCGCCCCAGATCTGAGGTCGTCGGAGGTCGCGACGGCGTTGCGCGACCTCGCCGCCCCAGATCCAAGGGTGGCGGGGTTGCCGAAGGTCGCCTGACCCTAGGCGACCTTTGCCGGTGGTCTTCGGGGGTCGCTCGACCCCGAGCAGCCCTCCCCAGTCGTCTCCGAGGCTGCCTGAGTCAGATATCGGCCACCAGCGACAAATTTCGATCGCCGACGGCCGCCTGCCCTTGCTGGTCAATTTTTTTTATTTTTCTTTTGATAATGTTTTTTTATCACAAAAGTCATTTGTAAATATAATTCCCCGAAACACCATTTTGCTCAAAGGTACTTTACAATTGACTTTTAAATTGTAATTTACCAAACACAATTTGCATTTTGAAAAATTCCTTTAACCTAAAATCCTTTGCATTTTTCAAATAGCTTTCCTCAAAAATCTAACTAAACGCACCCGAAATGTATTTTTTTTTTAACGAAGTTCCTGTTTGAAATTTGGACTTTTGTACGGCTGATTTTAAAGGAGTGTGGACTTTGCGTAACGTAGAAGTAAAAATGAGCCGAGGCATTGGCTGGTTTGTAATTGAAATAAGTTATCAGAGTGTTCATTATCGTAGAGACATTACTTAACATTAATAATACCCAATATAAAAAAGTTAAGGTCAATACGGATCTTCTTGACGAACTGCAATCTAAGCCCGTCAACTTAAGAACTCCCTAGTTATCTCAATCTAGCATGCCCGATCCGACAATCCAGCTTCCCATGCATGCATAATACTATAACCATTGTCCATACAGTGTGAACTATGTGCTAAGCACCTAACTCGTGTTAAAATAATCGGTGATAAAGATCAATTATTTGCGCCCTTTATCGGTGTCGCAGACAATCGCGTAATCATTCAACGCACATCGGGGAGACACTACGACATAGAAGCGTATATAAAATGCTTAAAAGGAAAGATGAAATAATGAGTCATCATGTTATTTAATTGCTAATGCTTAGTGCCAATTATGTGTGTGTGTAGTTTATGTTATCTCATCCTTCACGTTGCATTCAGAAAAACCTTATCTTCCTTTGGTTCCATATCTAAGCTAGGTTAATTTTCGAGGGTAGATTGTCATTCGAGAAAGCTATACTTTAATGTAGTTATTATGTCTTTAGTTAGATGACTGAACTTTGATTTTGATCTTTGGATGCATTCAACTTTTATTTCTTTTGTAACTAGCGCACTTTGGCCGTTCTCCGAGTAGCTTTGTTGCCAAACTGAAAAGTATAGTGACTTGCCATGTAATTAAAGTGAAGTATAGTAATTAGAAATATATTACCCGATTATGTGTATCTCTCATATCGTAGTCTCGCAATCTGATTCATTATAATTTATAATACTATATGTTATTAGTCATCTCATAAAACCTATACGTATATATAATTCATTAAGATCTATCGAAATATACAAAAATTCTCCAAATCTGTTTTCAGGTTTTTTTATCTTAGTATCGAGCTAGTCGATTTGCACCCATATAGGAAAATATCCTAATTATCTAATAAGAAAACCTACAAAAATATTCTAATTTCATTAATATAAAAAATATTATAATTATCTCTCATAGTGACCAATTGAGAAACCCCTAAAGATCAATCATGTATAAATTAGAACTAAATTATTTGTTTCCCGCGCCAACTTTTTAGTAAGTGTAGAAAATTTGAATTTCAACGCATTTGGTGATTAAAAGTCATATTTCACTAAAGTGCATATATCGTGTTTCCTGGGTCCTCTACTTGAAAATGAGTGTCGAAATGCACTTGTACATATCATTCATCCTTGACAATTTTTTTTTTTAAATTGATTAATTTAAATTTTAGTGGTATTTGGTGACGCATTCCTCAACAAAGTCTCTCCACCTACGAGCTCCTTAATAAGCTACAAACGAGATAGAAAAGTCAATTGGATAAAGAAGAACAGCCAGTGAACGTAGACATCAACTAGTGGGGGACTAGAAGTCCTTTTTTTTTTCTCGTCACTTTTACAATTATAATTTATAAACTTCCCTCTTTTGGGCTAAAATCGTAATTATAATCTTTTGGGGGCAATTCGACCTAACCAACTTGTCTTAGCTGAGTGGAGGACTTTGACCCGCCTCACCAACTCACCGGATCTGCCGTCGGCGCCATCCATGACCCGGCTGGGTAAGCTCTGACAGACCGATCCAGTAGCTTAGAACGTGCTCAAACTGATATTACAATGGATAGAATCTTTGTTTTGTAGTTTTTGAAGAATTTAGACTAGCTAGCAGGTCATAAATTCAAATGAACCTCGTCGAAGCTCTACTTGATAAGCGTAATTCCAAAATTATGTTCGTCGCTCCTTTCCAATCACTCAAGAGTGAAGAACGTTAAAATATTCAAATATTAAATCGCAGATTCATCTATTGGTTTTAGTTTTTACAAACATTAACAATAGTCTTGAAAAAAAAAATTTACGTGATACCAAAGTAGGGGATTCTGAGTTTCAATTTTTCACAATACTTTATTTGTTACTCTTATTATATATTTTCATGCTTTAATCTTTGAATACGGACGTTAAAATACTTAAATAACAAACTAAGTCTTGACCTATCGTTTTAAACTTTTAAAATAATTGACTGCAATCTCACGGAATTTTGCAAAACAGACCGAATGAGAAACGTCCAGGGGAAATTTTTGGAAGCAGGCTCATGTGGGTCATGATTCGGAGCGATCACATGAAAAGAATTTGGAGCCAACAAAAAACAATGCAATTGAAGCCCTACCGAACCCACTGCCAGGCAATGGTTCCATCAAATCAAACCCATCCCTTTCATTAGCAGAAACCGTGTCGAATGCATCGAATTTTTCCATAAGAGTTTTCAAATCATCCAATGACAGCGCGGTCTTCCAATCTCGTGACCCTCTCCTGATTAGCTCTAACTCCTAACTCCACCAGCCCACCACACCAGGAACCCTACCCTACCCACAACCACTCCCATTCTCTCTCTCTCTCTCTCTCTCTCCCCACAGTGGATCTGATTTCTCGAAAGACTTCATTTTCCATTAGCATTCTCTATTTTTCCAGCAAATATGAAATAATTGGGTGCATCCCATATGCAATAGAAAACTTTGCACAAGACTAAAACTTTGCACAAGACTCCTTATGTAAGTACATAAAGAGATTGAGTTTATCTCCATACCCTAGCTTTACCTATACGTATGCACTTGCGTACCAATTAAAAGAATACCATCGACACAATAGACCTCATAAAAATCCAATATAGGAAAAGATAAAAGAAAGATGAAATGGCTTTAGTGTGAATTCGTTTGTTCTCGTTTCATGTGAAAAGGATGATGGTAACCCATTGAGCATAGTCAAAAATGCTGTTGGAAATTTGACATGTTCGAATTTTCTATTTGGCCACCCAAAATTCAGCCTGAATTATTAAGTTAGGCGATAGGGATGTGAGTGGAGAGGACTGTGCCTAGTATAGTATGCAAAAGATGGACAGTCCCTTTGTTATATTATCTAGAATCTATAACAACTTTGGCCAATCGACGATATGAAATGAGACGAGTATGGGATCCAAGTCAAGAACCAATTTGCCAATTGGAAGTATAATCTATGCAACTATGATTGCGCACAACAATAAGCAGAAAACAATGAGAATCTGTTGTTTAATAGATGAAAAGTGAATCCGGTATCTTGATGAAATGTATATTATTTTTCCCCAAGTTTGGCTTCTTTTTAGGTTTTAGCTTTTAAGTGAAGTTTACATGGAAATTGAGACTTAAGATTTAGGACAGTTTAGGGTGAATGCCTAGTTATTGTTGAATAAGTGATATGTGCGAGAATTTAGAGAGGTTTTTGAAAGTGTTGCGGATAGGGTAATATCGATAAATGAGTCCTCTGAGAGGAAAGTTAAGATGACAACGAACTAAGAAATCTTGAAATGATTGAGATTAACATAAATTTGGTGCTATGATTAATGAAGAACTTGTTAAGGAAAATATTTTAGTCATGGAAAAGTTACTTTGAGTGTGAACATGATATCATGTAATATTGTAATTTGGGATAATGACACAAATAGCTCTTGAACTTTAGCATAATATGTAATATGGTCCCTGGTCATTTAAATATGTTCAATGCGATCATTGAATTTTAAGCTAATATTCAATGTAATTACTAAATTTTCAGTTTACTCAATGTGATCCCTAAATTTTTTGTGTATATTCAATGTAATCCCCGAACTATACAAAAATGTTTAATGTAGTTCTTCCATTAATTCAAGATTAGGGATAGTAATGAACATTTTCATATAATCTGGGGACTAAATTGAACATGTACTAAAAGTTCAAAAATTACATTAGACAAATTAAAAATTCAGAAACCACATTGCACATTGAGCTAAAGTGTAGGGACCACATTGAACAAACAAAAGTCGATGGACACATTACATATTGAACTAAAATTCAGAGACTATTTGTGTTATTTTCTTTTGTAATTTCCAATGACATGTGGATGGCTCATTCAATACATTAAGAAAAACATGACCAAGGACATTGAGAAAAATAAATCATTAAGATAAGCTAAGAAATTAGTTAGATACATATTTACAATAGAAAAAGTCCAAAAAATCCCAAATTATGTCTACTTGACATATTTACCGAACTCTTGTTTTGACATCAAAAACTTTTAACTATGCTCACAGTAACACCTTTACTCTAAATTTTTTCTTCTAACATCAAAAACCTCTAGCTTGTACCTGCATGAGACATGCACCCTCCATCAAGGTACAATGTTGTTTAAGCCATATCAACTCGTTTGCCTTCCATCGTCTATGTAAGCAGATTTTTAATGGTGCTTATTGACAAAATCTTGTTAGAGGGTAAATATTTACATAGGTATAAGTTTAAGGCTTTTTATGTTGCAAAAAAGTTTGAAGTAAATATGTAACAATTGGCATATTTGAGGCTGTTTTATGATTTTTTTTGTTCCCTTTTTACCATTTGTATATGCCTAACTACAAAAGTAAAATAGGAGGAAGACAGGCTAGCGAAGGCCATCACAACCCCAAGTGGCTGTCGAGGACCATCTATGGCTCTATACTAGCCATAAACGAATCAAAATGGCCATCGAGGCTGCCATCTTGTCTAAACCCTCGGCTGCCACTGGCTTGGCCATAAAGGGCAATCGAGCGATCACTTTAGTGTGTTTGTCAAGGTTCTGCTCCCAAATTTGGCTAGTAGCATCGATCATTCGATGTGCCAGGGATAATTGGACCCTTGGATCACGACTAACTTGTTACTCTTATACCGCCCATCAATCGATTTGGTTCATGCCTAATCGGGTGGGGCCAAACTTCATTATTGAATGGCTTTCCTCCAGCCTGCCCCAGCTCATGTGGCCTTGGCGGGCATGGGAGTGCACATGGTTTGCCAAGGCCATAGGCGGATACATGATTAGTTTTCAATGCCATCTGCGGCTCTCCAGGGCAACCAGTGGTCTGTCAAGGCCACCCCTCGAGTTCTTCTTTCAACCGAGAATGGCCATCTTGTTTAAACAAAAAAATTTAAATATAAAACTGCACAAAAGCTACATATCACCTTTAGAACGTTCAAGGGCGGTTTTGCAATGTACCTCTTAAAGTCTGAGGGCTAATCAGGAGGGTAAAATGAAAGTTTTTCCAAAGAAAAAAAGCAAATTAATGGACTGGTTGTCTAATTTAGCTAACTTGCAAGAAATGCCTCGCAGTTTCGCTTGAAAACTACGAAAAGAAGATGTACGAGATTTTGCTTCGGCTCGTTCAAACCCAGATCGTTTGCAATGTTCAAGACATCGCTGCCCTCCGGTAAAAAAGCAATCATGAAAAGCAAACATCTGCAAATACCCCCCTTTCCGTTCAAATCCACAGGCAGTGAATGAACAACAGACAACATATCAGAGAAAAAGGGCAAGATTCACGGAAAAAGATTCAAAGACAGACGACAAGAACAAGCCACTCCCCTCTGCTTCGTTTGTCAAATCTCGGTTCTTTAAGAGGGTGGTAATCATCACGTCTAAGAGCGTTCGACTTTCATTTTAAGCAAAGAGAAAAAGGATAAAGAAACACCTGCAAATGCACAGTCGCTTTAGGTGATGATGATTGATTCCATTCTTGAGAAGGTTTTCAAGGTCCTCTTTTTTGTAAGAAGGTTTTCAAGGTCCTCTTTTTTGTAGGGTTCATCTTTTATCAAAGCTGTACTAATCATATCCTGCATGGGTCTTCCTCGCGGAACCCAAAGGGCACGTGAACGTGGATATACATGCTGCTGCAGCATTTGTTTATTCACTTTTACTGAAAAGTCATGGAATGAACAGCATATAATCGACAGCCTTTGTTGAAAAATCTCCATCTTTGGGAAGCTTAAACATGACTTTGCGACTGCTCGAAGCAATCATGCTGTAGCACCTGTCCAATCTGTCAAGCGTACTAAAAGAAACCTGGGGAAGCTGCTCTCATCTCTTGGGAATTTTTTTCTCGATGGATCTTGAAAGAAAAAGGCGAAAATTCAAGTATTGTTGTTTATTGTCAAGAAATATTGGACACCTTCTATAGTTTGAGTGATAATTTTTCATTACTTCATATGTTCAACATTGAATTATTGTCTAAAGACAAAACTGTTTAAATTAAAACAACAAAAAAGATTAACGTGACTCATTTTCAAACAATAAAACAAAAGAAATCATTTTTCTCGATATGTATTTGACCAATAGTTTACAAATTGGCAAACATGGCTGTCATCCATGTCGACGTTTAGTTAAATTTGTATGCACGTAATGTTCATTAGTATAACCCACCAATTTGATATGTTATTGAAGGAAATTTTCTTCATATGAAAAAAGAGAAAAATATTGTCCTTGCAAACAAAAAGGGATGCATCAAAGTGCCTTTTGCTATCTACGTAAAGAAATTATTTCATGTTTATCGAATAATTGTGACAGATAAATAAATAAATCAATCACGAATGAGATTTTCTATGTATCAAATTGAGATGAGTTGGAATGTATTTGAAGCAAATGACACAATATTAAACCACATCATTGCATCAATTTAACAATTGCCACGAGCAAATGCATTCTCCTATTAAAAAAATGATGAAAAAAAGAAAGAAAAAAAAGCTTTGATCTTCTTGAAATATCGTCATGGCCCCAAGATAAATCGGAATCGCTATAGTACCATTCAAGTCACAATTGACGCCATCTCCCTCGAAAGTCGGGGCCAAAAACCTTTATGAAAAGGAGATTCGATCATGGACAATCAGGGATGCGATCTATCTGAAGGAAACATCCTCTCCCATTTTGCTTTGCACTCATTAGACGCTACTCCTCGAAGCTGTCCTGGAGCCAACCTTTTCAACAAAGCTCGACGTGAAAATGTGACCGCATAAGTATCAAAACTCCAAAAGGACCCTTTTGTGCTGACCTAACAACCGCACTCTTGAAGTACTCCAAAAAAAAAGGTACTCTTTAGTCATCACGCTCAAGACGATGGTTCAATATCAGATCAGACGTTTAATAAGCATTCATCTCTCGATTAACTTCGTAACCCTAGCGTCACATGTGGAAATCGTACGTATTTCACAATGAAATTTTCCGATGGCGGTATAAGAACCCTAATGTAGAACTAGTCTTCATCCAACCGTGGAGCAAGAAGAGATTCAATCATGCAAAAAATTATTCGAAACAGCAACAAAGTGCAGCTGGACCCGATGTTCTCTTTCATGATTGTTTATCGTCTTTCGACTTCCTGCCCACTCCCTTCTGTTTTCACGGAAATGCACTTCTTTCGTACGTGTCCTCCTACCAAGAACGATACGAACGTTTTAGCTGACGATGGAGATTGAAGATCGATGTTCCTGAAATGGCTTACAACCCTTGTGCACATCGCAGGCCCAAGCTATCTGCTCCCCTTATCTTTTCGACCCCCTGCAATTTCTTTTTCCAAAACCATTTATTGAGCTGAAAACGGGGACAACATCAACCACTCCTCTTTGCCATACTTAGACGAGGAAATGTTACATTATTTTGTGGACCGAACCATTAAAATAAGAGGGTTGAAGGAGACGTGCACCCACATATGAATGTCGATTTCCGTACCTTACAAAAGAAAGTAATAATGACACGCACTTCATCAGAAGTCAAAGGGATGTGGCCACTTGAGACCAAGGGAGATCCACCACCATCTTGTGAATCACGAGCGGGATGGACGAGCGAACCCGTCATACTAACTCTGCCAAAAGGGCACGAGATGTACATGCCCGTGGGTCCTAACTTAGTGCTCCAATTTGCACCAAACCCTTCCATAATTTGTACCTTTTTGACTTGGGAGATTTGGCGTTTTTCCCTGATTAAAACGATTCATTCACGTGTATCGTAGTCAAAATAGTCTCGTGAGATCGAACCCAGAAGACACTTCGGCTAGTTTTCATAAGAGTGGAGTTAATGCTACTACATTTGACTTCTGGCATCACTTTGATGGCAATGTATAGGCGGTCCATGTGCATTGCGGATATATCTGCATCATCTTGGACGGGATCCTAGCGATTTGTTTTGGTTCATTGTATCAAAAGGAGGAGTGCGCTGAAGCATGCTTAAGATTTGACTAAGACAAAATTGACTCCGACCGGTCTTACCTACGATGACGACAAATAACACCATAATTGCACCTAAGTCATTTACTCGATTTAAAATGTGTGTTGTGATGGTGACGGCTAAATTGGATCAAGTACTTGGGAAGATCTCCATTCCCCATCTCCAAAAGAAACTTAAGTGTATTCGACAATGTGATTCAAGCTAATTTGCCTTTATAAATCAACATAATCTTGACTAGGGTAATGTAGACAATTATGGTAATGTAGACAATTATTGAAAATTGTGGAAATATACTAACTTATCCCCGGTTCTCACCCAAATGTATTTTCATAAAAAAAATTGACCGAACGACTTTCAACTCGTTAAAACTCTTCCGCTTCACGCAACCTCAACACGTTTTCCCATAGCCATCTAGGCATTATTACATATTTTGACTAGACTGATGATTCAACTTGGATTTTTTTATAGGTTCCCCACATACTGAACCTCTTCGAATAGGATAATTCATGCTTGGGTTCCGCCTCGCTCTATCTTCAGCGGCTAGACTAAATGCTCTCTCTCTCTCTAGCTAGGAGTCTCTAGGCATAAGCTTCAAAGAAATCAATTAGAAGATCGATTTTTTCTCCATATTAAATGATGTGTTGAGATGTGAACAATGCTAAACTTTACTAAGTCTGATATGTAAAATTGATTTACTAAGTGTTGTATTAATCTATAATAAACTCTTTTGAAAAATGGATCATAATTGAGAATTCATGACGAGTCTAATGTATTACTTACTAAGCCAATCTTATAGATCACACTAAGGGCGCGTTTGGTAACCATTTTATTTCGGAAATAATTTTTTATTAGAAATGAATATATATATATATATATATGTATTTTTGGTTTCCAAGAACAAATTCTAAGTATTTGAAAGTGTTTGGTAACTGTTCAAAATTTTTATTCTCGAGATAGAATTGTGTTTGGCACCGTCCTAAAAATTTTCAATCCAAATCATTTTCTTCTAATTTTTAAATAATTTTATTACTTTTTTTTTCTTCCTTTCTTCTTTTCTTTTATCTTCTTCATTAGCTAGTTGCCGGCTCCCGATGAGGCCGCACCTTATCGGCCGAACCCTGGCTAGGCTGGACGAGCCTTGACCTCGCCCAAATTTGGCAAGGCCGAGCTTGCCTAGCCCAATTAGGGCTCAGCTGAGCCTCGCTCGGCTAGGGGAGGGTTGCCGGTAGCCGGGGGAGGCCGAGGCGAGGCTTGCCAATGGTTGGGCAAGCCTTTGGCAAGCTCGCTGGACCTCGCTTTGGCCGATCACCGATGACCAGTGGTGATGGACGATGGCGGCGACAGTGGAAGAAGAAGAGAAAAGAAAAGAAAAAATTTCGATTTGCTCGATTTTGGAATTATTTCTAGAAATTAATTTTTTTTTACTTCTTGATTCTACTGGAACAAATTTGTTCTCTAAAACAAAAAATTTATCAAACGGATTTATGTTCAAAATCTACTCTCGAGAATAAAATAATAGAATCAAATACTACGTGGACGGTTGTGAAATGCACCTTAAGTCTAGCATTTTTTTCGAGGTGCAACTCACCAAAAGCACTACCTCTTTCTACTGGTGGTAAACAGAGAGAGAAAGGAAAGATGAGTGATAAACAAGAGCCTCATTTCCCAAGAGAACAATTTATCGAGAAGTGTGTTTGGTGTGACAAATTCATTTTACATTTTAGCAAATTATGAAGAATGAATTATAATGTTTTTAAAAATATATTCATTTTTTAATTTAGCGATAAATAACTAATCCATATAAGATGAGCTGAGCAGTTATATGTATTAATCATATTCAATAAATTGATCATAAATGGATTTAAACATATAGTGAGTAGATGTATAACTTACTTAGACACAATCCACTTCTATGTCTTCTCATTCTTCTCACTCTCGCCTTATTTTGGTATGACTTAGTAAATGAGGTTGAATATAAAAGCATTTTGACAATATAAGTTGGAACGGATCGGATATGTGTTGGGTACATGCCACAAGCTTTTTATGGTACAGATATAAGTCTATTAGGGTCAAATCATTTGTGACCCGATCCAATCCTAAACCGACCCCACCCGTTCAATAAGTCTAATTTGGCCCTAAACGAAAGTCCGATTTCAAGTTCATTAAAATAATAATAATAACGCCGCAAAGTGTACTTCTAAAATCCATATTTGAACTCCTTTCAAGGGACATAATTTACTAAATCGAAACGCATAGCACTAATTATATACATTAGGGGCATATAAGTAATGTTATTCTTCCTGTTTCTAGAGAAATGCAATTTTCTTCCTTGATCTTTGAGAGAGAGAGAGAGAGAGAAGGAAAGAGAACAGAGGGATTCGCGTGAGCCTACGAAAGTGGATGTTGTATCATAGCCTCTAATAATAGTGTCACTGAAGAGTCTCCCACTCAGGTCCAGACTCCCATGCGTGGAATAAAATTCTAAAAAAAGCACATCACAATAGCTCATTGCCGCGTCCATTACGAATCCACCACCGTTCAAGAACATTCCCCGGGAATACCGTCGTATTGGCACGAAAATATATTTTGTAAAACCTTTTTAATTATATTTACTATTCGTTTATATGACTCAAATCTAAAAAAGAAGATTAAATATATTAACTAGATACATTGATGTGGCGGCAGATGGTGGGAACATTAGCTTGAAACTCGCAAACTTTCTGCATTCTTTTCGCTATTACTATGCAATGGTAGATATGGTTGAGCTTATGGGTCGAGCTCTTGCCAAATCGAATTTTTAGTTGGAAGTTTGGAGATTGAGATTGGAGTCGTGCTTGGAAGTGTCGGGGTCTGTAGCTACTGCGCATGGAGTGGGCTGCCTGCCACCTCGGCCACGTATGGCCGAAGTACCGTAAAACTCCCATCTTCTTTTCTCTTCCTTGTAAATTTCTCTTACGTACTCTTGCGTTTGATAATAGCCAAACTCATAAGTTTCCCCGTGAGTTCACAACGGTTGATATCGGAGCTCGAGTCGAAATATCTAAAGTTGATTCGGGATATGAAAGTTTTGAGTAGCAAAACCCTCCTAAAGAGCTCCACAAGCATTACCTATTCTCGCATAAGCAGACATCACAAAGTATATTAAGATGGCATTATCTAGAGACTATTACAAATAAGAAAAATGAAAGTCTGAAATATCCTTAGGGTACATGGATGCTTGCTTAACCCGAGTGACCATGGACAGTATGTATTGGACAAGCCTACATCAAGGCACTCACAAAGACTTAGGAATCGAGCAAGCACCCGGTTATCGTGATCCACACACGGCAACACGTTTTTCAAGTCTTATTTTGACCTATTTTGTTTAGAATACAAACGTGGATTTGCGAGGCTTTCTCTTAGGTTTTCGAGTGAAACACATGAGTGATTAGTAACGCGAAAGCTTGTGAGGGTTTTCGCATTGGTTTTCAAGAAACGCATGAAAAACGCATGAGTAATTGATTGTGACTTTGTAACTCCTCGATTAATAGCGGATTCCTTTATGGGTGGCCTTTTTCGTGTGGTAGGTATCAATGTTCGGATGGTAATATGCGAATTTCTAATGTGCGTTATGATTTCTCATTGAAATCTCCGATAATTTCAACATTTTGCATTTGATATGTAATTACGTTAACTTTTGCATTATTTCACAACAAATGTATACATGTAAACATATAAAAGTACATATATATAAACATACACACCATGAGCGAACCTCTAAATGACTCAGATTACGTTATCTAGTTAGAGCATAACTAGTGCGAGAAGACTTCATGGCTTGCTTAGGATTATGGTAACGAGCTTACTAACCTTATGTCTTGGGGTCGCGGGTGATGTGGATTAACTATCACTCAAATTGAACGTTTCATAATGCAAAGTTGAACCTTATGATTCACTCACGGAGATTACTAGTACTGATTGCCCCTTCTCACCAATTTACTAATGAAAAAGAAGCTTCACTTATTCATTGTTTACTTTTGATTTGGCAAGATTCCTTTGGTGGCAGCTTAACGTGATCGTATTATAAAATTAGCATGCACAAGAAGAAACTATTATCAATGTAAATAAATGGCCAGAGGCCGACTGCATCATTCATAATTAGTATAGGCAAGGGACTTTAATCCATCTTATAATATCTCAACTTTGATAAGTTTCAACTTGTTCGTTAATAGATGTCATATGTAGCAAGAAAGCATTCTCAATTCACCTATAAATGGAGAGGATGCATGTCTTAATAAAGAGTTTTTGCCGTACATTTAAGGTATACTTGTTTCAGAAAAAAACTTTCCTCATAAACAAAAATGCTTTTCGATAAATCATTATATAGAAAATTACTTTCCCATTTTGAAGTTAGGGAATTCAATTTCCTAACTTTAATATGCATAATTTCTTTAACCATAGATGGTTTTCTGTTAACTAATCAGTTTCAATAAACCAAATGAATGAAAGTCTAGAAAATTAATTGATGGAGAATAATAAAATATATATTTATTTAAACAAATGCACCCTAAATGTCAATTCAAAGAAATTTGAGGACAACATGCTTTTCTTGTTGTGATTACCTGAATTTTTAAATAACTCAAACGGTACTAGGGAAAAGAAATCTACCTTTTCCCCTTAAATCTTGGTACAAATTAAATCTACTTTTTTCCTTAAACTTTGGCGCAAATCTAAGATTCGATTAATTAAGTAATATAAAAATTTCAGATTTTTTTTCCAACTTGACTAAAATATCTTGTCTCCATCATCAAACAGAATAATTTGATTATGCCGATGCATTATACAAATTATATTAGACTGAGTGAGTCTAGCTAGGCAAGTAAGGTACAATAAGAGAATGGTTTCTTGAAACTTGCCCAAATTTGTCCTTTTATCAAATCGGGGCTAGTCGAATCAAATGGACCGCCGGGCTCTTGAACAAGTCCACTATTTGGGGACTCTTAATTTTCTTGTAATATTTGAAATGTAACTTTTCTTCAAAATCATATGCATAAAATTGCACAGCTCTTTGTACCAATTTTTTTTTAGAAATACTGAAACGTAGGATTGAGACTCTTATATAGTTATCCAAAATTAAAATGTTTAGAGGGGAAAAAATGCTAAAAAAAAAAAACAAAAAACCCGTTTCGGCGATATTAAATTAGAGATATTTACAGGAAAGAAAAAACAGAAGGAAGAAACTCTTCACGTGGAAAAACGGATGGGGACGGGAGGGCAATTGGGTAAATCCGACATCGCGACAGCCGAGGGGGGGTACAGTAATCCCGTGCGGTGGCGAGCACTGAGCAAGAGAGGGAATCGAGCCCCTTCCCGCCGTCCAATGGACCCGAGATTTGTTTTAATCGTCCGATGGTACGAAAGAAGACGCGTCCTTCCGCCTTTCGAATTCGGCCGTCATCATTCGAGCACGATCGATGATCATGATGACAAACGTCCGTGTTAACGGCGTCGTGTCGCCTCCGTCCCCCGCCGTCGGTGGCGTTCATTGTGATTTTTTTACGATCCTCTGCTAAATCCCCACACTGCTTCAAAATTTCTTCCTTTCAGGCTCCAAAATTCTCTAAGGCACAAATAATATTTTGGCAAAAATTTTTGCGGAGTTTTGAGGAAATATAATTACATTTACCAAGATCTTTAGCCCAAGATAGGTTAGAGGTGCTTTAAGATGCGAATTGACTTCCTTTATCGATATTATTTTTGCCCTCGCTATAGTTTTATAGTTAAAGAAATGTGCTCAATAACTTTAATGGTGCTAGCAAAGGCCTGGCAAGCTGCCGCCAGCTAGATATGGTTCTGGCGGCCAATTTGGCTCTCTAATAGTGGAAAGGGTTGATAATTTTTTAAAAGAAAAAACTAGCTAAAACCCTTTGCAAATGATAATTTCTCTAAATAGCATTTAAGTCAAAGTTATTTCTCATACATTTTTAAATTACACTTTACCAAATGGTATTTACATTTTTGAAATTATTTTTATTTAAAGTCCTTTTTAAAGCCAAACCGGATGCATCCAACTATGGGAAGCGAGACTGTGGTATCTGTTGGGTGATTTACACTTATGACTTTGATCGTAATGGTGCCACACATGATGCTTTGAAAAAGCCATTTTGCTTTAGAATTGCTTTTGTTGGCTGCCACTTCTGCTTAAGCTCAAATGCATTCTCTTTAAAGGGAAGGCAATATGATTTTGAATATGACTTCACTTATTTAAAATAAAGTGATTTATCGCTCGTAATTTTTTAAGAATTTACGATGATCTATATTAATAAATCTGAGAATGCCATGGATATCCTTTTAAACAAATCAAACCAATATATAAGTCGATAAATTTTGTTAGCGCGTGATCTAGGAAGTTCGTTAAACAAAATCCAGAGGAAATATTCGATCGTCAAATTACTAGCTGCACATATATCGGGGACAGTTGGTGGATTGATAATTATTACATTTCTTTATTTACTTGTTTAAAAAAGAATATGCCAAGGTACTTTTTAGCAAGACCCATAAATGTATGGATTCCATTCAAATTCAAGAATCATTTTGCCGTAGGCGGGGCCATGTCGCGTTAAGGGATAAACTTTAGTGAGCGACCAAAAAAAAAAAAAATTAGAAAAGAAAAAAAGAGAGAGTCACGAGTGGGCCCCACGCGTTCATCTCGGCCGTCATAGCATAATAATGTCACGAGCAAATTGGAGTTGATTTTCCCGTAGATTGGGCTGAAAGGTTAAAATCTTGTTTGAAACGTTTTCTCTGTACAATTTTTTTTTGGGCACGAACCATTAGCTGCCGCCCTAAGGTGTCGCTCGTTTATTGGTGGTTCCCATCGTTCACTTGCACGTTTAGCTACATGCTATAACTCGACAGCCTTCGATTGGCCACTAAATTTGCACCGCAAGGGAGTTCATAACTAATTGAAAAAAAAAAAGGGAAACCCTTCTCGAATCTCAGACCATTGGTTGTAGTAGAAAAACTTAGGAGGGGAAGTAGATGAAAGAGAAAGGTTGGTGGAGGGGTTTGTATTTGAAAAAATTATACTGTGTAGTACGGTTAATAAGTGTAGACATTATTAGGAGTGAGCATATGGTAGGTTTCAATGGTAGGTTTCAATTCAAAAAATGAAGAATCTATTTCGATTGATAGATTTCAAGTTCTCAGTTGGAGGAAATTATAATTTGGATTTGAAACCTAGAATCTTTAACAAGTTTTAATATTTCTCTTGGTTCATAACGATCCTCAAATATTTCATGCTGTTCAATGATGAATGTATAATTCAGAATTACTAGTTTGAGTTTTCATTTTTTAACTAAGATTTTTACTTTATTAACGTTCATATTTTCATATGTATAAATATAATTCATGATTAATGAATAATAATATATGTAGAATTTGGATAGATTCTAGAACTGACCTTGGAACTTCTAACAAAGTTGGTTCCAGATTTTAGGGTACGTAGGATAGCTTCTAGGTTATAAAAAAATGAGAAATTTGTTCCAATTCTAAGTGAAACCTGTATGGAACTTGGAACCGTTTATCCCTAAACACTACCAATAACCTACTATCACCAAGCGAACAGTAGTTAGCTCTTGTCCATTTTTTTATTTAACATTGTGAATGTCCTTTTGGACCAAAAAAAAAAAACTAAACAAAACAAAAACAAAGAGAGAGAGAAAGGGACGGCAATCAAATCTTTTGAGAATTCTCAATCCATATTTTATTATATGACGACAGTAGCAAAAAAAGAAAAGAAAAGAAAAGAAAGAAATTATGCTATGGGCTTGTGATTTGATTACAAGAAAATCTTTATGATGTTATGGTGATGGCTAGTTGAGTGGACTCATGATAATTCACTAGGCAGAACATTCAACGGTGCTTGCTTGTGGGGTGGTACTCATTGCGCGGCTCGACTAGAGCTAAACCACGCGTAACTTGCAATGGTAGGAGAGATTTCAAATCGAGAGACTATGGACAGTGGTCAAGAATGAAAAAGCATGACCAAGTTTTCTTTTATTACCATAAACGTAGTTTTGACTTTTGACTGCATAACCCAAAGCTTCACGAAGTACAGAAGGGTTCGATGCTCAGGTTGAACCCAACATTGCATCTTTAAGACAAAACCGTCTTGGAAGAAGACCTTCTCGAGAAAAGGGTCTTCCACTCGGAAAAGAGAGAGCCCATTTGAGAAGGTAAGTAAGTATCACAATCCCCTCCAAGAAGGGTAGAAGCTACTTGCTTTTGGGAAAACCCTAATAGAAGCTTAGCCAATCTGGTTCTCGAGAGTGTAATCAAGTAATCGATCAGCGTGTTTGCCTTTTCTCATTCAATTCATATGCTCAAATAAAGTGGGGAACTTATGATGTGTTTGTTTTTCTCTCTTTCCATTTTGGTTTTTATCATCAACTATTCAGATGCCACCCCTACAGACCAGTTGTATTTATCCCCTTTACATTATTCATTTTTCACTTGATAACCCCAAACTTCACTCACAAGAGTTTACGAATACAGGAGGATTAGGAACCATGACATTCTCCCCCACTCAATTCCGTAATGCCCTTGTTGCGGGCTATTTTGTTGCTTCCTACGTTTCCTAACCATTGATGCACCACCATGGACCATACATCGAATGACAATGCTTACCGAATAAAACAAGTTGCTTTGGTAGCTTCTTTTGAACGTAGCTGTTCGGGCTCCTTCAATCACTTGTGCTTTCCTTGCTTGACAAGTGTGGCATTTTTTGCCAATTGCACCTTTTGGCAGCATCTTATTTCGCCTAGTTTGCTTTTCTTGATCCTAGTAGACCAATGGAGGTTTCTTTCCTAATTGAAAACGTGGCAAGTCTTCTTGAGATTTGCCAATTGATTCAGGAATATTTTCCTATTTGGTGAGGAATCGGTTATTTCCTATGCCCCCATTGTCATCCTAGAAGTTGGTCGAGAGCCATACTTTGTTCGAACACCATTTGCCCTCACGATTCAGTCTCCACCTTTGTAAGACCAAGTAGGTCGTAGGTTTTTCCTAACTCAACTCACTTACCAGAAGGATTTTACTTTGATACCATCTATCATGATTGATAATTCTTGGCCATGAAATAGCTTGTGTGGTGCCTAGTGAGCAGATAACATGAGGCCAACCTTCGTTTTATAGTTGTTTTAGAGAACAATACAACGAATTACTTCCTCATATCAAATTGTGCCACATTCAGCTTAACTTGAGCATCTAATCCATCTAGCAAGACAGCAAATCACTTTTGATTTAACAACAAGTTTCGATCTGCCATAACCTCATCAGGAGAGTAGCATTAGCTCCTGATTAGTTTGTACATGGGAGACCAACCCCGCCTTCAAAACTCTGTAGAGATATATTTGTTCTATCATAAAACTCCTAGTATCAACCATTTTGACGGCACTCTCATAAACCAGTTGTATCATCCCCCTTTGCATCACTCACTTTTCACTTGATAACTCCAAATTTCACTCACAAGAGTTCACGAGTACAGGAGGATTATGGACCATGACAATTGCTCGTCAGCTATAGTTGTGTGTGGGGCTCCCGGCCTCTGGTTGAAGAAGAAGAAGAAGAAAAACTAAGGAGGGGAAATAGATGAAAGAAAAAGGTTGCTGGTGGGGTATTTTTTGGAAAAAATTATACGGTGCAATAGGGTTGATAAGTGCACTGAAACACTACCGATAATTCAATGTCACCCAGCGTATAGCAGCTAACTCCTGTCGTTTTCATTTAATTTAGTGAATTTCCTTTTGGAAGAAAAAGAAAAGAAAAAGAAAGAAATGACAATAAACTCTTTTGACAATTCTCAATCAGTGTTTTGTTATTGAATGAAAGCAGGAAAAAAAAGAAAAGAAATTATGCTACGAGCTTTCGATTCAATTACATTTAAATTGTCATATTGTTACGAAAACAGCTAATCGAGTGGAGTCCCAATGGTTTCAATAGGGAGGACAATCGATGGTGCTTGCTTGTGGGATGGTACTTATTGCACGACTAGACTAGCGCTAAACCACGCGTAACTTGCAATGGTGGAAGAGATGGGGAATCGAGGGTCTATGGACAATGGTCAAGAATCGAAAAGCATGACCAAGTTTGCCTTTTCTTACCAGTAACCTAGTTTTGACTTTTGACTGCATAAACCAAAGCTTCACAAAGTAAAAAAGGGTTCGAAGCTTGGGTTGAACCCAAATTTCATCTTTAGACCAAATCGTCTTAGAAGATATTAACCTTCTCGAGAGAAAAAAAAAAGGATATGCCATGATCTCACTTAAAGATTAGCATTAGCTCTTGAGTAGTGAGTGCATGGGAGGTCATCTCACCTTCAAAGTTTCTAAGTAATATAATTCTATTATGAAACTTCTAACACCAACCGTCTTAATGCCATCTTTATGGACCAGTTATATTCATCTCCTCTGTATTACTCACTCTTTACTGGATAACCCTAAACTTTACCCACAAAGATTCACGAATACAAGAGAATCATGGACCGTGACACTTGCTCGTGGGGCAGTACTCATTGCGTGACTAGATTTGCGCTAAACCACGTGTAACTTGCGATGGTGGGAGAGATGGGAAATCGAGAGACTATGACCAACTTGCTTTTCTTACCATAAACCCAGTTTTGACTTTTGACTGCATAAACCAAAGCTTCATGGAGTAAAAAGGGGTTCGATGTTTGGGTTGAACCCAAATTTCATCTTTAGACCGAACCGTCTTAGAAGATATTTACCTTCTCGAGAAAAAGAAAGGGGTCTTACGCTTGGAAAAGAGAGAGCCCATTTGAGAAAGTAAGGAAGCATCACAATCCCTTCCAAGAAGGGGAGAAAGCTACTTGCTTTTGGAAAAAACCCTAATAGAGGCTTAGCCAATCTCATTCTCGATGGTGTAATCGAGCTATGGATAGGCGGGTTGGCTTTTTCTCGTTCAATTCATAAGATCATATAAAGCGGGGAATGGGTCGGGTGGAGTGGAATGAATGTCTTCGTTTTTTACCTCTTTCAAATCAGATCCTTATCGGCGAAATACTTCGATGTCGATGAGTCTTTTTATCTCTATTGAGATCGAGTGCATAACTGTTCATCCTAAAACTTTAATATGCTAAAGCATGGGTTGTATTGTCTATGCTTGACGCACCCTCTTACACAAAGATTAGTATCACGACCAACGTCTAAAAGCATTCAAACCCTTTATTGTGAATTGGATTAGTATCAAGATCAAAGAACCTGTTAAGCATGCAATTATTCAATCTAAAACCTCAATTTATTTAAGCATGGTGCATGTTGTATGTGTCAACACTTACTCTCACATGAAAACAGATACCGTGAGAAAGTCTAAAATGTGTGAATTTAGCACGTGTAGATTTTGGATGAAAGAGTTGTCTCCCAAATAAATAAATAGTTGTGGACAATTTAACTCGAGATCTCTAATTCAAATGACGCATAAAAGTGGAGCAAGCATTTGAAAATTCAAGCTTTTAAAGTCAATAGCCACACTTCTCTAGGCATCGAAATCAGGGACTGTACTTAGGGGATTGAAGTGGTCTTGCACCAGTGATTGATCGAGCTTAGAATGAGGGAAAAAGCCGCACTCAAGTTTGATTTTCTTACCGGGATCCTTTTCGGTAATTCGCAAAATTGTACTAGGCAATTGGACTAATTTTTGTAGAACCGCAAATGTTGGAAGTCATTTTCAACTACTTCTTGTCATGTCATGAATTTTTGTGGACCTTATTAGGTTCTTGTCAAGACCCATCACCGAATAGTGAATCTAGTTTCTTATTGAAATCTCAAGCTGTCCAATAAAGTCAAGAATAATGCTTGAAAATCATAAAATCGGAAGCCTTATTACCACATGATCTCTATATCTATATGCACATAATTGATCGTCCGACATCAAATCATGTGAATTTCATAGAAAATCCAATTTAAATTGATGGGCGATAAGCTCGGGATCTATATGTACAACACTCGCGCGAGCGACTCCCTTTAAGGGCTCTTCTCCAAGATTGACATGGCGACTCGAGAGTGATAAATGCGTGAAAAATCGAAAAGTCGGGTGGACCCATGTGAAAGGAAAAAGTTCAGGAGGGGGTCGCGAAATTCTTCGGTCAAAAAGGTTTGGGGTGCCAGAAAAGAGAAAGAGAAAGTGAAAGGGGAGGGGAAAGAAGGAACATCCGCCTGTCACCTTGCTCATCATTATGTTGCCTAATACATGATTGTTGCTTCGATTCTCATCTTCCTCCTCCCTTTCTCTCCTTTCCCTTTGACTATATAAATAAATAAAAGCTAAATTTCAATCTCGCTTTTTCCTGCAAAATTGCGGGCTTTTTCTTCCCCAAAGTCAGCTTAGAGTGGTTGAAAAACATTCCACAAGATACAAAAAGCAAACGGTAGTAACTAGTGAAATGCGTGCTTGCAGTCGGCAAAAGCATTGTTTCCTCCTCCCAAAAAAAAGGCAAAAGTCACAAAAAAATTCTAAACTGTGTCCTAAACTTTTTTCTACGAAGTCGGAAATTCTAAATTTATATATATAACACATTTATCCTTTAAATGTAATAAAAATATATTATTTTGACTGAAAAAATCATAGATACAAATTTGACATTTTTTGTCACAATAAAAAGTTTAAAGTAGATATATATAGTAAGCATTTTAGGATTTTTTTATGTCAAAAAAAGGTTTGGGGTAAATGTGTTATGGTAGGCTAAGTAGCACCGATACTAACATGCGACACGATATGACACATCGATACATCGTTTCTTAAAAAAAAAAAAATTCTAACATATCGTGACACATTATATATTAAATATATATTTTATATATACATAATAAATTACATTTTTATGATTATTTTAATCTAATCAATTTGATTCATATTCACAAATAATCAAATAATAAAAAAGAGTCTATAATGAATTTACACTAAAAATATTAATCCACAATTTATTAATATAATTCATTATTTCAATTCGATGAATTCAACTCGATTCCAATAATCCATAAAACTTAGAGAAAAAAAAACAAAACTTTTGACCACTCATTTATTGAAATTTTTTAAAAATTGATCATGTACTTAGTAGAATTCTGAACTCACATGTCGGAATTATGAATTCATGTGTTGGAGAATGTCGGGAAAGTTAAAATTTCGACACATGTTGTTTAAATGTTCAACATGACACAAAAACTTTCGGATAGTATCGATGCTCTTAGACAGTAGGTATAATTTGAGATTTTTGATGATTTTTTTCAAAGAAGAAGAAGAAGAAGCATTGGGACAAAACAAAAGCCGATAGCGATAGGTTAAATTTGAATAAGAAATTCGATATAATTAGGGGCACTAGTCTATTTCTTGTCTGTTTTGTTTAGTTTATTTCAGTTAAAAAAGTTATTTGTTAATTTAATTTTCCTACTAAAACGCAAAGACTATCTTGATGTTAAAAAACTATAACACCCCCCCTCCCAAAAAAAAAAATTACTTCAAATGAGCTTAGGAGTTCATATTTTCACTATCAAATGAAATGCAAAACTCAATTGCTAAAAGATAAAAAATAGATAAAAGAGAAATATCACTTCGATATTTGTAGTCTGAAATTTTCAGTGAAAATATTATTTGTTACTTGTGTTCAAACTCTTTTTTTGTTCTCAAGCCGGTTGGATGCATACTTTCCAAATGTCTATACCCTTTTCATCATCTTATTCTTCATTTATAAGATGAAAAAACTATTACCACTTATCCCTTTCTTCTATTTCACTTCGAAAACATGCGAAGACGGCATCTTCTTGTTTTATAGTTTCACGAAAACATGTTTTGAGTTTTCATGAAAGTATGAAAAGGCAATTCATCGGATGTCTCTCGACCAGTTTCTTGCTTATAAAATTTTTCCTATGTCGTTGAAAAGGATGACATAAGGTACGATAACCTTTTAAATATTAAACGTGCCTTGCAAAGAAATTAGGAAGTAGTATTATTGTGTGAATTAATAATGTCCTTAATGCTAGTTTTCCCATGCCACAAGGACTGCACTATTCCAAGAATTATAGTCCTTAGTGCTTTTGACTTTGAGCTATGGGAATACTCGCCTGGTGAGGGAGGTGGGACAGACAAACAGAAAACGAGGTGGTACCTATCTCATTGTTAAATTAGGTGCAAGGACATCATGCGATTACTTATAGGGGCGATCTATTTAAATAAGCAAAAACCCATTATAAAGACTTAGCGAAAATACAGTTTGCTTTTAGCGATCCCGTGTTCCGAAATAATATTCACGGGCAAATGGTACTTTTTACTTCGTGATAACACCACAGACTATTATCACACTCGATACAGAACTCGCGATGACTAGGTCCGATTCACGTGAGCCGTCATATGCTTAATAGCAGTTGTCGAGTACTGGTGATTTAAAAGGCTGGTCTTTATTATCGAAGCGAGACTTTGAGGTGTCTTTAAAGAGTTTTCTAAGTGATTTCTTTCACTATATATTTTTCTCCCTCAATCCTATCCTCACGTTGTGACAGTAACAACCTACGGATAAGTTTAAAAGAAAAGAAATTGGACATGGAGATGAGAAAAGAGTAAGGTTGAAAAACAGACAACATGCGTTAAAGGCACAATTGATATTAAACTTAGGAAGAAAACAAGCATTAAATTAGATTTGGTGGGATAGAGATGCATGTTATTCTGCAACTCCAAATGCATCCAAACGGATACCGCAATCTCACTCCCTCATTCCCATGCAAACTCCTTTGACCTTCCCACGTGACACTGACTCTCTCTCCCACCCACTTGTCAAAGTCCCCTACCTCTCTCACACGTGCTGGGACATTCGCACGTGCCAAGCCGGGCATCGAATCTCGGAAAGTAGTTCCACTCGGTTCGATTCGATTTTGAGTAGGACTCGATTGGCTTGCTCAAAATCATATTGAACTAACTAAAAATATTGAATTTTACTTAAATGAACCCACATCGATGAGTCGGTGTGCTGGAAACCTATATTGATAGTTAGAATATATTCTTACTTTGAGTTCAATATTTGATATTAAAATAGAAGAGAAAGTGAAACGTTTGGTCAGTCATAATCGTGCTTTTGAAGATTGAAACGGTCCTTACGAGTGCCTCCATTAACAAAAAGCCTTATAAAAACGGATTAGTTTGATCCTAGATATGGATAAACTAATCCGGATAGGGGAACACGTTGACCCCCGCGACCAAACGGGCGGAGAAGATTTCGGATCTCGAGCTACCGCATTAATGAGTCACGAAATATATTAAGTTACCACGAGCATGTAACGCGAGAGTCTTCGCTTCCGAAAGGAAACCCTTCATTTTCCCAAAGATGGAAATACCTTTTTTTATTTAATTTTTAGTAGGGAAAAAAGAAAATTAACTTTGGAGATGGCCCTCCAATGTTATCCTCTGTACTTTTTTTTTTTACCCTTTCCACTTTATGGAAATTCATAAATTTTCTATTGTATTTGTGTCGTATTGAACCCTTGTGCTTAACATGTAGAGGCTTTGTTTGGAGTTATTATGGGTTTTTGCCTCACTTTTTTCATTTTGGGTAGAGTTATAAAATTGAGTGCCCAAGAATTTGAGGGTTATATAGACTTTGGCATGTATAGTCACTAAGGAACTCGAAATTTATAAAATCAATTTTTTTTATTTTGTAGTTCTCAAAATATCTGACGGAAAGGAAAAAGTACCTTGAGGGAAGACATGATAAGAAGACCCTAAAGCTTGAGAAGGAAAATAAGTTTGTTTGAAGTAGATTTCGCCTTTTACTTTTCGCCTTTTTCCAATCTTGCGGCGCATGTTGTTTGGTTCTTTTTTTCTTTTTAAATCTATGAACTTTCAAATGTTAATATGGACATATAAATATGTTTTTCAACTTGGGATGATGATATTTTGAAATTTGATGGGAAAATATATTTATTTTTGACAATTTGTTAAAAAAAAAAACCAACCCACAGAAAATCAAAATAGTCTTAAATTTCAGATGGGAAAAGTAGTATAGAGTAAGAATGGAATTGACAAATATACACTGATGACCTAAAAGATAGCATTTAATTTTTTTTAATGGGATCATATTCTCTTGCATCACATTAACCAAAGTGTTGAATGATGCATGTTGTGTACTGTCCAGAAATATTAAAAAGTGGGATATCCCAAGATCCTAATTACTTAAAAAAAAATGTATTTTCCCCCCACCATACACCAAGGTTGAAAAAGAGAAAGAGATTAGAGAGAGAGAGATAGAGGGAACAATTTTGACATTCTGGATTCAGTATAATGACTTTAGGGAACATCCATGGACGGAGAGCAAGTGGGAGCTCACGAACCCTAACGCAGCTGCAGCTCTGCTGCTGCTGAGAGAGTGAGAGAGAGAGAGAGAGTAAAAAGAGGAGGGGAAAACAGGACAGTGCTGCAGCAACTTTTTGTTCTTTTGCCAATGGACAAAGAGCAAGAGAGGGGTACTGAAAGAGCCACACATCCCTCGCTATCTAGCCGATTAGACAGATAGACTGGATTTAAGATTTGGGTCTTCTCTCTCGTTCTCTTCGATCTTCCTCCCCATTTCTAATACATTTTACAACCCCCAATTTCTCTTTTCTTTTCTATATGATCTTGTGACCATATCCAGAAACCCAACTGCAGCAGCGCGCACGACGACCCTCTTTGAGCTTTTTTTGATCGTTCGTTCATTCGTTCATTCATATGACTGTAGCATCGGTATCGGATTGGCCTATCCCTGTTCCTCTCTGCGTCTCTCTGTTTCTCTCTCTCTCTCCCTCGCTCTGTCTGCAACACTTGCACATATTCTGATGCTCTTTCCGCTGATTAGACCAGACGCTTACCGGAATTCGTGTCAAGTGTCAACGCCGTTAGATTTTCGAAAATAAAGTTGTTAGGTTGTCCTTGTCAAAGACACAACTCCTCCCTCCCTCCCTCTACAAAGCTCAGGCACCATAAAAGACTTGTTGGCCCCATGTGAGCTTCTGTATGTGCGAGAGAGGAGGAGATCTCTTTCTCTCTCTCTCTCCCCCCCAATCTCTTTCTTCCTTCTGACCAGCATCGCTGCCACAGCGTCTTTCACTAAAGCGTACGTGAACAGCGTCCCCAATAATAATGCCTCATGTCTTGGATTTCTTTAATCTTGCAAAAAAATAAAAAAAAAACGCAGAGGAGAGCGGGTCCCACCCTCCTTGCATTAATAATATTCACAGCTATTGAATGCCCTTTGGCTGGGCCCCTCCCCACCTCACCTCTTTATCGCTGCGACTAATGAGAGGGTGAGCCCCACCGCCACAAACATCCATCTGCAATCTCTCCTCTCTCCTCCTCTTCCTCCTTCTCTGTTCTTTCTTTTGGGTTTTTCTAGGAGTGGAAGTGGAGGAGGTGGTGGTTGAGTGCGGGTGCAGATGCAGAGGGTGCAAGTGCAAAGGGCAGATTTCAATTTGGTTTCCAGATGAATTTGGGGCAAAAGATCTGATGTGATTGTTTAGAGAAGTGGGGCATTTGAGATATTTCTGAGGCGAGGAAGATGGGGCATTTTTTTGGTGTCACCTTTTCTTCTTTCCTTCGTATTTTATTATGTCTCCAGCATATATATAAACACATATTAACATCTCATAGATTAAAAAGCAAAAGAGAGGAAGGAAGAAAAGGTCCCACTAATCCCACCCACCCACCATACATATTTCTCAAAGTACCTCCCTCCCTAATTGAAACTTACATTACCTTTTATCTCTATTACAGATTTAATAACCCTACATCTTTTGGCTTAGGATATGAGGGGAAGGGGAAAGGAAGAGGAAACTAAAATTTTAGAAGGAAGAAGGCAAAAAAGAGATAGAAAACCCATCAGCAAGTGTAATATAACATGAGATTTTCAGTTACCACCACGAACTCTTAAGACCAAAACCCCACTTTCAACAGCAGCAACTCTATCTATAAGCAGGCAGCAAAGTCTCACATCACATTGCAACTTGATGGGTTCTCATCGCTGAAGTAGCTGTACCCCTCCGTGTGGGAGGGCGGCGGTGGGTATGGGTATGAGCCGGCATATGGGTTTGGGTTCGGGTTCGGGTACGGGCTCGGGTATGGCGGTGGCATGTAGTTGACAGCTGGCGGCGGCCGGGCGTACATCATGGGCTGGAACCTCTCATTGCCCATAGCCCTCTGCTGATTCATCACATGAGCTAAGTACTGCTGCTGTTGCTGTTGTTGCTGCTGTTGCTGCTGTTGCTGCTGGTGGTAAGGATTTCCGGGCAGGACTTCCAGCCCGGCGCCTTGGAAGTAGCCATCTGCTCCGCCCACTCCTCTGCTGCCGCCGCCGCCCAGCGAGCCGGCTGGGAGGCCTGGGACAGCCGGGAAATTGCTTGGCATGCTGCCCATATGACCCATTGGAATCTTCATACCACCCATCTGGCCACCACTGCCATTAGCAACATCACCCATGTGGAGGAACCCATTTTCCATTCCGCCACCCTTTTTGCCGCCATTCCCATTGATGTTGCCGCTAGGACCGCCACCACCATTCTTGCTGTTAGGGTTACCGCCATGGTTACCATTTTTGGCATCGCCCCCGTTCTTGCCACCATTTTTACCTCCACCGCCACCTTGGTTTTGATTATTTCCTCCTCCGCCTTTTTTCCCACCGTTCCCATTTTTGCCATCATTGTTCGGAATAGGCGCACCTCCACCACCGCCTCCTTTCTTGCCATTATTACCAGCACTACCTCCAACATTTCCCCCACCCTTTTGAGCATTTAAGAGCTGCTGGGCATGATTCCCATTCATCATCTCCTTCAGCATCATCATGTTGGGCATCTGGCCATTGCCCATCACTGGCTTCGTCTTGTTGGGTGCTTGGTGGTAGGCATCATCATAATCATCAAAATCCTCATCATCCATAAAATCATCATCTTCATCATAATCCCACTCTTCATCACTGAATTCCTCATCCTCAGGCATAATGATTTTTCCTCCTCCTTTCTGGTTCAGGATCGGACCCGGGTCCTTGGAGGGCATCTTGAGGTCCTTGAATTGGGGCAGCTTGAGATCTTGCAACGCTTTCATCTGCTGGAGCTGCTGAAGCTGCTGAAGCTGCTGCTGGTTCAGATGTTGAATCTGCTGGTGGTTCAGATGTGGAAGCTGCTGCTGGTGCGGGAGGTTCTGACCACCCTTAGGCTGGTTGTTTCCACCACCTCCGCCACCGCCCTTTTGGCCCTTGTTTCCACCTTTGCCATTATCAATTTGCAAGTTCTTGAGCTGGTTGTTGAGGTGGTTGTTGTTGTTGGACTTCTGAGCGCCCCAAAGCTCTGCATGTTTGCCTGATTTATTGAGCTTCTTGATGAGTAGAGCTGGGTCTACGTTCCCTGAAACTGTCACTTTGCCCTGTTCTGCATCTATTTTGATGGTGTACACCCCTGTAACACACCAATCCAAAAGAAAAGAAACAAGGGGAAAGATCAACCAAGCAATTTTTTTTAATTGAATGCGATAAGTATACATCAACTGAGATTTTCTAAAATAGCACGGGAAGGAACTACTTTTTGTTTATATATATATAAAATCTAACTAAAATCGAGAGAGAGAGAGAGAGAGAGAGAGAGAGAGGCGGGGGGGGGGGGGGGGGGGGGGCTTGAAAAAAAGGAAGATTAAATAAAGAGGACTGGAACTGAAAAAGGAGTAATACCGTCAATTTTCTGCAAGATTTTCTTCACTTTCTGCTTACAGCCATCACAGTGTATGTTCACTTTTAGAACACAAGTCTGCATGCACAAGCAAACCCAGAGAACAAAAACAGGTGTAAAGAACAATTCCTCTCACTCCAACAAAAGAATAACAGAAGGAAAAAAACGAATGAAACGAAGCTTCCTATGCGGAGTTTCATTCCGAAAAGTCATTACCAAGCCTGGAAAGAGAGATTAGTTCACAGGCCAAAACAGAGCACACACCCAAATTGTAACACATTAAGTCCCAAAATCTTCGACCAAAAGTAAAAAAAAGTCCCAATGACCATCATCTATGACTCTTGAGCTTGAAACAAGGCAAAGTACAGAGGGGAAACTACCAATGAGCTGAGTTAGGAGGGACAAAATGCGTACCTGGATCTTCATGAACTCTTCTTTACTCATTTGAGTTACACTTAAATGGAACAAACCGGGACAGAGTTATTGAAAAGATAAGAAAAGGAGGGAGAGGCGGTCCTAAAACAGATCTGACAAACAGAAGCAGCCGAGAGAGAGAGAGAGAGAGAGAGAGAGAGAGAGAGAGAGCGTAGGTGTTTTAATTGGAAGAGCTCCACAAAAGCGCTTCGTTCCAGAGTAGTAATCCCCAGAAGGAAATGAAGAGGAGAACCTCAAATGGTCCAACGGGTTGTCTCTGAACAGAGTATTGTAATGCAGCAAGAAAGTTCCAGTTTTTCTCTACACAGAGAGAGAGAGAGAGAGAGAGAGAGAGAGAGAGAGGGGTCTAAGGAGATGTGCGGGTGCACATTAAACTCCTCTGGTTCCTCTGCTTCCTCTATTTCAGGGGTGAAAGAGAGAGAGAGAGAGACAGAGGGAGGGAGGGTCTAGAAAGATTGCTAGACTGGCACAGAGAGAGAGAGAGGGAGAGAGGAGAGAGAGAGTTTGTTGCTCTTCAAGGCTTCTCTTGACACACCAATCTTTTTCTTTTGAGACCTCTTTATTTATGGGGTGGGGTGGGGGCGATTCTAATGGTATCCTCCTCCTTCCCCAAGCAGGTAATGTGCACAAACCTCTAACCATGGCCAATGTGGCTAATTAGCTTGGCTTGGAAGTCAGTGTGTTTGTGCGTGTCTTGGGCTTAGCTTCACCATGGAGGCTTTTTGCAGGGGTTCATAAATAAGCCATGGGGGTGGCTGACTGGTGCGAGAGGGTTTTTGCTTCAGGCCAGTGACAACCCACCCTGTATTTCCTCTGTTTTCTCCCCTTTTTTCCCTTTTTTTCAATTCTACTTCCTGTTCCCCCTCCATATTTTTTCTTTTAGAAAAACAAAAACTTTGGCAGTAATTATTATCAGCATATGTCAATGAGCTCTTTCTGACACTTTCAGAATTTCTTCTCCCCAAATTGGGTGAGCACTAAATAATGGGCCTCAAAATGGGACCATATTGAATAATTATTTGAATATTCACTGTTCTTGTCCCTTCTCGCAGTGGGCTGTTTCCCCTTCAATTTACCAAATTCTCCCCCCCTTGAAAAACCAAACTGAATATTAAATAAAACCCCTCATCCCCACTTCTGTTTCTAAAATTCTGGATTTTGAGTTAAGTGAATCTTACTTGACCCGTTTCTCATTCCTCTTTCAGCCAATCTTTGTTCTTGCATCTTAAGGCATTATCCTTTGGCACGGAGACCAGGAGGGTCCAAATTTAAGAAAGAGTTTCATAAGCCTATGCTGCATTTTAGTCAATCTCTTGTCATAAAATAAAGTTGCTAACCCACATCCCGTAATTCTTTTTGTCCAGACGCATCTCATAATGCTATGCTGGTACAGTTTATTAAACTAATTTTTCTGTCAGTAAAAGTACACTGGAAGTTTTATGACTTATCATAATAGTGTAATTGAGTCCTAAAATTTTAAAAAAATGTAATCAAATTTTAAAAATTATCATGAAAGTACAATCAAGTTCTATAATTTTCACAAAGTGCAATTAAGTTTTAAAATTTATAACAAAAATCCAATCAAATTCTAAAACTTTCAAAAATACAATTAACATGACTTTGATTTAACTAATTTGATACGTTTTAGATTTCTTTTTTTAAAATTTTTACAATTTAATTGTATTTTCGTGACGAGTTTTTAATGTTTAATTACACTTTTTAAAAGTTTTAAAACTTCATTATATCATCGCAAAATGTTTTAGAATTTCTAATATACTTATCTATTTTCTTACCACTCAAACTTATAGTTATAGATGTATGCAAACCTGCCTTGCTCCATGGATTTGAGTTTATGATTGTGCTTAATTACAATAAGTAAAGTAGAAGGGTTCTTATCGATGCTACGAATTTTTTACAACTAACAGTTTGCTCTTTCACACTGAAAACTTCTTGTTTAACCTCAATGAGAAAAAAAAGCTGATCATTGTTGAGATTAGGGAACAAAATTATGGAATAAATAATGCAATACTTTGCTGTTGCTCATTCCCATTTTCTCTGAGGTATAGAATAATAATGCACCAGAATTTCTTGGCCAAAGCCTGTAAAGTTCACCTCTAGGTTTTCTTGTTCTAGTAGGGCTTAGAGTGGATGGCTGTTTCTCTGCACTTTTCTCCTACTTCATTAACTTCCCGTCGAGGGAAGAATTAAAAAAAAAAATGTTATTGTTCTCTGCACTGAACAAATTGCAACCGAACATGCTATTCTTCAACAGTCTCCCCGCATATAATGTATGTCGCCTAAACTGAGCATTTCGCTGTCTACATTGATTGCAAAGGGATGAATTAGACTGTCTTGGACAGTAAATTCTCTGGTTTCTTGTATACCTTTCAAGAGGAATATACTCCCTCAATATTAGTATTTTATGGAAACAGTAGCTCCACAGCCCTACAACGAGACGAACTATAGTCCTACTAGTTGCAATACGATAAATAATATTAATACATCATCTCAATTCGATAGCAAAGTATATTCGATTTTTTCCACTAGACAGTTACTCTAAAATTATCGATCTTTGTCTTTGTCCCTTTTAAATAATACCCTTTATTTCGGGGAATAAAGAGCAGATAACGAAATTATTGAAGTAAAATTTACCTAAAGAAAAAAAAGTGCATATTTTATCTACTATTCAATGAAAATTATAGTTTCCACACATTGTGCCAACAGATTAGCTTGAGCAATATTTGAAATTTAGTAAATTTTCGCTGACTAGCCAAGCCGAATGATGAGGCATTGCTCTCAGACTTGATGATTCTCCTAAAAGGAACCCACCTCCTTATGTACTCATGCATTTTCATATGACGGATTGAAATGGTATATTGTAAGTTTGATGTAGGTTCAAGGTAGATACCGTTTTCCTTTTTTTTGTATAAAAAATTCCTTTTTATTGTTTTTTTAATCTTGTGTGATAGTGAATAATGACATTTCATGGATAATTATTATGTCATGGTCTGTGCATTTGAGTAAGGTTAGTTTCATACTCATCCTTATCTCAATGATGAACAGATAACTTCATATCCAAAGTTGAAGATTGTATTTTGGGTTGCCATGATGACTAAGCACCTGGCGTCGATGCTATGATTTGTATTTCTGTGTACTTCGTCCTGGAAGCAGTGGTGGTTGGCCCGTGGCAAGAACATTAACGTGCTACGGCACATTGGCATTTATAACATGAAAACATATCAGGAAAAGGAGCGGAAATCTCGTAAGAGATGGGAAAAACCCAGTGCTTAACACGAGTTTTATGGTGATGAAAGTCTCTCGGCCAATTGGTACCGCCAATTTCGATCTATCGAGGCAGAAAAGATTGATTTACGTTATTACCTTGACCGACATGCGTGCACGCTCTCGATTGAAATTTTTTGAACAAATCCGGTCCGAGGCTACGATTAAACAAGGGGTGATGATTCTCAATGTCTTGGCTACGGACTGTTTCTACCTAATGTCATGTGCCAAGAGGTTCGTAGCTGTGGAGTCTGGACTGTTGCTGAACTTCTGGGGAGTTTCAAGAGCATTCTGGGTAGACGTAGGCTACGTTATGTTAGGTTAAGCAACTACTGATTAAAGACAAACCTTGCTATAATGATGTCCTGTGGCTGTGTTCTTTTCTCCCCATTACTTTATCCACGGCTTGGCATAAAAAGAGGGAGCTTCAAGAAGGGCTTATCTAATTTCTCTCGCTTTTATACGCTTTTCGCTTTTCGCTTGAGCAAATTATTGCTGTCCTCAAAAAGCCTAAACACCCTTGATGAAAAAGTGGATGGTATGTGTTTGTGAGAATTTTCAGCTTTGTACATGAATAGCCGCTAACATTATTGTACTTAGGCAGCCATCTTTGCCCTAGATCGATGTCTCCCTAAACTAAACTCACAATGAATTTCGTCCCCAGGACAAAAAAAAAAAAATAGCAAGTAAAAACTGAAGTGAAGAATGAAAAAGAGATCCCACAAGTATCACAGCCATCAAAAACCTTTGGGATCCATTTAATTCAAGAAAATCTCCTCGGCTCACGGTTTTCGTCGACAAAAGTCCACACAATAGAAGTTCCTCGGTACCAAACTGCAGAAACGATGGGGCTAAAGGATCACACATGTTTGTCTCGTCACTAATTGTGTCTTATCGTGTTGAATTGATTATAGTAAACGTACGGGAATTAGGCTCAAACAAATGGGCAGGCGGAATCTTCCATGTTCAGGGCATGGGTGAGTAGTAGGCGACGGACCCCAAAACACCCAAAAGGAAGGATCGAACCGGCATGGGAGCTGTGGTTAAATCTTGGCAGCTAACGCTTCAACAACAAGAAAAGGGGTTTTCACGCATTTTGGGTTTCCCGTACTGTTAGGCAACAAGTGCACATTTTCGGGTGGAGGGGGTTACCATGAATTGGGATATTGATTTGAACATGCGCTCTTTTGTCTCGTGGCTCTTAAACGGAAACGGAGGATATGCCCCCTTCGTTGCGTTAGCTCGAAGAGCTTTTGCCATCACCACCACCTTTGCTGGGTTCAGGGTTTCACATGAGCACCACATGGAGTTTAGACAGTGATTGATGTGTGTGTGAGAGAGAGAGAGAGAGAGAGAGAGAGAGAATCTGAATGGGACTTCTAACTTGCATATACCCCCACATGGTTCTGCCATCATTTTCTGTAAACCCTTGAGGCATTAAATTCTCAGGCATGGACGCATACATGCATATACACAAAGCTCAGCAAAACCAGTGTCTGCATAACGCAAGCTGCTTGAGAGGGAAAAAAATGTCCCGGAAGTAGCCTGTAACTTGGTCCACCCTTAGGGCTCCTGTTGCTAATTTAATCATTTTTTTCCAAGATAAAGGAGAGAACAACAAACAAGCAATCGACCAAAATCAGCGGTCTTAAAACTTTGCCTATCTAGATTTAACCTGAACTCTATATCCTGACTTTCATTTAACATGGTGAAGCTGCAACTTTTGACTTATTTCTGCTGCCCTTTTTCGTTTTCTGTGTTTTTTCTTTCTTTTTCTTTTTGCAGCTAGGCATTTTCATTTAGTCGAGTCACTGGCAGGGATCTTTCTTCTAAGCACATCGTCACATTGCTTCTCTGGGAAAAAAGAGCCGGAGGAGACGCCATCTTTTGAAGTCTGTGTAGGTCAAGTCATGCAGCTTCAAAAGAGTGACTTGCACAGGCGGTAAAGAATATCAGATCACAGAAGCAAAATATCATTAAAGAATGATGCATAACGTCGCAGCAGAATAGCATTTGACAAGGACCAGGAAATTTTTGACCTGGGCTCTGCAATTTCTCATGTACCCATTTCATACAAACTGAAATCAGATTATAAGGGGGAAGAGATAGAGAGAGCAGCGATTGGTAACTCTGAATACTGGTAGTGATCGGCAACTATGAATACCGGTAAATTCAGCTTGGGGATATGCAGGTATCTCTACCAAAAGACATTACAGAGCCATAAAATATGAAGATCCATCCATTTTTGCGGCACCGGGATTGTACCATGACGATGACATGGAGCTTCATCAACACTATGAGGAGGCATTTCTTAAACATCGAAATAAAGGCTTGTGCGAATATAACTACTATTGCTAGAGGTCAATTTCCTTTGCTACGGGACCAAAATCTGAGTGCCCATCTTCAAATAAAAAGCTAATAGGAATGGAAGAAAAAACCATTGTGGTAGCATATTCCATCCTAGGATGTTCGAAAGCAATTTACTCCCGAGGCCATCCAGAAACTAGATTCTTCAGAGGTCTTAACTGCTTAATTCTGTGCCCCAATATTTCTTTAGGCTTCATCGAGAGTTTAGCAAATTCAGTCCAAGACAGAATATCAACGCCAAAAAAATTCACCGAAACATTTTCCGCAGTATGACTCACCACCCAAGTCATAAAGAAGCTAAAGAAATAACAGAAAATGCGTTGCTTAAGTCCCTTCCAAACAAATACCGGTGGTTTCTCAATTAATCACAAAAATCACTGATAACTATTAGGACAAATACGACTAGTGCTTACAAATTACAATTCTTTTCACACCATACACGCTACACTTGGGTGAGTGGGAAAAGCAGTGTCATTTGTACAAGGACTGCTCTCAGCACCATTATCAAGAAGCTCAGTTCAATATAAAAGTACACAAAAGAGTTGTCGTGAATTAAAGCTAACGTCTGCTCCTTGCTGATGCATCTGTACACATATGTGCAGGTCTTCTTTCCAAGCTCAAGCATTCTCAGACCATGACGATGACCTCTCAACACCGGCAAAGTGAAAAATTCATGTAGAACATATACATTTTAGTTACTACTGGCATTAGGTTGACAACAAATGACAATTACATTAAGAGCCCATGCATTTGAAAATAAGACTCATGGGAAGATCCGAAGAGGAGTCAAAAAATAGGATTTGTACCATACAATCCCAATCAGTAAGAATGGAACTTCTCAGTATTCACAGTTACTTATCTTGATCTCTATCAGTTCCTCTATTGGTTGACGGCATATGGGGCACTTATTTGACCGATGCGTCAATGCTCTGGCGCACTCATTGCACATACACTGCGAAAAAGAATTAACAAATCATAATGTATAAGTAACATCTAGAACAACAAATTAAAGCAAAGTGGAGATTTTCCTATTTTGTAATCTCTAATGAGCTGTTACTCATGGATGTCCACATTCCACATAAGAAGCACAGTACCCTCAAAATTGAAGTAAAGCAAGGACACTGTATATAAGCATAAATTCAACCCTCTGATCATATTACTTGAGTTAAGTCTTTTCCAACTAGGAAATGGAGCACAGCATTGCAACAAAATCACAACATGATTGTAGTTCATGACAGATAGGAGAAAGTAGGCAGAGTTGACAATTTTTACTGAAAAGCATGTATCAAGTGGAAGTGTAAGCATCTTAATAATCATCTAGCAAAGAGCATACTAGATGTGCATTTGAAACAGATTACAAGCATTAATATTGACAGAACGATCTCTTGGTAAAGTCAATACCAGTGAAGAAATACTATGTAGACTCACCAAATGTCGGCAGGGTAAAATGGCAGTATCCTTTGGCTCAGTCATGCAAATTATACATTCCTTCCCCGAATCATTGTCGTTATAACCCTCTGCTGAAGAGCTCCCTAACCCATATAACTCACGTAGCTCGTAACGAACTCCATCCACCCAGAGAAGTTGCTTGATAACTCTTACATGAAAAGGACCACCATTATTTTTCTCCAGAACAGCCTGAGTTGTTTGCGCATGAGAGGAGGTGCTCGGCACTGGATTAACTAAATGGTCATCCACTGAATGAGGCTGTATGCATGTTTCAGCAGATATGACAAGAGGAAACACATCCTCTCCAGGAGATGGTTTTGAGAGATCATCCAATTCAAAGAAGCCTAAGTCAATGCCAGTCCCTGAAGGCTGACGAAATTTTTGACTGAGTCCTTTTTGAAATTGGAATTTCACAGGCCCAAAGGTTTCAGGAAACAGGGGAACCAATCGACAATTGGACTCTTCCTTGCCAAAATATAAGATTGTAATACTGCAAAACAGGGACGCGTAATTAGAAACAGCAGTGTCGACAACATGGATGCACAAAATCTACATTTTTCAAATGCTTCTCTGGAAATGTTCAATTTCTGATCTGCTAAAAGCATGTGTGTAGGTCTAAAGTAAAAGTCTCTCAGAATCAGATGATAATTAAATCTCACTCCTCTTGCAATAGATTTGTACATCATTTAACCAGTTCGAATTTCTCAAGCCCAGTCAAACCCATGGATGTTAGACTCAAATTTCATTAGCTTTTATAACTAAGATTTCATACTCAAGCAAGCACAAGAATGAAGTATTTCAGCTTTGAAAGATTTGAAACTATGACATGTTACATGTCCTTGGCTAGTAAAACCTTCATATGGTCCTTGAGAATGCTGAATGAGGAAGGTAAAAAATTCATAAAAGAAAGTGAAGCTGAAGGACAAAGAGCTCATGCATATTACCACGTCTAGAATATCTATCACTGCACTTACGTCAGAGTGTGTCCAAACGCTGGACTAAACTTTGGAATAATTTAATGTTAAAATGGCCTTTCTATATAACCATTGGACTTGTTAGACTTGCTGGGCTAAGGGCTAATAAGCAGTAAGATGTTCCAGATGCCCATGCAGAAGAATCAGTTGTTGACTGGTTAATTCATGGGTTAATACCAAGAAAAACCCCAAACTAGTACACCAACATAAATTAAACGGAGATTCAATTTGTAACAAATGTACCGATTTGAGGTTTTTGGTGGTCAAAAAATTAATTTGGAATAACTTTGTTATAGGCCTACCGGTTTGAGGTTTTTTGTGGTTAAAAAATTAGTTTGGGTAAATTTGTCACAAGTGTACCAATTTGGGGTTTTTCGTGGTATTAACCCTTAATTTATCATGAGCACCTCCTTATGCAGTAACAAAAGAGTCCCAAGAAAGAATGTAAGTTGTGAAAAATTCTTGTAATATCTTGAAATTCCATTGCTAGCCACCTAAATCTTTGGTGGATAGGAAATTAACATCCAACTTTATCACGTGGACTGTGGACTCCATAGAGTTAGGTATCATGTTGATACCTTTGCTGATTTTTACAACTAGTTCGTAAAATGTACATAACGAATTCCCCTTCCATCTTTATAGATGCACAATAGAGTCAAAACGACAGCACCTTTAAAGATAGAAAAGGCATAATTATAATCATGAAGGCTTCCCAAAATGGGAGAAAAATGATAGTTCTAGCTAGGGCCGAATGGTTCCACATTCAATTGGAACGGGTTCTTCATTTTTTGGAACCTGAAACTTACCTTGTAGATTATACACTCATCATTGAACGGCATGGAATATCGCAAGATTGCACGAAGACATGAACCAAGAAAAACATCAACTTGTTCTGGCTTCTAGGTTCTCGATTCCAGGTTCCTTCAACTAAGAACATGAAACCTACTTGTCGAAACAGGTTCTTTATTTTTTGGAAGTTAGAACCTACCCTAGATATCTTGGAACCGGGAATTTATACGTTTCCATTAGTCTGATTTTTAGGTTCTAAGTTCTACCCAGGAACCATGCTCACCCCGGCAACTGTCTCTGAACTCCAACTTTTTTCAAGACCTTCACTTTCATAAATTGATTCCCTTTTCATTCTTTCTCAAGACATGACGACCAACTCCTCCCCCCAACCCACCCAAAAAAAAAAGAAGGAAAAATTGCAATAACTTTTTTGGAAAAAAAGAACAAAAAAGACCATGATGGATGTAACAATACTTAGTCACCGAAGTCTATTATCAAGTCATACCCACTAATGTAGGCGACTACTAATCACTAGGAACAAAATATCTGCTGACCAAACTATAGTTAACGATGATACATACAATTTCCTGCCTCACTGAAACAGTTGGTCCAGCAAGATATTACCTTTGTTTATACCATGACTGAGGCAACTCACTAATTATTAGAGCACTACCTTTAGAACCAAATCTATCTATAAAAAATAGTAAAGTGAAGCTTAGTCTCAATGGATTTGTTAATTGCCATTTGATGCATAATTTTTTGCCATATCTTTCATGTGGCTCTCCATAATTAGCCAACTAACAGCTGCACGAATTGCTTAACCATGCACATCATCAATGCATTTCACCTTATCAAGCCAACTAGCAGTTACATAAGCTGCTTTAGTCATTGTTTACCAAGGAAAATTAAAAACTAACAAATATATGAAGAACGATAGAAACAATCATACTTTCACAATAAGAAGATCTCTCAAATCAAGTCCATAATCAAGGAGAAAACACTTTGAACACGACGTTACAAGATTCATCAAAACATATAGAAGAAACGGGACAATGTAGTCAATGTTATAGAAGAAATCACCCAAAAATGCTCCTCAATTTAATCTGAAATCAGAATTTTAATAAGAAGTGTATTTTCAAATTTCTAATGCCTGTGCCTGCAACAATGTTATTCTAGTTTCAAGGATGATTAGGTTCAAGGCCACAAAAACAAAGGGAGATTACATTCCTTTTGCTATTCTCCATTTGGTCATCTTTCACAGTTTCTACATCCACCAAGAACAAAACAAGGACAGAGAAATGATGAGCAATTCATCTCATTTGTCTCCCGATATGCCATGTTTCTTCATCTCTCCAATACTAAACAGATTTTTGATCCAGAGCTTCATAAGATCCTCTACAATTTCAAAACACATGATGTGCACACCAGAGCAAACCTCTTCTAGTCTTCTCTGTAAAAAGAGAAAACAACATCTGACCAGGGATGTTTTCTTGCAAGTCATTCTGCGTATACATATGATCAAAATATCAAACACATTCTTTTCATTGAAGTCTCTAAATCCCAGTCAACTTGTATCCCATCCGCATCATGACTCGTAATACCTAAACCAAACAGATTCTATATATTGCCGGATTCTGGTTTCTTTCATTACCATGAATTGGATGTCCACTATCCTCTACCCCACTCGATCATAACATTCACTCAACATCCTAGCTAATTCAATCGCTTTGTCATCATATGACGAGCCAATCACAAGTCCAAACACGTTTGCCTCACGCTTTCTAAGCTATGACGCACAAAACCAAGTAATTCCACAAACATCACGACCAATTTTAACTCGCGAATCACCCAAAACGACCATAACTACCAACTTCCAATTTATCTAGCGAACGGCCACTAAAGGGAAGAAAGGGATCCAGCACCTTCCATCATGTAACGCGTCGAACGAGAAAGACACCAGGTGGCAATTCGGGTCGTGCTCGTCGATCTCGACCCTGATCGTGTCCTTGTGCACATTCACCACGTTCCTCACTTTCTTGGCGTTCTGATGATGTTCCACGTAGGCCGCCGGAGGCGCCACCGCCGCCGCCGTCGCCGTCGCCGTCGCGGGCGGAACCGCGGGCCACCCGCTCGCCTGATTCGCGTAGTAGGGGTGGTGGCCGACCCGACCCACCACGGGGCCCGAGTAGCCGCACGAGCTGTACGAGACTGGGCCGCAGTAGGAGGGCAGCGGAGGAGGGTACGCGGGGTAACCGGGGTGATGGTGGGGCGGAGGGTAAGGAGGGGCGGAGAAGTAGCCATTCGGCGGCGGCGGCGGCGGCGGCGGCGGCGGGAGGGGCGGAGGAGGAGGGTGGTGGGGGTCCGCGGAGTAGTAGTACGGGTGGTGATGAGGCGGTGGGTATGGGTAGCTTCTTCTTCTGGGGTTGCTCCATGAAAGGCCCATCTTGGTAGGGAAGAGAGAGACAGAGAGAGGAGAAATGAAGATGGGGGATGGTGAAAGTATGAGGTTGAAGAAGAAACCGAGGAAAAGGAGGAAGATGGAACGTGGCTGGATCGAGTCGGTAGCGTGGCCAAAGAAATTCGACTTTTCTTTTCCTTTTTATATTCTCGGTCAAAAGATGCGTCGCTTATATTACTAACCCTAACTTAAAATAGTGGAGCGTCCGGCATCATGACATGACGAAGACCAAAAGGAATGGTGGGTTGGATTGCTGGTGGGCAAAGCAAGTCAATTAGGGTAGCGCATGAGAACGCTTCTGTTTCTCATGGTTTGCATTCTTTTGTTAGGAACAAAAAAGAATAAAACCCGTTTAATCTGGCGATATTGTTTTTTTGTTTAATAAAATTGGCCGGAATGGTTTGTGAACAGAAACGAGAAGCAAAAAAAAGTTGCTTTTTGTTCCTGGGAACAAAAATAAGAAGCAATTTCTCTAATTTCTCTTTTACATCTCTTTTGCTCCCTTTCAACTCACGGCCCCTCTTTTTTACCCGATTCACCTTTACGAACCCTAATTTCTCTTTGCTCCCTTCGTCCTCTTGCCTCTCTCCGATCTCATCACCTCCGGTCGCCTCTCTCCGGTCTCGTCGCCGCCGGTTCGTCGTCGCCGGCTCGTGGCCTCCGGGTCCCCGTAGCCTCCGGCCGACTCTCTCCGGTCTCGTGCTCGTAGTCTTCGCCGGCACCGAACCCGCGAGTCCCGGTCCTCGCGCCTCGACCGCCTCGCGACACCCGGGCCATCCGTCGCGCCGCCGCTCTTCCCCGACGCCTCAGATCCGGAGCCACACCACCGGTTTGCTTGCCTCTGCTGAACCGATTGGTCGCCTCTCTCCAATCCGGTCGCTGCCTCTCTTCGGTTCGTTGTCCCCGGTCAAAGTTCTCTTTCGCCTCCAGTTGGGTCGCCTCTCTCTGAGCCGGTTGCCTCCAGTCCCATTGCCTCTGCCTCTCTTCGGTGCCGTCAGCTCCGATTGGGTCGTCTCTGGTCGCTTCGCTTTGTTCGCGTCGCTCTGATTGGGTTGTCTCTGGTCGCTTCGCTCTCCGGTCTCGTGCTCGTAGTCTTCGCCGGCACCAGCAACCTGCGAGTCCCCAGTCCTCGCGCCTCGACCAGCCTCGCGACACCAGTCAGTCACCGTCGCGCGCTGCTCTTCCCTGACGCCTCAGATCCGGAGCCACACCACCGGTTTGCTTGCCTCTGCTGAACCGATTGGTCGCCTCTCTCCAATCCGGTCGCTGCCTCTCTTCGGTTCGTTGTCTCCAGTCAAAGTTCTCTTTCGCCTCCAGTTGGGTCGCATCGCCTCTGGTCGTGTCGCCTCGTCGTCGTCTTGCCTTAAATCAGGTTTGTTGCTTGGCTGAGTTTTTTTTGGGTTCGATTTCTTGTTGGTTTCACGTGGCTGTTTTGGTGCTGAATTCTGGGATTCTAGGGGAATTTGGGTAAGATGCGGTTCTTTGGATGTGGTGAATGCGTGTTCTTGTTGTGGGGCGTGATTGGTCTCCCTTGCGTGGCTCATTGTTGCTGGTGAATGCATGTTCTTGTTGTGGGGCGTGATTGGTCTCCCCTGCGTGGCTCATTGTTGCTGGTAAATGCGTGTTTTTGTTGTGGGGCGTGATTGGTCTCCCCTGCGTGGCTCATTGTTGCCGATGCCTTGTTTGCGTTTGATTGTGTTGGCTGTAGATTTGGCTTGGTTTTCTTGGGGGTTGATTTTTGTATTTTCTCCCGAACCAATTCAATTATTAAATAAAGATGTTAGCAGAGAAAAGGCAAGAGCAACACTTAACAAAATAACTCGAATAATAAAAGTGGCAAAAAGCAACAAGAGAAAAAGAACCCGGCCTCGCCCTGTTCTTGAATGGCCTTTTGGAAGATTTGTTCGCTATCTCCAAATCTCAATTAGTTTGTCAATTGTCTATTCAAAGTTGTGTTTAATCAGTAAAGGAGCAACAGGGGCAACATACCAAAAGTTGGTAAAATTTATAAATCATTTTACCTCTTCATCGGCTCTGGCGCCTGTTACTCTTGATGTATATTTTCCCTAAGGACCTGTAAAAGTATTCAAAGTGCAAAAAGTTGGGAAAATGCTAGGTAGATACAGACACAAGAGGCTATGAAGATATTTATGTTTAGAACAACCTGAAATTCAGCCATCTTGTCTTTAAATTTTTTCTTCATGGTGCTGCATCAATAAAGTTTATCAAATGACATCATTCACTTGATTATAACCAATCTCTGGTGCCATTGGATGATAGATTCAGATGAGTAATAAATATGATAGCTTCAAAATAATGTGTTAAAAAGAAGTAACCCTGATGAAACATTTCAACTTCAGCCACTTAACAGGATAGTCTACTGCATACATATATACATGTTTCTTGGGCCGGCTATTCTATAGAATCACTTCTTACAATGCATGCAAACAGATACAAGCAATGCCATATCAAAAGCAATTATTGCCACGCATGACATCTAGATTCCCTATTCATCATAGCCACCACCTGCATCACCACACGCACAAACCGACACACAATCAGAGAAGATATGTACACACACATACACACACATCTTACTTCGCGGTCAAGTTCTTCAATCTTTGATTTTACAAAGCGAGCAATCTTTGTCTCTCAAAACTAGTGGGAGTATGAATTGAAATGAGATAGTTGTGTATGTGTGTGCGTGTGCATGAGTAGTTGAAGTTGTCAATGCTCTGTTTTAGTGATAGGCTGTGATAAAGGCTCTGTTTTAGCCAAGGAAGCAGCATGTTGCACTCTCTTTTTAATTGTCTTGAACTCATATTATGCTCAACTAGTGAAGGTTACATGGCATCCCAAAAAGAGGCATTCACCGCAAAGTGGACTGAGTCTTTAACCAACTTGTACATCGCTTGTTGGTAGAAGAGGTAAAAAGGAAATCGCACCTCTTCTACTTTCAACAAAGCAGGTGGAATACCATACGGACAGAATTCAATAAACGAGCAGAACTTCAATATACTCAAGTACAGTTGAAGAACAAGGTGAACAAATTGAGAAAGCTGTATGCTAGTTTTAAGAAGCTTCTTTCACAATCCGGATTTGGCTGGGATAATGTGAACAAAAAAGTTGTTGTTGATGATCCAAGTATATGGGAATCTCACATCAAGGTATGCTTTAACATTTGACCATTTTGAGATCACTATAAATGTACATAGAAGATATTTAATTGTATTGCTGATATATATCATCATTGTGAAAATTGCAGGATAATATTGAGTGGGCAAAATTCAAGAAGGATGGGTTTCCTCAATATCCCGACTTGTGTATTGTATTTGGAGATACATACGCTACTGGGGAGTATGCAGCAGGAAATGCCGAAGATTTGGTGATGTCAGATGAACTTGGCATTGGTGGTGATGATGCAGACGATGGACTAGAGGACTTTGGTGAACATCATCTTGATGAGGGAGTTTTTACGTCTGACAAAACTCCTACTCCAGTTCATGACAAACATAGGATGGATAAAACTCCAAATAGTAAGAGGAGAAGGAGGAGTGAATCATTTGGCATTGCTAGCACCTGCAAAGCCTTACAAGAGATGATCAAGAGCAGGGCTAGTCAATCTGTGAGTGGTTCTATCAACTCACATGTCACATCACCACCTACAGACCCATACTTCGTATCTATTGTGATTGATCTCCTACTTGCCATGCCTACGTTGGAGCCGGAACTTTACCACAAAGCAGTGGAACGAGCCTGCGTTAATGCCATGTGGAGGGAGGCTTTTATCAAAACCCCAGCTGACATGAGACTTGGGCTTCTCCACTATCTTTAGTGGATGTTTGGAATTGCATGGAGTTTTAGTAGACTATGGTTTTTATGTTGTTGGTTGTTATTTTGTTGTTGAAGATATTGATGTTGAGACTTTTGCATTTGTGTTGTGGTTTAGATATGATGGATTGTGATGGATTGTGATGGATTGTGTTGAATTTTTATATTTGGTTTACTTTAATTCTATTACGTACGTTATTGGTTTTTATTGTTTTTTATTTTTATTTTTACATATATCTATTTTGATTTTCTTGTATTTGTGTGATGACATATAGGTACTATGGAAGATGAATCAAATAGTGTGTCTAATGAAGAAGTAGCAGCAGTTGAATGGTATATGGATGAGTATGATATTGACCTAACAATAGCATGGTTATCTCTTGTTACTTTTGACAAGTTTTTGCATACAAGAGAGCCTATTAGGGACAGTAAATTATCGGAGCCGAATGGGTAAGGGAAATTGTTTATGGACATTCAGATAGGATATATGAAGCATTCAGGTTAGAGAGACATGTTTTTCTTAACCTATGTGATTTAATGAAGGCAAGAGGCTGGCTGAAAGATACTCGATATGTAAGGGTAGATGAACAAGTTGGGATTTTCTTATCTATGGTTGGTCACCAAAACTCGAATAGAGATTTATGTGAGAGATTTCAACGTTCGGGACAAACAATCAGTAAGTTTTTTACCCTAGTATTAAAAGCATTTCTCGAATTATCAAAAGAGGTTATCAGGCCGCCTTCTTTTGATATTGTTCCAGAGGAGATTCTTCTTGATCCTAACCATGGACGTTACTTTAAGGTATGATATTTATATCAATTTTACATTAGTAAAATATATATAGCTGATAATATTGTCTAACGCTATACTTTCATAAAATACAGGACTGCATTGGTGCTATTGATGGCACCCACATTAATGCATCCATCCTTATATCGAAACAAATCCCATTTAGAGGCAGGAAAGGGACTACCACTCAAAATGTGATGTGTGCTTGTTCATTTGATATGAGATTTACTTTTGTATATGCTGGGTGGGAAGGATCTGCCAATGATTGTCGGGTTCTCTCAGCAGCACTCGAGAGTCCTCGATTGCAATTTCCTCGACCACCACTAGGTATTTGCTTTGTTATATCAACTGATTTTCTTTATGATTGTATAGCTATTGCATATCTTAACAAATTTATGTATATATTCTTGTAGGAAAATACTATGTAGTAGATTCTGGTTATGCAGCACTTCCAGGATTTTTAACTCCATTCAAAGGTGAACGGTATCATTTGAATGATTATAGGGGTAGAATGAGACGTCCTAGATCAGCAAAAGAATTGTTCAACCATAAGCATTATTCATTGAGAAATGTTATCGAGAGGTCATTTGGGGCATTAAAAAATCGCTTCCCCATTTTGAGACACATGCCTCCATTTTCAATTCGAAAGCAAGCATATATTGTAATCGCATGTTGTACTCTCCATAATTATATTCGCGACCAAGACAAGATGGACAGGAACTTTGCCATATATGGAGATCCGGAGTTTCCATGTGGACCTACACAAGACGATGTTGTAGATGATACATCACGTGATGAGACGACAGAGATAAACATGATCAGGAAAAATATTGCAAATATGATGGCAAGGGATCACAATATGCAAGAGATTCCATGATTTTGTATGTCCGACTTTTGCGATGTATTTTTGTTTTTTGGTGAAAACTTTTGCGATGTGTTTGTAAACTATTATGAATACATCTCTGTTAATAGTATTAATGTCATGTAATTCTATCTCCATGAGCACAAATGCCATTGAATGTATCATAAATGTGGACAAACAGAAGAAAAGCAAATTGTAAGCTATTGTATAGTTGACACTTCAAGACCTACAAACCGCCGTCCCAAGCTTGCATCCTATTCAAGAAAGGAAAAAAAGCAAAAGAGGAGAGGAAAAACATCTCCATTCATCAAAATTAACCAAAACCTTATAAGCTTACGTGAAACACGAAAATGAAATAGTTTGTAATTTGGAAGAAGTAAGGTAAAAAGTAGCATTAAGATGGGATGCATCGACGACTCAAAATGCAAGAGACTGAGGTCTTTACTAAATGTTTTAGGAGCATACTATGACCGAGGTCTTTACTAAATGCATAATGACAGCAAAGCCACGCCATGCATGCACCATTCCAATAGTTGGAAATTTCCAACCCCAACCCGACATCCATGTCAAGATTATAAGACTAAAATCCCCAAGCCACGCATGCACTAGAATTGCAATTTTTTTTTTTTTAAAGAGTAAAAACTTAGTCCCAAGGAAATCACTACAAATTCAATATGCCTTGTGCTTTTTTTCGCAATATTTGCTATACCAAACATTAAAATTCGTAAAAAGAAAATATATTAATCAATAATATTTTGATCTTGTCAATTTTATGTAATATCTAATCTATTCCTTTTTCTTATTTATTATTATTTTTTTAAAAATTAAAATTTGGAATAGAAATTTTGTGCAGTTATCAAACAGGTTTCTGTTCTTTTTCTGTTCCAGAAATAGAAATTTTGTGCAGTTATCAAACAGGTTCTTTTCCTCAGAAATTGTTCCCCGGAACAGAAATAGAAAAGAACTATTTCTGAAAAAAAACTCTTCCCCGGAACAGAAGCGTTGTCATGCGCAACCTAGATGGACCTTCACCACCAAGTCTACAATCTGATTAGCGTTTCTAGAGCAAAAGACCGAGGAAATTCTTGCCATCTCGGCCGAAGTCTATTTGCACTCCTCCACAGTAGACCAAATGGGCCATGGGCATTCTTGGCTCATAATATATTGCACGGTTGAGAGGCTATCAGATTCAATGACACCTATGGACTAGAACTCTCTCGACACGGAACACCTTCAAAAGTACAACGTCCATCTATCCTCTTCAAGTTTAGTAAACCTTCCCTAATAGCTAGAGTTTCTACAACAAGGGCTAAACGAGCATGATTTTTTTTTTCTTTTGTGAAACCAATCATGAGAAACCCTTTGGAGTCTCACACACCCCAACCACTAAGCTTGCCCGTGAGATGCTACACCAAGAGCCATCCACGTTTAATTTCCAAACTCCCTTGGTTTGCAGGAACCACTAGTCAAGTATAGTTCCTTCACCCTTGACCTCTTGCTGGGGTTCCAATTCATGTAGTACTTTTGCATGTTGATTGCTTCTTTGACTATATGATTAGGCATTGGTTTGCGATTTTGAAACACCGGGGCCTTTCTTTCCTTCCAAATCAACCAGAGAGTGTCAGCCACGAGGGATGGGTCTCTCAATAAGTAAGTTAGGTTCTCCGGAAGCCACTTTTCAATTCTTGTTATGCTTGCTGGTGAGCTATCGATATTTAGTCGAGAGTCTGACCAAATTTGTTTCGTCCGATCGCATATAATGAGGAGGTATACACGGGATTATGGGGCTTGATGGCACAATAGACAAAGTGGATTAGGTACCATTTTTCCGCAGCAGAGATATTGCTTTTGATGAAAATTCCATACTTGAAAAGAGGAAAGTTGTTATTGAATCTACAACCTATGGGTATCTAGAAGGAGAATGTTGGAAAAGAGGTGGAGTTTCAATTCTTGAAAAACATTTGAAGATGTTCCTATTTAGTTAGAAAGTGACAAGGAGAAACAAGACTCAAATTCTATCAAAGACGAAGTAGAAGAAATTGAACAACCTTAGAGTTTGGTTGCAGGGAGGGCTAAATGACAACGTGAAGCTCCGAGATTGAAGATGAAAGAGGGAATTCCGGGAGTGACAATGAGAGATTCAAGGCACGTTTGGTAGCGAAGGATTTTTAGTCAAAAGAAGGGGATTGACTTTAATGAAGTGTTCTCTCTAGTTGTAAAACATAGTTCTATTTGTGTGTTACTCACATTAGTAGTCCTTTATGAATCTAGAACTTAAGGAACTCGATGTCAAGAACGCTTTTCTGCATGATGAGCTTGAGGAGACAATCTATAAGTCTCAACCCAAGGGATTTGTTGTTGAGGGTAAACAATATTACGTTCACCAATTGTAAGTTCGTATGCCTTTGCGTGTTTAGGTTGCCTCTGAGGCGAATTAGCTTCCTAATCGAGGTTTAGGAGTTGACTTGTTAAGATTTATATCTCACCCTGTTGTTGTTAAATATTTTCAGGTCTGTAGTATGGAGAACCGTCACGTGCGATTTGGGGTCTCGATGAATCAAGACGTGGACATGCCTAGTGTCACTTTTTGTTGGCCTCATCATTAGTGAAGTTTAAGTTAAATCCTACGGGATTTCGAGATGGTTGGTAGGAAGTGATCATAAAAAGGCTTGTAATTATTAAACTTTATAGAGTTAACAGTTTATAAATGAAAGTGCTGTTTCGGGAATGTTGGTTGTGTTTTTACTATCCCTGTTGTTTGTTGTTTGATTGGGTGTTGTTTATATTAAGTGCTTCCGCATGCGTTTAACCGAAAGATAAAAGAATGGGTCGGCGACGCGTTCTGAGAAGTTGCATTTTAATCGACCATTGTGGGATGTTCGCACGCTCAAAGTTCGGGGGTTGACAGTAAATGACGAAATCACATGCTTAGAATTCATCATTTAAAGTTAACTTGGAATTTTCCAAGCTCTCCTAAACTTGCAAGTCCAATATAATTGCGTTGGTTGACAATATTAAAATAATCCTCCATGACTCGACATTAACCTGATTAAACATGCATAGAAGATGACGTTTTGCCTAAGTCTCGTGCACGACCTCACTCATGGAACCATTAGTATTTGGTCTGAGTCTAAACTTTTGTTTTATGTGCCGCGATTTTTCTGCAGTTGGTGTCTAGATTTATAACATGGAACGGAGATAAAAGAGGCCATGTTAGGCCAAAGCAAGTCAAAGTACAAAACCCTCACGCTCCGAATCCAAATTCGATCAAATCTATTTCGAATAATTCCTTGTTGAATGGGTGAAACACTTGTCAACATCAACAGAGACTTAGATATGCTAATTTACAAGCACCTATTAATGAATGGGATAGACTATGCTGCCAAATATTTCAGTTTTCACGATCGTACAATTCAATTGTTGTCCTAAAAAGATCCTAAGATATTATCTAAATTAGATTCCAACTCGACATATATGATATATTTGTTTTGTAACCACTTTAATAGGACAATTTTTTCTATTATTTATATTTAACATATATGATACCACTAACAGTGTGCAAATAATATTGGGTCTAGGTCCGAAGATTTGAACTTAACCAATTTGTAGGGCTTGAAGAGTATTTCATTGGCCTCCACATTATTGGGTCTCCACAGCCATAGCCCTGAATGAGCTAATGAAGTTTCTAAGCATAATGGAATTTGGACTCCACCATTGATAAATTGTATAATAACCTAAATCTAAGATATGGTCATAGCAAAATTATTGCGACCTATCCTCGGATGGACCGCTAAGAATTTGGCTAATGGATTGTTAACTTCAAATCTAGCTCAAACTCTCTCAAGCTTATACTAATTTGCAACTTATGTTTTGAGTTTTTAACATACAAATCACGGCACTAATCAATTTAAGGTGGATCGATTAGATCCCAAGGAACTGGGAGGATTACTTACTTTGAATCAGATAATCTAAAGTCGGAAACTTAATTACACTAATTAGCCAACTAATGCCCTTTTGATACTTATTCTTGTTCAATCAACAAATAAAGTATTCATGCAGCATTCATGAGTCCAAGAAATGTATTCTTAACTAGGCTAAGGAAATAGATTATGAAAAGCGCACAATCGAAATAATGGAAATATGCAAATAACAATATGATAAAGCACAATCTATTTATCAAGGATTTTCACATATTTTAAGAGACAACTACTCAAAAACTAATGATTAAGCTTTATCCTAACTTAAAATATATAAAAAAAAAAAATCTGAAATTTTTTAATATTTTAATTTTAAAAATATTTTAAATAATAATAATTTTTTATTCTTAAAGCCCGGTCAGGATGTGGACTACCGTGGGCCTTCGGGTCAGGCTCTGAATAAAAGCCTAAAGAAAGGGATGGGCTCAACAATTGAAGCGCAATTCGGCCACAATCAGGACAAATTCCAAGCCCACTCAACCAAATTAAACCCAAACTCAACAAACCAAACTAAGCCCATCATTATCAATGCTGAATCACACTCAAACTCTCCACATTAAAACAAGCCCAGATCCCTCAAACCTAAAGCGACCGGGGAATGCTCATGGACTTACTGACAACGATACCCCAGTCCGGTGAGCTCGAATCAAGCCACGAAATCATAACGACGAGGGAAAAAAAGGGGCCGTCGGTGGTGCTCCCTAACCAGCTCAGGGGCGGCGAATGAGGGTGAGCTCGATAGATAGGACAATGTCCGGTTGCCTCGCGCGCCCCCGAGCCAAAATCCTTGGGAACTCGATGCAACGCACTCGAAAGAAGAACAAACAAGATTCGAACTAAGACCTACCATGGCTTCAGCTCGGGAAGAAGGCTAACATCGGTAGGTTGTTGACCGGGTTTCGAGTGTATTTGTCGCCGGAGGACACTTGCTTGATTTCTCACCGCGGACCTTTTTTCCTCTCTTTTCTCTCTCTCTCTTTTTTTTTTTTTCCTTTTGTCCTAAACCTCTCTGAACTCCTCGGTCAACATCCAAAGGCCTCCTTTTATAGGCTATCGACCTGCGAAAGAGTCCAATCAGCAGAGACCCTTCACCCTCCAATGTCTCGCGCGCTGGCCAGTCCTTAGGCTACCCCGGCGGTCCCTTCTCCTCCTCCGTGCTCTGGCGTTGACTTGTGCTTTGCTATGTAATTTAATGGAACTTTTTTTAGAGGCTAAAAATTAATCCATAATTTTCAATGTAACTTAACTTTAAGTTGACAACCAAAATTTTGGTGTCGACCGCCAAAATTAGAGCAATGAAAAAGACCATTGTCATTGGAAGAACAATATGAAAAGAGGGATTGGATAAACCAACAATATGAAAAAGGTTATTACGCAAGAAGAGATGGACAAAAGCTTAACAACTCAATTCTAGATAGATATCCCTACAATCAAGGAAGACTTGGGGTTGTCTCTCTCTCACTCTCACACATCACTCTCACATCTAAACATACAAGAGCAAAGAGTCTTTGTCCGTTCTCTCTTTTTCGTGAAGACCACTCTAACAATCACATTTCTCTCTCTCTCTCCTTCGTGAAGACCACTCACTTAACAATCACATCTTTCTCTCTCTCTCTCTCTCTCTCTCTGGATTAAAGGTAAATTTGTGGTCCAAGAAAGTTATTATGCAAGAAAAGTTGAACCAAAACTCACTCTCTCTCTCTCTCTCTCTAGATTAAAGGTAAATCTGTGGTCCAAGAAAGTTATTATGCAAGAAAAGTTGAACCAAAACTCTCTCTCTCTCTCTCTCTCTCTCTCTCTCTCTGGATTAAAGGTAAATCTGTGGTCCAAGAAAGTTATTATGCAAGAAAAGTTGAACCAAAACTCACTCACTCACTCTCTCTCTCTCTCTCTCTCTGGATTAAAGGTAAATTTGTGGTCCAAGAAAGTTATTATGCAAGAAAAGTTGAACCAAAACTCACTCCCTCTCTCTCTCTCTCTCTCTCTCTCTGGATTAAAGGTAAATTTGTGGTCCAAGAAAGTTATTATGCAAGAAAAGTTGAACCAAAACTCTCTCTCTCTCTCTCTCTCTCTCTCTCTCTGGATTAAAGGTAAATCTGTGGTCCAAGAAAGTTATTATGCAAGAAAAGTTGAACCAAAACTCACACTCTCACTCTCTCTCTCTCTCTCTCTCTCTCTCTCTCTCTCTCTCTCTCTCTCTCTCTGTGGATTAAAGGTAAATCTGTGGTCCAAGAAAGTTATTATGCAAGAAAATTTGAACCAAAACTCACTCTCACTCTCTCTCTCTCTGGATTAAAGGTAAATCTGTGGTCCAAGAAAGTTATTATGCAAGAAAAGTTGAACCAAAACTCACTCAATTCTAGATGAATAATCATATGTTTGAGGAAGACTTGAGGTCGTCAAATATACAAGAGCAAAAAGTCTTTATCCACTCTCCCTTTTTTCGTACATAAATGCATGAAATTAGATCGCTCACTTAACAATTATCTCTCTCTTGCTCCCTCGTTTAGCCAAGTTTTGTTTTCATAAACTCCGATTAAAGAACGGGAGATCTCTCTCTATGTGTGTGTTGAGCTCGAGATTGAAATGATGACAATTCTCTTCTCGGCTCGATATCTCTTCTCTATGCTCGTCCTTCTTAGCATCACTAACTTAGCTACCGCCACCACTCTTCTGCCCCAAGAGGAAGGTGAAAAAAAAAATAAACCCATCGATCTTTTATTGCTTTCATCGTATTGTTCCTTTACCTTTTGGACTCCAACATACACCAAGTTTTTTTTTTTTTTTTTTTTTGGTGCTTGTTTTTCATACATATATTCAACCTCAAGCACACGCGAATCTGGCATTCTTTGTGCTTGTTTTGCATGATACATTGCTATTCCTTTTGACTTATCGGCTCTTTTCTCTTTCAGTGGATGCGTTGAAAGAAATAGCAAGGATGTTAGGGAAATTGGATTGGGATTTCGACACAGATCCATGCGGTGGATGGGTCGACGTCGTGTGCGACAATTCCATCGACACTAACAACATCACCCATGTCATCAGCATGTCTCTTTCTCCCTCAATTTCATGAATTATACCATCGTAGATTCCTCGCTAGACTTTAATATTAATCATGCAATTGCACACAAATCTGTTGTCTTTATAGAGTCGACTGGCTGCCTAACTGAATCTCTTTGCATCATATTAGTATTTCATAAAATAAAATAAAAAATTAGCCGATTTTTTGGTCAAAATGTAACAACAATATGTAATCACTTATCATATTAAAATTACTCATGAAGTAATTATGAGCATAATATTAATTGTTCACGGTATGATTATACAATTTTTTATAAGTTTAATCAATACAATCGCATATTATATGCTTAGCATTTAATTATATAATTTATATTTTTAGTGATTAATGGGAATGTCAAACTCAAAGATCGTGATTAAATATCAAAGTGATGAGAGTTATATTCCCTCTAACTTTAATTGTAAGGGTACTTTCAAAATTTTAATGCTACTCTCTCCTTATTACATATGTTATTCATACTAATGCATGGTAAGGCTGTACTTTGAGTGATGCATGCTTTTCACATTAGCTATAAATTTAATTTGCTTTAAACAAAACCTTCTTTTTTTTAGACAATTTTTGAAGAATTTTTTCATTCAGAATCAATTGAGATTTATGTATACATATCAATAGATGTAATAAAGCCATTTTGTAACATCATTTTGACGCCTAGTTTTTAAGTAAGGCTAGAATAAAGCCTTCGTGTCATTGCGAAAACAGACGACTTCAGGAGCAATCTCTTGCCGGCACCCTTCCGCCTCGATTGTTCAGATTGCCTTTCCTCCAGTACTTGTAAGCACTCTCTTTCTCCATTTCCCCTTTCTCCATTTTCGATCTTCTTCTTCTTCATCCTCTCTCTCTATAAACAGTGATGTCTCCCGCAACTACCTGAACGGCACAATTCCTAAAGAATGGGGCTCTACGAACTTGTTCTGGATGTATGCTCTCTGTCTCTCTGTCTCTCTGTTTCTCTGTTTCTCTCTCTGTCTCACGAGTGTATGTTCTATTGTTTGATTGGGGGAAACGCGATGATGTGGGTGCAGTTTTGTACACGGAAACCGATTGACTGGTCCAATCCCGAAGGAGTTGGGGAACATATCCACACTTCAGGAATTGTGAGTGACCACTCATCCCGACGCTCGCCTTTGGCCTCTTCGCTGTTTTAAAGTTGATTGATGTTTCGAGATTTTAACTTTCATATTCCGCTCAGAACCGTCGCAAGCAATTGGCTTTCTGGACCTCTTCCTCCAGAGCTCGGGAACTTGTCCGGGTTAGATCTATTGTGAGTCTCTTGATGCTAATTTCTGTGTTAGGCATCGAGTTTTTATTCGCTGATGATTTTGTATCTGGCGAGGGAATTTTATCCATTGGAGTGATCTGTTGAGAGATACAGCATTCAGGTTCTATTAACCAATGTGTTGTCATGGGTTTTTCTTGTTTCAGGTGGCTTACGTCAAATAATTTCACGGGGGAGCTGCCTCAAACATTTGTTAACTTGTTCAACTTAACTGACCTGTTAGTTTCCAGTATCCACAAACTCAGCTAATATTTAGCCATTTCTAGTCTTTCTCCTTCATATGAATCATGTTTTTTAATGCACTGTAGGCAACTTGGTGATAATCAGTTCACGGGAAAGATACCCGATTTTATTCAGAACTTGACAAATCTCAAAACACTGTAAGGCTTAATGCTTCTTCCCCTTTTAAGTCGGTCTCTATAGATATACCCCCAAGACAATTCCATCTATGAATCGTATCATCAGGGTTATTCACGGAAGTGGATTGCAAGGGCCGATTCCCTCTGGGATCGTACTTTTGGAGCAATTGAACGACTTGTCAGTATGGAATTTTGGCATTTCGATCTGATCTCTTTATTTAAGATGTTATCAATCAAATAAAGCTCCCTATTTGATTTTGATATGCAGGAGAATAAGTGACCTCGATGGACCCGAGTCTCGTGTTCCACAACTTACCAATACAGATATTGAAACTCTGTGAGATCGATGCTCCTTCACAGATAGTTTACTTTATGCAAAAGAGCCAAATCGTCTTAGCAATGTGACAATATCGGTGTTATTTTCTTATAGGATTCTGAGGAGCTGCAATCTCATGGGAGGGCTACCTGGTTATCTAGCAAATATGACAAATCTAAAAATATTGTGTGTAGAAAGCGGCTTTTCCCTTTGGCTATTTCAAGCAGAATAAATAATTTTACCCTTAAGGAGTGAAATTTCTACTAGTTTTTGGTTGACTATTGGTTGCAGTTAAAGAACCCATTTAAGATGGCTTGAAGGTCCCTTACTGACTTCAATGGTGTTTTGATATTTTCTATTGATATTGCTGAATTGTGAATGATGTGGCAGTTAAACTCTTGGTGATTGTGGCCTCTGCTGTAGAATATACAGTTTCGCACAAAAGTATATGGACTTTTTCTCTCTGTGAGAATTTGTGGAACTATTGTCAACTGTTCTAAAAACTCAAGCTATTAGATGAAAGCGTGGTTTGTTATTTAAATATTCTAACACTCTTTGTTTTCACTTTTCCAGCAAGAATTCTTACCTTGGTTGTGGTTTCCCATTTCGTCTAATTTACTTTTGCTTTGATATGTTATCTTAACTTCTTAAGAGCATTAATGCAAAATGGAGGCTTCTAGTGGTTGATTGTCTGGAAACTTTCCTTCCGGTGGTTTACATTCTCGAATCTCAGCCCTACAATATCTAGCTGGAGTTTTATGCTTGACTGTTGTACACTTGTCAGACATAACATTCATAGTTCAAACGAGAGCATGGCTTCAAATGCATCTCTATACAAGTCAATTCTTCTTGTCCATGTGGTCATCTCTGTAAGATTTAATAAACGCTACTTTTAACAACAGCATTTTGCCATTCTGTCATGGCTTTGTTTGTTTTGCGAAAAACATTTTCCTGATTTTCCAGCGTTTGGTTTGTTTAGGAAAATGAGTTTATGGAAAATGTTTTCCAAGTCAATGAAAGATCTATGTTTAAATTTAGGAAATGATTTCCTCTTTTGAAAAAGTGGGAAAACATTTTCCAAACTATGAGTTGGTATTGGTGCTTGGACCTGCAACTCTTTGCTTGGACACGGGAACCCCAACGCCTGGTTCTTGGTCCTCAGCGTTCAGGACTAGGTCTTCAGCACCCGGGCCTAGTCCATCAAGGCTGGGCTCGAAGCCCTGGTGCCCAAGCCCAATGCCCTAATACCTGACCCCGAGTACATAAAAGCAGTGCTTGGGTCCTTGACACTCAAGCTCTAGTCCCCAGCACTTAGGTTGAGTCCGCGAAGGCCATGTGCAGGTCCTTGGTGCTCAAGTCTGGATCCTTAGTTAATGAAATGTTTGTTCTTATAAAAATATTTTTTTATCCTGTGGCCCGTCGCCATAGCTGACAACCGGCCGAGGAAGAAGTTAAAAGAAAAGGATTAAAAAAATAAATTAAAAAATTCGAATTTTTTGGCAATTTTTTCCTAGAAAATCAAATTAAATTTTCCATACTAAACAACAGAAAATATCTTCCGGGTATTTTCAGGATTTCAGTCAAGCACCGGAATATTTTCATTTTCCTAAAAAAATAACTTCATGGAAAATATTTTCTAAAAACGTTACATTTTCCACGAAACAAATGGAGCTTTAATTTTTTGTTTTTCTGACATTCTTGAATGACCAAATTTCTGTGGTTCTGCTGCGGCTTATCACATACTCTATTCCCTTTCCTGTTTTTTGAAATCCTCATTTTATTCTTTATTTTTTTATTCACTGAAGCTGATATTTCCTTTTCTAATCACCCTAGTATTGAGTCGGCATCCCTTTATTCATAAATAATATATTGTGAAGGAGATGTTTTCAACAAATTATGATTAGCTTTAGTTTCGGTCCTATTAGATTAGTGAAATCTCCCAATCTGAACTATAATATGGTGCATTCCTCGGGACGCACTCAATTTAGTGCCCAAATAGCTTTTCTAGGTCTTCAGCGCCTGGGCCTAGTCCATCGAGGCTGGGCCCGAAGCCCTGGTGCCTAGGCCCAATGCCCCATTACCCGACCCCAAGTACATAAAAGCAGTGCTTGGGTCTTTGACACTCAAGCTCTAGTCCCCAGCACATAGGTTGAGTCCGCAAAGGCCGTGTGCAGGTCCTTGGTGCTCAAGTTCGGATCCTTAGTTAATGAAATGTTTGTTCCTCTTTTGTAAATTTGATTTACAGCAGTTTTGTATACTTATAGCATGTGACCAACTTGAAACTTGGATTTAGGCAATGAATGCCTCTGGAGATGAATGTCTAGTAGAAAGCTTAGGCACTAGAAAGTTGACCTGTATGTCTAAACATCTGAACTGGACTTTGTATGTTCATTGATGTTGTCTGTGTTTGTACAATCGTCTGAAGTATGCTCAAAGAGTGTCCTGAGGGAGTCAGTTAAAAGTATCTTCTCATTATATATTCACATAAACTTGCTTTGCAGAGACCTCAGCTTCAACAAACTGAGTGGCAAAATCCCTAAATCCTACAGCAGCCTGGTAAAAGTAGAATATATGTAAGTACTTCGATGCTGAACTTAGGCTTCTTTTCGTATTTTGTAGAAGAATCTAAAGTCTCAAGTTTTCTAGTGGTCAAGCTACAGGCAACTTTTACCATAAAGTAGTTGAACTATCAATAGAACTTAGACCATGATAACATATTCATTTTTTAACTCTCAAAGTCCTCAGGTCGTGAATGCTTATTACTTCACCATCCAAATTTTGTAATGAATTGAGTTAAGAATTTATGATTATTGTCAAGTAATTATTTTGGTGGGACTTTAGTCATGGAGCAGGTGTAGATCGTTGATATTCTGTTGCTTAAAGAGCAGCCCTTTTGATCATTTCTTCGCATGATTCGCAAGTTTCAAAAAGTTGTTTACGCTGGAAGAGTTAAATGTATCAGTGATACTTTAGTGTTTGACAGTTGTATGTTTCTGTACTCAATGCATGTCTTGTGTACCTATTTTATGATGTATAGGAGATTAAATATAGCAAAAGTCCTTAGGCTCTCTACTTGGTTCTTTCCACAACAATGGCTCTAGAAGTTTGGTGAGTGCAGCTCTTAAGTGCTATTTAGAAGGTCTGTGGAGGACCTTCGTATCTTATCCCTAGTTTTGAGAATGATGAGAAACTGTAGTCCTAAGCTTCTTGGACTGTTTAACATTGGTTTTCATCTTTCTGCCCAACGATTGAAGCTTGACAATGGCACGTCTTCCTTAATTATTTATTTTTATGTCTTAGAAGGACAAAAACATTATCACGAGGAAATAGTTGATAAGCTAATTTGGAGGTACCCTTCACTAGTCCAGCTTTGTGTACTACTGTTATGGTAATCTTTCTCTAGGCACTCCAAGTTTCGCAGGGATCAGGGTTTTCCTCTGTCATTGATTTCCTTAATCTTTCATCTCCAGCTGAAAGCTCTATATTGTTATCATGACTTGAACTGATTTTTTTCTACACCACTAGTAAACAAATGCTAATAATCTGCTAAATAATGCATTTTTGAGGTATAAGTCTTAAAATAATTTTCAGTTAGAGTGTATAAAGTACATGGGGAGCCGACTCATTCAAATAATCTTGTTTAGGTATCTAACTGGAAACCAGTTGACTGGAGAAGTCCCTGATTGGATCCTGGTGAGAGGAAAAAATGTGTAAGCTTCGCTGCCTGAAGAAAATATCTTCTTTAATCATGAATTTGCTTCTAGCTTTATCTGGCTAATCTTGCTCTGTACCAAGCAATTATGCATTCACATCTTGCATCTTTATGGTTAGTAGCCTTTGGAGATAAATGGAAACATCATAAGTACCTTTCTCCTCGTTGGGATCTGTTAATTGGATGCATGTAATTAACAAAAGAGGCTGAACTGTATGATATGCATGAAAGAATATAAAGTGGATTTTCTTGGAAGTGCCTAGTTAGCTCCATTTTCCCCTATGCAAAAAGCCATTCCCAGCTGTAGATCATTTTCTGACCTATTGGAATGATTAAAATTATGTTTGGAAAATTTTTAGCTCCTATTAATCCTCTTTGAAAGTTTGTCTAACGTATCACCTGCAGTATATGATTAGTTGCTTGGGCCATTTCTTGCTGATAACAATGTTTTTATGGGTTTGTGTATTTGAGAAACTCTACAACCAAAATGAGTGTACTTAGGAGAAGTTGATATTATCTTATGGGTGTAGGAATGAAGCTCTTGTGAGGTAGTTTAAACAGATAAATGTGGTCTGGATAATTTCTTATTAGAAGACGTGACGTAGTATTAGGTGGAATCACAGTTCTATTTAAGCCTCTTTGCCTTAGACATCATGACTGTGGTACTGTTACTGAGTAAAAATGTTTTTATACACTATAAATAGTTTTAAAGTCTCCGTTTATTTCAGTTAGTCTTTCTCCTTTTCATATTCTAAGATAAGATATTTCAGTAGGAATAAAATATCAATTTCATCATCTTGTGATGTTTTCGCCTTTCATCTTGCCTTACCTGTCCATATTTTGCAACTTGCCTGCATTTTTGTCCATACTAATCATTTGATGGAATTATTAAAAAACAAAAAAATCATATGATGGAATGACTTTCAGTGTATTCTTCAAATTGATGAGATTTTGGAAATGCTTGACTGTTTCTCTGTGTAGTGATTTATCATACAACAACTTCACTGCTGGAGGCTCAGAATGTCAAGAAGGATCTGTGTATGTCCTACTTCCTTCAGTCAGTCCAGGGCTCCCCTCAAATGTGCACTTATTGAGTAACTTATATCCTGTTTGTGTATAATATTTCCATTTCTCTGCTGAATGTTGATTTTGTCTTTTCTCTACAGCAACTTGTTCGCAAGCTCCGAGGTTGAGAATGCGTATGTTTGCGATTAACTTTTCAACGAGAGACTTGGATTTCCAAGGACCCGCATTTTTATTGTTTATGTACTTAGCACCAAACTTCATTAAGAATGATGATGATTATAACAGTAAAATCTTTGCTGACTTGCTCAGAACTTCATATTCTGCCACAAGTGGACTTGTCTCATGTTTGCAGAGTCAACGTTGTGCAAAAAGTAAGTTAATATGCTGCAGAGTCATTCTTGTATAAAAAGTAAATTGACGTGCTGTATATCCTATGAAATTTTGTGGGACCGCAGCTAACTGTTCTAAAAGTTTAAGCTATTAGATGAAGTATGGACATATTTAATTAGGGAGGCAAATGAGGCTTCAAAAGATTTGAACTCATGAAATCCAGCTCCGATACCATATGAGATTTTATAAGATCACAGCCAACTATTTTAAAAACTTAAACTGTTATATGAATGCGTGATTTTATATTTGAATTATTCTAACATATCCTATCATTATCATCAGATTCTAATATTGCATCTTACTCTCTGTGTAATTTCTCAGCAAATTTATCTCCTTGTCAACTCTCCTCTTGGCTATTGTGTCAATCTTTGATGGTTGATGCATGATTACCCTAACAATTTCAAAAGCTACCTGCATGAAATAATGGGTTGCTCATAAGTCGGGAGTTTCTCCCTCTTTTTCTACATATGCGGTGGCGGGCGGAGCGCTCTAATGAGTGAATGCTAGCTTATTTAGTGTATCTGGAAAGTCCACTCCATATTAACAAATAGAAGAAACTGAATTTTCTCTGTGGCTGCTTCTTTACTCCATCCAGGTCGGTATAACCTCTTCATAAATTGCGGTGGGAGCAAAGCAAAAGTAAGGGGCACCACATACGAAGATGACTCACAGGTGGCTACACCTTCAAGTTTCTTCAGGAGTGATTACTGGGCCTCCAGTAGCACTAGTTACTTCACCAATGACATTATCGCTGCAGTTGGCAATGAAGTTAAAAACACATCCACACTGTCCATGAATAATGCCCAACTTTACATGGAAGCACGACGTTCTACCATCTCTCTAACTTATTACGGTTTTTGTCTGATGGATGGGCCCTACAATGTAACCCTTCATTTTGCGGAGATAATGTTCACAGGCAACAAAAGTTATCAAAGCCTTGGAAGGAGAGCTTTTAATATTTATATACAGGTAAACTCGGAGCATTATGGAGTGCTGGTTCTTATATATAAAGCACATAAAGTGTTCAATATGTTATGGTTGGGAAGTTTATCCAAATATCTCTTACTTGCAAATCATGATTTTTTCACAATTTGTACATTCTATGGAGACTAAAAGTTTTACATTGTTCAGTGTGGAGACACTCAACTTGAATCTGATGAAATATTATTTCAGGGGAAATTGGTGTGGAAAGATTTCAACATTGAGATTGAAGCAGGTGGAGTTGGAAAGGAGGTCATGAGAAATTTTGCTGCCATCGTGACCAAGGGCACTCTGGAGATACGCTTCTATTGGGCTGGGAAAGGAACCACTGTTATACCTCACGGAGGAGTCTATGGTCCTCTTATATCTGCTATCTCCGTCTACCCTGGTACGCAGTGGATGCTTCCGTGTTTCACTTGGTGCTTCTCTGTTGAGAAAGTTACTCTTATTCATGTTGAAAAGAATACCTATATTTTTTCTTGCACCAGAAGTCATCAATAGGCTATTCAGTTACTTGGTTTGGTTGCAAATGCCTACTGTTAGATTCAGGCCATTGGCATATGTCACTATAGATCAAGTCAATTACGCACAATAGCTGACCAGGGTCTATTATTATTCTCTTAGAGTTGAAAATTGGTTATAGGTTGCTTTGTGTTCTTTCTATCTGAGCATGTTTTCTCTATGTATCTTTAATCCTTTCATTTGACTACGAATTGATAGCCTTGTTCACTTTTCTGCTATGGATTACGACCACTGTGCCTGTATAATACAGTACAGCCTTGAGAATGAAGAGTAGAACTTTTTTTGTTTTTGTTTTTGTTTTTGTTTTTTCCTTTGTATTTTGTATTACATGTTCCATAGATGATATCTTCCCGTGCTCATTTATCTGATAGTTTCTGTGGAGTACTCTGGGCGGTTTTATGTCCTCTTAATTCTCAATTATTGTGTTCTCCATCAATTTCTTTGTGTTCAACGCGAAGCTACAGATATTTTTCTGCATTTACGTCTACCCCATTTAACTGAACAGTTTTGGTTAAATATTTGTTTGTTCTTTCTTCATTGCAGGCTTTGATCCCCCAGCCAGCATATCTGCTGGCACAGTGGCTGGGATTCTGGCTGCTATAGTTTTTGTAGTTTTCCTTATCCTGGTTATCCTTTGGTGGAGAGGATGCCTTGGACGTAAAGATAAAATGGCACAAGGTAGTTGCTTACCTGGAATCTCCGCTATTTAGTCCATGTGTATTTGTCAAGAAATATGAGAATGTTATGCACTCTGAATACATTTTCCCCCTTCCGTATTCTGGTGGAGAGGGAGGATAGTCACATTGCTTCATTTATATTTCAGCTAAATCGCACAGTTGTCCTGTCAAACTGTTGGCACATGACACTTCTTCTTCTTCTTCTTCTTACTTTCCTGGTGGGGGAAAGTGTAATGACAATGCATCGTTAATGCTCCATCTAGATTTACAGTTCCCGTAAAACTGTTGATGCATGACATTTGTGCATTCCATAGGGAATTTGATTCGACGCAAAAAGCCAAAGATTATTATTAGGTGATATACAGCTAAAGTGTCATAGAATCATTTGGTTTGCTTAACAAACTAAATTTTTATTTAGAAATCCGAAAAATGAAGGAATAGATAGTTATAGGGAGAGACGGTAGATTGTTTCTCAGATGTGTGTGTGTGTGTACACAAAGTCTACATTTCAAGACACCAAAAATAGCTGCCGGAACTTCACGTGTATGAGAAATTAAAGTTTGCAAGGGGGTTCTCTGTATGATTTTTATTTTCCTTCACTATTAAATACCCTGGGACAATCTCATTTTACTTTTCCAAAAATACATACTGCCAACTGATGCCAGACATTCCTAGAAAATAATTTTCAAGATGCTAAGCTATTCTGTACTGCACTTGCTCAGACCAAAAAGTCACAAAAAGGTTTTTTGGAATATTGAGAAGGAATTGATACGTCTTTGTTAGATAGGGGATTGCATACTTTAACTGTTGACTTTTCCAAATTCATAGAAGTTCCAAAACGTGTTGCAGATTTGAAGGGTCTAGCGTTGCAAATTGGTTTATTTACCTTGCGACAGATTAAAGCTGCCACAAACAATTTTGACGCTGCCAATAAGATAGGAGAAGGTGGTTTTGGTTCTGTATACAAGGTATGCTGGAAAATTGGCTAACCAAATTCCCCCAATTCCCAAGAGAGAAGATATGTAGAAAGCAGCAATCAATGTAACTCAATTTTCACAACATAGATCTGATGCCAAAGTTGAATTGCAGGGTTTTCTGTCAGATGGCACCGCTATAGCAGTGAAGCAGCTTTCATCCAAATCACAACAAGGAAATAATGAGTTCCTGACTGAGATTGGGACGATTTCTGCTCTTCAGCATCCACATCTTGTGAAACTCTATGGATGCTGCATTGAAGGAAATCAACTTTTGCTGGTTTACGAGTACATGGAAAATAACAGTCTTGCTCGCACTTTATTTGGTAATTTGATATCACATTGTGCTTCATTGACTTCAGTTAATGACATGGCAGTAAAGCAGCTTTGATGTCTTCTGATACAATTGAAGGTCCTAAAGAATTTCAGTTAAAGTTGGATTGGTGGACAAGACACAAGATATGCGTGGGTATTGCCAGGGGATTGGCATATCTTCATGAAGAGTCTAGGCTGAAGATTGTGCATAGAGACATTAAGGCTACTAATGTTTTACTGGATAAGGATCTCAACCCTAAAATATCAGATTTTGGTTTAGCAAAGCTTGATGAGGAGGACAAAACACATATTAGCACCAAGATTGCTGGAACTTAGTAAGTTTCTTGCTTTTTGTTCCTGTTAACCTAAGTAGGAGCCAGTGACAACATAAAAGCATGGAATAGAAACATATATTCTGATTTAAGAAAAGTGAGTTGAATGGAGCTTTGTGGTGGATTCACATCATCCCAAAGCATGGTGCTCAACAAATTCGGCTTAACCACAACGCTTTATGACTGTCCCACCACTCTTCACATTAATTAGGAAAAAAATGTAAATTGTGTCATACTCTACCATTAAGTAATGATACTCTGATATTGACTTATGTAATTGTTAATTTGAATATAACTTAGTATTATAGCAAATTCGCCCATGTTTCTATTGTATGCACATGGAGAAACATAGATAAGCATGTTCACATGTTTTAGAAGTTTGCGTTAATGCATGTGAAAAGTCAACTTGTTTGTGAAAGGAACGTGATTAATTAGGGAAAAGATAAAATTGTAAGTTCATTCTAACAACTCTTAACGTTAATTCAACAAAAAGAACTATAAACGTAACTATAGACATTTCCAAAACAAGTCAAATGATGTCCCCATTATCGTGGCTAAAATTCGTAAACTTGTTACAGGGCGAGCTTCACTTTACAAAAACTTTAGGCCTTCCCAAATAAATGTAATATTGGGTACTATATGGAGATTTCCCTCACTCCATTTTTGCTTGTTCTTAGATATTTTTGTAATGCTGGGAAATGCCCTTAAGCTCATGTAGGTCATCTTATAAATGATACTTATATTTCAAACCAAAATTTTTTTTATAAAGAACAACAATGGTCTTTTTTTTTTCCTGAAATATTATCGGTAAAAGATATTAGAATATATTAGGATGCATTTGTTTTTTTCCTCTACTCTTTAGACCATAGCGTCACATTTAGGAATGACTCTTTCTGTTGAATTTTAGGAATATTAAGTATGTGCTATTTAAGGCAGTTACCTTGTTGCAAACACAAGCTCTTTTCTTGTTGTGCAGTGGATATATGGCACCGGAGTACGCAATGCATGGTTACCTCACTGACAAAGCCGACATCTATAGTTTTGGCATTGTTGCCTTAGAAGTTGTTAGTGGCCGGAGCAACACTAGCTCCCAAAAAACTGAGGAATGCTTTATTCTACTCGATTGGGTAATCAACTCTATCATTTCAATTATGATCATATCTGTATTTAAATCCTCACATGCACTTTCAATGGTTGCAAAGGAGTTTCACAGTTAACAGCTATTGAAACTTGCTTAACGAATTGTCATGCTGTTAAGTGCAATTTGTTATTTCAAATTAATCCGATTCTTCTTATCATGTTGGTCTACTCTGAATTTTCATGTAGATTCTTTTTTTTTTTTTTTTTTTTTTTGGAATGAAGAAAATTCTATTCCTTGAAATTTGGGGAAGTTGACCCCATAATTTAGGGTGGATCTCGAAAGTTCAGTTTTAGTCTTTATGTTTTTATGCTTGACATTCATACTCCCTGTAGTTTCATTAGCGCCAAACAAGTCCTTTGACTACATTTGAATTTTGGCAATTACTGTTAAATTAAAAAGTTTTCAAGACAATGTCTTGACCAGAATATCCATATACTTTCAATTGAGGTATAACTTTTTTCACATTCATATAATTGAGTCCTTAAGTTAGATTTTGTTTTGCTTTGAGTAAGCAATCATTAGAGCAAACAATCATTATTAGTCTTCGTTAAATCTGATTGTCGCCTGAGTTGCATAATCAAGAACATTGAAAGACGAGTCTACCGTTTCATGTAATGACACTGACAAATAATTCGTGCTGATAAAACTCGACAATAGCTAGCGATTTTAAAGCAGTGTAGGTGATTTCTTGGCAACCGGTTAACCATTAGTAAGTGATGTTGTAGTCTAGTATCTTTTATTTAAAATTGGTAAAAAAAATCACGTTTGATCTGTATTGACTCATTCGATTCTTTTTATCCATTTATACCCTAAATCTAGCAGGTGCTTATCAACTGCATTTGCCGCGTAATTATCAAGGGAGATAATATACTTCTTCCTGTTTCAGTATTTAGAGCATATTTTGCAACTGATCAATACCTGAAGCTTGAAAGGGAAATACCTTCACTTTACATTTCTGTATCTAGGCACACTTTCTGAAGGAGAGAGGAAATTTGATAGAACTAGTTGATCCGAGGCTTGGTTCTCACTTTGACAAAGAGGAAGCGCTGGCATTGATAAAGGTAGCTCTGATGTGTACTAATGTGACTCCAGCACTAAGGCCGCCAATGTCATCTGTGGTTGGCATGCTTGAAGGCAAGGTTGCTGTTCCAGTGCTGGACTCTGCGGGCGCTATCATGACTGAGGAGAAAATTGAGGCCATGAGGAAGCATTTTAGAGGTGACGAACATCAGGCAGTTGGTGAGAATATCACCAAGAGTATGTCTATTGAAGGGCCATGGACTGGAACCGCTTCGTCTGCATCTGGTAATGATCTATCCAGTACTTCTGGATACTAATTACTGGCACAAGAGAGAGTAAGAAATGGTTTGTTGAGTTCTAAGTAAATTAGTTCTTGAAAGAACTAGGGCTTCATTGGGTAATCCTTGCAGCAGAATTCTTAAATGTTGCTTCGAAGTTTCTCTTTCGCTTGCGTTTGGAACTGAAGGTATAGGTAATATAAACAAAACAACGAGTGTTATGCACTGCAGTAATTGGGTATTGTGAACTAATTAGTGGGGAAAGCCTAAAGACAATGGCTTGTGGTTTGGTGTTTGTATTTGTGCTGTCTCTTTTCATTTTGTTATTCAAAGAGAGACAATGTTGCAACTTTTTCCTTTTCACACAATAATGATGTGGATGGTGGCCACTACAAGGGAGGGAATCTATTACGAAAGCTTTTCATTTGTTTGAATGGCGAGATGTGCGAAGTGGCACCTTCTTGCTCTGGATGTGTTTTGTTCACGAGCTCGATTTGTTATACGTTGCTACTCAAGAATTTCACTTAGCAGATGACAATTTTTTGTCTTTAGTGTGGATGATGGTCGGCCAATTTCATCTTTCCCATCTTTTAGAAAAGATGAAAGAGAAACTTGTATGTCTACCCGCAAAAAATTTATCTGGAGAAACTTCCATTCCATCAATGGTTCTATATTATGTGTCAATGCCCAAATCGACCTTAGGTTAATGTCAAAAGAATCAAACAAGTTGAAACTGAAACCGAAAGCTTAATGGGTTCTTCTGCTCCGCCTGAGATCTGAGAGGTGGGGGCCGAGTGAATATTGACGAAATTGACACTTAACATCCCACAACGAAAATTGAAGTGTCCACATCAAAGGTGGGTGATTCGCTGCTGCTATTGCAACTACAACCCAGCAAAGCAAAACAACAGATCTGTTGCAACTTCGTAAATCCTGATTTCTAAACCGGCAGACCTCCACCGAAATTGTAAACCAAATCCTGTATCCTAAGTAACTAACCGAAAAAGAACAAAAAAGAAGGGGTGCTTTAAGTGGAATCCGACAAGTACTTGTATCTCGGTGGACCATTACTTCTAGTAGTTACTTTTTTACTTTCTTATCGAATTAATAAATAGAATCTGACAGTTCAATGTCATGCCATTCCTTATCTCTCTTTCTCTCTCTCTCAACTCTGCAATAAAAATTTAGTAAAAGTGGTTCGTTTTTATGCAATGCAAGGGACTGAATTTTGGGAAGTAAGTGAAGTCGATATTGAGTTGACATTGACCGTTGGTTAGCTTTTGCAACTTGGGTGGGTCAGAGGATGCAAGTCGGACCTCGTTCAATGAGTGGGCCATTACTATAAGGTAAGATGATTTATTTTTCCATCTATCTATATTTCTTACATCACTTAGGTTTAGGTTTCATTTATGACTATAGATGTATAGTGAAAATTTATTTAGATAGTGATATTTGGAAAGGTTTTTTTTGGTCAATTTTATAACTATCATCATTTTTATAATTGCATGTCACTATGAAAAAAATGAACTTAAATTTTAGTTTAAGATAAAATAGGTGGCAAGCTATAGAGGTAATTTTTCCATGACTCAAGAAAGGGGTAGGCTTTCAAATGAATACTAACGACCAATATCGCTATGGAAAAGCGTTGAATGGTTTAGGCTTTTTTATAGGACATTGGAAGGTTTAGAGATTGGTGTCGCGACCAAATTTTCGATCTAGGGTTTGGCTAATGGATTGCTAAGCCTAAACTTAGTTCGGGCTCTCCCAAGCCCATACCAATTCGCGACTGAGTTTCTTCTCAACATGCAAATGATTTTCAATCAGGAGTCGTTACTACTCTATTTTTGGTGGGTCGATTAGAAACCCAAATAAAGTAACGGGAGATTTACTTTACTCCTACAAACCAAAGATTGTGGGTTCGGGGACTTGATTACGCTAGATTTCTCTAACGCCCTTTCGGTAGCTTTCTCTTTTATTTTGAAAAAATGTTTGGCAGGCAACTTGAATTGATTTTAATTTATCTCCCTAACATGTGAAGTGATCATGCAGATGCGCAAACCACCAATTTAACACTCAGATAAAATAGTGAATAAATTGCAAAACTTAGCTCAAAGCAACGAAAGTATCTGCATTGTTAGATCAGAATTCACATCAACAACACTAGATATGATTTCTAACTAACACGCAATTTTATTTTTTTTCACTTATTTAATGAGAATCATGTAATGCATGCTACTAACCTAACATGAAAAGATATAACATGGCAATATGACCTAAACTATATGACATAAATAAAATATAAGCATGCAGTCTATCCTAAAGAATGAAATCAATTTATTCTAAGGCATTGTTTTTGGTATTTTCCATGAAATTCGTAATTAAGGAAAATGCAAAAAATATCTAGCTAAATTAAGATTCTATCCAACTTATATTAAGAATTGGGTTAGGCCAAATCCTAATTTAAACTAAGATATTATCTTAACTTAGAAGTCTCTAACCTAAGGTGCAATCTATCTAAAAAATCAATCTAAACTTAAAATGAAACATGCAATTTTATTCTAATATGCAATGACGTACAAAGAATGCCCTAATTCTATATGACATATGCATGCTGATTTTTGTGTTTTTTTTTTTTTTTATAAAATTCGAAATTAAAATTGACACATGATTAAACGTGCAATTTAAATTAATGAAAAGAAAATCTAACATCCTAAATTTATGTTTTTGGTGTTTTTATTTAAGAAATTCGAAATAAATAAATTTCCTATTCTAGACATGCAAAATAGCCCAAAACAAGTAATATCCTAACATGCATCTAATCTAACTCAAATATTTTTTATTTTTCTTTTACGGGAGCAAACAAATAAAAGCATCAAGAACAGCACAGCAACAAATCCAACAAAATATCATCCATGTCCATTTAATTTTGGAAATAAATTGATAAATCGTATCTTACGCGTGAGATCGGATTGGCCAATTTTAAACAAAATCACGAATCATATCTCGAGCGTGAGATCGGATTGGTGATTTCTCCGTGCGATTGCGAGTCGTATTTCGAGCATGAAATCGGACTGTCAATCATATGTACGTTGCGAAATTAGGAAGATTTCCCTAATTCATGATAGATCAAGAGATCTCTTGGATATGGCAATATCGATCAAACATTCAAAGAAATATTGCAATATTACGAATTAGGCAGCGACATATATGAAAATTAGATTAATCGAAAGTCTTACCTAATTCACAATGTCACGTGGGTGACGCTTCCAAATTCGGATGGATGATGGTGGCATCGGCGATGGCTTATTGCTCCATGGTCTCGATGAAAACGGGTTAGAACGTCAATGGCGGTGGAACTCACTGGGATGCCGAGGAGCAATGATGGTCGAGGACGAAGAACCAGGCTAGTGCGGAAAATCTGCAGAAAATAATGAAATCACAGGGACAAGGCGCACAACATGACAGGTGCCAATGAAGGGGTGGAGGCGGTGTTGTCCCTGGACGTGTGAGCAAAAACCAGCGGGGAGTGAAAAATTTCCTCTGTACATTGCCGCCTCCCTCTCTCTCTAGCCTTGTCTGTTTTGACTTGTGGCTTTCAAGAATTTTTGCTTCTGTTGCATTTGACCGTGAGTGGATGATTGACTAAATTGTCTAACTACTCTGACGAACAACACCACTGGATCACCAGCTTCAATCTTCGAGGGCACTACAATATTTATTTTTTATGGCTCGCACCCACGATTTCTCTTTGTTTCTTCTCATGTCACTCACGAATCACGCCTGCAACAACCAAGACAACGTGGAGTAATTTTTTTGCCACAGAACAACAGGATCGCGGGACAAAGATCAACGGAACAGCAAGTCGTCACGGTGTCGGGTCAAGGGACAGTGTCGCTCGTTTGCACAGCGACGAGGAGCAGCTCTATTCAGCATTGGGCTCACGTCAAGAACAGGGGTATCTAGTCACGGGAGTACGATGTCGCGGCAGTAAAATATGGCGAGCCTCGACGTCGTGCGGGGATCCGTGGCTCAGTGGATTGGCGACAAGCTCACGACCAAGAGGGCTCTTTCCCTCTTCTCTCTACTCCTCCATTGTGGCTCTCTGTACTGTGGTCGTAGATTCAATTTTTTTGTGGCCGTGTATTCAATATGTGTGGCTCCCTTTTAAACCCTATGCATTTTAATCTATTTGTAGGCCGCGAATTAGGGTTTTTAATCTTTCCAAATCGGTATCCACAAAAATTCTTTTTCCAAATGTAATATTGGTTTTGCCGAACACAATATTCGTTTTTCCAATTGCGCTATCTGAAAAATTTCATCATATCTTGGAAAATTTCAAATTCTTATTTTCACAAGATAATTTCCGATTATATAAAAAAAATGGGCTTGGGCCAATTTGCTCGCTTCGTGGGCTTAGTCCGGCCTGTCAATTTAAAGCTCAGAACCACTAATTCGAACCCATCCGCCACCGGTCCAATAAATGCAAAAAAATGCAAATGCACCTAAATCTATATGCCATGCGATTAACTATTTTTTCAGAGATAAAATTAACCCCTAATTTTTTAATACGAGAAATGACTAAACGGGTCGCCAAAATTTATGTGTGAACAATTGGAAAGGAGTTAATGTCAAGAAATTGACAAAGCATAAAAATGGTTTTTTTTTTCAAAATAAGTGGTGGATCTCATCTATTCACATTGTCTTTTAATCCGTGCTCCTCTCATTAGATGATGGCATGTGCATTTAAGATCAAAATAAAGTTAGAAAATACCAAGATCAGAAACATGTAAATTGAATTGGAAAACAAAGGAATAGAGAATTTAAATACGTGTGGGTCATGGGTTTCCATGATTAGACTTAAGGGAGAACATGAGTCTCAAAATTTAAGATGCGTCATAGTATACATTTCGACTCATATTATTTATATGCTGAAAATCATATTCTATCTACCTAATATGATAATTTTCCCGCATTTGACGTATTCACCGGTTGAATGGAGATCTTCAACCCAGACCGCACTTACTCTCATTGGCGTCCGTATCAACTCTCAGCTGCATTAATGCATGTACTAATACGTTCACAATGCAATGTGTAAAGACTTTCATGGAAACATGATGTAGATGTGAAAGATTGACATTTCTTTTGAACATGATAAAACATTCATGTGGAAAGTTTTCTATCACAAAAAGAAAAGAGGGACATCGAAAATTCAAAGAAGCTCGTTAGCATAAATTCCACGTTCTAGATTATGAACGCAAAAGCAAATTGCCAAATCATGGAGGTCGAGTCCTCAGTGTTTGCAGGAACGAATAATTGTCTCCGAAGACTCCCATAGTCAATGCATGTGTGCGTGTTTCTCATCGTAGAAATTGTCCCCTCGTTGCATGGTTGACTAGGCAGTCCTTGTCGAGTTCAAAAATCACCGTGCCAACAGTAATAAAAAGGTGCAATTAAAAGGTTTTCGACCAAAAAAACAGTAATTAAAAGGTCAAAAATCGAATCACCTTTAGGGAAGCCACGTCATAGTGTAGTCTACTAATAACGTTTCAGGCGGCTAGGCAAGTAAACTGACTAGGTTCTACTTTTGAGGAGTTGATTTTTTTTCATCCAAGTTGAGAATCATAATGACTGAAAGATGTAATATTCTGTACGACATCAAATAAAGAATACACGAGCTTATTTATAGGCTTTATATAATAACTATCTAAAGTAACAAATCAAGACCAATCGAAGGAAATATACAGAACCATATAATAATATATAGAATCATAGAATATTTTAAATATATTTCTAATAGTCCAGTTGACTAATTAGGGCTTGAGAAATCTCTTATCTTTAATTAGAAACTCGAAAGGAGAGGTGATTGAGATTTGACTATTTTCTTATTTGTCTAATTGAGAGATTTACTCCAACCCCGTTAGAAGTATAAAACTATAATAAAGTAATGGCAGATAAAAATGGTTACAAATTGATGACGCCCCGCTTTTGGGTGCTGCTGGTCCTGCACCAGTTTTCATATAAATAAATAAAACTTCTTTTTCAACCAAAAAAAAAAAGTTAACCTAGAATTTTCAAATCTCTGAAACTTGCATGTTGAATATAACTGCGTTGATTGACGGTATTAAAACAACCCTCAATGACTCGACATTAATCTGATTAGACATGTATAGAAGATTATGTTTTGCTTAGGTCTTGTGCATGACGTGGTCTGTGGAACCATCATTATTTGGTCTAAGTCTAAACTTTTGTTTTACATGCCTTGATTTTTCTGCGGTTGGTGTCCACGTTTATAACATGGAACAGAGATAAAAGAGGCCATGTTAGGCCAAAGCAAAGTCAAATTACAAAACCCCTCCTCGCTACGATTCCATGACTCGTCCTGTAATTGGAAAATTTCAGCCTCTTTTGACGATGACTATCTAAACAGTTAAAAGTTTCTTTAAATATTTACGCACATAATTTGGACTTTTTAAAAAAAAAAAATTATAAACACTTGAAACCTTTCATTTGCCTCAATAGTTCTCATATAATCTTTTTATAATTTTTCAAATATTTGAGTTTAAAAATTATTGGACTTCTCTAGAAGCCAAAAACAAAGACAGTCATGTGTGTGTGTGTGTGGACAAGTCATATAATCTTTCTATATATTAATTTTTCTGGTAGTAATTAATTGTTGAAGTATGTGGACAAGTCTATGAGCAGCTCAAGAAAGATGGGAAATTTATTTTTTAAAAAAAATCATAAATATCTTGTATTCTTGTCCATAATTCCTTGGGAGGCTAGTATGATGATGACACTTGTCACAAGCCAATTGATTTAGTGTTTCCTTAATCATCTAGTCTTAACAATTTCTTCTCAAGGATCATATAGAGATAAACTCCAGAGAGAAAAGTTTTGGAATTGTATTTTGCTTGTGAGGTGCTAGAAATGAGGAGGAAGAGGAGATTCCTTTATTTACAAATGCCCCTCGAATTACAACCATATATCTCTCATCGCTCTAATGGTGGAGATTACATCTCCCAATCTACTAACTTTCCACATTTATTATAGGAACACTCTACAATAATACACAACTACAATAATGCTTGCCCCTAGAAACATTCTAGAGAACACTAGAGAGGCTTGCCCGCTTTTATCGAATGATTCACGGTCCTTTGAGCATGGGCAACCTTTGGACCGTGACATTCTTCTCCACCTAATTGAGTGACGCTCTTGTCGCATCTTAGGTTTGGGAGGCATCAATTTACTTCTTGAATCACCAAAGAGCCCCTGCGAGTTCCCAACTGACTTCATTCTCCAGAAGACCATTTTTATGAACAAAGTATTCTTGCTTTAGTGCACGATATCGCTTCCGTATGACTCAATTTGCCATAATGAGGTTGAGATCACGATCATACAAGAGTTTTGCGCCAAGTGGCACATTTGCAGCTCTCATTAGTCTAGGTCTTCCTCATCTACATGAAAAAGCTTAAGCATACTAACATGGAACATTGGATATGCCTTTAGTTTCAGCAGGAGCTATAGCTTGTATGTTACAATCACGACTCGTTGCAATACTTGGAATGACCCTTTGTAACTATGAATGAACCCTTTATGCACATTTTTATATCCAAGAATCAAGTCTAGCTTGGTAAGGACCTAGTCTTCGACTTGGTACTGCACATGTCGTCGCTTCATGTTGGCCCATATCTTCATGTGCTTCGAGGCCTTATGTGGACAACTTCATGCCAAGTCTACACCAAGTTTGCTTGCTCATGTCACTCATTAGCAAACTTGTACCCGGATGGGCTATTCCCTCGAAAGCCAGTTGAAACTGTACTCAGAGTGAGTGGTTGCTGTCCTATCATGATTTCAAAGACTCTAGCTTGTGGACTCACTTTGTTGCAAGTTGAAATAAAAATGGGTTACGTCCATCAGTTTTGCCAAATTTTCTTGCATTGTGCTTACATGATGTCGGAGACACAACTTTGGGAGCACATTCACCCTCTATTTGATCGTTAGTTTGGATATGGAGACTCATGGAGCAGTTTAGATCTAAACCCAGTAGATTGAAGAGTTTGATCCAAAATTTCTAAGTAAATCGAGGATCGTGATCACTCTTGATCGTTTGTAGTACGCTTCAATACTTGACAATGTGCTTTATGAATAGTTGAGCTGCCTCCTCATCTGGACAATCCTTCATAGAAAGCACAAACATCAATCCACCATGAACATAAGAGTCCGTCACCTTTTAGACTTGGGCAAATTCACTATGAAGTCCATAGAGACGCTCTCTGATGGACACTCCGGGACAAAAAGGGGCTCAAAAAATCTCTACCAGGGAATGTTGCTCTAGCTTATCTTATCGTCATACAAGACAAGTCCTCACATAAACCTCCATGTCTTTGAGTAGGCGTGGCCAAAAGTATTGATCTTCCACAAGCACCATCCTACGGTGGATTCTTGAATGACTCGCCCGCTTTGAGTTGCAGTACTTGCATAGCACTTTGAATCATGGCACTTGTGTCGCCCCTTGGTATTAAACAACTCCTCTTCATACCAAAATGTCAAGTCTTGCATTCCCATGCAAGCTCAAGGAAGGACTTGGCGACTAGATCATGGCTTATGTAATGAACCGAACTCCATCTCTAAGGTCACAAGGTACATGAGTTATTTTTGCGACGTCCCAAACTTGTCACTGTCTCGATTTTTTTTATCTTGTTGATATGCACATGCCGAAACGCGAACAAACAAAATCCTCAAACAAACAACAACTGGAAAACTGGGATATATATCACACATAACACACTACTTTCTATTACAACAGTATATTTACAAGTCCATTTCTTTGTAGACCCTCTTTCTTTTTTACATCACATTACAAGTATCCACATAGGCTAGGGGAATTCCTATCTCTTCTAGCATAACTGTAGATCCTAAAACTGATGTGAGACTTCCATGCCTACAAGTTTGAAAAATAAAGGAGTGAGTCGGGGGACTTAGTAAGTAAAATCCATAATTTTCTACTAGGAGGATATCTCATCCTTGAATCTAACAGATACAACACTCGCAATATAATGTTGATGGCAGATTAATAGCAAATCCATTTCTATTCTTAACTATTTGCATGTAATCTCTTTTCAACTTACCAAACAAGCAATTAAGCATCACACAGTAACATACATAATAAGTTCATTAACCATCTCAAACGATTCTTCTTATACTTTCAAGGGCTTTCAGTTTCAAGCTGGGCATCTAGCCTCAGGCTAGGCATCCCATATTTTCAAGGTTTTTTTGGCTCAACTAGGGTATTCGGCCACCAAGTTAGGTATCAAATACTTTCAGGGATTTTCTGACTCAACTAGGGCATCCCGTTCTCATGAACGAGGCAACATAAGGTGTTGTCTGGGTAGAGGCGTGTGCTTGGACCATCCTCATCCTAGCCTGATAATGTCCTCTTCGAGGTGTGCTCATGGAACATCTCCCTCAAGGATTTTCCTTTGCCGTAGCCAAGACACGTTTAAGATAATTTAACTTTCCTTTATGTGACCACATGTCATATGTCACACAAGTTGATTTCTTATATTTCCTCTTAGCTGACGTATACAAGGCCCAAGGGCATGCTTATTCAAGTGTGTGCGAGCCATGATTCTCATTACCACACCACACAACATATCGAGCATGATTCTTGGCTCGTGGCTTGAATCGCATGCCTTGGTCGATCCCCATATCAAATAAGATTTAGAACTGGCACGCTTTAATATCTTACCAAGACTTCGTGGGCTTGGGCAATCCTTGTACCGAACAAGACTTGTAACTGGCACGCTTCAATGCTGATCCAAGACTTTGTGAACTTGGGCGATCCCTACATCTAACGAGACTTGGGAGTGGAATGCTTTAACACTGTACCAAGTCCTTGTGGGTTTGGGTAATCCTTATACCAAATAAGACTTGGAACGGACATGCCTCAATGCCGATTCAAGACTTCATGACTTTGGGCAATCCTTGCACCAGAGACTTAGTATCGGCATACCTCGATGTCGTGCAAGATCTCGAAGCCTTAGGCGATCTGTGCACCAAATGCGACTTGGAACCGACACACCTTACTGGCAATCTAAGACCTCACAACCTTAGGCCATCACAACTTAATGTCAATTCCAAGCTAAGCAAACCTCGTCCTCCTCCCAAGGCCTAAACACATTCAAGCGTGCAAATATGAACAAACCATACAAAAGAACACTACAACATACACATGGCTTACGTAGGTGAGCATATGACTAAACTTGACGTAACCTATTGTCCTGATCAAGAGTTAAAGATTTCACTTACTTGGATGTATTTCAAAAGCTTGAGGGATGGTTTGGTGAGGATGGACACATGTGAAGGCTGAGAGAGAGGAAGAAAGAGGAGGTGTGCGAAGAAGCCTCTGAGGATGAGAATGAATGAGGGGCTCATTCTATTTATAGGACCCATCCTTCTTATTACTTGTCCAAATGACTTAATCACCTTTCTTGGAGTGGTATGACTATAAATTTAAGGTGGCAAGTCTAATTGGTAAGGTGGCATCCCTACTTGGAAAGGTGGCACTTCTAGTAAGATTATGTGGCGCATCTAAATCTTAGGGAAATGATGAGATTCCTTAGTGTCGCTCTCCAATTGATACACTTAAGCCATGAGTAATTTACTTTTTCCCCAATGAAAATCTTGAGCCATCATTACCAAATCTTCAAGTGGACACCAAGCATGAGTCACTAACTTCTTCTTCAATGTAAATCTTTTGACCATCATTACAAAATCTTCATAAGGTCACCTAAGCTAATGACTTACATTCCTCATTTAATGCCCAAGATATGGTAATCATGAAACTTGGATTTTTGGCACATATTTCATGCCTTTACTTTTTCATTAAGCTAAGTGTTCTAGAACCTTCTATTTTGTTTTCCTTGATTGGTCCATTTGTGCTATGACTCATCTACTTAATCTCCAAGACAAATCTTGGGTAATAATTGCCAAATCTTTTCAAGGCCACCTAAAGTGATGAATCACCCTTTTCATTAAATGATCCAAGAGGTTCTAGAATACTTTATTTGTCCATTTCCAAAGAATAAGGCAAAAATGGGAAATAGACACTGAAAGTACAATCGGGACTGGGCTAGGGTTTTTGTATATATCCCTTATTAACCATTCCAACATAGCCGAGGTTCATGACAAAGCCACCTCGTTGTGGTCGTCATAGGCAAAAATGCCTACTTCGAGTAAGTCGGTGGCCCAAGAAGTGGGCTCAATGGCCAACCCTTGAGTCGGCACTAGCTAAGCAGACTGGCTCCCAGACCGGCCCTAGACTTGGTCTAGGCCGACTCTTTATTGTTATGTGGTTGTGCGGGATTGATCAATTCGTGACCGACACACGATCGTAGTGGATTGAATCATGGTCGTTCACGGTTGGTACATGACCAAACGAAATCACCCACGGTAAGAACATGACCACTTGGGATCGAATCATGATCGCCTATCGATCTGTGGTGATACATGACCATCCCTCAATTAACCCTTATGGTTGGACAGTCGTCCATTGACTGAATAGCTTGGGTCCACTCTCGTGGTCATTAGATTGGTCCGCGACCAATCCCTTGATCAATCCATGGTCAATTTTTTTAATTAGAACATGGTTAATCCTTTGGTTATCCTTTCGATCAAGTCAATAGGTCCATGACCGATTCTTGAAACGATCCATGACCGATCCTTACTAGTGGCACACCGGACTCATAACCATTTCTCATAAAGTCGAAAGTCACGAATGTTACAACTCTCCCCCCCTAAAAAAAAATATCGTCCTCGAAATTTCAAAATATACCTAATTCTTAGAATAGGTACGAGTACTTGCACTTCATGGTATCTACATTTTCCCACATTGCTTCCTCTGTTCCATGGCATCGCCATAGGACCTTTACTAAGGAAATGACCTTATTTCTATCACTTGCTCTCTTTTATCCACGATCCGCACCGGCTCCTCAATATATGTCTATTGTCTACTTCTATCTCATCAAAATTCAGCACATGTGCCAGATTGGGCTCATATTTTCTTAACATGGATATATGAAACACATCATGTGTCTAAGCAAGCCTCAGTGCCAACACCAACCAATAAGATAGATTCCCAATCATTTCCAAGATTTCAAATAGAATGTACCTAGTGCTTAGTTTTCCCTTTTCTTTAAAGCGAGCCACACCCTTCAGGGGTGATACCTTGAGAAAAACATAATCACCTACTTGAAACTCTAGAGGTTTTTGTCGTTTATCTATATAACTTTTGTAGTTTTTCTAGGCAATTCTAGGCCTATCTCTACTTACCAGTAAGGCATCTATCGTAAGTAAGGCTAGCTTTGGATTAGTGACCTTCCTTTCCCCAACCTCATTTCAACATATTGGAATTTTGCAAACTCGATCATATAGTGCCTCAAATGGAGCCATGCTAATATTTTGCTGATAACTGTTATTATAGGCGAATTCAACAAGATGTAGGCGCTTGTCTCGACTTCCATTGAAGTCAATAACATAAGCTTCTAACATATCCTCCAACATCTAGATGATCCTCTCTGTTTGACCATCTATCTACTACAGCGCCTAAATTTTCAAAGCACTCATGGCTTGATCACAATTTCGATGCGTACTCTGATTATTATTCTTTTTATTATATTGTCAAAATCGTACATAGCCGACATGACTAGATCTATTGTTTCATCTCTTTCACTTATAACAATACTACACTATCTACTTTCACAGTAAATAGTACTTCATCCTGCGATGACGGTCTTGGAGTTTTCTGCTTTCTCCTGAGTGATCACATATACACTTCTTTAGGCCAGAGGATGCTTGGAATCGTCTTGTTGTGGGACTCCACCTTGTGGCGTCATTTGTGGTTGCTATAGTGGCATCATTGGCCAATAGCCAAAACAAGTTTTTGTTCAACTAGAGCACGGAGCATTGCCATGTTGTTTTCGACATATGTTTCCTTGAGCGAAGGTTGGCCTATTATTCTTGTTATTAGGAGCAAATGAATGTTCTCCTTCCTGCATCGATCTTTCGCCATGACGTTGGTTAACAGGAGAGGCTGGAGGACAAGACCTTTCTCGATAAATCGCTGTAATGGTTCGCTCTAGCAAATCTTTTTCTATTAGCTGAGTTCGTTCATATAGGTCGTTGTAGTTTTGGAGGTTTAGTGGCATTAGTTGACTTCGAATGTCTGGCTTCAAGCCATCTCGAAGTCTTTTTACTCTATCTACCGGATTTTCAATCAGCCTGGGGGTGAGCCTCGATAACTTAGCAAATTTTGCCTCATACTAATCCATAGTCATATTCCTTTGTTGGAATTGTAGGAATTCTGTCATCTTCTCATCATAAGTACATTCGAAAAGGTACTTCCCATTGAAAGCCTCAACAAAGGCCTTCCAAGTTACAATAGTATCCACATGAAATACTATTCTTTTTGTCGCCTTTCACCAGTGACTAGCGTTACCCTGTAGCTAGTATACTGCTAACGTCATTTTGTCCTCATCGGTGCACCTCAGAAGTGCGAAGATTTTCTCTAACTTGTCAATCCATGTTTCAGCTTATTCGGGACTCCAATCTCGGCAAATCTTAGGGGTTGCAGCTTCAGAAATTGCTCAACCAATCCCTGCATGGAACGTTCATTATTACCGTTCCCATTTTCAACCATAAAGGCATTCCCAGAAGCAGAGGCTACTTGATGTTGTGTGTGCTGCTCCATTAGGCTTTCAATGGTCGTAAGAGATTGCAGAATTTCATCTAGTCAAGAGTCCTCTTTCGACTTTTCTCTGGAACTTGGCTAGCCTTAAGTCAACTTTCCTCTCGTGGCCACCTGGTCTTGAGCACTCATGTTACAACTACAGAAATTCTAGGAGGCTTTCTACAACAAAATAAAGGGTTAGTGATCAAAATCTACTATCGTAAAACCAATCATGCAACAATCACATGCATGGAGTGTTCTTTTAGCTAACTATCCCATGACTCTCAGCTTACCTTATCAATCCAAGTAATAACCCTACTCTTATATCAAAAATTGTAATGACCCTAACTCCATCTCTAGGGTCACGAGCGGCGGGGGTTATTTCGTGATGTCTAGGCTCATCGTCGTCTCGGTTCTTTTTATTTTGTTGATAGGCACATAAAGAACAAACAGACTTCCCAGACAAACAACAATAGAACTACTGGGATATGCATCACACATAACACTCTACTTTATATTATAACAGTACATTTATAAGCCCATTTTTCTGCGGGCCCTCTTTCCTTTTTACATCACACTACAAGTGAGACTTTCATGCCTATAAGTTCAAAAAAATAAGGGAGTGAGTTGAGGGACTCTGTAAATAAAACCTCTAATTCTCTACTAGAGTACATCTCATCCTCGAATCTAGCAGGTACAACACTCGTAATACAATGTCGATGGCAGATCAATAGCAAACCCATTACTATTTATCGACTATCTGCATGCAATCCACTTTCAACTTACTAAACAAGCTATTTCATCAAACAAGCTTATCAAACATTACATAGTAACATGCACAATATGTTCATTAACTGTCTCAAAAGATTCTTCCCCTACTTTCAAGGGCTTCCAGCTTCAAGTTGGGCATCCAGCCTCAGGCCAAGCATCCTATATTTTTAGGGACTTCCTGACTTAATCAGGGCATCAAGGCATTATGCCAGTCATGCCATACTTTCAAGGGTTTCCTCAAGGCATTCAACGATTAAGCTAGGCATCCCATACTTTCAAGGGCATATTTTTGGGGGCTTCTTGGCTCAACCAAGGCATCCAGTCATCAAGCCAAACATCCTATACTTTTAGGGACTTCCCATACTTTTAGAGGCTTCTTGGCTCAACCAGAGTATCCCGATCTCATGAATGAGATAAGTAACGAGTCGTTTAGAATAGAGGCATGTGCTTAGACCAACCCTTATCCCAACCGATATTGTCTTCTTCGAGGTGTGCTCGTGGAACATCCCCTTCAAGGATTTCCCCTTGGCTTAGTCAAGACGTGTTTGCTATTATTTTAACTTTCCTCTATGTGACCACACATCATATATCACACAAGCCGATTTCTTATCTTTCCTCTTAATTAATGTATACAAGGTCTGAGGGCATGCTTATTCAAGTGCGTGTGCCATGGCCCTCATTACCACACTATACAAGATGTCGGGCATGATTCTTGGCTCATGGCTTGAATCACACGCCTAAGCCGATCCTCGTACCCAATAAGACTTGGAATTAGCATGCTTTAATGTCTTACCAAAACCTCGTAGGTTTGGGTGATCTCTATACCGAACAAGACTTGGAATCGACACGTCTCAATGCTAATCCAAGAATCCGCGGCCTTGGTTGATCTTGCATTGGATGAGACTTAGGATCGGCACCCTTCAATGCCATACCAAGACCTCACGGGCTTGAGTGATCCCCGTACCGAACGAGACTTGGAACCGGCACGCCTCAATGTCGATTCAAGACCTCGTGGCCTTGGGCGATCCTCGCACCTAATGAGACTTGGAATCGACACGACTTGATGCTGATCCAAGACCTCACGGTCTTAGGCCATTGCAACTTAATGTCAATTCTAAGCTGAGTGAACCTCAACCTTGTCCCGATGTGTAAACGTATTCAAACGTGTAAATATAAACAAACCACACAAAAGAATTTTACAATATACACATGGCTTACATGAGTGAGCACACGATTAAACTGGATGACGTAGCCTATTGCCCTAGCCAAGAATTAGAGATTCCACTTACTTGGATGGACCTCAAAAGCTTGAGGAACGGTTTGCTGAGGGTGTGAGGGTGGACGCATGTGAAGGTCAAGAGAGAGGAAGAAAGGGGAGGCGTGCAAAGAAGGCTCCAAAGGTAAGAATGAATGAGGGGCTCATCTTATTTATAGGCACCATCCTTATCATTATTTGTCCAAATGACCCAATCACCTTTCTTGGAGTGGCAACAGCTATAAATTGTGGTAGCAAGTGTAATTGGTGAGGTGGCATACCTAGTTGGAAAGGTGGCACATCTAGTAAGATTATATGACGCACCTAAATCCTAGGGAAATGACAAGAGTCCTTGGTGTCGCTCTCCAATTGGTATACTTAAGCCATGAGTCTTTTGCCTCTTCTTGAAGGAAAATCTTGAGCCATTATTATCAAATCTTCAAGTGGATGCCTAAGCATGAGTCACAAACTTCTTCAAAGAAAATCTTTCGACCATCGTAACATAATCTTCATAAGGCCACTTAAGCTAATGACTCTCGTTGCTCATTTAATGCCCAAGATATGGTAATCATGAAACTTGGATTTTTGGTACATGTTTCATGCTTTTACTTGTTCATTAAGTTAAGCATTCTAGAACTTTCTATTTTGTCTCTCTTGATTGGTCTATTTGTGCTATGACTCATCAACTCAATTGTCAAGGCAAATCTTGGGTAATAATTACCGAATCTTCTCAAGGCCACCTAAAGTAATGAATCGCTCATTTCATTAAATGATCCAAGGGGTTTTAGAATATTTCATCTTGTCAATTTCCAAAGATTAAGGCAAATATGAGAAATAAACGATTGGAAGTGCAATCAGGATCAAGTAAAGGCTTTTTTTATACATCTTCTATCGATCATTTCAAGACACCTGAGGTCCGTGGCAAAGCCACTTTTAGTGTGGTCATCGTAGGCAAAAATTCCTATTTCGACTAAGTCGACGGCTTAGGATGTGGGCTTAATGGCCGGTCCTTGGGTCAGCATTGGCCAAGCAAATCGGCTCTTGGACTGGCCCTAGGCTTGGTCCCAAATGACTCTCAATTATCATGTGCTTGTGCGGGATTTGTCAATCCGTGATGGACACACGATCGCATCAGGTTGACTCATGGTCATCTACAATTGGTACATGACCGAGCGAAATCACTCACGACCAGAACATGATCACTCGGGATCAATTCATGATCACCTATCGATCTATGGTGATACGTGACCATCCCTTGATCAATCCTTATAGTCAGACAGTCGTCCATTAGTCAAACGGCTTGGGTCTACTTGCATGATCATTAGATTGGTCCGTGACCGATCCCTTGATCAATTCATGGCTGATTCTTTGATCGGAACATGGTTAATCCCTCGATTACCCTTCCGATAAGGCCAATTAGTTCATGGTCAATTCTTGGTCCGATCCATGACTGATCCTTACCACTTGCATATCGGACTCATAGCCATTTCTTATAGGGATAAAAATCGCGGATGTTACAGTTTAATCCTCCTTGATCCGCTCAGTCCATGGGCACTTGGGCTGACTCATTGTTGCTAGCTCCATCTTTTGACTAAGTGCATCGATCATGAAGTTTTCCTTTTGAAACATGTACTTCGAGGCATAGTTGAACTCTGTCGAGAAATCTTACCATCAAGTTTGCTTTAGACTTAGCTTCTTTTGAATTTAGAATTAGCTTGTGGCCATGTCATCTATCCCTACGACAAACTGCAATCTCAAGAGATAGTGCCTCCACGTACGAAGACAATGCACCACCATGGTCATCTCCTTTTCATGGACCATGTATCTAATTGAGCTTCTTTGACTCGAATGTCGTTGAGTGTTCCTTCTACATTTATACACCATCAATAGCATACTTAAAAGTGTTAGCTTCTACCTCATCTGGCTTTGAGTGATTAGATGGCACGAGCACAGGCTCCTCCGTCATTGCCCTCTTCAGTTGACTGAACATCTTTTAGCATCGATTTGTCCACTCCCACGACTTTTCCTTCTTTAGTATGTTCGTGAGTGGCATGATGATGCTCAAATAGTTCCGGATGAACCGCCTATAGGAATTGGTGAGGCAAGGAATGATCGTAACTTCGTTACTTTGGTTGATAACTCCCACTTCGTAATGGCCTGTCTCTTGGTTGAATCCATTTGTACTGCTCTAACTCCAACGATGTGCCCAGGGAATGGTACTATAGGATTCTTAACTTGTAAACTCTGAGATAATGATCACAGAATCTAATGTAATGATAAAACATGAGTGGAAAAACAAGACATAGAGTATTGCTTTTATAGTTATGAAATATTATTCTCTGTGCTTAGTCATTGACCAAGCCCCCATTTGTGATCCTGATAAAGACCTCTTAGATTGGTAAGGTCATATTACTTGCGAGAATACTTGTACCTTAGTCGGCATGATGATAGTGAGGTTAAATGATTTAGATATATTCCCGCATCAATGGTCGGAATAGATAGCCTTCAAGTGAAAACACTTAAGAACTAAAAGCGATTCTTTCAGGTGGAAATTCAGTGATGTAGACTTGACAAAATCATTAATGCATGAAACCCCATTTGAGTTGGCATGTGTAGTCATATGCGTCTTGTTTTATCGATGAAGCGTGTATATATATATATATATATATATATATATATATATATATGTTTGGTTGGATCATGTCTGATAGGAGACAAGTTCCTCAAAGTTAGAGAGTGTACATCTTTTCCCAAACTTAAAAAGTTAGTACTTGCAATCATCAAAGTATTTTAGCTAGTCCATTTTTTAGTACTTGTGATTATCCAAGTATTCTATTTTTTTGAATGCTTGTGATCATCCAAGTATTCTCTTTGTTCCACTAACACTCAACCCAACTAAGTTGTCCCACTTTTCTAATCCCCGAATTATTTGAATTAAACTCTAGGTATTCCCTTAAGAAGTTTTCTCGCCCTATCATGCGTCCAAAGAAATGTTCGGATACTAAATGGGCTACTTTTCTTGCCCCGTCATGCATTCGAAGAAAGGTTCGGGTACTAGACAAGTTACCTCTCATACCACCCTATCATGTGTTTGATGAAATGTTCGAGTACTAAAAAGATGATTATTCTCACCTTGTCATGTGTCCTAAGAAAGCTTTGTGTAGTAAACATGCTTCTTTTCTTACCTTGTCATGCATTTGAAGAAAGGTTTGGGTATCAAACAGGCAATCTACCCCAGTAATCATTATGCACCGTCATCCTTTTGAGTTAAACTTTGGATACTAAATAGGGGATCTATACTTCAAATGCACTTCACCGCTCCAACAAGGTAGGTAAACTCATGTATGTTTGCATCTTACTTTATCGCATATGAAAATGGGATTTGTGATTGCAACAAAAGCATCATTCATTGGATTTGCATGGTTGAAATTTATGTATCAATTGGTCTTTAAACGCAACTTCTTCGAGCTCACCTTCAAAGAGGAGTAGTTGTTAATACATAAATTTTGGCTAATCATTTAGGAATTATTTGGATTGAAAACTAGGAATCAACTTCGACCCCAATCAAAAATAATATTAAATTCATAATAGTAGGAGCAAATTTCAATTAATTACATTTAATTGGAACTGATGTAGATGGTTTTGAGATTGAATTAAATAGACCAAGCCCATGGAGAAATGAAGAATTTGGCTCCCATGCAAGGAATGGTGGCTGAATTCCATAAGGGGGAAGGCATCAATTGGCCTTATTTGAGCTTAATTCAACCCATTAAAAAGTCTAATTAGGGAATGATCTCAGGTTATTAAAGCCCACTAAGTTATAAAGCCAAAATTATGCCCACAAGAGTGAATCAAACCAAGGTCAAATCGATATAAATACACTTAAGCCTCACAGATTAGGGGTTGACGATCATAATTCCAAACGCACAAGGGAGAAACACGTGAGAAAGAGGGAGAGTGAGAGTGAGAAAGTGAGTGTTCGATCAAGAACTCCTCTCTCGGTCGTGCCACCTCATCAATGACGCGGCCCCAGCCTAGCGTGGTTCCCTTTGACAATGACGAGATGAGGAGCCCTTCCATCGTGACACCTGCCACTTCAACGTTCGCCACTCCCTACACAACTGGACTGATCTGTACCGAATCGATGAGCTGCTTCCCTCGTTGAGCCGAGATGTTTTCAGTCACCTTGCACGGCCCACAAAGCTTCTTTTGGATCTGTCGGGCCTGCACCTATACCGACAAGGGCCTGTAACTGCACTGAGCCTTATGATGCCCTGTTCGGACCTTCGCTGTTGCTCCTTGCCGATTGACCTTGACGCCCCTACTGACTCACCAGCAGCGGGCTACTGTGCCACCCGTCGCGAGTCCAGCCGTGCTGGGCCATCCGCCACTGCAATCAACGAGCCGTTGGCCATTCATTGCCCCTAAACCAAATCAGTAGCTCTATTCTCCTCTATTTTTGCAGGTTTTCCTGCCCAAATTCCTAACCGAATCGCGATCCACGAACTTCATATGCTAGTTATTCGGGCATCGTGGGCTAAGCCGAGGCCCCCATTGTGGCAGTCGTGCCGCAACATCACCCACGGTGTTGCTGCCTCGCGCTATATCTGCCGATCACTGCCTTGTCATCACGCAACCGAGCCTCGCAAGCTGCATTCTTGCCGTGAGCCCCACCGTCGAGTACTTTAAGCACTGTCGATTGGCACCCTCACCATCAGTGGAGCACCGCTGTAAGCAGCCGGTCACCACCTCCATCTGCCGTCCGTTGTTGATACAAATTTAGAAACAAGCAGCAAAATTAAGTAAAATCTCATATGAATTTGATTTAGATATTTAACTGCCTAATTTGCATTATCAATATCTAACGTGATTCCTTTGAGTGATTAGGCATTTTTAATTAGGATTTATTTCCTAATCTGTAATGCGACTTAATCTTTTAATTCTATCTATAAGCGCTTAGACGAAGTTATTGGGCTACGCCATCTAGATTGATTTGATATCTTGACCTTTAAGTCCTAAGATTAGGATATTTATTTAATTTTTCGAAAATATCTAGTTGATTGTATAATGTTTCCATATTTGAATGATGTGGATATCTTACAGTGGTGGATAATATTTTGGGTGGTCATATGATTATATTGTTTTGATTTATTTCTTTATTATAAAACTACCAACAAAATTGCATGTTAAAATCAATAGGATTTCTAGATAACATCGCATAGTTTAAATTGATTGCATATTACATAGGTTAGAATTGATTTCCAGATTAGATTAGGATAATTTAAATATTTTCCTAGTTGAATTAAAATTGCACGTATAGATAATATCTAGTTATGTAAGTTTTTTTTCAGATATAATTGCATGCTAATATATGTTTTTAGGTTAATATCCTACCTTAAAATAGATAATATCTCAATTTAGATAGATTTTTATTTTTTTAGTAATTTTTAATTACGAGATTAATAAAAAATATAAAAGTCAATAAGGATAAATTGGGTTCCTTTATAGGATAGATTGTATGTTCAAATAATGATATTTACTTATTTCGAATTCTATATAAAAAATACAAAAAATAATATGCATGTCCTATGGTTTGCATGTAAGGTTCAATTAGTGAAAATTGCATGTCACGTAGAGTAATTTAACCTAGAGTTGCATTTAGGCGTAAGTTTGTACTACACGTATTGCATTCTAGTTTAGCCTTCATTAAAAAAGTTAAAAAAACAAAACCAAAAATTAATTAAAATTCCATTTCTATATACATTGTTCATTCTCATGTTAGGACCAAAACAAAAAAAAAATTGCTTGGTAATTTTACTTGATTATTTCCGCAATTCGTTTATTGTGTTGATATATTTGAATGTTATTTTAATTGTTTGCATCCGCATGATCACTTCGTTCATGTTAGTGTTTGGGTTAAAATCGACCTAAACTAAAAGAAATGGTACCTTAGAATAAATCTAGCCTAATCAAGTCCTCATACACATTCAATCTTCTAGGTTGTAGGAGTAAAATATATCTTCCGATATTTTACTTGAGTTTCTAATTAACTAACCAAAATTGATTAGTTGCGACCCCTGAATAAAAATGATTTGCATATTCTCCATTTGTTTCACGAAAAATAAATTCTAGGAAAATGTTATTTGAATTTTTCAGTATTCATTTCACGGAAAATGAACTAGTAAAAAAAAAAAAAAAAAAATTCCACTACTAGAAAAAACACTTTCATAAGTGGGGAAAATATTTTTCATCCATAACTTGTTTCATCAAACACATTTTTCTTTTATTTGACGTTTTCTTTTTCTTTTTTTCTATTTTTTAAATTGATTTTTTAGGCTCCATTCATTTCGTGGAAAATATAATGTTTCTGGAAAATATTTTCTAGGAAGCAATTTTTCTAGGAAATAACCATATTTTCTATTGTTCGGTTGAAGTTTGAAAATAGGCTAAAAAATATTTTTTGACTGTTCAACAAGGAAAATATTTTCCTCCATGCACCCCTTTTGATAAATTTGTATTATTTTTTAAAATCAAATTTTAATTTTTTAATTCTTTTTATTATCTTTTTTTCTCCTTTTCTTTCATTTTCTTCTTCTTCGTTGGGCAGTTGCCGGTCGTAATGGTGGCTAGTGACTGGCCACAAGTGAGTTGGAGCCTCCCCATAGGCTGGCGAGGCTCAAGCTTGGTAGATTCTAGTGAGGTTGTGACGAGCTTGAGCGTTGCTAGCTCTGACCACCTGGGTGGTGCTCAAGCTCGCTTGAGGCTAGTCAGGCGAGCTAGGGCCTCGCCAAATCTAGAGAGCTAGGTGAGGCTTGAGCCTCGCCCAAGTGATCAGATTTGGTAAGGCTCGAGCTCACCTGCATCCGGCAAGCTTGGCCACGCCAGTGATCAGCGAGGCTTGACCTCACCGATATTTGGCAAACTTGAGCCTCGCTGACCTATGGTGAGGCTCCAACTTGCCTGTGGCTAGCAACCGGCCAAGGCTAATGAAGAAGAAAAGAAAAGAAAGAAAAAAATTTGATTTTTTAGAAAGAAAAAATTGAAAATTTGATTCTTTTAAAAAAGAAAAAAGAAAAGATAATATAAAAATAAAATGAAAATTAGTTTGGTGAAATAAAGTGAGGTGGAAGAAGTTATGAAAAATGTTTTTCATTTTTGAAAAGTGAAAAATATTTTCTTCACTTTTAAATGTGTTTTTTTAAAAGTGGAAAATATTTTCCTTGACTAGTTTATTTTCCGTGAAAACGAATGCTAAAAAATTTGGAAAACGTTTTTTAAGAAATTATTTTTTGTAAAATGAACAAAGCCTTATTATTTATTTATTTTTTTTGTTTTTCTTCCCTTTTGTTTTTCTTCTTCATTGCACCGTCACTAACCGCTATCTGGCCATGGCAGTAGTTGGCAACCAGCCACAAGCCAACTCTAGCCTCAAGTTTGCTGGATTTGACGATCCACGTCTTGGTTGGTTGTTGGGCAAACGGTCATCATTTAGGCATGTGGCCGTGGAGGAAGGAGGAGGAAGGAAAAGGAAAAGGAAAAAAAGGAAAAGAAAGAAAAAAATTAAAAATAATAAAAATTCGATTCTATAAAAATAGAAATAATTCAAAATTCAAAAATTTTAAAATATATAAATTAAAATTAAATTTTTTTTGGTAATTTTCCCAAAGAATTAAATTAGATGACGAACAATAAAAAATATTTTCACTCAATTTTGAGGTTTTAGCTGAATATCGGAAAATATAATCATTTTCTTAGAAAATGCTTTCGTGAACATTTTTTGGAAACGTATTATTTTCTGTGAAACGAATGGATCCTAAGAAGTTAAACTAAGTTTCGGAGCTAAGTTTAGACCCAATGCAAACTTAAAACTTAGCCAAGTTTAGACTTAATAATATAATTTCTTGGCGTATCCAAGGGTGAGGTCGCGACACGGTGAAACTGGGACCTGCTGAACGCACGCTATATTTACTTTAATCTGGACGCGAGGATGAAGAGGAGACATGGCTTTTGAAGAATTTTCTTTCGCTGGTGCTCTCTTGGCATTCTCTCCTGAGGAATTTCATGTTATCGGGAAAGTGGAGGCGCGAAAGTCCATTGAACTCCCATGTGGAGAAGATGGCATTGTTTATGAATCCCGTGAAAGAAAGAAGATAATAATAGGTTGTGAAATTAAATAGATTTTGATGAAGAATCGGGCATGAATGTTCAGAGGGCTCTTCGTCAGTGTTTCACGTTGAAGAGAAGAAAGTCCCCCAGTGCGTCCAAATCCTCCATGCGAAGTCAATGTCCTCTCTTTTTTTCCCCTTTCATGGACCTATCTCTCAAGCATGGGATGCCATCGAATGGTCAGTCGTCTCTTCGTGGATCTTCATGGGAACTGGCCAGGACTGTATCGAAAACCTGCAAGAGAATAGTCGAGGCAATGAGGCTAGCGATGAAGGGACTCGGCCGGGGGGGTGAGAACTGATTTGGTGGGGCAAGGTGGCTGGAATATATTGGTCTGGGCTAGGTGAAGTACGGCGAGAAACCAGAGGATGCTGGGACGACTCAGGACTCAGCTGATTCATCGAATTGCTTCACTGATGCAAGTATGTCCGGAATTCGCCTCAAGACAACGGAAATTTTCAGTCAATATCGCGCAGAAGCAGCCAGAGTTATGCTGTCAAGTGGTGGCTCTTGGCTTCGTGGGAGATTGCTGCAGCGAGAACGCCTCTCTCCTTTATGCGCACTGTAGCCGTCTCTCTCTATATGTAACAGCTACCAGGGTTTATCTTATAAGAGCCAAGATATTTCATTCTCTACTTCTGATATTCAACTTAGGCAATTTTCTGACTACTTCCTCTAGTTGAATATTCATATGAATTACCTTTCAAGTGTATTATTTAGCAATTCAATAATTGAATTATACCAACTTGCTCTGTAATGCAAATACCGGCCACATATATGTATTCTATGAACTTTGCTAAATTTTCAAGGCTTAATTCAATTAACTGAAGAACTATATACTCGAGTTCATCTACCACTGGTTCAATGAAAATATATAATACTGTAGGTCAAATCATGCAGCTTCAAAATAGTGATTTACTCATGCGGTAAAGAACATCACATCATAGAATCAAAATAGCATTAAAAAACCATGCACCATGTCTCAACAAAATAGCAATGAACAAGGAGTGGGAAATTACTTACCAGCGTTCTGCAATTTCTCATGTACCCATTTCATACAAACTGAGATCAGATCAAAAGTAGAGAGAGGGAGGGAGGGAGGGAGAGAGCAGTTATCGGTTACTATTAACATTGATAAATTCAGCTACGAGATATGCAGGTATCTCTACTAAAAGGCATTACGGAGCCATTAAATATAAAGGTCTGCCACCGCCGCCGCCCTCCTTTCGGTCCTTGTTGCCACCTTTGCCATCGTCAACATGAATGTCCTTGAACCGGGGGGGATCAGGGTTGCTCCTGTTAGACTTATGAGCATTCAAAAGCTCTGCATGTTTGCCCATCTTTTTCTTGAGCTTCTCGATGAGTAGAGCTGGGGCTGCGGTCCCGGAAACAGTCACTTTGTTCTGTTCTTTATCTACTTTGACGGTGAGAACCCCTGAACACACCAACCAAAAAGAGAAGAAACAACAGTAAAAATTAACCAAGAAATTTTTTGGTTGAAGGTAATGAGTATATATGAGCATAGAATTACTACAGTGTCACGGGAAGAATTTTTTAGTGGAGGTTCGAGATATATCTAACTAAAATCCAAACACGGAGTGAGCGAAAGAGAGAGAAGAGAGACAGAGAGGCTTGAAGAATAAGATAAGATCAAACAAGTAGGACTGGAAATGACAAAGGAGTAATACCAGCAATTTTCTCCAAGGTTTTCTTCACATCGCGGTCACAGCCATCACAGTGTATGTACACTTTCAGAACACAAGTCTGCATGCACGAGCAAACCAGAGAACAAGAAGAGGTGAAAAGAACAATTCCTCTCACTCCAACAAAAGAAAAACAGAAGTAAGAAAGAAAAATAAAATATGAGTGAAACAATTCGAAAAGTCATTACCAAGCGTGGAAAGAGAATTTAGTTCCCAAACGGAGCAACCCGAATTGTAACACGTAAAGTCCCAATGACCATCATCTACGACTCTTGAGCTTAAAACAAGGCAAAAGTGCAGGGGGGGAACTACCAGTGAGCTGAGTTAGGAGGGACAAAATGCGTACCTGGATCTTCAAGAACTCTTCTTTACTCATTTGGATTCCACTTGTATGGAACAAGCCGGGACACAGTTATTGCAAAAGATAAGAAAAGGAGGGAGAGGGGGTCCTGAAACAGATGTACAGCCGCGAGAGAGAGAGAGAGAGAGAGAGAGAGAGAGAGAGAGTGTAAAGAGAGGAAACCTCGAAGAAGGTTTAGGCAAGAGAAGGAGGTAGAGTTCGTGTTCGATTTGTCTAAGCTTTGGGGAAAGTGAGTAGGATTTTCCACATCACAATGATTAATGACGACAAAAAGCGTATTTACAAGAGGAGGAGGTTCGAAAGATCGACCTATAAAACTGTTTTCGATGATCCGGCCTAAAGAGATTAGGGTAAATTTAGAAGTCACTTTAGAGTCCTGATTTTTCTCCAAATTAGCAAGGCTTCTCGTCGATCCAATCAATTACGATCTGAAATATTTCCCGACGGATGGGTTATATTGTCATTTACACATCGAGCGCGTGAAGAGGTTATTAAGACTATGGTGACCTTTTGATTATTACGAGACCCTTGGAAGCGAAACACGACCGTTCCACGTGATCCTACAGCCGAAATATCTTTCGCAAGTGAGCTCGTCACAGGAGTCTTGTCGAGATGCTGGCAGCTATCTTCTCGATCACGCTAATGTCAGAAAAGAAGCAGGAAAAAGCACAGAAATTTCATCACGTTGACGAGGGGGGTGAGCTCGTCACTAGAGTCTCGTCGAGATGCCAGCAGCCGAGGATGTTGACGTCGGAAAAGAAGCATGAAAAAGCACAGAAATTCAACGTTAACTAGGAGGGTTTCGAATGAAGCGCGACTGTCAATGTCGGGAATTGGACTCAAATCCCGACCAGATTCCCCCATGGCCTCCGACATTGACCTCTTCCCCACCTCTACTGCCACGCGACCGAAACGGCTCCACCTTCACGCCTCTCTAGCCGCCTTCGCTCTCTCATTCGCTAGACCGCGAAAGTCGTCCGCACGGCCCGTCCTTTTTCTCTCTTTTATTTTGAGGTCAATTAAATCGACGAGAGCATATGCTAATTTGGACGAAATTTAGGACTCTTAACTCCTAATCTCTTGAAACTGAACCATCAAAGACAGTTTTATGGGTAAAATGATTGGGGATGTAATGGTGATTTTGCATAAATGTGATCTCTTCCATCCTAGTTTTCATCTCTTTGCAAACAAGATGATTTGCAATTCCTTCATATTTTGTTCCCCTCCATTTTACATCTTTTCCAGACAACATAATGGAAATCCTTTTCATGACCTCTTTCTTGATCTCCGTTCATCTCTTCTAAACATAGCTTTAAACTCGCGAACAGTAAAGAAGGGGGGAAAGGACGATTATGAGCCTCACACATCGAGTAGTCACTTCAGTAGTGAATTTGACTTTTCTTCACGTCGATCTTATCTCACCATTAAACTTGCGAACGATTATGTGAAATTGTCGACATTTATTTGTGTAATTTACCAAATTTTCTCCGATTAAATTAGCGACTAATTTTTTTATTGTTCGCTCTCATTTGAGATGCTTACTAATCTTTATAAGTTTTTTCTTACATTTACCAATTTTTCCTCTAAGACTATTTATTTTGTAAAAAATATTTTTCTCATTTTCCGGCATTTGGTTAGCTTGGAAAAATGTGACAACGGAAAATTTTTACCTAGTCAATGGAATACGAATACTTAAATTTAGGAATATGATTTCCCTTTTTAAAAAATTAGAAATCAATTTTTTAAAATATGATTAGGTATTGGTGCTTGAGTCTGAAATTCTGTGCTTGGGCATGGAAACCCTAACGCTGTTTCCAAGGTCCTCGACGTCTAAGACCGGGTTTGGGTCCATCAAGTGGGGCTCGTGACCTTGATGCTTGTACTTAAATCACTGACGCCCTCGCCTGGGTCCATCGAGGTGGAGCCCCGGACCCTAGTGCCCATACCCAAGCCCTCCGCACTCGTGGTTACGTCTATCAAGGTCAGGTCTAAAGCTCCAATCTCCATGTTCGATGCATTGGCATCCGGCCTAGGTCCACCAAGGCCGAGCACAAGATCCTAGCATCCGAGCTTGGATCCCCAATACTTAGGCTTGGATCCACAAATGTTGTGTCCAAGTCCATCGATGTCAGGTTTAGGATCCTTGTATGACAGCCTGAATTTTCAGAATTTGTTTTCGATTAAATAAATCGAGCATTTCGTCGATGCGTCGATAGTGCTATTCTCTGAGCTGATCACTCACGAGATAACTAGATTATTTGGGAAAGCCGTTAAGGGATTTTAATGCAATAGGCTTGAGAATGTAACCATGAATCGACTGCTTGACCGTGTTGGTCTGCAAGGGTCATTACGGCATTGTCAAAATCGATCAAAGATCAGAGATAGGTCGATTTGACTGAGATATGTGATCAAAGTGTGGGTGATTTCACCTGATTGCAAAATTCTCTTCGATCGACATTAAATTGATTTCCTGTCGTTTTGGGTACCCTGTGTCCGTATTTGAAACCTTGAGATTTTCACGACAACTGAGAGTCACCAATGTGTCGGAGATGTATATTGTGACTCAATATAAATTGATCACAGGTCAATTGCACTAAAAATTCCTAAAAGTTACCCGATAGGCTAGGTTACGTTAAATTCGCGTCGGATTGAAATTAACCGCGAATTTGAACTCGATTTCAGAAATTGAAAGTTCTATCGCGTCACAAATTATTTTAGAAACATCGATTCATCCTCCGAAAATTTTTCGGAGATCTCAAGATTTTTACGGAAAATCGATTCGAACGTCATGGAAAATTAATGAAAATTCAAATGGGCTAAGTTGATGGAAATTTGGACTTCCAAGCCGAGCCTTTGAGTGTCAGGGATTTACAGAAAATTGTTCGGGATTTTTTTTCAGCGAAATCGGACCTCGATTTAGATAATCGGAGAGGAAATTGAAGCGTTTATAGTGAAATTCGTATGCCATTTTGGAGGCTGCAATTTTTTACCTTAATTTGAATTATTGGTGGATTAAAAGGCTAGAAAGAAATGGGGAACACCATAGGATAAGCTTGGGAGACTTTTTGGCATCTAATGATGAATTAGATTTTTCTCTTGGACTTTCTCTCCTAATTTCCCATCTTCTTCGTGCGACGCCCTCTGCTTCTACCTCACTTTCATTTCTTCTCGCCGCCTCCATCAGCTTTTGCTTCACCCTCATTTTCCTTCATTTCATCCTTCATTTCCACTTTGCTGCTCCATCAAAACCCCACCCACGTGCGTGGCTTCAAGCTGCCACCGAAGACCAGCAAAATTCTTGCAGCTCCCCGTGTTGTCCGCTCGCGAAGCCAATCAACACCAGCCGCTTATTTGACTTCAATCCACGCGTCCAAGTCCACCAAGATTTGTCTTCTGCGGCTTCTTCATGTCTTCAGTTGGATCGGTCAGCCCATCAACCCAGCGGCTTCTTCATGCAATCCCATCTTCATTTGGCCAGCAAATCCAATGCCAACGAAGCTGCTTCCCCGTCGTTGACTCCCCTCCTCGCCAGCATCGCCACCTGGCCCGACGTCCACCCCCTCCGTTCCTCTCTATTGCTGCCTCTCGTCTGTTGCTCGTGAATTTCCTCGCCCGAAGCAAGCTACCAACTCGCCCATTTCTCCATCGCCTGTCTTCAGCCCGTCGAGTTCAGCGAGGCGCATCTCCACAGCAGCATTCGGCCCAGCAGTTGGGCCATTTGAAGCCCACGAAAATTTGCAGCGGTCCAGTTCAGTGAGGCCCATCTCCATAGCAGCATTCGGCCCATCTTTTGAGCTCAGCAGCTCAGGCCCAATCCAGTGAAGCCTGCAACATTTCAGCCTGCGAAGTCAGCCCGCTTAGGCCCAGGACCACAACCAGCAGCCCTGCAGAAGCCCAAGGCTGAAGCTCAGCCTTGCTGAGCTGTGTTGGACTGATTCTAGGCTCGGTTCGAGTGTCTGTTGACGCCACCGAAAATTCGGATTTCGACTGCCGTTGCGCCGTCGTCGCGGTGATCCAAGCATTTAACAAATAAGTTTCACTCACTAATTCTCGCTTAGTAGGTTAATTATATTTAGGGGTTGATTAGGTTAAGTTAAGATGGATTATGTGGTTAAATTAGATTAGAATAAATTAGTGAATTTAATTTATTGCCAATGCATGTTAGGTGGTTAGTTAGTGCAATTAGAGCCTAGACAAACTCTAGTATTTAACTAGAGTGGTTCGGTAATTTTCCGGACCCGTCTTGGCTTCCAATTAGGCTTTTTCGAGCCTAAGTTTATTTATTAGTATTTATTTATTAATTTTCATAATTATTTAATTATTTATTTATTTTTTGGAAATTCATCGAGATGGTCGGTGACCGGAATTTTGTCTTGATTGCGGTGGTGCTCTCTGTTTATTTATTTGAATACCAAATTATGAAATTTTAGTGTGATTGGTGAATGTGGGAAAATATCCAAAAATTGAGAAATGTTGATATTTTATGAGAAAATGACCATGAGAGGTTGTGAGTTGAACCTAGAAAGCCGCCGAAGTATGGCTGTGCCAATTAGGCCATGATTCACCACCGAATTTGGAATCGGTCGTGCCCAATCGGGCCGTGATTTGCCACCTGATAGAGGTTGTGCCCATCGGGCCGTGATTTGTCACCTGATAGAGGTTATGCCCATCGGGCCGTGATCACCACCTAAAGATAGGTTGTGTCCTTTGGACTGTGATTTATAGCCAAAAGTTGGTAGACTATGCTCGTTGAGCCGTGATTAAGAATTGAGATGGAATAGTTGATATGACCGGAGAATGGTCTTGTTGATATGTAATCGACTGAATCGATTGATCGATGATTCGATTTGTTTCATTGGATACTGTGATTGTCAGTATTTATGATTTGAACTGACTTGCGGGAAGGAATTGAGGCCAAAGTAAGCCCTCTGACTCATGATTGTGCTTAGGCAGCCCCTATGGCATATTTTCTTCCTAATCAGATCTTAGGGGGTAGAACTCGCTGAGACATTATCTCACTGGTTATTGTATAACTAGGTCCCTAGATGGTAGTCGTGGAGAACTTAAAGTCCCGAAGTTCGAGGAAGTGAAGGCAACAGAATTAGCAAACCTGTCTGACTTGTTAGTTATAGGACAGTCCCTTTTTTATTAAGCCGATATTTTTGTAAGTGACCTGATGTTGTAAATAAACCTGTGTGTTTATAAAATGTTGGTTTTGGTTTGAAAAAAATGGCTCTACTTTCATATCCCATTATTTTATTGTCTGGGAATTATTTATATGTTTCCGCATGCGTATATTAATTGAATGGGTCGGCGATGCGTCCTGGGACATCGCCATTATTTCGACCAAGCAGAGATGGGCACGTGCTCGGAGGGTTGGGACGTGACACCCTGTGCCTGCACTTAGGTCCATCTATACTAGGCTCGAGTGGAAATTTGGTGATGCAGGCTTGACAAAATCGTCAATGCAAGAAACCCCATTTCAGTTGGCACGTATAGTCACATGTGTCTTGATTTATCTATGAATGCATACACATGTTTGCTCTGATAATGTCTGATAGGAGACAGGTTCCTCAAAGTTAAAGAGTCCTAGCAATAGTCAGGTAAGTGCATATTTTCCCAAAGTTAAGAATTGAGTACTTGCAATCATCCAAGTATTTCAACTCTATAAGTATGTGTGCATTTTTTAGTATTTGTGATTATCCATATTCTATCATTTTGGAGTGCCTGTGACCATCTAAGTATTCTCTTTGTTCCACTAACACTCAACCCAACCAAGTTGTCCCCAAAGTTTTCTAACCTTAGAATTATTTGAGTCAAACTCTAGGTATTCCCTTGAGAAGTTTTCTCATCCTATCGTACATCCGAAGAAAGATTCGGATACTAAACAAGCTACTTTTCTCACATGTCTTGTGTCCAAAAAAAGGTTCAGGTACTGAATAGGCTACTTCTCATACCACCCCGTCATGCATCTGAAGAAAGGTTTGGGTACTAGAAAGGCGATTATTCTCTACCTGTCATGTGTCCAAAGGGAGATTCGGTCTTGCCTATCGTGCGTCTGAAGAAAAATTCAAGTACTAAACAAAGTACCTCTTATCTTGCCCTATCATGCATAGGAAGAAAGATTTAGATACTAAACAGGCAATCTACCCAGGAATCTTTATGCACTGTCATGCATCAAAGTTGAAATCTGGATACTAAACAGGCAATCTATACTTCAAGTTCACTTAATCACTGCAACAAGGTAGGTAACTTCAGGTATGTTGGCATGCATCATACTTTATTGCATGTAAAAATGGGATTCGTGATCTCAATAGAAACATAATTCACTACATTTGCATGATCAAAATTTAGGCATCGATTGATTTTTAAAAGCAACAACTTCGAGCTTATCATTAAAGAAGAACGGTTGTTAACACCTAAATTTTGATTGATCATTTATAAATTATTTGAATAGAAAATAAGGGATCGATTCCGGCCCCAAGAGAAAATTAAATTAAATTGTGCAATAGTTATTAGGAGCAAATTTCATTGAATTGCATTAATAGGACTAGAGGTGGATGGTTTTGAGCTTGAATTAAATAAACTAAGCCCGCACAGAAATGAAGAATTCGGTTAGTCCATGCAAGGAATGGCGGCTGAATTCCGTGGAGGGGGAAGGTCTTAATTGGCCTCATTTGAGCTTAATTCAGCCAATTAAAAAGTCTAATCAAGGAATGACCTTAGCTTATTAAAGCCCACTGAGTTATAAGACCGAAATTAAGCCCGTGAGAGTGAATTAAACCAAGGTTAAACTTTATATAAACACACTTATACCTAACAGATTAGGGATCAGCAATCATAATTCATAACACACGAGAGAAACACGTGAGAAAGAGGGAGAGCGAGAGCGAGAAGGAGAGTGCTCGATCGAGAAGATCGGCCATGCCACCTCGTTGGTGACGCGGCCTGAACCGAGCTGCCAAGGAGCCTTTCCATTGGAGGCCATTGTGATACCCACTGCTCCAATGTCCGTTGCTCCTTGTACAGCTGGACTGATCTGCACTAAAACCGACGGCTGCTTCCCCTGTTGAGCTGAGATGCCTTCAGTCGCCCTGTACGACCCGAGACGTTGCTTTTGGATCCGTCGGGCTCGCACTTGTATGGACAAGGGTCAGCTACTGCACCAAGCCTTACGATGCCCTGCTGATCCTTGGGCCCAAGCCTCGTTGTCGCTCCCTGCCGATCAAGCTTGGCACCCCTGTTGGGCACCTCACTCGCGGTGGGCCACCGTGCCACCTGTTGCGAGTCTAGCTGTGCTGAGCCATCCGCCACCGCGACCAGCGAGCCGATCGCCATTCGCTGCCCCTACACCAAACTAGCAGCTCTGTTGTCCTCTGTTTTTGCAGGTTTTCCGGCCCGAATTCTTAACCTAATCACGATCCATGAACTTCATCCATGAGTTATCCAGGCACAGCGGGCTAAACTGAGCCCCCTATTGTAGCCGCAGTGCCGCAGCATCACCACGACATCACTGCTCCAGGCTGTACCTGCTGCTCATCATCCGCCATCGCCCATCGCGCAACCTAGCCTCGCGAGCTGCATTCTTACCGTGAGCCCCGCCGTTGAGTACCATAAGCGCTGTCGATTGGCACCCTTGTTGTTGGCAGAGCGCTTTGCAAGCCACTGATCACCACCACTATTCGCGGTCCATTGTTGATACAAATTTGGAAACGATATTCTGCAAAATTAGGTAAAATATTTTTCGAATTTGATTTAGATATTTAATTATCTAATTTGCATTATCGATATCCAACTTGATTCTTTTGAGTGATTAGGCATTATCAATTAGGATTTATTTCCTAATTTTCAACACGACATAATCTTTTATTTATATCTATAAGCCCTCAGATGGAGTTATTATGTTATACCTTAACATTAGGACATTGATCTTGGTTTTCCAAAAATATCAAGTTGATTATATAATGTTTCCATATTTGAATGATGTGGATATCTTATGGTGGTGGATAATATCTTGGGTGGTTGAATGTTTATCTTGTTTTGATTTGTTTCTTTTTCTGTAAAAGTATCAAAAATTTGCATGTTGGAATAGATAGGATTTCTGGATGACATTGCTTAGTTTAAATAGATTGCACATCACATAGATTAGAGTTAACTTCCATATTGGTTTGCATGATAGGATAATTTAAATATTTTCCTAGCTGAAGAATTGCATGTTTAGATAATATCTAGGTTATGTAAGTTTTTTTTTTTTTTTTTAGGATAGAATTGCATGCTAATATATGTTTAGGTTGAGATAGGATTTAGTATAGTCTATTTCCTTACCTTAAAATAAATAATATCTCACTTTAGATAGATTTTTATTTTTCAGTAATTTTCAATTACTATCTAATGAAAAAAGGGATAAGTTCACTAGAATTACTAAAACTTATCACGAAAATACAATTGAGTGCTAAAATTTTTAAAAAATGCAATTAAATCCCCAAATTTATTACGAAAGTGCAATCGAGTCCTAAAATTTTCAAAAAAATGCTATCAATAGAAGGACTTGATTTGACTAATTTAACAAGTTTAGGATTTGATTGCACTTTTTAAAAATTTTATGAATCGATTGCACTTTTATAACAAGTTTTCCAATTTTGTTGCACTTTTTAAAAGTTTTAGGACTAAACTGCACTTTGTTGACAAGTTTTAGTTTCCAACATCCCAGTTTTAGAACTTCCAATGCATTATCCCATAATATATAAAGATAAATTGGGTTCATTTTAAGGATAGATTGCATGTTTAAATAATGGTATTTATTTTTTTTCAAATTTTAAATAAAATATACAAATAATAATATGCATGTCATATGGTTTACATATTAGGTTTAGTTAAAATTGCATGTGAGTAATTTAACCTAGAGTTGCATTTACGCTTAAGTTTGCACTCTATGCATTGCATTCTAGTTAGCCTTCATTAAAAAAGTACCCAAAAAAAAAAACAAAAATTAATTAAAATATCATTTTTACATACATAGTTAATTCTCATGTTATGACCAAAACAAAACCAAAAAATTGCTTGGTAATTTTACTTGATTATTTCCGCAATTAGTCTGCGTTGTTTTTCTTGAGTGTTATTTTTAATTTTTGTGCCACCGCATAATCACTTCCTTCAAAGTAAAGGAAACGGAATGACGTCAGAGTAAATCTAGCGTAATCAAGTCCACATACTATTTAATCTCTCGTTCATAAGCATAAAGTATATTCCTTGATGCTTTACTTAGTGTTTAATCAGCCCAATAAAAAATTGATTATAGGCGAATTTTGAATAAAGAACAAAAGGCCTTGGACACGGAATGGATCTTGAAGTACTATTTCCGCATCTCCTTGACGAAATCCACCCACAAATGATTTGCATATTATGAATTTAACATAAGTTTTGATATGGGCTGGGAGGAAAATCAAGGTAAGTTTATGCTTGTTAGGCTGGTTTATGTAAGGTAAGGTTGCGACACAGTGCAATTGGAAACTGCTCCGTCATTGTTCGAACTGCGTTGGTCCCGATGGCAAGAGCAGCGAGGCGCTAGGGCATGACTTGGTAGACGTTGGGGCTTGCTGAACGCATGCGGTAGCTACTGAAATGTGGACGTGAGGATCACGGTAGAGAAGACTTTGGCTTTTGAAGACTTTTCTTTCACTGTTGCTCTCTCGGCATTCTCTCCTGCGGTAAATCATAGTATCGGGAAAGTGGAGGCGTGAAAGTCCATTGAGCTCCGATGTGGATGAGATGGAATTGTCCATGAATCCGGTAAAAGAAAGAAGATAACAATAGGATGTGAAACTAAATAAGTTTTGATGAAGAATCATTTCCGAGGGCTCTTCGTGAGTGTTTGACGTTGAAGAGAAAAAAGTCAATGTCCTCCCTTTTTCCTTTTATGGACCAATCTCTCAAACATGGTCGTCCTCAAATCGTTAGTCGTCTCGCTGTGGATCTTGACGAGAACTGGCTGGGACCCTATCAAAAAGCTAGCCTTCCTGCAACGCGAGGAGCTTCGAACACTAGACCTCCTCGATGGAAGTCTAGCGCCTACCCAGCTGAGCCACCGCGGCGGGTGGTGTAGCCGTCCCTCTCTTTCCTCCTATTAGAAAACCTCTCTCCACTGTGAACCTAACGTATCTATTTATAAGAGTAGGCCTAGGGTTCATGTTATAAGAGCCAAAATATCTTGTCCTTATTCTGATATTCAACTTAGGCAATTTTCTGATTACTTCCTTTAGTTGAATATTCATAGAATTACCTTTCAAGTATATGTATTCTACAGTGCAAATATCGGCCATATATGTATTCTATGATCTTCGCTGAATTTTCATCACTTCAGGCTTTATTCAATTAACTCAATTATGCTCAAAGCCATTCACTCGAATGCATTCTGCAATTTCTCTTGTACCCATTTCATATAAACCGAAATCAGATTAAAAGGGGGGGGGGGGAGAGAGAGAGAGAGTTATCTGTTACTATTTGTTGGAAGGAGAATTTGATTTTATCCTTTGAGATTGCAATTGATATAGTAGATCATAGACATAGAATATTTTAAGAAAAACAATATTGTGCATATATTCTTTTTGATTCTTTTTCTTCTCTCTTGTATTACAAATACCGACACTTCTTGTACACTTTGTAATACAGAATAGATAGAATAGCATTTTCTCCATTGTTCTGCATTTCCTTTCATGGTATTAGAGCTACCTTTCTGATCCACCTTCCGCACCATTCTTTTCGAATTGCCTCCAATTGTCTTTTGTTTTTTGTTGCTGCAAATCATTACCTGCAAAACAAAGACAGCACATTGAAAAGAGGAATTCAATATGCAGAACCCCAACAACTCAGAAATCCAAAACCTAGATCAACCCAGAAACACAGATCAACTCAGAAACACAACAGAGGAATTGTTCGACCAATCTGCATCCACTCCAGTCACTGGACAACTTCCTACTCCAACTTCATGGCCGTATGTACCATGGGTTCCAGTTCAAGGACCATGGGCCACTGGGCCAAGTTCGGGCGATAGACCCGAATTCAATCCAGGTGGGTCGGGAATGAATCCCTACCCGAGTTTCCCACCTGGGTTTGCGCCGCTGGTCCTTTCGCCCTTCGCCAGCCGTCCAGAACCCGGAGATACATTGTACACGTCATTACCCGACGGCCCGAAGCTGCGACTCATCACCCTTCAACTCACCGGACCGGATCACTACTCAGCATGGGCGAGGGATTTTCGACGGGCTCTTGTTACCAAGGACAAGGACGGATTCCTTGACGGATCCATCCCTTTCCCGACTAATGAACGCCTGCAGCGCCATTGGCGCAAATGCAACCAATTAGTGCGTACATGGATCGGAAATTGTGTGTCGCTGGAGGTTGCAGCTGGGCTTCCTCCAACTGAAGACGCAAGATTAATATGGAATAACATAAAGGAAATGTACGGGAAGCTCGACAGGGTGAAGGTTTTTTCGCTCACTCAAGCCCTCGCTGAGTTGAAACAGGGGAACCTCTCGGTTACCGCCTGTTTCAACCGGCTCTCAGCGCTCTGGAACGAACTTGAGGCGGCCGAGGAGTAGCTTGAAGGACCGGAGTCGACCCTCAAGTAGTACAGAGAAATCAAAGACCGCGAGAAGGTGACCCGGTTCCTGTTAGCCCTAAATGAGAGCTACATACCTTTCCGATCGCAAATCCTCGCCATGGAGACCGTCCCACCGTTCGGCCGCATCTTCCAGCTTGCTGTCCAGGAGGAGAATCAGCGAATGGCTGTTGCCGGAATTGAAAAGGGAGGAGAAAGCATGGCCCTCGCTGCGCCAGCAAGGGTTTCCGGCCGGTTTCACGGCGGCCTCCGCGCGCCGCAGCGAGTCCCGACTTCAGGAGGAAACCCTCGCTCTTTCGGGGAAAATGAAGAAGATGAAGGAAACCCTAACTTTAGGGCTTACAGAACGGACGGGCAAGATCAAAAGTTTGGATCCGACGGCCCCTATCCTTTCGGTAGAACCGACGGTAGAGATAAACAGGGGCGTGGATCTGACGGCCCAAATTTCATCCGATCGGACGGCGTAGATCAAAGGCGAGGCCGCGGATCTGACGGCTCTCATTTCATCTCGTATGGGACCGAATCCGGTGGCCATTATAATGCCACGTCATCACAGAAGGGAGGAAGCCAAAATTACAAATTTGAAGGTAAATATTGTGAATATTGTCGGCGTCCTCATCATACCATTGAGACATGCTGGAAATTACATGGTAAACCCACTGACAAAGAAAAGAAAGGAAAAGAATTTTCTGCTTACCAGGTGTCAGCACAAGGATATGACAAAGCTCATCAACCTATTTTCCAGGATCAATATCAGAACATCATGAAGGCGCTAAATCAGCTACAGACAATTGACAAAAGTGCAAATTTCTCAAGTACTTCATCAAACAAGATTAATAATATTTCAGTTGATGCATGGGTTATTGATTCAGGCACCGGTGATCACATAATTTATCATGAATATTTGTTTTCTAGTACCTCTACAAAGCTTGATTCTATATATGTTCGACTTCCAAATTGAAATATTACTGATGTCAGAAAGATTGGTACTGTTCACCTTAGCCCAAACATTATCCTTAAAAATGTTCTCTATATCCCAAATTTGAATTTAATCTCATAGCTGTTTCCAAAGTCTGTGAGGACAATAATTGTCGAGCCAATTTCAACTGTGAAAATTGTTCCTTTCAGGACCTTTCGACTGGGAAACTGATAGGCTTGGGTAGAATGGAACAAGGGCTGTACTTTTGGATCAATTTCCCCAAAGATTTTGATCTTTCCTCTTTGAATAAAGGCATTTCTTGTAATGCTATTGCTGCAAATAAAATTTCACTTTCTCATAAGCGTCTGGGTCATAGTGCTTCTTTTCCTTGTTCTGATTGTGAAGTATGCATCTTGGCAAAACAAACGAGACATCCATTCCCAACTAGTGTATCTCGAGCCACTAGTATTTTCTCATTAGTACATATGGACATTTGGGGTCCTTATCATACATCACATCGTGATGGATCCCGATTCTTTCTTACTATCGTGGATGATTATTCTCATGCCACTTGGGTATTTCTCATACAGTCCAAAAGTCAGGCTTTCTCATGTCTGTCGAAATTCTTATCTATGGTTAAAAATCAGTTTGATACGCATGTTAAGAGGATTCGTACAGACAATGGAAGTGAATTCTTTTCCACTGAGTATCAATCTTTTCTGTCATCACAAGGAATTCTCCATGAGAGATCTTGTGCTTACACTCCACAACAAAATGGAATTGTCAAACGTAAACATCGACATCTCCTAGAAGTTGCTCGTGCACTGAAATATCAAGCCTACATCCCTGAATCTTTTTGGGGAGATTGTGTGATCACGGCGGCCTATTTAATTAATCGCATGCCAACTAGAATATTAAAAGGTTGCATCCCTTTTGAAATGCTCTTCGGTAAGAAACCAGACATTAGTCATCTCCGAGTGTTTGGTTGTCTTTGCTACATGACGAATGTTCGGTATCGACATAAATTGGACCCTCGTGCTCTTCGATGTGTCTTTATGGGATATGCCACCCTGCAAAAGGGTTATCAGGTTATGGAGATATCTACAGGTCGTTTCTTTGTTAGTCGTGATGTTTTATTTCACGAGGATATATTTCCCTTTCAAGAAATGGCATCTTCACATGAGGCATCCATGAAAGAATCAAGCCGTCGACAATTTTTATCAGTGGAAGATATTTCTATGCAGCCACAATGCATCTTGATTGGACTAGATCAGTCGTTTCCCGACCCATGTTCTACAACGACATGTCCAGGACCTTCTGCTATCGCTACTAGGGTCTTTTGATTCTCCAACAAGACAAATTAGTAATGAATCTCTAGCAACATGTCACGGGCTTCCTTTGTCACAGCAACAACATATTGAACCATCATCCCTAGCAGTTGACAGGCCTAGGCGCTCAAGACGACCAGTTCGTCCTCCGACATGGACAAAGGACTATATCTACTCTACCTTGAGAACTTCAGGTACGCAATATCCGATCTCCTCCTATGTTTCTTTCAGTCGATTATCGCGGGAACACATGTGTTGCATCAGTCGGATATCCGAAGAACAAGAACCGTCTTTTTATGGGGAAGCAACACATGATATCCGTTGGCAAAGGGCCATGAAAGAAGAGATTGCTGCCCTTCAAGAGAATAACACTTGGGACATCGTCCCTCTGCCTCCTCACAGAAGGCCCATTGGCTGCAAATGGGTTTATAAAATAAAATATAAGGCAGATGGTTCCATTGAGCGATACAAAGCTCGACTTGTTGCCAAGGGATTCACGCAGCGTGAAGGATTTGACTATCATGAGACTTTTTCTCCAGTTGCTAAAGAAGTAGCCGTTCGCTCTTTTCTGGCGATTGTTGCATTATGTAATTGGGACTTACATCAAATGGATGTCAACAATGTTTTTCTTCATGGAGACCTTGATGAAGAAATTTACATGGGGGTTCCACAGGGATTACGTAGACGGGGGAGTCTCAAGTGTGCCGTCTCCGCAAATCCCTGTACGGGCTTAAACAAGCCTCTCAACAGTGGTATGCAAAATTCACTGCGGCACTTACAAATGCAGGTTTCCAACACTCAAAGCATGATTATGCATTGTTCACATGGACCAAAGGTACTTCATCAATCTACCTATTGATTTATGTTGACGATATACTTATCATGGGAAACGATAATGTTGCAATCCAAAAGTTCAAAGAATACTTGCATTCGGCTTTCCATATTAAAGATTTGGGTCCTCCAAAATATTTAGTTGGTATCGAAATAGCTCGATCCAGTGAGGGAATTTGTCTCAGTCAGCGAAAATTTGTCTTGGAAATCATATCAGATGCTGGATTATCGGGGTGCAAACTAGCTGCTGTACCTATTGAGCAGAATATCAAGTTGACAACATATGAATATGATGTAAGTTCTTCTTCTCCAAATGAAGATCCACTGCTCAAGGATCCATCGGGATATCAACGACTTGTTGGCAAATTAATCTATCTCACCATGACCAGACCTGATATATGTTATGCAGTACAAATACTTAGTCAATTTATGCACAACCCAAAGCAATCACATATGAATGTAGCGCTGAAGGTTGTAAAGTACTTGAAGGGATGTCCAGGACTCGGAATTCTGCTATCTCGTAATTGCAACATGAAGATGACAACATATTGTGACACAAATTATGCTACTTGTCCTATGACAAGAAGATCCATCACTGGCTTTTGCATCAAGCTAGGAAAATCTTTGATTTCATGGAAAACAAAGAAACAGTCAACAGTTTCATTGTCATCAGCAGAATCAGAATATCGAGCCATGGCAAAGACTGTTTGCAAGATAGTTTGGATACGAGGATTACTTTCAGATCTTGGAGTGCAAGTCAACGGAGCAAGTGAATTGTTTTGTGATAATGATGATGCGCTGAAATTAGCGGCAAACCCAGTTTTCCACGAGAGAACGAAGCATATTGAGGTTGATTGTCATTTTACTCGGAAAAAATTCAAGAAGGCGTCGTTAGAACTCAAGGAATTGGGATTGTAGAACAGCCAGCAGACATCTTCACTAAGCCGTTATGCTAGAGACAACATAGATATTTGTTGAGCAAGCTTGGTGCCTTTGACATTTATAGGTCGCCAGCTTGAGGGGAAGTGTTGGAAGGAGAATTTGATTTTATCCTTTGAGATTGCAATTGATATAGTAGATCATAGACATAGAATATTTTAGGAAAAACAATATTGTGCATATATTCTTTTTTATTCTTTTTCTTCTCTCTTGTATTACAAATACCGACACTTCTTGTACACTTTGTAATACTGAATATACAGAATAGCATTTTCTCCATTGTTCTGCATTTCCTTTCACTATTAATACCGATAAATTCAACTAGGAGATATGCAGGTATCTCCACTACAGGGCATTAGTGAGCCATTAGATATAAAGATCCACCGCTGCTGCCGCCGCCCCCCTCCTTTTGGTCCTTGTAGTTGTCGCCATCGTCGCCATCGTCAATATAAATGTCCCTGATCGGGGGGTCAGGGTCGCTGTTGTTGGACTTCTGAGAGTTCAAAAGCTCTGCATGTTTTTTTATTTCTCTGAGCTTCCTGATCAGTAGATCTGGGTCTGCGGTCCCCAAAACGGTCACTTTGCTCTGCTCTTTTTCTACTTCGACGGTGAGAACCCCTGCACGCACCAACCCAAAAAAAAAAAAAAAACAAAGGGAAAAATCAACCAAGAGATTTTTCAATTGAATGTGATGAGTATACTTGAATCGAGAATTAATGAAATGTCACGGAAAGAATTTTTCAGTGGAGGTTCGAGCTGTATCTAACAAAATCCAGAGAGAGAGAGAGAGAGGCTTGAAGAATAAAACTGGATCAAATAAGGAGGACTGGAACTGAAAAAGGAGTAATACCATTAATTTTCCGCAAGGCTTTCGTCACGTCCTGCTTACAGCCATCACAGTGTATGTTCACTTTTAGAACACAAGTCTGCATGCACCAGCAAACCCAGAGAACAAGAACAGGTGTAAAGAACAATTCCTCTCACTCCGACAAAAGAATAAAAGAAGGAAAAAGAAAAAAGAAAAAAGAATGAAGCGAAGCTTCTTATGCGAAGTTTCATTTGGAGAAGTCATTACCAAGCATAGAAAGAGAGATTAGTTCCCAAAGCAAAACGGGAAAACTATCATCCATGACTCTTGAGCTTAAAACAAGGCAAAATACAGAGGGAAAACTACCAGTGAGCTAAGTTAGGAGGGACAAAATGTATACCTGGATCTCCACGGACGCTTTACTCATTTAAGTTGCACTTAAATGGAACTAACTCAGATCTAAAGCCGAGAGAGAGAGAGAGGTGAGAGAGGTGTAGGGAGGGGAATCTCGAAGAAGGTTTAAGCAAGAGAAGGAGGTAAATTTCGTGTTCGATTTGTCTAAGTTTTGAGGAAAGGGAGGGGGATTTTCTACATCAGTAATGACAACAAAAAATCGGATTTGCAAACACAAAGTTCAAAAGATGGTCCCATTAAAGTGTTTCGATGATTCGGCTTCTAGAGATCAGAGTAAATATATAAGTCACTTTGGAGTCCTGATTTTTCTCCAAATTAGCACGGCTTCTGGTGGATCGAATCAATGACAATCTGAATAATTCCCGATGACATCAAGTGCCTGAGAAAAACTCGAAAGAGCGGAGAACAGGTTCTTAAGACTATCGCAACCTTTCGGTGGTTACGAGACTATTGGAATTGGAACATGATACGGTTTCGCGTTATTCTATAGCTGGAAAATCTTCGCTAAATATCTCCCGGATCGTGCCGAACAGAAGCATGAAAAGTCCAGAAATTCATGACGTTGACTGCCAGCGAATGAAGACCAACCGTCAATGTCACGAATGGTTTCGAATCCATCTCGACGCACCGCCCACTTTCACGCCTTCAGGACACCTGCGCTCTCCTCATTCGCCAGACCACGAAGTCTTTCGCACGGCCCGTCCTATTTAACCCTTTTTAACTTTGAGGTCTCAAAATTTCCTTCGATTAAAAAAATCAAATCACCTCTCTTTTTCAAACAATTTGCCCAAAAATTCCACACGTCTCTCCTTCTATGTTTTGTACGCACTCAGATGTGAAAACGATAATCTAACGGAATTTCTTCCCTCAGCAAAGAACAGACGATGTTTAGGTTAGTTATTGATTCGATTGACGGGTCACATGTTAATTTGGAGAAAAAATTAGGACTTGAAAGTGAGTTCTGTTTTATCATAATCTCTCGAAATCAAATCATCAAATACAGTTTTATAGGTAAAATGATTGATGATATAATGGTAATTTTGCATAAACATGATTTATTTCTTTCTACTTTTCATCTCTTTGCAAACAAGATAATTTGTAATTCATTTCTTAAACTTCGTTATCTCTTTTTTTGTAATGAAAATATTAAAGTTCCACGAACCAACTTGTTTAATGATGAGTTGATGATGCTTACCGATGATGGTTGCTTGATGATGCTTGTATACCGATATTGATGATGATGATGGATCTATGGCCGACAAGGTGAGGATAGACAGAGTTTGAAACAGACTTCTGGAGCTCTGCACGACAAAATATTGAACAGCTGACATAAATAAAACCAAAGACAGCTTGAGGAATTAAAAGGCATCATCATCATCTACTTATCATCAAACACTTGAATTAATTGAATTTCAATTCCATTACAAAAAGAGACAAGAACATGAGTTTACAACTTTAATATGTGCGTGCAACACACATAACACTACAAGAAAGAGAAGACAACAAATGAGTTTACAAAACAACCTCCCACTTATCATATACAATGATTGTGGCCCATCCTACTACAACCAATCTAAAGCACCCAATAAAAGCTGGAAGACTTCACCACTGGACTGAAGAATTGATGCGATAATGGTTCTTCTGATCCCATCTCTTTGGTCCAAGCTGGCTATTCTGCTCATGACATAATAGGATGTTGCACTGTTGAGTCCATTGGTTGGTTTGTCGAGGAAGAGAAATTTCGGGCGGGTGAAAATTTTCAGGCAAATGTTAACTCTTCTCTTTTGACCACCACTTAGTCCTTTGGTCCCCAGCTTGCAATTCCTGTGTCCATGGCATCTTGCAGTCCCATTTCCCTTATTGCCGTTTCCGCTCTTTCCCTCTTCTCGGATACTGGTATGGAGTCTGGCAATTGTGGTTGAGCTGTGTAGTGAACATCTTCTCTCACAATTAGCATGGTTATCAATACATCATCTTGCATCACATAAGCCTGACTTCATAAGAATAGAGATCCCTGATGAGGGAGAAGACAGTTCCTGTTCATCATTGAATGTAAGATCGCCTCAAAAACAGGATAGTTGAGTTAGGTTCAATTCTTTATGTGAAGTCACAATTTATTTCATAAAACCGGAGAAACGAATGATTTGAGGATGAAAGAGAATTATTTTCAGATTGTACCCTTACTGAAGTTCCATAAGCCAGAGCTTATTTATGAACTCGAATGTCTCCTATTTGCCTTGTGTTTGAGCTCAATCTCCCAGGCAGACAAGAGCGTGGTTTTGAAATTAAACTACACTCACAAATCAAATGTTTTCTTCAATAAGTTAATTACAGAGGTCCTCCCAAGTCAGAGTAACATCATTCCTTGGCTCTTTTTGTTCATCTGGATCATTAGTTTTAAGCTCATCTCACGAACTCTGCTTTGATAGTCTCAAGCGGCGCTTATACTATCCATTCCCGTTTTCATCATCGCAGAAGCTGCTCCTATTTCCATGCTTATGCTGAATTCTGTGGAAGGCATGGCTAAGTAAGTAGAAAGAAACAATCTATGAAAGACTATGAAATGTGAAGACACGCTATGAAGGAAGGGTTTTATGAGTGAATGACATTGACACTATTTAATGACCACATTGGTGTTTCGAGGATGTGCCGTGTTTCTCGTTACTGAGAAGTAAAATATCGTGCAAACTCATGCTAACGGAACCATGTGGTAGACAAGCTTAGTCTAGTCATTTACCAGAAATATGAGGCAATTACCTCAAGAGCACTTTAGAGTTAACAGAGAAAAAACTTTGAAAAGAAAGCCATCAGGGAAACATCTTAGGAATAGGACAATGCATTAGCCACGGAACATTTTCAAAACAGATAGAACCTATAGAAAGAATACCCAAATTCGTTGTGCACAAGAATTACAGTAAACGGAATCACCCGCCGTTCCATTATATTTTGTCCGCGAATCAACTTCTAGTCGTCCTTGAAATCGGCCTGATCTACAGGATCGTCCTCACGCAAGTCTCACAGTCAAGTCGTTTTCCCAGGTCAAGTTCTTGAGCCACACGAGTTCTGTCCTCATTAGTCTTTCCCCTCAAGGTCAGTATCTCAGGAGTAATCAATTTCGAGTAAGATCAACCAACAATGCATTGACGAAATTCATATTCATTCATCCCTCAGATGGCTCGAATTTCAGGATGTCACACTTCCTGAGGTTAACAAGTATATAAATAAAAATAGTATTTTTGGAAAAATTTGTTGATGTGTTTTCCTGTTATTTGTTGGTTGACTAAGTGTTTATATAATTGCTTCTGAATGCATTTAATCGAAAGAGAAAAAGAATGGGTCAGCAATGTATTCTAGGATGTCGCAATTGTAATCAACCATTGGGGATGTTCACATGCTCGGGGTTCAAGACGTGACACTTATGATGGTAGATAATATATTGGGTGGTTGAATGTTTATCTTGTTTTGATTTATTATTTTATTATAAAACTACCAAAAAAAATTGCATGTTAGAATAGACAGGAATTTTTATAACATTTCTTAGTTTAATTTGTTTGCATGTCATATAAAATAGAATTGACTTTTAGATTAGATTAGGATAATTTAAATATTTCCTAGTTGAATTAAAATTGCACGAATAGATAATATCTAGGTTATGTAAGGTTTTTTTAAATATAATTGCATGCTAAGATATGTTTCTAGGTTAAGATAGGATTTAAGATAGTCTATTTCTTACCTTAAAATAGATAATATCTCACTTTAGATAGATTTTGATTTTTTCGTAATTTTTAATTACAAATTTAATAAAAATGTAAAAAAAAAAATCAAATTAGTATGAATTGTGTTCCGTTCCAGGATAGATTGCATGTTTAAATAATGATATTTATTTATTTCTAATTTTATATAAAATTACAAAAAATAATAATGTGCATGTCACATGGTTTGCACATGAGGTTCAATTACTTAAAATTCAATGTCACATAGAGTAATATAACCTACAACTGCATTTAGGCTTAAGTTTGCACTACATGTATTGCATTCAAGTTTAGCCTTCATTAAAAAAGTAAAAAATATATAATAATAATAATAATAATAATAATAATAATAATAATAATAATAATAATAATAATAATAATAATAATAATAATAATAATAATAATAATAATAATAATAATAATAATAATAATTAAATATTCATTCCTACATACGTAGTTAGTTCTCATGTTAGGACCAAAACAATACCCAAAAAATTGCTTGGTAATTTCACTTGATTATTTCTGCAATTCATTTATTGTGTTTTTTTTCTTGAGTGTTATTTTTAATGCTTATGCACCCACGTAATCACTTCTTTTATGTAGTTTTTAGGTTAAAATCAATCCAAATTAAATGAAATAGTACCAAAATGGCGTTAGCGTAAATCTACATAATTAAGTCCTCGTACCCATTCGATCTCTAGTTTGTAGGAGTAAAATATATCGTCCATACTTTACTTCAGTTTCTAATCGACTCACCAAAAATCGATTAGTGGCAACTCCTGAATGAAATTGACTTGCGTGTTAAGAAGTTAAGCCTAAGATTCCGAGCTAAGTTTAAACTTAATAAAAAGTTAGCTAAGTTTAGACTTAATAATCCAATAGTATAGTTTATCTGTGGGTAAGTTCGCGACACAGTGCTGCTTTGTTGTCGTTCAAACTCGGTTGGTCCTGACATCACCAAAGTAGTGAACGTTGATGGCGGGAGCAGTGAGGCGGTTTGACTTGGTGGACGTCAGGCTTGCTGAACACACGCTATGGCTACTGAAATCTGGACATGAGGCTCACGGTAGAGAAGACATGGCTTTTGAAGACTTTTCTTTTGCTGGTGCTCTCTCTAGTGAACATTGATGGCAGGACCAGTGAGGCGGTTTGACTTGGTGGACGTCAGGCTTGCTGAACACATGCTATAGCTACAAAAATCTGGACATTAGGCTCACGGTAGAGAAGACTTGGCTTTTGAAGACTTTTCTTTTGCTGGTGCTCTCTCTAGTGAACATTGATGGTAGGACCAGTGAGGCGGCTTGACTTGGTGGACGTCAGGCTTGCTGAACACATGCTATACCTACTGAAATCTGGACATGAGGCTCGCGGTAGAGATGACTTGGCTTTTGAAAACGTTTCTTTTACCAGTGCTCTCTCGGCGTTTGGGATAAATGCACTAGAAGTACCAAAAATTATGTACAACACTCATTTTAGTACGAAAAGTTTTCGTCAGCACACTTAAGTGTTAAGTCGGAGAAAAAACGATCACTTGGATGCCAATAGGGAGAAATTCCGACCAAATTGTTTACGTGTCATTTATAATTAAAATTATAATATGACTTGACAAATTTTTTAAAAACTCCAGTCCACGTGACATTTCCACGAGGCATGATTGGCACTGAAGTGATCACTTTAAACAAAATTTGACATTCAAATGATCATGTTAAATAAAATTTGTCACTCAAATGATAACGTCGATTAGGAGCTATATGCTAATTAGACACGCCATTGAAAAATTAATAAAATATAGCCACGTTGGATTTTTGACAATTCAAATTGGAGTTGGCACTTAAATGATCATTTAAAAAAAAAATAGCACTTAAGTAATTCGAAAAAATATTTTTATTATTAAAGTCGGTATCATACATAACTTTTGACACTTTTAGTGTATTGCATTCTATCTTATGGTATTTCATATTATCGGAAAAGTGGAGGCGTGAAAGTCCATTGAGCTCCCGTGTGGATGAGACGGCATTGCCCATGAATCTGATGAAAGAAAGAAGATAATGATAGGATGCGAAGGTAAATAGATTTTGATGAGGAATCTGCCATGCGTGTGCAGAGGGCTCTTCGTGAGTGTCTCATGTTGAAGAGGAGAAAGCCCTCTATGCGTCCAAATCGTCCATGTGAAGTCCATGTCCTCCTTTTTTTCCTATATGGACCGATCTCTTAATCACGGGACGCCCTCGAATAGTCTGTCGTCTCTTCTTGGATCTTTATGAGAACTGGCCGGGACCGTATCGAAAACCGGCAAGAGAATAGTCGAGGCAACGAGGCTAGCTATGAGGGGACTCGGTCGTGACGGTGAGAACTGATTTGGTGCGGCAAGTTGGCTGGAACATATTGTTCTGGGCTCGGTGAAGCACGGCGAGAAACCAGAGGATGCTGGGACTCCTCATGGACTCGGCTGATTTGTCGAATTGCTTCACTGATGCAAGTGTATGCGGAATTCGCCTCAAGATAATGGAAAATTTTCAGTCGAGATCGGGCAGAAGCGGCAGGAGTTATGCTGTCAAGTAATGACTTTCGGCTTCGTGGGAGATTGCTGCAAAGAGAACGCCTCTCTTTTCTCTAATAAAAAACCTCTCTCCTGTGAACCCAAACGTATCTATTTATAAGAGTTAGCCTGGGGTTATCTTATAAAAAGCAAAATATCTTATTTCCTATTTCCAATTCTGGCCACTTCCTGATTATTTCGTCTTAGTTGAAATATTCACATAACAAAAATGATGCTCAGGCGGTAAAGAATATCACATAATAGAAGCAAAATAGCATCAAAAATCATGCACCATGTCTCAGCAAAATAGCATTTAACAAGGACTAGGAAATTCTTTCCCAGCGTTCTGCAATTTCTCACGTACCCACTTCATACAAACTGAGATCAGATTGACAGGAGGGAGGGAGGGAGCAGTTATTGATTACTATTAATACCGATAAATTCAGCTGGTAGATATGCAGGTATCTCTACTAAAAGGCATTATGGAGCAAAAAAAAAAAAGTTCCGACACTGCCGCCGCCCTCCTTTCGGTCCTTGTTGCCACCTTTGCCATCGTCAATATGAATGTCCACGGACCGGGGGTTGCTCTTGTTGGACTTCTAAGCATTCCAAAGCTCTGCATGTTTGCCCAACTTTTTTTTTAGCCTCTCGATGAGCAGATCTAGGGCTGCCGTCCCGGAAACGGTCACTTTGTTCTGTTCTTTATCTACTTTGACGTCGAGAACCCCTGTAACACACCAACCAAAAAGAGAAAACAAAAATAAAAATTAACCAAGAAATTTTTTAATTGAAGGTGATGAGTATACTTGAACACAGAATTACTAAAACGTCACGGGAAGAATTTTTCAGTGGAGGTTCAATATATCTAACTAAAATCCAAACACGGAGCGAGAGAGAGAGAGAGGCTTGAAGAATAAGATAGATCAAATAAGGAGGACTGGAACGGAAAAAGGAGTAATACCAGCAATTTTCCCCAAGGTCTTCTTCACATCCCGGTCGCAGCCATCACAGTGTATGTACACTTTAAGAACCCAAGTCTGCATGCACGAGCAAACCAGAGAATAAGAACAGGTGTAAAGAACAATTCCTCTCGCTCCAACAAAGGAATAACAGAAGGAAAAAAAACAATACACGAGCATAGGAAGCTTGCTCGAGAAAGTCATTACCAAGCATGAAAAGAGAGATTAGTTCCCAAAGCAAAACAGAGCACACACCCGAATTGTAACACGTGAAGTCTGACGATCATCTACGACTCTTGAGCTTAAAACAAGGCAAAGTACAGAGGGGATACTACCAGTGAGCTAAGTTAGGAGGGACAAAATGCGTACCTGGATCTTCGAGACCTCTTCTTTACTCATTTGGATTCCACTTGTATGGAACAAGCCGGACACAGTTATTGAATAAGAAAAGGAGGGAGAGGGGGTCCTGAAACAGATGTACTGCCGAGAGAGAGAGAGAGAGAGGTGTAAGGAGAGGAAACCTCGAAGGACTTTTAAGCACGAGGAGGAGGTAAAGTTCGTGTCTGATTTGTCTAAGTTTCGGGGAAAGTGAGTGGAATTTTCCACACCAGTAATGATTAATGACGACAAAAATCGTATTTGCAAGCACAGGAGTTCAAAAGACCGACCCATAAAACTGTTTCGGATGATTCCGCTTCAACAGATTAGGGTAAATGCAGAAGTTACTTTGGAGTCCTTTTTTTTTTTATATCCAAATTAGTCTGTTCTCTCGTCGATCGAATCAATGGGGATCCGAAACATGACCATTTCGCGCGCCTGAGAAAAAATCGAAACAGCAAAGAAGAGGTTATCACAACTACCGTGACCTTTCGATTGTTACGAGGCCACTAAAATTGGAATATGGGCATTTTGCGTTATCCTTCAACAGGGAAAATCTTAGATAAGTGAGTACCGTCGATGGAGTCTCGTCGAGATGCCGGCAGCCAAATATCTTCCCCGTCATGCTGGCAAGAAGCATGTAAAGTATAGAAATTCGTCAAAAGATGTATAGCCCAAATGCTAAAACGTGGCAGATATTTAAATGCCAAAAGTTAATAAATTGACACATAGAAATTCGTCAAAAAATGTATAGCCCAAATGCTAAAACGTGGTAAATATTTAAGTGTTAAAAGTTAAGAAATTGACACTTAAGTATTACTTTTTTTTTTTTTAAAGTAGAACATTTAAGTCCTACATCCGATGAATCCCGTCGAAAATCTTACGTGATAATTTTTTATTATTTTTATTCGCCTACGTGGCTCGCTGGAGAGCCGACTCGATAAAAAAACGCAAAACCGACACCATTTTAACACAGATTTGAATTTTAATATAAAATTTAAAAAATATTAAAAATAAAAATAAAAAAAGGGGAGAGAGGAAGCACATGGCTAAGGTTTGAGTCCTCACCCCTGCCGCCTCCTCACCATCGCCCGGAAGGACCGGCGACGATGGGGGCTTCCGGGCAATGGCGGGGGGAGGGTCAGCCATGGGCCTAGGGGCTGGCGAACCCAGCCGACTAACAGCGAGGGCCCGCCAACCCTCAGCTAGATCCGACAAGAGTTGGCAGCTCTCACTTGGCCGGGCCAAGGGTCTCGAACGAAATTGCACTCGAAATTCGTCGCATTGACTCGGACGGTCTCGAACGAATACCAAACGTGAATGTTGTGACTGGGAGGGTCTCGAACGAAGACCAAACGTCAATGTCACGAGTAGACTCGAATCCAACGCACCGCTCCATTGGAATTCAACGCTCCGCTCCACTCGGATCACGGTAAAAGATTCACTCCACTTTAATGCCTTTTTCAAGACACCTTCGCTTTCCTCGTTGCCAGGCCACGAAGTCTTTCGCACGGCCCGTCCTTTTTTACGCCTTCTTTTATTATGAGGTCTCGAATTTCCTTCGGTTAGAAAAATCAAACCCCCTATCGTTTTCAAACAATTTGCCAAAAAATTCCACACGTCTCTCTAAGTTTTCTCACGTACTGAGATGTGAACGATAATCTTAGCGAACTTCTCCACAGAATTGACATCTGTCAAGAAATATTTTGGGTAGTTATTGATTCGATTGACAAGGACACATGTTAATTTGGAGGAAAATTAGGACTCGAAAGCGACTTCTCTATTTATCATAATCCCTCAAAACCGAATCAACAAAGACGGTTTTATGGGTAAAATGACTGAGGATGTAATGGTAATCTTGCGTAAATATGGTTTCTTTCCTTCTGGTTTTCTTCTCTTTGCAAACAAAGATGATTTGCAATTCCTTTCATACTTTGCTCACCTCCACTTTCCATCTTTCCCAAACAACATAACAAATATCCTTTTCATGACCTCCTCTTTCTTAATCTCCTGATATTTCTTCCGAGCATAGCCTAAAACTCGCCAACTGTAAAGAAGAGAGGAAAGAACTATCATGAGCCTTACACATCGAGTAGTCACTTCGGTGGTGAGTTCGACTTTTCTTCACGTTGATCTTATCCCACCGACAAACTAGCCAATTGTTATTTGAAATTATCAATATTCATTTGTGCAATTTATTAATTTTTCTTTGATTAAATCATTAACTGATTTTTTTATAGTTCGCTCATTTGAGTTGCTTACTAATGTTAATATAGTTTTTCTTAGATTTACTGAATTTTCCATTAAGGCTCTATTTATTTTGCAGAGAACATTTTTCTCATTTTCTGGCGTTTGGTTCGCTTAGAAAAATGAGTCAATGAAAAATACTTGCCTTGTCAAAAGAAAACATATACTTAAATTCAAGAATATGATTTCTTTTTAAAAAGTTGGAAATCATTTTCTAAAATATGATTAGATATTAGCACTTGAACTCGAAACTCTATTCTCCCTAACGTTGGTTCTGGGATCCTTGACGTCCAACACCAAGCCTAGGTCCATTGAGGTCAAGCTCATGACCCCGATGCCTGTGTTTGGATCCTCAGCACCTTCGCCCAGGTCCATCGAGACGAAGCCTAGGACCCAGTGCGTGTACCGGGCCCTCAACACCAATGGCTAGGTCCATCAAGGTCGAGTCCAAAGCTCCAACGTCTGTGCCAAATTCCCCGACACCTAGCTTGGGTCCATAAAGGCCAAGCTTTCATCTAGGCTGGGCCCCGAGCCCAAGAGCCTATGGATCCCTAGTGCTCGCATTTAGGGATAAGTATGGTCTAGGTTGGACTGGTCTACGCCCTAATCCTAAGACCAACCCACACAATATTGGTCGTCAATTTTCGTGATCGAGGACCAATCCTATTGAGCCTAAGATCGAGGACCGGACCAACCCAATGGGTTCGGTCCGATTCCAGGGTCAACTCAAGACTAACCGATAATTTTTTTGTTTTATTTTTTGTACTCCCTGAAAAGACAAACCTAACATTTCAAATTAGATATCTATCAATAATACGGCGTTGTGCAACCAAACTATAAATACTAGTACATATTCAACAAATTTAAGATAAGACACCAATAGAAATTTTACACTTGCTAAAAGCAAAAATTCTATAAAGACGATTAAGACTGCTCATACAGATATAGGACAAGATGGGAAGTTGAGTGGCGAGCAAGGAAGTTGAGCAGGGTGAGTGTTGAGCGGCGAGCGAGGAAGTTTTTTCTTTCAATTTTGGCAAATTGATAGACTAAGAGAACAAAGAAGATAGAAGAGAAGGAATACTGAAGGAGAACACTATGGGCAATCATTTAATGTTGTTTACGCCGTTTTGGATGCCATGAGAAGCCGTTTAATGTTGTTAATGCCATATGACTTAGGATTTTCTCTTTAGAATATATAAAAATATATATAAATAAATAATATATTAGATATATGATATATAATATAAACAACAAGGCTGGTCCAAGTTGGACCAACTCTAAACTCTCAGGATCGAGAACCAACATGCACTGTACTGGTCGAGGAGGGATCATAGGACCAAGGACCAACCCAGTCTCCCTGAAAGCAGGATCAGGACCAGTAGAGTTAGGCCGGTCTAGGGTCAGTCTAGGGTTAAACCTAGACCGATGCTCAACCCTACTTGCATTGGCTTCCATCATGATCAAACCCAAGACTCTAGTGCCAATACTCCAGTGCTAGTACGCCTAGCTGGCCATGCGCAAGTTACTAGTACCCAAAAGATAAGAATAATAATGCGGAAAATAGACATATAAAATTTGTATATTTTTTTAATATGCAAAAAAGAGTACAAGGAGAGCCTATCTGTAGGCTTTATAACATAACTATAAAAAATTACATATATCAATCAAGATATATACAATCAAAGGAAGATATTTGCGTAATTTTGAAAGATAACATATACAGTCAAAGGGAGATATTTACGCAATCTTGAAAACTAACGGTAAACTAATAGAAATATTCTAATTATCTCTAATACAAATCTAACATTCGCCCTCAAACTCAAGGTAATTAAGTCAACTTGAGTTTTGATAAAAACTGAAAATCGCTTAGACTTTAGATTTCAAGATCTGGTTTGTCCTCTCACGACAGTGAAAGACTAGTGCCAGTTCTCCAATATGAGCAGTGTAAAGTCATGAATCAAAATTAAAATAGCAAGCAGCCGATAGAGCTGGCCTTGTTGACTAAAATAGTAACTAGACGAACGCAACTAATGCGATTAACATCGTAATAGTAAGCAGTCGTTGCAGTAGGCTTTGCTTTCAAAATGATCACTAAATGACAAGGCTTGTGCAGTTGGTGTCGTAATCACCAAGCCAAAAATCAGAGGGAAATAATAAGTGGCTAATGTGATTGGCTTTGCTAATAAAATACGAACTTGGCTTCCCTAGATAATAGGGCTCTATAGATGATGTGGCCATTGGACAAGACAAATAATGTTGAAATCAATTTGACTAGAGGATATTAGGACTTATTGGAAAAGTATTAGCACCATATATGCCGTGTGCACCTGATGCACTTCAAGATTGCCTAGCTCTGATGCCAAGACAAACATAGTAATGCAGAAAATAGAAATATGAGATTTGTGTATATTTTTATGTGTATAAAAGAGTAGATGGAGAGCCTATTTATAAGTTTTATGATATGACTGTATAAAGTAGTATATATTAATCAACATATACACAGTCGAAAGAAGAGATCCGCACAATCTTGGAAGATATGTAAACCGATAGAAATATTCTAATAATCTCTAATATAATAAAATATCCAAAAGAATTATCCTATTACCTCTAACATAGTATATGTCTATTTAGGAAAATCAAATCAAATCTTTCCATACCAAATAATGAATATATTCTCCAGTTCATTTTTAAGTTACCACCAAACATCGGAAAATATTATTATTTCCCTATAAAATGACTTAATTGAAAACATTATTCAAAAAAGTTACATTTTTCGAAAAAGTTACATTTTTCGTGAAACAAACAAAGCCTAATTATCATTTTATTTTGCTTGCTCCCCAGCATTTCAAATTTATCAATTTTTTTTTTTAGAAAATACTCACCCCAATTGGCTAGAATGATTACCAACATTTTATCTTTTACAGAATTTAATTACCTTTTTTACCAATAGTTTAAATTTACTAACTATCATTTGAAATTACCAAACTTTTTGTGCACCTTACCAATTTTTCTTTGATTAACCAACCAACTAGTTTTGGTTATGAACTTTCATTTGAGTTAATTGCCAACGTTTATTTTACTCTTTTTCAATTTTAACAATCTTTCTATTGGGTTACTCAATGGAGAGAAAAATTGATAAGTTACTCAAATAAAAAATCAATAACTCAATTGTAGAAAGAGTTGGAAAGCGAGACGCATAATAGTTGTAATTCAATGAAAATGTTGGTTAAACCACCCTTCCAACATGAAAGGGGGAGGTGGGGGGTTCGAATCCCCACCTTCTCAAGAAGGGTTGGGGTGGAAACGACTTAGTTTCAAGTGTGGATTTCGACTCCCACGCCTTGCAATGAGGTAGGGCAAAAGTCTGAGAGTGAGAGTTAGAGTAGAAGTAGAGTAGCACCGACCAAAAAAAAACTCAAATGAGAGTTGATAATCCAAAATAACTTGATAACTTAGTAGAAGAAAAGTCAATCAATCATCTAACTTAAAGTTAGTAATTTTATATGAGTCATTATATTTCATCTCCAAGTTAAGAAATTTTAATAGAAGTTGGCGAAAGATAAGAAAATTTTGTGATTAATAGAAAATTAAATTTGGTAAGTAACTCAAATGAGAGTTGATCCAAAATTAATTGATAACTTAACTGGAGAAAAGTTTATAAGTCACTCTAGTAAAGATTAATAATCTCTAACAAGAGATGGTAATTTTAAGGTGCTACTAAGAAATGCATATAAAAATTTGTAAACAATTAAAAATTTTGGCGAATTACAAAAAAATTAAAAAAAAACCAATAAACGTCGGTAAGTAACCTAATACCAGCTGGTAATTTAATGATGAAAAATTGGTGAGGCACTTAATGTTGGTCTATAATCTCTCAAAAAGTTAGTAACTATAAATGGTTACCAACCAAGGTGCATAAAAGCGGTAGCTTGATAGAAAAATTAGTGGATTAATGAAAGAAAGAATTAAAGGTCGGTAAGTAATTTAAATGGTAAATTAATTGGACAAAAGTTGATAAGTCACATTAATTTAAGTTGAAATTTCATATAAGAGTTACTATATTGAAATTTCATATAAGAATTACTATATTCAATGCTTTAGTAAGTTAAGCAAATAAAAGTGAGTAAGTCAGTACAAAAAATTTGATAATTTACAAGCTATAAAGTTGATAGTTTCATAAAAGTGATGGTAAGTTAACCAACAAAGTACTTGGAGAAAAAATCGTTAGTCATTGTTTTGTTAACAGTTTTTGAAATATTGAAATTTACTAATACAACTTTCTTTCATGGAACAATAAAATTCAATTCCCCCTCAAATATTGGATCCTAAGTTATGCACAAAATGCAAATAAAGTCACATTGAATGAACAATTTTCGACCAAAAAAAAATGAACAATTGAAGAATTTGTATAAAACATGATGCTGATACAACTACTAAAGACTTTCTAAAGCGTTCGGATAAGTAGAACTCTAACGGCCGAGTTTAGGTTAAGAATTTGCACAACAAACGATGGAACAACCATCACTTTTGATTCAAGAATAGTTATGCAAACAATAATAACAATTTGGTACGCTCGAGATTACTATATTGTAGCCAAATTGGAGTTCTAATTTGCACTCACCCAAGGCCTTGAAATCCATCATTTAGGTTTGTTTTGAAGCAATTATCCATTTCTAGGCCTTATTCAACTTTATTATTTGCCATTTTGTTATTTTTCTTGTTATATTGTTTCTGCAACTTTCTCTCATTTTATCTGCACTACTTAGAAATTGGCCAAATCCCAAAAATAAATAAATAAATAAATAAAACTTACATACTTATAACCCTTGGACAAATTTGTCTTACTTCTCAAATTTCCCAAAAAACGAAAAAACGAAATTTCACTCAATGGATGAAAATGGCCATTGTCATCTTTTCCATTTGGAAGATCCTACGTGGATAATTGGCGTGGCTAACCACATTGAAGTAGCGTGCCATGTGGCATTTTTTGTACTATCAAAAATCTCAAAAATTAAGAAAAATGATTTTAAGAGTAAAAGAAAGAAAAAACTTCATTAGGACAAAAAAGTAAAAAAGAAAAACTGAGAAACCCCATGTTTGCGTTCTCCAGCTGACGTTTCCCCTCTCTGAGTCCGTTCCCTCTGCGTTTACCGCCGTCGCGTGCCTCCGATCTAAAGTTCAGCGACGCTCCCACCTCAAATCTAACCAAGGTCGGCGGCGACCTCCGGTCTGACATTTGCACAAACGTGGGGTTGGCGAATGGACCACAGACGTCAACTTGGTTCGTTTGTTATGAACAGTAGACAGGACTGACGGGCTTTGCCGCGAGTCCGACACTGCTAAAACATGCTGGCTTTAGAAGTACATATGCCCAAGATCCTCAGACCACGTACTCAGCGTCGAATGTAGGATTTTAGAAGAGACAATGGAGATAAATTATAGTAGTAGAATTAAAATTAGGCCCCAAACTCAGTTTTTTTTTTTTTTTTTGCAGAAAATGAACAATACGGAATATATTTTCTAAAAATAATCATTCATATCCCTTACAAAGATTATTACATAAAAAATATTTTCATCATTCACAAAAGTAGCTAGACATAAATTGTTGTCGGTAATATAAACATTTTTACCAAACATTCAATTTCCGCAAAAGATACGGAGCCAAAAAATTTCTATCCTAGAGTTTTCACAAGGCGAATTCCCTAGCTAGATGATGGCCAAAAAAATCTAGAGGACATTTTAAGAATGTATTTGAACACCTCCGATCCATTGTTAGGGATATCCTTTCGCACTAGCTAGACTTCTAATCGTGGACACTCAACATATGGCTTATCTAGCGCAAGCACGTGCGCATTACATGAGACTGGTATAGGCAATCATGTGCATACTGTGTGAGTACTAACACAAGCGACAAAATGTGAGGAATGACATATATTGGTTGGCAATAGTACCCATTAACACTATATAGTCAATTGTCGAAATATGACGACGAATCACAAATAATTGCAAATGTGAGTGCTAGCAATATTCATTAAGAGAATGTCAACAAGCTGTTTTGGAATTTGAGATCATTTGGAGGGGACAGTTATTGTTGAAAGGCGAAGTCGTTCGATGGATCAATTGGGACTAAAGGCACAATTTTGGAGGGAACATTTATGGTTTGAAGATCAAGTTGTCCAATAGGACAGTCAAAAGCAAAAGCACTTTTGAAAAGAGAAATTACCGCCTAGAGGAAATATCGTGGAGCGAACACTAATGAAGCAGTACGTACGTGTGGTATCCACAAGCATGGGGGGAGCTGGCATGCATGGGTTATTCGAGAGATCGTAACCGCGAGGAATCGTCAAAAAGCCATTAACATGGACTATTTATTAATAACGCTAGTCATCCACCAAGAAGCCTCTCGACAAATCAAAACAGAATGTTATCTTTTAATTATTTTTATTATATTGTACTTTAAATTTCCTTAACTGTAACTTTCCAATTCGCATCGTTAATGAGATTCCAACATGTATCTTTATTGTGGTATTGTATTGTCGATTAAATTTCGATGCCATACTTCTACGTTCTCAAGTTATGTCATCAATTAAATTCCAAGATGATTTATTTATATCTTGTTACGTCATTAAGTCCGAAACTTTTGAATCTCGCAATCAATTGAATTTTGGCTTGGTTGGGGATGCTATGATGTCGTTTGAATTGAAGAAATTGATTTCCTTTGGCACGAGATATTCTCTATATGCATTTAGCGCAAAATCTCGGTTTCCTTAATTAAAAACCGAATAATTACTTTCGGTGAAAGATATTTTGTTGTGGGATTAATTTCGGTGAAATACTAACAAATCAGACTCTAGACTAATTTCGACCAAGCCCATGTTGCTTGGAACTTGGAAGATCGTTGCCATGATCTTCAATGGCGATTTGTCCAGCACTAGTGGAGGCACGCGTTAACACCACCACCAACAATGATAGTCGTCTCTTTCTTCTAAGTGGCTCTTTCAGAATGCAATGACGAACCCCACCGGCACCAAACTCTGCATTTTGGAAAGGTAAAAAAGGAAGAATCATCAACTGCGAGATGAGGCAGTTGGTCAACTTCGCTTTACTTTCCTTCTCCAACAGATGCTCAGTGGGACTAAAAGAAACGACAGAGACTTCTCTAATCACATGTTTTTTAGTCAAAAGATTGCTGCTTCTAATCGACTTTACGACCATTATGCTTTTCCGTGCATCTCGCATCTCCGATGCCGAAGGCTAAGCGGAGACCTTGCGGACTTATCCGGCAGACGCGACTAAATCGACGCGACGAATCCTGTATTCATCGGAAACTAGATAGAGGAAAGCGGATGCCAGTTCAAGGAAAAATAGAGCTTCACTCGTGCATTCCAAAATAACAAGCTGAAGAAACATAAAAGCTTTCGTCTATGCATTCCAATGTGTAGCTGAAATCTCCCAAATCACACCACTAAAACGAAGCAGTTAATGTGCAGTCGAACCCGAAAGAGAAAAAGCCACAAGCTTGCAGAACAAGGTCTAGGGTATGTTAATTCTGCGGAAGCTCTATCACATCACCTTAGCAAAAATCAGGCCTGGCCTTCTTCCTGACGCAGATGCAACCACGGATGGGATCCCTATGGATCCTGATCTCGGAGCAGTCCCTTAGGTCCTCGAGGCTCAGGTACTGCTGCTTCACCACCCGAGTGAAGTCGCCGCACGTGTCGTTGATCCAAATGTAAGGGTGGCAGGCCTCGTCGTAGTAGTACAGCAGGCTCCTCATGCCTCCCCCACCGCTCGCCGCCAGAGGCCCGCCCGGCCGCCCGGGCATGTAGGCCTTGTAGATGCTCTTGCACTTGAGCCGCTTCGACGACCCGGGCTTGAGGGTGTGGACCTTCTTGAGGATCGAGCCGACCCGGATTTGGAGCTCGACGGGGCGGTCGCTGAGGTTCCATATCCGGGTCCCGAGTCCGGAGGATTGAGTGTGGTCCTTACACCCATCGAAGCAGCCTCCTAGAGAGAAGATGTTGAGTTTGAGCTTATTGAGTCCCCGCATCGCTAGGTCTTTTCTCTCTCTCTCTCTCTTTTGGGGAGTGAAGAAGGTGGGATGCAAAAGTGGGTGCGAAAGGAGTGACCTTTGATGGCCTGAAATTTTGGAATGGCATGACTTTGTGGCATGTACTATTGTATATTGCAATCAACCACCCCTCCATTTTATCAAAATTTGAACTTTATATTATATTTTAATTGTCCCTAAAAATTTTGTAATGCTTAGTTCAGTTCTTTTATGTAAGGCTTGCCGTGATCGAAGGTTTGATGTAAACTCATCTAGTTGATGAGACACATTGACTCAGTCGCAAAGTGCTGACTCCTTCAATTGTCTCAATTATGACATTGGATTGAGTTACGATATGTTTTATTTATGCTTTTGGATACTATGCTAGTGTTGAATCACAAGATTATGGCACCTAACTTTAAAAAAAAAAAGTTGTGGTCAACTGAAAATATGAAAAAATAAGATGGACGGCGATGGATTTCAAAAATTGCTCTTAATCTATGAATAAGTAACAAATCGGGTGATATGTCATAACTAACATATTTCATATCAATATGATATGTTTCGAGTGATTAATTGGGAATTTGAAAGAAAATGGAAAGAAAAGTGAGCCCAACGAAAAATGACAATAGAAGCTACAATTTTCTGAAATTGCAAAAATTCAAGATTTTCTGTGGTCAAACTACAAATTCACCAAAATGCAGTGTGGTTGTGCAATTTACTCTAGTGTATGCCTATCCATTTACAAGGTATCATGTGTACGTACCCTGTTTTGGTAGATGCGGCTGCTATCTTGCTATTCCACGGACATCATCAATTATGGCCCGTCTGGACTTACATTATTTTAACTTTCACTTAATCAAAAGTTTCACAACACACAATTACTTTAATTTCTTTATTCCATCTTTTGCGGAACGCGAGAAATTTTCATTGAAATTTGCCTTTCACTCGACTCAAATGAATGCACCCTTAGATTTAGGGCCTTTAATGGAAGGGTATATGTCTTTCTTTGGTCTTTCTTTAGATGGCATGACATCGAAAGTGGAGGGTAGACATGAATGCACCCTGTGAAATTTTTGCATTTTGCTTGTGGGATTCAATTAGCCCTTCCATCAAGGAAACCGGTGGGGGGACCCAAAAGCTTCAAATTTCAACGCACCAAGACAGGGATCAGCTAAAGAAAACACACTTTAGGGGTTGCAGATTATAATATTTTGCTCAGCTCTTTCCCTTTGTTGTTTGCTGGGGAAAGGAGAAATAGACTTGGACTCTGTTGGGGCACTCCAAGTCTCATGATGAAACTTCCTATGATGTTGCTTCACCTTTCATCATTCCAAAAGTGCTTTTCTAAGTGCAGTAGTACTGTTCAAGCCTCCCAAAAAAGAACCTAATTCTTTTCGGAGAATTTTTATTGTCCTGTGAGTGTTTTTACGGATCTGTCTCGCATTTTAATTTGGAATCATCGCAAAGACAAGCGAAGAAATAGATCCATCAGATCCACTTTCCCAAATGGATTCTTTCTTGTGAGTTACCTAAAATTAAAGGAAAAATTTACGGAAGCAAAGGTCATCCAATTTATATTGTGATTAAGAAAAGTTACAATGGGTGGAGAAAAGTGTTGGCATGTAGGTTGCAAAACTTATACAGAGTGTTAAAAAAATGAAGGTTAATTGAATACTTTACGAAAAATAACATAAAAGAAATTTATTGTTAACTTAAACAGATTACTAATTTTGTAGAATATTACAAACTGTAGGATCCAGAGAACTAATGAACACTAAAGAAGCTACGAAAGCATATTTTACAAAAAGAAAGTACTATCGATGAAAACTATTAAAAAAAAGAATAGAAAGAGAAAATTACTATTAACTAAGACATTATTATTTCCTTCAGAATATTAGGAACAATAGGACTAGAATACTTACGACGACACAAGGGAAATTATTTCACATAGAAAAAGTTACGAAATAACATCTAACAAATATATTACTATTAGTGAGTAAAATTACAAATGCCGGAGGAAAGTCATGATCAACTAGGTAGAATGCTGTCTTGTTTTTCTCTTATGGGATGTAGAAGGACCCCTAACTTTTGGTGGCACCTAACAGTTTGTTCGAGGCTTGGGAAAATTCTATGGTCGTGTATTGAAATACAAGATTGGTCTCGTCATATGTAAACAGTTAGATTATGGGAGAATGAATTTCAACCGTTGAATGATATTAAAAAGATAATAACTTACAAATGTTTAAAGAACACTATTGATTATAAGATTGTCAATCTTACTATTTGATTAAGGAAAATTACATCATATTAAAATAATTATTCACTAATAGGGACCAATTACGAACATATAAAGAAATGTCACAATGCAAGTTACTAAATAAGGGAAAATTTACATTACACTCTAGTGGCGAACGCTATCTCCTAAAAAGTTATGACCACTAAAAAAATTGAAAGGTAAATTATGATCATTGAGGAAAATTGCTAAGCCTTGGTACCGTCACTTACGACAACGAGCGGAATTGTTCTATGCTATCAACTAATTAATAATCTTAGATTTCAGGTTACATACTCGATAGACAAATTACTAATTGTAAGCAAAAAAAAAAAAAATTGCGACAAGTAAATCACAATTCATAAAGTTAAATTACTATGCATAGGCGTGACCAACTTTTACAATGCTTTCAGGTAAAATATGATAAGCTTCAGGAAAATTACGAACCTGTCACGGGATTGATCCTGTTTTCTTTTTCTTTCTTTTTTCCCCTCTTTCCCGCGGGACCCTAGAAGCAACCTGAGAGGCGTGATTAGCTACATTTCCTTACTGACAAGCGACAATTTCTCTTGCTCTTTTTGGTGCTGCAAAGTTAATGGCTGATGAAAGATATTGCCAGGGCCACGAGACCAGTGCAGACCATCATAGTTTATGATCATCAGGATCGGTCAATTCCTGATTGAACCGAGACCCACATTGGCAAAAGAAAATGCCAGTCTCTAGGCATCAAAATTAGTCAATTTCGATGGCCATATGCATGAATTTTACAGTAATTTTCAGATTTAGAACAAAATCCGCAACGACAACCATCTTCTGGTGAGGTGACGGGTTCACCAGCTCTGATACTAGTCCAAGAATGTCGTTAGGTATGCTCAGATCTGTTCATCTACCAACACCATGCGCTAAATGCTAAAAGATTTGCAGGCGAACATGCCCGATCTTTGCGGTCCTTTCGTGCAGGACCCATATTCGCGCTTCAGTCCCGCAAGTCCTGTCCTTGCTATTGGCTGGAATATCGGCCACAAGCTAACGGATGATAATATAATAGTAGCAATAGTCCACATCGAGAGCCCAGATGGAGACTTTTAGCGGTAAAATTTTCTTGAAGATAAAGCAACTTTCAGTACTGATGTCGTATCGGATGACAGATTATGGGGAAGTTTCGTGGCTGACGATGAAGTTCTGTATTTTTTCACTAAAGTAAGGAGCCTTTTCCCTCTGCTTATAATTTTTCCCACGAAATTTTTGGCTTTTCTGATGGCTCTTCTTGATGCTTGCTCTTTGGATCCTATGTTTGATTGCACGGTTATCTGCTAACATCCACGTTTTTCGTAAAGTTTTGCTAACATAATCAAATCACTATTTTATCATATAGCAGCTAAGAGAGAGAGAGAGAGAGAGAGACTGATGACAATGATAATGTCACCATGATGCATCACTGGCACGCCAGCAATGATGCATCAAATAGTATTCATGTCATAGAATTAACTACAAAAAAACGACTACTTCATTGAGATTTTTATGATTTCATTGGTTTTAAAAATGAGAGAATTTCCTGTTCGTGCTAAAGCTGAAAACTGGGACTGTACAGTAGATGCATCACAAGCATCATCATATGCTGAGAACATGGGGAGGTTCAAAATGGGTAGAACATCCTACAAAAATGAAAAAAGGAGACGAATTTACAGAAAGATGGGTTCCCTTCCTTTTTTTTTCTTTACTTTTCGTGATTCTCTTCAGAAGGTTCTATCTTTATGACTAGAGGCTGATTCAGGTCGGCAGCCGGTTCAGCCACGATAGGCAACTGCGATGCTGCTAAAACTCCATCGAGATCTTCATTTTCGGCCAGAGCTTTTTCCAAAGCCGCCTTGGCAACTCTAGTAACGCAGAACATCAGAACAACTGCACCAACAGCCAGAAAATCATAGTTTCAGATCTCAAACCAAGCGGCACAATTGAGTGATTAAACAAAAGTGTAACAGCAAAACAATTCTGCTCATCATTTCCACATTGTTTTCTATGACAAACAAAAGAACTAGAAAAGTTTTCCCCCATTAGAGCCCATAACTGAGTGTAAGAGTAAATCATTTAATGAGGTTCCATTGCAGGTGGTGATCTCTGTTCTGCAGTGTCTATGGCATCAGAATTGTCCAAGATATTACAGTCCATCTTTCAGCTATCCAAGAAGTATGGAGATTGCAGCGGTGGATGTACAATGTGCAAAGGCAAAAGGAAATATCCTACAAATTTTGGCTTCCCAGTGTCTATGGCATCAGAATTGTCCAAGATATTACAGTCCATCTTTCAGCTAGTCAAGAAATATGGAGATTGCAGCAGTGGACGTACAACGTGCAAAGGCAAAAGGAAATATCCTACAAATTTTGGCTTCCCCACCCCCCACCACCCACCCCCCCCCCAAAAAAAAAAAAAAAAACCCCACCCTTTTTCATGAATAACACAATTTCGGTATCCTGTTTTCCATGCGACAATCTTCATGGGATTCATTCCTCTAGGACTTCAGAACTCACACATCAGTAACAATCTCTATGTACACATAACTGATCCTCAAAATGAAATAAACAGATTATAAAACACAAAAGCAGCAAATAAGGATGATGTCTATAACATCATTAGTTGCAACTCACCAGATACCAAAAGGCCCAGAACGATTAAAACCTGCACATGACAAGTAAAGGAGAATGATCAGGAAAACATAAACAACAGAAGGAACACCGCGTTCTAAGATGCTGACACATACATTAATGAATTGTTTAAGAAATTAAAGTCACTAACTTAAGACGCCGTAAGTGACAAAATAATATTATAACAAAGGAGGATTACGTTCACGAATTAAAGAATTAAGAAGCCATAAGTGACATGATGAAGTAATATAATAACAAAGGAGGATTACGTTGATTAACCTAAGCAAATTGCTTGAAGAAGAGGATCGGAACTTTCTGACAGCAATGTGCGAAGAACTTTTTGACATGTGCCATACAGGCAGCATTTGTTAAGTGAGCTGCCATGCATCTTATAGACAATGTAGTCTGAACGATATTAATGATTTACACATCTTGTTACCCCTCCAGTACCCTTTTTGAGTATAATGTACTTGAAAGGCATCGCCTAGAGAGCTATATAAGCTAACTCAACAGACACAAAAAATAGCCATTGTTTTGAAGAGAGTGTGAAGGAGTTCCCAGGAGAACTTCACCAAAAGGAGAGCACCTTGAGAAGCAAGAAGCTTGGTTAAAATGTTCAAATGACCTCAGGGTAAAAGGTGAAGCAGCCATCATTACTCAATCATGAAAGTGACCCGCATTGGTTAGTGATCCAAAAAGAAGCATTCACAAAAACTGATGGCCTTGTACCACCAAATACATTTTGAATGACAATCAACGAGATTAGAATCTCAGATAGATAGCTTAAAAGCAAACACAATTCTTAGTTATTTACCCAACGAGTAGTTGAAAATTCACTCCATCCATGGGTCACATCAGAAAGATCCTTTAAAGTTGTCCCAACATACACCAGTGCAAGGGTTATAGGCTGCAAAAGAAAGCAATTTTATAGCTTTAGGGTCTACAATGTAAAATTAAAAATCCTAATGAGCCAGTAAAATACTAAAATGTTACTAAATGGTAATTGAGTGAACCAACCATCAAGCAATTACAAAAAAGTTCACCAGAAATCAAAGAGCTCAGGTGCACACCCACACCCACACCACAGCATTTATACAAGTGCAAGACTCAAGGAAATCCATGTGAATATGGCAACTTGGATGCAATAAGCATTTATTGTCAAATGATTACCGTCATTGGTATAACATTTTAGGCCAATGAACCAAAAATTCTGTGGCATACATGTATGGAGTCAGGACATTTTGAGAGCAATGAGAAAAGCAAGAGTAGGTGTCCCTGTTATTCTGCACGCTCAACCCAAATCTTTAGCAATCTTCACTGTTGCAACCGATAACCTTGATTTTTTTCTCCACAGAAAACCAACCAAATACACGTGAATCTTGGGAGAGCCACTCAAAAGTCCATACTTTTTTTGGTGATGGACCTAGAGGAATGGACACCCCGGTTCTAAGAAGGCCAATCTTAGGAACTACAGAACGAGGTTTAAGCCACACTACCTTCACATAAATTCCTGATGTAATGACTCCTTACCCTCACATGTGCCTGACTGGTAAAGGGACTAAGATAACTCCATCAAGGCCTGCTTTTTTTTCTTTTTCTTTTTTTTTTCCAGAAGTCAATTAACTAGCTTAGAAGAATCTGGAGAGTGATCTGTGATGGATATGTGGAAACACTGCATAAGTATTGAGAGAACAAGCACTTAATTGCTGGTTAAGCCTTTTGCAGTCCTACACCCATAAAGTGTTTTTATATCAGTTCATGCAGTCAATTTTGGGCTTCAATCCCTCATTCATCCATCCTCAGAACCAAATCGTAGGTTCTTCAGATTCATCATGACATTGCTGGTGTAGACATGGAAAGCAACGGTCTGCTGTTAAGATCCCAATTTTGACGAACAGAATTAAAAAATAAAAAAATAAAAAATAAGTACTTCAAATTTATGATCAGATCAACCACAACATATTTTTGCTGTTCTAAAATTATAAATTCCATAATAAAATGGAAAAACTAACTCAGCATTAGTGCTCAGGTAGAAATAAAAGTACCATCATGCCTATCCAAGATGCCAGCATGTATTCCCCAATTGGCACTGGAGTCACAGAAAGGAGGTAATTCAACATGTTAAATGGAAGCAAGGGAACCAGCCGCAGCAGCAAGACAATCTGTACCAACAATGAAGAAACAAAGTTATGTATCTCAAGTAGAGAATGGGGACAAATTAATCTATGCAGTAATACAGTCAAACTTATATGATCAATCAATTCAGCAGACCTTGAACCCAGATTTATGAATTGCAACAGCAACCGAACGGAACCGAGGATAATCCTTCAATTTAGAAATAACGAATGATCTTGCAATCTGTTCAAGGGAAATGCAGTATATACATATCAACATCTGAATAATATATATGTCAATCAAGTAGGTAATATCAGGATGGATTTTGCTAATGAGAGTGGAAACAACACCCTTTTAAGTCAGGTACAAAAAAGTCAACAAAAATAAATTTATAACAGCCAAAAATTCACGAGTGATCAATTCTGCAAGAAATGATAAGTTCAGAAGGCAGACACTCACAGTTCTGCCAAGGAGAAATGCAGCACCGGCTCCGATAGTAGCACCAATGGAGTCAGCAACAAATCCCATGGGTAAGCCAAATAAATAACCGCCACCAAGCTGAAAACAATCAGAAATTAATGCAACATAAGGTCACGGTAAACTCAAACTTACACCACAAGCAATACTTTGTCATTTCCTTTTTGCAAGTTTCTAGGACATAGGAGAGCAAGGGCATCTCAGGTAGTCATGGTCCTATCTTAGATTTTACATGGTTGTAACACAATCGCAAACCTACAAACTGGGAAAATGTACAGCACTTTTTGTAAAACAAGATAAGTAATTCGGCAAAGAGAGATTCAATACTTACAGTAAGTACTGAAGCTGGAACTGCCAAAACCGTCAGTGGAATATATGCGACGGCTCTGCAAAGTGAGAATTTAAATGAGATTAAAAAAAAAAAAAATGCTTGGAATACTGCCACCTATTTCAGATGAATAATAAAATTTCAAGGAAGCTTCATAGCACAACTAATTTATTGACATGTAAAATTGGTGGCTAACTAATATGAAAAGATTGAGCAACTAAAAGATTACAAAGCTTCTGGATAAAAGCTTCACTTCAAATGCATTTGCCTTCAGCAATAAAACAGATGCAGAAAGAACATCTACTTTGTTAAGAAGACGCCACACTGCTACTAAATGTGAGAAAGACCAAGTACTCAGTCAAATTGTTGTCCACCGGATGAGAAAGAGTTATACTAGTCCAGATCTTTGGAAGCCCGTATCATTGATACTCCATGCCATTAAGTTGTTATAATTTCTCTTATCTAAGCTTGATTAGTTTGGGCAAACTCAAGTATCTTGTCCAACATAGTAATACACAAACAACTGGCTAATTCATCCACATAAAGTTACTGTCAAGGAAACTCATTTGTTTCAGGCGAAATGAGATTTATCTAAATGAATTTAATTCCCTCCAAATTTCTGGGCAAGCAATCTTGAGTTTCTCAAAATATTACTTTCAGTCACCTAACTTTCATGTATGCAACCGCATTGCAATATTAACCATCAACTCTCTTGACATCCTCTTCTAAGCAACCAAATAGCCAATATCTACAGCATTAAAATTGATTTGTTCAGAATGCTGTCATGATGAGTATTGTTTTGTAATTTCACAAGATTATTGAGCATAAATATCACTTGCAACCTTTGGGCTCATCGTGAAGATAGAGAATAGATTCAAGATAGACTAGTCAACCAGAAAACTCAGAATCAATTTCAGATTGAGTAATAAAACTGTAAAGCACAACTATTTGACTTACAAAACAAGAGGACCCCAAGGGCCAAGGTCTTGTTCAACCCATAGCAAGAAATTCTTTAGAATCTGCAAAAAGAGCCCATTTATATGAGGATGGAGTAAAGAGGAAGGGGGGGGGTGGGATCATTAAAAAAAAAAAAAAGCCCGTTCCGTCTATCAAATGAACCTACCAAGGAAAGATTCTTGTTCCAAAGAGTGTTAAATAACAGTGCTTTGTCATGGCACCAAAAATGAAAACTAGGGAACTATGGAAGTGTATTTGTCTGGCATTGATTAGCAGGATCACAGGTCATACACCAGCTTCTAAATTCACATTATAATTTCCCCCTACATTAGTTCAGCACGCAGGAACTGAGCGGTAAGCTCAACCTTCTGCTCAATTGGAATAGAAACCATGAGTACCAAGAACAAAATTCAGTTTTATTTCCCGACAAGTTCGACGACAGAATCCACCTCTGAATTCCAATCGATTCCACACTCGCACAAAAAAAGACCAGTAACTGGGAACGACCCTCGTATCATATCATCTAATGGAATCCTAAAACACTGCTCCTCAAAGAACACAAGTCGACGACAACACAAACCAATCGAAAGCCGAAACGGAAACGAGATCCAATCAGAAACCACACGAGCAATGCGGCAACTTTCACCAAATTAAACCCTGGATCCATCACCACCGAATCAAGCTCAACGGACATTCCGCAGGGCCGAACACGAAAACCCAAATCGAGATCAAACCTAAAACCCCGACACCGACGACGCGACCGATCGATCAAGGCGGATACCTTTTCGACGGGGAGGGTGAAGCAGGCGACGACGCCGGCGAGGAGGAGCGAGAGGAGGAGGGCGATGCGGAGGGCGGAGCCCCAGGTGAGAGCCATGAGGGAGAAGCGGCGGCGCCAAGGCCTGCACTCCTCCTCCTCGTCGGCGCAACCGGAGGGCGATTGCTTCAGCGCCAAGCGAGCCCTCAATCCTCCTCCTACGTTTGCCAGATTTGCTGTCCCCCCTTTATCTCTTTCCCCCCTTACCACTCCATGGATTGGAAACTTCCCCTTTGTCCCAGCGCGGGCGGGCGTTCTTGGATTCTTCCTTCTCCTTGTTCTTGTTCTTCTTCTTCCCTCCACCCCTACCCAACAAAATTCAATGCGAAGGCGAACCCACTTTGTAGTTTTGCGGGGGAGGAAAAGGGTCGTTCCCGTCGCGCGAAGCAAGAGATGGGTTTTCGATCAAGATTGAAGCTTTTGGGCGAAGTCTGGCTGGGAGTAGGGAGGGCGAAGGCTCTGTCAAGGCTTTGCGCTTTCGCTTGGAGGATAACGTGGATGACGACGAAAGAGGCGAGCTTTTTTCCTTTTGTTTTTTTTTTTTTTTATACACTGTTGTCTCGATTAGGGAGATCGCGCACGGTTTTCTCGACGTCGTAGAAGGGAAGAACTGTCGTTTTCACTGTTTTGACCCGTCGGTGGAATTGCCATTCTCTAATCATCCCAGCTCCCCATAGCTTATAAAAATTCCTAGATGGGTTCCATTTGTTAATTGGCATTTAATGTCCATGTGACTAAGATTGCAAGCATAAGGAACTCAGATTATCGACTTTCGTGGACAAATTTACCCTCCGAAAGTTTTGCCATCTTGGATCAATTCCTTATGTACACTTAGTGGTCGCCATAACCTTTTGGGCTTAAGGAATTCCATTGGCACACTTGGTTCATTGATGAAACTTATCCTGATTTTTTTTTCCCTCTTACCAAGTTGGTTGTTTTGAAAGCTTTTATCATTACATAAATCTCACAGTATTCACCATGTTCCGCACTTATTAAGTTGATAATAACAAATTTGCAGAGCCATCTCAGGATGGGCCTAAAAAGTGAACAGAGTATATTCTATCATTTGGATTAGGCTTTATACTAAACTAGAAATGATTGGAGGCAAGTGATGCAGACCATTTCCAATTCACTGGCTCGTTCGCTAACAACAAAAAGCATCACTATTACATTATCTTGTCATGATTACGCAACTAAATTCCACAAATCCGGGCTCATGAATTCGATGTGACTTTCAGGGGACCCAAAAACAATAAAATTCTGCATGACAGCTTAGACAGAAGAGGGGAAATATAGGCAGATTTCCGTACGAAAATTCTTCTTAAGGACCTTTCTTTGGAAGGTGGATGGATGCTCGATGCTAGAGGAACACGAATGGTGCTGCTGAAAGATCTACATCACATGAATATTCACCTATGATACAGAAGTCTGATTTGTCAAATATCTATCAAGGCTCCAAACTTAACATCAAATCCTGTATAAGGAAGCTCGATCGATTAAATCAACGGTCACAACAAAGTGGCGTTTCATTCTGCGCACCGTTCTCTAATGGGGAAATTAGACCAGCTATCTAATCCTGCGAAACATACAAGTAAGAGATTTCTTGATACATGAAAAGGGGAAAAGAAAGGAGAAGCAGCAGCAGCTGACGCATGGATGCTGCGTCGACATATCACTGCACTGCAACTGTAAGCAATCAAAGAAGACTATATACGGGAAGTATGTAACACCTATTTCAACAAGAAATGCGATTTGAACCATAGCTGATTGCTTGAAGGCTTGTATCATCCATGTTTGTCATCCATCTTTGAGGACCCTTTGATTCCCCAGGTATGTTGTACGCATATGAAGGCCATCTCACATCTGCTCCACCTCCGCATGAGTTCCCCACGCCCATCCTCATCATCTTCTGTGTTCTCTCTAGAACTATGAGGCTTGAAAATGTAGAATAGCTGTTCCCGACAAAAACATCGGCCCTTAAGCAAACCTCATAATCGATTGCTGACTTAATGAGATAAGGATATCTTTCATAAATTCCACCCACGCCCAATTTCTTCTTCTCAAATGGAACCAACCCCTCCTTCCAACCACTCAGGATAGAAGAATCTTCTAGAAGGACATCAGCCACAGCAAGATAAACGACAGTTGGAGTATTGAGGCCTAAAATGTTCCCCACTCTCTCCATAATCTCAGCCTTGCTACTACAAATTTGACTAACATTCAACCGTTGCTCTAACTTCTTACAATGAATCATCCAGTCTTTCTCTATCCTCATGTGCACAGCAACATAAGGAACAGGGTGTAACTGATGCCCTTCTAAATGAATATTATTCTGCGAAACTTCTGCTTTACTTTTTACCTCTCTGCCAACTTCTCTAATCTTGTTGATAACTTTATCTGCCTCTTTAGCAATCTCATCGATTAAAACTAAGCACTCAAAAATCCTCGCATAATCCTTAACAGGCCAATGATCATGCCACAAAAACGGATTTTTCCAGTAATACGGATAACCTCGTATCTATCAATTGGGTCCTGGCTAGACTGCCTCAACTGATCCATATCTCTCTGGATAGTCCATCTCCTGCCACTTCCCTTTTGTACCTCAAATGCTCCTGTCTGGTTGGAAACATCAGAGTAATGGCCCAACCGGACAAACCCATCACAAAGTGAATTAAACCTTTCAAACTGGAAGATCTTATCAAATGATATTGGCTGCAAAAGATCAATTTCCTTGTAAAACAAAGAAGCACTCAAGCTTGGCATAAGAAGAGTCCGGTTAAGCATTCTAGCAGTAAGACAAGCCCTAGCAAATGCAATTTTCTGATTGTTTAATCCCCAAACAATTTGAGGCACCTCCACGAATTTGTTCTTCCTGATGCCATACTCCGACATATATGACAAAGAAATGTTGTGGCTTATTGCAATCTGATTCTGCTCAAACCCACCAAAGAATGAAGAAATGAAAGCTGCTCTAAGAGCCAAAACAATGATGACCAGAGCAAAACATTTGCATGCAATGGAACTCAAGGGAGGAACGAGCACTTTCAAACTTTTACAGTTAGATAATAAGCCCATCTAAAATTCACTGCCAGTTCTACTGTGCTCCACCAAAGTAAACTATGGCTCGACTACCACCATATCTAGATAAGAGGTGCACAGAGCCCACCTGATCCTCGGGTGATTATATATGAGGCTAACCTCTGGTCAAGTATGACCATTTTCTCTATTTATTTACTCTGATCAGATCTAGAAACCATTTCAGGATTTATCTGGTCGAAGGATACAGAGAGCTTTGAAAACCCATATTCAGCTCATGCAAGAAAAATCCTTGAAATAATGTCACACCTATATGTAGTGAGCATCATCAACTTATAAAATAAGTAGACCCCGAGGACCAAAGTTCCATTCAATCCATGAAGAGAGTTCCTCCAATATCTGCAGGAAAAAATGCTTTAGTCAGAAACAGATGCCATAAAATTAAAAGAGAATCAAGTAATACAATCACACTGCCCCAGAATCGCTCCGGTCTTCCTAGAACTCATGCAAATCCCCATCCAATGTATATACCCTAGCACATGACAATCAGTTAATCACAATGCTACTTGCCAACCACTATTATGTACATGACAACAACTATCAAAATATTTCACTTCAATAATTGTTGTGTAGAGTACAAAACAGATACTTTTATTCTTCACATAGTGTCATCAAGTGTGCAACGGCAATGCTTCATAGCAACCGATAACAATTAGAAATGAACTCTCCAGCCATTTGCCTTGAAAAGACGAAGTATACACTACAGTGCAGAATTCTTGCATCGTCAGAACACAACAACGACGATGACAACAACCACAACAATTTTCCCTCTATCTAGGGGCTTCCGGAAATGTATTGTGGACTTTTGGAGGGAAGATTCCTATTCCAATAGCACAAAATGACAGCACTTCACAGCAACATGCAGTGGCACCGCAACAAAACCAGGGGACCATGGACATCTAAACTACCGCCATGCACTATCTGTCTTGGATTGTCAAGCAAGACCAAAGATCACGAACCCATCACCGAATCCGCAAAACAACCATCCTCCACCACATTCAGAGCACCAAAGTTGAGCTCAGCCTTCCATTCAGTAGGGAGAGAGCCCATGACACCGTCCAGAACAAGACTGCATCAACCAATTTCAGCCAACGAAAGCCAAAATCACACCATACACTACGAATGAACACCCGCATAAAGGGAAGCACAGACAATTCGAACCCGATAAAGAACGAGCTCCAAATTAGAAACTGAGCAAGCAAAGCGCCGTCCTTCGCTTCACCGGAAGAAGATCGAGACGCGACTTCCGGCGGATCAACCGAGGATCCGCCGCCCAATTCGAACTTAATTACAAATGCGCAATGTTCACGAATCAAACGCGAACCCGAAAACGGAGAACTGCCCGACTACGCAATCCGATCGATCGAGAAGGGCGTAATGAAAAGGAACACATTGCAAACGAAAGAAGGAAGAGATCGAGAATGGAACCTTCTCAAGGGAGGAGCGAAGGCAAAGAGTGACGAGAGAGAGAGAGAGAGAGAGAGAGGGAGAGATTTATATTATAAGTTTGAATAAAATATATGATGATAATATATCATTATATAACTAAAAATGGTTAATTTAAATTCAGACTTTTGTCGATGAATTTCATGATAATCCCACGAATTGCAAAAGTACACTAAATTTATAATGCTTTAACTTATGGTTATTGGTTCCTTAACACTTTAACATTTTCCAAAGTTAAATATGAAATCCCACTAATCTTTGGCGGAGTAAAATATTTCTCATTTCATGAAAATCTAAATTCATCTTCTAAAGTAGACCAAAACTTTGAAAAAAAAACTATTTTTTATTATGATATGTTAGCTAATTATTTTTAACTCTTTCCAGATGCAAAAGGGGCATTCTTTTGCTAGTGTTTTTAACAAATCTTTGAGAATTTTGATTTACAATTTTCAAAGAGATGAAGCACTTCAAATTGCGATTTACAATTTTTTATTTCAAAATTAAAATGATGAAGTATTTGAGATTTTTTTTTACATAAACACTTTCATCTATTAAATTGGAATAAAAAATCAAAGATAAGTAGAGTTTTTTATCACGAATTTTTTTCAAAAAAAAATTTGTTTTTAATATAATAGATTGTTGTAAGTAGTGGTGAGGGGATTCTTAGTTATATTTCTTTTTATAAATATAAAAGAGAGTCGCTAATTCCAGTCACTTCTTTTGTAAATAGTTTATCAAAATACCCTTCAAATTGAAAACTCAACTTTTTAATTGTTCTCCAGTTATCTTCTTGTAACAAGGTCTCACTCTCCCTCTGTTGTTTTTAGGTTGAGTCTATCCTTCCTTAAGTTGATGTTTTTGCTGCACCTCGAAGTATTTTTTTTTTCTCAACCCATATGAGCAAATAGGTGAATAAAAGAAAACCTCATTGATGTTAATATCTCCTAAAATAATCATCAAAACCTCTTGATATTCCAAAATCTTCAAAGAACTTGCCCCTGCCTCTGACTTTACGACAAGGTCACCATCACAATTGCATGCGTCGCTCTTCGATCATTCGCCTCTCACCAAGCATGACCATCCCCCTCCTCCCTCAAATTCAGTAGGCTACGTCCATATCTCTCCCTCCATCGTCGCAACGTCGCTTCGGCGATTGACCAAAACTCCTCCATGCCTTTAGCTCCCAACCCAAAGAAAACATTAGACACGTGAATAATAGATAGGGTTAATCAGTTCTTAGTCCAATTCGGTTCCACTTAAAAATCGGGCATCGAATCAGGAAGATTGGTTCCCATTTTTTGGGACTAAGAACCGGACCGAACCGGACAATCCTAGGATTGGGAACCAGCCACTTAGCCAAAAAAATTTAAAAATTTTAAAAAAAAAATGAGTTATTACAATTTTAGAGTTTATTGCTATTTTTAAGAAATTAAAAAATATATCTAAAAAAAGAGTTGGTTCTGTGGGATCCGAGTGGTTCTTGATCTAGGCAGATTTGCATAAGTCCACTCAACGCTCGACTTTTGTCATCCGTGGATCCACATGGCAAAAATTTTCATAGTTTCAATCTCCTCTCTCTATGTGTTACTCTCTCTCTCTCTCTCTCTCTCTGTTTAGCAATTACTTTTTCTTTTTCTCAAATTTTCTCCCTCCTCTCTCTCCGTCGCAAAGCTCACCACAAATGCACATTCTCTCTCCTCCTCTCTCTCTTTTCCCCGTCGCACAAAGATTAAGAAAGAACCTCCGACGCCAATCATGATTCCACGCCCTCTCTCAATCTCATCCACAACACCCTTATGATTGCCTTGATGTCTTGCGGAGCTCTTAGGAAGTTAGCAGATCGTCCGGTCGAGAGTCTTGGAAGGTTCACCTCCTCAAGTCCGAATTTCGAGGCCTCCGACGACACTTGCTCTCGCAGCGACGATGGACGGCTTCGCTTATGAGTTCAGGCCACCATGGCTACGAGCTTGAAGCTCAAGTGGCCATCGCCATGAGCTTGAGGCCGAGCTCAAACTCGAGCAGCCTACCCAAGCTCCGAGTTCCATGGCCAAAGCAGCCAACTTGGGCTACAACTTGAGCCCTGATGGATGCAAGAGGAAAAAAAAAGCAACTGCTAAAGATAGAGAGAAAAGTAATAGAAGTAACATATAGAGAGGAGACTAAAACTCTAAAAATCTCTGCTATGTGGGCCCGTGGATGACATGCGTCGAGCATCGAGTGGACTTGTGCAAATCTGACGTGTCTATTAGGAGTGTAAATGGTTTAGTTCGATTTTGGTTTTTGATTAGGTTTTTTGGAAAACCAAATTGAATCAATAAGGAAATTCACTGAACCATACCGAAATCTGATTCAAACCGAAACCGAACTAAACCAAAATCTCGGTTCAATTCAATTTTTCATTTTTACTTTTTTACTTTTTTTTTGTTATAAATTGTACCCCCCTTTCAATAAAATTTTTTATTTTTTAATTTTAAAAAATCATTTTTTAATTATTTTTATTTTTTTCCTTTTTCTTATTCTTTTTAGGGAAAATGCCATCAAAAACACTAAACTTTACTCAATATAATAAATTTATCCCGAACTTTTTTTTGTGACATAAAAAATCCAAGTTTTGCCAACTGTAATACATTTACCCTAATTTTTTTTTGTGACACAAAAAAATCAAAACTTATACTCGCATGATACATTTATCCTAAACTATAAGGCACTTTCATCTTTTACTTTTGCTTTATTTTTTCTTTTTATCTTTTTTTCCTTTTTCTTCTCCTCTCTTCCCTCCACCGACCATGGCGCGGGGAAGCCGGACTCAAGCAAGGCTGCCCTCGTCAATGTCAGGTGAAGGTCGCACTCACCTAGGCAAGCGAGGGTAGCCCTTCCCCTTGCTTGGGCCAAATCTAGCGAGGAATAGGGCTACCTCGCCTGCATCGAGCGAGGGTTACTCTCATTAGATCTAGCGAGGACTGTCCTTGCCTGACCCAAGGGAGGGCCACCCTCGCTCGATGCCAGCAAGGGCGGCCCTGGCCTAAGCTGGCTTCCCTCCACCGAGAGAAGAAGAAAAAATAACAGAAAAAGGAAAGAAAAAAATAAGGACAAAAATGTCCTTTAGCCATAAAGTTGAGGTAAATGTGTCACAGTTGATAAATTTTGAGATTTTTTGTATCATAAAAAAAAGTTCAAGGTAAATTTATTACATCAAGTAATGTTTAGGGTTTTTGGTGGCTTCTTTCATTCTTTTTATTTTTCTTCTTCTTTTTCATTGGCCAGTCGCTAGCCACGTGGTGACCGGCGACTGACCAAAGGCAAGCTGGAGCCTTGCCACAAGTTGGTTTGAGCTCACCAAATTTTGGTGAGCTTGAGCCTCACCAACTTGTGATGAGGCCAAGCTCCCCTGACGCCAACAAGCTTGAGCCCACCAAATCTAGTAACTAGGGTGAGGCTTGAACCTTGTCGAGGTCACTAGAGCTTCATTGATGTCTAGCGACCTCCTTCTAGCAACCTTTGGTGAGGCTCGCCGATCTAGAGGACCTTGAGCTCATCGTCGTTAGGCGAGCTATGCCTTGCCTAATCGGGCTAGGTGGAGCCTCACCGAAATCTAGTGAGCTCGAGCCTTGCTAGCCTATGGCGAGCCTCTAGTTCGCCTCTGGTCAATTGTCAACTGCTAACGTGGCCGAAGAAGAAAGAAAGAAAAGTGAAGGAATAAAAAATTTCAAAAAATCAATTTTTTTTAAACAATAAAAGGAAAAGGCATTTAATGAAGGAAAGTGAGGTGAAAGAAGATAAAAACTGAACCAATTAAAAAGTTACGGTTTTTGATATTATCCGTGCTTAATGAGAACCGAAAAAAACTTTCCGATTCGATTTTCAGTTCAATTCAGTTTTTGGTTTGGTTTTTGACACCCCTAATATCTATCACTCACGTACCTAATATTTTCTCCCAAGTCCATGTCACTACAACCTCGGCTCTAGAGCTCATTCGAAACCCCAAAATAAATTAGGGGCTTTTGGGAGCTCGAATCCATGCCGATTCAAGGTCATGGCCATCGATAAGCACGGGGCCGCCGAGAGAGCATTACCGCGAGATACAGAGGGAAGAATAAGAGCCTACCGCGAGCTACTCTTACCGCTAATTGGGGGCTTTGATCCTGGCTCGGCCGGCCCCTCTATTTTCTACAATAACCCCACCAACCTTACCACTAATCGGCCAGCCCATCTACTCCTCACATTCCTATATACGAACCGCACTTTAGGAGTAAAATCTTGAATATGTCCAGCTGGACGAAAAAAGGTGGAGCAATCGAGATGCGCAAGAAGTGGCCCGAACAGCCGCCCTCCTGCTTAAAAAAAGAAGGAAAAGGGGGTAAAAAATTGTTATAAATCCTATCTCGAAAGGCCCAACATGGGGAGAAAACACTCTTTCAACGGATTGACCAAATCATTGCATGTGAATGGAGCAACGCATCACTTCGCACGTCGCCGCATACGGTGGTAATTGAAAGAAAGAACCTTTCTCGGTGCCCTGCAAATGACACAAGTTAAGGACATTTCCGATTAAAAAAGAGAGCTTCATACAGCAGCTGATTCTTGTACAATACCATCCAAATCAACTGCATATAATTTGAGAACATCCGATCCAAGACCATGAGCTCGTCAGACGGAACTCGTGCCGCGATCAGCACCGTCGTGGTCGCACATTTTTTTTCAGTTTGTAGATCCACAACATTGCCAAAAGATGGGGGTAAAATGGAACTCATTGCTGTAAAGATCAGTCGCCTGAGATAAACTGGAACACTTCAAGTAACTGATGAACATGCCTCTTCAAGTCCTTGAACAATCAGGAATTTCTCATACTATACAAGATATCAATATATCACGTGTCTATGGAAATAGTATACATACATCCAAAAACACCGAGGAAGCTGGAAAAATCAATGAATGATGATGTTTTCGCGCTAACAAACGTCAAACCGACACACTGAATAATGATGCTGCTGCTGCTGCTATGTACTTGGCCTCCGACTAATGTGACGACTATGCCGCCCTCGCGTCTTTGCGGTCTGCCAATGTCTGCACTTTGCGGAACTGCGGCATTGTGCAAGAACATCTTGTTGTTGGATGCTCTTTTCTCAGAATATGCCAAAAAATTTTCCCGCTCAAGGATTTCTTTTCTTTTCCAATCCTATTTCGAACATAGCACGTTGAGCAGCACATGAGCCAACATCAAATCCACAAAGTACTGGTGTCCGATTTCCCCATCCCTCCACTTCATCTTTGCTGGGGCACGGCCATAGTGGACCCCGTCGTTGCACCGGTTATCAAAGTGCCACGGGTAGGTCAGGTCAAAGTTATCGATCACGCCGGATACCAACCCGGCTTGTCTGAACTTATCAATCACCACCCCATTGTAGGCCTCCATCTTGTTAGGATTGAATGCGAGCGCTCGGGCATAGCCACCAGTAGCCACTGTGGTCCGATAGAAAATCCTCGGTACCGCCAAGCCCCTCTGCCTCACCCCCTCCATCACCTCTGCCCAGAAAGAGGCAGCGTATTGTGCTCCGCCTGAGAATGCCCTTACATTGGTCCACTTGACACCGTCGTGCAAGCCCGAGTTCATGATTATAGTGTCCGGTACCGTGTCTTCTGAGAAGTACTTCTTCAACAACCTGCGAAACCCTTCATCTTTCAGCGAGTTGAGACCCTCATAATTCAGCGTCCCGTTCCAATGGCCATTAAAGATGCTTGTGATCCGGACAGATTGAGAAGGGTCTTTCGGGTTCGAGAAGTTCATGTCAAATCTCCGAGGGACTGATTGAATTTTGGGCAAATCCAAGATGAAATTGAGCATGTTTCTAATCGTGTCGACGTGATTTGAATCGCCCCAGAAGAAGATCCACCTGCCCTTCAGGCAATTCCAGGCAGCATCAGGTGAAAATATGTTGAACGAACAGTGTGCCGAATATACCCAACCATTACTCTCCAAAAGGCCTAATGAGCCATCGCACCACGGGCTCTGGCACTTGTAATCGGGCGGAAGGCACCGGTAACGTCCATCGTTGCTGATTTGGCAATCATCGTTCTTGCCATGCCGGGTCCAGCGGCCAAACCAAACATCCTTACTGAAATCAGATTTCTCGCAAAGATGCAGCGCTGGCAGTTTTGCCTTGCTCTTATAGAACCTTAGTGAGACCTTTCTAAGCTCCCGATCGAACACGAACCGACCCGGTGAGAACCTGAGCCCTTCAAAGTGCCTATACAGCAGGATGATCGTCAGATTGTAGTCCCCCATGAAATCCGGATGAACCTGAAGTGAGACCGAATAAGATCCATTACTGAAATCCTTCACCAGGGGCCTCGACTTCCAAGACTCCCCGGAAAGATCAGTCTCAAAGTAATCGCCGCCCAGACACCGTGAATTCCCGGCTCCATCCAACGCAGCAAAACTTAACTCGTGAACAGGCCCGGCTGACAATTCGATCAAACCCTTACCATCTATCCCGGGAATGGCAATCTCCTCCGTCCTGGAGTCCCTGCAGGGCTCGCCTCCGGGAGCCAGCCACCTCGCGAGGAGGTTGGAGGTGAAGTCAGGCTCTAAGTGGGACGAAACCCAATCTTGAACAACTTCATCCACTACATTCTTCTCCTCCTTCTGGGGAGACTCTTCCACAAAACCACCTGAATCCGAGCTATTACTACGCGAATTGACTGACACTTGGGTAACATTGTTTGGCAAATCAACGGGAAGTCGCGAGGTGTTGTTTGATGTCAACACTTGAGGGTCACGGTCTGATTTTGATGGGGGTCAAACGCTAGATCGGAATCAGAAGCTTGGACCTTTACGGACCCGTAATCTTGCTTGAACCTCCATGCGTCAAGAAGGCCGCTTAACGTGCACCCATCTACGCTCCAGACCACCAGCACGCCCACAAAGACTAAGGCGGTCAGCCCCCCGAACCGCCAGTTCACCGCCGAGCTCGACCGGTGAATTCCCCATAGATGAAGCGGCGGCGGCGGCGAGTTCGCTCCCTTTTCCCGCATCTGGTAAAGACCAACTCCGCCTACCACCACCAGAGGCAGAGCCAGCTACCAAGAAAGCTAGATACCCAGGAGAAAAGCAACAAAGAAAGAAAAGAGAAAAGGGTCACGATTCACGACAAAGCGAAAGGTAAAGTTGTTTATTATTATCGCTCAAGAACGTGCAATGAAGTTCCCAGAAAAACGCTCAAGAGTCAAGAACAGGCGCATTCCAAGAAGAGGGCTTTTCTTTAACCCCTCAAGAACGCCTCGATTCTTGCACCGGGGAAGAACCCATTTCTTCCCCGGCATCTCGAGACAAAATCTAATTATAGAAAACACCGCGAGAATAGAAAATGCAGGAGACGGGTGCTCAGTCATTCCAACTCACTTGAGTCCTCTCGTTGCTTCCAATGCCCGCAGGTGGAGCTCCTGCTTCTTGCCGGAGACCGAACCTGCCCAAGAAAACGCCCAGGGAGCGAGCGAGCGAGCGAGCAAGAGAGAGAGAGAGAGAGAGAGAGAGAGGGTAATGCAGGTCTTCCGCTCGGGTGAAGATGCAGCCTCTCGTTCGTCGTCTCCCTTCGCTGTCCGTCCAGAGCAATCTAGCTAGAAGAGACGAAACTTGACCTTTCTCTCTCTCTAAGAGATTCCGCTGTTTTAATAACAGCCAAACGACAAGATGCCGACGGGAATTTCGGGTTTTTCAGTATTCTGAATCCTTAGATTTTGACGCATAATTGTTTGCTTCGGAATCTTATAAAAACAGCAGTGATTAATATTCCACAAGTTAATGGACGACACTATAATATTATTTCTTGATTTTGTTTATGGCGGTAAAGGGAAAAACGGACTCTCGGTGAAATAATAATTACAAGTCTCCTTACATGGAAAGCTCCAATCTTCCCGTGACAACGACGTTATTTAACGGTCGGCTCCATGAAATTAATAACGCAAAAGGACTTGCATTTTGGGGGAAAAAAAAGGTTATGCCCTCGAGATTTTCCCGAATAGGACAAATTATTTGGGAATTTGCGAATGCAAATGTAGATTTATGAAAATACTCGCCAGCGTAATTTAATTTAATTTAAAAATTCTAATATCAGAGTGACTTTTCCATGTGAATTAACGGATGAAGACGGGAAATACTAAATAGACAAATCTTGACTTGAGAACCAACTATATGAAGCAATCCAAATCAATACTCCAAATGCACGCTTAGTTATTTTACAAATCGAAGAAACTTGTTCAATAGAGTTATGATTTGATTCATGACAAGGATTTCACATGCTCGATATTGCACATGCTCAAAGTTGTGACATCTCGAACGAGCAGTATGCGAACTACAGTACTATATATAGGTGGTTGATTTTGTAAATATGGGGAAAAGAGACCGACGACGGAAATCACTTTGCTAAGTCGTCTATGTTCTTGGATTTTAGATTTTTAATTCGGATGTGAAGTATAAATTAAGACTATCAAGGTGGGTCCGTGTATTGATGTATTAAATCATGTGACAGACTATGATATGAAATTGTACGTTAACTTTATGTCGTGGCAAGACGAGGAAATCCAGCTCACCGTACGGACGTAAGCGGCCTTCGGATCCTCTCCTCGTCGAGGGAGGAGCGGCGACATGATGATGCATGGCACCGACACCGACATGAGCTGTTCGATGAAAGGCTGGATCCAGGGTGGGTGGTGGTGGTGGTGGTGCTTTGTGGGGCCCGCCGGGGCGGTGGGTCGCCAAGATGATGCCACCTGCTCTTGCTGTTGCTGTTCTTTCTTTCTTTATTTATTTATTTATTTTATGTCCCTTGGATTCATTTTCCTGCCTAAGAAAAAAAATGAATTACTTTCGCAAAATCTCTTAAATTTGGTTGATCGTTCGATATGATGCTCAGAGTTTTAAATATTCTCATATGATCTACAAATTATTTCGAACGTTCATCAATAATTTAGAGATTATGTTGAATAAATTAAAAATTTAAAAAAATTACTTATTAAGTTAAAGTTCGAGATGAAACTATATAAATTAAAAATGTTTAGGACAACATTACATAATAATTAAAATTTAGAAATTATTAATGTTATTATTAAAAAAATGAAAATGAGCTGAAGGCTTACTAGGGGTAAAAAACATGAATAACTTTTGACCTTTTATCGCAGTTTTAATTCACTGTATAACAATCAAAATATTTTAACAATTTACAGAAACTCCTATGATTTTAGTAGTGCGAACACGTTCCCATCACATTTATTATGGTGGAGAGGCTATTAGCAGGAAGTGTCAATGTCAACTCTTTAATATTAAGTGGCCCCCAAAAAGGGTGATTTCACTTATAACTAATAATACTGCCGATGTTACTTATAGATGTGTACATTAAATAATAGGCGGCGCCATTAATGCGAAAAATCATACTTAAAATCTCTTTAATTAACGGTTGGAGGACTAACGTTGCTGTAAAATCAAATTAGATATGAACACTCCATAATGTACTAGGGTTGAAATAGTAGTTCTCGAAGCTTGTACAAGTAGGAGCCACTATGTCAATTAGCAGTGACAATTTAACAGTTTTAGACATATTTTGAATGGAAATTTCATGTAAGAAGTACTTAAATAGTCGCCGCAACATAGTACATAGTACATGAGAATTAGAATTACAACCAAACAGAGTATAACAATCAAAAGCGATCTCTATCAAAATATAGGGATTGAAAATTGTGATTTCCCCTAAAATTTTATGTGTAATTTTTGCTATTCATGGATAGTAAGGGTGTGCATTGATCCCGATTTACCCTAGAAACTAGACCAAATCAAACTGACTGGTTTTTGGTGGTTCCCAAATTGGCCAAAATTTCTTAATTTTTTTTCCAAACTTTTTATTATTAAGCAAACTATAATTAGTATATTATTTTTTAATGTTGGAAAAGTCCCACTTGTGAGGAATAGAAGAAACCAAAAGAAGAAGAAGAAATCACTTCCGAGATCAACCCTAGAATCGGAGTGAATTGATCTCTAGTCCAATTTGGCTCCAATACTGGGTGGGCTGATTTTCAATTCCACAAACAAGGAATCGACTATGTCCGGTCTATTCCAAGTTTTAAAGTTGGAATTGACCTACTGCTAGAACCAATCGCTCTTAATAAATAGAGCATGTATAACAAACTTGATAAATCCAAGGGCGATTCTTTTCTCGACACCAAAAAACATAATTATGCTAGAGATTTGTGTTTTGATCTACACGTTCCGTTCTATAGTACATCAATGATTTGGGACGCTAAAATGAGAGTTCCAACTATTTTGATACAAATAATCACATTATTTACCTAAAATATACTTTAATGCTAATATTTTGTACTTTAAAACATGATTAAGCATAATAATTCTTGTTTGAGCTTGAAATTTGGTGGCTTAGATATATTCAAGTTATATTATACTACATACACTATCCTTACCGTAACTACTAGTTCCAGGATAAAAAGAACCATTATGTATTAATATCTTACTAGAAAAGCTAATGCTGGGACAAGAAAATTTCAGGTGAAAATCTACATATGTAATCTACAAGCTAACCGACTCGGAATAACTTGCATTCGCGCGCATCATTTTGTCTTTTCCGTGGAGGTGATCACCGAATGAAATGGGGAAATTTTGTGCACCGTACCTCGAGATGCGTAAAGATAGCGGGTGGCTCTTTTTGGTGATAAATGCAAGACAGCTATTTATTGAAGTAGACATGCATTACTGTCGCTAGGGTTTTGGCCGAGGCTGAGCTTGAAAAGCACCAAATGGATCAAGGCGTCATCCTCTATCTTAGCGAAAGGTGCTTTGACGCCAAAGTCAAGTCTTGGATAGATAAACCAACATATCACCAAGATCTAAACCTCACCCTAAAGCAAGGAGCGCCTGAGAAGGCTGAAGAAATGGAAAACAACCCCACCTACCCAAAGAAAATCAAGAAACCCTACTTCCACCTCGTACTTTTCCCTCTCTTTTGCACCACTTTTTCCTTTGGTTTGTTCGCTCAGAAAGAGATTGGTTTATATAATGCCTCGCCGAATGTCAACATAAGCAGCTCTTCATCATGAGGGATTAGTGGACGACTTGCTCGTTTTGACCCTTGATGTATTCTCCACTTAGAACTGCTTGGAAGGAAAGATGGGTTGATGATTGCATGGTCTAGACCAAACCCATTGAAGCCCCGTTTTGTGCCGTTCAAATGGCATTTTTTCTACTAGAGAAACCGGTCCTTTTCCACCAAGAAAACCAAGTGAGAAAGAGAGAAAGATATGGAAGGCTGGTCTTGATCTTGCTCTCATTTGGTCAAATGACTCAGCCTTCACGCGTTAAAGATATCAATGTAATACTTTAAGTTTCATTTTGGTAGATTTCGTGACAAATTTGCTTAAGGACGTGCCCGTCATGTAGTTAGCATGAATCATCTTATTATGAGCTGGGTCAAAGAGAGTGATTTCATCTTATGCGCAAAAATTATTCGATGTCCTTGACCGACAATAGATAGTACCCAGAAGGAAACAAATATTATGATAGCACAAATAAGTGTATGATTGCTTGAGTTTTGGCGAAAAGATGGAATGAACGACCGATATGACTGTAAATTTACTTTTAAGCGGTGATTAATACGCACTACTTTCAAAATCCATCTGCATCAATGTCAATCAATCACTATTTCGTGTAAATCGATAGATCATTTGAATTTTAGATTCGCCTATACTCAAGAATCATCATGCACCCTAATGCTTTGCCAATCCACATAGAAATGCTTTATGTCAGGAAATGAGACAAAGAAAACAAGAAAACAAAACAAAACTAGAACAACGTTATCAAAGAACCTAACCCACAAGTGGGCGGGTTTGGCCCAATTCTCTTACACAGCTGGGCAGTTGGGTCTCTTCATTAGAGCCGAAATTTCCGCCGGGCCGGGCTTGGATCCATCCAGGTCCGTCCATCACTTATATCAATTCTTAAAACCAAAATCTATAAGAGAGAACTTTATCAATTTTCTTTTTATGTAACCTAAGTCTTATATTTAGATATCCATATGTTCATTCGTCCTTTTATTTTTTCAATTTAATTTTTCTCAGTGATAAGAACAATCATAAAAAATATTTTCATTATTTTAATTGTTTTTATCGCTTTGAAAAAAAAGATGAAAAATAATGACATCTTTGATTACATATTATGTCTCAAATTATTTTTCGATAATGAAATTTTTTTATTAATTGATTCTCTTAAGTGGTGTAAATGATGAAAAATATTTTTGCAAAAAAAAGAAGAAAAAAAAAAGAGAGGAAACAAAGATTCTATACATATGAATCAAGCTTTGAACGAAAAGGATTTTTCTGGTGCTCTTGATCGGAGAGAGTGGGGTTCTAAAGAGTTCCGTCGAGGAAGAAAAAGTCTTCATATTCTTCTCCTATTCTAAATAATTATTTCAACTTTTAAGAAGGGTGATCCATCCAAAATTAAAATCGAAAAATTTGTTGATTCCAATCATCCCCAAAAAATAATCAAACTTCAATATCATGTTTCATTAATTAGCTAAGTTCGTGACTTGACTAAGAATTTTTCTTTTCTGTCAAGAGAACAAGGCATTGAGCTCGATTCTAACTTGGTATGGTTTCTTAGAGTCGAGATGATTCAAGAATATATTAAACTCCTTTCTTCTTTTTATTTTTTTCTTTGGTAGGTTATCAAGCTATTATCATGGAATACAAGTCTGCATCTTTTCCCTAACCGTGGAGCATAGAGTACAATGTCATCTCTTAAAAACCTTTTCTAGAACGCATAATTGCCACTTCGGCTAAGTATTGAGCCAAAAGCAACGCGGAATAACACCATCCCGCTTTGCATAAATCACATACAGTCATGCCCAAAGTCAATGGCCCATCTTAAAGCACGACGATCCCCATCAGAATCCGCATCCTTAAAAATATATTTAATTTGCATGGCCTTTAAAAAATGTACCCAAATTGAAATTTAACAATAATATTTGACTCTATGCATAGGGTAGGGCCATGTATTAAAAAAATTCTTCTAGGAGACATATTCTTCCTCCTCCCCCCGCCCTCCGTTTTTTTGGACGGTCCCTAATCAACGTCGGCCCGACCTCTCTTTTTGATTCTAATACGGCCCACGAACTTTTCAGTTCGCTGCACTCGTCGCAAAACTCCAAATCCCCACCTCGTTTGATTGAAATTTGTTTAGATCTAATCCCCTCTTAGGCTGTACGGAGCTATATAGAGAGGTTACTAAATGTGCCCTAAGCACATCATCATTATTGGAGACGTCCTATTTTTAAATGAATAGCCATGGAAATGCTCAAATGATCTCATATAAAATATTTGACGCAACACCAACTAAAATGGTGAATCGAATTCTTGGTGGCTTACCCACATCTCTCTAGACCTTTTTAACTCGAGTCTTAAATCTATTGTATGGCAACCAATTCAGTTATAAACCTTTTAATTATACTAAGTAAGTCCAAACATATTGTATAGTGGCCAATGTTAGTCCTTCGGCAATTTGGCCTAAATTACTTGGAATGACTATATAGGCAAATCGTTAAAAGGTTTAGGATTAAATTGTTTCAGTTGAAAGATTAAAGACTAAATTGGTCACTGTACAATATGTTTATCACTAAATTGACACAATTGAAAGATTTATGACTAAATTGGTTGCCGTATAATAGGTTTAGGGTTTTTTGGACAATTATCCCCTTCCTCAGGACATGCTTCGACTCGTGTCTACACACGTCGAAGACCCCAATGTTACTTGCCATTCCAATAGGATAAGACTTTTCCATACAATGATACAAACTAACTAGACTCAATATAAAACGAAAGATGTTCTTTAAGTAATCGAGTTCGTATTTGCCTCGCTTAAGATCACGACGCATTCGCGATCCCACGGGCACGAATCGGGAGGAATAAAAAATCTCGAAGGCACCGTCGTTAAGATTCCGTATACATAGCCGGAGATTAATGAAGGACCTCTCTGAATATGTACCCTCCTCTTCCATCAAGGGAAGCCCCTAGGTTCCAAGTCAATCATCTTTAAAGCACGAGGGTTAGAATGAACATAATATTTACAGTAGCTTGTCCACGTTACGTTCGTTTTGTCTATACCAACCACGATGCATCCAAAGCTTGAAACCGGCTGAAGGAGGAGGTTCCTCAGCCCACTGCTTCTTGAAAACTACTCATCACCCATAGACATCAAATTCGAGTTGACTAATGGGTATTAGAAAAAATGGTTTTGTCAATGATTTAGTTGATTAATTATGGTATTTGGGTATTGTTATTCGATGTGTTAAGTGCGTTTACTCCTGCTAATTTGTCTATAGCATTGGCTTGCCTAGACAAAAGACACCAAAATTGGTAAGATCTCCTATTCTAAACAGTGCAGACCCGTGGGACCGTTCTCTCTTTTGATAGTGCTCCTTTGGGTCCCTAAGACTTTGTTTGATAACCGGTCAATTTTTAGCTATTTCTATTTTTTTGTTCCCCGAAATAAATGAAAAAAAAATGGAAATCTATTTGATAATGTCAAATAATATTTCTATTCCTAGGAATAATTTTAAAATCAAGTCATTTTCTTTCTTTGTTTTTTTTTTTCCTTTTCTTCTCTTTCTATTCTTCTTTCTCCTATAGCCGATTGCTAGGCTCGGTCATGGTGGTGACTAGCCATAGACGAGGTCTAGCAACCTCGTTGAAGCCTTGTTGGCCATCACCGAGAGGAGGAAGAAGAAGGAAAGGAAAAAAATAAAAGAAAAATATCAAAAAATTATTAAAATATAAAAAAATTCTGCCACAAAAAAAAAAAAAAAAAAAAAAAAAAAAAAACTAAAAATTGAGGATCTTACCATATGTAATCTTGATCTTTTTCTATTCTAAAAATGCAAATTTTATATAGTTACCAAATGCATTCGAATGCTTAGAATTTCGTGTAGGGAACTGAATTAAAAAAAAAAAAATATTCTTAAGCAAATATAGTTCTCAAGGACATAATAATTACCAAACACATCTTAAAAATGTACTAATTAAAGCTCTTATGGTTGAGAGGTGGCAAGGTAGGCGCTTTATTGTCTTTACAAAAGTCCCTATCGGAATCTCTCTAGACTCTTGTTTGCCTCTCCATTTTCATGATTGGATTCCATATTGTAATCTTGAGCCAAATTTCTACATACACATGCAGAATAGCACTCTTTATAAATATTTGGGATAAGTGTATTAAAAATCTCAAAATTTGTCACGAAATTAAAATCAAATCCTAAAAGTTTCAAAAAGTGAAATCAATCAAGTTCTAAAATTTGTCATATTTGTTTAATCAAGTATTTCGTTGATTGCATTTTTAAAAGTTTTAGGATTTCATTATATTTTCGCAATAAGTTTTAGGATTCAATTATATTTTCACGACGAGTTTTATAACTTAATTGTACTTTTCAAAATTTTTAAGACTCAATTGTATATTTGTGATAAATTTTAGAATTTTCAATATATTCATCTCTAAATTTTTAAATATTAAATCATACGTTCGCTGAAGAACTATCGGTCCGTACATGAGGGTCGTTCTCACCGGAGCACTATAAATAGGAACCCAACCGGTGTGGATTCTGGCGCAGATCGAGGTGGGAAGCAAAAGAACAAGGAGGTAAGCGTCTCTTCGCGTCTCGATCCCTCTCTTACACAGCACATAAAAGGACACAAGAAAGCCACCATGAACGTTGTTGTTCTCTTTGCCAGTCGCATGGTCTACTTCTGACACCGAGCCAAAAAGAAGCAAAACATTCCTTTTGCCTCTAAAAGACCCCTAGTTCAATCATAAGGGAGAACTGAAGTTTCGTCTGGTTAAAAAAGGTAAGGTTGGCGGTCCTATGCGATTCCAATCATAGCAAATTCTATGTTTCTTCTTTTTCTTCCTTAGTTGGAATGTCCATCTTCATGTCGGGTTTCATCATCTTTTTGTAGCTTCCGTGCAAATGACATCCATGTCAACGGTGGCCTGCAAGCAAGCCCAGGTCCAGCCGCTCATGAATTTCCGAGGTGGACTCAACGTGGAGAGTTTCTACCACCGTAGGGACAAGGTCGTGTTTGTGGTCGGCGCGACTGGGACGGGCAAGTCCCGGCTGGCCATCGACCTGGCGGACCGCTTCAGAGGCGAGGTCGTGAACTCGGACAAAATCCAAGTTTACAAGGGCCTCGACATCATCACCAACAAGGTCACCGAGGAGGAGTGTCGGGGGGTGCCCCACCACTTGCTAGGGATTGTGGCGCCGGACTTGGAGTTCACGGCGATTGATTTCCGGTGCCACGCGTTGCTCGAGATTGATTCCATCCTTGCGCGGGGCCGGCTGCCCATAATCGCTGGGGGCTCGAATTCTTTCATCGATGCCCTCGTGAACGGAGGCCCCGAATTCCGATCAAGGTATGACTGCTGCTTCTTCTGGGTCGACGTCTCGATGCCAGTGCTCCACTCGTTCGCGTCGAGGCGGGTTGACAGGATGGTGGAGGCCGGGCTGGTGGACGAGGTGAGGAGCGTGTACCGTCCGGGAGCGGACAATTCCAAGGGCATCAGGCGTGCGATCGGAGTGAGTGAAATGGAAAAGTACCTCAGCTCCGAAAACACGGCCGACGACAGGACCAGAGCGAAGCTTTTGAAGGAAGCGGTGGAGAGAATCAAAGCGAACACATGCGCATTGGCTTGCCGCCAATTGGAAAAGATAGAGAGACTTAAGAGCAATTGGGATGGGGAAATGAACCGAATTGATGCCACAGAAGTGTTCCAAAAAGAGGGCAAAGAGGCTGATGAAGCCTGGGCCGGGCTCGTGGCAGGGCCATGCACTGTAATCTTGTGCAAGTTCCTTTACGGTCAAGATCCCATGGCTGCTATACTCTCAACTGATACGTCCCATGATCTAGCGATCGTCAAGCCAATTTCGGTTTCGATTCCGATGATAGTCCTTGCCGCAGCAACCACTAGAGTATGATATGGCACCGCAAGCCAACATAAATCGAAAGGACGTGTTCTCTTTCGGGGTCTCGTGGGTCATGAGTCGATTTATTCTGTAATAGCAGACATGTTGGGGAAATTTGGTTGTTGATGAAAATAGAGAAGAAGTAATAGCTCCTTGATACTTTGATGTGTGATGATGATTACTATATATAAATTATTATTTGCCCCCAATATTGTTGTGGGAAAATTACTAAAAAAGTCCTAAACCTATTGCAATTGTGCCAATTTAGTCATAAATTTATTTTTTTGATCAATTGAGTCCTAAATCTTTTACAATTATTCCTGATTAGTCCATCCGGCTAAAATTGGCTGACCGGCGCCGATGTGGCGGTCGGCCGCCGATGAGCTTTTTTTTGATAATATTTTATTAATTTTTTTTTATCTTTTTTTTCCTTTTTCCTCTTTTTTTTTTTTCCCTTCTCCCTCTTCCTCCCTCCTCCTTCCTTTGGCTCCGGCGGGCTCGCCTCGCCAGTCGGCTAGCTCGTGCCCAGTGACGGCTGGGCGAGCCCTCGTCTGATCTGGCAAGGGCTCCCCTCGCAGTCGCCAGGCGAGGCGAGCCCTCGCAAGATCTGGTGAGGAGGCCTTGCTAGACGTGACGGTGAGCCCCCCTCGCTGGATTTGGCGAGGGCTTGCCTCGCCTGGCGACCGTGAGGCGAGCTTGCGCCTAGCGACAGCGGGGCAAGCCCTCGCCGGATTTGGCGAGGGCTCGCCTTGCAGTTGCTGGGCAAGGACTTGCCTTGCCAGATTGCCTCGCCAGATCCGGTAGGGTTTCGCCCCGTGATCGTGAGGCAAGCCCTCGCCAGATCCGGTGGAGCTCGCCAGACGTGACGGCGAGCCCCCCTTGCCAGATCTGGCAGGGCGAGCGCCTTGCCAAATCTGGCAGGGTTTTACCATGCCATTGCTGAGCGCGAGCTCGCTGACCGGCGGGGCTCCCCTTGCCAGACCTGACGATGGTGAAGCCCCCCTCGCCGGATCTGGTGAGGGCTCGCCCTGCCAGTGACTGGGCAAGCTCACCCTCGCCCAACGATGGTGAGGCGAGCTAGCTCGGTAGCTGGAGCCAAAGGAAGAAGGAGGGAGGAGGGAGAGGGAGAAGAAAAAGAAAGGAGAAAAAAAGAGAGGAAAAAATGGATCAAAAAATTAATAAAATATTTCAAAAATAAAATATTATTAAACAAAGCTCGCCGGCACCGGCCGGCTGCCACGTCAGCATTGGCCGGCCAATTTTGGCCGAATGGACTGATCGAGAATAATTATAAAAGGTTTATGACTCAATTGGTTAAAAAAATAAGTTTAGGACTGAATTGGCACAATTGCAATAGATTTAAGACTTTTTTGGTAATTTTCCCTATTGTTGCTATCGGATTTATAACAAATACACCTCCAAGATATACACCAAATCCGTAGAGAAACAAATTCAGCAATTATGCAATTTCTCTCTTGAAATTTCACCTTGAATGTATTGTTTAGAGTTGTATGTATGAAAAGAGAAGAAGACATAGTCATGAAGAAGTATTTATGAACATTTGTGGTTATTATAAATAATATGTGAATTGGTCTCGATTCACAGATAACCAATCAAAATATCTCTTAGGAATAAAAACCTTATCCCCAACTATCGTCACTTTTCATTCAAGGATAATTTCATTTCATAACTATGGATAATCTCTTTATAGGATCAAGAGTCATCGTTTTTCATAATCAACAATCACGTCTTCTGTTAACCAATAGATACATCTTTTATGAAAACAAACTATTTCAACAATCCCCCACTTAATCTATTATTTACACTAATTTATATAAATTCATACATACAAGAAGGTATATGTTAAGATTTAAACCTTCATTAGTGTAAATAATTTCATTAACAAAATCCATGGTAGATAAAATTTTGAACAACGATTTCACTTGTTAATCAAATTATCACACATATGAATTCATACACATTCAGTTAGAAATTTCCTATACTTAAGTACTTTTATGGCCTTGTGCTTCCTTCTAGATTGATGAATGTTTTAAAAAGTTCATTCGGCTTTTGTTAAAACCTTGAACTTCATTAAGAGTGTTTTCCTACACTCATTCTCCTAACTTTCCATTATTACTAACCTTGTGCCCCAATACTTGTTCACCATCGAATTACAATAGCTGTTGTTACCCATTTAACTTTAATAATTTTGTTAGAAATTATATAGTTAGGTTTCCTCTATACTCAAGTACTATCTATTGGTTTAAAACCCATTTCTTTGGTAGTACTACTTATTAAACCTCTCAAGAGTCCCTTCGTGCATGGATTAGCCAAGTAATCATTTGTCCGAACATAAATTATTGAAATACCTCCATTGGTAATTAATTGTTGAACATACTCATGTTGCAGATTAATATGTCTAGATTTTCCATTATATATTTTATTGTATGCCTTCAATATAGTTGCTTCATTGTGGCCACCATTGATTGTAGCCAAAACTCTTGGTTCAATAAAAAATTCTATAGCTGTTTACTCTCTTTACCGACTGCTAATAGTGATATAAAGTCATATTTCTTAGTTAAATGAGTTATACATATTTCTTAGTGATATAAAGCATTGGAAAGTTTTATAAAAACTCATTCAAATGTTGACTTGTTATCAATTATGCTAGTTAGAAGTAGCATTTGGATATCCTCTTAGTGCTATTGGTTGTTTTCCATAGAATAGAGTATATTATTTTCTTTAAGTAACCAATAATTCTACTTATAGCCTTTCAATGCATAGTATTAGGATCACTAATAAATGGACAATTTACACAAAATAATTGCTATATGTAGTCTGTGCAATGCATAACTTATATCAAACTTCTAATTGCACTAACATATTCTAACTGTGTTAAAAGTTGTCTAGTATTTTCCATCAATTTAATTGATGCATCATATGATACATTTGACTTTTTAATTCCTAATTACTTGTATTTTTGAATGATTTTTTCCACGTAGTGGCATTGACTTAAAGTATAACCCCCACCATGTTTGATCACTTTGATATTTAAAATTGTATCTACTTTTCTCAAATCTTTCATTTTAACCGAGAAGATAAACACTTTTTAGTTTCATTTATACAATGTATATTTGTACTAATAATCAACATATTTTTTGCATATAAGCATATTATAACTCCGTACTCTTTGGCAAATTTCAAGTAAATGCACTTATCCGCATTGTTATGCTTAAATTCATATGATAAAACCATAGAATTAAGTTTTCTCATGCCATTCCTTTAGTGCTTTCTTTGTCTCTACTTATTTTGCCATTCTCAACAAATGCCCCTTATTTACAATTTCTTTCATATAGTTAACCTCATGATCTAAAAAACATTCCTCAATTCAAACATGTATCATTGCATTTTTCATAATTAGGTTCCCAATCGCGTGAAGAAGTCTATTTTGATAATCATTCCAAGTTTAAGGCAATTTTGCAATAATTGCAACAACTTGAAGAAGCTCATAAACTTCAATCATAAGGTCTTTCAGTTTGACAACATATATTAAAGTTCATTTACTTAGAGACAAATTTTCCATTAACTATGGCAAATTCAAAATATTTCAAAGCAATAATTCTATTTGTATCTTATTTGTTAGCATTGTAATTTGGTCTTCAAAGCATTTCAAATGTCACCAGTATTGTGTAAGATCGAAACATTTAATATAGACGATCTAATAGAGTATTGGGAATCCTCCATCTGCACTCCCTTTCATTATCCTTTTCTTGTCAAGATTATCACAAAACTTTTATTCATAAATTTCAAAGTACTATAGTCAACATGAGATAATCTAATATACCACAAGGAAGATGACTTAAACATATAAACAAAAACAAAACTTTCATTGATACTTATCTGTCAAGATTGCGAGTACTTCATACATCCGCCATCTCCATCTCCATGAAAATAATAAGACTTTAAGATTGTTGGGGGAAATTTGATTGCTGATGAATATAGATAAGCGGTAATAGATCATTGATACTTTGATATGTGGCGACGATCATTGTTCTTAAGGTGTTATTTGCCCCCATTATTGTTGCCGTTGGGTTTAAAATAAATATACTTCTAGGATATACATTAAAGTTACAAAGAAACAAGTTTAGTAATTACTCAATTTCTCTCTTAAAATTTCATCTTAAACGTTTTGTTAGAGTTATATGTATGAAAAGAGAAAAAGAAGTATTTATGAATAATTGTGGTTGTTATAAATAATATGTGAATTGGTTTCTATTCATAGACAACCAATCGACATATCTATTGGGAATATGTACCTTATTCCCAATCTTCACCACTCTTCATATTATTTCTTTCTAGGACCAAGAGTTACTTCTTTTCATAACCAAGAGCCTTGTCTTCTTTAAATCAAGACTCACATCTTCTCTTAGTTAAGAGACACCTCTTTTATGATAACAAACTATTTCAATAGATGATGAAGAAGTTAAATGCCATGTGAGAGTAAGGAAAAGAATTCCACATAGGTCTATGATCCAATATTTGCAATAAGATTTTCATTCATAAAGTGAGAATGTGAATTGAAGCCATGGACATGTGTTGATTATATATGAGCTTTGTCTCACACGACCAACATCGATAGAAGCACAAAAATTCATGTTGTGGAGATTGGAGAATTCACTTGTTGTGTCTTTAGGCTTCACGAACTCATTTCAAAGAGAATTAAGAAGTTTGTCATATCTATAACTTAATATGATTTTATGGTATGTAGACAATATGCTTTAACCTAAAAGGATAGAATTGCGTAGGAGGTAAAGATCTAGCTAAGGAGTTCCTTTTAAGTCCAAAATCCTCTCAAACGCCCATTATCATCACTCATGTATTGTGTTTCTCTAATACGATTTTAATCAATTGTTTATGTATAGAAACTAAATACTATCTCAGAAGCATTTAAAGAAAGGAATCAAGTTTAGTCAATTGTCTTGGTCACCAATATTAGAAGAAAAGGACAATTCTATGACACTCATTATGGTGTTATAATTTTTCAATCGATCATTTAAATGATATAATTTTTGAAAAACATCCATTTAAGTAACTTTGGTAAGTGGTAACATATCCTTGACGATAAAAACTGCATGAATTTATTAAAAATAATAATATTTCCGATGTGATTTTTTTCTTTTAAAAAGAGTTAAGTCTAAAATAAAGCTAAGCCTAGTGACCATGGGCCTAAATGACAATTTATTTTCATTTCTTTACCTTCAACCAACACACATTGAGACAAATCACCACCATCCTCAACATAATGATTGGGAGCTCCTCATTTGTTTCTCTGACCTTCCTTAAAAGCTCAATCCCAATGTGGCGCAATTTACGCTTCCCATGAACAAGGTAAGCAACCTCAAATGCCTCGTTAGCTTCTTCCGCCTATCCATTCCTTTCTAGATGTGCTCTTAGGAAGCACCAATATTCTCCGAGAGCCTTTGTATTGCGTCGGAAACTTCGACACGTGTCTGATATGCTCCAACACGTGGTCAACACGTGTTGGATTTTTCAACATGTGGTTAACTCTCTTGACACGCTTTGACAGACGAATCTAGAATTCTGACACGCAATTTCTACATGCATGGGGTCAATTTGAAAATTTTCAATAAATAAGAGGTCAAAATGTAAATATGTAGGACTAATAAAAATAATAAGGGGGAAAAACTTTTTGTCATATTCGATGGTGAAATGTGGGATTTTTTTTTTCGACTTATCATTAAATGTTAAATTTAATAATGGAATGTGGATTGTTTTTTTCCCCTACCAAGGTTTATGGATTATTTGAATGGAATGTAGTTGAATTTGTCGATTTGAAACAATGAATGATATTAACATATAGTGGATTAATGTTTTTAGTGCAAATTTATTCTGAGCTCTTTTTTATTATTAATTTATTTAATAATTTGATTGAAATAATCATAAAAATGTATAAAAATTTATATTTAATATACAACGTGTCTCAATGTGTCGAAATTCTCTATTTCTTAAGAAACAATGTGTTGACGTATTGTGTCGTGTTGTGTCGCACGTCGCGTATCGGTGTCGGTGCTACTGAAGTGCACCCTAGAACTTGCATTCCTTCTTGATTCTAGCCATCATTCTCTGAAATTCTATGCTTTTTCCTCTCACCCATGGTGTTGCCGATTGAATGATGGACACTGCTATAGGTGTCTTGGGATTTCCCCCAAAAGCAATAATATTTGCCTTCATGTTGGGGAAGAGCCAAACTTTGTTAAGTTGATTGTAACTTGCTCCTCATGTTCTTGCTTTCCATTGCAAATTTCAAATGCAGCTTTTCATTGACCTAGAAATTTTTTCATTTGCAAATAAAAATAGAGTTTAGGGTTTTTGATTCTAACCTAATTTAGCCCCATTCATCAAACTGGGGCAAGGAAAGAGCTAAACGATGTTGTTCTATATGCTTTTGATAATATCATTTCTTTGGTAAGCCATATTGGACAATTTTATATTAGACTAATGTCGTGTTAGATTTTTCAACAAGAGAAATCACAATTGCCTTCGCTACTCAAGTGTAGTATGGAAGTTATGGTATTATTAGACATTTTCCCTAGAACTTAACCCATGTAATATTTGGATATGAAATTGCATAGCTAATTTATTAATGTCATAGTTTCATAATCATTCAAATCTTGTGAATGGCATCCCATCACGAATTTCTTTCTAGGAAATGTTTGACACAATTGTATATCTCTAGTTCATGGCTTTGTAATTTCTCCCTACACAAATACAATTTTTTTGGGTGTAAATATGTGAATATCATTAATTAGATAAGAAATAAAAGCTTAGGGGAATCCTCTCTCATTTCACAAAAACTAATTATGCGAGAAGATGTAGGAAGGAAGCCTCTATATAATAGCCAATAAAACATTTGCATGGGAAGACCTACACTTTTGGTAGAGTGACACCCTCCCTCTTACAACCTTACGAATCCTAGCCAACAAAAGATGAGGCTCAATTGACGTGTTTTGAAATCGTTTGTGGTTACGTTCCATCTAGATGTAATATATTGTTGCTAAGAAAGATAGCTTTAGCAGTCTTGCCTCCAAGTTTTTGCTCTAGTGGCGCCAATCATCCATTGATGTTCTAAGTTCCAACCTCTTACATAACGCCAAATTCTATTTTGTGTCGAAATACTACGCCATACACTACTTGTTTAGGTGCACTCAAATAATAAGTGGTTTCTATCTTTTGTACTAGTCATGCAAAAGTTACACTTAGTATCTACTGAAGATAGCCATTGTGATATAGCTACCGTTGTCAGTAGTCTATCTTTGCAAACAAGCCAACCAATAAAATTATGCTTGCTAATACCGCCGGTCCAAATTAATTGATATATTAATTTTAATTCTCTAAGTTCTGGCATTTGTGCAATTTGATATATTAACTTTTATGAAATATTGTTCAAAAAGTTCTAAACCTATTGTACGACTACTAATTCAGTTATAAATCTTTTAATTGTGCCAATTTAGTCCTCAATTTTTTGATGATTTGCAAACTGAGTCTGAAATCTTTTGACGATTTGCCAATTTAATCCTAAATCTTACGGTTATGTCAATTTAGTTCTAAACCTTTTAACAATTTGTCTATTTGGTCATTTCAATTGAAAATCGTTGACGTGACAGTTTAGTTAGCGTTGGCCATTCTATGTAACATGAGTGGCGCTGACGTGGACAATGTTTTACATTTTTAATTAGTATTTTGAATTTTTCTTTCTTTTTCTTTTTCTTTTTTTTTTTTAATTCTTTTCTTCTTCCTTTGGCCGGTCACTAAGTGAGGGTTGGTGAGGTTACTTGTTGGCCTTGAGCAAGGCTCACCCTCACTAGATATGGTGAGGCTTAACCTTGCTAGGATCAAAGGACAGTTGAGCCTTGTTGGGTTGGCAAGGTCAACCCTTGCCCAATGACAACAAGGTCAAGCCTCTCCAAGGGTGGGCAAGGCACAGTTTTGCTAGGCTAGTGAGGTTAACCTTATAAGTGGCTAGTGAGGCCCGAACCTTACTAGCCATTGCCGAGGCCTGGCGATTAGCAAGAGGTCGAAGGAAAAAGAAAAAGAAAGAGAAGGAAAAAAAATATAAATGTAAAAAATTTCCATTTCAGCATTGGTCATCCTATGGTTGTGCCATGTAGCATAGCTATCTTTCACATCAATGATTTCCATCCAAAATTGATCGGGATGACTAAATTGGTAACTTGTAAAAAATGTTTAGAACTAAATTAATAAATTGTCAACATATTTATAATAAATTGGTACAATTGAAAAGTTTAGGGTTAAATTGATAAATTGTTGAAAAGTTTAGAACTAAATTGACATAATTGAAAGGTTTACTACTGAATTAGCCGAGTGTAATGAGTTTAGGACTTTTTGGACAATTTCCCCCTAAGCTTTATTTTTTTTTCATTTAAATCCTTTTAATTTATTGTTTTTACAATTTAGTCATCTAAATTTATTTTATGCAATCGAGTTCTCCGACTTCCTTGACTTGTCTAATTAAATTTGTTGGTCAACCACTCTCATTAGACCGCTACGTTGTTGATGGAACTGGATGCTAATATGTTGCCACATTAGCTAAAAAAAGAGAAGGATATGGGAAAAAAGAAGAAATAAAACTTTAATTCGGTAGTATTAATTATAGGGAGTAGAAGATGCACTTGATTGCATAAGTCAAGTAAATTCGACTTGACTACAAAATAAAAATAAAAATAGAGGAACAAATGTCACAAATTAGAAAAAAAGTTAAATGACTTGATTGCCCAATATAAAATTTAGATGATCAAAACTCACACATGCATAAATTTAAAGGTTTAAATTAGTTAGTGCACAAATTTAAAGTAATATTATGCTTAAACCTAAAAATTATCTTGACAAATAGACCTTTTTGTTCCCATTTTACTTTTTTCATTTGAACAAACATTTTCCTTGTGCTAAATTGGTTCGCCGTATGGAGGTGGCAAGTCTTAGGCAAATATTTTAACTCATTTATTAAGTTGGGTGACAAATGAATTACCCAATATTTAAGATATGGGTTAAAATAGATCTAATAAAGCAGACCCCAATTAATGATGAGCCTAATGGGTTTGCAAAGAGCTCAACTTTAACTCATTGAATTAAGAGCAATGCCCTTGACATGCCCCCTAGGGTCCACATATTTCATGCTCAGGTCTCTAGTGGCCATGCTCGGGTACCTCGACTCCTATACCCAAGTCATTAGCATCCAGCTTGGGTCTGTTGAGGCTAGGTTAGAGTCCACAAAGGTTGGGCCTAGGACCCTCAAGAGCAGGCTTGAGACTTTGGTATCCATTTTTGGGTCCACGAAGGTCGGGCAGTGACCTCTATGCCTGTGCTTAAGTCCCTAGTGGTCATGTTTGGGTATTTAGCTCCCATGCCAAAGTTATTAGCTTTTGGCCTAGGTCTATTGAGGTTGGAAATAGTTTTTGAACGATCAGGCATGGATCGATAGAGGTGGGGCTCCACTCCCTCAAGTTGAGACCGAGACCTTAGTGACCATGCTTGGGTGCCTCAATGTTGAGCTCAGTTCCGTGGCGATGGGCTTGAGCCCATAAAGTGCTTGGCCCAAATCTAGTGTAGCCATGCTCATTTCCTTGGTAGTCTAGCCCATGTCCACAGTGGATAGGCTTAGGTTCCTCAAGGTAAGGCCTAAGACCTAGTGCTTATGTCCAGTTAAACGGAAGTCGACCCCAAGTCCCTAATGGCTATGCTTATGTGTCCAACTTTCATGCCTACTTACACCTGAGCTAGGCTCAGTTCCTCAATGGTCGAGTTCATAGAGGACTAGCTCAGGTCCCTTAAAACTTCACTCGAGTACTCAATTCCAAGTCAAACTCACTGGCACTCGACTTAAGTCCATTGTAGCCGAGCCTGTTCCTCGATTGCTTAGCCTTTGTTCATAGAGGGAAGGGGGTCTAGTGTTGAGATTGTCCCACATCGATTGTGGAAAGGGCTGGTGGTCAGTCTATAAGTGTGAGGGAAAATCTCACATTTTGATCTAACTTTTTGGGAGAGAGAGACCTTAGATTACACAACACTGATATCAGAGCCCAAGTTGCCATCAAGCTTGGACCCAATGGTCACAAGGGAGAGTTATAGACTGTTCTTGCTCCAACTCAAGCTCAATGTGTGAAGAGAAGATTGTTGAGGTTGTCCAACATCGGTTGTGGAAGAAGTTAGTGATCGATTTATAAGTGTGAGGAAAAACCTCACCCCTCAAGATAGCTTTTGCGGTGAGATGGGCTTGAGACCACCCAATACTATTTGTTGGGAGTGCATAACAGAAGTTTGATGTCTTCTCCTAAGAAGATCGCCAAGAGGAAACCCAAATCCAAGCATATTAATACATCTAATTAGACTCACATTCACTCAAAAACTTAATCCAATGAGTTATGGGCCAATAATAATATATTAACTATTGTCCACCATATCGATTCTTTGATGTGAGATTTCTCTAACATAACTCACACATACATTCTAATAATTTCCCCCACCTATGATCTTAGTATTAGGCCCCTTCCCCTTTAATTTAGGTATCTTTATGCAATAACTTCTAGGCCCACGCCGCTACACCACAATGCCCACCTACCCCAAAATCGCAACTATCGGCTATTATAAGAATTTATTAGGAGCACGCAGTAGAAATCTAATACCTTCGCCTAGGGAGATCACCAACAAGGAGCCCAAATCTGAGCTCATTAATATATTCAATTAGATCAACTTTTACTCAAAATTTAAATCAATGAGTTATGAGCCAACCGAAATATTAATTACTCTACGCTACATTAATTATCTACGCTACATTAATTATCTGATGTGGGATTTCTCTAACACAACTCACTTACACATGCATCCTAACACCTAGGTCCCTCAAGGTTAGGCCTAAGACCCTAGTACTCGGTGCTTGAGTTCAGAAGGCCGTGCTTGGGTCTCAATGCTTGTGACCTAGTCTCCAATGACCATGCTTTGGTACTTAACTCCTTGCTTAAGTCACAAGCGCTCGACCTGAGTCCATAGGGCTTGACCTAGTTCCTCGGTGGCCAAGCTTGGGTCGAAAGAAGGTAGGCCCACTTACCTCAAGGCCAAGGCCAAGTATGAGACCTCAATGCCTATGCTCGGGTATACAGACGTGTCCATTAAGCCAGTCTTGAGACTCCAGTGCTTGTCCTTGAGTCCAAGGAGGTTTGGCTAGAGTCCCTCGAGGATGGATTGGAACCTAGATGCTTGTGTCCACGTCCTTTGAGACTATCTGTAAAGCCTTTTTTTTTTTTTTATAAGAAAAAAATACTTTTGCATGCATTAACAACCCAAGCATGGTCTTTAATATGAACAAACAACTTGACCCATTGACAAATATATTTTTTTGTAATGAAATAGTGTAACTTAAATTTTGTAGTATAAGAATTTGAATTTCTTACCTAAAAACATAAAATGAAATGGTTCCCAAGTAGAACCAGTTATTGAATTGGAACCAACTGGTTCCAAGTTCTAAAGTCTACTTGTTCTTGTCTGTTAACATGATGCTCGGCCATGTATCCATGTTGCTCATGTGCCACACAAAGTCCTAGCCCACGACCGAACATGAGCATCTGAGTTCCCTCATGGACTTGGCGAGCTAGTTCATAAAGTTGCCCATTCTTTATAGGCAACAATTTCAGTAGAAAAATTGCTGAAAATTGGAGCTCAAGTTTGGTCAAATATGGGTTTGGTCTAGATCGAATTGGACCTTGATTGCCAAAATTGTATTGCATAAAAATGAGTATGGGTTAAATAAGTCATTCCAACCCAAACCCGATCCGACCTACTAGTTTGATGGACAACACTTATATTACCTTAAAATCATTTGATTCTAAAGATTTCTTTAATAACTACATTATTTTTTTGTGCAATTTGCCTGACCCTAACCTTTCATTAAACAAAGACTAAAAGGAGAGAACAATTTTTGTTGGTAGGCCCAAAGAATCAACTATTGTCCACAATTGGTTTATCTTCATGCCAAATGATTCCAAAAACATCATATTTCGTGGCTTCTTTATACCCACTTCACTACAGTCTCCACGCATCAAAATGGCTCAAGGTCCCACCAAAAGACTCCTCTCTTGGCCCTCTTTTAAGCCTCAACTTAATTTGGAAAAAAAATGTGGAACCATCAGTCAAAATCAGCTTTAAGGCTTTGCATCTGAACGAAATTGAAAAGATCCATGGCAATCATTTTCTAAAGCTTCCATGACCCTTTGTCCGCAACCTTCAACGGACAAGAACATGAGTATTATCTGGTATGTGTGTCCATCTTTCTCTCTTTAACTTCTCTTCATTTTGTTTCCTTTTCTATGTTGTTTTCCTTCTAGATGCATAATGCGCTTCGTGTACGATTCGAGAGCAATCCGTCCAATTTCATTCCACGCGAGACAAGGACAGCATAAAGAACACAGACAAATATAATACTTTACAGAATAAATCATTTTAGTTTCATCTGCTATGTTTCTAGTGCGAGAGTCAATGCATCTTACTTTATTTCTTTTGTTTTTTCCTCTTGAGATGCTTCTATCGTTGGTTCCTGAATTTTCACACGTTGTATAGTCCCATCCTACAATTTTGTTCGACTTGCTTCTTGTTTTTGTCTTCAATTTTCACGTCATTTTTGTGAGTGTGGGCTTGACAAAGTGGGAAAAGAGTGAAACCCGAAAGGGAGTGGGGAGGGGGCAGGACAGCTGCAACTCCGATGACCCGCTACACACGGAAGTCCGTTGGAATCACACGCGTTTTGGTGAGTTGACCGCCTCCGCCGCCGCCGCCGCCGTGCCGCTAGTACTCTGTTGTCCACATTAAGCAACCCTTACCCATGACACCTTTCTTGCAACAAAAGATGATCTGCGAATGAATGTCGATGTTCATTTAAATAACAATCATCTACTCCCATACTTAAGTGAAATAAATGGCCATTCCCTACCTGTATCATTCTCCCTTATTTACATCTTATTTTGTACACATATATATGTTTGTATGTGTGCGTGCGTGTGTGGTTCTCTTTATTTTTTCGTAGACATCTGCTCTAATATAATTAGAAACGGATAGTCTCTTGGCATCTTAGCAAATAAAACCAAACGCTTATGGAAAATTATATGCTTTTAATCATAAGATAATAAATATACTCGTAAGCCTTACTTGGTCTTTTCAATTAATGTTTTATTCAAACAATTATAAGCTTTCATGGTTTCCTTGTAAATTTAAAATTTTAAAAGAAAATCGAGCAAAGCATGGGTAATATATCTAGTACATATAGGAAAACTGAATTTTGCCCATTGTACAATCGACGTTTCTTTCTATTTTATATATAAAAAGACCAACTTTTGCTCATCGAATTACACTAGTACACCCTTTTCTCTTTCTGCAAATAGAATGTAATATTGAGAATTTTGATATGATTATCTAAACTAATTATAAATGAATCATCAGTGATATATCAAAGCAAAAGAGAGAACTATCCAATATACTTTGAAAACCGATCGGACCTGTAATCATGCTATAATGAAAAGCCTTGTAACAATTGACTCTTGCTATACACGAGATGATTGATTTTTGCTGAAGAAAGATGCCTGATGGGACAGAACAAGTCAATTTGCAATTCATCAGTTCGTCCACTGAATTATTAAGTGCTCTTCGTCCGCATCATTTTCCAATCAAGATGACAGAACGAGACAGGACAAAGCGATCTGCGTCGTTCCCCTTCTGGCTCCGTTATGACTGAATCATTATCCTACTGAGTTCAAGAAACCGCAACTTTGGGTTGACTAGCATACGCGCATTCATGCCTAACGTTCATCAAATCAGTCCCGTCTACCAAACTCTATATAATATCAGTTCAAATACGACAACAGAAGAATCAAACAGATGCAACCATCAATCACTTCTCCGGAAGTGCTTCCAATGAAGTCGTTGTACACGTGAACCTGTATTATGCGGTTCTGATATGAACGTTGACCGACCATATCATCTTGTCCAGCCCACCACGAAGGAAAGTTACAGGACAATCATTTGCTCTCCTGATTCAATGGTTTGTGCACGTAAAGTCATGAGAGAGTGAAGAGATAAAAAGTGGGTCAATGGCTACTTTGATTTCGATCACATTGTTCTTTTCCCCCGCTCATTTTCGTGGAAGCAGATGATTTTTCCCATAATCTCTGCCTGCATGCCTCATTCAAGGACTGGCTTTGGTCAAAAGATTCCAGGGTTTGCTCTGATTCGAATGTTTTCGTCTCGATCTATTATGTTCTTTTGCAGATCGTGTCGCAACTCAAGATCAAATCATATTTTGGCCGTTTCACACTATCTTGATTCAAGGAATAGAAGGGCTTTGAGCTTATCTTGTGTCAAGTGTCACCATCTAACATAAATTTTACTTGATTTGAAGATAATAAGCATAAGATAGAACGACAAATAAATGAGATTATGGATTTTGTCTCTCCAGTGTTTGTAAGGCAAGAGGCGTATTAAGACTTATTGAGACACAGTTAACCTTCTATCAGTAAAAAAGACGAAAACGTTCGATAGTGACTCCCCTCAAAGCATTAACACTGAGATCTCAAACCCGGTATGAAATGTTCACATTGATACACATGTATGTTGTCATTCTTTATAGAGTATATTTTCCTCCACTCCTAGTTGGAGAATACTTTATTTGTGGGGATTGACGTCACCTGAGGTAAAAGAGTTGAAAAAGAATAGAGTGGCAAGGCACCGGAGATAGGACATAACTTGTTGCGTGGTTGAACCGTGCCTACGAAGAAGAAGAGGAGGCTGAGGAGACAGAGGAGAGAGGAAAAAAACTCCTTCATTATTGAACTTCTTGAGGTCTTTGGCACGAAATTTCTTGGTTAACTTATCATCTGATAAAATATGATTACAATTAAACTTTTCCAAGTTATTCTCCAAGTATGTTAGTTTATTAAAGCAAACAATGCAAAAGCAATCGCCCAAGTGCGTGGTGCATGAGCCGTGGGCCCATAATGTACTGAGCTAAAATATGCTTCTGGGTTCAAAACCATCTAGGCCTTGACGGATTGCCTAAGTTAGAAAGTGAGTGTTTTTGATAGTTTTGGGCAATTCCTGGATCTTTTGGCACAAAAAGACCAGCGGGCTTACAGAGTTCGTAAACCCTATCTAAAAGTCCACTCATTGTTCACCTCAAATCAGCCTTGCATGGCAACTTCGCTGAAAAATCATTTGTATCTGTTCTTATTTTACATTATTCAAACTGTTGGTCACCAAACCCAGTAACTGATATAATTAGATAGCCAAAATCAGAGTTCAGTGTACATAGGAACTTTTAAGATTAAGAGCTTTATCAATGCAATTGTCACTAAGAAAACTATTGACCCCAATTTATGAGCACTTGAAACCGATACTACATATAAGCAAATTCATGCTGTAATCCTAATATGCGTAAGACGTTTTTAAGGCGACTTCGTAGTTCCGAAGTGGTTGGGAGTGCAAGATTTGTGCGTAATCTATTCTGGCTCCTCTAAATTGACTATTAAGAAGAAATGTGGGGAAAGGGTTCATGTTAGTTTGGGTAAATTGGGGAATCTAACCCCCAAAGTTGCATCAGTTACTGCTATCATATCTTCATCGCAGGAAGGTCTGATTACCTGGATTCTTAAACTGATGTACGATATTGAGTTGTTGATTAACTTAGCTAACGGGCAATGTTCTATGTTCGATGAGAGAAGGAGCAAAGAAAGTCACAAAAACTCGAGCTTATAAGTGGCTGGGAACATGTCCAGAAACATACATAGTACTTGCTTTTATCAATCAGAGTTTGTTTAAAAGCAAATTATGATGATGAGCCTAATGGTATACAGAATTAACTAACTTGAGCTCAATCAGCTTGATTATATAGACCCGGCTTGACTCGGATAGCAAGAGTTAAGACTCAACCTCAAGCTAGTGCTCGAACTCAACCTCTAAAATTACAGCAAATTTACAAATTGGTCTTGCTATTTGTTTGTTTTAACTCTCTATACTTACATTATAAAGTATCCTCTAAACTTATCCGATCAGATAGGCAAGTTATTCGATTTGGAGTTGAAACTCAACCAAATGAGTACTAAAAAAAATCCCATTTTTTTGGGGTGCAACCTCGACCTATTGCCTTCGTAAGGGAAGATCAATAAGGGAGCCCAAAACTTGAAATGGTCGACCCACCCACCTCAATTTAAAAGCATAAACCAATGAGTTGTGCCTTATGTAGTACGATTTGTGGGGTTTTTTTCTAAAGTTTTACACCTCACACGTACGCTCAATTCAGTACTTACCGTCTTGCCATACAAGTTGCCCCATCCAGATTAGCTTATTTGAATGGCGTACCGATGGGAAAGACTCCGAGCAAATTCCGAAGTCTTCATCATCCAAGATTTCTCAGCTGCAATAATGATCGTCTCAGCCTCAAGAAACTATGGGGTGTCGATCTGAACGTGCATGCTTAAATAAATGACTACCCAAGCCCTTCCCGGCCATCCTGGCGAGGCCTTTATATCGCATGGCTTCACAAAAAACCATCCATGTCCACAAGATGCTTTTGACATGAGAGAGAGAGAGAGAGAGAGAGAGAGAGAGAGAGAGAGAGAGCATGTTTTTGGGAGGAAAGGTCACTTAGTTTCATGTATATGCAAAAACCACATCAACAGTACAAGAGGTTAAGAATGTTTGCGCCGACTCAGAAGCATAGAGATGCAAACCCTCATGATGAACAACTTTCCCCTCTGTTGCCTCACCATTCTCTTCAACTTCGCATACATCCTTTTTGATCTCCCCATGACTATTCTAAGCATGCATCTTAAGGCACACACTTCAATGTGCCTATATATATAATTATATGCATCTGTGTGTTCCAACTTTGAAGCATATATAGACATATTGGAACATCAGTGAGTCCTCCTCCGTGGGTCCACTTGTACCCTCCATGGCTAGCTTGTTTCACGTGCACTTGCTCTCTTTCCATCGCCTTCAACCATCAATCCACTCATGATCACCTGTCAGAATGGGTTGCCCTGCTCATGATATTTCTTTTAAATGTCTTGAAGAGATGCTTGACACGAGTTTCCCCAGTGTGAACAGGTTTTGAGATCCGTCCTTAGCTTTGGACCGACCTTGAATCTGGCATACTTGAATGGTTAATGGGGACAATCAAGCTTCTCTTCAAGTTGTGCTAATTAAAAACACGGATATTTACTTTAACATGTTAAAATCATTTGGAATGAGTTAGTCCCCTATCGAAATTCAAGTTATGCATACCATTTCTGATACGTATTTAGGTGTGTACATACAGTACGTACATAGATACACCCTCATCAGCATTTTTCTCTATTTGGACATCATCCTTTTTTTGTCCCCTCTCCAAGCAGAGAAACAGGTTGGTTCTCTAATCTGAAGACACAGAGCTTACGGGCCCCAGCAAAACTCATTTGGTGCGGCTTTAGTCTTGGTCTGTCAATTCTTTTTTCTGGCTAATACGGAGGATATTTAGGCGGCACATATAAAACATCTCTCGAATCACACCACGTTGTCTCATCTCAGCATATTAGGTGAGATTATAGTAAGCACATGGTTCCTTGGTTGCAAGGGACCCATTCTCACTTTGAACAAAGAAAAAAGAATGCTGAATCAAATTTCATTCCATGCAAGAAGCAAAGAGATATTCAAAAGCATCCACAAAACTTTCTCCGATCATGTCCAGTTGCCATGCTAAAGAATGACAAGAAGAGGGGTCCTCAAACCTTATCTTAAACACACCCACGTTATTACATCAACGAAAGCCACATTAACTGGATAATGTCCAGCTAACTTGAGGGTCCTACAGTTGATGGAAATTGATGGCCAAGAGGAGATTTTGACCCACCTAAGGCCAGACCTTCCCCATTCACCAACAACGGTACACGATGCATTGACAATCCAGGGGCAGTTGAGGCCTCACCCAACGTAACAGGGGACACACGTGCATGATGGTACGAAGCGTGTGACAAAGAGAGAGAAGGGACTTGCAGGGGACAATCTGTCACTATGACCTTTGAGTGAGTATTGTGCCCAACCGAGAGGAGGACAAGAAATCCTCCATTGGGTCTACTTCTAAAGCACCATGGTTGTCCGATCTTATTCTGAGGGACAGAAAACAAAATATCTTGTGGAATTTAGACAACATTAGTTTGCAGATATCAGCAACAATATCCCGCAATAATTGGGGATTAAATTTGTGCGAGCTTCAATAAATAGTTCATGATATTTTATTAATCGAAATTGGTTTGTACTTGTTGATATCAGTTCTGTACAAAACCAAATGACAGTAAAAGAGACAAGCCCATTGACAGGGCCCCAATTTAAGCCATAAAGTGAGGAAGTCCAGTAATTACACCTATGACCACTGCAGTTCGGAAGAAAAGTAAGATGGAGAATCCGAAAGAGGAGCAAAAAGGGCAGTTGGTCCGGGCTGTATCAGCCACGATTTTCAGTATTTGGCAAAAAAGAGTTGAAAAGTGGGCAACAGACTAGAGATGAGCATGGTTCCAGAGTAGAATTTGGAACCTGAGAACCGGACCGGTAGGAACCTACAGGTTTTAGGTTCCAAGATATGTAAGGTAGGTTCCAAGTTTCAAAAAATGAAAAACCTGTTTCAATGGATAGGTTCCACCTGTTTCAATGGGTAGGTTCCAGGTTCTTAGTTGTAGGAACCTGGAACTTGTAACCTATAATCTAGAATCTAGAACAAGTTTTAATATTTTTTTTGATCCATGCCTCCATGCGATTTTTCGATATTCCATTATGTTCGATGATGAGTATATAATTTGGGAGTATTAGTCCGAGTTTCCATTTTATGGGTAAATTTTTTTTACTTTATTTATGTTCATATTTTCATGTATTTAAATACAAGTTATGATTAGTGAATAGTAATCATTCAAATAATAATATAAGTGGGACCTAGTTTGACCTTGGAACCTATGACAGGATATGTTCCAAGTTCTAGGGTATGCAAAGTAGGTTCGGGTTCCAAAAAATGATAAACTTGTTCCAACGGATAGGTTTCAAATTTCAGATGGAATCTGTATGGAACTTGGAACCATTCACCCCTTCTTTTATTTAGTTGAATCTCTTGCCAACAATTCCTTTTCTTTTGTTGATAGTTTTGTTCATTTTGTAGTCTCTTTGATGAATGACAAGCTTGTTTATTATTAATTCGTTCATTTTCGTTTTTTTTTTGGTAAAGGTAAGTATGCGTTCATTTTCGTTTTGTTTTACTAAAAATGAAAAAAGAAAAAGAAAAAAAGGAACATGTTGGACCTTAGAACCAACTATGGAACTTGTGATAGGGTAGGTTCTAGGTTCTAGGTTCCAACAACTAGGTTTTGGGTTCCAAAAAATGAGGAACCTGTACCCGAGGGTAGGTTCCGGGTTTTAGGTGGAACCTGTAAGGAATCTAGAACCACTCACCCTTACAATAGACCAATTGATACATCAACATTCTTGGATGACAAACCCATAATGCCACATCTCCGACAATGGGGGAACTCCAAGCTATCAAAGTAAGTATATGTAATCTAGAATAAACCATTTGCGCTATGAAAAGTGTTGGAGTATCCCACATTGCTTGATAATGAGATTATATATGTGGTCTTTATCTATCTATTGGTTTAAGCTTTTTGTTTGGATTGTATCAAAGTTAGGCCTACCCCTTTCGTGTGTGCATCAATCCTCGTCATTCAAATTCAACATGCCACTCCTAATCCAGCTTGCTGAAATATCTCATATCCTTGACAATAGGACTAATAATCCAACTTGCTGAAAAATCCCACGTCCCTTGAAAATGGGGTTTATATGTCTTTATATACTTGTAGTCTCCTTTCACCTATTAGCTTAAACTTTCAGGTAGAATTTTCAATCAAATAGAGAATTGTGATGAAGACGAGAAAAATTTGATATTCTGTAAATTACCCAATCAATATTACAAGACATCTATATATAAGGAGAGAATGCAATTTGACTTAATTATAATAGTAATCCTAATTATATCTCTAACCCTCCAAACTCAAGTTGACTTGGAGAAAAGATCATGAAAACATCCGGGTGAATGTTTCTTGGTGAAGATATCAAGAGTTTGAATGCCACAAAATGAGTTACACGGGGCTTGGTTAATTATTGATAAAGTGTGTGATTTGAAAGTAAAGTATCATATTTGCATCAAATTTGGCATTGACCTCAATAGGAGTTGTAACAACCTTGCTATAGTGAGTACCACTCAAGGTAAAAAAGGTTAGTGACATATTTGGCTATTTGGCTTGAGAAAGATAAAAACTAGAGAAATTTGAAGTCACCTCTAAGCCTAAAAAGTAGTTGAGTTGCCCAATATTGTTTATTTCAAACTATTGACTAAGATATTGCTAGAGTTTTGAAATGCCGGTATGATAATTGCTAGTTATAGCAATGTCATCCATATATAAGAGCAGCATAATAGACCCATGGCAAGTCTTTCAAATAAAAAGAGCATGGTCATAGGGATTGGATTGAAAATTAACAGTTCCACTATTGAGCTAAGCTTGAAATAACATGCACAAGGAGCCTATTTCAATCCATTTGATGCTCGAAGAATTGATCAACTTTGTTGGAAAGATGACTATATCTAGGAGGAGGCAATATATAGACTTCCCTAGTGAGATCGTCATCTAAAAAAATGTTTTTAAAATTGTCACACCCCGATCCTCAGGCACGTACACATCCCTTACCTTGGTCGATTAATAACGACGTCCCAGGATGCATCACCGACCCATTCATTTCATATGCACATGCGGAAGCATATAAATTATCCCCAGACAATAAAACATTGGGATAGCATAGTAGGACTAAATTTCAAACCTTTAAAACATTCACTTTTATATACATTGCAAACCAGTGCACATATATATACAAGGTGAACTATTAAGTCAAATTCAACTTAATCCAGTTTAAAAACAAGGTCTACAAACAAGAGTAGGGTTCTACAAACTATGGGTCCCTGTCCTCCTCTTCATCACCCTCCACACTCCAACTAGAGCCTTTAGCAGACTGCACTGGACTTTCGAGATCTTCAAAATCCAAGTCTGTTGCATCCAATGACCTGAAATGGTTATTCAATAACCAATGAGATAACGTCTCAGCAAATTCTACCCTCTAAGACCCGATTAGTAAACCAATACACCTTAGGGCTGCCTATGCACAACACGAGTCAGAGGACTTACCTTGGCCTCAGATTCCACCTTCATATTAACACAGATCAAAAGGCACCCAAGCAATCACATCACAGATCGAAGCATCGATCAAATTAACCTAGTCGATTAAGCGTAAATCGAACCATTCACTGGTCATTTCCATTCAGTCAATCAATTCACAACATTAGATCAAAGTAATGATCAATCGACCTAGTCGATTACATAACAATAAGACCACTTCCGGTCATTTCAACTATTCCAACTCAATTCCTAAATATGAATCACGATCCTTAGGAAACAACTTAGTTATAGGTGGTAATCACAGCCCCACCAAGCAATTTTCTTAGATTTAGTGGCATCACGGCCCCACTCGGCAACTTTCAATATTTAATGGCTTTACGGTTCCACTCGACACTTTCCAAATTGAATGGCTTTACGGCCCCACTCGGCCCCTTTAAAAATTTAATGGCTTTACGGTCCCACTCGACCCTTTTCAAAATTTAATGGCTTTACGGTTCCACTCGACCTTTTCCAACCACGGCCAACGATATTGCACTTTGCAATTAAGTTCCTCAATTTCATAATATCTTGGCCTAATTTCTTGGTATCAAAGGTACTCAATAAAATATTGTGTGTGGGTACACGATCGGTCTTAGCCAAAATAGAATAATTTCCTTTCTATAAATCCCACAATTTTCTGTAGTCCACCAAAACATTTTTAGCACTGTCAACTCATGCCCGGTTATTTTTCAATTAATAACCAAAGATTATTCAATTTAGGAATAAATCCTAAAATCACTCATAAATCAATTTAGCACCAAATAAAGCTCAAATAAATAAACGGACTGCACCACGATCATCGCATAAAATTTCGGTCATCGCTATCCCCGCCTAATTTTCGGAAAATAAATAAATAAATAAATAATTCCAAAAATTAATTATTAAATAAAGCAATAAATCCAATTTAGGCCCGTAATGCCTAACTGAAGTTTGATAAGGGTCGGGAAAAATCCTGAGATGCATTCAATAAATAATAACACGTTTCTACTTGCTAATGATTATGTCTAACCACCTAACATGCATCACATTTAATTAATAATCACTAATCTACTCTAATCTAACCACCTAATTGCACTTAATTAAATCTAATCAACCCTTAAGCATCATTAGCAACATAAAAAGGGATTAGTGAGTAAAACTCACTTGATTAACGAGCCGATCAGACCAAAACGACGGGATCGCCGCGAGGATCGACTTTCTTCAAGGCGGGCCAAGCTTCCGGGGTCGGGAAGCCGGCCAAAACAGGCCAAAACCGGACTGCGATACCCATTTTTTTCTCCTCTCTGTTCGCTGCTGGTTGAGGCTGGGAAAGGGCAGATCCGGTGCCGGCTTGGGTCGGAAATGGGCGGAGGAGCTAAACCGGACCTAGGTGGGGCTTCACGGTGGCCGGAGGTGGGCTGGACGGCTTCGACGAAGCTCCACCAGATCTGAAATGGCCGCTAGAACAGAGGAGCCGGCGAGATGGAGATAGAGATAGGCGGGGCGGCGGTGAGGCGATGGCGTGCAGCGGTGGTGACTCCGGCTACGGCGTGCGGTGACGAGGCCTCAACGGCGAGCTAGCTTCGCCGGTCTTCAGCTCGCAGGGGCGTCGAACAGCAAGGGAAGATGGAGGAAAGAGGGACAACAGCAACGTAGGGGAAAAGAGAGAGGTGGAGGTGCGTGCGGCGAGGCGTGGTTGCTCCGACGACGTGCAGAGGCGGATGGCGGCGTGAGGCGTGCGACGGCTGCCCTGGCTTCGCTGGTCTTCGGTTGCTGGGCGTCGAACAAAAAGAAGAGGGAGGAGAGAAGCTGTAGTCGACGAGAGGGAGAGAGGGAAGAAGGAGGAGGGGCTGGTTCTCTCTCTCTCTCTCTCTCTCTCTCTCTCTCTCTCTCTCTCTCTCTCTCACTCCTTGGCCCCACAAACATGGTCCACCAACCCAGTTGCCATCCAGCCATAATTTCTAGACAATCTTGCCCCTTCTAGAAGCATTTAGGTGGTCCAAATTGTTGGGTATATGTGGCATACGAATTTGCAAGAGAAATGACACAAATTGGACCTCAATCCTTCTTCAAACAATTCAATCCGGCCTCTAAAAATTCAATTGTCGAGTCTTCGATCGAACTAATATTCTTCCTCACCAATATAACCCACTTGTATCCCAATTTCATAATAATAAACGGTCCTCTGCAAATCTCGATCGAAAACGGCCTTACCTTGACTTTTTCCCAAAAAGTCTCAATTTGCGGAAAAATCTTCGGAAAGCAAGTCGACGTTCCTAAAATGACCTGTGACATGATAGAGCTTTCAATTTCTGAAATCGAACTCAAATAGGTGGTTAATTTCACTCCGACACGTTTTTAGCGTGACCTAGGCTACTAGGTAGTTTTCAGAACTTTTTAGTGCAAATGACCCGTGGTCGATTTTCTTCGAGCCACAATGAACCCACTCGACACAATGGTGACTCTCGATTGTCGTGAAATTCTCGAAAATTCAAATACGGACATAGGGTACCAAAACGACAATAAAATCAAATTAGTGTCAGTCGACGAGAATTTTCCAATTTAGTGGCGTCACCCACGATCGGCCACACATCTCAGTCGAATAGACATATTTCTGATCTTAAATCAATTTTATACTGTGCCGTAATGGCCTCTAAAGATGAGCACGGACGAGAAGTCAATCCTTGGTCGAATTCTCAAGTCTATTTGCCTTAAAATCTCTTAATGACTCCCCCAGAGGGTCTAGTTATCTCGTGAGTGGCCAACTCCGAGAAAAACACTATAATTGCGTTGATGAAAAGCCCATCTTATCCGATCGAAATCAGGACCTGAAAATCAGGATGTCACAAAAATTCCATCTAGACCTGAGATTGATGCTTAGCAATGGCAACAACAAGAAGACTACAAATAGAAATAAGACGTACAATAGGAGCAAAATTCTCTTTATAGTCGATTATGTATTCCTGAGTAAAGCCTTTCGCTACTAGCCAAGATTTATAATGGTCTACACTACCATTTGCCTTTCTCTTAATCTTATACACTCATTTACAAGTGACAATAGACTTACAAGGAGGCAATTCAACCAAATTCCATGTATGAGATTTCTATAAAGTCTGTAACTTATCTACTATTACTTTCTATCAAAGAGGATTAGTACTACATTTTCTATATGTGCAAGGTTTAGAATGGGGAGCACTGGTAGAGTAATAATGGTTATTATGAAGTCGAACAGGAAGTTGGCTTACTCTGGTGGATCGATAGACTAAGGATGATTGATGTCTAGTAGTAGAGCACCTGCAAATGGGGCAAACTTGTCAAAAGCTACCAAGGTGGTATTGCTAGAAGGACCTACATCAAGACTAGAAGAAAACAATTCATAAGAGGAGGATTCACTAGTGGACAAAAGCATGGGGTCTTATGAGAATAATCCACTGAAGAATTAGTAAAGAAAACAATATGAGTAAAGGATTTGAAGGGATGAAGAGAAGAGGACACCTTGTATTTCCCAAAGATAATATGACGAAATACACATAAACTATTAGAGTTATGATCCCAACATCTTTGCCCTTTGTGCCAAATGATTTCTAACAAATTTTATGTCTCTTTATTCCATGGATTGATATGAAAAACTTTGATATCCGGTTGGATCAATAAAAAATTTTGGCGCACCGATCAACAATGGTAAATGCCTAGTATCCACTGATCAATCGTTGGTCAACATTTGGTCAATAGTTAACGGTCAGCGAATAATGTAGATTGATGACGTGGCAGAGCAAATGTGCAAGCTGACATGTCATGACGTGGTAAAGGACGTGCGTGGCTGATGTATTTGACGACATTAGTGATGACCTCACTATACACGGCTGGCGCCGATTATGATGGTGCTTATTTTCCAAAAGAAGCAACTTAAGGTGTTTAAATAGCACTCGACATTAGCAAAACCTTGGTTAATTTGAGACGCGGTGGCACCCTGGTGGCACGTAAGGCAGCTTGCGGTGGCCATTTAAAATGAAATTGCACGATTTAGTCTTTTGAGGCTTACAAGTCTAGTGGTGTTATTTGTTTTTTGAGATTATGAAAGTCTTTGGATTGGCAGAGAAATATGGCCAGTGTGGCTAGCGTTTTCATGAATCAAATTCGACGAAAGCTTAATCAGATTACATAAGGGTTCCGATTTCAAGTTGAAAGCTATGATAAAATAGAAAAAAAAATAATATTCTGTACATTACTAAATTAAGAGTGCAAGACCCTTATAGAGAGAGAGAAAATGCAATTAGACTTAATTACAATAGCAATTCTAAATATATCTCTATAAAAAAAAAAACATATATTGAATTATATCACCCTTATTCTGCCAATTCAACTTGAGCGTTGGAGGGTCCCTAAAAATCCTCTTTGGGGACTATCTTCTTTGTCGTGTGCGTGGGGTGGTAGAGCAAAGAGTTAGGTGATCGCGAAACTTTAAGCGAGTTAGATCAAGTTGCGGGCCAGTTTCTCATTCGACTATTATCGGCACCCAGAAATTATTTTCAAAGGAGAGACAATATGTTCAAAAAAAAAAGAAAAAAAAAGAAAAGAAAAAAAAGGAGAGACAATCCACCAGCATGGCCAAGCCAAATCTTGAGGGAAGAAGATTACAATATCCCCCTCATAGAAGGAGGAAGAGAGAATTGAAACATGGCTAGAGCTTCGTATCTGGATGTGAATCTTCTGCAGTTAGAGTGTCATCTCAAATTGATTGGAAATTCCTTCAACCTTATCGCAATCTGGGTCACGAGAGGCTAGGGATCTCTTTAGGGATATATGTGAGCCCAAAAGCTTTTAGTTTGGAAGTGACTTGTGGACCGATCCTCGACGCCGAACTTGGCTTTTGAGAGGGACCATTTGCACCTAAGGATTAGCTCGCAGCATCGTCGAATTGGCACGGGCTTAGTCGGCCCTCGAACTACACGTCAAATTGAAGGAAACTTGTCTCTAATATCATCTACAAGAGAGCCCTCAAAAGGAGTACTATTCAAGTAATCACACGAGATGGCAATCATTGAAAGGTGGGTCTTTCTTATAAAATTATTCAAGACTAGCCGCATTAGGAGGAACCATGATAATGAAGCTTTGACCATGATGTCCATTGCAACGGAAGGTTGATCCTTGGATCCTTCGTCGTAGGGGTCGTTTGGTTAAACACGGAATTGAATTCCTCGAGAAATGGGTTCCCAAATATATCTTTTTTTAGAGAGAAATCAAGATATGGATTTGGATTCTAAATTTCTTAAGAAAACGTGAAATTGGATTAATTAGTTCAATTTCCGCTTTTCTATAACCAGCCAACTCCACCGCCAAAGGCTGCCTGGTTGGTCGCTGGTCAGACTGCTGCGGGCAGTCATTAGCCCTTGGAAGCTGCCGCGATAATCCGACCATCCGTCTCCATCGCCAGCAAGAAGTATTATCTCCAAGAGGGCCAAAATTTTCGTCATCCGTAAAGGAATGACATTACTTGGAGTGGGAATCCGTTTGAGCATTTCTTGTCCGCGGAGCCGAACGAGGCCTGGGAAGTTTTATTCAGTGTCATGGCACTATGTTCACGTCCGAAATGCACGATGAAAAAACAACTAGGAAAATGTCGAGAATGTCTATCATTTCTTTCAAACTAAGGAGCTATGAAAAAAATATTATGTCATAATCTTGATGTGACCAGTGAGTTAAACTAAGGGCATGCAAATATGCGGCACGGCATAGATGATTGCACCACTTAGAAGTTTCATAACATGAACGAACACTGTCATGCCCCAATCCTTGAGCGCATGCCCATCCCTCGGTGGTCGATTTAAAATGCGACGTCCCAAGACGCGTTGTCGGCCCATTCATTTTAATGTGCATGCGGAAGCGTATAAATAAATCCCCAAACAACACAAAGATATGATAGAAAAGTAGGACTACAATTTCACAACCACAACACAGCTTTATATACAGCTGACTAGTTTATTTACAATACTAGTCTATACACAAAAGTCTGCAAAAGCATAAAGTCTACAAGCCCTCTAGGCGTTCGAATCCCTAGCTGAAAATTCCGAACTCTCCTAGGAACTTGGGTCCACCATTGCACCACCAGGAGGGTCAGCTGTACCCTCGCCAAAAGCAATCTCTAATACCGACATAGGGATCTCAGAATCCTGAAGGGGACCTTCTCTAGGTCCATTGCACTCACGACGATACCACGCTCTGAATTGATGGGGCACCCTCCGAGGTAGACCCGCATCAGCCCAGACAATGGTCCTCACAAGCTCGTAGACATAGGCTCCTTGGCCCCTGGGAAGAGGAATCTCAGAGACCTGTTCAGTGATCCTCTTGGGCTGGCCAAAACGCTCTGGAGGAGCAACCATCTAAGGACCTGAAAAGGTTGAGCCCACGACGGGGTGAGACAATGTTTTAGCAAGTTCACCCCCTAAAGTCCGACTAGGAAGGAAATACGCCTAAAGGCAATCTATGCACACACAAGACAGAGGACTTACCTTGCCTCAGTTCCTTCCTGCAAGGTTGTATGATTCATATACTCACCCAACCAATTCAATTCAATTCATCGATCCAATGATCTACTCAGTCAATCAACTCAATTTGACATAATCGATAAGATCCGTACTATCTATCAATAAATACTATCCACCAATCAATACTATCTATCAATTCAGTACAATTTATCAATCATTACCATCTATTAATCAATTGATTCGATAACGGCTCACACAAGCTGAAGTATAGACGGTAATAGCTATCACAAGTTGATATATAGATAGATGGTAGCTCGCACAAGCTGATATAGATAAATAGTAGCTCGCATAAGCTGATATAGATAGATAGTAGTTCGCATAAGCTGATATACGGATCGTTGCTCTCGCAAGTTGATAAATGATCATAGCTCACACAAGCTGATAAGATATACTGCTCTCACAAGCTGACATATCAAGCTTATAGGCTGATATAGTATATTGTTCTCACAAGCTGACGTGCAATAATGCTCTCACAAGCTGACATGCAATATATTTCTTTTAGAAAATCCCACTACTCATATAGTCCAGAAAGATATTTTCGGCGTTAAAAACTGACGCCCGGTATTTTCTAATTAAAATACCAAAATTACCAAAATCACCAATTTCACTCAATTTGCATAAATTACTACTCAATTAAATAAACCAAGCATACCATTGCAATTAGCATGAAATTATGATAACTGGCTATCCCGGTATAATTTCTGGAAAATAATAAATAATTAAATAAATACCAAAAATAATTAAATAAATGCAATTAAATGTCAAAAATAGAAACTTATGCTGGAAATGGCTAATTAAACACTGAGACAGGCCCGAAAAATTTCCAAACCAATCTAGAATAAATAGCACGATCTATTTAGTCTCTAATTAAGCCATTCTAACCACTTAACATGCATAAACAGATAATTAAATTGCTAATCCGTTCTAATAAACCACCTAAATCATACTTATCTTAAACTAATCAACCCTTAAGCATCATTAACTCCATATGCAGAGTTTAGTGAGTAAACTCACCGGTTTTGCGATCCGGTGAGTCCATGGTGACGGCGTCGTGGAGATGGGTGACAAACCTCCTAGCAGCGACACCCGACAAGGCCTGGAAGAGGCCTAAAATGGACCTTGAAGCTTACGGCTGGGTTGGGCTTTTGGTCTCTGCTTGCTGTTGGATGGGGTTGCTGCAGGCAACGGTTAAGGCCAAAACAGCTAGGGACGGGCGAAGGAGGCTGTAGTGGTGAATGGCGGAGGTGGACGGCTATAGTGGGGCTTCGACTGGACTTCGATGGCGACTAGGGATCGCTGAGGACGGCGTGATGGTGCGGGACGAGCGGGACATGACCGAGTTGGCGTGCGGAGCTTGCGGGTGGCGAAACGGCGAGCGAGCGGTCTTGGTGGCAGTTTGCGACGGTAGGGGGGACTTGCTCGGTTTCTCTGCAACTTAAGAAGCTCAAAAACACTTAGGGAAAATGTCACAAATGGTCCCTATACTATTACTTAATGTGCAATTTGGTCCCTGAACTTGCGATCAGCTTAATTTGGTCCCTCAACTATTGATAAATGTTCAATTTGGTCTATGAACTTTTGATCGGCTCAATTTGGTCCCTGAACTATTGATAAATATCCGATTTGGTCCATGAACTTTTGATCGGCTCAATTTGATCCCTGAACTATTGATAAATGTTCGATTTAGTCTTTCATTACTATTTTTTTTTTTTTTTTGCTTCTTCTCTCTTCCCTCCGCCGGCTCGTCTCGCCGGACGCTGGCTTCCCTCCACCGGCTCCGTGGAGGGAAGAGAGAAGAAGCAAAAAAAGAAAAAAGAAAAAAGAAAAGAAAAACAGTAACGAGGGACTAAATCGGACATTTATCAATAGTTCAGGGACCAAATTGAGCCGATCGAAAGTTCAGGGACCAAATTGAGCCTTTTATGAATAGTTCAGGGACCAAATCAGACATTTATCAATAGTTTAGGGACCAAATTGAGCCGATCGAAAGTTCGGGGACCAAATTGCACATTAAGTAATAGTATAGGGACCATTTGTGACATTTTCCCAAACACTTATAATGGAGAAATGTGGCTTTACTGAAGAAGAATGGGCCAGCTGCAACTTGGAGGGTCCCTCCTTGGCTTCTAAAGCCTATTTCCTATCCATTTGGTCCCTTGGCAAGGCCCCACCAGCCTTGGCTGTCTTCCTCAGCCACTTTGCAGACCAAGACTTCCCTTAGAAGCTTCACCAAGCTGTCCAAAGGTTGAGGGGACCATGGCCTACGAATTTTGGTGCCATTTTCCCCAAATTGAACCAAATTTCTCTTCAATTGAATTCAATTTGGTTCCCATAAATTCCACCAATGTGTCATCGACCAAATTAACATTTTTCCTCGCCAATAAATGGTCCCCTGAATTTTCCGATCGAAAACGGCCCTATTTTGAATTTTCACCAAAAATCTCAGTTTGCAGAAAAATCTTCGAAGGATGAGTCGACGGTTCTAAAATAAATCTTGACATGAGAAAACTTTCAATTTCTGAATTTGGGTTCAAATTCACGGTTAATTTCAATTTGGAACGATTTTAGCGTGATCTAGCCTATCGGGTAGCTTTTACAAATTTCTAGTACAATTGACCCGTGGTTAATTATTTTCGAGCCACAATGTACATCTTCGACACATTGGCGACTCTCAGTTGTCGTGAAAATCTGGAGGTTTCAAATGCGGACACAGGGTACCAAAACGATAGAAAAATCGGTCTAGTGTTGATCGACGAGAATTTTGCAATTAGGTGGAATCACCCATACTCAATCACATGGCTCAGTCAAGTCGACCTATCTCCGGTCTCCAATTGATTTTTAATTGTGCCGTAATGGCCCTTGCAGACTAGCACGGTCGAGCAGTTGATTTCTGATATAATTCTCAAATCTATTACGTTAAAATCCCTTAACGGCTTTATCAGATAGACTAGTTATCTCGTGAGTGATCAGCTCAGATAATAGAACTATAAGCGCGTCGATGAAAAGCCCTATTCATTCAATTGAAAACAGAACTGGAAATTCAGGATGTCACAACTCTTCCCCTCTTATAAAAATTTCGTCCTCAAAATTTAAACAATTACAAACTTTAAACAAAAAGGTGGGGGTACAGTTGTCTCATCGATTCTTCACTTTCCCAGGTTGCTCATTCTATGCCGTGGTGTTGCCAGACCACTTTAACTAATGGAATCGTCTTGGTGTGCTGAACTTGTTCCTTGCGATCTACGATCGGAACCGGTTTTTCCACATACAACACTCTGTCGTCCACGTCTAATTCCTCAAAATTTAGCACGTAGGTCAGGTTAGGTTCATACTTCCTCAACATCGACACGGGAAAGACGTCATGCACTTGCGCCAACCTCAGTGGCGCACGTGCAAGACGATACGCTAGAGTCCCTATTCTTTCTAGAATCTCTAAGGGACCTACGTACCTCGGACTCAGCTTTCCCTTCTTACTGAAGCACGAAGTACCCCTCATTGGTGACACTTTTAGAAAGACGTGCTCACCAACTTGGAATTCCAATGGCCTCTTGCACTTATTTGCGTAGCTTTTCTAGTGGCTTTGAGCGGTCTTTAATCTGTCTTTGATGACTACAACTGCATCCACTGACTGCTAGACTAACTCTGGGCCTGTGATATTTTGTTCTCCGACCTCATCCCAACACACTGGCATTCTACATGCTCTGCCATACAATGCTTCGAAAGGAGCTATCTGAATGCTCTGCTGGTAGTTGTTGTTGTAGGCAAACTCGACAAGATGAAGCTGTTCCTCCCAGCTTTCCTTGAAATCCAACACGCAAGCTCGTAGCATGTCTTCGACGGTTTGAATCGTCCTCTCAGATTGGCCATTCGTCTGAGGATGATAAGCCGTACTGTACTGCAGCTTCGTTCCTAAGGCAACCCACAAACTTTTCTAAAATGTAGTTGTAAACCTCGAGTCTCGGTCTGATGTAATCGTCACCGGCACTCCAAGCAGAAGAACAATTTGACGCACGTACAATTTTGCGTGCCTGTCCAAATCAAGGTCTTTTCGTATTGCGAGGAAGTGAGCCGACTTTGTTAGTCTGTCGACCACTACCCAAATGGAATCATTACCCCTTTGACTCCTTGATAAGCCTGTCACAATATCCATCGTGATGTGCTCTCATTTCTACTCGGGAATCTCGAGAGGTTGCAAAAGTCCTCTCGGCTTATAGTGCTATGCCTTCACTTGCTGACACGTTAGACACTTGGCGACATGTTTGACGATGTCCGCCTTCATAGCGGACCACCAATAGTGTTGACGCAGATTCGATACATCTTCATATTGCCAGGATGGATGCTGTAACTGTTACGATGGGCTTCTGATAAGATCTCTTCTTTAAGCTCTGCATCGTTAGGTACACACAATCGTCCTCGGAACCTTAATGTTCCGTCTTCAGAAATTTGAAAATCAGAATTTCTTTTATCGATATCTTCTTGCATGATCTTCTGAACATCCGGGTTTGTCAACTGAAGCGACTTGATTCTGATTTGCACTTCCGGCTCGATTCTGATTTGCACTTTCGGCTCAATTCTGAGGATGGCCATAAGATTTGCAAAGTGGCCTACCTCAAATTTAAAAATCGAATCTCGAGCTCTCTTAAGTAAAACCCATTCCTTAACCATCATCTGTGCAACTGAAGACTTCCGACTTAGCGCATCTGCAACCTTATTCGCCTTTCCAAGGTGATACAAGATATCACAATCATAGTCCTTAAGAAGCTCTATCCAGCGACGCTGTCTCATATTCAATTTCTTCTGAGAGAATAGATATTTGAGACTTTGATGGTCTGTAAAGATTTGGAATCTTTCTCCACACAAATAATGTCTCCAAATCTTCAGAGTGAAAATGATTGCTACGAGTGCTAAGTCATGCGACAAATAATTTAGTTCGTGAGGTCTCAACTGACGGGATGCGTATGCAACAACTCTGTCATGTTGTATCAGCACGCAACCCAGTCCTCTAAATGACGCATCACTATAGATCTCGTATCCTCCAGGACCAGATGGAATGGTCAGCATAGGTGTGGTAGTCAGTTTCTACTTAAGCTCTTGGAAACTACACTCGCACTTGTCTGTCCACACGAACTTCTCTTCTTTTTTAACAGTCGAGTCAACGGTGATGCTAAAGCTGAGAATCCTTCCACAAACCTTCTGTAGTAACTTGCTAAACCCAAAAAGCTTCTGATCTCTGTCACGGTTGTTGGTCTTGACCAGTTGATCATTGCTTCGATCTTAGATGGGTCCATAGAGATTCCTTCACCTGAAATCACGTGACCTAAAAACGCTACATGAGTCAACCAAAACTCGCACTTACTGAACTTGGCGTACAGCTCATGAATCCTCAAGGTCTGAAGTACCATCCTCAAATGCCTCTCGTGCTCCTCAGAACTCCTCGAATACACCAGAATATCATCAATGAACACAATTACAAACTGATCCAGATACACTTTAAACACTCGGTTCATCAGATCCATAAAAATAGCTGGAGCGTTTGTCAAACCAAACGGCATTATAGTGAACTCATAATGGCCGTATCAAGTACGAAACGCTGACTTCGGTATGTCCTCGTTTATGATCCTCAGTTGATGATACTTTGTCCTCAAGTCGATTTTGAAAATATCGACACTAGTCAAACAAGTCGTCGATCCTCGGGAGTGGATACTTTTTATTGATTGTCACCTTATTGGGTTGACGATAGTTGATGCACAGACGCAACAAACCATCATTTTTTTCATGAAAAGAACTTGTGTTCCCCAAGGTGATGCACTGGGACGTATGTATAAATCCCTTATCCAACAATTCCTGCATCCGCACCTTCAATTCTTTCAACTTAGACAACGACATTCGGTAAGAAGCCTTAGAGATTAGCTCTATCCCGTGTGCTAACTCGATCGCAAATTCTATCCCTCTCTCTCTCTCTCGGTAGGCTTGGTAATTCTTTTGGAAGCACGTCTGGAAATTCTTGAACCACTTTGATATCTTTGATCTTCAGCTCCTCAACTGTCATATCCACGACAGTTGCCAGGTAAACCTAACAACCCCCGTCTAACAAACGGGTTGTCTCAAGCGATGAGATTAAGGTAATCAAGGGTCCTCCTCGACTCCCAATAAACTCGAAACTTTCACTCGATAACGGGTTAACCTAAATCACTTTACGATAGCAGTCCATCTTAGCTTGTTGCTTGGTGAGCCAGTCCATGCCAATTATCACATCGAAATCATATATGGCTAGGACTAACAAATCTATCTTCCCCTCTCGCTCACCAATCACTCTTGCAACCAGGACTCAACTTCAAGAACTACTCCACGAGCTTATAAATTGGTCTCTCTCTCTGCACAACCACGTTCTCAGTTGGAATTTCGACAGGTGCGGTAGCAGCAGTAGCCTCAGCAGCGGCGTTAATGGTAGCAGTAGCGGCAGCTTGAGCAGTGGTGGTAGTGGCGGCGGCTTGATTTTAGGCCTGCTGCCCCATTATTGCTCCCATCGCTTCAAGCGCCTGCATGATCCCTTCAATCCTAGGATCACCAGGGGTTGCTACCCCAGTACCAACAGGAGGCGGTGCTACTCCACTAGTGCTAGCTCTGAACTGGCGCTCTACCACGACCTCCTTGGGTACCGACCCTTGTTGGCGTCCTACCCAGAGTAACAAATCCTATGGTTCTCTTTCTAGGAGTCCTTTGCTCTTGATCACTCATAGTGCAGATTCTTTATAGAAACCTGCCTTCCAATTCCACACAGAATTAGAAAATGAGTGATCCCCACAAAACAATCTACCAACCAGTTATCAATCACATGCACCAGCATAAAACAAAGGTCATTCCTACTAACTATTCCATAACTTATCGCACCTTATCACTCTAATTATCGACCAGCCCTGATACCACTCTAGGCGGGGATGTCATGCCTCGATCCTCGAGCGCGTGCCCATCCCTTGATGGTCGATTTAAAATGAGACGTCCCATGACACGTCGTTGACCCATTCATTTTAATGTGCATGTGGAAGCGTATAAATAAATCCCTAGACAGCACAAATATGGGATAGAAAAGTAGGACCGCAATTTCACAACCACAACACACCTTTATACACAGCTGACTAGTTTATTTACAATACTAGTCTATACACAAAAGTCTGCAAAAGCATAAAGTCTACAAGCCCTCTAGGCGTTCGAATCCCTAGTTGAAAATTCCGAACTCTCCTAGGAACTTGGGTCCATTAGGGGTGAGCATCGGTCCAGGGTTAACCTTGGACCAACCCTGGACCGGCCCAACCTTGTCGGTCCTGGTTCGGTTCTCAGGGAGACTTGGTTAGTCATTGGTCCTAGAATTCCTGGACTAGCATTGTGCGGGTCGGTCCTCGGTCTTGAGAGTTCCAGGTTGGTCCAACCCGGACCAACCCTGACTATATATATAATATTATTTATAATTTTTTATATAGAGTAAACCTTAAAATAAACGGTATCAACAATATTAAACAGCTATTTAGTGAGGAGTTTAAGTAATTTTACATTATTCTTTAATAACTTAGGTTTTTAATGTCTTTTATGGCATTAATAGTCATAATTTACGAATGAGGAAATTGTTTTTGTGAGAAGTTCTTACGGCATCTAAAAAGGCACCTTATGGCATCCTCCTCTAGTATTCGTCCTCTTCTATCTTATTTATCCTCTTAGTCTTCAATTTGCTAAAATCGAAAAAAACAACTTCTTTGCTCGCCACTCGACACTCGTTTCGCTCGCTTTGGGTCACTCGTGCCGCTCGCCACTCGATGCTCGCTTGGCTTGTTGCTCCCCGCTCGACATTTGATGTTCATTCTGTTCGACGCTCACCCTACTTGACCCTCACTGCTTGCGTTTCTTAGCTGACCTTGCTCATCATCGAACCCATTGGGTCGGTATGGTCCTCGGTTGCCCTTTCAAGGAGTACAAAAAATGAAATAAAAAATTATTGGTTAGTCCTAAGTTAACCTTGAAACCGGACCAAATTATGTCAGTTCGGTCCTCAATCATTTTTTTAAGGAGTACAAAAAATGAAATAAAAAATTATCAATTAGTCTCGGGTTGACTCTGGAATCGGACCGAACTCATTGGGTCGGTCCGGTTCTCAGTCCCAAGCTCAATAGATCGGTCCTTGGTCCCAAAAATTGAGGACCGGTACTATGCAGGTTGGTCCTAGGGTGACCTAGCCTATTGGGTAGCTTTTAGAAATTTTTAGTGCAATTGACCTGTTGTCAATTATTTTCGAGCTACATTGTACATCTTCAACACATTGGCGACTCTCGGTTGTCGTGAAAATCTTGAGATTTCAAATGCGGATATAGGGTACAAAAACGATAGAAAAATCGGTCTAGTGCCGATCGATGAGAATTTTGCAATTAGGTGGAATCATCCACACTCAATCACATGGCTCAGTCGAGTCGACCTATCTCCGGTCTCCAATCGATTTTTAATTGTGTCTTAATGGCCCTTGCAGACTAGCACGGTTGAGCAGTCAATTTCTTGTTGAATTCTCAAATCTATTGCGTTAAAATCCCTTAACAGCTTCCTTAGATAGACTAGTTATTTCGTGAGTGATTAACTCAGAGAATAGAACTATAGGCGCGTCGATAAAAAGCCTGATTCATTCAATTGAAAACAGAACTGGAAATTCAGGATGTTACAAATATCGCTCGAGGAACTCGAAGCAAATGCCCCAGTGGTTAAGATGATTCATATCAGCAAGGTGCGAGAGATAGACCCAATTTAGAGAAGATGATGTTCATTGTGATTTATGTGTATAAAAAGAGTGAAGTGATCTTATTAAAATATTTAATACACTAAGAATTTCCATGTATATAGAATAATGAAGCATTATTTTGCAAACTAATTCTTAATAAAGGGCATGTTTATTTGAGTGAAAAATCTCCACAAATCAGTCCTATAAACTTGCATACGTTTGTTTTGCTGAGAATGATTATCAGTCAATAGAATATCATTTATGGTCAAAGAAAATGTACATGTTAAAAATTAGAAAAAGAATTTTTCTAATCTGAAAAAAAGGAAAATATTTTTCTAGAAAATAATTTCTTAAAATGTATTTTTTTATCATGAAAATTTTCCTCGAAATAAAGGCAATCGAGTTTATCAATGTACGGTAGTCCTAAAATTCTTGTGGATATTATTCTATCCGACATCCTTTGCAAGTGAAATCTTTTGGTTACAAAAGACACAGAAATGGCCCACAAATCTCTGCTCGTAAAAGAAGTGCAAATTATGCCGAGAATATACTCCGTTATGGTCCATTGGACTTACACCTTATGTTCATCATCGTAATGTCAATTTGTACTTCCTCAGTGGCCTAGGTTTCCCTTCAAGTCTTCCAAAGGCGATCTTGCTATGTTTGCCATATTGATTGCACAACATCCGATCTATTGGGCTTTCGAGCCACACCACATTCGCCCTGCATCAATTCTCGTGTACGGACCGACCTGATTTGCGACGTGAAGTCATGACCTATGAAGCATGGACACGTTCTGGAACCTTCCGTGTCATGTCAGACACGTGTCGGGGTGTCCAACACCCCGACACGCTGGGACATGCTCGAATACGCGGTCAACATGTGCCGGATTTTCCGACATGTGGTTAACTCTTCTCGACACGCGAGTCGTACTTCGACTCGCGTGTTCGGAATTGCAAGAGGTTGGGTTTCTAGAGCGGGTCTGCAAGTGTGAAGGGAGAGTGAATTGTTGTAGAAGGCGATGGAGGGTGGAGACGAGGGTGAGGGAGAGGAAGTGAGGTTGCGGAGGTGAGGCCATAGCGGTGAGGCCGTGACGGTGAGGTCGCGACTGTAAGAGAGGGCTAGAGGAAGAGAGAACGAGACGACCGAGAGGGCCGCAACTGTGATGCCGCGACAAAGGGTCGGAGACAAGGCTACGACCGCAAAGGAGGGGGGGCTAGAGGCAAGGCAACGGGCGACTACGATGAGGCGACCAAGAGAGAGTACATATTGAGAGGAAGAGGATCGTGCAATGAGGAGGAGGGAGCGGCCAGCGTTTTCCAGGGGTTTCCAAGGTTGCTCCTTTTGCTTTAGAAAGAAGAGTAGAAAAAGATAAAGAATGGGGATGTCGTGCAAGGAGGAGGAGCCTAGAAGGAGGAGGCGGGTTTCTAAGGAAGGGTAGAAAAAAAAATGGGAGAGCCGTGGAGGAGGAGCCTAGAAGGAGGAGGCAGCTAGGGTTTGGGTTTCCAAAGAAGGGCAGAAAAAAATTAAAAAATGGGGTGGCCTGCAAGGAGGAGGAGCCTAGGAGAAAGAGTAGGCGATTAGGGTTTGGGTTTTCAAGGAAGAGCAAGAAAAAATATTAAAAATGATGGTGCCGTGAAGAGAAGAAAAAATTTAAAATGGGGATACCTATTCAATTTGGCGGGATGTCTTTTTTTTTTTTTTCCTTTTTGAAGGGGGGAAGGTGGTGGATGATTTCAAGAAAAAAGATTAATAATGTTGAATAATGTAAATTTCGATCACTGTAAAAGAACATAAATTTATTTTAATAAGTTGACTTTACTCTTTACTTTTGAAATAATTATATGTATATATAAAAATATTTATTTATTATATAACGTGTTATAACATATCGAAATTCTCTATTTTTAAAAAAATGACGTGTCAGCATGTTGTGTCGTGTCGCGTGCCGCCTGTCCATGATGATACTACATATGTCACAACCAGAACTGACGCTGTCCGTCTCACTGCTGAATGCTCCCGTTGGAGCGAAAGTCGCTAGGTACCGACCGGCGACCGTAAAATAAACGGTGGACCTCGTGTCTGAAAAACACTTCCTCGGAAAAATTCCCCCCACTAATGAAAACATTATGTCGCGTCGAAAATCGCCATCCCCGATTTCCAACGTCAGACGCCATGTTTCAGACAGAGCAATCCGGATGAGCTGACCAAAAAAAATAAAAATAAACGAAAGAAACGTAAGCATCTGTACTTGGAAACCTCCCCGAGCAAATTAAAACTCGTCCGAATTCAACCTTTACCGCCACCCATCAGTCTCAGTCCAGGAGTTCTCCAGAGCGAGCGAGAGAGAGAGAGATAGAGAGAGGGGGAGAGGGAGATGTCGTGCCTGGCGTCGTGCTGCGCGGCGGCGACGTGCGGCCTCTGCTCGTCAGTGGCCGGTGGGATCTCCAAGCGCTCCGCCAGGCTCGCCTACTGCGGCCTCTTCGGTCTCTCCTTGATCGTCTCCTGGGTCCTCCAAGAAGTCGCCGCTCCTCTCCTCGAGAAGATCTCCTGTACTCTCTCTCTCTCTCTTTCTCTCTCTCTCTTCCCTCTTGTACTTCATTTGATGCGCTTTCGCTGTGGCTCGCGACGTTTGCGTGGAAATAGGAGCGATGATTTGTTAATAGATGGATTGACGCCGCTGGAGAGATTGTCGCATTACATAATGCTAGGAGCTGGTTATGTGTATATCGCGCCAGATGCCATGTTTTGTTCTTAAATTGCGGCTCTTGTTCATGTCGTATTGAGTCGAGTCCGGAATGGTCGGTCCTGGGTGTAGGAGATGGTGGCTATCTGTTGTCTATTCGAATTCCAGCGAACCCGAGCGACAATTTGTCCTAGGATTCCAATTGAAGTTCTTATTTTTTTGAAATACATATGTGCACGTACAGGCGCATTATTCTAGTTCTAGTGTTGCCATTTCGCCCTGCAGACTAGTTTCGATTGTGGTGTGACAATGTCCATGATATCTGACTGTAGGGATAAACACCGGCTCCCATACGAAAGCATGGTTTCAAATGCAAGCGGTTCTCCGGGTGAGCTTGGGCAATTTCCTTTTTTTTGGGACACTCGCTCTCATAATGATTGGGGTGAAAGACCAGAACGACAGACGGGATTCTTTGCAGCACGGTGGATGGATTGCGAAGATGATTATCTGGCTCTTGCTCGTCGTTCTCATGTTTTTCCTGCCAAATGAGGTCATCACAATTTACGGTTTGTATCCGTAGGCTTTTGCTTTTTTTCTTTATAATGTTCTGAATCCTGTTTTCATCTATGATGTCATTCTATTTACACGTCTGCGTCTAAGAAATGTGCAGCGACTAATGGTTCCATCGATCCGCCTATTCGTTTCTTTACCATGTGTTCGGTAAAGGTAATTAGAAGGTATAAGAGAGGATTTAAATAATTAGGGGAGATGAGAAGACAAAGGAAATGTATCTTCTTTGGATGTTTGCAAGGGAAATGAATCGAGAAATGCATGAAGTAATATCATTTTATGTATGTAGATACGGAAATAAAATAAGGGTACAAGTGAGAAGAAGAAAAAACTGTTTACCTTTTATGGTGAAACAGATTCGGAGGGATTTGAAGCACTACACAAAAGCTAGGTCATTCTCTCCCAATCATTCCTAATCCCTTCCTTTCTTCTCCCTCCATCTCTTTCTATCCATCCAAACGAGATATCGCATTTAAATGTCTCATTTAAAATCCCTTTCTCTTCCCTCGAAATCCCTCTGCCATGCATTGTGTTATTGTACTATGAACCCTGAGTCAAATTTGAATCCAAATTTAACTTATCTTTATGTCATGATTAGTTTGGTGAATGGAAGTGGAGTCGCACAAGCTTCTTCTGGATGAGCTGCTGATCTCAAGTAGTGTACGAAATAGAGTACAGCTGTGAGTAATTTTATGCTTACTTGTGTATTTATATCACTAGAGGATTTTGAGGTACTCCGTTTGCTCATCTGAAGTTTCAATTGAATGGTTCTTTGAACCAAAAAATTTGACTTAAGAAAGGAAAGAGCTTCTTGTGCGACAGTTGTTAGCAAGGATCCTTCTGAATGTAGATTTGGCTAAGCTGGCATTCCACATTCACCGTTTCTTAAATCCTTTAAAAAGAGTCTTTAGAACGGAATCAATCAAATTACAGCTAAGCAAGGAGCAGCTCACTTTGCTAGCGCTGTATTCTGTCTGCTTAATATCTATTTTAAATTTCACTTGAACATTTTTTTTTTCCTTTGTGTAATTTTATTGCCATTTGGATAGGTTTAGTGACAGGTGGCTAGTGTAAGGGTTGGAGGGAAGGAGGAAAGGGCTGCTTAATTTGGAATCTTGACTTCGCTTACTGAATTTTCATTGATTGACATAGCCACAATTGTAATTGACCCAAGAATATGCCTTGGATCTGCAGAAACTCTATCAAAATTTGGAGCAGAATTGTTTCTGTCGGTTCAAGTGATGATCCTGCTAGATTTCACTGATGCATGGGTTGCAAAAGATGAACAGAAATGGTCAGTTCATTCTTTGAATTCTATTCAATCGTTCTTCCTTCCTTTGCATGTTAGGCTTTTGTGATCATCGAGTTCTGATGGCTCATTGGACTTGTTTAGGAATGTTACTTTGCTGGTGATATCAGTTGGGCGCTACATTGCAGCCTACACTCTCTCTGGGATTTTGTTCATATGGCTTAATCCTTCTGGTCTCAACTGCGGCCTCGGTGTCTTCTTCCTTGTTGTGACAATGATCCTTGGTTTTGTAAATGGAATTGTTGCACTTCACCTTCCGGTAAGAAAAGCATGCTCTGAATATTTGCGTATTAACCACTGGGGGTTCGTCCCAGTGGCCACCCTTCCAACTTGGAAGGGGGAGGTGAGGGGTTCAAATCCCCACCTTCTCATGGGGGATTGGAGTGTGGACGATTTCATTTCAGGAGTGGGTTTCGATTCCCACCCCCTGCAAGAAGGCAGGGCAAAAGTCTGAGAGTGAGTGTTAGAGTAGGATTAGAGTAGGACCGACAAAAAAAAAAAAAGTATTTGCGTATTAGATTTGCGGACCTTTTGAATAATGATATTTGAATAATTGTATTCTTGCAAACTTCATGCACTTGCATGAATTACGATGCTTATCAAATGGCATTCTCTGTGAGTCCATGGAATTCATTGTCTAATAGAAATATCCTTTTGTTTCTTTTCTTACTATAGCTTTCTCGTGTGTAGTCAGCTTTCCAAGGAATCTCTATCTGCTGAGGAAACTTTCCTCTTGTGACTTTGGCTCCATTCTAGTTGTGCATTTTTTCAGGAACCATGGAAAGTACCGATGGTTGCTTATGTACTTCCTTCTGGATGTATGTCGTCCCAGCATTACAAATATTGATGTTTCAATAACTGAGGGAGGTTTTTGTTGGCAAAGAGCTGGGAATCTTCTTTTACCAATGTGCCAGGAAACGTGTTGAAGTTACTAAGACTGATTTTTCTGGGATTCTGACAGGGAAATGGCAACTGCTCGTCTTGTTCGGGGGTATCATTTTATAACGCTTATGTGTGCTACACTGCTCTCTCTCGTCGAAAATATGTTTGCAATGGTCTACGTAACAAGTCTCGAGCAGTCTCCACCAGCACCCTCATTCTTGGAATGCTTATGACCGTTCTTTCCGTACTATATTCTGCTTGCCGTGCTGGATCATCGACGACATTCTTGTCCCCTCGGTCTTCCCCCAAGTCGGGTAATTCATAAACTGCACAGGTTTTTGGTTTCCAGAACTAAAATTTGAGGAAATTGTCCAGAGCTTGAGAAGATTCTGCTCAAGAATTGTTGAAGCGAGTGGTTCTGACTGAATTGCTTATTTCGGGGAATTTGTTTCCCAATCCAGATAGTTGTCCTTTGAGTGTGTGCACAGATTGAATACAAATTAGGAAATTAGGCCTGAGACTTCATCCAACTCACAAGGATAGCTAAGATTATTATTCTTCTTTGCTCAGTACGTTATTAAACTCATGTTGCAGGTGCAAAAAAGCCTCTTCTTGATGGAGATAATGTTGAAGAAGGCAAAGATAAGAAGGATAAGAAGGAAGCAGAACCGCAGCCAGTTACTTATTCCTACTCTTTCTTCCTCCTGATTTTCACTCTGGCTAGTATGTACTCAGCTATGCTTCTTTAAGACTGGACCAGCTCTTCTGATAGCTCGGATCTGGTCGATGTGGGTTGGACATCTGTTTGGGTCCACATTGCTACCGAGTGGGTCACATCTGGACCCTGGTGGCCCCATTGATTCTTCCTGATCGCGAGTTCTCCTGAGTTTCCTGTTGTCGAAGTTTCCATAGTGTAATTAGAATTGGTGAAGTGTTTTTGTTTTGGGGAGGACCTTATAGTGGAATAAGATGGGTTTTAGTGACTTGATAGGAGCCTAGGTCTGCCTGCATCTGTTCTCTCTGTTATTCGAATGTGTATCCTTTTCCAGTTTTACAGTCTTTCCTGCAAGAGTTGGTTCACCCCAGGTTATGATGTGGTGGAAACGGAATGAACAAGGCATACTAGAAATCGGGCCGATTGTTGTACTTATGAGGAGAGTATAAAACATAAATCTGCCCGATGCTGATGTGTGCCACGTACTATTGCAATTTCTCTTGATCAGTTCAATGTAAATATCCTCAATTATTTCCTGACGATCACGCCACATGCGCTGTTATGCATTCATCTTCTTTGGTCCAGGGCTCTGTTGTCTTTGCTGGGATTGCTTTGATTTAATTTCTGAATTAGTCCCTTAAGGAAATCATGAAGAAATTGTGGTAACGGAGATTTGTGTGATCTCCATGATTATGAGGTTGTACATGATAAAGATTATTCGAACACCATGATCATAAGCTTCTGCATGCAAAGTGGAATTAGATTAAGCAGGGAATCAGTGTCATCAGAATTTGGTTGTATAAGCACGTAACTTCCTGTCTTGAGAAAATTTCGCTCTCCGTGGAACTGTAAAAAGCCTTGACTATAAATTAAACTTATTCTTGTACAACTTTTCCTGAGGCCTACAAGCGATATTCACAATGCATCTACAGGCTCTTCAGAATGAGAAGAGGAAAAACTGAAGAATGTGAAAAGGTACTGGAAAAAACTATAGCTCGTTTCTGATAGTCAATTCAGCTGCGCACCCATCGTACCGATTCCGCCCACCCCGAGCAAAGCAAGAGCAAGCTCCTCTTCATTCCACTGCCTTAAACCCCTACTCAATCTCTGGAGCACATCGACATCCTCCTCCAAAACCCAATTCGGAGTACAGGCCACCATCAACCTCACGAATCCTGACACATACGCCCGCCAAGTGGCCCAATTGCAACTGAGTGAGATCTTCCCATCCAGAGCACTCGCTACGAACTCCATGTATGTCCCAAGGAACTTTGGTCTACGCTTCGATGCGCAAGATGCCGAGTCAACCCCACAAGCGAAGGTTCCGCAGAGAACAGCGAAGTATGCTAGTGCATATCCTCCTAGCATGGCCACCACCCCGTCCGATCCTTACTCCTTCCCGGACTGTTGGACGGATATAAACCATGAAGGTAGTGTTTCTTTTATGAGCGACTGAACCAGGCAGTGCCTGCCAGATGACCATACAAGAGAAGCCGCCAGAGAAGACGCTAGCTTCATCTGAGTCATCGCTGCAGTGAGGGAAGCCTGCCCATATATTTTCCTGTTCTTAGTGTTAGGCTTCAGCTTCTCCAGCCTCTCCCAGGAAAGGCCACTACATGCTATTTCTCTAACCGACTGCATCAAAATGGAGATGATCTCCCCCGTGACGAACATAATGTCCCTGTGGAGCGGTAGACGCGTAAGTGGAGAATTCCTGGAGCAACCGGAGATATACCACCATAGAAGTGGGACCCGAATCCATGACCAAGAAGACCTCGAACACCCCCATTGCTTGTCATGGAAGTGGTATTAAGCCCAAGTGTTGCGGTGAAGCAGCTTTTCAGGAGCTGAACCACAGCATCGGTGTTCCGGAGGAAGACCGTGCGAGATGCAGAAAAGACGAGGAGATCGCTCCAGCACTTCGCCTTCTGAGTCCAGAGGGATGCCACGATAGGCATGCAAGGCCATGGGCAACCTGCTGCTAGGGACTCCAGGGCTGGCCCTGCCAAATCAAGGAAACGCTCCGATGCCTTATCGATTTTATAGGTTATGGTGAGGCTCACAAATGCAGCCAGGGGCAGAGGAAGAGTAGCTGGAGAGCTTCCCCCTGCAAAATCAACGCTCAAGTAAAAATCAATTGTTGTGAAGCGTCAAACCATAATCTCACGACAAAATATTTCAAAAAAAATAGTTGTTTCTACTTGTTGAGAAAACTCATACCGGGTTTTGAAGTTGACAAAATTTTCTTATTCTTGTTCTTGTTCTTATTCTAAAGAATTCTAGATTTCTGAAGTCTTATCGCAAACTCTTGTCAAAGTCTATCAATTCCAGAAGTCTTTCCCACGTTGACGTGATCCAGATTGAAACCAAGTCCAAAACGAAGATATAATCAGACTCAGGACTATTGATCTTATGACGAGGATTCAGTATGAACGTTATAGAGATTTATCTTTAATATCTGGCTTTCTAGCAAAGAATCTCACTTACCCTTTATAAATAGATTGATGGAATCAATCACGAATTTATAAAATCGATATTGAAGAGAAGTTCCTTTTTGGGAAGCATCTACTTATGGAAGCCTAGATTCTGATTGTATGGGTGACCGAATTTAACGGATTTTCATCTCAATCTTTAAACGGCTACAAGATTTTCTTAATCGATTCTGTCCAACAGATTGATTGGAAGAAATTCCTCTGGAGAATGCCAACGGCTAGTAAGGCGTAGAAGAGTATTTAAAGAGGTCATTCAATCTTTTGAGATAGTGCATGAAAATTAAAATTCCAAAGTTTGAAGCATTTCCAACCACTTGTTCTTCAACGATAGCGCTTACAAATTGTATTCAAGAGAGAAAATCACAAGAAAAACGACTTAGTGAGAGAAAAAGAAATGTTCCACTGAGTGTTTGCACTTGAAATATTGTACTTCTCTATTGATACTTTAGTGAATTTTAGCCAGAAGGCTGTTAGCGTAGGAGAGTGGACGTAGGCTTAATCTAAGCCGAACCACTATAAATCTAGTGTGCAATTTTCTCTTCTCTTAACTCTTTTCGGCTTTATTTGTTGCGATTTTCTCAAAATTCTAAACCATCTCTGTTTGAGTCTGAATTTTTTTAGAAGTGTGGTGGCACTTTTAGTTAGACTCTCACTTATTCATAGACTTTGCTTGTAACTTAATTTATATTTTGCATTTAATTGTTAAATTTTTTTAACAACTATTCACCCCCCTCTAAGTGGTAGTACTAGCCTTGTCAGTTGGTATCAGAGCGTTGATGCTTGTTTTATTGAAGTGATTTTACTTCTGAGTTAATGATCTTCTATGGCTAGTAGCTCGGCACCAGGGCTGATTGAAGGACTGAGCAATACCAAACCATCTTATTTTGATGGAAAAGAATACAGGTTGTGGAAGAATAAAATGAAGGCGTTCCTGAGATTCAGAAATCCTCTAGAATGAGATGTTGTAGAAAGAGGAATCAACCCAAAGGCAGCTTCAGCTTCAAACAAGGGAAAATAAGTCTTAGATAAAGATGTTGAGGAATCCAACCATGTAGAAATTACCAAGAGATAGGCTCTTGATGCAAAAGCTATTTATTCTTTATACTGCGCCTTGTCTCCTACTGAATATAACATAATTTTTTCATGTGAAACAGATAAAGAAGTCAGGGATATGCTTCATGTCACTTATGAAGGAACATATCGTGTAAATGAGAGAAAAATAAATATCTTACTTGGCCAATATGGGCGCGAATGATAACCATTCTGGCCAGAAATTGATTTCTGGAAGAGAAATAGATTTTTCTATTTCTATTTCTATTTCTAGATGAGTTTCTAAGCAAAAATACCCATTTGATAAAAACAAAAAATTTCTACTTTTAAAATAGAAATTCGTTTAATAATGACACAAAATTTCTTCATTTCGGATGGTAGCAATCGGCGGACGGCGGCGGTGGTGGCAGCGGTGGTCGGTGACCAGCGGACGGCCGCGGCGACCGGCAGACGGTGGTCGATGGCGACGGATGGACGATCGGTTCATAGCAATGACGAATGATGGAAATAATTTTTATTTCTTATTTCTATTCCAGAAATAGAAAAGTAGAAAATTTTTATTTTTGATTTTTATTCCAAACCTATTTCAAGAACAAAATTCTATTTCAAAAATAGAAAAATGGAATAATTTTATCAAACGGATTTCTATTCCAAAAACAAGTCTGGAATAGAAAAATTGTTTCTGGAACAGAAATTGTAGTTTGTCATGCACCCCCATGAATGTTTTAGAATGAAGCTTGGAGAGTCTACTGGAGATATGTTCAGCCGATTTACAGAAATTGTAAATGGATTGGCATATCAAGGTCAACCAATTTCTACTTTAATGAAGGTCAACAAACTTCTACGAGGACTTTCAAAGGATCGGAATCATGTGAAGACATCAATTCGGGAGACACAAAGAATCATGCCTCTCTCTGTTGACGAGCTGATAGGCATTCTTCAATCATATGAAGTAGAATAGATTAATGACGAAGAGGATATAAAAGGTAAGAAGTTAATTGCGCTTAAGTCTAATGCTAATTATGATGATACAGAGACAGGCAATGATATGGATGACGAGGGGCTAGCTCTTATGATAAAGAAATTCTAAAAACGGAATAGGAAATGAAGAAGATTGAACTGGAAAAGCAAAACAAGCAAAATTCCTAGAAAAGATCGATGGAAGATGTTGAAACAAGCAAGGATGTCATATGCTTTGAGTGCAAGAAGAAGGGACACATCAAGCCTAACTGTCCCTTACTGAAAAAGAAGAAAGAAAAGTATGAAAAATACAAGAAAGCTCTTAAAGCAGAAACTTGGAATGACATGGAATGTGAGGAAAGTGAAGAGGAGTTTCCAAATATCTATCCGATGGCTCACTCAGAATCAGAGTCAGACTCTGACACAAACTTAGAATCTGACAAGGAAATCGAGGTAAATCATTTAAAAATTCCTATTAAAGTTTCTAAGTATATAGATGAACTTTGCTTGAACTTCAAATCATCTCTTAAAAAGATTTCAGAACTAAAGAAGGAAAATTCAAAGTTTAGGCAACAGGATAATTCTTGGAGAGAAAAGTTTGAGAGTCTGAAAAATGATTTTGATGATTTGCAAGTAAATGCCAATTCTCTTTGAAAAGAAAATGGATGTTTGAAAAAAGAGATTTTAGATATTTCTACAAAATTCTCCAAGGGATCAAAAACTTTAGAGAAAATCCTTTAAGCTCAAATATCCTATTATAACAAATTTGGTTTGGATATGAGTAAAGAAAGTACTCTTTCAATTGATTTTCCTAAAGTTAAGGAGAGACTTAGACAAAGACTTCCAAACTCTTCTTACAAAAATTAATTTTAAAAAGTTTTTGTAAAATTTGTTGGTTGGAGTGCCCTTAAATGTTCTAAGTGTAACATTTCTAAATATTTTGAGAATGAATGTCTTAAAGTTTGAAGACCTGTTAAGAATGATTTGGTAAAGGCTGTTTTTAAAACTAGCTCGCCAAGACCCAAGAAAATTTTGGTACTAAAGAAAGTTTGAGTTTTTTTTTTCTGACTGTAGGTTATTGTTAAAAAGAAAAGCAAATGGTACTTGGATAGTAACTGTTCAAGACATATGACTGGAGATTTAAGCAATTTTATTAAGCTAGAAAAACAAAAAGGAGGAAATGTTTTATTTGGTGGGAACAACAAAGGAAAAATTATTGGACATGGAACAGTGAGGATTGGAAGTTTAATTATCAACAATGTTTCACTAGTAAAAGGTTTGAATTACAATCTTCTGAGCATAAGCCAAATATGTGATACAGGATTTAGAATCAATTTTCAAGAAGATGTTTGCTCTAGAGTTAGTCGAGACTTATCTCAATCTTTCACTGGGTGAAGACATGACAATATTTATCTTCTGGACATAAGTCCAGAGAGCTCTCAATGTCTTATTTTAATTTAAGATAAAGCATATCTCTGACATCGCAAGTTTGGACATGTAAGTATGAAATGGATTGCTAAATTTTCATCTAAGAAGCTAGTTTGAGGTCTTCCCAAAATCGTATATCATAAGTCTGATTTGTGCATTCCATGTATCTTGAGAAACAGGTCGGAAGCTCATTTTAATCTATAAATCAAGTTTCCACTAATCGCATCTTGCAGCTTCTTCACATGGATCTATTTGGACCAACTAGAACACAGAGCATCGATAGTTGTGAATGATTATTCAAGATTCATTTGGGTTTTCTTCTTGGCAAATAAAACCGAAACCTTCTCATATTTTTCAAAATTTGCTAAGAAAGTTCAGAACGAGAAATGTTATGCGATTTTAAGCATAAGGACTGATTATGGGGGAGAATTTGAAAATCAAGACTTTGCAAATTTCTGTGACGAGAATGGTCTTTAACATGTTTTCTCCTCTCTATACACTCCAGAACAAAATGGAGTGGTAGAAAGGAAAAATAGGTCGCTACAGGAGATGGCCAGAACTCTGTTGATAGAAAGTAAAGTCTCTTATCGTTTTTGGACAGAAGTAATCTCTACTGCATGTTATATAATTAACATGGTATTTTTAAGGCCAATCCTAGAGAAGACTCTCTATGAAGGGTATAAAGGAAAAAAGCAAAATATCTCTTATTTCATGTGTTTGGTTGCAAGTGCTTCATTTTTAAGAATGGAAATGATTGGTTTGGAAAATTTGAAGAAAGATCAGATGAAGGAATATTTATTGGCCACTCTACTTCAAGCAAAGGTTACAGGTCTTCAATAAGAATAGACAAACTTTCGAAGAATCCATGAATATCAGATTTTAGGAAAGTATTCAGAGCCAACAAGATCAAATTCAACTTGAAGAGTCTAAACTAGTTTCAAATTTGATAAAGTCCGATCCCCCCGATGAACCTCAGTCTTTTGGTAATCAAAGTAAAGTAGAACAAAAGTTAGAAGAATCAAAGAAAATTGACGATCAGCAAATCCTTGCAGCAAGCGACAAACCTAACAGTAACTGGAAGCATAAATCAAGCTATCATAAAGAACTCATTATTGGCAATATAGAAGAAGGAATTCGTACCAGATCCAAAGCAAAAGGAAACTCAAGTGCACTAGTACTTATTTATCAAATAGAACTAAAAGGAGTAAAAGAAGCATTATTTGATGAAGGCTGGATAGAAGTAATGCAGGAATAACTCAAACAATTTAGTATTAATAATGTCTGGGAGCTAGTTCCAAAACCAAAAGGAAAATCTGTGATTGGAACAAAGTGGGTGATCAAAAACAAGATGGATGAAAATGGTAAAGTAACCAGGAACAAAACAAGGCTTGTTACAAAAGGTTAGACGCAAGAGGAATGAATAGACTATGATGAGACATATACACTTGTAGCTAGGTTAGAAGCCATTAGACTATTACTTGTATATGCATGTTTTCATAATTTCAAGTTATTTCAAATGGATGTCAAGAGTGCTTTCATAAATGGATTCATATAAGAAGAGGTCTATGTGGAACAACCACTAGGATTTAAAGATCCTAGAAAACTAGACTTTGTCTATAGACTGAAGAAGGCTTTGTATAGTTTGAAACATTCACCTCAAGCTTGGTATGAGAGATTGAATAAGTTTTTGGTAAACAATGGTTTTAAAAAAGGAATGGTTGACACAACTTTGTTTATCAAAAGGGAATGAAAAGACTTTCTATTTGTTCAAATATATGTAGATGATATAATCTTTGGGTCTTCTAACGAAAGTCTGTGTGAGAAATTCTCAAAGTCTGTGCTGGAAGAATTCGAAATGAGCATGATGGGTGAGTTAACTTTCTTTCTGCGTCTACAAGTTAGATAATCAAAGAAATGAACTTTCATTTATCAAAAGAAATATGCCAGAGATGTTACCAAGAAGTTTGGAATGGAAAACTGCAAGAAGACTAAGACTCCCGTGTCAAGTTTTTCCAAACATGACAAGGATGAAGATGGAAAGAAAGTTGACCAAAAGACATATAGAAGCATGATAGGTTCTCTTCTCTATCTCACTGCCTCTTGACTTAATATTATATTCAGTATGTGCATGTGTGTTAGATTCCAAGCTGACTCGAGAGAGTCTCATCTTAGTGCTGTCAAACGTATTATCAAATATATTATGACTTATCCAAATTTAGGTCTGTGGTATCCAAAAGGAGGAGACTTAACATTACTTGATTACTCTGATGTTGATCCAGCTGGTTGTAAAATTAACAATAAAAGTATTTCAAGAACATGCCAACTGTTAAGACAAATGTTAGTGTCCTGGTCCTCAAAGAAGTAGGATACTGTGGCACTCTCAATAGCAGAAGCAGAATATGTTGCTTTTGGAAGTTGTTTTTCACAGATTCTTTGGATCAGGCAACAACTAAAGGACTTTGGAATAGAAGAACCTTGCACTGAAATTAGATGTGACAACACAAGTGTGATTAATCTTATCAAAAATCCTATTCTTCATTCAAGGGCAAAGCATATTGAAATTCGCCATCACTTCATAAGAGACCATGTGCAAAATGACGAAATCAATGTTCAATTCATTGATTCGAAGAATCAACTAGTAGATATCTTCACCAAGCCATTAGAGAAAGGCTTATTCGAGTCCATCCGTGAAAAGCTGAATATTACTCTTGCATCTAACTAAAGTCTATGAACGAGCAGACTCATTAGTTCAACCTATGGAAGATACATCATTCTGAAAGCCTTCTAGACTCAGGTAGTTTTGTTTCAAATTTAGGCGGGTAAGTTTCTTTCCTTCTTGAACAAGTACAATTATCCTCGAATTATTACTTGCATTTTATATTTTTGAAATTTGTTATATCTCTACTGATTTTTTAGACTTAATTTTTCAAAAATTGTTGACATTTATATTTTAAAATTTTTAAAAACAAAAGTTTCTTTTTGTGCCTGTTCGGTTGCCTTGTTTCATTTTCTTTAAATTAAATCTTCGACTCTTTTTCCCAATAACCAGGCTGTCTTCAAACCCTAATCTTACTCTCAAACCCTCGCTTCTCTTAATCTACTCTCACATTCTCTACAAAATTTCTCACCCGATCACACACGAACATGTCATCAAACTCCTCTAAGTCTGCTTCAATGTGTTATTAGAGGAAATCCTCTCGTATTGCTAGTTGCGGGCCTCGGTTTGTCCCTAAAGGTCCAACGCATTTTGATCTCATTGGGGACGATTCACCTCGAAACACGACTCGACAATCAATGGAAGAAGAAGTTACTCAGGAAGCAACTCCTATTTCAATAAGAAAGCCTGAGGTATTTCCAAAGCATTATGAGTTTTTGAAAAAAATGGGGAAATCCCATGAATTTCATAAGTCCTTTCTTGAAAGAAAATGGCTATGGGAATGAAACCTCGTTCTTGAGAGCCATAGAAACTTGGGACTGGTAGAGGCTAGAATAGTAGAAAAGGAATTTTCGAATTTTCCTGTTGATCCTCACTTTGGCACAGAGGGTCAGACTGAGAGCAAAAAGGAAGAAGATGATGAAATGGTGTTAAAAAATTTTCAACCAAAAATGGGTGTTCCTATAGAAATCATTGGAGAAAAAACAAAGTTGTTTCAGTTAAAGGACCATAAGAAAGTCTACTCACAAATGCTAAACAGGAGGGTCATCAACTCTCGTATCGTAGATTTTGATTTCTTGGATTCCATCTGTCATGCCCCAATCCTTGAGTGCGCGCCCATCCCTCATCTGGTCGATTTAATAGCGACGTCCTAGGACGCATCGCCGACCCATTCATTTTAATACGCATGCAGAAGCATATAAATAATCCTCAGACAATAAAACAATGTGATAATAAGGTAGGACTAAAAATCTTGAACCTGAAAAACACACATATATACATATACAACCACTGAGTTATATATATACATATAGCACGACTAACAAGTCAAGTTCTACTCAAGCCAGTCCAACAACAAAGTCTCAAAACAAGGGTGGGGGTCTCAATCTTCATCTGGACCATCCTCTGGGTCCTCCTCTGGATCCTCCTTCGGGTCCTCCTCAACAATCTCTCCTTCTTCCTGGCTCTAGCTGAAGCCCACGCCAGAGTATACCAGAGAGTCAGAATCGCCCTCGAGCTTGGGATCCTTCGCATCTATCACTGATCCACCCTTAGGATCCACAGTTCCCTTCCCGAACACCACCTCTAACACGTACAGAGTTACATCAGATTCCGGCACCGGACCCTCCTTTCGTCCATCGTTGTAATGGTGATACCACGACCGGTATTCATGGGGCACCTTATGAGGTAGGCCCTCATCAACCCAAACAATGACTTTCACCAGAACATACTCCAATCCTTCAAGGTGGTGGTGTATCAGAATGTGATAACCTATCTTGGTGAATTTCTTAGGCTGGCCAAATCGCTCGGGAGGTGGTGTGGGTGTTGTTGTCACACCCCGATCCTCAAACGCATGCTCATCGCTCACCTGGTCGATTAATAGCGACGTCCCAGGATGCATTGCCGACCCTTTTATTTAAATACGCATGCGGAATCATATCATAATCCCCAGACAATAAAACAATGGGATAGAAAAGTAGGGTCATATTTTTCACAACTGAAAAGCCACAACCATACTTTTATACAAAGCAAACCTCATAGTATATAATACAATACTATTCACAGAAATCTGATCTATCATACATCAGTCCACAACTCAGTTTTGCAAACAGGATGTGATCTTAGTCCTCATCCGGGTCGTACTCAAGATCCTCCTCTGAATCATCCTCTTTTTAGAATCTTCTTCATCAAGCTTCTCATCAGGGTCTTCCTCTTCGGGTTCTTTCTCTTCAGGGCCCTGAAATGGTTATACAATAACCATTGAGACCACGTCTCAACAAGTTCTATCCCCTAAGACTCGATTTGTAAACCAATACGCTATCCGGGCTGCCTATGCACACACAGGTCAGAGGACTTACCTTGGCCTCAGATTCCACCTGCAAATCAGCACAGTTCAATAGGCACCCAAGCAATCACATCACAGATCAATATCTCGATCAATTGACCTAGTTGATTACATGTCAATCAAACCATCTCAAGGTCATTCCCAACCATACTATACAACTTCCAGTATAATATACTTAGTCATCGAGCCACGTGCATTCCCTTAGGCGCCGTAAACGATGTGATTAACTCATGCCTTCCAATTAGTTTCGGCCACATAGGCATGATACCCAACACAAACAGAAATACAGCCTAACAGGCTCGGTATTATGCCATACAAGCACGTTCTACGCCACACAAGCCTGATATTACGCCACATAGGCACGATTTATTTTTGCCACATAGGCACGTTCTATGCCACACGAGCATGATTAATTATCACCACACAGGCATGATCAATTATCACTACACAGGCATGTTCTAAGTGATATATATATATTCAACAATTACGTGCATTCTCTTTCAAGCATCGTTTTCACTATGGTGATGTACTTAATCACCGAGCCACATATGTCCATAAGTCACGTGCATTATCTTTCAGGCGCCGTTTTCGCCATGGTGATGTACTTAATCACCGAGCCACGTGCTACCTAATTCTTCCTTAACTTTAACATACCCGATAACATCGTACCCGATTGGTCTTAGACAAGAGTATAATCAGTTCACTCTCACAATTTTCTCCACTTTATAGCCCATTAAAATATTACTAGCGCTATATAATCATACTCAGCCATCTACCAATCAATTACTCAAATTCAACTCAATTTAGGATTAATTCCTCAAATTGCACAATCAATTCAATTCAACACAACGTACAGCTCAAATAAATAGACGGACTGTACCATGACAATCAGCATAGAATTCCAGTCGTCGGCTATCTCTGCCTAATTTCCGGAAAATAAATAAATAATTAAATTAATTTCAAAAATTAATAAATAAATACTAAAAATCCAATTTAGGCCCGTAATGCCTAATTGGATGCTTGAACGGATCAGGAAAAATCCCGAGATGCATTCAATAAATAGAAGTACGTCTCTATTTGCTAATTACACGAACCAAACGCCTAACATGCATCATTAAGTCACTAATTAAATTACTTTAAACTAATATAACCACCTAAACACGCTTAATTAATACTAATCAACCCTTAAGCATAATTAATAAACTAAGCAAGGATTAGTGAGCTAAACTCACCCGTTTTACAATCCACTCGAATTGAAACGTTGAGAATGTCGCGGGGACGTTTTTCTCCAAAGCGGGCCTAGGGTCCGAGGCCCGCAAGCACCTCAAAACGGTCTCCAAAGCTTGTTGGAAACCCACTATTTTTCTTGTTGTTCTTGGCTGGATTTGAAGGGAAATCAACTCGGTTTAGGCGGAAATTGCTCGGGAATGTAAAAATAGGCCAAACCGGGCCTAGAGGAGGACTCACGGGGGTTAAACGAGCTCAGGACAGCCACGGGTGAGCTACAACAGAACCAGGACAGTAGCTGGGAGGCGAGAGGGAGGCGGCCAAGGGGCGGTGTGCGCGGGCGAAGCATGCACGGGCGGCGGCGCACGAACCGGCGACAACAAGGCGGCGATCCGGCGTGGGGCGGCTGCAGCTTCTTCTTTGTTGCTGGTTTTTGTCCAAAATGAAGAGAGAATGGAGTGGATGACAAGAAGAAGGAGAGAAGGAAAGGAGTGTGGAGCAAGCTTGGCCTTGGTGGGTCCTTTGGCCAATTTTTTTCCACCAAGTTGTCTCCCAAATACTTGCCCATCAAGCCAATAATCCATGGCTGTCATTGATCCACCAACACACCTCTTACAACCCGTCAAATGGTCCATTTTGCTAGGCCATGGGGGAAGTTACGAATTTGGCACAAATCTTTCTCAATTGGACACCATTCTTCACTCAATTCAATCTCATTTGGCCTTTAAAAATTCAATTGACATCTCAATGCCTCCATTGATAATTTTCCTTACCCAAGAATCCATCTTGCTTCCCAAATTTTGCGATAAAAAATAATCCCTGGCATTTTCTACACAAAACGGTCATAAATCGACTTTTTCCCAAAAAGTCTCGGTTGTCAGAAAAATTTTCTGAGACTGAGTCGACGCTTCTAGAATTTATTGTGACATAACAAATTTTCAATTTCTGAAATCGGACTTGAATTCGCGGTTAATTTCCATTCGGCGTGTTTTTAGCGTGACTTATACTACCGAGTAGTTTTTAGAGATTTTTAGTACAAATGACCCGTAGTCGGTTTTCTTCGAACCACTATGAACCCACTCGACTCAATGGCGACTCTCGATTGTCGTGAAAATCTCGATGATTCAATTACAGACACAGGGTACCAAAACGACAATAAAATCATATTAGTGCCGGTCAATGAGAATTTTCCAATTTAGTGGAGTCACCCACGATTGGCCACACATCTCAGTCGAAGAAATCTATCTTTGATCTCAAATCGATTTTATATTGTGCCATAATGGCCTCTAAATATGAGCACGGTCGAGAAGTCGATTCCTAGTCGAATTCTCAAGGCTATTACTTTAAAATTCCTTAATGGCTTTCTTGGATAGTCTAGTTATCCCAAGAGTGATCAACTCTAAGAACAGCCCTATAGGTGTGTCAATGAAATGCCCGATTTATTCAATAGAAAACAGGACTGAAAATCTGAGATGTCACAGCTGCCATCTATGGACCTGAAATGTTCTCCCACAACAGGGTGAGACGACGTCTCAACGAGTTCCACCCCCTAAGACCCGATTAGGAAGCAAATACGCCTTAAGGGCCGCCTAAGCACAACACGGGTTAGAGAACTTATCTTGGCCTCAGTTCCTTCCTGCAAATCAATTCAATGCAAATAGGCACCCAATCAATCACTACAAATCGAATCATCAATCAATCAACTCAGTTGATTCCATGACATCGGACCATCACTTGGTCAAATTAATACTATCTATAAAGTCCGACCACCTTGTGGACAGCTTACTTTAAGCTGAAAAATAGATAGTAGATTGCCTCAAGGGCTAAATAATAGCACATCGTCCATTCTCTAAGATGACCTATCGAATCATCGAGCTAATGTAATGTAATATTTCTTCTCAAGATGACATATAGAGTCACTGAGCTGATCAAATATATCGTACATTCTCCAAGATGACATATAGAGTTACCAAGCCGATATAGTATAAGATCTCTTCTCCAAAATGATATATAGAGTCACCGAGCTAGTATTGCATACCATCCTTTTTCTAAGATGACATATAAAGTCATCAAGCCGATATAGTATAATATTCCGATCGTGCAATCAATTTATCATTTTTATCATACCCGATAAAAATACACATGTGTGGGTACATGACTGGCCTTAGCCAAAATACGAGGTTTTCACTTTTGAACCTCCCACTATTTTCAGTAGTTTCAAAATGGATTTTTAGCACTGTAGACCGACACCCGGTAATTCTCCAATTAATTACCAAAATGATCCATTTTTGGAATTAAATACCCACCAACCCTAATTACAATCAATTTGCATAATCAGGTACTCAATTAAATAAACAAAGAGCACCACTGCAATCAGCACGAAATCCCGGTCACCAGCTATCGCGGTCTAATTTCCGAAATATAATTAATTAATTAAATAATTACATAAAATATTAAATAAATGTCAATAAATCAACTTAGGTCCATAATGCCTAATTGAACGCCAAAACGAACTCGAAAAATTTTCAAGTCACTCTAGATAAATACTAGAGCTCGTTTAGGCCCTAATTGCACTAACTATTCACTTAATATGCATTGGCAAATTATAAATTTCACTAATCTAATTTAACTTATCACCTAACCATACTTAAATTAATCTAATCAACCCTTAAGCATCATTAGCTTACTAAGCGAGGATTAGTGAGTTAAACTCACTTACTTCGTGATTCGATCGGCTCAATCATCGGGGATGTAACGGGGCTCGCTTCTCTCCAAAGCGAGCCTAACTTTCGAGGCGGGGAAAATCCTCAAAATGGGCCTCGAAGGTTGCTGGAAACCCACACTTTTTTCTCTATTCTTGGCTGAAATAGAGAGCAACAAGCTCGGTTTAAGGCGGAGATGGACCGAGGAAGGGTGAAAGGCTAAACCGGGCCTAGGCGGGGACTCACGGACGTCGGAGGTGGACCAAACGACTCCAGCACGGGCTGAGATGGTTGCTGGGACGCAGGGACAGGCGAGGACGACAACTCAAAGCAGTAAGGGGCGTCGAGGTCGCACGGCATTCGGATGGGGGGTGGAAACGGCGAAAGGCGGAGGGCGGTGGCGTTGTGGGCAGTCTGGCGGTTTGTTGGCTGCTCCGATGGCTCCTCTGTAGCTTGCTGAGATTTTGAAGCCTTCAAATCAAAGCACACCAAGGAAGGGGGAGGGATGGTTGAACAACAAGGGGAGAGAGAGGGAAGAGCTAAGGGGACCAAGGGGGACCACTTGGCCTTATTTTCTCTCAAATTGTCCCCTTGACCTTATCCTTCTACCAGTTGACTTCCATGGCCACAAATCAGCCACTAAGGCTTCAATTACAATCTTTGAAATGGTCCAAAAGCCTTTGGCAAGGGGGAGTTACGAATTTCAAACATTTCTCCCTCAATTGGACACTCAATCTTGCTTGATTCAACACAATTCGGCCTCAATAAAATGAACCGACACCTCAACAATCCAATTAGTATTTTTCCTCACCAATTAATCCCACATGCTTTCCAATTGTGCGATCAAAAATGATCCCCGACTTTTTCTAGACAAAAACAGCCCTACCTTGACTTTTTCCCAAAAAGTCTCGAGTTGCAAAAAAAATTTCTGAGACTGAGTCAACGCTCCTAGAATTAATTGTGACATGACAGAACTTTCAATTTCTGAAATCGAACTTAAATTCACGGTTAATTTCAATTCAGCAAGTTTTTAGTGTGACTTAGGTTACCGGGTAACTTTCAAAAAATTTTAGTGCAAATGACCCGTGGTCAAATTTCTTTGAGCTACAATGAACCCACTCGACACATTAGCGACTCTCGGTTGTCGTGAAAATCTCGAGAATTCAAATACGGACACAAGGTACCAAACCAATAGGAAAATCAGTCTAGTGCCGGCTGATGAGAATTTTCCAATTTAGTGGTATTACCCACGATTAGCCACATATCTCAATCGAATCGACATATCTCTGATCTCTAATCGATTTTTAACTGTGCTGTAATGACCTCTAAAAATGAGTACAGTCGAGAAGTCGATTCCTAGTCAAATTCTCAAGTCTATTATATTAAAATTCCTTATTGGCTTCCCCAAATAGTCTAATTATCTTGAGAGTGATCAGCTCTGAGAATAGCCCTATAGGCGTGTCAATGAAATGCCCGATTTATTCAATAGAAAACAAGATCAAAAATCTGGGATGTCACACCATCAAAGTAAATTTGAGAGAAAAGTTTGCCAAGCTTCAGATGAAGAGATTCTGTGTGGAGTCATCTGATTCTTTCCCCAAATTGACCGTTTACTTTTATTCCAGCTTGCCTGTCTTAGATCCCACTCACGTTCAATTTACTGTGAGTGATAACGTGTTTGATGTCGATGTTAATCTGTTGGCTGACATTCTTGAGGTAGAAAGGAGTAGATTCTTGCCCATTAATTTGTTTAACGAGTAGGTCACCAAATTTTTTGTGAATGACATTATTCCTAGGGGAAGCATTATTTACTCTAGGATGTCTGCTTCTAATATTTTACTCCATAAGATCGTCATAAACTGCATTAGACCCAAGGCTGCTTCAAAAACTGATGTTTCCAGATTCAAAGCAAAAATGATGTGGGCCATCTGTAATGGTGTTATTTTCTCACTCCCTCACACAATCCTACTGCACATGAACAAAATTGTCATGAAGGGAAAGAGACAACTACCATACACGGCATTGGTAACCAGACTCTTCCAACACTTTCAGATTCAACCACCATCCAAGTTTTGCTCTAGAACCATTGTCCCCATGCAAATTGGACTTAAAATAATCTCAAAAATTAGATTAAAGGATCTCTCTAGAGCTCTGAAACTTTTGAAGAAGGAATCGGCTAGCAAAGTTAAGCCAAGATCTGCTGCTGAGAAGAAGCACAAAGGGAAAAGCGTTGTCTCAAGAACTCCAAAAAGAAAACGACCTATTCTTCTTCTCCATGATGAAAAAGAGGGAGATGATGAAGACGAGATCATTTCTGCTATTGCCATGTGTGATCCTCTTGGAGGTATAGCTGATTCTGAGGAAGAAGAAGATGATGAAAGCGAGAAAGAACCAGAAGAATAAAGCGATAGTGAGGAAACTGGAGTAAAAGAGAGTGATGATGATGATTCATATCATGAAGAAGGAGATGCCGATATGAAGAAGGAGCAGGAGGACATTGACAAGGAAGGAGAAGATATAAAGGAGATTGATGCACAAGATGTTGGGGAGACAAGAACTGGTAAACAAACCGGTGCTGGAAGAGAAGGAGTTCAGGAAGGAGAAGTCATTTCTCAGACTAAAACCATAAAACAGGGGGAGTAGGTGAGAAAACTTCTCTTATCAAATCAACTGCTAGTGATGGCATCAGTCGATCTCCTCCCGATGCTGAAGATATTTATGCATCTCATTTATTCGAAATCTCACCTGAGAGTCAAGACAAATAAGCTAATGTTAAGGGGGAGCAACAAATTTCACATGTTTAGGTCAATGTTCCTTCACCTTTGGATACTCCATCGGTACACTTTGCAGAAGCTAGTGCCCAAACTGAACTAGAATCAAACTATCCTTGAATAGTATAACTCCTTTTAGAGATTAAGGCCCAGTAATATGCAATGAAGTTTGAAATCCAGAAGTTGCATGCTACTCTCAATACTACCTCAGAGTTTCTCACTGGAAAGGTACAATCTTTTGATGATAAAGTCCATACCATGAAGTAGGCATCGCAGAATCTGGCAAAAGTCGAGATTGTTTTTCATCAGTGCCTAACTAAGCTTGAGGAGACCATGCAGACTTTTGAGGATTTCCGACTTGTTCATATTCCTAGACAACCCTGATCCTTTTTCGAATCAAACTCTTTTTCTTTGTGCTTGTTTGATTTTCTCTTTTTTGCTATTGACAAAAAAGGGGAGAGTTTTTGCAGATTGAAGCTTTGATTTGGTGCATGTTTGAGTTTTTCTATACTGGTGTGGTTTATGCAGACTTTTGATTGATGTGTTTTGTGGATGCAGCTTATGTGTATTTTGTGCAGAATTTATTGTGTTTACTGTCTATTATCTCTATCAATTACCATATGCTGCTAAAGTGTTGTTTTGTATGATAACTTTCATATTATGCTTAAATGTGCGTGAAAGTTTTGTCATCATAAAAAAGAGAGAGATTGTTGAGAAAACTCCTGTTAGGTTTTAAAGTTGACAAAACTTTCTTATTCTTGTTCTTATTCTGAATAATACTAGACTTCTGAAGTCATATCGCAAACTCTTATTAAAGTCTATTCATTCCAGAAGTCTTCCCACTCTGACGTAATCCAGACTAAAAACAAGTCCAGAATGAAGATATAATCAAACTCAAGATTAGTGATCTTACGACGAGGATTCAGTATGAACGTTATAGAAATTTATCTTTAATATCTGGCTTTCTGGCAAAGAATCTCACTTACCCTTTATAAATACATTGATGGAATCCATCACGAATTGATAAATCAATCTTGAAGACATGTTTCTTTTTGGGAAGTATCTACTTATGAAAATCTAGATTCTGATTGTACAAGCGACCAAAATCAATGGATTTTCATCTCAATCTTCAAATGGCTATAAGATTTCATTAATCAATTCTGTCCCACGGATTGATTAGAAGAAATTCTTTTGGAGAATGTCAATGGCTAGTAAGATGTAGAAGAGTACTTAAGGAGGTCATTCAGTCCATTTGAGATAGTGCGTGAAAATTGAAATTCCAAAGTTTGAAACATTTCTAACCACTTGTTCTTCAATGACAACGCTTGTAGATTGTATTCAAGAGAAAAAATCACAAGAAGAGTGATTTAGTGAGAGAAAAAGAAATCTTCCACTGTGTGTTTGCACTCGAAACATCAAAAGACAAATTTTTCTTTTTTTCACTCTGGAAGACATACAAATAACTTAAACTTCAAGACTATTTTGTCTCTTTTTCTCAAACAAAATCACCAACAATACCTGTAGCCAATTCCCTGAGAGAAAGATGTCCATGAGCGCAAGCTTTAAAGCTGTATCCACCACAAAAGGCACGGCTTCAAGGATGTCCCATGCAGGCAGTTTTGGTCTTATGGAGGCATCCTCATTTCGAGGTCCTGATGAACTACTACTCACAGAATTAACCGTAGTTAAAGATTGGCTTCCTTCTTTGAGTTTGCGGTGCTGGAAATTTTCTATAATATGGGCTTACATTAATTAATTAATTTTCTATTTTCAATAATCGAGTTAATGGATATTCAAATATTTGATAAACCCTACCGTGATCTTATTGAATTGGGTATTGGCATCTATAAAAACGGGCCTAGTTGAGCAGCAAAGTGTAGACAGATGTGTTTAACTAAAACCGGTAATGGGAATAGCCCAGTTGACACGCTGTTGATTAGGGTTTGCTAGGTCCCATCTCTAGCCTATAAAATGGTAGGTTATACCTATCAATTACTTTAACCCCATTGAAATCTACTATATCGAAATAGGTCATAGAGATGAAGATTTGGCATTCCGATAGATCTCTGATTATCAAACTGATCTATTTTTCTTCAAGTGAAGTAATGGCTTAACCAGGTACGTTTTATTCCGCTGTGTTTATCGATTTTGGTGTTTTGCAGTAATATATGGATCTAATTCTTCTTGATTGATTAATTTTTTATGTGAATAATTTTCTAAATGCGGAAGATCATATTAGAAGCTCATCAACAATTTCACAAACAGGTGTGCCGACTATACCAGAAAGGGTTGAAGCTATACACGCCTGATGTTGCCGATACTAGACTTTCAATTTTGGGAAAGCATCCATAAACACAGGTTTCGGAGATGATGAAGATGCAACTTCTGATAGTCTGCTTTTGATCCTATCCTTGTGCACATTTCCAGTAGGGACTAGATGGGAATTTCCCACCAAAAGGAGGTACTCGGGGGTTAGTTGGGACCGAGCTGTGGGTACATCTTCGACTCCATGTTCAAGAGGAGGACGATTAAACCTCCATAGCTTTAGAAGAAGAGCGAATGCATTTGAGAACACAGCATGCGCAGAGATTTCTTCTCCGGTGGGGAGAACCCAAGAACAATTGGGCACAAAAGAGCCAAAGCCCTCGCAAATGGGCATCAAGGAACATGCCAGTTGAGGTACCTGACTAAATGTTACGGTGCAAACACTCTTAACTAGACTTATAAATTTTTCCACTAGCAGAAGAAATGAGCAGATAATCGACCACTTCAAGGTGTAATCACTCCTTAAGATAATACAATCAAGGTAATCAGCTTCTTGCTTCACTTATATAGAGGGAGGGCATCGGGTCAATTAACCGAAACTTACCAAACGCAAGGAGAAAATCTGAACACAATCAACGGATCCTATTCCAACGATAAACACATTCAGCATTGGAGCATATTTTATCAAATGATTGCCATCGCCTTCATAATCAGCTGGTATTGGAGGAGAAAGCAGTCTAGTAATGAAACACACAGTGTGCTCCTGCGCAGATCGAATCATAATATGGTGTGCTTAGTAAAGCAGAACAAATGAGATAACAATATAATATAAAAAAAGGAAAAAAATTAGATTCTATTTAGTAATCTTGGTACTGAAGAGATGTGTCTTTTTATCTGGTGGATCGATTGACTAAGGATGATTGATTTCTAATAGTGGAGCGCCTGCAAATGGGGGCAAACTTGTCAAAAGCTACCAAGGTGTTATTGCTAGAAGGACCTACATCAAGACTAGAAGGAGACAATTCATAAGAGGAGGATTCACCAGTGGACAAAAGCATGGGATCTTATGAGAATAATCCACTGAAGAATTAGTAAAGAAAACAGTATGAGTAGAGGATTTGAAGGGATGAAGAGATGAGGACACCTTGTATTTCTCAAAGGTAATATGACGAGACACACATAAACTATTAGAGATATGATCCCAACATCTCTACCCTTTGCCCAGTGAATTCTAAGAAATTTTTGTCTCTTTATCTTATGGATTGATATGAAAAACTTTGATATCTGGTTGAATCAATCAAAAATTTCACCGATCAACAATGGTCAATGCCTAGTCACCACCGGTCAATCGTTGGTCAACGTTTGGTCAATAGTTAACGGTTAATGAATAATGTGGATTGATGACGTGGCAGAGCAAATGTGCAAGCTGACATGGAGTGACATGGTAAAGGACGTGCGTGGCCGATGTAGTTGACGACATTAGTGATGACGTCACTATACAAGGCTGGCACTGGTTATGATGGTGCTTATTTTCGAAAAGAAGCACCTTAAGGCGTCTAAATAGCACTCGGCATTAGCAAAACCTTGGTTAATCTGAGACGCGGTGGCACCCTGGTGGCACGTAAGGTGGCTTGCGGTGGCCATTTAAAATGAAATTGCACGATTTAGTCTTTTGAGGCTTACAAGTCTAGTGGCGTTATTTGTTTTTTGAGATTATGGAAGTCTTTCGAGAAACATGGCCAGTGTGGCTAGCGTTTCTATGAAACAAATTCGACGAAAGCTTTATCAGGTTACAATAAGGGTTCCGATATAAAGTTGAAAGCTGTGATAAAATAGAAAAGAAAAAAAATATAATCTTATGTACATTACTAAATTAAGATTGCAAGACCCTTATATATAGAGAGAGAAAATGCAATTAGACTTAATTACAATAACAATTCTAAATATATCTCTAACAAAAAAATATATATTGAATTATATCACCCCTATTCTGCCAATTCAACTTGAGCGTTGGAAGGTCCCTAAAAGTCCTCTCTCTGGGGACTATCTTCTTTGTCGTGTGCGTGGGGTGGTGGAGCAAAGAGTTAGGTGATCGCGAAACTTTAAGCGAGTTAGATCAAGTTGCAGGCCAGTTTCTCATTCGACTATTATCGGCACCCAGAAATTATTTCAAAGGAGAGACAATCCACTAGCATGGGCAAACCAAATCTTGAAGGAAGAAGATTACAATATCCCCTTCATAGAAGGAGGAAGAGAGAATTGAAACATGGCCAGAGCTTCGAATCTGGATGTGAATCTTCTGCAATTAGAGAGTCACCTCAAATTGATTGGAAATTCCTTCTACCCCATCGCAATCTGGGTCACGAGAGGCTAGGGATCTCTTTACGGATACGTGTGAGCCCAAAGCTTTTAGTTTGGAAGTGACTTGTGGACCGATCCTCGACCACGAAATTGGCTTTTGAGAGGGACCATTTGCACCTAAGGATTAGCTCGCGGCATCGTCGAATTGGCACGGGCTTAGTCGGCCCTCGAACTACACGTCAAATTGAAGGAAACTTGTCTCTAATATCGTCTAGGAGAGAGCCCTCAAAAGGAGTACTATTCAAGTAATCACACGAGATGGCAATCATTGAAAGGTGGGTCTTTCTCATAAAATTATTCAAGACTAGCCGCATTAGGAGGAACCATGATAATGAAGCTTTGACCTTGATGTCCATTGCAACGGAAGGTTGATCCCTGGATCCTTCGTTGTAGGGGTCGTTTGGTTAAATAAGGAATTGAATTCCTCGAGAAATGGGTTCCCAAATATATCTTATTTAGAGAGAAATCAAGATATGGATTTGGATTCCAAATTTCTTAAGAAAACATGAAATTGGATTACTTAGTTCAATTTCCACTTTTCTATAACCAGCCAACTCCACCGCCAAAGACTGCCCGGTTGGTCGCTGGTCAGACTGCTGCCGGCAGTCATTAGCCCTTGGAAGCTGCGGCGATAACCCGACCATCGGTCTCCATCGCCAGCGAGAAGTATTATCTCCAAGAGGGCCAAAATTTTCGTCATCCGTAAAGGAATGACATTACTTGGAGTGGGAATCCGTTTAAGCATTTCTTTTCCATGGAGCCGAACGAGGCCTGGGAAGTTTTATTCAGTTTCAGGGCACTATGTTCACGTCCGAAGTGCACGATCGAAGACGAAAGAACAACTATGAATATGTTGAGAATGTCCACCATTTCTTTCAAACTAAGGAGCTATGGAAAAAATATTATGTCATAAAATCTTGATGTGACTAGTGAGTTAAACCAAGGGCATGCAAATATGCGGCACGCATAGATGATTGCACCACTCAGAAGTTTCATAACATGAACGAACACCACTTGAGGCACTCAAAGCAAATGCCCCGGTGGTTAAGATGATTCATAGCAGCAAGGTGCGAGAGATAGACCCAATTTAGAGAAGACGATGTCCATTGTGATTTATGTGTATAAAAAGAATGAAGTGATCTTATAAAAAATTTAATACACTGAGAATTTCCATGTATATAAAATAATGAAGCATTATTTTGCAAACTAATTCTTAATAAAGGGCATGTTTATTTGAGTGAAAAAAATCTTCACAAATCAGTTCTCTAAACTTGCATACGTTTGTTTTGTTGAGAATGATCATTAGTCGATAGAATATTATTTATGGTCAAAGAAAATGTAAATGTTAAAAATTAGAAAAATAAATTTTCTAATCTGAAAAAGAGGAAAACATTTTTCTAAAAAATAATTTCTCAAAATGTATTTTTTTATCAAGAAATTTTTCCTCGAAATAAAGGTAATCGAGTTTATCAATGTTCTGGTTGGAAAAGACAGAGAAATGACCCACAAATCTCTGCTCGTAAAAGAAGTGCAAATTATGCCGAGAATATACTCCGTTATGCTCCATTGGACTTATGCCTTATGTTCATCATGGTAATGTCAATTTGTACTTCCTCAGTGGCCTAGGTTTCCCTTCAATTCTTCCGAAGCCGATCTTGCTATGTTTACCAAATTGATTGCACAACATCCGATCTACTGGGCTTTCTAGCCACACTACATTCGCCCCGCATCGATTCTCGCACACGGACCGACCCGATTTACGACGTGAAGTCACGACCAGAACTCGATTGGCTTCGATGAGGTTGTCCGTGTTCGCTGCTGAATGCTCCCGTTCGAGCCAAAGTCGATGGGTACTGATTGGCAACCGTAAAATAGGCAGTCGACCTCGTGTCCGAAAAACACTTCCTCTCGGATAAAGTCCCCCCCCCCAACTAATGAAAATATTATGTCGTGTCGAAAATCGCCATCCTCGATTGCCAATGTTTTTTCTTTTCTTTTTTTGTCAATCTTACTCTATTCCTACTCTAACACTCATGCTCTCAGACTTTTACCCTGCCTCCTTGCAGGGCGTGGGAGTTGAAATTCACTCTTGAAACTTACTCGTTCTTATCCCAACCCCTGAGAAGGTGGAGATTCGAACCCCCCACCTCTCCCTTCCAAGTTGAAAAAATGGCCACCGGGGCAAATCCTAGTAATTCCCCGATTGCCAACGTTAGACGCCATTTTTTGGACAGAGCAATCCGGATGAGCTGACAAAAAAAAAATTAAAAATAAATGAAAGAAACGTAAGCAGTTGTACTTGGAAACCTCCCCGTGCAAATCAAAACTCGTCCGAAATTCAACCTCTTCCGCCACCCACCAGTCTCGGTCCGGGAATTCTCCAGAGAGAGAGAGAGAGAGAGGGGAGGGAGATGTCGTGCCTGGCGTCGTGCTGCGCGGCGGCGACGTGCGGCCTCTGCTCGTCGGTGGCCGGGGGGATCTCCAAGCGCTCCGCCAGGCTCGCCTACTGCGGCCTCTTCGGCCTCTCCTTGATCGTCTCCTGGGTCCTCCGAGAAGTCGCCGCTCCTCTCCTCGAGAAAATCTCCTGTACTCTCTCTCTCTCTCTCTCTCTCTTCCCTCTTGTATTTCATTTGATGCGCTTTCGCTGTGGTTCGCGACGTCCGCGTGGCGGTAGGAGTGATGAATTGTTGATAGATGGATTGACGCCGCTGGAGAGATTGGCGAATTACGGAATGCTAGGGGCTAGCTATGTGTATATCGCGCCCGATACCGTGTTTTGTTCTTAAATTGCGGCTCTTGTTCATGTCTGTGTCGAGTCGTGTCCGGAATTGTCGGTCCTGGGCGTAGGAGATGGTGGCTATCTGTTGTCGATTTGAATTCCGGCGAACCCGTGCGACAATTTGTCGTAGGATTCCAATTGAAGTTCTTATTTTTTTGAAATACATATGTGCACGTACAGGCGCATTATTCTAGTTCTAGTGTTGCCATTTCGCCCTGCAGGCTAGTTTCGATTGTGGTGTGACGATGTCGATGATATCTGACTGTAGGGATAAACACCGGCTCCCATACGAAAGCATGGTTTCAAATGCAAGCAGTTCTCCGGGTGAGCTTGGGGAATTTCCTTTTTTTCGGGACACTCGCTCTCATAATGATTGGGGTGAAAGACCAGAACGACAAACGGGATTCGTTGCAGCACGGTGGATGGATTGCAAAGATGATCATCTGGCTCTTGCTCGTCGTTCTCATGTTTTTCCTGCCAAATGAGGTCATCACAATTTACGGTTTGTATCTGTAGGCTTTTGCTTTTTTTCTTTATAATGTTCTGAATCCTGTTTTCATCTATGATATCATTCTATTTACACGTCTGCGTCTAAGAAATGTGCAGCAACTAATGGTTCCATCGATCTGCCTATTCGTTTCTTTACCATGTGTTCGGTAAAGGTAATTAGAAGGGATAAGAGAGGATTTAAATAATTAGGGGAGATGAGAAGACAAAGGAAATGTATCTTCTTTGGATGTTTGCAAGGGAAATGAATCGAGAAATGCATGAAGTAATATCATTTTATGTATGTAGATACGGAAATAAAATAAGGGTACAAGTGAGAAGAAGAAAAAACTGTTTACCTTTTATGGTGAAACAGATTCGGAGGGATTTGAAGCACTACACAAAAGCTAGGTCATTCTCTCCCAATCATTCCTAATCCCTTCCTTTCTTCTCCCTCCATCTCTTTCTATCCATCCAAACGAGACATCGCATTTAAATGTATCATTTAAAATCCCTTTCTCTTCCCTCAAAATCCCTCTGCCATGCATTGTGTTATTGTACTATGAACCCTGAGTCAAATTTGAATCCAAATTTAACTTATCTTTATGTCATGATTAGTTTGGTGAATCGCACAAGCTTCTTCTGGATAAGCTGCTGATCTCAAGTAGTGTAGGGCATAGAGTACAGCTGTGAGGAATTTTATGGTTACTTGTGTATTTATATCACTAGAGGATTTTGAGGTACTCCGTTTGCTCATCTTAAGTTTCAATTGAATGGTTCTTTGAACCAAAAAATTTGACTTAAGAAAGGAAAGAGCTTCTCGTGCTACAGTTGTTAGCAAGGATCCTTCTGAATGTAGATTTGGCTAAGCAGGCATTCCACATTCACCGTTTCTTAAATCCTTTAAAAAGAGTCTTTAGAACAGAATCAATCAAATTACAGCTAAGCAAGGAGCAGCTCACTTTGCTAGCGCTGTATTCTGTCTGCTTAATATCTATTTTAAATTTTACTTGAACATTTTTTTTTTCCTTTGTGTAATTTTCTCGCCAGTTGGATAAGTTTAGTGAATTTTCTCGACAGGTGGCTAGTGTAAGGGTTGGAGGGAAGGAGGAAAGGGTTGCTTAATTTGGAATCTTGACCTCGCTTACTGAATTTTCATTGATTGACATAGCCACAATTTGTAATTGACCCAAGAATATGCCTTGGATCTGCAGAAACTATATCAAAATTTGGAGCAGGACTGTTTCTGTTGGTTCAAGTGATTATCCTGCTAGATTGCACTCATTCGTGGAATGATGCATGGGTTGCAAAAGATGAACAGAAATGGTCAGTTCAATTCTTTGAATGTTCTATTCAATCATTCTTCCTTCCTTTGCATGTTTGGCTTCTGTGATCATCGAGTTCTGATGGCTCATTGGACTTGTTTAGGTATGTTGCTTTGCTGGTGATATCAGTTGGGTGCTACATTGCAGCGTACACTCTCTCTGGGATTTTGTTCATATGGTTTAATCCTTCTGGTCACGACTGCGGCCTCAATGTCTTCTTCCTTGTTATGACAATGATCCTTGGCTTTGTAAATGGAATTGTTGCACTTCATCCTGCGGTAAGAAAAGCATGCTCTTGAATATTTGTGTATTAGATTTCTAGACCTTTTGAATAATGATATTTGAATAATTGTATTCTTGCAATGTCATGCACTTGCATGAATTACGATGCTTATCAAATGGCATTCTCTGCGAGTCCATGGAATTCATTGTCTAACAGAAATATTCTTTTGTTTCTTTTCTTACTAGAGCTTTCTCATGTGTAGTCAGCCCTCCAAGGAATCTCTATCTGCTGAGGAAACTTTCCTCTTTTGACTTTGGCTCCATTCTAGTTGTGAATTTTCTCAGGAACCATGGAAAGTACCAATAGTTGCTTATTTTCTTCCTTCTGGATGTATGTCGTCCCAGTATTACAAATATTGATGTTTCAATAACTGTGGGAGGTTTTTGTTGGCAAAGAGCTGGGAATCTTCTTTTACCAATGTGCCAGGAAACGTGTTGAAGTTACTGAGACTGATTTTTATGGGATTCTGACAGGTAAATGGCAGCCTCTTGCCTGCTTCAGTGGTATCAGTTTATGGTGCTTATGTGTGCTACACTGCTCTCTCTTGTGAACCTCGAAATTATGTTTGCAATGGTCTACATAACAAGTCTCAAGCAGTCTCCACCAGCACCCTCATTCTTGGAATGCTTACGACCGTTCTTTCCGTACTATATTCCGCTTGCCGTGCTGGATCATCGACAACATTCTTGTCCCCTCCGTCTTCCCCCAAGTCAGGTAATTCATAAACTGCGCAGGTTTTTGGTTTCCAGAACTAAAATTTAAGGAAATTGTCCAGAGCTTGAGAAGATTCTGCTCAAGAATCGTTGAAGCGAGTGGTTCTGACTGAATTGCTGATTTTGGGGAATTTGTTTCCCAATCCAGATAGTTGTCCTTTGAGTGTGTGCACAGATTGAATGCAAAATAGGAATTTAGGCCTGAGACTTCATCCAACTCACAAGGATAGCTAAGATTATTATTCTTCTTTGCTCAGTACGTTATCAAACTCATGTTGCAGGTGCAAAACAGCCTCTTCTTGATGGAGATGATGTCGAAGAAGGCAAAGATAAGAAGGATAAGAAGGAAGCAGAACCGCAGCCAGTTACTTATTCCTACTCTTTCTTCCACCTGATTTTCGCTCTGGCTAGTATGTACTCAGCTATGCTTCTTTCAGACTGGACCAGCTCTTCTGATAGCTCGGATCTGGTCGATGTGGGTTGGACATCTGTTTGGGTCCGCATTGCTACCGAGTGGGTCACATCTGGTCTCTATATCTGGACCCTGGTGGCCCCATTGATTCTTCCTGATCGCGAGTTCTTCTGAGTTTCCTGTTGTCGAAGTTTCCATAGTGTAATTAGAATTGGTGAAGTGTTTTTGTTTTGGGGAGGACCTTGCAGTGGAATAAGATGGGTTTTAGTGACTTGATAGGAGCCTAGGGCTGCCTCCATCTGTTCTCTCTGTTATTCGTATTTGTATCCTTTTCCAGTTTTACAGTCTTTCCTGCAAGATTTGGTTCACACCGGGTTATGATGTGGTGGAAACGGAATGAACAAGGTATACTAGAAATCGGGCTGATTGTTGTACTTATGAGGAGAGTATAAAACATAAATCCGCCCGATGCTGATGTGTGCCCGGTACTATTGCAATTTCTCTTGATCAGTTCAATGTAAATATCCTCAATTATTTCCTGATGATCACGCCACATGCGCTCTTACACATTCATCTTCTTTAGTCTGGGGCTCTGTTGTCTTTGCTGGGATTGCTTTGATTTAATTTCTGAATTAGTCCCTCATGGAACTCATGAAGAAATCGTGGTAACAGAGATTTGTGTGATCTCCATGATTATGAGGTTGTACATGAAAAAGATTATTCGAACACCATGATCATCAGCTTCTGCATGCAAGATGGAATTAGATTAAGCAGGGAATCAGTGTCATCAGAATTTGGTTGTATAAGCACGTAACTTCCTGTCTTGAGAAAATTTCGCTCTCCGTGGAACTGTAAAAAGCCTTGACTATAAATTAAACTTATTCTTGTACAACTTTTCCTGAGGCCTACAAGCGATATTCACAATGCATCTACAGGCTCTTCAGAATGAGAAGAGGAAAAACTGAAGAGGGTGAAAAGGGTACTGGAAAAAACTATAGCTCGTTTCTGATAATCAAATCAGCAGCCGCACCCATCGTACCGATTCCACCCACCCCGAGCAAAGCAAGGGCAAGCTCCTCTTCATTCCACTGCCTTAAACCCCTACTCAATCTCTGGAGCACATCAACATCCACCTCCAAAACCCAATTCGGAGTACAGGCCACCATCAAGCTCACGAATCCTGACACATACGCCCGCCAAGTGGTCCAATCGCAACCGAGCGAGATCTTCCCATCCAGAGCACTCGCTAGGAACTCCATGTGAGTCCCAAGGATCTTCGGTCTCCGCTTCGATGCGGAAGATGCCGAGTCAACCCCCCAAGCGAAGGTTCCGCAGAGAACAGTGAAGTATGCTAGCGCATATCCTCCTAGCATGGCCACCACCCCGTCCGACCCTTCCTCCTTCCCAGACCGCTGGACTGGATATAAACCATGAAGGTAGTGTTTCTTTTATGAGCGACTGGACCAGGCAGTGCCTGCCAGATGACCATACAAGAGAAGCCGCCAGAGAAGACGCTAGCTTCATCTGAGTCATCGCTGCAGTGAGCGAAACCTGCCCATATCTTTTCCTGTTCTTAGTGTTAGCCTTCAGCTTCTCCAGCCTCTCCCAGGAAAGGCCACTACATGCTATTTCTCTAACCGACTGCATCAAAATGGAGATGATCTCCCCCGTGACAAACATAATGTCCCTGATGGAGCGGTAGACGCGTAAGTAGAGAATTCCTGGAGCAACCGGAGTTATCCCACCATAGAAGTGGGACCCGAATCCATGACCAAGAAGACCTCCAACACCCCCATTGCTTGTCATGGAAGTGGTATTAAGCCCAAGTGTTGCGGTGAAGCAGCTTTTCAGGAGCTGAACCACAGCATCGGTGTTCTGGAGGAAGACCGTGCGAGACGCAGAAAAGACGAGGAAATCGCTCCAGCGCTTTGCCTTCTGAGTCCAGAGTGATGCCACGATAGGCATGCAAGGCCATGGGCAACCTGCTGCTAGGGACTCCAGGGCTGGCCCTGCCAAATTAAGGAAACGCTCCGATCCCTTGTCGATTTTATAGGTTATGGTGAGGCTCACAAATGCAGCCAGGGGCAGAGGAAGAGTGGCTGAAGAGCTTCCCCCTGCAAGATCAACGCTCAAGTAAAAATCAATTGTTGTGAAGCGTCAAACCATAAATCTCATGACAAAATATTTCTAAAAATATAGCTGTTTCTACTATCGGATGTAACCCAGCAATTATGAATAAGCCACTATTCCACTATATAAAAGTATGGCAGTAATCTTCATGCGATGATAAATTACCTGCAGCAATCCTCGGTATGTCAACTCCAGTAGTAGCCAAAATCCGCCTAATATGTCCCTCTACGTTAGCTAGATTTGCAGCAGGGCTTGGCCAATCCGTTCCATTCATAAACACTGGTTTCCAAAAACTACGAGTAACTTCCGCTGAGAAGTAGCTCACAATGGTAGCCAAAGATGCAGGAAGAAAATCAGCCAAATCTTTAAGCCCTGCACATCAAAAGACAAATTTTTCTTTTTATCACTCTGGAAGACATACAAATAACTGAAACTTCAAGAATATTCTCTTTTTTTCTCGGACGAAATCACCAACGATACCTGTAGCCAATTCCCTGGGAGAAAGACGTCCATGAGCGCAAGCTGTTAAAGCTGCATCCACCACAAAAGGCACAGCTTCAAGGATGTCCCATGCAGGCAGTTTTGGTCTTATGGAGGCATCCTCATTTCGGGGTCCTGATGAACTACTACTCACAGAATTAACCGTAGTTAAAGATTGGCTTCCTTCTTTGAGTTTGCGGAAGATCATAGTTAGAAGCTCATCGACGATTTCACAAACAGGTGTGCCAACTAGACCAGAAAGGGTTGAAGCTATACAGGCCTGATGCTGCCTGTACCAGACTTTCAATTTTGGGAAAGCATCCATAAACACGGGTTTCGGAGATGATGAAGATGCAACTTCTGATAGTCTGCTTTTGATCCTATCCTTGTGCACATTTCCGGTAGGGACTAGATGGGAATTTCTCACCAAAAGGAGGTACTCGGGGGTTAGTTGGGACCGAACTGTGGGTACATCTCCGACTCCATGTTCAAGAGGAGGACGATTAAACCTCCATAGCTTTAGAAGAAGAGCAAATGCATTTGAGAACACGGCATGTGCAGAGATTTCTTCTCCGGTGGGGAGAGCCCAAGGACAATTGGGCACAAACGAGCCAAAGACCTCGCAAATGGGCATCAAGGAACATGCCAGTTGAGGTACCTGACAAAATGTTACGGTGCAAACACTCTTAAGTAGACTTATAAATTTTTCCACTAGCAGAAGAAATGAGCAGACAATCGACCACTTCAAGGTGTAATCACTCCTTAAGAAGATACAATCAAGGTAATCAGCTTCTTGCTTCACTTATATAGACGGAGGGCATCAAGTCAATTAACCAAAACTTACCAAACCATGCAAGGAGAAAATCTGAACACAATCAACGGATCCTATTCCAACGATAAGCACATTCAACATTGGAGCATATTTTATCAAATGATTGCCATCGCCTTCATAATCAGCTGGTACTGGAGGAGAAAGCAGTCTAGTAATGAAACACACAGTGTGCTCCTGCGCAGATTGAATCATGATAGGGTGTGCTTAGTAAAGCAGAACAAATGAGATAACTATATAATATAAAAAAGGAAAAAATTAGATTCTATTTTAGTAATCTTGGTACTGAAGAGATGCGTCTTTTTATATCTGCACACCTGTATATTCCAACCTCGAAGTAAGGATGCACCACAAAGAATGGTAGCAGCTGATATCTTCTCTTCATCGCATCCTTTGAGAGCAATCTCATACACTTTCTTGAGCTCTGCTAAACTTCCATTAAAACCATGAGCTAAATTCAGTGCTATGAATAAACAAGAATGGACAGAAGAGTAGACAGCGCTAAAAGTATGAAAGGCACTAGTAAATCACGTAATGAAGCTCATATGTTGGACTATCCATTATCAAGGGATATTCCATTGGCTCATGCAAATAATATCAGAACAGCTGTCTTATCATAAACTAGTTGGCAGGAACCACGTCTTGAGAAATATATGGTTGACCAAAGTGACTCGATGACAATACATTAGTCTAACCACTTCTTAATCAGAAGACACATCAAACCAATGAGAAGCCCATTTCAACTTTCGATGTCATGGCCAGAGACCAACCTTAGAAAAGATCGATTGTAATCAGGCCAAAGTGAAGAAAAATTTGTTCATCAAGATCAACAGGAAAAGAGTCAGGGCAATATCAGCAGATATTATCTTCAGAGGATGTGCACATGTACCTCGATGCTGGACTTGAAACCAAAGCACCTATCAGTGCAGGAGTCAGCGGAGCCCCCTTCATGAATGTAGACCAGCTTGGCAGTTGAGCAGGAATGCTATGAGGCATTGGGCTGATGTGGCCATTGACATAGCCTGGCCAGAAATATGCTGATGTATCTAGCAAATTTCTGGCTATACAAGCCTCAACTATCAGGTGACGCATGTTTCCAGCTGCATATAAGCACACATCACTCAGATGAGCATGTACCACTAATTTAAATTGGCACTGACAAATGAGAACTCTCAAAAATAAGACACGGAAAATAAATATAAGCACATGTCAAAATGCAGACGATAAAGTCCACAAACTGACAAAGGTATCAACCAAAATCAAAGGTAATGCCAGACTACAGCACAACTTTGCTTCGCTGCAGAAATAGTTTATAACTGCCTCAAGTAAATCTTCTCCTGCTGTCCGTTCTACTGGCCCAATGCATGTCTATGAGTTAAAGATCGCTCAACCACACCAGAAAACAGTGTATATCAGATTAAAGAGCTTCTTCAAGCATTAGGCTTCCCCCTTTCTCAGCTGTCTATCTACACTACAGCCATACAAATTGTCAAAACCCAATCCAAGAAGTTGGCACATGGCTGAACATCACTTTAGTCTCCATATGATAGTATTTTCTGTCTCTTTTGGTATGTATTCCATATAGAGTAGACAAGAATCTTTTAGCCTTTGTTTTCTTTTCCAGCATGCACAAAACAAGTACCCTACCAATAACACCAGCCTTAACTACCATAAAGGAAAATCTGGAAAAACTATCCTTGTGATGACCATAACCTAAGAAAAGCTTTTAGTTCTTGACATACATTATTGAGCAGCTTATCAAAAGGTAAAGATACTGAACAATGAACTACGTACAGCAGTTTAATGGCATGTCATTGACACTTGTGCACTCAAAATATGCACTCCCCACATTAATCCCTGAAAGAAACAGCATTGCCTTTGCGGCAGCCTGATTAGCCGCAGAAACAACAGAGTGAGGTGGAGTCAGCAGGCCTTGATAATCACCCAGTATCCTTAGGCTTGAGACAAGGTCATTGCTGCGATCTCCAGGACACTTTTTCTCCTTCCAGTGATCATTGCCAGCACATTCTTTATCATCAGATGCTAGGCTTTCATCCTCAATAAGATCAGCAATCACTAGAGGTATGATAGAGAATAACATGGACAAGCGGGTATCTAAATGAGGCATGGGGCCCTCTATAGGATTCCTCTCCTGTTAAATAATGAAGAATAAGTTCAAAATAATGGGAACATATAACCACATTCAAAGCCAACCAACATACAGGATAAACAACATTTTAGGTCTATTTGATCTTTGTCTTAATTTTCTCGCTATGCTATATGCTCAACTGAGAGATGATAGTTTAAACTTTAACCCTGTTTTGTGACAGTATTTTAGAGAGATCAGACAACTGAAACATAGTGTTGAACCTTGCAGTTTCAGCAAATGGATTTAGATTAATGATAATCAACTCTTAGATTGGCAGCTAAAGTTTAGCCTCACTTCAATTTCTCATTATATTAGGGATCCTGATCATTTCAGGAATGAACTCCGCCAGAAAAATACTAGTTGAAGAAAATTTAAGCACTGTCTTCCAAGCTTAGAGAGAAAATAAGGTGGGGCTGGATGGCTTCGGAAAGTGGCATATTTGGCACTGGAAAATCTACAAGCAGCAATGATAGAGATAAAAGTTGAAACCATTCAATACCAAGAGGACAAAGAGAAGCTAACCCTTTGAACAAGGCGAAGAGCTGCAATCCAGAGACCCAAAAAGGTGTCGTGCCAGGTAGTTCCATTTATTGCTTGAAGAGATTTTGTCAAACCTGCATAAACCCTATACTTTTATTGCCATTAACATCTCTTAAGTACTCTGATGTTACTAGGTGCAGCTGAAACTGTGTTCCAGTAGTAAAGAAAAATTTCGGTCATTACCGGTGATTATTTCAATTGCACTTGTTGGATTAACATCATATCCATCCATGGCATCTTCCAAAGCCACATCAAGAGGGAGCCACAGGTCAGCACAATGGGCAGAAGAAGCACGGGAGCCAAATGCCATAATAGCATGGAACTTCTGATGTGAACTTGTCTTGCATTCTCGAGAAAAGACTACACAAGCTTCTGAAGTCAACAGCTGAAGTGCCTCAGGAGTTAGGCTTTTTGAATTTCTTAGTGCTGCTGAGTCTGTAACGAGCAACTGTAATCTCTGAATGAAAGATTCCCAGTGCACAGGCCTGAAATCAGTTTAGCAAATTATCTTCAGTCAAGGCATGTCATGCTATCGTGACCAAGAAATTATGACTGATAATGAACCAATTTACAGATGAGACATGACAGCCAAATCTTCTATAGGTACTACATTTCTAAAAGTGAGAAAAGTCATATTTCACGCCATGTTAAATTTCCTGAGACGACCATGGGAAATACGGACAGGATGTGGCTCATGCCATGTTATAAGTAGTACCAACACAGATAGCAATTACCAAATGAACAACAACTTTGAAACCGAGTAGCAGCATTCAAGCCTCCATTCAGGAGGTGGCTCAGAAAAAGGAGCTCCATATGGATTGAAAGCTTCCAAGATGTATATTGACAGGACAAAACTCAATGGAGAAGCAATGCAGAAAATCATACAGATTATATATATAAGAAAAGCTAAAAGAAGCACGTACAAGTTCTGGCGTGCCAAGTAAAGAATTCTGGAGGTTACTTTGTCTTGCAGAAACTGTCCAATTATTTCAATTGCCATCGTAGTATTTGCATTCTGTAATATCCCATGACTTTCAGTGGACTTCTCATCAAAACTACCGTAACTGTCTATATCCATTTCTTGAGACTTGATGCTCCATCTGGAATTCGCTTCTGGAGTGAGTTCCAACAATCCTTCATCATCTAAAGATGCATCAAGTAACTGCCACACAATAGAAAAGATGAACTCAACCACAAGAATCCCAGCTTCACTTTCTGGCAAACCAAATATCTTGGAAAGCTGCATAGCAGCATCAATTGATTCCATAACCCTGCAAATGGGAAAGAGTTTCCATTCATAACAAGACAATCACCAGAAACTTAAACTATCTGCAATGTATGTGGGTAATAGAATTATATGCAGTAAATTGTTAAGTTCAATAGTAGATTTTGGCTCTTGTAGGAACAGATAAGTGATTGACTCCAGTGAAAGGCCAAGATGAATAATAACTGATTTCGTCCGGCATCATAAAATTTTGAAACAGACAACCAGCATCGGCTAGCATCCTAAGTCAAGAGGTTTCAATGATCATGATTTTCTGAGCCATCTGAATAAACAAGAAGTTTGTGACATTGCAGGTGCAAGAATGAAATATGTAAGTGAAAAGAAGTTTATTATACAACATAGAATTGCAAGCAAGAAGATTGCAACCTATATGATGTTTCAAAAAACTAAGACACAAGATAAGCTCCTCACTTTTGATGGTTTGACCCATCGATATGGGATTTAAGGTTAAAAGCGTGTCTCTTGAGCAGTTCCATGTAAAGCCTGTATGGAGCTGGTCTAGACCGCCTACATGGAATGACCCTGCATAGAAGACAATAAAGTAGGCTGTTTGATTATCAAAAGAAAAAAAAATGCACTGTTATGAAACTGCATAGATTTCTAGCACTTCATTTTGTAGAGAAACTGCCACCAAAATCACCTCCCGAAAAGTACAGAACTCAGTTGAATGGTGTCTTCTCGGTCTAATTGGTTGCCGTGCAACATATGGAAGCCCTCCTCTATCCAAAACCAATTCAATATAGGACAGAGGAGGGATCCAACCATACTTTGCACCGCCACCAATAGACTTTACCAGCCAATATGTGAAAATGAATTCCATACGCCCACTTGTTTTCCACTTTCTCAAGAACCGGAAACAAAATGTAAGAAATATCAATTAACCCACCGATATGAGAAGAACACGAAAATTTCTTTTAAAAAAAACCTTCATCCTTTACTGAGTCCGAACCATAATTAGACCAAAATTATGTGGGAGAAATCAAAATGTGCATCTTGAAATCATTCTACCAAACAGGTTGCAGAAAAGAAAGAGGTCAATGGAAACCATTTCGGGGGAAATTTTCAATGAAAAGGAATACTCAAAAAAATCAAATGCATGCTCTATCCCAACAGGGTCAAAGAAATCAGTGTTTTCAATGGTTAGATGTTAATGGGATGATAAACCTTGGTGAAAGCAGAACCCTTTAGGATCGGACAACACCCACTTTTCTTCTTTCGACTCTTCCCCGCAAGATTTCGAAAATTTCAACCAACAGGATCCCGAAAGGAGAGATACTCAGCAATGCCAAAAGGCCTCACAAAAGATCCTCAAAAGCATCAACTTTAATCAGATTCAACAGTAAACAAGGAACGAATCAATATCCACTTTTCCCAGACCCAAAAAGAACAGAGATGAAAGAAGAAAACCAAGAAAAGAACACCTTCAGACTTCGTTGACTTCGAACCCATCTCAACGAATTTACCACATTACTCGACATTAACCAACGCTCCGAAAAACGATGCAAAAACCATCTCCAACATCGAAGAAATAAAGTAAGAGGAGAAACAAACCAAACGAACCAAAAAAAGAACAAAAACAAAAACGAGAAACACCAACCTGGTAGAGAGCAGAGCAATCACGAGCAGAGGAGGCACAATCCCGACCACCAGGGCCTTCTCCAGGAACTTCCACGCGATCGGGACGTTGTTGTCCCAGCAAATGTGAGAAACCAGCGCGTGCGCCAGCTCGGTGGAAGGCAAGCTGGCGCCGGCCGAGTTCAAGCTCGAGCACATCTGCATCGCCCACCGCAGGGGATCGCTGCCCTTCTCCTGAGCCACCCTGGTCATGTCGAGGATCCCGCCGTGGACGGAGGCCGCCATGGGGCCGGATCCAGATCGCCGGAAGTTCAAAATTCTTCTCCGATACCAAGTGGGTGAGCCAACCTGGTGGCGGTGGTGGAGGTGGTGGTGGAGGTGGTGATGGAGGTGGAGGTTGCTGCTTCTTGACTCTAGTTCTTGGAGGCTGGTCGTTTTTCGTTTTCTAGTTGAGAATGTTATTTATTTATCTCTTTTATTTACTATATATTTTTGTAAGGTGTTGGGCAGGAATTGTCTCCACATGGACAACGTCCAACAGGGTAGAGGGGCAGGAGTGGGATTAAAAAAAATCACATATATTAATCTTCAAATTATACTAAAAACAAATAATTAGCAGCCGGCACGTCCGACGTGCGTTTTCATGACACTATAATAAGCGCTATGTAAGTCCCAAAAAAAAAAAAAATGAACCCTTTTAAAAAACATGTTGATTGATCGTGAAATCTCTTTTTTAAAGTTAAAAAAAAATGAGGAAAAAATATAATGTTTCAAATTTCACTTGTGAAAAGACTTCTTTGCATTTAAATTGGAAAAATGGGGAAAATGAAAGTAAGGTGCATTGATTTAGGAATTATTTAGTTATGTATGGACAAGAGACGGGGCATATGGACTGAGTCCCATTCTACATCCATCAAAGCGTAATAATTTCGTACCATGATAGGTTAATGTATATAGTATATTAAAAAATCACCAACCAACCATCGATGATTATTAGACCATTGAAATTGTCAAAACTAACATGGTTTATTATGCAGAATAAACTGAAAGTCCAAATATTCATTTTATTTATATATATTTGTTTAGTTTAGCTTAATTTAATATGGAGAGGGGGAAATCATGCGATTCAAGATGGACTCCGAAGGCAGGCATCAATCAAATGGCACCCAAGGCCATGGCCCCCACCAGCAATCACTAATCTTATATCCAGTAGGTTGGCTACTTCACTAAATTGACTTAATTATTAATATTATTATTATAAATTAGATATTTAGATTGAGTTTCCCCAAGTCTACTCCTGAAATTCCCAATTTTTTTTAAATTAATTTCCCAAAATTTTTACTGGATAGAACCTTTCGTTTTCCTTTTTTGTGTAGAGTGGGCGCAGAAAAACTTAGTGGCTAAGGGTAGGTAGAGATGATGACAGGTTGCGATGTCTCAATCACGGTTGGTCCAACTCCAAGCCGGATGACATAGGCACGCATCACTTTGGGCAATGAAACAAAAATATATATATTTAAATTAAAATAAATATGCAAATATATATTTTAAATAGAGAGAGAAGTCTCTCTATCGTCACCAACCTCTTCAATGCAGCTTTTCCCTTGTTTTTAAACCTTTTTGCAGTTCTTTTGTGTTATTGAAGTTGGGTGATAGTCAGTGGTAGGTGAGCACTAGTGAGACTCGTTGTGGAATGGTCATCGGTTCACCCCCACTTGATCAGTTCGATTGGATGGCAATACCAAACATACAATGGGACCCAAACCATCTCAATCTCCCAAATTTCATAATATATGGTTCAACCTCTCATTCTCCCACATGAAGCAGAAATCTATATTTAAAAAAATGTCATATGAACTTTGCATGGAAAGTACAAAAAAATAATCGAATTAGATCCAGATCTTCCTCGTCTTATCAAACTTAACATGATTATGTATGCTTTTCTCAGTGACTAAATAGGGTTTTTAGCCTAGACGGCAAGAAATTTGTGCTCCTCCTCTTCTGTGGTCATGGCTACGAGCCTTTTGACCAGTCGAGGTACGGAAAAGTTGGCCCGAACACCGCCGAACAACACTCTAGATACACATACTTTAAATGTAGATATTGCACGTGCATGTGGCCGCGTAGAAAACAAGGGTTATTATCTTAGCCGAATTAGTTACTAAGTCAAAGAAAATTTCTTTACCGGCCCTCCCACCAATTTCCAACAAGAAAGCTAGCTACCATTGTTAGAACGATCCAATCCCCATGGTTTTGCTAATTCGCCCTCTTTTCTTCTATAATATTAATTGTTGTCCCCTTGTTTTTGGCTAAAAAGCAAAGTACTCAGTGTCATTGGTAGGTTGCTGAAAGATAGAAGAATTAGACATGATAAGAAGTTAGGTAAAATGGTTCATTCACCTTTTGGTGAACCTGACATCTGATCTTTAATTCATACATAGGACGGCAGAGGGGGAATCAATTGCCAAAGAAAAAATCAAAATCAAAAGAGTGTTTTGCAGAAAGTGGCACGTAATCAATTAGAGTTGACTCCTTGTGAATAGTGAATTTGGGGGCGTCCCGTATGCCTCAATTCCATGCCCCAAAATGCCCCGAAATCAACATACTTTAGTGTGGATTATAAGGGTGACTAAAGTGCAATTCAATTGTTTTCTAAGCATTTCTATTTTAAAAAGGATACTTAGATAATTTGTAAATGGACGGATGTGGCAGGTTATGTCCTAATTCGAAGATCGAGGGTGCATGAACATGGGATTGTTTACATTTTAGGGATCGAAGTTTGTCTCGCCTGTATTTTGTAATTTAATATCTTAGGTCTAACAACATAGCATCGATCTATTTAAGTCCCTCACTTGGGGATTGACGAAAATGAACAAACATAAAAGGAATGTTTGAAACTTGATAATGCAACGTATATCCACGTAAATAAGTCAAACAGTGGCTTTTGTCTTACTTTTAGCGGCTTTCCTAAATTAACCATGTATGAAATATTAAAAGGACCAAAAAAGCTATAAATTACATTTCTAATAACTTTCCACTTTCATCCGGGTCCTTACGTAACCACCCATTTGCTCCTACTCTTATAATAAATGACAAGAAAGTAAAGTGAAAAGCATCATCTCTTTAACCAATTGACGGACCCCACATCCTTGGCAATTACATAGAATTCTCTTGACATGATCTCTGCTTCTTATCATCATTCTCTTATTATTTTTGAGCGATAGAATTCATTGGAGAACCTAATTCATCAAATTACAAATACAACTCATGTTAAGTTACAAAATTCAAATTAAAATAAGCATAATTATTACGAAGCACACGCATGAAACGTATAAACAATTACCAATTTCACGCACATACATGACATATATTAAAGGTGAGCGGTTTCAAGTTCTATATGAGTTCAACTAACTGGGAACTTGCCGATTGAAACATATTTCTCATTTTCTGAAACTTAAAACTTACCCTGCATACTCTAAAACCTAAAAACCTATATTGTCATAGTTTCAAGGTCTATTTAGGTTTCACATTTATTATTAATTGAACAATTAGAATAAATTATCATACTTGATAACCACCACTTACTGTTACAATTCACTAATCATAATTTATATTTAAACACACAAAAAGGGAACATTAATAAAGTCAAAATCTTAGTCATAAAATGGAAACTCGATTAGTGGTTTTAGATTATACATTTATCGTCAAATGCCATGGAATAATGCAAGATTGCTTGAATACATAGATCAAGAAAAATACAACAACTTATTCCAGGTTCTAAATTCTAACCTACCCGTCGAGACAAAGTCTCCAATTTTTAGAACATGAAATCACCTCTGCATTTCTTGGAACTTGGAATTGGATAGGTTCCCCCCGATTCGATTCTCAGATTCTAATTTATACGTTGGAACCATGCTCCCCTTAGCACGTATTAAGTCAAAAAGAAGAGAAAAACACTTGCATCTTGGTTAATTCGTTATTTCGATACATGGATGCGCAAGTTTTATGCTTTTCTCATATGAAGGTTGAACTTCATTAAAAGATTACATTATCATTCCCTGGTTTAGGTGCTTATAATTGCCCTATTGGTGAATTAGCCAATGCTTTTCTCCCCTTCATCCAGGTATAATCTATGTAGCATCAACACGGACACGCGACACATGACATGATATGATATGACATGTCGACATGACATTTCTAAAAAAATAGAGAATTCCGACACGTTCCAACACTTTATATATTAAATATATATTTTATATTAAATGCAAAAATAAATAAATAATAATAAAAAGAGCATATAATTAATTTATACTAAAAATATTAATCCAATATTTATTAATATCATTCATTGTTTTAATTTGACATAAATTGAACAAGAAATTCAAAAATTGCAAATATGAAAGAGTAAACTTGAAGGAACATGTCCTATTTTCTTATACTTGTCGGAGATTAATGAGATTTCTTATAGTCCTAGACAGAGTTCGGAGTTCATGATATAGACTAGCTTGGAGCTCCTCTGCAAAACAAGGTTCGAGAAAAATAAAAATCCAAGACAAGAATTCTCAAAGTATGACCAAAAGAAAAGGAAATCACTAAATTTGCCATGGAAAATGTGAAAGATAACTTATAAGTCAATAACATAGACTAAAAGAGATAACTCACAAGCGATGCTTACGAGAGGCGGAAATAAGCAAAAAAAAAATTATAACTTTAAGTGTGTGGAGGCAACGGAACAACACCGACGAGAAGAGAAGCGTTCCATCGTCACTTACGGGAAGATCAGAACTAGTAAGTGAGAAACTTGACAGTAATAATTTTCTTCTTTCCTTTTTATTTTTGTTATTTTCATTATTTTTTCATATATTTACATTTGATCTCTCAAGTATTGAAAATTTTTGGAATTGACATTGTGCGTGTCGGAATCGCGTGTCGGAATTTCGGACTCGCGTGTCCGGAAAAGAATTTTCCGACACTTGTTGACTGCATGTCGGACAAGTGTCGAATGTCGAACACGACACAAAGATTTCCGGAGAGTGTCGGTGCTTCTTAGGTATAATACATCAAAGAGTGTCTTGCACATAATGGCACGCAATCAACTAAGAGTTGACTCCTAGGGAATATTCAACAGTCGACGGCTGGACACGAATTTGGGGCGTCCCGCATGCCTCAATTCCATGCCCCAAAATGCCCCCAAATCAACATATTTTAGTGTCGATTATAAGGGGGACCGCAGTGCTATTTAATTGTACTCTAAGCATTGCCATTTTCAAAAACAGTAATCAGGTCGTTTGTAAATGGTCGGTTGACGGATGTGGCAGACTACGCCCTAATTCAAAGATTGAAGGTATATGAACATGGGATTGTTTACATCCTATGGAGAGGAGTTTGTCTGGCTCATACTCTGTAATTCGTTATCTTAGGTCTAACAACATAGCATCAATCTATCCAAGTCCCTTACTTGGGGATTGAGGAAAATGAACTAACATAGAAGGAATGTTTGAAACTTGACAATGCAAAGTACAATCAATTTGACAAAAAAAATGTATAATCAATTGAATATCCACGTAATTAAGTCAAATAGTGGCTTTTGTCTCAATTTTACTGGTTTTCCTAAATTATCCATATATGAAATATTAAATAGTCAAAAAAAAGATATAAATTACATTTTTGATAATATCCCACCTTCATTTGGTTCCTCACGTAACTACCCATTTGCACCTACTCTTATATTGACTGACAAGAAAGTTACGTTGTACCAAAAAGCACCATCTCTTTAACCCACTGTCTGCACCTTTGACAGTCACATGGAATTCTCTTCATATGATCTCCGCTTCTTATCATCATTCTCTTATTATTTTTAACGACGAAATTCACTCTATGACTGAAATTTTATCAACTTACAAATATTACTCATGTATATTACAAAATTCAAATTGAAATAAGCATAATGATTATTAAGCACGCGTGCGTACGGTGCGTACAAACAATCACCCAATTCCACGCACATACGTAGCTCCTTTTTAAGCCAAAGAGAAGAGAGAAGCACTTGCATCTTGGTTGAGTTGTTGTTCCGATACACGGACGCGTAAGCTTTATGCTTTCCTCATCATGAAGGTTGAACTTCCTTAAAAGATTACATTATCATCTCCTGGTTTAGGTACTTAATATTGCCCTATTGGTGAATTAGCTGATGCTTTTCTCCGCCCCGGGATATAATATGCACATGTTAACGTCATGACAGTGACAACTGATTTGTCTCCAATCCGGCGACTTCCATATCGCTGAACTTGGACGTGAACTTTGCACCCTTACGGTAGTTGTTGGAATAGCCTAATGACAAGAACCTGGATTGGTCCGAATTGATTGATTTGGCTTCTCTAGGAGCCAGCACTTGAATTATAGTCTATCAACCCCAGGCGTAGGCTTATATTAGTCGATCCAAGCTGAAATTGAAGTGTCCCATTCATCAATTGCATTAGCATTTCAGGACTCCAACAGCCGGCGATTAGCTGGATTCCTAAGAAAGATCCAGCAGCATATTGTGACTGGTTGATAATGGCTCAACGAACTTCCAAACAAAAGCAAAGCATATGATGGGCCATTTGTCTCTTGGGGATTGGACATTGCTGAATTTTTTTTTTCTAAGATCTTTATGTTGGAGATTTCGAAGTTGTTAATTTTCAGAATATTTGTTTAGCATTTCTTAATTCAGCTTTTCAAATAAGCTAAAAGTCATTTTGAGACCTTTGTATTTCCAAACTATTTTTTGAGATCCAAGTTTAGCGCACATCGAATGATCCATATCTATAGACCTTGATCCTTGTGCCAAGAACCAATGAGAGTGGGGTATTGGCTGTGGACTAGGATGCTTATGTCGATGATCCGGGGTCAATTTACCACATCCATGTATTGGAATCTCTAGGCTGCCGAGATTATATATGAGGCACTAAGTTGGACACCGAGGTCTCGTCTTGCCTTGTTGTCTAGTGGCGTGTGTTGTGGTCTCAGGTTGAAGGCACTGACGTTCTGAGTCCAAGAGGTCTTGAGACCAAGCATTAAAGTCTCAAATTTGATCCTTATAAGGACGTGTTTAGTAACGTTTCTATTCCCAAAAACAATTTTTAAATAATTTAAGTCGTTTGGTAACTGTCCGAAATTTCAATTTCCGGAATAAATCGTTTGACCGTCTTTCAAAATTTCTAATCCAATTCATTTTTTTTAATATTTAAATATTTTTATTACTTTTTTCCTTTTTTTTTTTGTTTTTTCCCTTTCTTTCTCATATTCTTCTTTTTAAGTGGCCAATCGCCGGCAGTTGGTCGGCGACCGGCCAGATGAGGGTCGACAACCTCACCGGAGCGTCGTCGGCCCTCAATGAGGTCAACCCTCGTCAGCCGAGCCTTGCCAATAGCTAGGTGAGGCTTGGCGGGGTTGGGCGAGGCCCACCTGGCCACCAACGAGGCTTGCCTAGCCCCTCTGAGCCTCGCCGGATTGGTTGCCGGTGATCGATGGCGGTGAGTGGCGAACGGCGAACGGCAACCGCGATGGTGGCAGTAGATGAAGAAGAAGAAAAGAGAAAAAAGAACAAGAAAAAAGAAAATAAAAAGAGAAATTGATTCTACAATTGTTTTTTTTTTGTGAAAAGAAATTGATTCTAGAATTGTTCCCAAAAACAAGAATCAACTTTTTTTTTTTAATTCTTGATTCTGTTTCAAACCTACTTTCGGAAACAAAAAAATAGAAAATTGTTATTGGGAACAAAAATTTTACTAAACACAATTCTATTCCAAAACTACTCCCGGGAACAAAATAATATGAATTTTTACTATTTGGCCGGATACCAAACATGACCTAAGCAAGCACATAAGGTCATGGGTCTGGGCAACTGGTTCCTAAGTCCAACCACAAGGTTCTATGTTTGGTAGCCAAAGTCTCATCTCTTCGTGGGTTCAACGGTTTGAGTTTTGAGTTGAGATGTTGAGGGCTTGGTCCAACCCTAGGTGCCAGGGACGGCGCCCGTTGTTCCCAAGTTAATGACATGGGATGCGTGTTTTTAAATATTATGATTTTTATTTATTCTCTTGTCTTTCTTTATTTTAGAAATTATTTTAGAATACTGGATGATTTGTTTCAATAGTTATCATTTACATATTTAAGATATCGTGGGATATAATTTCTTATTAGTTTACATATTTCCTATTATAAAATTAGAATTTCCTAAGTGTTTTAGATATATATATGCATTATGTTTTCTTGTAATTTAGCTTATTTATTGATGAATTAAGGGAAAATTTCAAATGAGGACATATAGTGCTCTCATTTTCTCAAATAAGAGCCCGAAGTAGATGTTATTTTTAATAAGGGCTAGAAAAAACATGAATTGACCAAATTCTCTCAAATAAGGACTTTTGGCCAGCCGTTGACTATTCTGCCATTGGAGAAAGGGATATTTTAGTAAAAAAAAATCCTACGTATATATTTTTCATTTTTCTCCTATCCTTCTTGCCATGCCTCAAGTGAGGGTTGCCTTTGCTGGCGTTGGGTGAGGGTGAAAGTTGCCCTTGTTAGCCCAAGTGAGGCGACCCTTGCCCAATGCCGGGGAGGAGGAGCCATTGCCTGAGTCCAAGCAACTTGATGGAAAAGGGGGAAAAAAAGAAAAAGAAAAGAACAAAAAAAAAGGATAAAAAGGGAATTTTTCTAAAGACGAAAATGCCTTTTGATTAGCAAGGTTAGCCTCTTCTTTGAGACTGATATGGCTACTTTAGGTATTTATATGAAACAATTCTACTTCAGGCCCTTATTTGAGAAAATTATAGCACTTCAAGCCCTTAATTAAAATAAAGTCTACTTTAGGCCATTATATGAGAAAAAAAGAGCACTTTAAGCCCTTATTTGGAATTTTCCCATGAATTAATGAAAAAATAGTGAGGTTTTCTTCGTAGCATTTCGTGCATGTGCATCGAAATGCAATCATGAGTGTTTACTTGTGTTAAGGATTACCCATATAATGCTATCACTCATTTAGGTTACGTTGGGCTATTGTAGGTGTTGTCTAGGCATCACTTGTCTAGCAATAGTGCTTGTTCAACACTTGTTGCTCCATAGCCTGCATATATACTAATTCGATTTGGATCATCATTGGGTTTTTATTTCTTAAACATACCAATTTGCTTCTTAAATTCACCAATTTATCGAAAGGTCGAAAAAAGAAAATCCATGCCTAATAATTAGGGAAAATAAAAGTTTAATATCATCTCTGGTAGGAGCTGGATTTGTAGTGCCACTAGTGAGCAATTTCACCCAAAAGAACATGTTTAATTGAGAAACCTTGAACCGACACAAACAAGGAAAGGATTACCCACAAAGGGCAAGACAGAAAAGGTGAAATATAGACTCCACCTTAAAAAAAAACCCAATTATAGATTCCACCATCATAGCATCCAGCCAAAAGATGGAAAAGGAAGGAACTCCATCGATTGCGACAACCACTATCGGAAAATGGATAAGCTTTGCACAACTTGTGCACTCCACAATATGATTGCGCCCATCACAAGTTACGGAGTGCCCCAAAGTCAACATCTTTAGGGCCAGAACGGCTTAAATGATGAGAAATCATCTTGATTATCATCAAGACAACGTTAACCTAAGAAATCGAGTCTGATTGGGTTTTGGAAAAAAAGGATATATTCGCGTCGATAATGACATTTTACGCTCGCGAGTAACATTTTCAATGGTGGGATTGGTGTAAGTCTGCGCATCCAGAAATGATTGTCGCCACGATGAGTCTTTATCTTGATGTTGATTAAGTTTAACGCGTTTTTATAAAGAGTCAAATAATTTTGTTTTTTCAAAAGCTAAGGATTAATCATTATTTGATGCCTAGGGGGCCAGGCCAAACACAGAGAATGAGGAGACATCGCCATAGACAAAGTTGGTACCTTGATTTGACGGATTTTTTCATACTACACACATACTTCAAAGGCGGGGCCTCTCATGCTCCGAGTCATGAAATACCCACAAGAATTTATTTGCTTTGTCACTATTTTATTTATCACCTATGTATGTATTTATGCATCAACTTAGGTGAAAATCATCATATATAAACCAAATCACTATGACTCAAATCATTCCATACATACATATATGTATATATGTAAAGTATGTTCGTTTCGTGATTTTTGTTCTATTAAATCAATGTAACATGCACAAAAGGCAATTGTCTGACGAGTTCGTCGCCCGAAGGATCTTCATGTTAAGCTCGAGATTTTACAAAACACAAGCTAAATTGTTCTGTCTAGTCAATTTCAAAAGAGTTGGAATATTGCAAACTCAACGAATTTTTTTTTTCTTTCGAAAAACAGAACACCATTTGTCCGCACAACAAGAGGAGACATTACCAAATTTTGTGGACATGCTTTGTCCGAGACCCGGCCCATGTCCAGCAGCCCAGATTGTGATGGGTCCAGCCCGGACAGGCCCATGGGGTGGCTGATGGGCCTTGTCAAACACTATTCAGTTGCTCTCCTAAGCTACATCAATGATCAACGGTAAAATTCAATGTCACAAGACAATTTTCTGTCCGGCAAGATGCAAATAACGAGGTCTGAGAATTATATAATTACTTTTAAGACGCAAGGTTCTCATTTATCTAAATCAATCATAGCATGGCAAGTGTTACAAACTTCCTTATCTTCTTTCATTGTATTTTTTTACTTGATGATTCATTTGGATAGATTGAAACGTCATACTTTAAGAGCACATAAAAATTTCTTAGTAGATCGATATTTCATTCATTTTCCCGTTTGCATTCTAATATAAAAATACAAATGCTGCTACCCAATATGCTTTCCAGCTAATGATTGAAGCGTTGATCTTATTGTAAATGCTAAATCATCAACTAGGTCGTCTTAATAAAGATCAGTCTAAGTTTGCTATACTTAAGCTCTTTGTGAGGTGTCCAAAACGAGCTCCAAATTGCATAAAGACCTTCGACACGAGCCTGTAATGTGAAGAGACCGCTGACGTGATCTTGAGTTTTGTATATTTGTAATCTTAATGCATTTTTGTGGACCTACTTGGTCCAATCCCCAAGCCATGTTTATCGTTCAAGTTTGTCACAACTATCGACCTGGACTAGCTAAGTGCGCATCGGTTCACCTCAATCCGTCGTAAATGGAAATGCCCTCCCTGTTCATATTTAAAAAAAAAAATTCACGTGACAAGCTCGAGCACTGCAAAATCTGATCTTTTGGAAATGGTCTGTCTTGTTTTCGCGTCTTGCTCATTGCAAGTTTCGATCTTGGGAAACGGTCTCTGGACTTTTGCAGATGACTTGCTGGGCTCTATCAAATGGACACTCTCGACAAATTGATTGGTGGATTGAGATAAGGCGGTCTTCACTCTTCACGGAAGAAAAATCTTTGGAGAATACCACCAAAACCTTTAGTCAAAGCCGCCACTGTCTTTAGAATACACTGTCCGAGTTAGTGACGCAAGCGATGAGGCCGCCAACGTCCCATATTTTCCTGCAGAACTTTGATCTTTTTCCAACGTTCCCTTCATAAATCGTCTCATTCTTTCACTCATTCCTCGCTCTTGGTGCGTCCAGCGTTCGGCAGATTTTTTGGTGAAAGAACAGGAAAATGTTGAGCTCTCAGTGCTTTGAGAACCCACCGAACCTGAGCTCGACTTGTGGAGCAGGGCGTGTTGAAGAGCTCGCAGGCCTCAAGACTTACGTCACCGGCCCTTCTGATTCCAAGCGTGCTCTTCTTTTCATCCCTGATGCTTTTGGTAATGGCCTATTTCTTTGATTCTGATTTTCTGTGTTGTTTCTCTGATGGGTCTTTCTTTTTTGGTTGATTGTGTTACTTCTTCTTGGTTCTTGGTCGTTCTTGTGCTTTTTCGATTGATCCATGAAATTGCCGCTTGATGGATCCTTTGCTCATCTGTTTGTGCAGGGTATGAGGCTCCTAAGCTGAGGTATGGCGTGATTACTTGCATAGGATCTTTCTTATAATGCCATTTTTTAAAGTTTGCAAGTGAATGACTCTGTATTCTCCCTGTATCTGAAAGCTCTGCCTATCCGATCACCTTTCCCCTGTGATGCTGAAGAGCATTAGATAGCACATGAGGGTGAGGCCAATTCATTTTGGATGAGGGTGTTTGGTGTTTTTCTTTTCCGAGTTTACACATCATCTGTTGAAATGCATATACGCTTGATTTTGCGGCATAGTTCAACTGACATTTGATGCACATTGCGTAACTCAACATAAATGACAGTTTTGTTTGTTCCAATAAATTCTGCTTCTTATATGGCTCAGCTGTTTATGTGATGTGGTTTCATCTTGAGATAAAGATAACCTGAGTTTCAACTCCGACATCGCATAAGCTGGGATCGCCCTGTTAAGGGTCATCGCATTCTATGCGTTCACAAGATTGAAAATGATAGAGTTACCTTTTCAAATTGTCATACTTATTTGCGGACTGCTTTTGTTGTAAAGGAAACTTGCAGATAAGGTTGCATCAGCGGGATTCTTCGTGATAGTACCTGATTTCTATTACGGAGATCCTGTTATTGATGTCAATGATCCTAATTTTAGTGCAGAAGCTTGGCTAAAAAATCATAGCCCGGTGAGTTTTCCACTCCTTCAGGTCGTGAAAGTATTATAGCACATTTAGAAGTTTAGAGGAAACAAGGGATCTCCAAATTGCAAACTTGACTTCTACACTCATATCACATGCAGTAAGTTGCATAAATAGCTAGATCTGGTTGGAGAGCGCTGGTTATTTCAAATATTTTCGACACCCATCTAGGTCTGTATTTTACCAAATTCCAGACGTGAAACATGATGCGGTATCAGTAGAATGAGAGCACCATGAATTTTCATGTCACCAGTTTTTTAGTTGTCTTTTCGTAAACTTTCATCTCATTTACTTCTTTAGGATAAAGGGTATGAAGATGCCAAGCCAGTGATTGCCGCTCTTAAAAGTAAAGGTGTGTCTGCCATTGGGGTTGCAGGATTTTGTTGGGGAGGTAAAATTTTCTAAATTCATGTTCACAGTTCTGAGGAGGTTATTGGGTTAAATAGGGAAAATTTGTTCTCCAAAACATCATAGAAAAATTAGTTCTGTTCACTTACGGAAAAGTTCTTTCAAAGTTTGTTAAAAAGAGCTTGCCTATCCTTTTCAGGAATGGTGCTAGTGAAATTAGCAGGCACCGAAGACATTCAAGCAGCAGTTATTCTGCACCCTGGTCGTATCACGGAAGATGAAATCAGAGGTAAAGCTATTCCAGCGAACATGGAATTTCTTCTTATTTTCATTTAAACCATAGCAACATAATTTCTTCATGAGGGTATTAGGCTGGGTACTTGGCACGGGAGGCTTTGTGGACTAATATGATGCGCTTATGTATAAGTTTATGAATTCTGAAAAGAGTCTGCAGATGCAGCCAAGAGTGGTGAAGAAACCTGCCATGCGTCTGGTCAATTACAAGAAAATCGATCGCACAACATTTGTCTGTTTGAGAAGAGTTCCTTAAACTGGAAGCCGCAAAAATCTTATTTTTGTCTATTCTTTGTTCAGCCGTCAAGATTCCAACTGCTATATTGGGAGCCGAGAATGACCACATTTTCCCTGCAGACGAACTGAAAAAGTTAGGGGAGATCATGTCGGCTAAAACTGAAGTAAGCGACTTAGGATATTTTGTGCATTTGTTGCAAGAAAAAATGTTGGACAATCCTACTGTTTTCCCACATTCCCGTCACTGAGCTCGCAAAGCACTTCTTCTTTCTGGTTATTTCTATGCATCACCAATTCAAAGATCCTGGTTTTGCAGTTTGAGAGTTATGTCAAAATATTCCCTGGTGTTAGACATGGATGGAGTGTGAGGTATAATGATGATGACGAGTCCGCCGTCAAGAGTGCCAAAGAGGCCCAAGAGGACATGTTGAATTGGTTCTTGAAGCATGTCAAGTGAAAAGTAAGGCATTAAACCAGAATATAGTGAGGAAGCAGCAGATGACTGCTTTTTGAGTTATGAACAATTTCAGGACTAGTCATCTGTTTTGGACTAGTCATCTATAATGTTCTGTTGCGACTTTAATGAATAAGACAATGGTTTCGTAGATTGAACTTTGCAGATTGAGAGTGAAGTATGTCATGTAGAGTTGTATCGTGCCATCTGGGTTGAATTCTCTGTTCAAATTGTTTTTTTTTTCTTTTTTGTCGGTCCTACTTTAATCCTACTTTAACACACACTCTCAGATTTTTGCCTGTTCTGCCTCCTTGCAGGGCGTGGGAGTCGAAACCCACTCCTGAAATGAAATCGTCCCCATCCTAATCCTCCCTGAGAATGTGGGGATTTGAACCTCCCACCTCTCCCTTCCAAGTTGGAATGATGGTCACTAGGGCGAACCCCCAGTGGTTTATTCAAATTGATTGGATGTGTTCTCTATCATCTAGATGGGGACCTCAAGGGGAATATCAGATAGTGTATTCGTTTATTCAAAGGAAAGTATTTTTGCGCAGGAGAAAAGGTTCAATTTTCTAAATCCAAAAATGGAGTCCATGGGCTTTCTTTTTCCCCTGCTTGGTTTTGATAAATTTGTTTATGTGGAATGATTCGGTCTGATTCGATCGATAGAATCATGTTGAAATATCTGATAACAAATAATCCTAATGCTCAAAACTACATCAAACATTGAATTCAACATCACAAGACAATTTTATGCCTCATGTAATGTAATGCAGATAACTAGTTTGGAAAATCTCATGGTTACCATTGAGACATGATGTACTTATATATCCAAATCAATCATAGGGTGGCAAGTCTAATGAACATTTTTTACTTTCTTTATTCGCGGTAAATGATAGTGCTTTTCTCTGGGCAATTGATTTAAGTGGACCAAAATTGTTAGGATATAATACGTGGAAATGACAAAATCTTACAATTTACATTAATGTGAAATCCCCAGAAAAATAAACGAAAAAAATAAGCACACTAGAGATTTACGTGATTCGATCCGAGTATTAGTACCTACGTCCACGGGGAGAGCAACAAATAATCCACTATAATCGGAAAATTAAAGTTTACAATCGCTCAATCGTTCAAATATTTCCCACACCTAGATTCAACCCCAAACTCAAAATGTTTAGAAATAAACAACTCACTTAGGTATAAATTCATGGCATAAAATTACCATGCGATAAAACTCTACGTACAGCGGGGCTTCAACATCTTGCAGCTCTTCTCAAGCGGCGTGGACGTGCGATGGCTTCTCGGACGTGCGGCTTCTCTTTTTACGTAGGTCGTCGGCCGCTCCACACACACCATCAACGAAGGAAATATATTCGTTTTATATGTGTGCCCAGGTCAAAGTTTGACCTGGGCCCACCACCACCACGTTTGGATTTCTTTGTTTTGTTTACGTGGCCGAGCAAAGAGAATCCGCGTGAAGAATTGCGTGTGTGCCCATTTGGGCCCCACCTGCTTCCTTTTATTTTTTCACGCGTGCAGAGGACTCCTTCATGCCAAAACCCACGAATTGATTTCCTTCAATTCGGAATCCTCAAGCTTCGCAGCAAAGAACTTTCCTCCTTTATTTTATTTTTATATTTCCTCTTTTGGTCCAGCAAATTGCGTTTTGCAAACGCTTAAACTCGAGTAATAAATTTAACAATTCTCCATCTTAGCTCGATATTTGAAACTAACTTATAATGCTCATCATCCATGATGTTCTCTCAACGCCCTGACGGACGCTCACTTTCCACAGACGCTAATAGAGTTTAAGCAGAGCTTGAGTTTCGCTAAAGGAATATACTTAGTTATCATGTCTACTGGGTTATATGTTGTAGCAATATTTTTAACAGTAACAATATCCTTAGCTAAGACATCTTGGATAAAGTAGTACCTGATGTTGATATATTTCGTTCGCTTGTGATAAACTGGATTATACGCCAAATATATCGCACATTGATTATCACAGTGTATATCCACACTTTTCTGTTCTAACCCAAAGTTCGAGAGCAAACTTTGTAACCATATCGCCTTCTTCGCTACAAATGTTAGTGCCATGTACTTTGCCTCAGTCGAAGACAAGGCAATGTGATCCTGTAAGGATGCTTTCCAACTAACTGCACCACCCTCTAGCGTAAACACATACCCTGCTAAAGACCTGCAATCATCCAAGTCACCGGCGTGATCCGAATCCACAAAACCAGTGGTCTCACTGCCATTACTGTTCCTCCGGTATACTATACCCACGTCTGTTGTCCCCTTCAAATATCTAAGGATTCACTTCACAGCTTTCCAATAAGCTTTACCATGACGTTTCATATAGTGACTAACTACGCTCACAGCTTATGAAATATCAGGTTTAGTGCACACCATAGCATACATAATACTACCCACGGCATTAGAATAAGGAACACGGGACATATGCTCCTCCTCTTCCTCAGTCTGCGGTGATAACTTATCTGAAAGTGTACTTACAGATTTTGCTTACTGCATATTAAAACGTGCAATGATCTTCTCAATGTATTTCTTTTGAGATAGACGTAAAACTCCTGCAGTCCTGTCAGGCAAAATCTTCATACCCAATATTTTCTTTGTAGCACCAAATCTTTCATCTCAAATTTAGAATTTAACTGCCTCTTCAGCACATCAATATGAGACATATTTTTAGTCATATCGCATATCATCAACATATAAGAGTAGATAAATCAAAGAACCATTCTTCAATCTCCTATAATAAACACAGCTATTCATCTGACTTTTTGAATAGTCTTAACTAGTCATGAAAGTATCAAAATGTTTATACCATTGTCTAGGAGACTGTTTCAGCCCATACAAAGATTTCTTTAATAAGCAAACATGATCTTCCTTACCCGGAATAGCAAATCCCTCTGGTTGCCTTATATAAATCTGCTCCTCCAACTCACCGTGAAGAAACGCAGTTTTCACATCTAGTTGTTCTAAGTTGAGATCCTACGAAGCAACTAAGGCAAGTAAAACACAAATAAAAGTATGTCTTACCACAGGAGAGAACACCTCATTGTAGTCAATGCTCTCACGCTGTGTATATCCTTTCGCCACAAGTCTTGCCTTATACCTTGCTGCCTCAACACTAGGAATGCTCTCTTTCCGTTTAAAGACCCATTTACTTCCGACAATGTTTTGGCTTTTGGGTACTTTGACCAGCTCCCATGTCTAATTTCGATGGAGTGATTCCATCTCTTCACTCATAGCCCCTAGCCACTGCGATGACTCCAAACTAGCCATTGCCTCAGAGTAAGACGAATGCTCATCTGTCTCCACCTCATCACCTACAGTCAATGCATAAGCAATATCTGTATAACCATAACGTACCGGTTATTTAATTTGCCTTCTCTGTCTATATGCGGCTATAGTCTGCTGCGGCTTTGCTGGTTGTTCACTATCACCGACTTCAGGAACTGCGGCTTCATCTACAGTCTCTACTTCTGTTACCTTCGAGGTCTCCGGAGTCTCCACCTGAAGCTCCACCTTACTTATGACACCATGATCTGTCTTCTCTGCTAGTTGTGTCTCAGAACTCCTCTATTGAAGCATTGCAGTCTCATCGAAGATCACATCTCTACTGATTAGAAAACCGGGTGATCTGGGATTGGTGCACCACAACCGGTAGCCTTTCACCCCATGTGCATAACCTAGAAATATGCACTTCTTCGCCCTCAGCTCAAGCTTACCATCACTCGCATGAGCATACGCAAGACATCCGAATATACGTAATCTGGAATAATCAACAGGTTTCCTCGACCATACTTCCTCAGGAGTCTTCCACTCGATAGCAGATGATGGAGATCGATTAACCAAGTAACATGCTATGTTCACTGCTTCGGCCCAAAATTCCTTGCCAAGTCCTACATGTGAAAGCATGCATCGAGCTTGCTTAAGTAAAATTCTGTTCTTCCGTTCTGCCACGCCATTTTGCTGTGGTGTCCCAGGTACTGTGTGGTGTCTCACAATACCTTCTTTCTCGCAGAACTCAGTAAAATATTTACCATAGAACTCCATGCCATTATCGGTTCTCAGGCACTTGATTTGTTTATCTGACTGCTTCTCAATCAAAACCTTAAATTTCTTGAAATGATCGAACACATCATATTTGTGCTTCAGAAAGTAAACCCATACATTTCTCAAATAATCGTCGATAAATGTCAGCATATATCGGGCGCCTCCTTTCGAAGGAACAGAGGACGGGCCCCAGACGTCTGAATGAATATATTCAACTGGTCGTTTGGTCAAATGAATAGCTGTAGTAAACTTAACTCGGTGCTGCTTCCCATAAATGCAGTGCTCACATAAGTCCAGCTTCCCTGTTTTCTGACCCTTCAATAACCCCATTTCACTCAGCATCATCATACCTACCTCACTCATGTGCCCCAAACGTATATGCCATAATTAAGTCAAGTTAGAGTCTGACTCACTTGATGAAACTGCAGCGGTTCCGGTCACGATCTCTCCTAGTAGATGATAGAGAGTATTCACTTTCTTTCCTTTCATCACTGTCATGGCACCTCGAGAGATCTTCAGTACTCCACCTTCAGCGGTGTACCTACACCCGATGTCATCGAGTGTCTCCAGAGAATAAGGTTCTTCTTGAGCTCCGGTACATGCCTCACATTTGTCAATGTGCGCACCACCCCATCGTGCATCCGAGTCCGAATTGTCCCTATCCCCACAGCCTTACAGACTGCATTATTCCCCAAAAGAACCCTACCACCATTTGCAGCTTGGTAAGTAGTAAACCAGTTTTTATTATGCGTCATATGATAAGAACACCCTGAATCCAGCACCCATTCGTCTCCTGACGAAGTAGCAGTCACACATAAGACAGCTTCTGCATCACTAGTGCTTCTCTCAGCAACGTTTGCCACACTACTTGTGGCATTCTGCTTATCAACTTTATTCTTCCGCTTTGGACAATCTCTCATGATGTGCCCCTCCTCATGACACTCAAAGCACTTCACGCATCCCTTGGACTTTCTATGGCGTGATTTCGATATGCTTTTACCCCTGCTGCTACTAAGCTCTCGATGTTGTTCTCTACCCCGAATCGTTAGTGCTTGCGTTGCTCCTTTCGCCAGACCGTCATCTCGTAACTTTCTCTGCCACTCCTTAGAGAATAAGGCGGACTTTACCTCTTATGAGGTAATAGTAGTACGCCTCTACAATAGCGAATCAGTAAAGTACTCCCATGACTTTGGTAAAGAGGCTAACAACATCATGCTCCGTTCTTCATCATCAAGTATCTTACTGACGTTCTTCAGATCTAACATGAGTTTATTAAATTCATCCAAGTGGGTTCTGATAGACGTACCTTCAGTATATTTAAATTGAAACATCTTCTTCAACATGTACAGGCGATTGTTCAAACCTTTTTTCACATAAAGTGCTTGAAGTTTTGCCCATAATGTTGCAGCATCCTTCTCCTCGAACCTCTATTACGACCTCATCCGTCAAATTTAACAGATTATGCTCTTTACTTTTTCCATTAGCTTTACCCTTTTAGAGGCTTTCATTATAATCGGCAACTCATCTTCACCATCTAGTGCTTTGTGTTGTCAATAATGCTCGCATCTTGATGTCCATAACACAAAGTTGTTTCTCCCGTTAAATTTCTCAATTTCAGATTTTCTCTCAGACATAATTGCAATAACAGAATTTCCAGATAATAATCAGACAAGCAAAAGCTCCAAATCACAATCAAGAAATCCAACTCCAAGCTCGAGACCAATTGTTGGGATATAATACGCGGAAACGACAGGATCTTGCAATTTATGTCAACGTGAAATCCCCAGAAAAATAAATGAGAAAAATAAGGACACCAGAGATTTACGTGGTTTGGTCCGAATATCGGTACCTACGTCCACGAGGAGAGCCAGCAGCAAATAATCCACTATAATCGGAAAATCAAAGTTTACAATTGCTCAATCGCTCAAATGTTTCCCACACCTAGATTTAACCCCAAACTCAAAATGTTTAAAAATAAACAACTCACTTGGGTATAAATTCACGGCACAAAACTACCGCATGACAAAACTCTACATACGGCGAGGCTTCAAGATCTTGCAGCTCTTCTCAAACGTAAAATTGGGGTAATGATAAACCGCGGGGGCATTGTAACCAATTGGAGATAGCCCCCGGCCGGATCCCTGCGATGAGGGGAAGGCATCGCGGGAATCAAGCCCGGGGACTTTCCCTTGAGGGGGTTACGTGCGTCCCAAATGTTGGGATTATATATTTTCCCCTAATCCCGGGGAAAGCTGTCTTTCCAAATCAAAGCCTTTTAAAGTCTTTTTTAGGACCGACCAGCTGCCTTCATTTCCCTGTAAGGCGTCTAGGTCTTGCCTGGCAACCTCATCGCGGGGATTCGGCCGAAGGCTATCTTCAATTGGTTACAATGCTCCCGCGATTTATCATTACCCCATTTTATATTTGGGATTGACTCCGATAAACGGAGCAGTTTAAGGGCCTGCTCAGGTCCACGCGGCTTCTCTTTTTATGGAGGTCGTCGGCCGCTCCACACACACCATCAACGAAGGAAATATATTCGTTTTATATGTGTGCCCAGGTCAAGTTTGACCTGGGCCCACCACCACCACGTTTGGATTTCTTTGTTTTGTTTACGTGGCCGAGCAAAGAGAATGCGCGTGAAGAATTGCGTGTGTGCCCATTTGGGCCCCACCTGCTTCCTTTTATTTTCTCACGCGTGCAGAGGACTCCTTCATGCCAAAACCCACGAATTGATTTCCTTCAATTCGAATCCTCAAGCTTCGCAGCAAAGAACTTTCCTCCTTTATTTTATTTTTATATTTCTTCTTTTAGTCCAGCGAATCGCGTTATGCAAACGCTCAAACTCGAGTCATAAATTTAACAAAATGTCATGCTTCGAGAGCACCTAAAACTTTCTCCATGGACTGAGATTTCATTTTGTTTTCTGTCCACAGTCTATGCTAGAAACATGAATCCCACGACCTAACATGCTTTCGAGCCAATGGTTGGGGTGTTTATCTTGTTTTGGATGTCGATAATGATCACCATCGACCATGTCATTTTAATAACGAGACATCTAGTTTTGTTATACTCGAGCACGTTGTGGGGTGCCTCAAACGAACTCGAAATCATGCAAACACCTTTGTTATAAGCCTATAATGCGGAGAGACCGTCCACACGATTCCAAATTTCAGATTTTTGTTATCTTACTACATGTATTTTGTGGACCTACTTGGTCTCATCCCATATGCACACATCAATTCGCTTCAGTCGGTCCTGAGTAAATTATGAGCTGGGATAAATGCAAGTGAATCTCAAGTGATGCACTGGAGAAAATATTTGGAAATGCCATCGAACCTGACCTTTTGTCACTTCTAAGTAGTTATTGAATGATCGGGGACGCCTTCCCACCGAGTCAAGTCAATGTCGCCCCTACCATCTTCTACGTCTCGACGTGAGGAAGTTATTATTGCCCGAGTGACGCATGTAATGACGCCTTGAGGCCCTCCATCTTTTCCTTATAAAATACTCGTTCTTATCCCATGTTGCCTTTCACAACTTGTCCCGTTCTTGCACTGATTCCTCACTCCTAGTGCGTCCCAAGTTCACCAGATTTCTGAGGAAGAAAGGAAAATGTCGAGCTCTCAGTGTTTTGAGAACCCACCAAACCTGAGCTCCACTTGCGGAGCAGGACACGTTGAAGAGGTTGCAGGTCTCAAGACTTACGTCACCGGCCCTTCCGATTCCAAGCGTGCTGTTCTTCTCATCGCCGATGTTTTCGGTACTGGCCCATTTCTTTAATTTTGATTTTGTGGTGTTTCTCTCAGTTGGGTCTTTTCTTTTGGTCAATTATGTATATCTTCTTGGTTCTTTGTCGTTCTTGTGCTTTCCGATTGGTCCATGATATTGCTGCTTGATTGATGATCTTTGCTCATCGGTTTTTTGCAGGGTATGAGGCTCCTAAGCTGAGGTATGGAATCTTTCTCAAGTTGTTCTATGTATATGTTGTTCTGTAGTGCCATCTTTTGAAGTTTCATAGTGAATAAACTCTGTATTCTCCGGATAGCATACATTTGAAAGCTTTGCTTTTCCGTTCACCTTTCACCTGTGATGACGAAGAGCATTACATGGCATATGAGGGCGAAGCCAGTTCATTCTGGATGAGTGTGTTTGGCGTTCTCCTGTTCCAAGTTAAAACATCATTTGTTGAATTGTATATACACGCGGGACTTCATGGCATAGTTCAGCTGACATTTGATATACATCGCTTGATTCAATATGAATCACAGTTTTCTTTGTTCTAATGATTTCTGCTACTAATATGGCTCAGCTGGTTATGTAATTCGGTTTCATCTTGAGATAGAGTTATCCTTAGTTGCAACACCAAAATCACATAAGCTGGGGTTGCCTTCTTGACAGTCCCGGCATGATTCTATGTTTTAACAAGATTGAGAATGATAAAGAGTTACCTTTTCAAATGGTCATACTTATTTGCGGAATGCTTTCGTTGTGTAGGAAACTCGCAGATAAAATTGCATCCGCGGGATTCTTGGTGGTTGTACCTGATTTCTTTTACGGAGATCCCATTATTGATATCACTAGTCCTAATTTCAATTTTGAAGCTTGGTTTAAGAATCACGGCACGGTGAGTTTTTCACTCCTTCAGGCTGTGAAAGTGTGACAATACATTTAGAAGTTCAGAGGAAACAAGGGGCTTTCTACTGTGCAAACTTGATTTGTAGACTCGAATCACACGCAGTAAGTTGCATTGGTATTTAGACCTGGTTGGAGATTGCTGGTCATTTCAAAGATTTTCAACGCCCATCAAGATCTTTATTATACCAAATTCCAAATGCAAAACATGAAACGGCATAAGTAGAATAAAAGCCTCATGAATTTTGATGTTACCGACTTTTAGGCAGTCTTTTTATAAACGTTTACTTCATTTGCTTCTTTAGGATAAAGGGTATGAAGATGCCAAGCCAGTGATTGCTGCTATTAAGAGCAAAGGTGTGTCTGCCATTGGGGCTGCAGGATTTTGTTGGGGAGGTAAAATTTTCTGATTTCACTTTCCCAGTTCTGAGGGGGTTGTGGGGTTAAGAAATGGAATATTTGTTCTACATTCACCGTAGAGAAACTAGTTTTGTTGACTTTTCAAGTTGTTAAAAAGAGCTTGCCTATTCTTTTCAGGAACGGTGCTGGTGAAATTAGCAGGCACTGAAGACATTCAAGCAGCAGTTATTCTGCACCCCGGTCCTATGACCGAAGATGAAATCAAAGGTAAAGCTATGCCAGTAAACATGGACTTGCTATTTTCTTTTCAGCCGCAGCGATATAATTTCTTAATGAGGGTATTAGACTTGGTACTTGGCACGGGAGCCTTTATCGCCTATTATGAAATGCTCATGAACGATTAAATTTATGAATTCTGATGGGAGTCTGCAATGCAGCCGAGAGTGACAAAGAAACTCGCTATAACATGTCCGGGCAATTACAAGAAATCGATGGCACAACTTTTGTCTGCTTGAGAAGTGTTCCTTAAACTGGAAGCCTTAAAAGACCTTATTTTCTTCTGTTCTTTGTTCAGCTGTCAAGATTCCAACTGCTATATTGGGAGCTGAGATCGACCATTATTCCCCGCCGGAAAAACTGAAAAAGTTTGGGGAGATCATGTCGGCTAAAACTGAAGTAAGCTTCTTAGGATGCTTTGCGTTGGTTGCAAACCAATTGTCAGAAAATGCAATCGTTTTTCCACGTTCCCGTCATTTCGCTTGCAAAGCACTTTCCCTTCCTGGTTATTTATACACATCGCTAATTCAAAGACCCCGGTTTTGCAGTTTGAGAGCTATGTGAAGATATTTCCTGGTGTTAGTCATGGATGGAGTGTGAGGTATGACGACGACAATGAATTGGTGGTCAAGAGCGCTGAAGAGGCCCAAGAGGACACTTTGAATTGGTTCTTGAAGCATGTCAAGTGAAGAGAACAGAAGGCATTGAAGCAGAACATTCTGACGGAAGCAGTAGATGACTGTATTGTGTGAGACGAACAGTTTGAGGACTAGTCATCTATTGTAATATCTGGCGAGGGAACAATGTACTGTGCTGTTGATACTTAGAGAAATAAAGACATTGGTTTCATCGCTTAAACTTGGAAGATTGAAAACGAAATATTTTGATGCATTTTCTATTCGAATCGATCAGAGGTGTTCACTGTCCACTGGATGAGGACCACACAATGGAATATGAAACAGCATATTCGTTTCCCAATCCCATTTTTAAAGGATATGTTATTTGCATGGTTACCACCATGTCATCAGCTAAAGTGGCTAATATCTATGGTAATCTCTAGATCACTTGATTTTGAATGCATCCATTATATTATAACTTGACAAGTATGCGAGCAATTAAGATTTTATTAAAAGATACACGACCTCAAAATCACATGCTCCAAGAATAAAAAAAAAGAGAGAGATGAAAGTAAGGATATGGAGAAGAATAGTATCCAAAATATATGAGAAACCAACTATTCGAATTTATGACAAAAGCGAAGCGTTTGTTATTGATCAAGTCTATATGATGGTAGCTCAAGATTTTTCGAAACTAAACCGGATAGACATTGCAAAATTCGTCCTTCATGCATATGGTATATATTTCGCAATGTGCATTTGTATACTGACCAACTAATTTCAGATTTTGGCCAGATGGCATTTTTCTGTGAGAGGACGCATGTCTCTATCGTGCTAAATATATTATGATTTCGTCTTTGTTCGTTTCTCGTCTGTTTCTCACTGGCCCTCTTCCTTATTTGATGTCAGCAGTGACGTTAATACGAACCACGAGACCTTTTGATGAATAATCTGAACCATAAGATTACACATGAAAGGTGCCTGCAAGAAAGATTTTTTCAGACGCTGTGATATTATATCGCGGATAAGGGGAAAATTTCCAAAAAAGTCCTAAACCTATTATAATTGTGCCAGTTCAATCATAAACTTATTTTTTTAATCAATCGAGTCTCAAACTTTTTACAATTATTCCCGACAAATAGTCATCCAACACTAACGTAGCTTGATCAGCGGAGTCCGCGACCTTTTTATAATAATATTTTATTTTTTGAAATATTTTATTAATTTTTTTGTCTTTTATTTTTCTTCTCCCTCTCCCTCCTTCCTCCTCCCTCCTTCTTCCTTTGGCTCCAGTGACCGGCCAGAGGGGAAAGCTGGCTGGTTGTCGGACTGAGGTGGCTTGGTTAGCTTGCCTTGCCGAGTCTGGCGGGGCGAGCCCCGCTGGATTTGGTGAGGGCTCGCCTCGTTAGTCGGCGAGCTTGCACCTAGCGACGGCGGAGCAAAACCTGCTAGATCGAGTGAGGCGATCTGGCAGGCTCGCCTCGCTAGTCGGCGAGCTCGCGCCTAACGACGGCGGGGTGAGCCCTCGCCGGATCTGGTGAGGGCTCCCCTCGGTCGCAAGGCGAGCCAAGCGAAGCCCTCACCAGATCTGGTGAGGGGGGCTCGCCATCGTGTTTGGCAAGGCCCTCCTCAGTGGATCTAGTGAGGGCTTGCCTTGCCCAATGATCGCGAGGGGAGCCCTCGCCCGATCTGGCGGGGGCTCACCCTGCCGTTGTTGGGCACAAGCTCGCCGGATCGCCATCCTGGTCGGTCACCGGAGCCAAAGGAAGGAGGAGGGAGGAGGGAGGAAGAAGGAAGAGGGTGAAGGGGAGAAAAAAAAGATAAAAAATTAATAAAAAATTTCAAAAAATAAAATATTTTTTTAAAAAAAAAGGTGATGCTTTCTCCCCTCATCGGGGTATGATATGCACATGTTAACATCATGACAGAGACAACTGCTTTGTCTCCAATCCGGCAACTTCCACATTGCGGAACTTGGACATGAATTTAGACCCTGTACCACGATCGTCAAAATAACCTTATGAAAAAAAACTAGATTGGTCCGAACTGATTTATTTGGGCTATCTAGGAACCGGCCTTTGAATGAAAGTCCATCAAACACAGGCATAAACATATTTGTTGATCCAAACTGAAATTGGATTAGTCCACTTATCAATTGCATTAGCACGTCAGGACTCAACAGCCGGCAATTATCTGGATTTTTAAGAAAGAGCCATGCATAGTATATGGTAACTGATTAGTAATGGCTAGACAAACTTCAAACAAAAGCAGAGTAGTTGATGGGCCATTTGTCACTTGGAAATGGGACGTTTTTGAAATTTTTTTTTTTTATCAAAGATCTGTCTATTGGAGCTTTCAAAGTTATCTACATCCACAAAAAATTGTTCAACTTTTACTGGTTCATATTTTCAAATAAAAGTAAAAAAAAATCATTTTGAGATGTTTGCTTTTTTTTTTTGGTCTAAAATAAGTAATTCATTCATTCATAAGCAAGGATTACAAGTAAACGATATGTTGGATTCAGAACATAAAATACTAAAAAGAGGATAGGGAGGTGCATATAACCAATTTTTAGGAAGGGATTTGAGACGATGCGATTTCGCTACCCAATCGGCAGCTTGGTTGGCTTCTCTTGGGCAATAGGATTAGGGGTGTGCAAAATACCCGGGAACAGCCCGACCGCCCGTAACCGGACCGGAACCACCCGGAATCGGCGGTTCTTGAGGGAACCGGTCCGGTTCCCCGTTCCAATTTATGGGAACCGGTGGGTACCGGTTCGGTTCCGGTTCCATGGGCGGATCCGCCCGCCCGCCCACCCGGACCGGACCGGAACCTTTTAATATTAAAAAAAAAAATTACTAAAAGAAACCCTAGATCTCATCTCACTTCCTTCATCTTCGGCTCCTAATCCTATCACCATTTCGCATTTTACTTCTCCCGCCGTCCGCATCTCCACGTACTTAAATTTGGTTTTTCTTTCTTTGGCTTACTTTGATGTCACGTAGTCGTTACATGTTGAAAACCAAAATTGTTTCGTCAAGATCGGTTCCATGGATCCACCGGAATCGGACGACCGACAGTCCCCGGTTCCGGGTCCACGCAACAACGGTGGATCTGCTCCAATTTTTCTAACAGGTCGCCCTACGGGCGGTTCCCGGTTCTAGGTCAAGAACCGTCTGCCCGGACTATGCACACCCCTGAATAGGATAGCTTAACGAAAGGTAGATTTTGTAGCATAACTCTGCTTTCATTAATCAAACTGCTCACAGCCCATGGAACTTCAGCCCGGCCCAAAGTTGCTTCGACAAGTGCAATATTGTCGCTTTGTACTTCCCATCCGCTTCCCTTGTTCTGAACTGATCCCACGTGAGTCCCTGTTCGGAGGGTTAGAAAGCGTAGACCGTGTAAAAGCGCTAGGGCTTCAGCACACAGAGTAGACTTGGCTTGGATCTTAGCAGCGAAGCCGTCAATCAGCAGGCCTCTTGAGTCGCACGCGATCCCGGCGACGGAATTCTTCTCTTCCCCCTTCACCCAAGAACATTCGACGTTTAGTTTGAAGCCATTGCTAGAATACCACCAAAACCTTTAGTCAAAGCCGCCACTTTCTTTAGAATACAGTGTCCGAGTTAGTGACGCATGCGGTGAGGCCGCCAACGTCCATCTTTTCCTGCAGAACTTCGATCTTTTTCCAACGTTCCCTTCATAAATTGTCTCATTCTTTCACTCATTCCTCGCTCTTGGTGCGTCCAGCATTCGGCAGATTTTTTGGTGAAAGAACAGGAAAATGTTGAGCTCTCAGTGCTTTGAGAACCCACCGAACCTGAGCTCGACTTGTGGAGCAGGGCGTGTTGAAGAGCTCGCAGGCCTCAAGACTTACGTCACCGGCCCTCTGATTCCAAGTGTGCTCTTCTTTTCATCCCTGATGCTTTTGGTAATGGCCTATTTCTTTGATTCTGATTTTCTGTGTTGCTTCTCTGATGGGTCTTTCTTTTTTGGTTGATTGTGTTACTTCTTCTTGGTTCTTGGTCGTTCTTGTGCTTTTTCGATTGATCCATGAAATTGCCGCTTGATGGATCCTTTGCTCATCTGTTTGTGCAGGGTATGAGGCTCCTAAGCTGAGGTATGGTGTGATTACTCGCATAGAATCTTTCTTATAGTGCCATTTTTTAAAGTTTGCAAGTGAATGACTCTGTATTCTCCCTGTATCTGAAAGCTCTGCCTTTCCGATCACCTTTCCCCTGTGATGCTGAAGAGCGTTAGATAGCACATGAGGGTGAGGCCAATTCATTTTGGATGAGGGTGTTTGGTGTTTTTCTTTTCCAAGTTTACACATCATCTGTTGAAATTCATATACACGTGATTTTGCGGCATAGTTCAACTGACATTTGATGCACATTGCTTAACTCAACATAAATGACAGTTTTGTTTGTTCTAATAAATTCTGCTACTTATACGGCTCAGCTGTTTATGTGATGCGGTTTCATCTTGAGATAAAGATAGCCTTAGTTTCAACTCCGACATCACATAAGCTGGGATCGCCCTGTTAAGGGTCATCGCATTCTATGCGTTCACAAGATTGAAAATGATAGAGTTACCTTTTCAAATTGTCATACTTATTTGCGGACTGCTTTTGTTGTAAAGGAAACTTGCAGATAAGGTTGCATCAGTGGGGTTCTTCGTGATAGTACCTGATTTCTATTACGGAGATCCCATTATTGATGTCAATGATCCTAATTTTAATGCAGAAGCTTGGCTAAAAAATCATAGCCCGGTGAGTTTTCCACTCCTTCAGGTCGTGAAAGTATTATCGCACATTTAGAAGTTTAGAGGAAACAAGGGATCTCCAAATTGCAAACTTGACTTCTACACTCATATCACATGCAGTAAGTTGCATAAATAGCTAGATCTGGTTGAAGAGTGCTGGTCATTTCAAATATTTTCGACACCCATCTAGGTCTGTATTTTACCAAATTCCAGACGTGAAACATGATGCGGTATCAGTAGAATGAGAGCACCATGAATTTTCATGTCACCAGTTTTTTAGTTGTCTTTTCGTAAACTTTCACCTCATTTACTTCTTTAGGATAAAGGGTATGAAGATGCCAAGCCAGTGATTGCCGCTCTTAAAAGTAAAGGTGTGTCTGCCATTGGGGTTGCAGGATTTTGTTGGGGAGGTAAAATTTTCTGAATTCATGTTCACAGTTCTGAGGAGGTTATTGGGTTAAGTAGGGAAAATTTGTTCTCCAAAACATCATAGAAAAATTAGTTCTGTTCACTTACGGAAAAGTTCTTTCAAAGTTTGTTAAAAAGAGCTTGCCTATCCTTTTCAGGAATGGTGCTAGTGAAATTAGCAGGCACCGAAGACATTCAAGCAGCAGTTATTCTGCACCCTGGTCGTATCACGGAAGATGAAATCAGAGGTAAAGCTATGCCAGCGAACATGGAATTTCTTCTTATTTTCATTTAAACCATAGCAACATAATTTCTTCATGAGGGTATTAGGCTGGGTACTTGGCATGGGAGGCTTTGTGGATTAATATGATGCGCTTATGTATAAGTTTATGAATTCTGAGAAGAGTCTGCAAATGCAGCCAAGAGTGATGAAGAAACCTGCCATGCGTCTGGTCAATTACAAGAAAATCGATCGCACAACATTTGTCTGTTTGAGAAGAGTTCCTTAAACTGGAAGCCACAAAAATCTTATTTTTGTCTATTCTTTGTTCAGCCGTCAAGACTCCAACTGCTATATTGGGAGCCGAGAATGACCACATTTTCCCTGCAGACGAACTGAAAAAGTTAGGGGAGATCATGTCAACTAAAACCGAAGTAAGCGACTTAGGATATTTTGTGCATTTGTTGCAAGAAAAAATGTCGGACAATCCTACTGTTTTACCACATTCCCGTCAGTGAGCTCGCAAAGCACTTCTTCTCTCTGGTTATTTCTATGCATCACCAATTCAAAGATCCTGGTTTTGCAGTTCGAGAGTTATGTCAAAATATTCCCTGGTGTTAGACATGGATGGAGTGTGAGGTATAATGACGATGACGAGTCCGCCATCAAGAGTGCTAAAGAGGCCCAAGAGGACATGTTGAATTGGTTCTTGAAGCATGTCAAGTGAAATGTAAGGCATTGAAGCAGAATATAGTGAGGAAGCAGCAGATGACTGCATTGTTGAGTTATGAACAATTTCAGGACTAGTCATCTGTTTTGGACTAGTCATCTATAATGTTCTGTTGCGACTTTAATGAATAAGACATCGGTTTCGTAGATCGAACTTTGCAGATTGAGAGTGAAGTATGTCATGTAGAGTTGTATCGTGCCATTTGGGTTGAATTCTTTGTTCAAATTGATTGGATGTGTTCTCTATCATCTAGATGAGAACCTCAAGGGGAATATCAGATAGTGTATTCGTTTATTCAAAGGAAAGTATTTCTGCGGAGGAGAGTAAGTTCAGTTTTCTAAATCCAAAAATGGAGTCCATGGGCTTTCTTTTTCCCCTGCTTGGTTTTGATAAATATTTTTATGCGGAATGATTCGGTTTGATTTGATCGATAGAATCATGTTGAAATATCTTATGACAAATAATCCTAATGCTCAAAACTACATCAAAGATTGAATTCAACGTCACAAGACAAATTTATGCCTCATGTAATGTAGATAACTAGTTTGGAAAATTTCATAGTTACCATTGAGACATGAAGTACTTATATAATCAAATCAATCATAGGGTGGCAAGTGTTATGAACATTTTTTATTTTCTTTATTTGCAGTAAATGATAGTGCTTTTCTATGGGCAATTGATTTAAGTGGACCAAAATGTCATGCTTCGAGAGCACCTAAAACTTTCTCCATGGACTGAGATTTCATTTTGTTTTTTGTCCACAGTCTATGCTAGAAACATGAATCCCACAACCTAATATGCTTTCGAGCCAATGGTTGGGGTGTTGATCTTGTTTTGGATGTCGATAATGATCACCATTGACCATGTCATTTTAATAATGAGGCATCTAGTTTTGCTATACTCGAGCACTTTGTGGGGTGCCTTAGACGAACTTGAAATCATGCAAACACCTTTGTTATAAGCCTATAATGCGGAGAGATCGTCCACACGACCCCAAATTTCAGATTTTTGTTATGTTACTACATGTATTTTGTTGGGATATAATACGCGGAAATGATAGGATCTTGCAATTTACGTCAATGCGAAATCGCCAAAGAAATAAACAAGAAAAATACACTAGAAATTTACGTAGTTCGGTCGAAAGTATCGATACACATACGTTTACGAAAAAGCCCAGTGTAAATAATCCACTAAAATCGAGAGAATTAGAGTTTATAATCGCTCAAAATGCTCAAATATCTTTATTTAACCAAAACTCAAAGTGTTTATAAATAAATAACTTACTTGAATATATACTTACCGTAGAAAATTACCGCGCGTGCAAGTTCAAAGTATAACACGGGCGGCTTCAAGAAGTTGCGGCTCTTTCTCAAACGACGTGAACGTTCGGCTCCTTACGTAGCTTCGGCAGCGTGTTCCTGCGTAAAGGACTTCGGCGGCATCAAAACCCAGAAGAAGACCTGCAAAAATATTTGCCTTTTATACGTGTGCCCAGGTCAAACTTTGACCTGGGCCCACCATCACTTTTGGCTTCACGAGGGAGTCTTCCTACATGCGTCTCTCCTTCCCTCGGCGTGTTTTGTGTGTGTGTGTGTAAGGGCCCCACGAACCCTTTTACTTCAAGGTAGATTTCCTTTTTTTCGGATTCCACAGCAACAAAGAAGAAACTTTCCCATCTTTTATTTTTATTTTATATTTCTTCTTTCATGCAGCTCGAAGGAGTCTAGCAAATTGCGTTTTATAAACGCTCAAACTCAAGACATAATTTAATAATTCTTCATCTTGACTCGATATTTGAAGTCAAGTTATAGTGCTCATAATCCATACTATTCTCCCAACACCTCGATGGACGCTCACTCTTTACAGACGCCAATAAAGCTCAAATAGAGCTTGAGCTTCCCCAAAGGAACAGACTTAGTCATCATGTCTGCCGAGTTATCTGCTGTAGTAATCTACCCTTAGCTAAGACATCTCGGATGAAGTGGTACTTGATGTTAATATATTTCATTCGCTCGTGATAAATTGGATTATACACCAAATATATCGCACCTTGGTTATCTATATCCACACTTTTTTATTCTAACCCAAAGTCCAAAAGTAAACTTTGTAACCATATCGCCTCCTTCGCTACAAAAGTTAATGCCATGTACTCTGCCTCAGTTGAAGACAAGGCAATGTGATCCTGCAAGGACACTTTCCAACTAACTGCACCACCCGCTAGAGTAAACATGTACCCTGCTAAAGACCTGCAATCATCCAAGTCACCGGCGTGATCCGAATCAACAAAACCAGTGGTCTTACTGCCATTATTGTCCCTCCGATACACTATACTCACGTTTGTTGTCCCCTTCAAATATCTAAGAATCCACTTTACAGCTTTCCAATGAGCTTTACAAAGACGCTTCATGTAGCGATTAACCATGCTCACAGCTTGTGAAATATCAAGCTTAGTGCACACTATAGCATACATAATACTGCCCACGGCACTAGAATAAGGAACACGAGACTTCTCCTCCTCCTTAGTCTGTGGTGATAATTTATCTGAAATTTTAAAGTGCTTTGCTAAAGTTGTACTTACAAATTTTGCCGACTGCATATTAAAATGTGCCACGATCTTCTCAATATATTTCTTTTGAGATAGACATAAAACTCCTATAGTCCTGTCACGCAAAATCTCCATACCCAAAATTTTCTTTGCAGCACCTAAATATTTCATCTCAAATTCAGCATTTAACTGCTTCTTCAGCACATCAATATCAGACATATTCTTAGCTGCTATAGCATATCATCAATATATAAGAGTAGATAAATCAAAGAACCATTCTCCAATCTTCTAAAGTAAACGCAACTGTCTATCTGACTTTTCGAATAATCTTGACTAGCCATGAAAGTATTAAAATGTATATACCACTGCCTAGGAGACTGTTTTAGCCCATACAAAGATTTCTTCAACAAGCAAACATAATCTTCCTTACCCGGAATAGCAAATCTCTCTGGTTACCTCATGTAAATCTGCTTCTCCAACTCACCGTAAAGAAACGCAGTTTTCACATCTAACTACTCTAACTCAAGATCCTGTGAATCAATTAAGTCAAGTAAAACACGAATAGAAGCATGTCTTATCACA